>JAGSMP010000169.1:2183368-3626737 GCA_029286625.1 Parnassius orleans | reverse complement strand
TTTAAAAATGTCATTAGAAAACTGCGCGTTGGCGGACGTCACACCATGTCCTCGACATATTTTATTTAACAGACATGTAAGTTTTCTCACAATAAGTTCCTTTACTGTCAAGTACGTAGAAAATATATATACTCTATCTGAATCAACCTAACCTAACCCAACTCAACCTAACCTAACCCAACCTAACCCAACCTAACCTAACCTAACCTAACCTAACCTAACCTAACCTAACCCAACCCAACTCAACCTAACCCAACCTAACCCAACCTAACCCAACCTAACCTAACCTAACCTTTTTTTTTTTTTTTTTTTCGGGGAAACTCATGGACCACCTCCGCCTGGGAAAGGCGGAGGGCGTGCCGGACTCTTACCGGCTAAACCACCCCGGTGTCTCCCTTTATTGTGCGTGGGGCGGGAATCCAAATTCTTCCAGCCCCACACAGTGCTGGCCTGGTCTGTCCGGCCTCGTCCCTGCACGGGTAGTGAGGTGTCTGACCACCCGTGCATCGCCCCAGAGGCGCGCGCCGACCCGCCTGCTCCGCCCCGGGTCCATCGAGAGGGGCGACTTCCAAGTCCTCGCCCCTGGACCCATTCATGGGCCGGAAGAGCGCAGTAGCGCCTGCCGCGGCCCCAGCGGCGGATCTGGTCTTGGCTCCGCTGCCGACTGTTTCGGCCGGGGAGGTAGGAGCGGCGCCTGCAATACCGACACCCTTCCCCGCGGCCCCACCACCACCGCATCAACGGTGTGGCCTCGTCTGAGTCGTGGAGGATAGGCGAGTGGCGCACGCCATACCAACACCTCTTCCTCCGCGACTCCACCTCGGTTGCAGCGGTAAGGGGCAGACCAACCCCCTTCAGCAGCCCACCGACATCCGAAGTGGCTCGCCGAGCCCACACGGAGTGGAAACACCTCGGGCCGGCCCTACACCCGGCCAGCCAAGGGTTCCTCTTTGTTCACCGCGGGTGACCAAGCCACGTTACTAAGCCCCCGCCACGACAAGGCGGGAACCCGTCTGGGGAAACCCAACCTAACCTAACCCAACCTAACCCAACCTAACCTAACCCAACCTAACCTAACTCAACCCAACCTAACCTAACCTAACCCAACCTAACCTAACCTAACCTAACCCAACCTAACCTAACCTAACTCTAACCTAACCTAACCTAACCCAACCTAACCTAACCTAACCTAACCTAACCCACTCTAACCTAACCTAACCTAACCTAACCAACCTAACCTAACCCAAATCAACCTAACCTAACCTAACCTAACCCAACCTAACCTAACCTAACCTAACCTAACCTAACCTAACCTAACCTAAATCCAACCTAACCTCCAACCTAACCTAACCTAACCCAACTCAACCTAACCTAACTCAACCTAACCTAACCTAACCTAACCTAACCCAACCTAACCCAACTCCCAACCTAACCTAACCTAACTCAACCTAACCTAACCCAACCCAACCTAACCTAACCTAACCCAACCTAACCCAACTCAACCCAACCTAACCTAACCTAACTCAACCCAACCTAACCTAACCTAACCCAACCTAACCTAACCTAACCCAACCTAACCCAACCTAACCTAACCTAACTAACCCAACCCAACCTAACCTAACCTCCTAACCCCAACCTAACCTAACCTAACCTAACCCAACCTAACCTAACCTAACCTAACTAACCTAACCCAACCTAACCTAACCTAACCTAACCTAACCTAATCCAACTCCAACCTAACCTAACCTAACCTAACCTAACCTAACCTAACCTAACCCAATCCCAACCTAACCTAACCTAACCCAACCTAACCTAACCCAACCTAACCTAACCCAACCTAACCTAACCTAACCTAACCTAACCTAACCTAACCCAACCTAACCTAACTCCAACCTAACCTTTTTTTTTTGGGAAACTGGACTACCTCCGCCAGTGGCGTGCTGACTCTTACCGGCTAAACCACCCTGCTCCTCGCATCGTGCGCAAGGCCGCGGGAATCCAAATTCCGCAGCCCCACACTAGTGCTGGCCTGTTCTGTCCGCTCTCCTCCCCTGCACGGGTGAGGTGTTCGACTACCCTGTGCATCGCCTCAGAGGCGCGCGCCGACACCGCTCGCGCCTCCGCCTCGGGTCCATCGAAGAGGGGTGGGACTTCCCAAGTCCTCGCCCTGACCCATTCATGGGAGCCGGAAGAGGCTTAGTAGCGCCTGCTTTCGGGCCCCAGCGGCGGATCTGGTCCTGGCCCGCCGCCAACCAAGTTTCGGCTGCGGAGGGTAGGAGAGCGGCGCCTCGCAGCACCGACACCTCTCCCCGCGGCCCCACCACCACCGCATCAACGGTGCGGGTTCGTCTGAGTCGCGGAGGATAGGGCGAGTGGCGCATCGCCATACCAACACCTTCCTCCGCGACTCCACCTCAGCTGCAGCGGAAAGGGAGCGGACCAACCCTCCCGCAGCAGCCCACCGACACACATCCGAAGGGGCCTGCCGACCACACGGAGTGGCCACCCCGGCCGGCCCTACACCCGGCCAGCCAAGGGGTTCTCTTGTTCACCGTGGTAGACCAAGCCACGGCTATTAAGCCCCCGCCACGACAAGGCGGAACCCGTCTGGGGGAACCTAACCTAACCCAACCTAACCTAACCTAACCCAACTCTAACCTAACCTAACCTAACCTAACCTAACCTAACCTAACCCAACCCTAACTTTTTTTTTGGGGAAACTCATGGACTACCTCCGCCTGGGGAAAGGCGGAGGGCGCTGGACTTACTGGCTAAAACCACCCTGGTGTCTCTCGCACGTGCGTGGGGCCGCGGGAACCAAATTCTTCCGCAGCCCCACACCAGTGCTGGCCCGGTCTGTCCGGGCCTCGTCTCCTGCACGGGTAGTGAGGTGTTCGACCTCCCACGCCTCAGAGGCGCGCGCGACACCCGCTCGCGCCTCCGCCTCGGGTCCATCGAAGGGGGCGGGGACTTTCAAGTCCTCGCCCCTGACCCATTCATGGGGCCGGAAGAGCGCTTAGTAGCGCCTTGCCGCGGCCCCAGCGGCGGATCTGGTCTGGCTCCGCTGCCGACCAAGCTCGGCTGCGGAGGGTAGGGAGTGGCGCCCGCATACCGACCACTCTCCCCGCGGCCCCACCACCACCGCATCAACGGTGCGGCCCCGTCTGAGTCGCGGAGGATAGCGAGTGGCGCATCGCCATACCAACACCTCTTCCGCGACCCACCTCGGCTGCAGCGGTAAGGGAGCAGACCAACCCCTTCCGCAGCAGCCACTGACATGACATCCCAGCGGGCTGCTGAGCCCACACGGAGTAGCCACCTCTGGCCCCCACCCGGCCAGCCAAGGGTTCCTCTTGTTCACCGCGGTCGACCAAGCTACGGCTACAAGCCCCCGCCACGACAAGGCGGGAACCCTGTCTGGGGAACCTAACCCAACCCAACCTAACCCAACCCAACCTAACCTAACCTAACCTAACCTAACCCAACCTAACCTAACCCAACCTAACCTAACCTAACCTAACCTAACCCAACCTAACCTAACCTAACTCCAACCTAACCTAACCTAACCCAACCTAACCTAACTCAACTAACCTAACCTAACCTAACCTAACCTAACCTAACTAACCTAACCTAACCTAACTTTTTTTTTTTTTTTTTTTTTCGGGGAAACTCATGGACCACCTGCCTGGGGAAAGGCGAGGGCGTGCCGGACCTTACCGGCTAAACCACCCTGGTGTCTCTCGCACGTGGCGCGGGGCCGCGGGAATCCAAATTCTTCCGCAGCCCCATTACACCAGGCTGGCCGGTCTGTCCGGCCTGTCCCTGCACGGGGTAGTGGAGGTTCGATCACCCCTGCATCGCCCAGAGGCGCGCGCCGACACCCGCTCGCGCCTCCGCCTGGGTCCATCAGAGAGGGGGGACTTCCCAAGTCCTCGCCCTGACCCATTCATGGGGGCCGGAAGAGGCTTAGTAGCGTTGCTGCGGCCCCAGCGGCGAATCTGTCTTTCCCGCTGCCAACCAAGTTTCGGCCGCGGAGGCAAACCTAACCTAACCTAACCTAACCTAACCTAACCTTCCAATCCTAACCCAACCTAACCTAACCTAACCAATCCAACCTAACCCAACCTAACCTAACCTAACCTAACCTAACCTAACCTAACCTAACCTAACCTAACTCTAACCTGAAAGAAGAATACCAGCAGGAAGTCAAAGAGCACAAACTTCTAGCTGGAAGGACTTCTGTAGCAGACAGGAGCGAGAGTCAATGTGGGACGGAATTTATAGAGTCATAGGCCGCACAACACAAAGGCAGGAGGATGTTCCCCTTACCTGAACGGGAAAGTAATGGAAACGAAGAATCAGCAAAGATTCTGGCTGAGACATTCTATCCGGAAGATAACACTATGGAAGACAGTGCAGAACACAGGCAGACAAGAGAGATGGCGAGAGTAGAATGAAGGGTCACATGATGATTCATGTGACCCACCTTTACGATGGAAGAGCTAAAGTGGTCTGTATCTAGTTTCAACCCCAAAGGCACCAGGATACGATGGTCTCACGGCAGACATCTGCGAAGTAGCAATTACCTTGACCCGATAATGTTTTTGGCGCTGGCCAATAAGTGTTCAAGTCTGGCATACTTCCCCAAAAAAATGGAAAGAGGTAGTAGTGAAGTGCTGGAAGCCGGGAAAAGAGACTACACATAATCCCAAGTCTTATAGACCAATTGACTGTTCTGGTCCTGGGAAAAATCTTTGAAAATGTTAGTTCAGTAAGAAATGGCACGTGGTACCCAAAATTAGCTGAAAAAACATATGGTTCCAGCCAGCAAGTACTGAGGACTCCTTTATGACATGATGCAGATCATACAAAAGATAAGCTCAAAAGAAAGCTGATCGTATTAGTATCTTTGGACATAGAGGGCCTTCGACAACGCATGGTGCCTGTAAAATGCAAATTAGCAGAGACGGGGGTTCGATAAATCTAAGGCGCCTCATAGATAGTTACCTGGAAGATAGAACAGTCTGCATCAGGTACATGGGAGTGAAAAATGTCAAAAGATCACAAAGGGTGTGTGTGTTCCATAGGAGGTCCTTTATTCTGGAATTTGCCCTTGACCCACTATTAAAGGAGTTAAACGGCAAAGGGGATATTGCCAGGCCTCGCAGACGATGTGGTCCTGATTTTCTCCTGGGACAGGGCATCAGTGCAGGATAGAGCTAATGCAGCTGCACATGTTCAGAGGGAGCAAAAAGCTAAAATTTGCGCCGCAAAACGAAAGCTATGGTAATTACAAATAAAATAAAGTACGATCACACTTCTGAAAACAAGGGAGGACATTATGTTGTCTAAGGAAATGAAAATACCTGACTCACGATAGACGATAGGTTGACCTTCAACACACATGTGAGAATGTGTTGCAAGGTACAAAACTTGTATTGCCAGCTATCGAGATCCGCTAAGATCAATTGGGGCCTTAACCCTGAGATCATCAGGACCATTCATGCGGTGACGGAGCCAATTATATCAGCGGCGGGTAACACCGGCAACATACAAGCAAAATCAAAAAGCAGCTCGACATGGCACAACGCGGGTTCGTTCAGAAAATTATAAAATAATATAGAACTGTATCACCACACTGGCCCTACTACCGCCTGCTGCTTCCTGGACCTAAGAGTTCGGGAAGGCCTGCTTTTATGAAATAAGGAAAGGCTCCAGCGAGTGGTAGGGGATCGAGAAGTGAGAGGAAAGGATTTCTGCAAACACCTCACCCCGCGAATCAGGTTGGTCTGGAATTTAAATGCCTGGAGGACTGTGCACAAGTAGAACAACATGATAATAAGAGTCTAAAATTTACACAGATGGTAGCAAGATCGAGGGGAAAGTCGGCGCTGCGTTATCTATTTGGAATGACGCAGTGGAGATAAGTACCCGAAAAATTTGTTAGAACTGCACAGTCTACCAGGCGGAATTGTTGGCCATATTTGAAGCTACAACCCACGCATAAGGATCAGGCAAAGAGTTGCAATATTTACAGCGACTGAGATCTGCTCTCCAGACAGTTGTCCAGACCGTTTCTCCATCCCCTAGCGGCAAAAATTAGAAAAAACATTTCGAATCACTAAACAAGGCAAATTGATTAAATTATTTTGGATTAAGGCACACGCAGGAATGGAGAAATGAGAGAGCAGATCAATTAGCAAAAGAAGCCGCTTTAAAAATAAAAAGAAAACCGAATATGATAAGCAGCCGGTTTCATCTGTCACGTAAGATCCGACAGAATCGCTTGACGAATGGAACTGACGTGGAAGGTGAGACGGCCGCCATAACAAAATATTTTCCAGATCATAAGTGCCTATCCTATTATAAGGAAAATATAGACCCACAAATGGTACAGTGATGAGGATGGTGGGGTTCTCCGAATACTTGCATCGGTTTAATGTAAGGAGAGCCATGCCCTGTGATCCAATGAAAGAAGGAAATGTATTGCAATTTAACAGAATGTCCTGTATATAGTAAGGAAAGAGATAACATAGAAATAGAATTAGAAATAAGAATAGATAAACACAACATAAGTCAAATAATAAGTAATAGTACATTAGAAATAAATTCTAAAGTATTGTGTTAATAGCAAATAAGGTCATAAAAAAAGAATAAATGAAATAAGATAAAGGGAACTGTAAATTATATTTAGGAATATAAAACAGCCCTCACCAATTTAGCAGAAAACAATTTAAAATAAGTAATAAAAATGTAAATATAACGCAATAAGAATGATAGATACAAGTAATAAAAAAAAGAATCAAATGTAAGACATATAAATATAAGTAAAACAGGAAGTAAAATCACAACAAAATGAAACAAAACACAATAAGGAAAAAGAGTAAAAGTCCCTGATCTCTGTCTGTATTATATATACAGGTATTTATAAACATATGATGTAATTACATGATTTAGATTAAGAGTAGTAGGACTCTGCAACGAAAACCCGGAGTTCTCTACACCCTTTATAACATCAGGACAAGATATTATTAACACAAGAAACAAGTCCGTGTCAAGCTGACTTTGAATTTTGTGTTTTATTAACAACATACGTAAAAAAAAAAAAAACCTAACCTAACCTAACCTAACCTAACCTAACCTAACCTACCAGTTGCACTCCAAACGCCGTGCCGTCCAGCATTTTATATTGCCCGCGCTCGAAAATTCAAAGTGTCGGGTCAAAGTGCACCAATTTTAAAGAGTGATACATCATTAGACGCGTCTCGTCGAGACGAACAAAATTATATAAGAAAAAGTGATAAAAGTTTTATAGTTTAAAAGTTATCGCCAAAAACAGATTTTCTAACCTGTAAAATTTTAAAGTGAAACGCTGCTCGATCTAGATCGAAGACATATAGTTTTAAAGTGCAAAATAAGTGCCCTGACGATCAGCGCGCGAAATATTTTTAAATAAAAACCACGTGGACACGTGTTTTTGATAGAGGCCGTGCGGCTGATTTTGACATAGCAGAATTAAAGAGGACATCGAGGCAAAGCATCCGACACCTCGATCATCAAAATCGGACCAGAAACACCGGAGATATCACGCCTGAAGATACCGATTCAGGAGGGACTTTCAAAGGTGAATAACTCTGGTTTTCAGTGACGACATATACATTTATAGACTCTAATTAAAGAGAGAACTTTAGCTTTAACTTATCGTATAAAATTGGAGTGAATTTAATAATATTAAGTAAATTTTTAAATTTGGCCCAAACACGTGGTGGCTGAAGGACCTCATTTCCTGAAAATATTGTCAGAAATTTTGTTATCATACATACTATATTCTAAAATTTTTCAAAATTGTCCTGATAATACAAGATTTAGAGCCTTTTGCGGTTGGTTTTCGTAACACAATTTTCAAAATTTTAAAATCAACATTTTTTCAGGAACCAAAATTTATCAATTACAAATTATAATACAACAACTAATACACTGTCTTTCAAAATTTTTTCAGAATTTTCGGATAAGTATTTGGTTATAAATTTATTTGTGTGAGCTGGGAGGTCCTGCAAACCGCACAAAACTTGTTTTTCAGTTTTCAGGAGATCGGCCTCCTAGCTCAATTCTGACAATTTTTTCGGGGCCCCCTCGGGGCCCCCTAACCCCCCACACTATTCACTAGGGATAGTCTTCGGACCTCCTCGGATCATTTTGACAAAGTTTCATCCCCTACCCCAAAGTTGACATATTGACTTAGTTCTGGGGGATGAAAACTTAAAATCATTATAATAAATTAACCAGCGATCCGATTCGGACCAAATTTTTGTAATATAATTAGAGCAAACAAATAAGAGGACGACTCTACATAGAGCATTTAAAATTTTGTGTCTTTGTTTTTATATTTTATTTTATTAATCATTTAGATTTAAGTATTTTTACTCTGTTTTGACTGTAGTTCAGGTTTTATTTACTTTACTTGATATTTATATGGTTATAAATTTGATTGAGGCTTGACCTGGGTTCGCGGTGGTGTGTTAAACTGCATATAGATAAAATTTTATTTTCACTTTTAAAAATCTTAAATAGTACAAATTAATTTTCCTGCGTGTGGAAAATTATATAAAATAGAGTAGCATTTTATATATATAAATAAGATAGGAGAAGGTAGAGTAACTCACATAGAGTTCTACATTGAATATCTTGGAAAATTACCGCGATAATCGGACTGTCTTGTTACCGTAGTACGAACTCATCATAGCCATATCGAACTGTACAAATTATATATAACTTATACAAACTTTTAATTTTATAACTTTACAAAATCTTTTACTACTTACATTTTATTTATACAATTTTAATACCTCCATTATGTTTGGGTTTAGAACTCCAATGAAACCGAGTGGTGAGGAGTCATCCCCCTAAACCAGGAACGCAGCTTCCCTCCCAATGTTAGGCGAAGCATAAGCGACTGAAGGTGCATCCACCAACCCCGCTCCAACAAACTCAAGCGCAACGACGGTCCAGGTGGACAATACTACCTCTAAACCACGACCGGTACTGTCGAAAGACAACAAACCCACGGCCGCGCGTAGACCATCTATTGATGTCCGAACTCCTCATGAGAGTAAATACGAAAATCGAACGTCGGAAGCAAGGGCCTGCCTGAACAAAGGTAAATTACATCTGAGCCTCTCGAAATTTAAAACCGAGATTAAAATGGATTGGCTGAGACACTTGATCGACTCTACCAGATTGTTAGGGAAGCTGAAAAGGAGTTAAAAATAGAAAAGTCTAAAGGTGTTGGTGTTGGTGATGGGATTGTGGGGGGGGAGCCGGTGCAAACCAGTACCGACTCTACATTCATAGTCAAGACACCGGAACCAACAAGTAGCACCCAGTGCGACCCAAACATAATAGCCTGAATCGAGGAGCATAAAGCTGTTGATCGAAAGCAACAAAAAGAAGAGCCAAACTACTATGGAGTGTGTACGAACAAAACGCAGGTCAAAAGTACTGAAGCACGCTGCACTCGGTAGTGGTCACCTCAAAAGATGAAACTGAATCAGGGGAAGAGGTGCTCGACAAGGTCAGGAAAGCGGTAGATGCAAAAGACGGCTGGATTAAAGTTGAACGGGTAAGGAAAGCGAAGGACAGGAAAATCATCATAGGATTTGATACACCGAAGAAAGAAGTAAAGCTGCACAGACTGGAAACCAGGGGGGTGGACCTCACCGTCGAGGAAGTGAAGAACAAAGACCCATTATTGATCCTCTTAAGTGTATTGTCCATTAACACCGACGAAGACATTATCATAGCACTGAGGAACCAAAACAGGTATGTCTTTCATGACCTCGACGGAGCGGAAGACAGAGTGGAGGTTAATATAGGAAGAAAACAGAAACCCCACACTAACCATGTAGTGATTAGTGTGTCACCTACCATCTGGCGTAGAGCAACAGAAACTGGATACTTCCATATTGACCTCCAGCGTGTCAGAGTGGATGACCACCCCTTGGTCCAGTGTAGCTGCTGTCGGATATGGGCATAGTAAAAATTTTGCAAAGAACCAGTAGACATATGCAGCCATTGCGGCGGCCCTCACCAGGGAGCGGAGGTGTTGATAGGATTGCTGGTGAACCACCCGCTTGTAAGAACTGCACAAGGGCAAAACTGGATCAGGCAGAGCATAACGCCTTTAGCCGTGATTGCCCTCGCCAAAAATGGGATAAGATAGCACGATCATCTGTAGCCTACTGCTGGGTGCACCAAGGAAACCTCCCAGTATAAATTCATTCAAGCAAACCTCCAAAGAAAGAAGTTAGCCACAAACGAGATTCTTCTTGAGGCACAGAACGTGGCACTGCTGTTGCTCTTCTCCAGGAGCCATACGTGGAGGGTCCAATGCGTGGCTACCAAGGAGTACGGATCATCCAGAGCACAGGACAAGGAGATGGGACTGTTAAAGCGGCTATTGCTGTTTTCGACCACCAACTCAATGTTACAGTATCCGAAACTCACCACAGACAACATCGTAGTGGTGGGATTCAAACCAGTGCCTGGGAAATCACAGTAGTCTCGCTTTACTTTGAGCCGGATCAACCCATTGAGCATACCTGGAGCACCTGAAGAAAAAGAACAACTAGTAGGACCAAACAAGTGGATTATCGGAGGTGACGCTAATGCAAAAGCTCGTGGTGGTAGCCCAATAATTGATCACAGGGTGACGAAATGTCCGGCGCTCTTGAGAAATGGGCCTCAATATACTCAACGTAGGGAAATTCCGACCTTGACACCATTCGGGAGGAAAACGGTACACAGCTATGTCGACATAACAGCCTGCTCGACAAATCTTCTGGCTCTAGTGGACAACTGGAGGATAAACGAAGGCCTGATGAGTTCGGACCACAACGGCATACTGTTTGAGATTCGCCTAGAAAAATCGAAAGGCATAATGATAAACAGGACAACAAGACTTTTTAATACTAAAAAAGCTGATTGGTCCAAGTTTCATGAGCAACTTGGACAATCACTACAAGAAAATAGAATAACAGAAAATGATATAAATAAAATTGACAACATAAATGATTTGGAGACAATTACAAAAAATTTGACAAACTCAATAAAACAAACCTGTCTATCAACGATGCCAACTAAAAAAGCGGAAGAACGCATCAGACTGCCGTGGTGGTCCAAAAAACTCGCAGAGCTTAAAAGAACGTCGCTACGAAGAAACGCAGAATTAGGTGCTGCCCAATCCGAAAGCAGAAGGTCATAGAAGAGTACCTGAAACAGAAAAGAGAGTATGAGTCAGAGACAGAAGGCACAGACAGAGAGCTGGAAAGAGTTTTGTTGTAAGCAGGATAAAGAGGAGTGTGGGAGGGATACAGAGTCATAGGAAGAACGACGCATAGGGAACAGGATCTACCACTGAGGGCGAGGAGGAGATGTTGGACGAGAGGGCTCTGTAGGACTGCCAAAACGTTCTATCCAGAGGATGTACCCGACAGAGATAATACTCACCATCGCTACGTAAGACTCGAGGCCGACAGAGTGAACGCCGCAGATCAAGATGGCTCTTGTGACCCCCCGTTCACAATGTTTGAATTAACTCAAGCAAGTGAGTCTTTCAACCCAAAGAAGGCACGGATTGGATGGCTTCACGGCCGATATATGTTGCCGTGCCATTAGGGCCCAACCTAGTTATTCTTAGCGCTCCTCAATAAATGTCTAGAATACCACCACTTCCCCAAGATATGGAAACAAGCAATAGTTGTCGTCCTAAGAAAACCCGGCAAAGATGACTACACAAAGCCAAAATCCTATAGGCCGATAGGACTGTTGCCTATACTAGGAAAGATTTACGAAAAGATGATCATGGCCCGCCTCAAACACCATCTACTGCCGAGGATTAGTACTCACCAGTATGGATTCATGCTGCAAAAGCACTGAGGACTCCTCTATACGCTAATTCAGTATATCCGTAGAAAGCTAGATGAAAAGAGAATCATAACTCTAGTATCCTTAGACATAGAGGGAGCATTCGATAGCGCCTGGTGGCCGGCAATAAGAGTCCGACTGGCTGAGGAAAATTGTCCCCTCAAATTGAGGAGGGTCATAGACAGTTATCTTAGAGACAGGAGGTGGTGGTCAGATACGCCGGTGAGGAGTATAAGAAAGCGACTACCAAAGGATGTGTCCAGGGATCCAGGGGGACCCATCCTGGAACATCCTTCTTGATCCCCTCCTGAAAAACTTGTGGACAGAGGTGATTACTGTCAGGCGTTTGCTGACGATGTCGTGCTGGTGTTCGATGGCAAAACAGCTCAAGAAGTCCAGGATCGTGCCAATGAAACTCGAACGTGTGCAGGTTGTGGGTGTCGAGAATAAGCTTAACTTCGCTCCACACAAAACATGCGCTATGATAATCACCAGAAAGCTTAAATACGACACACCACGACTGAGCATGGAGGGGTTGCAGTTGGCGTCGAAGGAAATAAAATTGCTGGGTATGACCATCGACGATAAACTGACCTTTAACACCCACGTCGCAAACGCTTGCAGGAAAGCCATAAACATATATAAGAAACTCTGGAGCGGCAAAAGTCAGTTGGGGCCTTCACCGGAGGTGATCAAAATCATTTACACGGCGACAGTGGAGTCATCTTGTACGCTGCTGGAGCATGGGGGTCGGCTGCAGAAAAACTAATGGTCATCAAGCAGCTGCAGACTGTACAACGGGCATCGCCCAAAGCTCTGTAAGGCCTACCGCACGGTCTCCTGAACTCGGCACTGGTGCTGGCTGGGATACCCCCAGACCTCCGAGTTCGTGAGGCGTCCCTGTACGAAGCCAAGAGGGATTGCCCAGTCAGTGCGGGCGGGGAGGTCGAGCGTATGGCATCAGCACTTGAGACTCCACATCCGGCCGAATGTCCGAATTGAATATCGAGTTGGCAAATCAGGATGACGAACAATGCAGTTGTTTGCGATATGCATATTTACACGGATGGGAGCAAAATTGATGGCAAGGTTGGCGCTGCATTATCTGTATGGACTGGCGGGGTGGAGGCCAAAACCCTCAAGCTTGCTCTGCCGAAATACTGTACCGTCTACCAAGCTGAGTTACTAGCAATAAGCCGAGCTATTCGAGTCATTCGCGCACACAACGCCTTGACCTACGGGATCTATATAGCGATTCTATGGCCGCCCTTCTACAATTAAGAACCCCGTTGCCTTCACCCAATCGGTAGAAGCTCACGCAGGTTTTGAAGGCAATGAACGAGCAGACCAACTCGCGAAGGAAGCGGCCAAGAATTCCAAGAAGAAACCGGATTACGACCTTTGTCCGGTTTCATTCGTCAAGCGGTGCATTCGCCAGGCAACGCTTGACGAATGGAATCATAGATATAAGATAGGTGAAACGGCCGCAGTTACAAAAATGTTTTTCCCGGATGCAGTAACTGCATATAGAATTGTCCGTAAGATTAAAATAGACAGTTACAAAACACAAGTGATGACAGGACACGGTGGATTCTCCGAGTACTTAAACCGTTTTAAATGCAAGAGAGTCCATCGTATCTGACCCTGCGATACCCGAGTCAATCCTCACATAGTGTTAGAATGCCCCATCTTTGGTATAGAACGTTTTGAAGTTGAGAGTAAGATGAAAACCAAAATAACGGCTGAAACTGTAGGATATCATGGAGAGTGATCAAAGAAATGTATTTCTAGATTACGTGAATAGAAGGAGAGAAAAATTATAAGAAATAAAAGTAGTTAAGAAAGTATGCTGTCGAATATAAAGGTAGTTAAGAAAGTATGCGATGTCGAATAGTAAGAAAAAAAAAAAACGATCTTGCTGTTCACATGGAGCGAAGAGAAAACTCCATTCGCCCAGGCATGCTCACTGCTACCAAGACTATGAGGTAGAAACAGTGACATACCCTGCATCATAAGTGTGGAGCCATGGTGGTCCTATATGAGAAAGGTGAAGTCGTAGACCACATTGGTTGCATACAAGCCTCAAATAAACATGATAGTCGTATGAGGACAGGGTGAAACCTGAGCTTCCTCAAACATCGCGACTCGACTACAAACTCAACACCAACAGCAAATCCAGAAACACTTAGTGGCTCAGAACGCCTGCAACTGAAGACGCCAAAGAAAAGGCCGCAGCCAGGGAAAAATTACCAAAGTTCTGAGTCTCAAAGCGGGGTTAGTGCATTAATTAATACCATCAGTGTAGCGGCCCAGAGCATTCCAGGAAAAGCAATGCGAAAGTTGAAAAGATAAGGCAAGCTGAAAACCTAATAAGAGAGCCTGAGAGTTCTCAAGAAATCCCAACCCACCCACACTAGACCCTATTCAGGACGAGCCAGCCTGCCAAAACTTCTACGGCGACTGGGCCTAGGACCATAATAATCAACGCGTTCCTAGAGTTCAAAGCCCTCACAAAAGCAACTCTTGAGGTGAACCAAATTACCTGTAGGAACATCTTACAAAGTTTCCAACTGGAAGTTATGAGTTTTGGGTGCAGCTCGAGGAGGCAGAAGCCGCAATTTATGACAACAAAACATCTACAGTCATAAGAGGTAAAATGGGTCATCACATGGCGGCTTATAGCGGGTCAGCGGGCTTCGTATCCTTGGATGAGGAGGAGACAGAACGAAAGGGGAGAGTATCCAAAACCCCCAACGACCCTATCGTTGTCACCGCCCGTTGCACCAGGGTGATGCTAGAAGACAGGATCCTGAAAATGGCGGAAGCCATCTCGGGAACCTGTGAAATGGGAGATCCTTGGGAGCTGACGGTGCCGACAATAAATTGGGTCAATGGAGTCCCGGGATGTGGGAAAACAACTTGGGTTATAAACCAATTCGATGCGGAGAATGATTTGATTGTCACTACAACAACAGAAGCAGCTAAAGACCTCAGGGGAAAATTAACCAACCGCATAGGCAATGACGCAAAAACAAAAGTGCGCACTATGGCCTCATTTTAGTAAATGGTATGAGAAGCCAAACCAGAAGATAACTTGACTTTTAGTCGACGAAGCTCTCATGAACCATTTCGGGCCATAGTAATGGCAATGCGACTGAGTGAGCGGAAAAATACTGCTCATCGGTGACATCAATCAACCCATATATCGACAGGGAAAACCTCTTCGCGATGCAATATACTCGCCCAAGCCTCGTGACCACAATCAGCCAAGAACTCCTGTGTACGCACTGAAATCCTATGGATGTGGTATATGCCCTCAATGAAATCTACAATGGCATATATTCATCCAGATCTCAGGTGCACTCACTGGAAAGGAAAAGGTACACGGAGTCGTTATACCAGGTACCACCCAACACTTTATATCTTGTATACACAAGCAGAAAAGGAGTCCCTACCAGCCAGGGATATGGTTCGGGTCCGTCGCGACTTTAACTGTACATGAGGCCCAAGGCCTCACATACGGGACAGTGGTCATAATGAGGACAACAACAGAGAAGAAAATTTATGACAGCGTCCAACACGCAGTAGTGGCAGTGTCCAGGCACAGTCTCCTGTGTATATTACGGACGATTGCGACGATGCGACTGGAAGGCTGATTAAGAGCGCAATGGCTGCGACAACAAAAAGGATTAGAGAATATAACTTAAAATGGCATTACGAAGCAGAGACGCAGCTGTCGTGGAGGCCCTGACAACGGCGAATCAACACAGCTGAAGACGGAGCGCCTCCACGATAACCAAAAAAAATGTATATATTATAAAAATATAGTATGATAAGTTAATACAGCATGTTAGGAACTAGATCTAAGTTAAAAGTACACTAGAAATAATAGAAATAATGGCGTATCTGTAATAATAATTATAATAAAAAAAATGTAAATAATAATAATAATAATAATAAAAAAAATAGTAATAAAATATATATATATATATATATATATATATATATATAAAATGTAAATATAATAAAAAAAAGATAAAAAAAAAGATAAAAAAAATATAAAAAAAATGTATGATAAGTAATACAGAGAAAAAAAACGAAATAAGAGGAAAAAAACATAATAATAATTATAAATACATAAAAATGTGAACTCACTGCTAGGCTAAGTAATTTACTAATACTAGTAGTGTAAGGAGTACAATGTAAAATGCAAAAGTTAATAAAGAAAAATAAAGGAAAAAGGTACGGACCTCGAGTCTGTAGTGCAAAATTATTTATAAAAAAAAAAAAAAAACCTAACCTAACCTAACCTAACCTAACCTAACCTAACCTAACCTAACCTAACCTAACCAACCTAACCTAACCTAACCTAACCTAACCTAACCTAACCTAACCTAACCTAACCTTTTTTTTTTTTTTTTTTGGGGAAATCCTCATGGACTACCTCCGCCTGGGGAAAGGCGGAGGGCGTGCCGGACTCTACCGGCTAAAACCACCCCGGTGTCTCCTCGCATCGTGCGCGGGCCGCGAATCCAAATTCTTCCGCAGCCCCACACTAGTGCCCGGTCATCCGGGCCCGTCTCCTGCACGGGGTAGTGAGGTTCTGATCACCCTGTACATCGCCTCAGAGGCGCGCGCCGACACCCGCTCGCGCCTCCGCCTCGGGTCCATCGAGGGGCGGGGACTTCCCAAGTCCTCGCCCTGGACCCATTCATGGGGCGGAAGAGCGCTTAGTAGCGCCCGCTTTCGCGGCCCCAGCGGCGAATCTGGTCTTGGCCCGCCGCCAACCAAGTTTCGCCTGGGAGGGTAGGGAGGCGCCCGCAATACCGACACTCTCCCCGCGGCCCCACCACCACCGCATCAACGGCGCGGCCCGTCTGAGTCGCGGAGGATAGGCGAGTGGCGCATCGCCATACCAACACCTCTTCCTCCGCGACTCCACCTCGGCTGCAGCGGTGGGAGCGGACCAACCCTCCCACAGCAGCCCACCGACACACATCCGGTGGCCTGCTGAGCCCACACGGAGTGAACACCGGCCGGCCCTACACCCGGCCAGCCAAGGGTTCCTCTTGTTCACCGCGGGTGACCAAGCCACGGCTACTAAGCCCCCGCCACGACAAGGCGGGAACCCGTCTGGGGAACCCAACCCAACCTAACCTAACCTAACTTTTTTTTTTCGGGGAAATCCTCATGGACTACCTCCGCCTGGGGAAAGGTGGAGGGCGTTGACTCTACCGGCCAAACCACCCCGGTGTCTCCTCGCACGTAGCGCGCCGCGGGAATCCAAATTCTTCCGCAGCCCCACACCAGTGCTGGCCCGGTCTGTCCGCCCGTCTCCTGCACGGGGTAGTGAGGTGTCGACTACCCCTGTCGCCTCAGAGGCGCGCGCCGACACCGCTTGCGCCTCCGCCCGGGTCCATTGAAGAGGGGTGGGGACTTCAAGTCCCTCGCGCCCTGACCCATTCATGGCCGGAAAAGGCGTTGTCCGCCCTTCTCCTGCGCTCGGTGCCTTCTGCGGCCGGGGAAGGAGTCGAGATCTCCTTTCCTGTTCTGGCAGTTTCCTCTGCGACATCACGTCTCGCAGAAGGACACCACTGCGTCCCACGACTCGCGCCACCGACCATCTTCCGCACTAAGGCCGGCAGCGACAGATCGCTTCCCATTATTTGTGAGGACACGGCGCGTTCCTCCCAAGCTGCACACGGCGAGCGTGTGTTGCGCCGTGTCCCCCACAATGGACGCAGTGGTGGCTCGAGCGTCCGGCCCTGTCTGCGCATGGGCACAGGTATTTGCCGAAGCAGCCGTGCCCCGACAGCACCTGCGTCACCCTAAACGACAGGGAGCCGTGCCTTCTCCCGAGCCAGTCGTCGAGTACTGGCGGATCGCCTCGACGGTAGCGAGGCCGGCAGGCGGAAGCCTTTGCCGCCATTCCGCCACCAAGACCTGACGGAGCTCCCTCGGCGCAGCGCGATCTGACGCCGCACCGGCCTCGAGCCCTGTGCTCTGCTCTTCCTCGCGCCATCGATATATGACGCGGTACTTTCGCCCTAAGTCCCAGGGCGGATCCGGCCAGGACGCGTTGCTCGTAGGAAATCGTGCGATACCTGCGGACGACTCTGACGGCCATCGCCCTTGCGGTTTACGCAGCATGGCGAGAGTGCCCGTCATGTCCATCGCCCACACAGGGGCCCCGCACAGGGCCGCGGACCGCACGATTCCCACGTACAACCGCCTCAGGCGGCACTCTGCCCCCAAGTTGGGAAGCAACGTTGAAAGCGCGCCTCGCTGCACCCATCAATTTGGGCACCAGCCGCCGGAAGTGGGGTCCGAATTCCATCGGCTGTCGAGCACCAATCCCAGATACTTCATGGTGACCTGACAGCTATCCGGGCCCCGCTGACCACGATGTGTGATCCCGAGGCGGCGCGCGTCGAGGCCATGGAACTCGATGGCCTCCGACTTGTTTAGGCCACCCCAGGCCCAGGCGCCGGATGCGGTTCACCACTTGTGACACCGCAGCCGTGGCAACCAACGCTGCCTCCCGTGAGCTCCCCGGCAGTGACAAGCGTGTCGTCTGCATAACACGTCAAGTCGGCGCCCGACAAATCCAACCTAACCTAACCTAACCCAACCTAACCTAACCTAACCTAACCTTTTTTTTTTTTTTTTTCGGGAAACTCATGGACCACCTCCGCCTGGGGAAAGGCGGAGGGCGTGCCGGACTCTTACCGGCTAAAACCACCCTGCGTCTCTCGGCAGCGCGGGGCCGCGGGAATCCAAATTCTTCCGCAGCCCCACACCAGTGCTGGCCCGGTCTGTCCGGGCCTCGTCTCCGCACGGGTAGTGAGGTGTTCGACTACCCCGTGCATCGCCTCAGAGGCGCGCGCCGACACCCGCTCGCGCCTCCGCCTCGGGTCCATCGAGGGGGCGGGACTTCCCCGTCCTCGCCCTGACCCATTCATGGGGGCCGGAAGCTAGTAGCGCCCGCTTTCGCGGCCCCAGCGGCGGATCTGGTCCTGGCCCGCCGCCAACCAAGTTTCGGCCGCGAGGGTAGGAGAGCGGCGCCTGCAATACCGACACCTCTCCCCGCGGCCCCACCACCACCGCATCAACGGTGGCTTCGTCTGAGTCGCGGAGGATAGCGAGTGGCGCATCGCCATACCAACACCTCTTCCTCCGCGACTCCACCTCGGCTGCAGCGGTGGGGGAGGACCAACCCTCCGCAGCAGCCCACCGACACATCCGAAGTGGGCTCGCCGAGCCCACACGGAGTGGGGGTTACCGGCCGGCCCCACACCTCGGGCCAGCAGGTTCCTTTGTTCACCGCGGGACCAAGCCACGGTTATTAAGCCCCCCCACGACAAGGCGGGAACCCGTTCGAACCCTAACCCAACCTAACCTAACCTAACCTTTTTTTTTTTCGGGGAAACTCATGGACCACCTCCGCCTGGGGAAAGGCGGAGGGCGTGCGACTTACCGGCTAAAACCACCCCGGTGTCTCTCGCACGTGCGCGGGCCGCGGGAATCCAAATTCTTCCGCAGCCCCACACTAGTGCTGGCCCGGTCTGTCCGCCTGTTCCCGCATGGGGTAGTGAGGTGTTCGACTACCCGTGCATCGCCTCAAATGCGCAAGCCGACACCCGCTCGCGCTCCGCCTCGGGTCCATCGAAGAGGGGCGGGGACTTGCCCAAGTCCTCGCCCTGGACCCATTCATGGGGGCCGGAAGAGCGCTTAGTAGCGCCCGCTTTCGCGGCCCCAGCGGCGGATCTGTCTCTGGCCCGCCGCCAACCAAGTTTCGGCCGCGGAGGTAGGGAGAGCGGCGCCTCGCAATACCGACACCTTCCGCGGCCCCACCACCGCCGCATCAACGGTGCGTCTTCCGTCTGAGTCGCGGAGGAGGGCGAGCGCATCGCCATACCAACACCTCTTCCTCCGCGACTCCACTCCTTGCTGCAGCGTAAGGAGCAGACCAACCCCTTCCGCAGCAGCCCACCGACACATCCGAAGTGGGCTCGCTGAGCCCACACGGAGTGGTTACCCGGCCGGCCCTACACCCGGCCAGCCAAGGTTCCTCTTTGTTCACCGCGGTCGACCAAGCCACGGCTGGTAATTAAGCCCCGCCACGACAAGGCGGGAACCCGTCTGGGGAAACCAACCAACCTAACCTAACCTAACCTTTTTTTTTTCGGGGAAACTATGGACCACCTCCGCCTGGGGAGGCGGAGGGCGTGCCGGACTCACCGGCTAAAACCACCCCGGTGTCTCCTCGCATCGTGGTGCGCAATGTGGAATCCAAATTTTCCGCAGCCCCACACAGTGCCTGGCCCGGTCTATCCGCCTCGTCTCCTGCACGGGGTAGTGAGGTGTTCGATACTCCCCGTACATCGCCTCAGAGGCGCGCGCCGACACCTGCTCGCGCCTCCGCCCGGGTCCATCGAAGAGGGGGCGGACTTCCCCAAGTCCTCGCCCTGGACCCATTAACGGGGCCGAAGAGCGAGTAAAGCGCCCGCTTTCGCGGCCCCAGCGGCGAATCTGGTCTTGGCCCGCCGCCAACCAAGTTTCGGTCAGCGGAGGGTGAGAGCGGCGCTCGCAATACCGACACCCTCCCCGCGGCCCCACAACCACCGCATCAACGGTGTGGGTCCGTCTGAGTCGCGGAGGATAGCGAGTGGCGCATCGCCATACCAACACCTCTTCCTCCGCGACTCCACCTCGGTTGCAGCAAAAGTGAGCAGACCAACCTTCCGCAGCAGCCCACTGACATCCGAAGTGGCCTCGCTGAGCCCACGGGAGGGCCACCTCGGGCCGGCCCCACCGGGCCAAGGGGTTCCTCTGTTCACCATGGCACAGCCACGGCTATTAAGCCCCTGCCACGACAAGGCGGGAACCCGTCTGGGGGAACCTAACCTCAACCTAACCCAACCTAACCTAACCTAACTCAACCAACCTAACCTGTTCCCAAAACCTAACCTAACCTAACCTAACCTAACCTAACCTAACTTTTTTTTTTTTTTTTTTTCCGGGGAAATCTCGGACTACCTCCGCCTGGGGAAAGGCGGAGGGCGTGCGGACCTACCGGCTAAAACCACCCCGGTGTCTCTCGCACAGGCAACCGCGGGAATCCAAATTCTTCCGCAGCCCCACACTAGTGCTGGCCTGGTCTGTCGGCCTCGTCTCCTGCACGGGGTAGTGAGGTGTTCGACTACCCCTGCATCGCCTCAGAGGCGCGCGCCGACACCCGCTCGCGCCTCCGCCTCGGGTCCATCGAAGAGGGGCGGGGACTTCCAAGTCCTCGCCCTGGACCCATTCATGGGGCCGGAAGGCCTTAGCAGCGCCCGCTTCCCGCGCCAGCGGCAGCGAATCTGGTCTTTGGCTCCGCCGCCAACCGTTTCGGCCGCGGAGGGTAGGGAGGCGGCGCCTCGCAATACCGACACTCCTCTCCCCCGCGGCCACCACCACCGCATCAACGGTGCAGCCCCGTCTGAGTCGCGGAGGATAGGGCAGTGGCGCATCGCCATACCAGCCTCCTCTTCTCTCCGCGACTCCACCTCGGTTCTGCAGCGGGGTATGGACCAACCCTCAGCAGCCCACCGACACACATCCGAAGTGGGCTCGCCGAGAGCCCTGGGTACCCTCGGCCGGCCCCTACACCTCAGGCCAGCCAGGGTTCTCTTTGTTCACCGCGGGTGACCAAGCCACGGCTACTAAGTCTCCCCGCCAAGGGCGGGAACCCGTTCGGGGAACCTAACCTAACCTAACCTAACCTAACCTAACCTTTTTTTTTTTTTTTTTTTTCGGAAATCCTCATGGACTACACTCCGCCTGGGGAAAGGCGGAGGGCGTGCCGGACTCTTACCGGCTAAAACCACCCAGTGTCTCATCGCACGTGCGCGCGGGGCGCAGGAATCCTAATTCTTCCAGCCCCACACTAGTGCTGGCCCGGTCTGTCTGGGCCTCGTCTCCTGCACAGGTAGTGAGGTGTTCGACACCCCGTGCATCGCCTCAGAGGCGCGCGCCGACACCCGCTCGCGCCTCACCTCGGTCCATCGAGGGGGCGGGGACTTCCCAAGTCCCTCGCCCTGGACCCATTCATGGGGCCGGAAGAGCGCTTAGTAGCGCCCGCTTTCGCGGCCCCAGCGGCGGATCTGGTCTCTGGCTCCGCCGCCAGCCAATTTCGGCCGCGGAGGTAGGGAGGCGGCGCCTCGCAATCCGACACTCCTCTCCCCGCGGCCCCACCACAACCGCATCAACGGTGCGGCCCCGTCTGAGTCGCGGAGGATGGGGCGAGTGGCGCATCGCCATACCAACACTCCTCTTCCTCCGCGACTCCACCTCGGCTGCAGCGGTAAGGGAGCGGACCAACCTCCCGCAGCAGCCCGACACACATCCGAAGTGGGCTCGCCAGAGCCCACGGAGTGGCCACCTCGGGCCGGCCTACACTCAGGCCAGCCAAGGGGTTCCTCTTTGTTCACCGCGGGTGACCAAGCCACGGCTACTAAGCCCCCCGCCGACAAGGCGGGAACCCGTTCGGGGGAACCTAACCTAACCTAACCTAACCTAACTTTTTTTTTTTTTTTTTTTTTCGGGAAATCCTCATGGACTACCTCCGCCTGGGGAAGGCGGAGGGCGTGCCGGACTCTTGCAAACCACCCCAGTGTCTCTCCTCACTGCATGCCTGGGGCCGCGAATCCTAATCTTCCGCAGCCCCACTAGTGCTGGCCCGGTCTGTCGGGCCTCGTCTCCTGCACGGTGAGTGAGGTGTTCGACTACCCCGTGCATCGCCTCAGAGGCGCGCGCCGACACCCGCTCGCGCCTCCACCTCGGGTCCATCGAAGAGGGCGGGGACTTCCCAAGTCCCTCGCCCTGGACCCATTCATGGGGCCGGAAGAGCGCTTAGTAGCGCCCGCTTTCCGCGGCCCCAGCGGCGGATCTGGTCTCTGGCTCCGCCTAAGGCTTCTGGCCGCGGAGGGTAGGGAGAACGGCGCCTCGTGCAAACCTCCTCTCCCCCCGGCCCCACCACAACCGCATCAACGGTGCGGCCCCGTCTAGTCGCGGAGGATAGGGCGAGGCGCATCGCCATACCAACCTCCTCTTCCTCCGCGACTCACCTCGGCTGCAGCAGTAGGGAGCGGACCAGCCCTCCGCAGCAGCCCACCGACACACATCCCGAGTGCTCGCCAGAGCCCACACGGGTGGCCACCTCAGGCCAGCCCTACACCTCGGGCCAGCCAGGGGTTCCTCTTTGTTCACCGCAGGTGACCAAGCCACGCTACTAAGCCCCCGCCCGACAAGGCGGGAACCCGTTCGGGGGAACCTAACCTAACCTAACCCACAAAGCAGCCTAGTGAAAAAGTGGTTAAGGCAGCGATTGTTCTTTTCGACGACACTATCGACGTCTCCCAGTATCCGGATCTCACCACGGAGAACACTGTCGCCAAGTTGAGAACTGGAGCCTGGGAGATAGGGTGGTGTCGATCTACCTGGAGGTGACAAACCCATCGAGCCATGCGCCACCGCCGATTAAGAAAGCTCTTGAAGGTTTGCGAACGAGCAACGTGATACTGGCGGAGACGTAAATTCCTGGAATACGTGGTGAAACCGAGAATCTAATGGCAGAGGGATCGAAATGGCGGACACACTTGATGAGTTGGAGCTGCATATTTTAAACCGAGGGTCTGGACCTTCGACACCATTAGAGGTGGAAGGTTTTCCAGCTGCGTCGATATAACGACTTGCTCGACGGACCTTCTCGGTAAAATCGAAAACTGGAACTTTCTGGAAACGTTACTGGTTCGGATCACAGGGCACTTTCTGTTTTGAGCTCAAGCTCGGCAAGGCTGTCGGCACAGACATCAAAGAACAACTAGAACATTTAACACCAGGAAGGCAACTGGAGCGAGTTTCATACGAAACTGGCTCAGCTTTGGCAAAATAAAATTTGAACGCTTCATCAATTAAAGAAATAGACAGCAAACTGATACTGGAAAGCCACATAAAAACTACACAAAATCAATAGTTGATGCCTGTGAAGGCAGCATGCCGAGATTGAGCAGTAAGAGAGAATAGAGCTGCCCTGGTGGACCGGGGCTCAGTGAGCTCAAAAGAAGTCCTTAGGAAAACGCCGTATATCATATGCGGCGTTGGTTCGAAATGGGTCGTCGAGCAATATATAACATGAAAGAAAATATCAGCTGGAGATGAAAAGAGCCCAGACCTCCAGTTGGAAAAACTTCCATGCAGCAAGCAGGAAAAGAGTCCATGGGATGGGATATACAGGTGATTGATAGAACAGGTAAGGCGGGAGGAGATTCCCTTAATCTGCGACGGAGTAAACAATGAGCAATCTGCCAGGATCTAGCGGATAGTTTCTATCCATAGGATGAAACTCAGAACGATAATGCGGACCATAGAAAGATCAGAGTTGGCTAACAGAGTAAACATAGGATCGCAAGGTGAAATATGCGACCCATCTTTCACAAGGGAAGAGTTGATATGGTCCGCATCAAGTTTCAACTAAGAAGGCTCCTGGAATAGATGGTCTAACAGAGATATTTGCAACGCTGCCATCCTCTGAACACCGACTTGTTCCTGGCTTTGGCGAATAAGTGCCTCGAATTGGCATGCTTCCCATCTGGAAAGCCGTTGTGGTTGCGCTACCAAAGCCAGGAAAGGAGACTACGCATCCCGCATCCCAAGTCCTATACACCAATTGGCCTACTGCCAGTTCTAGGCAAGATACTAGAAAAATGCTGATCAGAAGGATTAGATGGTACACCACGCCGACCATCAGTCACAAGCAATACGGCTTTCTACCCCAACGTAGTACCGAGGACTCCTCTATGACATGATGCAGTACATTAGAACGAGCTGAAGCTCAAAAACTGATCGTGGGTATCATTGGACATAGAGGAGCCTTCGACAATGCTTGTGGCCGGCGATACGCTGCAGACTGGCGAGACCGGGTGCCCAGCAAATCTGAGGCGACTGATAGACAGCTATCTTGAGGATAGAACAGTACGTGTCAGGTTTGCTGGAGCGGAATGGTCAAAAACCGACAAAGGGGTGCGTGCAGGGCTCAATCGGCGGTCCCACCCACCACGGAACATATTACTGGAGGTAGAGAGACGAACAAATGCTGTCCTCAGGCATGTTTGGAGCTGGGAGTCAAAACAAACTACGTTTCGCGCCACATAAACACAAGGCCATAATATTTACAAATAAATTAAAGACTCACCAGCTCTAACCATGGGCGGGAAGCAATAGATACTCCGGGAAATTAAAATACTTGGTCTGACCATTGATCAAAATTAACATTTAATGGGCACATAAAAATGTATGTAGAAGGCCCAGATAATTTATGGTCAACTCTCGAGGCCGCAAAATCAACTGGGGTCTGAATTCGGAGATAGTGAGGACCATATACTTGGCGGTGGTAGAGCCGATAATCCTTTATGCAGCGAGCGTTTGGGCACCGCGAAAAAAGGTGAAAACGAAAATTATTAAACTCGGTGCAACGCTGACTGAGAAGATAGTCAAAGCCTATAAAACTGTCTCACTGAACTCGGCCTCCTCCTAGTGGGCTGCTCCCCTGGATTTAAGAATCCAGGAGGCGCTTATATGAAATCAAAAGGATATTCGAGGTAGTAGGTGACCGGGATTTGGAGGAACAGAAGCATACAGAATTGCCGCATCCCGGACAGAACAGGGCCGGAGTTCATATGTCTGAGCATGACGGTGCAGGTAGTCCAAACAATAACGCCGAGCTCACCATATTTACTGATGGGAGCAAATTGAGAAGTGGGTGGCATTGTCCATCTGGGACAGCGCTGCTGCAAATGAGTACCAAAAATTTAAATTGATTACTTTGCCGTTTACCAGGCGGACTGTTGGCCTTGGGGCTACCAATATGTTCTCGAATCTTCTGCAGAAGTTGCAATATACAGCGACTCCAGATCAGCCCTGGAGACGATCACTCCAGGGCGACTCCTTCACCTTGGCGGTGAGGGCAAGGAAAATATATCAGGATTAAAGACCTTAAGTCCCTTGCTCTGCACTGGGTTAAAGCTCATGCAGGGGTGGAGGAAATGAAAGGCTGACATTTTAGCAAAAGAAGCTGCACTGAGTTAAACAAAAACCATATTATGATAGATGTCCTGTTTCATTCGTAAAGCGACAAATCCGGATGACTCGCTGCAGTGGAACAGGAGATACTGAAAGAAAACAACACAAAGATTTTCTTCGGACGCTGTCAGTGCTTATCCCATAATAAGGAAAATTGAACTAGACCCATTGACGCAGGTGCTAACGGACATGGTGGGTTCTCCAGTATCTGTACCGCTTCAATGCAAGGAAGCCCTCATGTAACTGTGATGAGAACATAGAAACGTAATACACCTATTACAGGTGCTAGAAATTATAGAGCGAGAAAAATAGAACTAAAACTTAAAATAAAAATAGATAGGAGAAATACATGTAATGAAAGACAAAGAAAATAGAGCTAATTTCATAGAGTATTGTAAGCGTATCCTAAAATAGCTATAGATAGAAATAAGTAGATATAAAAGGGAACTTGAACATATATAAGAATATATAACACAAGTCCCAAAATAATAGAAATTAGTAAATAAAACAATTGTAATTAGTAAATAATATAATAGTAATAAGTAAAGGAAATTGAAGATATATATATAGTACATATAGATCAAATTCAAATTAACGTGTAATAAGTTATAAGAAATAAACAAAGTAATGTTAGATATAACTTAGCGATACGATAAATAGATAAGTAAAATAATTATAGAGTATAGGAGATAAGTAGAAAGTAGAAAATAAGATAATATAAGACACTGTAATAAGATAGCTAAAAGGAAGGCACTGTAATATGGTAGAAGATAAAGATGTAAAGAAATAAAATAGTAAATGAGAAATGGAGATAAGTGATAAAATACTGTAAATAAAACAAAAACAAAATATATAAAAAGTCAAAAGAACACTGACAAATAAACGAAAGGAGCTTGAGGTCCTGATCTCCCATGTCAGGAAATAGTAAAAAAAAAAAAAAACGCCTAACTCAACCTTAACCTAACCTAACCTAACTAACCTTTTTTTTTTCGAAATCTCATGGACTACCTCCGCCTGGGGAAGGCGGAGGGCGTGGACTCTTACCGCTAAACCACCCCGGTGTCTCTCACGTGTGCGCAGGGCCGCAGAATCAAATTCTTCGCAGCCCCACACGGTGCTGGCCCGGTCTGTCCGGGCCTCGTCTCCTGCACGGGGTAGTGAGGTGTTCGACTACCCTGCATCACCTCAAGGCGCGCGCGGGGACTTTGATCCCTCGCCCTGGACCCATTCATGGGGGCGGAAAGGCGTTGTCCGCCCTTCTCCTGCGCTCGGTGCGCCTTCTGCGGCCGGGAAGGAGTCGAGATCTCCTTCCCGTTCACGGACTCCTTCGCGACATCCGTCCAACGAAGGACGTCACGACTCTGCGCTGCACCGACCATCTTCCGCACTAAGCCGGCAGCGACAGATCGCTTCCTACTTCATTTAGCGAGACACGGCGCTGCTCCTCCAAGCTGCACACTCGGCGAGCGTGTGTTGCGCCGTGTCCTCCCCACAATGGACGCAGTGGTGGCACCGGCGTCCGGCTCCTGTCTATGCGGCAGGGTGTTGCCGGAAGCAGCGTGCTTCGACAGCACCTGCGTCACCCTAAACGACGGGGAGCCGTGCCTTCTCCCGAGCCAGTCGTCAAGTACTGGCCGGATCGCCTCGACGGTAGCGAGGCCGGCGGTAGGGCGCAGAAGCCTTTGCCGCCATTCCGCCAAAGACCTGACGGAGCTCCTCTCGGCTGGCGCGATCTGCCGCTGCACCGGCCTCGAACCTAACCTAACCTCAGTGAGTTACGCTCCAAACGCCGTCCCGAACGCAGCATTTTGAGCGCTCCGCGATTAAAAATCAAAGTGTTTGGTCAAAGTGAACCGATATTGAAGTGCTATACACCAACGACGCGTCTCACTGAGACGAATACAGTGACAGTTGGACAAAAGTGAAAGTGAAAATCACGAAATTACGGAAAACTGATTTTCCTAACCTGCAAAACTTAAATGCTAAACGCTGCTAAAACAAGATCTACAACATAGCAGTTTAGTAGTATCAAAAGAAGCGCCTTCGCGGTCTTCAACGTTTGCGGCCATCGCTGGATTTTTCCGACATCTGCGTGGAAATATTGAGAAAAAACAAAACCACGTGGACACGTGTTTCCAGAAGTACGGGTCTGCGGCTGTTTTGACGACGTGGTACAAAAGATCAAGCCAAAACGTTTGACACCTAGAACTCAAAAATCCGATCAAAAACGGAGGAGATATTGAGTTTTAAACATACAGATTTTTGTCCGGAAATTTCAAAGCTGAAAATCTTAAAATTTTCAGCGAAGACCAGTTTTCGGACACCATTAGAAGGAAGACATCAGGATCTACAGATCACCTGAAAATTTTGATATATGGAGCGTAATTATTTTAATTAAGCAATTTTATATTCTTTTTGTAACACGTGATAGGCTGAAAACGTCCCTGAAAATTCTGAAAAATTTCATGATCGCAGTGAAACATAGAAGGTATTTCAAATTTTTTCAAAATTTTTCTTGCAAAACTTTTGAGTTATAGTCTATTTGCGGTTCTTGGTAATCGGTTTTATTTTCAAAATTTTAAAACTCAAAAATTTTCAGGGCATAAATTTTAATTATTATAAAGTCAAAAAAGCATTTAATCATTAGTCTAATTTAATTTTTTCAAAATTTTAAATTCCATAGTTTTTGATACATTAATTTAATTTTATGAGTTGGGAGATCCTGAAAACTGCACGGTAACTGTGTTTTCAGTTTACAGGAAAACGGAGCCTCCTAGCTCAATTTTGTCAAATTTTTCGGGCATATTCCCTCCACCTCCAGTAAACGGATAGTCTTCGACCCCACCGGATCATTTGACATAGTTTCAACCCCTACCCCAAAGTCGACTGCTGGACTTAGTCTCTGGGGATGAAAATCTTAAAATTGTTATAACGCATCAACAACTGCACCGATCCGAACGGGGTTTTTGCTAAAATACTTATACCTGCAGACCTTTCAGCCTACGAAGACCGACTCTACATAGAGTCTATGAATATTCTTGTTTAATAGATTAGACATTAATTATTTAATTATGGACAAATTTTATTAGATTAAGACTGACTAGATTTTATAGAGTTAGCTAAGACAAAAGACGACTCTAGGTAGAGTCAAAAATATTTAAAAATTTTTACAAGTTATTGGTTTCTTTTATTATATAATTGGAAAATTTATACTGTCTCTAGGTAGAGTCATAAGGACAAAACAAAATTGAACTTTATAACTATTTTTACATATATGTGTGTAAATAAGAGTGGTATAATACCTAAACGAAGGTAGAGTTACGACTCTACATAGAAAATTTTGACAGAAACGGTGACGGGATCTTTGTGGTCCTTTTAAACTGAGAACAAACTGAAATTTTTGTAGACTTGACAAATCTTAAATAATTTTATAACTTATACAAACTTAAAAACTTCTTAATAATTTGATAAAGTTTTATCTGTTATTTATTGCCGTACTTTTATAACTTATACAAACCTATTTTAATTTTATTTTAATTTTATTTTTATCGTATTTTATCTTATTGACATTTTTATTATTTATTATTTTTAAATTTTTATATTTGGACTGACTAAGCTCTTTTAAAATATACAAAATGTTTAAAACACCCCACAAAATAAGACTACAACATCGGAGGACTCTATAAAAGAACGGAAGAAATAGAATTGTCAGCGGGGAGAGCGAAGGAAGAACTATCCAAAGTAAGAAAAGTGTCGGTGAGGAGTCACGGCTTAGTGCGGCTCCAAAACTAGGACAAACACTCAACCGACCAAACAAAATCTCAAAATAACCCTCCCTGCAGCTGGCAGTGTAGAAAATCAATTGACCCAGAAACGACTACCTATGCAAATAAGGCACAAGAGGCGAAAGCGTATCTGGTTAAAATAAAACTCCTGTTAAATAGTTCACGAAATCTTAAGACGGAATTAAAAGACAAAATTATCGAAGCTCTTGATAAATTATACAGATTGACGAAAGAAGTGGGAGAAGGAAAAGAAATCAGTATAGTAAATGAAGGTATCGCCGCAGAGAAAGACAGACGTAGAATACAAGCTTATAAAGAAATTAGAAGAACACAGTAAGCTGCTCACAGAGTATAAAATAGAGACTCAAATATTAAGTGAAGAGATTAAATGCCACAGAGAAAAGATAACCACTTACGCGAGTGTGACAGCAAATGGTAACAGGAGTCAACATCTGAACTTGTCTCGCCCAACCTGAAAAACAACATACGTGCACCAATGCATTCACTTATAGTTTCATCGGACAATGAAAACGACACGAGTGGGGAAGTACTTAATAAAATTAGAGTCGCAGTAGATGCAAAACTGAGTGGCTTAAGGGTTGGAAAAGTGAGAAAGGCCAAAGACCAGAAGGTGATCGTGGGATGTGATACTAGAGAGGAATTGGAGAAAGTAGCAAACCGACTGAAAGCAGGTCATACAGGGCTTTCAGTCGAAGAAGCTAAGAATAAAGACCCACTGGTAATTTTAAGGGACGTGCTGCAGATCAATACCGATGAGGATATAATTACCGCAATTACGAACCAAAACAAGAACCTGTTGGAATCATTAAAAAGCGATGAGGTACGATTAGCAGTACGTTACCGGAAAAGGACCAGAAACCCGCATACAAACCACGTGATCCTTCAGGTATCCCCATCACTATGGCAACGCCTGATAGAGGTCGGGCGCTTACGTTGACTTGCAGCGCGTAGTGGTGGCTGATCAGTCACCACTGGTACAATGTTCTAGGTGTCTTGCATATGGGCACGGCAAAGACATTGCAAGGAGGCAGAAGACCAATGTTCCCACTGTGGAGGGCACACGTTAAAACTGAGGTGTGCAGCGTATCAAAACACCTTCTTGTACCAATTGTCTTAGAGCTAAGTTGGATCAGAGACCACAACGCGTTTGACAGTGAGTGTCCGGTACGTAGGAGGTGGGATGCTATAGCAAGGTCAAGTGTGGCATACTGCTAAAGTTGTGGCTAAGAATAGGGCGATGAGCAAATGAGACAAGTTAGATCAGAAAATAAACCCATCTTCGTTGTGCAAGCGAATCTTCAGAAAAGAGCTTGCAACCAACGAACTGATGATCGAGGCCAGCAAGAGTGACATGAGTATCGCTCTGATCCAAGAACCGTATGTGGGAGGTGGGGCATGAAGGACTGAAGGTGCTCAGATACTAAATGCGCCCAAAGTAGCAAGGGTGGTGAAGGGCAATTGCCGTCTTCAACAACAACATCAGCGTCACACAGTATCCTACTCACCACGAACAATTTTACGGTGGTCAAAATGGGATGGGTGTCTGGGAGATGGGAGTGATCTCCCTGTATCTCGAACCAGACTTACCCATTGAACCATATGGACCACCTAAAACATATTCTTACCAAACTAGGAAAAATCAAGTACTTATAGGAGGGACGGAAACGCGTGGAGTCCATGGTGGGGCAGTGTAAGAGAAGATGGACGAGGGAAGTGCTGGGTGCTCTGAATGAGCTCAACCTCCATATATTAAATGAAGAGGAGATACATTTGATACGGTAAGAGGAGGAAAGATATATAAGAGCCATGTCGATATTACAGCATGCTCAGAAAATTTGCTGAAGAAGAAGGTGGACTGGAAGGGACACTGGCATGACAAGTTCAGATCATAACACCATAATATTCAAAATTAATTCATTAGAAACATCTGGAGTAATAATTCAAAGAACCACTAGGATACAATAGCAAAAGCCAATTAGCTTGTTCCATTCCAGAAACTGGCTAAATTGTTAGCAAGTAAAAATATCAGTACAATAGAAATTAGAAAAATAAATAACGTGCAATTTAGAAAATGAATTGATTATTTGGAAGCAATTAAAGAAACTTGTGAAACTATAATTTCAAAAAGAAAAACACTACAAACTAAACTTGCCATGGTGGATGACGAACTTGTCATGCTAAAAAGGACACCACCACCAAAAACGACGCATTAGATGTGCAGCTCCAGTGCGAAGAGCAGCTGTTATGCAGATACCTGAAAGCAAAAGAAAATTATGAATGTCAAAAAGGCTCAGATAAAAAGCTGGAAAGAGTTCTGTGCTAGACAGGATAGAGAGGGGTTGTGGGAAGGCATATACCAAGTTATCGGTAGAACTGCTAAACGGCACGAAGATCTGCCACTTACGAAGAATGGAGCGCTTAAATAATGCCGAATCGGCGAGATTTTGCCGAAACATTCTACCCAGAAGACAAGGTTGAAGCTGATAACGCAGATCACCGGCGTATAAGAGAGCTAGCTGAAAAGATAAATGCGGGGACACAAGATGACTCTTCTGACCCACCATTTACTCTTGCGGAGCTAAGGCATGCTACAACCAGCTTCAACCCAAAAAAGGCACCAGGTGGGACGGCTTTACGGCCGACATCTGCCGAAGTCATCTTCACAGCCCGGAGATTTATCTGAGCCTGGCTAACAAATGTCTGGAGTTGGGACACTTCCCCACCAAATGGAAGGAGGCAGTGGTAGTTGTTCTGCGGAAACCTGGAAAGGACGACTATACGCACCCCAAAGCCTACAGACCAATAGGCTTACTACCTGTGTTAGGGAAAATCCTGGAGAAAATGGTCATCAAACGGATCAGATACCATATCCAACCTGGTTGTAGTACTCGCCAATACGGTTTTACCCACAAAAGAGCACCGAAGACTCCTCTATGATATGATGAAATATATACAACTACAATTGCGCAATAAAAGATCATTGTGATAATATCTCTTGACATAGAGGAGCCTTCGATAGCGCCTGGTGGCCAGCTATAAGATGCCGATTGGCTGAGGAAAAGTGCCCCAGTAACATAAGAATATTGATGGATAGTTATCTCCGGGATAGGAAAGTGAGATTAAGGTATGCAGGTGTGGAACATGCACAGGCAACCACCAAGGTGCGTACAGGGTTCGATAGGAGGACCGGTCCTATGGAATCTCCTTCTCGACCCTCTGCTTAGAGAAATGGAAGGGAGAAGCGATCGGTGTCAAGCGTTCGCCGATGACATCGTCCTACTGTTTGCGGGGGACACGGCCCTTGATATCCAAAGACGTGCGGATACTGCTCTAGAACATGTTATGAGGTGGGGAATTCGTAATAAGCTTAAATTTGCGCCACATAAGACCCAGGCGATGGTAATAACCAATAAACTTAAATACGATTCCCCACATCTAAGCATGGGCGGTATGGTGGTGCGTATGTCGGAGGAGATCAAGGTGCTTGGTCTCACGTAGAGACAGAAAACTAACGTTCAACACACATGTGAGGAATGTGTGCAAGAAGGCCACATCTCTCTACACACAGCTATCGAGAGCGGCAAAGATTAGCTGGGGCCTTCAGCCTGAAATTATTAGGACGATGTACACGGCGGTCGTTGAGCCGGTGATTTTGTACGCAGCGAGCGCGTGGGCACCAGCTGCTAAAAGTTGGAGTCAGGAAGCAACCAAATACTGTGCGAGAGGATTCGCTCAAAAATTATTAAAGCGTACCGGACTGTATCCCTACACTCGGCGCTAGCATTGTCTGGTCTGCTTCCTCTGGACTTGAGGGTCCAAGAAGCAGCATCCCTTTTTGAGGCGAGGAGAGGAAAACTCCAGTCAGTGCTGGCAGACAGAGTGGTGGAGACAAAGGAGAGTTTTACGGAACTGCCTCACCCTGCAACCTATATGGATCTGCAATTCATATGCCTGGTAAACGAGGACCAAACGAGACTCAACAACAACCAGAGTCTCCGAATATTTACCGACGGGGTAAATAGAGGAAAGGTTGGAGTGGCATTATCTTTTGGAATAGTGCTGCCGAGACCGAACTCTAAAACTCAAACTGTCGGACCACTGCACCGTTTACCAGGCAGAATTGCTGTATATATAAGGCAACTGAGCGGTTCTCTCTAGCGCGGAGACAACTTTCGGGGTTTACAGTGACTCTAGGTCTGCTCTAGAGACCATTGTAAACCAAGACTCCCAACACCCTTTGGCAGTCAAGACCCGCAAAAACATTCAGAACATCATAGGGCAACAAAAAACACTACAACTTTTCTGGATCAAAGCCCATGCGGTCTTGCAGAAAATGAACGGGCTGACGAACTGGCTAGCACGCGGCGCTGCGAACAAAAAAGCCCGGATTATGACCTTTGTCCGGTCTCTTTTGTAAAGCGTCTCATTCGATCTGAGACGCTAAAAGAATGAACCAGAGGTATAAGAGAGACCGCCAGAACAACTAAAGCCTTTCTGCCGGACGCTGAGTCAGCCCACAAATTGATTAGGGAAACAGCGCTGTCACCGACGATGATCCAGGCAATGACCGGACATGGTGGATTCTCCGGTACCTGTACCGGTTTCGGTGCAAGGAGAGCCCATCATGCATCTGAGCCTGAAGTCGAGGAGACAGTACTGCATGTCCTTTTGCAGTGTCCTCGTTTTGAAAAAGCCAGATACGATTTCGAGTCTGAAACTGATATACAGATTATAAAAGAAAATTTACACCTATTATTGATAGAAAAAGGACAAGAAATAAGTTAATTAAATTTTGTGAGGGTGATTAAACAAGTCATTAAAAGTAATCAAATTAAACTATATAATTTTAAAATAATAATTTAATATGACGAATATTTTAATGTGATAAATATGACTATTGATTATTACTGATAACTATTATTGTTATTGTCGAAAATTTTGTAAATTGGACAATTATTACTGTAATTATAATTTTAGGCTAATATTTAATTTATAAATACAATCGAAGCTTCCTTGTGTTTATACTTATATATACAGAGAACACTGAATCTAAATCAAATTTATAATGATATATTCCAATTGTATGTTTTAATTATAGAGGTATATAAAGTAAGAAACAAATGTTTGCATGCGTTAGTTAAGAGTAGTAGGACTCCCGAACGAAAACCCTGAGTCCTCTACACCTCTATAAAAATTAAGGACAAAGTAAATAAAACACGAACTCAAAGTCCATGTCAGTTGAGCAATGTCTCTGACCTCCATGTCAGAGGTAAGCAGCAAACACACAATTAAAAAAAAAAAAAAAAAAAACTAACCTCAGTCCGGTGTCAACAACCGTCCCGAACGCCACGTTTTGAGTTGCTCCGCACTTAATTCGTAAAATAGGTTTTCGCAAGCTATTTTCGCGATGCGATATACCAAAAGTTGCGCTTTGACTCGCGGTTTAAAGTAGTGAAAACCGCAAGAAAGTTGGAGTTTTCGTGAAAAAGTTACAGTGAAAAAAGTGATTTTTAAAAATTTTGAAATTTTCAAAGTGAAACGCTGCGTGATTAAGCGCTATAACCATTATTTTTTAAAGTGCGGCCTTGAAGCTATTCGCGGCCCCCACCTATGTGCAAAAATTGAGATTTCTCGGAACAACAGTTTTCGAGAAAACGCAAAACAAGTGCCACGTGGGCTGTTTTTGAAACAGAGGCGTGCGGCTGTTTTGAAGTCATGCTGGTAGTACGCGGAGTGCAGCCGGAGCAAGTTTCAGAACTATAATAAGTTAAGTGGTTGAAGAGAAATTAAACTTTTAAAATTTGGCAAAATTTAATATTTAAATAACTCAAAAACCAAAGTGAAGACCCCCAATTATTAATTTAAAATATTGTTAAGAGTAATATAAGGAACATATGTGTAAAATTTTAGATTTTCTAGTGAGTAGTTTTTAGTTAGAAAATTTTCAAATAATTAGTTAACACGTGCTACCCTTACGTTAGGTGTTGGCAAATTTTAAAATATATATTTAATAAAAGGATATTGATATTAGCATATGAAAATTTTATAGAATTTTAATAGTTTAATTTAGCTGTAAAGTCAAATTTTAAAAATTTATAATATATTGTGAAATATTTAATTATAGGGGCTTAAAAACCAAAATACTTATATAAGTGTAAGCTCGACACCGAGACCTATTAATAAGCCCAAAACACAAATCAGTTAAGGACGGCCGAAATAGCAATTCTGTCTGGACCGGCGGCCATTTTAAAATTTAAAAATCTAACTCTGTTTGTAGAAGTCGTAGTGAGTTGCGGTTTTGGACTATACTATTACTGGATCGACCTCTAGCCACCTACAAGGATTCAGGCCTTTTGAGGTCTAGTTTTCAGGGTCCTGAAATCGATTCTGTCAGGAAGACTGGAGGAAGCGTAATAGTGTAGTCAGAACGCTGGTCTCCTGCGACTTCTGGAAGGAAGTTATTGGCAGTCAAAATCACCTTTGACATTTCGGCAGCCATCTTGGATGCTAAAATAGGTCATATCTGCCGAACTAGGAGTCGTAGAAGGCTGGGATTTTGACCCTAGACGTCGGCAGGTAGTGCCGAAATAGACAACCAAGTTTTCAGGAAATTTCAGAGCATAAAAATTTTAAGTCCTGAAAACTACATCACGTTATAGCCCAGGACGGGCCCATCAAAACGAGCCCACGCACGGAGCTGTAAACCCATTGGTTCGGGAGTTACAGCGCTTTAACCACAATTTTGGCAGCCATCTTGTTTACATAATGATTTCTTATATTTACATGAACACTACACATTGAATTAAACTACTTTACGGATTATATCGCGTTTAATTAACTTATTTTATTAATTCCCGACGTTTCGGGTGCTTTACAGCACCCATGGTCACGGGGACTGAGGTGATTGACGTCCCAATGTCAATTAATACGGAGTACCTTCAGCTTTTTAATTATTAATTTTGGTCCGATCTACGCAGAATGAACTAACTGTGTCTTGAAGTCTTGCAGTGGTATGCTTGGGTTTAGTTTTAATTTTATTAATTACAGGATCCCAAGCAGGTGGTAGCACCAGCCTCCCTCTCTATTGAAATTAGGATGTTTTTAATTTCAATAGCCTCACGTATCATCCTTGGCAGGAATCGATGTTCTTTCGCGAGAATCTGTGGTTTATCAAATCTAATGTAATGGCGGGGCCGTCTAGGATATGATCACAAACTGCAGACTTCCCGGAACGTTGATGCTTCACGTCAGCTATGTGTTCTTTTACGCGGGTTTTAATAGATCTTTTGTTTGCCTATATATGAGAGACCATTTCACAATCAAGCTTGTACACTCCTGCATCTTGTAGAGGGATATTGCACTTGACGGATGGTAAGACTGACCAATCTTCTTCGGCAGCTTGAAGAATGTTCTTATAGAAGCTCGCTTCAAGATGTGTAATCTTGTCTGTGACACCTCTGACATATGGTGGTACCAGCAGGCACACGCTCGACTGTGGCCGGCACTCCAGTCACTGTGACGTAGGCGCGGGACCCGAAGCTTGTTGTCGTGCAGAACCTGCTTGACGTGCTGCTCGGCGGCCAGTGTTTGCTGTCACAGATCCCTCGTGCTCTCTGTAACAAAGATTTGCCCACGGTAGCCAACTGTGAAGGATGATGGTGGGATTCACCATTTAAATATCTGTTTGTATGGGTCTTTTCTATACACGGTGTGACCTATGGTGTTGTTAGGATTTCGAATGACTAATACATCTAGGAAAGCTAAAGAATTATTGCCTCTAACTCCATAGTAAATTGAATTTTAGAGTTTATGGAATTAAGATGTTCTAAAAATGCAGTTACTTTTCTGATGGTAAAATTGTGAAAGTATCGTCTACATACCGCTTGTAGAACCTTGAGTTACTGGTGCAGTAAGGGCTTCCTCAAAGTCCTCCATGAAAATATCGGCGACAATGGGAGATACCGGTGAGCCCATTGCAACACCATCTACTTGCTTGTAAAACTCTTCCTTCCACAATAGATTTACAATTCTAAAATACAACAACTTTTATCGGATGAAAGTACGTACGTAAAGGTCAAAACAGACCCTACAACTAATACGCTTAAAACAACTAGCGATCTAATTAAGAAATACTCTGAGAAATTGAATCTAGACGTCAATTCGATAATACCTGCGTGTAAACCACCGAAGTTGTATGGGTTACCAAAATACACAAACCGAACGCTCCATTACGTCCAATAGTGAGTCAGATCGATTCGCCAACTTACAGATTGGCTCAACTCTTAGCAAAAACACTATCACCACTCAGAGGACACACACAAGAGCACACACTAAGGATTCATACCATTTTGTTAGTGAGATAAAAGACCTATGTCTTACTGACAATGAAACTATGGTCAGTTTTGATGTTCAGTCTCTATTTACATGCCTACCTGTTGAAGACTGCATCTCAATTGTAACTAGGAAACTAGAGGAAAACAACATGCCAGCAGAATATGCAGTACTGCTTGACATTGCCCATCTGGCTATCTATTGTGGAAGGAAGAGTTTTACAAGCAAGTAGATGGTGTTGCAATGGGCTCACCGGTATCTCCCATTGTCGCCGATATTTTCATGGAGGACTTTGAGGAGAAAGCCCGCTTACTGCACCAGTAACTCCAAGGTTCTACAAGCGGTATGTAGACGATACTTTCACAATTTTACCATCAGACAAAGTAACTGCATTTTAGAACATCTTAATTCCATAAACTCTAAAATTCAATTTACTATGGAGTTAGAGGCAATAATTCTTTAGCTTTCCTAGATGTATTAGTCATTCGAAATCCTAACAACACCATAGGTCACACCGTGTATAGAAAAAGACCCATACAAACAGATATTTAAATGGTGAATCCCACCATCATCCTTCTGATTGGCTACCGTGGGCAAATCTTTGTTACAGAGAGCACGAGGGATCTGTGACAGCAAACACCTGGCCGCCGAGCTTCAGCACGTCAAGCAGGTTCTGCACGACAACAAGCTTCGGGTCCCGCGCCTACGTCACAGTGACCGAGTGAAGCCGGCCACAGTCGAGCGTGTGCCTGCTGTACTACCATATGTCAGAGGTGTCACAGACAAGATTGGCTACATCTTGAAGCGAGCTTCTATAAGAACATTCTTCAAGCCGCCGAAGAAGATTGGTCAGTTCTTACCATCCGTCAAGTGCAATATCCTCTACAAGATGCAGGTGTACAAGCTTGATTGTGAATGTGGTCTCTCATATAGGGCAAACAAAAAGATCTATTAAAACCCGCGTAAAAGAACACATAGCTGACGTGAAGCACCAACGTTCCGGGAAGTCTGCAGTTTGTGATCATATCCTAGACGGCCCCGCCATTACATTAGATTTGATAAACCACAGATTCTCGCGAAAGAACATCGATTCCTGCCAAGGATGATACGTGAGGCTATTGAAATTAAAAACATCTAATTTCAATAGAGAGGAGGCTGGGTGCTACCACCTGCTTGGGATCCTGTAATTAATAAAATTAAAACTAAACCCAAGCATACCACTGCAAGACTTCAAGACACAGTTAGTTCATTCTGCGTAGATCGGACCAAAATTAATAATTAAAAAGCTGAAGGTACTCCATATTAACTTTGACATTGGGACGTCAATCACCTCAGTCCCCGTGACCATGGGTGCTGTAAAGCACCAAACGTCGGGTTAATAAAATAAGTTAATTAAACGCGATATAATCCGTAAAAGTAGCCATCTTGTTTGAAACCAGAAATTTAAAGCGCTGTAACTTGGGAACCTTTTGGGCTGGGTGCACCGTGTTTGGGTTCTTTGGATAGGGCTCGAAGAGCGCTCCTAGCTGGTCCATAAAAACAGACTCTACATAGAGTTAAAAAATTTGTTAGAATATATATTAGAACTATAAGATTAGAATTAAGAGTGACCAGTATACAAGTGACCAGTATACATATACAAGTGACATAGTAACGAAGATAGAGTTGAGACTCTACATAGAGAAAAACTTTTATAAAAGAAAACTGTGACGGGCACTTGTGTGTTTTGCTCATTGGAAAAATTTAAATACCGCAACTTAGACAAACTACAAAATTTTCATAAATTTAAAAGATTTTTATAACTTTACAAACCTCAAAAATTTATTATAACTTGACTACTATTATTTGTTGTTGTTTATTCTTGTTTATTTTATTTTATTTTATTTTAATTTAAATTGTTTTATTGGTTGTTGAGACCCAAGACGCGTTCCCCTAAAATGCTCGGCATTCGTATGCGCCCGTTAAAAGGCTGAGGATAGTGCAGGGATACGGTCCTCAGGGATCTCAAGCACGAGAGAGAAGGCTGGGCCTTCTCCTAAAAATCATAGTGCGAAGCAAGTCCCTAGCGTGAGGAAAAGTATTGGAGAGTGGGAAATGGGAAAAATAGAAATGGAAACTGCAATACAGATTTCGCCAAAAAAGGTAGCCCCGACGGCCCGTCCTAAACAGAAGATTGTTCCATCTCAGGAGACAAAGGAACAGCTCGTAAACCAGTAGCTGAGAATACAGAAGCTCTCCCAAACTGTAACTACAAAATATACAGATCGCATAACAGAGGCTAGAGCCTGTCTCCATAAGCTAAACTTCATCTCAGCTCTCTCGAAACCTGAGGACTGACATACAGAGTCACTCAGGCAATGGAGAGGCTCTATCAATTAGTGAAGAGAGGCAGGCAAGAGAACATTGAGAAAGTAGAAAACCTAAAGATCAGGAGCAAAAGGGCTAGAAGATGAAACAGGAAAGAAAGAAGAAGAACAAACCTTAATGAAGAAATGGAAGAACACGGCAAACTTTTAGAAGAAAGTAAAAATGGAAAAATTAAGAAAATGAAAAAGCAGGAAATTAAAGAAGATAGAGGAACATACGCAAGTATAGTGGCTGGGCCACTAAGGGCTTCATCCTCACCTTGCCCTCAGAAAACATGGCCATGCATTCAGTGATGATCACATCGAAATGATGAAAAGAAACAGGAGACCAGGTCATGGATAAGATAAGAACGCAATAAATGCCAAGGAAGAAGGGTTAAAAATAGATAAAATTAGGAAGGCAAGGGACAGGAAAGTAATATTGGGATGCCGAACGGAGAAGGAAATAAATAGAAAAGGAGAGATTAAACAAGGGAAAGATCTAAATGTGAATGACATAAAAAACAAGGATCCACTTGTAATCCTGAGGATGTCATGCAATATAATACGGATGAAGAGATAATGAAAGCAATAAGAACGCAAAATAAACAGCTCTTCAAGGACATACTAGAAAAGAGGATAGAATGGAGATCAAATACAGGAAAAGAACAAGAAACCCGCATACGTCCCACATTGATGAGAGTTTCGCCCAGATCTGGAACCTCCACCGAAGCTGAAGTAATTCATATTGACTTACAGCGAGTAAGAGTAATGGACCAGTCCCCTTAGTTCAATGTTCGCGGTGTCTCGGATACGGACACAGCAAACGCATATGCACGGAAACAACTGACATTTGTAGCCAGGAGCCCACACCTCAAAACAGAATGTGCTGACTGGCTGTCTGGAGAAACACCAGAATGTAGAAATTGTAATAAAGCGAACCATGATAGAAAAGATCATAACGCATTTAGTTCAGACTGCCCGGTAAGAAGAAAATGGGAAGTACTCGCCAGGTCCACCGTAGCATATTGTTAAAGTTGACTCAAACTCAACCATGGAACCTAACATCTGTACCCACCGATATCAAGCGATCCAGACAAATCTTCAAAGATGCGAGCTAGCCACGGCCGAATTAACCAGAGGCGACCAAGCGAAAGATATCATTCGCTTTGGTTCAGGAGCCCTATATAGGTCGAATTGGTCAAATGAAGAACTACTCGAGACGAGAATAGCACAAAGCGACAGAAGCCAAAACACTGATAAAGTGATTAAGGCAGCTATTGTGCTATTCGATGACATTGGCATGACCCAATGCCCCAGCCTAACAACAGAGAATATCGCAGTCGCAAGCTGAGGATAGGCATGGAATTGGGAGGTGTCCGTCACCTAGAGGGCGATAGACCAATCGAACCTTACCTAGAAATGATCGGCGCGGCCGTGGTGGGTCTACGGACAAGACAAGTGATACTGGTGGGGACGTAAATGCATGGAACACCTGGTGGGAAGCCGGAAAACAGATAGCAGAGGAATAGAGGTCGCCGCAAAGCTTGATCAACTAGAGTCCATATTCTAAACAGGGGACAGAGCCACGTTTGACACATATAGAAGTGGGAAGAAGTTCTCCAGCTGCGTAGATATAACTACCTGCTCGACTAACCTACTCGGGAGGGTGGACAACTGGAGACTATCCGACGAAATAACCAGTTCGGACCACAGGACAATCCTATTTGACATAAATCTAGGAAAATCAACAGGCACCAATATAAAAAGAATGACTAGAAAATACAACACGAAAAGATGGAATGGGGTGAGTTTCGTGAGAAACTCATCCAGAATTGTGAAAAAGGATAAATAAAGAAGAAATAGATAAAATAGCAACAACGGACGAACTAGAAATAAAAATAGAACAGTATACAAATTCAGTAACAGAAGCATGTGAAAGTAGTATTCCGAAATTAAAAATCAAAAAACAAATGGGACTGCCCTGGTGGACCCACGAACTGACACAACGTAAAAAGGAGGTCTCCAGGTTAAAGCGTCGTATTTCATACGCAGCGCCAGTCCGTCGCGAGTGGGTCGTCGAGCAGTATAAAAAAGCAAAAGAAGCATATCAACAAGAAGTAAAAAGAGCTCAGACTGCCAGCTGGAAGGAGTTCTGCTGTGCAGGACAGAAACAGGGACGATATATATAGGGTTATAAGTCGCACATTGGCACGACAGGAAGATATTCCACTTGTTCAGGACGGGGAGACGCTAGACGGCGGGGAATCGGCTAGGATCCTGGCGGAAACTTTTTATCCGGAGGATGGCACTGAAGATGATGACACGGAACACATGCAAACAAGAGCTACAGCGGAAATAGTAAACGAAGGGTCACATGATAGTCCATGTGACCCACCATTTACAACAGAAGAGCTTATGTGGGCCGTGTCTAGCTTCAGTCCTAAAAAGGCACCCGGTGACGATGGTTTAACAGCGGACATTTGTGAAGTGGTCGTCACCCTGGATCTAGCATTGTTCCTGGCACTAGCAAACAAATGCCTCAGTCTTGCATATTTCCCCATCAAATGGAAGAGGGCCGCTGTGGTTGTATTGAGAAAGCCTGGGAAGAAAATTACACACACCCTAAATCCTACAGGCCGATTGGGCTGTTGCCTGTACTGGGGAAAATTTACGAAAAATGTTAATCCAGAATGAGTGGCACACCGTATCGAAGATAAGGGAAGCAATACGGGTTTATGCTGCAGCAGCATGAGGACCTCTATGACATGATGCAGTTTATAAAGACCAAACTGAAAGACAGAAAGTTGATTCTGCTTATATCATTAGACATAGAGGGAGCCGATAATGCATGGTGGCCGGCAATACGGTGTAGACTGCGGAGACTGGGTGTCCGGTAAATCTGAGGCGAGTGATAGATAGCTATCTTAAAGATAGAACGGTGTGCCTCAGATACCGGAGCCGAATGCGTAAGAAAGACCACTAAAGGGTGTGTGCAAGGCTCGATCTGGGGTCCAATTTTTGAATATACTTCTGGACCCTCCGAGGGAGTTGGAGTGCAAAAGGTCCCATTGCCAGGCTTTCGCGGACGATGTGGTCCTGATGTTCTCCAGGGATGGCACAACAGGTGCAGGAGCAGGCCAATGAAATTCTCGAACATGTCCGGAGGTGGGGAGTCGGAAATAAGCAATTTTGCCACACAAAACAAAAGCCATGGTCGTAACAAATAAGCTTAGGTATGACTCACCACTGGAGATGGGTGGGAGGACATTGAACTTTCCAAAGAAATCAAAATACCTGGCCTCACAGTGGATGACAAGCTTACTTTTAACACACACATCAAGAGAATATGTTGTAAAGTTCAGAACATATATCGTCAACTGTCGAGAGCTGCAAAGATACATTGGGGCCTGAACCCGAGATCATTAGGACCATCTATATTGCAGTAGTGGAGCCGATAGTTATGTATGCGGCCAGTGCATGGGCATCAGCAACTAATAAACATAAAGTCAAAAACAACTTGACATGGTACAGCGCGGGTTTGTACAAAAGTTATAAAATCTTATAGACAGTCTCTTACACTCGGCCCTACTACTCGCCGGGTTGCTACCATTGGACTTAAGGGTCCAGGAAGCAGCCTTTATGAGATAAAGAAAGGCTTCTCCCGGCGGATAGTGGGTGATCGAGATGTAGAAACTAAATTGAATATTCCAAGACACACATCCCGCGGATCAGTCCGGCTTGAAATTCACATGCCTGGAAGACGGTACAAATGGACCAAAATGACAACAAGGGTCTTAAAATATTTACAGATGGGAGTAAGATAGAGGGAAAGTCGGCGCGGCGTTATCTATATGGTATAACGCTGCGGAGACAAATACCCGAAAACTGAAACTGGAAAATTTTTGCACCGTCTACCAGGCAGAGTTGCTGGCTATCCTGGAAGCAACTAGATATGCACTCATGGCTCCAGCACAAAACTGCAACATATACAGCGACTCGAGGTCTGCTCAAACAATAGTCCAAGACGTTTCCTCCATTCCTAGCAGTAGAGATAAGAAACAACATTTATAAACTAAACAAACAAGGCAAAATATTAAATTTATTTTGGATTAAAGCCCACGCAGGAATGGAGGGAAACGAGAGAGCAGACCATCTAGCCAAAGAAGCTGCCATAAAAATGAAAACAAAACCCGTATATGGAAAATGTCCGATATCATTCATCAAGCGACACATCTGAATGGAATCGCTTGATGAATGGAACCGGCGCTATAAAATGGGAAACAGCCTCAACAACAAAAATATTTTTCCCAGATGCCATTGCTGCATATAAAACAATCAGAAAATGGATATGGATCCGATGTTAGTTCAAGTCATGACAGGACATGGCGGGTTCTCTGAATACTTGTTCAGATTTAAATGTAAGGAGAGCCCGGCATGTGCCTGCGACCCTGTAAAATGAAAACATAATGCACATACTGACGGAATGTCCAATATATAGTAGAGAGTGAAATAGAAATAGAATTAGGAATAAAAGTAAGCAAAGAAAATGTTAATAAAATAATTAGTAATAAGTATATTAGAAATAAGTTCATAAAATATTGTAAGCATATAACAAGAAGAGTGTGTAAATAGAAATAAATAGTAGCTAAGAAAACGGAAGCTGTAACAAAATATAATATATATAAGTATATGATAAGCAGCTCCAAAAATTAATAGAAATAAGAACTAAATTAAGAATAGAAATAATGAATGTAAGCATAAAAACTTAAAAATAAATATAAGAAAGAAAATAACAGAGGTGAAAAAAGACACACCTGAAAGATGAAAAAAGTCCCTGACCTCTCCATATCAGGAACAAGAAAAAAAAAAAAAACCTAACCTAACCCAGTCCGGTGTCAACTGCCGTCCTGTACGCCACGTTTCTGTGTTGCTCCGTGCTTAAAAATCCTAAAATAGGTTTTCGTAACCGATTTTGTGCGTGATATGTCAAAAGTTGTTTGACACGCGGTTCAAACTAGTGAAAACCGCAAGAAAATCGGAGTTTTAGTGGAAAGATACAGTGAAAATAGTGATTTTCAAAAATTATAAAATATTAAAAGTGAAACGCTGCGCGATCAAGCGCTATAACGCTTACTTTTTAAAGTGCGACCTTGAAGCTATTCGCGGCCCCCACCTATGTGCAAAATTTGAGATTTCTCGAAACAATAGTCTTCGAGAAAAACGCAAAAAAACAAGTGCCACGTGGGCACGTGTTTTGCGAAGCAGAGTCGTGCGGCTATTTTGGAAGTCGCATGCTGATAGTACGCGAGGAGAGGAGCCGGGAGCAAGTTTCAGAACAATTTTAAGTTAAGTGGCTGACGAGATATTGAACTTTAAAATTTTGACAAAAATTGACATTTCAATAACTTAAAAACTAAATCTAAGACCCCTAGTTATTATAATAAATTAGTGTTTAGAAGAATACAAGGAACGGATGTACAAAATTTTAAAATTTTTTAGTAAGTAATTTTAAAGTTAAGATTTTTTAAAATATTTAGTTACCACGTGTTACCCTTAGATTAGGTGTCAGCAAGTCATAAAATACAAATTTAAGGAAAGGGTACCGACAATAACATATTTCAAATTTTTGTAGATTTTAAAAAAATTAAATTTAGCTGCAAAAATAAAAATTTCTTAAAAAATTAGAATATATTGAAAAAATTGAATTAAAGGGGGTTTATAAAGCCACAATATATATATAGCTGTTATCTCGACACCGAGACCTTTCAAATGAGCCCAAACACGGGCCAAATCAGTTAAGGGACGGCCAAAATAGAGTTTTATTGTCTGGACCGGCGGCCATTTTGGAAACTTTAAAAATCAAATAACTCTGGTTGTGGAAGTCGCAGTGAGTTGCGGTTTTGGATTGTACTATTATTGGATCGATCTCTACCCAACTACAGGGATTCAGGCTTTTTGAGCCCTTGTTTTTCAGGGTCCTGAAATCGATCCCAACAGGAAGACTGGAAGAAGTGTAATAGTATAGTCGGAGCGCAGGTCTCCTGCGATTATTGGAAGCAGAGTTATTGGCAGTCAAATATCAACTTTGACATCTCGGCAGCCATCTTGAAAAACTAAAACAGGTCATATCTGCCGAACTAGGAGTCGTAGAAGGCTGGGATTTTGACCCTAGACGTCGGCAAATAGTGCCGGTACAGACAATTTAGTTTTCAGGAAATTTCAGCGCCCAAAATTTACAAGTCCTGAAAGCTACATGACATTATAGCCTAGGTAGAGCCCATCAAAACGAGCCCAAGCACGGAGCTGTAAGCCTATTCGTTCGGAGGTTACAGCGCTTTAACCGTAGTTTTGGTAGCCATATTGTTTGAAACCAGAATTTTAAAGCGCGATAACCTTTGAACCTCTTAGGTTAGGCATACCGAGTTTGGGTTCGTTGAATAGGTCTCGAGGAGTGCTTTTAGTGAGTTATAAGAAATAGACTCTACGTAGAGTCAAAAATTTGTTAGTCTGTAACTCTCTCTGTATAAAGTATTTCTTAGAAATTCTCAATATTAATGGACACCTAAGTGAAGAGCTAACAGACTAGACATAGACTAACTCTATATAGAGAGTACCAAAAAATTTTTTACATTTTTTATATATTTTATATTTTCTTTTAGTGTAAATAATTAGAATTTAAGTGAGACCAGCTGTGGTGTTATACTACTTGTTATTTTTAAGACTAGATTATAGAGACGACTCTAGGTAGAGAAACGGAAATCAGGATAACCAAATTGGTTACAAATTATAAGGCATATATATATATAAATACCGACTCTACATAGAGTCTAATAGACTAATAGGACTAAATTAAAATATTATTGAAACATCAATAAATAAATAAATGGAAATAGAGTGAGCTACTTAATTAATAGGTATAAACGGAAAAAATAGAGCATAAGCTCTATATAGAGAAAAATATTCTAGCGCGGTTGTAGGATTTTTATCAAATTGACATTGAGTACGAACTCACCATAGCCGTGTCGAACTGTTAAAAAATTTTTTATAACTTATACAAACCTTTTAAAAATTTTTAATCATTTTAATTCTTTAATTTATTATATTTTATTATTTGCTGTGACCTAAGGACGCGTTCCCCTGGAAATGTTTGGCTTTCGCACTCCCTCCAAAAGGACAGAGGACAGTTCTAAAGACATGGACCCTCAAGGCTCTCCAAATGGGACAGAGGAGAAAGAGACTTCTCCTAAAACTAAACAAACGACGCAGGTCTCTATTGTGAGGAGAAGCATTGGAGAGTGGGAAGCAGGAAAAGTAGACGCTGAAGCCGGAATTCAGCCCTCTCCCAAAAAGGTAGCCCCGGTGGCGCGCCAGAAACAAAAGATCTTGCTATCTCAGGAATCAAAGGAGCAACCTGTAGAGTTTTAGTAGAGCCTACTGGAAGTTCACCAAAATGGACACAACTAAATACGCAGATCGCATAATGGAAGCTCGAGCATGTCTAAATAAAGCAAAATTGCACCTCAGTAATTGCGCAATCTGAGGACGGACATAAAACCGAAGTCACGCAAGCCATAGATAGACTCTACCAACTGGTCAAAGAGGCAGAGACAAGCAAAAGCACAGAGAAAGAAATAAAAACGAAAGAGCAGGAGAAAAAAGTAGACAAACCGGAAGATGAATTCGAGAAAAGAAAACTAGAAGAACATAACAATTTAATCAAAAAGTTGGAAGAGCACGGGAAACTTCTGGAAGAGAACAAAAATGAGATGGAAAAATTAAGGGAAGAAATGAAGAAGAAAGAATATAAGGATGAGAAAGGAACATATGCAAGTGTACTGGCCGGACCATCGAGGAAAATGCCTCATCAAAATATGGCAATGCACTCAGTAGTAATAACATCAACTGACGAGAAGGACACAGGAGAGCAGGTAATGGATAAAATAAGATCGGTAATAAATGCTAAAGAAGAAGGGCTAAAATAGACAAGAGATAAGGAAAGCAAGGACAGAAAATTATATTGGGGTGTAGCACCCAGGAAGAGATATATAGGGTAAAAGAAAGAATAAAGACCACGAGTAAGAACTTGAATATAGACGACATAAAAAATAAAGATCCATTAGTTATTAGGATGTGTTGCAATACAACACAGACGAGGATATAGTCAAGGCTATAAGGAGTCAAAACAGACAGCTTTTCCAAAATGTAGGTGAAAAGAGAACAGGATGGAGGTAAAATACCGAAAAAGTCAAGAAATCCACACACATCCCATATTGTCATCAGAGATCGCCCCAGATATGGAACCATCTCACACAAGTTGGGTGGATCCATGTGGATTTGCGAGTAGTAAGATTAGAAGACCAGTCCCTCTTGTACAATGTTCACGCTGTCTGGCCTATGGACATAGCAGCGACTATGCAGTGACACAGCAGACATCTGTAGTCACTGTGGAGGACCACACCCTAAAATCGGAATGCGCTGACTGGATTTCTGGAGAGACCGTCATGCAGAAATTGTTAAAGCAAAATAGAAAAGAAAGATCATAACGCGTTCAGTGCAGACTGCCCTGTAAGGAGGAAATGGGAGACCCTAGCGAGATCCACTGTAGCATATTGTTGAGGTGGTCTCACGGTCAGACAGAAACCCTAAACCAAGCAACCACCGATATCATGTGATCCAGGCAAACCTCCAAAGGAGTGAGCTAGCTACGGCCGAATTAATTATTGAAGCAACCAAGAAAAATATATCATTCGCCTTGATCCAGGAACCCTACATTGGTCGGATTGGAGAAATGAAGGGTTACCCAGGGACAAGAATAGTGCAATGCAATAGAAACCTAAACACAGAAAAAGTAATAAAGGCGGCCATTGTACTGTTTGACGACACCATTGCCATAACCCAGTGCCCCGACCTGACAACTGAGAACATCGCCGTTGCTAAATTGAGGACAGGGGCCTGGGACTTGGGAGTGGTGTCTGTCTACCTGGAGGGCGACAAACCAGTAGAACCTTATCTGGACATGATTGAAACGGCCGTAGCGGGCCTAGGAACCGGAAACGTGATATTCGGTGGAGACATAAATGCTTGGAATACCTGGTGGGGAAGTCGGGGGGTGGACAAGAGGGGGATTGAGGTAGCAGCCAGGCTCGATCTAATGGAACTCCACATATTAAACCACGGAACTGAACCCACATTCGACACCATACGAGGCGGAAGGAGATTCTCCAGCTGTGTGGATGTAACAACCTGCTCGACGAGCCTACTCGGAAGAATAGATAACTGGAGATTATCTGAGGATGTAACCAGTTCGGACCACAGGGCAATCCTATTCGATGTAAATTTGGAAAAATCTATAAGTACAGAAATAAAAAGAACAACAAGGAAATTCAACACAAAAAAGGCAAATTGGAGCGAGTTTCGTGAGAAACTCGCCCAGATTTTGCAGGATAAGGAAATCAACAATATGCAAATAAACAAAATAGAAAAGAAAGAAGACCTTGAAGTGAAAGTAAGAGAAATAACAGAAATAATTTCCGATGTATGTGAACATAGCATGCACAAAATTAAAAAAAAAAACGAATGGGATTGCCTTGGTGGAATGATGAGTTAACCCGAAGAAAAAGGTTCCAGGTTAAAGCGCCGAATTTCCATGGCGCCAGTCCGGCGAGAGTGGGTCGTCGAGCAGTACGTTAGAGCAAAGAGGAATATCAGAAGCTAGTTAAGAATGCGCAAACCTCCAGCTGGAAGGATCTGCAGCAGACAGGAGCGGGAGTCGATGTGGGATGGGATCTACAGGAGGATAGGCCGCACAAAGAAAGGAGGATATCCTCCTGGTACATGATGGGAAGACCCTGGGAAATGTGGAATCAGCAAGAATGCTGGCAGAGACCTTTTATCCGGATGACAAAACCCAGGACGATGACGCGGAACACAGGCTAAAGAGAAAGCTAGCAGAAGTAGTAAACGAAGGGTCACTTGATGACTCATGTGATCCACCATTTACGATCGAGGAGCTAATGTGGGCCGCGTCAAGTTTCAACCGGAAAAAGGCTCCCGGAAATGACGGTCTCACGGCAGATATTTGCATGGCGGCTATCACCTGGACCCTCCACTGTTCTTGTCACCCAACAAATGTCTTCAGCTGGCAATTTCAGTAATTGAAAGAGGCGGTAGTGTAGACTGCGAAAGCCCGGAAAGGAGGACTACACGCATCCCAAATCCTACAGGCCGATTGGGCTATTGCCTGTTCTAGGGAAAGTACTGGAAAAAATGATTGTACGAAGGATCAAGTGGCACATCATACCGAAAATAAACAAAAGCCAATATGGCTTTATGCCACAGCGTAGCACCGAGGACTCCCTCTATGACATGATACAGCATATAAAAGCCAAGATCAATGATAAAAAATTGGTCGTGCTTGTGTCACTTGACATAGAGGGAGCCTTTGACAACGCCTGGCCAGCCATAAGATGTGGCTTGCAGAGATCGGATGCCCAATAAACTTGAGGCGACTGATAGATAGCTATCTTGAGGATAGGACAGTATCAAGTACTCAGGGCAGAATGGGTCAAGAAGACCACGAAGGTGCGTGCAGGGCTCAATAGGCGGTCCAACTTTTGGAATCTTTTGCTTAATCCACTCTGCAAGAGCTAAACGATAGAGGGAATACTGCCAGGCTTTTGCGGATGATGTAGTCCTAATTTTCTCTGGAGACAAGGCACTGAAGTGCAGGAACAAGCCAATGCAGCCCTCGCACATGTTCGGAGGTGGGAGTCAATAAGCTCAAATTTGCTCCGCAAAAACTAAAGCAATGATTACAAAAAGACCAATATGACCCCACTGCTGAAAATGGGTGGGGAAAGCATTGGATTGTCCAAAGAAATTAAATATACTGGCCTCACAGTTGACGACAAGCTGACCTTCAATGCGCATGTGAGGAAAGTGTGCAAGGTACAAAGCTTGTATCGTCAACTGTGCAGAGCCGCAAAGGTTCATTGGGGCTTAAACCGAGATTGTTAGGACTATATATATAGCGGTGGTAGAGCCGATTATATTATATGCGGCAAGCGCATGGCACCGGAAACAAATAAAATACTGATTAAAACACAATTCGACACGGTGCAACGCGGGTTTGTGCAAAAATTATTAAATCGTACAGAACAGTTTCTTTACACTCGGCTCTACTACTGCCGGGCTGCTTCCTTGATCTGAGAGTTGAAGCAGCCTTGCTTTATGAAATAAAGAAAGGCTCTCCGGCGAGTGGTAGAGGATCGAGATATTGAGAGAAAAGTGGAATATTGTGGATGCCACACCCGCAGACGAATATGGCCTGCAATACAAATGCCTGGAGGACGGGGGAAATGGACCAACATGACAACAAAGGCCTCAAAATATATACTGACGGCAGTAAAATCGAGGGAAGTCGGCGCTGCATTATCCATTTGGAATGATGGCAGATGAGTAGCCGAAAACTAAAGTTGGGAAATTTCTGCACCGTGTTCCAAGGAGGTTGCTCGCCATTCGAGAAGCAACTAGGTACGCATCAACACAACCTGCAAAAAATTGTCACATATATAGCGACTCAATGTCTGCTCTACAGACAGTTGTACAAAGCGCTTCCCTCCATCCCCTAGCGGCAGAGACTAGAACGAACATCAGTCAAATTAATAAGCAAGGGAAAACCCTCAAACTATTTTGGATTAAAGCTCACGCAGGATTGGAGGGGAACGAGAGAGCAGACAAACTAGCTAAAGAAGCCGCACTAAAAATAAAAAGAAGGCCAGATTATGAGAAGTGTCCGGTTTCATTCGTTAAGCGACAGATTCGATTGGAGTCGCTTGACGAATGGAACCGAAGATACAGGGAAGGAGAAACAGCCTCCACCACGAAAATATTCTTTCCCAACGCCATAGACGCATATCCTATTATAAGGAAAATAGAAATAGACCTAGGTTGTACAAGTGATGACAGGACATGTTAGAAATAGGTTTTAAAGTATTGTATAAAAATAGCACATAAGGTAATAATTAAGACAAATAATGTAGTAATAAGGAATCTGTAACATAATATAAACTAATATATAATGTAAACAGCCCATAAAAATAAGTAGAAATAAAATAGCAAAAGCAATAATGTACCTAGATTAATTAGATAAAGAAAATTGAAAAGAATCTATAAAAGAAATAACGAAAACAGAAATAAAAATAAAAAGAATAAAAACACAAAAATACTAGAAATGTAAAATAAAAAGAAAAGAACTAAAATTATAAAAGATGAAAAAAGTCCATGATTTTCTCTCATGCCAGGAACTAGATAAAGAAAAATCTCATGGACTACCTCCGCCTGGGGAAGGCGGAGGGCGTGCAGACTCTTACCGGCTAAAACCACCCAGTGTCTCCTCGCACGTGCGCATAGGGCCGCAGGAATCAAATTCTTCCGCAGCCCCACACTAGTGCTGACCGGTCTGTCCGAGCCTCGTCAGCACGGGGTAGTGAGGTGTTCAACTACCCGTGCATCGCCTCAGAGGCGCGCGCCGACACCCACGCGCCTCCACCTCAGGGCCATCGAAGGGGGCGGGGATTTCCCAGGTCCCTCGCCCTGGACCCATTCATGGGGGCCGGAAGGGCGTTGTCCGCCCTTCTCCTGCGCTCGGTGCGCCTTCTGCGGCCGGGGAAGGTCGAGATCTCCCTTTCCCGTTCCGCACTTTCCTTCTGCGACATCACGTCCTCGCAGAAGGACACCACCACGTCCACGACTCTGCGCTACCGACCATCTTCCGCACTAAGGCCGGCGGCGACAGATCGTTTCTCACTTCATTTGTGAGTACGGCGCTGCTCCTCCCAAGCTGCACTCGGCGAGCGTGTGTTGCGCCGTGTCCTCTGCAATGGACGCAGTGGTGGCACCGAGCGTCGGCTCCCTGTCTATGCAGCACAGGTACTTGCCGAAGCAGCCGTGCCCCGACAGCATCTGCGTCACCTAAACGACAGGGAGCGTGCCTTCTCCCGAGCCAGTCGTCGAGTACTGGCCGGATCGCCTCGACGGTAGCGGAAGGCCGGCGGTGGGCAGAAGCCTTTGCCGCCATTCCGCCACCAAGACCTGACGGGCTCCTCTCGGCGCAGCGCGATCTGCCGCTGCACCGGCCTGAAACCCCGTGCCCGCTGTTCCTCGCGCCATCGATATAATGACGCGAGTACTTTCGACCTCTAAGTCCCAGGGCGGGGATCCGGCCAGGACGCAAGCCACCGCCTCGTGAAATCGTGCGATACCCGCGGACGACTCTGACGGCCATCGCCCTTTGCGGTTTTCGCAGCATGGCGAGTGCTGGCCGTCATGTCCATCGCCCACAGGGGCCCGATACAGGGCCATGGACCGCGATTCCCACGTACAACCGCCAACCTTTTTTTTTTTTTCGGAAATCCTCATGGACTACCTCCGCCTGGGGAAAGGCGGAGGGCGTGCCGGACTCTTACCGGCTAAAACCACCCAGTGTCTCCTCGCACGTGCGCGCGGGGCCGCAGGAATCAAATTCTTCCGCAGCCCACACTAGTGCTGGCCCGGTCTGTCCGGCCTCGTCTCCTGCACGGGGTAGTGAGGTGTTCGACTACCCCGTGCATCGCCTCAGAAGGCGCGCCGACACCCGCTCGCGCCACCTCAGGTCCATCGAAGAGGGGCGGGGACTTCTCCAAGTCCCTCGCCCTGGACCCATTCATGGGGGCCGGAAGAGCGCTTGGCGCCCGCTTTCGCGGCCCCAGCGGCAGAATCTGGTCTTTGGCTCCGCCGCCAGCCAAGTTTCGGCCGCGGAGGGTGAGGAGGCGGCGCCTCGCATTACCGACACCTCTCCCCCGCAGCCCCATTACCACCGCATCAACGGTGCGGCCCCGTCTGAGTCGCGGAGGATAGGCGAGTGGCGCATCGCCATACCAACACTCCTCTTCCTCCGCGACTCCACCTCCTTTGCAGCGGTAGGGTAGCGGACCAACCCCTCCCGCAGCAGCCCACCGACACATCCGAGTGGGCTCGCCGAGCCCACACGGAGTGGCCACCTCAGGCCGGCCTACACCTCAGGCCAGCCAAGGGGTTCCTCTTTGTTCACCGCGGGTGACCAAGCCGGCTACTAAGCCCCCGCCGACAAGGCGGGAACCCGTTCGGGGGACAACCTAACCTAACCTAACCTAACTAACCCAACCAGTACGCACCGGAAAGTGACACATTCAACATAAGCTCCACGAAAAAATTGCTTAAAAAATAGCAATTTTTGAGCTACGCGAGTGGAAGTGCTGTGAAAAAGTTTTTGAGTGTGCAGTTCACTAGTGTAATTGGGGAGAACTCTGTGCATCACCTGGTTTGGGAGCAAGAGCTTCTGAACTTTGGGGATAAATAGTGTCAACAAGAACAAGAAAATCGCATAGAAAATTTTATTGTTTGGCCGCCATTAAGCCCAATTAAACGGCGTAAAATCAAGAAAATCGGTCCACTTCTGCGGAAGTTATTGGCTCGTAAATATTAACAACAACCTAAAACCACGTGGTTGCAACGTGCTTTCAGACATTGAGGCTATAGGCGTGCCAGTGAACACGAGGCGTCCAGCGACAGGGCAGACTTCAGTGGAGCCTTCGAAGACCGAGGAATCGCCAATATTAATCTCCGCGGCTGGAGACACTATTGACGACCATCAGGTAAACCACGGGGATCTCCTAGACCCTTTCTTCCTGACCACCCAAGCCTGGGCTCGTTTGAGTCGGGATCTCAAGACCGCCACACCCACATTCACCCACCTCTACCAAGCCCCCCTTCACCCCTACCTCCCCTCAACACTAATCAACAGCATAATATTATCCTGACCACCTACCCCCACCCAAGCCTTTAAAGGTACTTGAGTCTTGGTCTGACAGACCCCGATCCAGAAGCTAGCCTCCTAATCCCCCCCTCTATTTTTCTTAATACCATATATACGCTTTCCGTTAAAATACCCCCCCCCTCCTCCCCTCAAGGTTTACCTCACCCCCGACCGTACTCTCAGTAACCGGAAGAGCTGGACCCCATGTGCTCATTTGAATCAGGAAAAGAAGCTAACTTTTGGCCACATTAGAATTTTTATATTGCCCCATTGTCCGATACCATCACGGAAAATAACACCTCAAACATACTCCAGGACTCACAGTACACAACACCGGAGATCCCGCAACAGGCTCTTTCTTCGCGTCAACGTACTCTACACTGCAGTTCAACCACCGAGAACAGCAGTGAGTTCCTAATATAAAATAAAATCATAACAATTGTATTTAATATATCTAACTATAAATATAAATAAAGCATTACCAGTTTCTTATAGCTATTAAGGCAACCTATATTTAGAATTAAGCACAAATTTTGTATAATATATTTGTATATTTAAAGTACAAGGAAAAAAAAAAATGTCAGGCAAAGTTGTCTTGTCGGATGTGGAGACCTTCCTCTAACAAGCCTTCTCAAAGCCATCCTGTTGCGCCGCCTAAGGCCCCACGGACGCTGCAGAAAAAGTATTAACAAAACACAAGCTTAACAAAAACAACTACTGGCGAAAAGTTGTCGCAGCCATCATCTCAGCCTGCATGAAAAACGCTCTGTGGACTCTGCCCGACGGACACACACACTAGAAAAGGCGCTGCACACCGCCACCTACGAACCAAAATGTCGCAAAACTCAGCAAAAAGCGACAGCTCGATTCAGTCCTCCATTTGTGACCACGGCAGGTGGCTTTCAACGTATTTAACTGGAGCAAGAGAAATTCCCTTTGAATCCTATCGGACGTAGGGTATCGATCACATCTGCGCCGGAATCACCATTATCAGGCACCGGAAAAGGTAGACCCAGCCTGCTCATTAACTCCACAGGCGTCTGGGGTGGAAAGGATATGGCGACAAAAAGCGAACGAAATAGCTTCTGAGAGGAAGGAGGCATTAGAAATGGCGGGGAATATGAAGAGAATGCAAACAAACAGCTTTAGAAGTCTGCGGTCCTCTACGAGATGGTCCTGGCATTATCCGATTCCAGATCTGACATAAGCACAATCTGGAAAGGAACGCTCACGCAATGCTCATGAGCTAATGAGGTGGAGCAGGCCCATAATAAACTTCACTCTCAACAGCAAGAGAGAATGCATCCGAGATAGGTCAAGCCAGGACTGATATAAAGAATACCTCCAGGAATCTAAGGCGATGGGGCTGGCTGACTTTGAGAACCCAAGGCCTTTCCTGGAACATCAGGAAATACAGGGCTGTAACGGTTTAGATAAACGCATGGGGTAATCCAAAATAACCTGACTCATCAGAAGCAGAGAGGGTGCGGAGAACATCTTACCTCACTAAAGTGGATCTCACTGGGTAAAATCCAGCGTGGAAACACTCAGACTGCAATTGGATGACATGCGCCGAATTATCGAAAAATCCGATAACAATACCAAGGAGGTTCTGGAGACTGGAAAACTTTTGTACGCCTGGAATCGCCGCCATCTGCCCTCACAGGAAATAAATAAAAGTTGGAGCAGGAGCTAGACGGAATGAAGAGGTCGCTGAAGGGGCTACATGAAAACATCAGATCTGGACTCTCAGTCTTGTCTTCCGCGGACTCTGACAAAACATTCCATACTTAGCATCAGAGAACAGCTTCAACCCATTGAAGAACATTTAGGTGTTATGTCATCTGAGCTGAGGACGATGAGGGAACAGAAGAAACGGGCCCTATCACCTACAGCCCCAGTCTAGCCGGAGCTTGCACAAGCTGGTGAAGCAACAAAAACCACAAAGGACATACGCCAAGGTGGTCAAGCCACCCTTCCTAAACCCAATCATACTCATAATCACATCAACTGATTCGAAAACACAGCTGACAACATCATTGAGAGAATCAGGAGGCCCTAGATACTAAAAGACTGGAGCCAAAGTGGATAGGGTAAGGAAGGCGAAAACCAAAAGTCGTCCTCAGTTGTAACACCAAGGAGGATCTTAACCTCCAAAACAGGGTTAAGACAAACAAAAATTTAAAAGTAGAGGTTGCCAGAACAAACAATCCCTTGGCGATGATCAGAGACGATATCATATCACACCGACGTCGAAATTGTAGAAAATATACTGGCGCAGGATAAACACCCTCTGCATGACGTCGATGAGAAGGAACGAACAATCAGAGTTCGATACAGGAAAAGGCGAGGAATCCACATGGGTGCCATCCTGTACTCAGCTCTCTCCACAAGCAGGCGCTTTACCGATGCGGGCAAAATTTATTGGCCTCCAAAGGAGACCAATAACGAACCACTCCCTTGGTGCAATGCACTAAATGTCAGTTTTGGCCACACAAGGCAGTGTGCCACGAGGAGAACTCTGCAGTCATTGCGGAGAGACCCACTCATGGGACAAATGCCCGATCAGACTGGAGGAGATCCCAAGATAAAGTTGCCTAAGCGCACGGTGCCGATACGGACCTGGCACACAATGCTGGCTTTGATTGCCGGGAAAAGCAGAAGTGGGATGCCATAGCACGATCTCACATAACATATTGACTAAGGGCGTAAAATAACACCAACTCAAACATTAGTAGGTCAGATATACACCTTAAAATCATTCAGGTGAACTTGCAACGCTCTAGGGTAGCAACGGCGGAACTACTTCAGGTTGCAGCGGATAAAGGGTGTCGATCGCCATAGTACAGGAACCATATGTGGGAAAAAATGGCGTTATTAGGAACATCCTGGCACGCAGGTAATTCAATGCAGCCTGAATAGACAAAAACCAGTGAAGGCCGCAGTGCTTGTCTTCGGGGATCAGCTGGAGATCATTTATGATCCACAGCTGGTTACCAAACAGAAGCGACGGTAGTTCTGATCCTGGGCATGCTCACTGCTAACGAGACTCGGCGAGGTAGAAACAGTGGACATACCCCACATCATAAGTGTGGATGCCATGGTGGTCTATATGAAGGTGAAGTCGTGAGCACATTGGTTGCATACAAGCCTCAAATAAACATGAGACCCTTTTTACTGGAAAGAGGCATTCTATCTTAGTCCTCACGGCTGACAACGCATCTGCATTTAAATTCGCTAACGAAGATAGATGTAAGATGTCTATGAACAACAACAACCACTTACCATCAGGTGGACTGTGTGCTCGTTTGTCACTCATTCTATAAAAAAAAAAAGTCGTGTATGAGGACGGGGTGAAAACCTGAGCTTCCTCAAACATCGCAACCCTCACTATATGGCAACTCAACACCTGGCAAATCCAGAAACACTTAGTGGCTCAGAACGCCTGCTGACTGAAAACGGCCAAAAGAATGCAGCCAGGAAAAAATTACCAAAGTTCTAAGTCTCAAAGCGGGTTAGTGCATTAATATTACCATCAGTGCAGGCGGCCCAGAGCATTCCAGGAAAAGCAATGCGAAAGTTGAAAAAGATAAGGAAGCCGAAAACCTAATAAGAGCCTCGAGAGGTTCTCAAGAGTCCCAACCCACCCACTGAGACCCTATTCAGGACGAGCCAGCCCTTAAAACTTCTACCTGGCGACTGGCCTAAGACCACATAATCAACGCGTTCCTAGAGTTCAAAGCCTCACAAAAGCAACTCTTGAGGTGAACCAAATTACCTGTAGGAACATCTTACAAAGTTTCCAACTCGGAAGTTATGAGTTTCTTGGGGTGCAGCTCGGGAGGCAGAAGCCCAATTGGCAACAAAACATCTACAGTCATAAGAGGTAAAATGGGTCATCATGGCGGCTTATGCGGGTCAGGCTTCGTATCCTTGGATGAGGAGGAGACAGAACGAAAGGGAGAGTAGTATTCAAAACCCCTAACGACCTATCGTTGTCACCGTTGCACCAGGGTGATGCTAGAAGACAGGATCCTGAAAATGGCGGAAGCCATCTCAGGAACCTGTGAAATGGGAGATCCTTGGAGGAAAGCTGGACGGTGCCGACAATAAGTGGTCAATGAGTCCAGGATGTGGGAAAACAACTTGGGTTATAAACCAATTCGATGCGAGAATGATTTGATTGTCACTACAACAACAGAAGCAGCTAAAGACCTCAGGGAAAATTAACCAACCCGCAATGACGCAAAAACAAAAGTGCGCACTATGGCCTCAATTTTAGTAAATGGTATGAGAAGCCAAACCAGAAGGTGCACTCGACTTTTGTCGACGAAGCTCTCATGAACCATTTCGGGGCCATAATAATGGCAATACGACTGGGTGGAGCGGAAAAATACTGCTCATCAGTGACATCAATCAACTTCCATATATCGACAGGAAAACCTCTTCGCGATGCAATATACTCGTCAAACCTCGTGACCACAATCAGCCAAGAACTCCTGTTGCACCGGAATCCTATGGATGTGGCATATGCCCTCAGTGAAATCTACAATGGCATATATTCATCCAGATCTCAGGTGCACTCACTGGAAAGGAAAGGTACACAGGTCGTTATACCAGTACCCTACCCAACACTTTATATCTTGTATATACACAAGCAGAAAAGAGTCCTTACCAGCCAGGGATATGGTTCCGGTCCTGGGTCATGGTTTAACCGTACATGAGGCCCAAGGCCTCACACTTGCAGGACAGTGGTCATAATGAGGACAACAGAGAGCACAAAATTTATGACAGCGTCCAACACGGTAGTGTGGCAGTGTCCAGGCACACAGTCTCCTGTGTATATTACACGGACGATTGCGACGATGCGACTGGAAGGCTGATTAAGAGGCAATGACTGCGACAACAAAAGGATTAGAAAATATAACTTAAAAATGGCATTACGACAGAAGACATGGCCGTTGTGGAGGCCTGACAGCGGCGAATCAACAACACAAGAGACAGGCGGCCTCACGATAACCAAAAAAAAAATATGTGTATAATAAATATGTAGTATGATAATTAATACAGCATATTAGGAACTAGATCTAAGTTAAAGGTACACTAGAAATAATAGAAATAATGGCGTATCTGTAATAATAATTATAACAAAAAAATGTAAATAATAATTAAAAACAGTAACAAAAATATATATATGAATATGAAATATAATTAAAAAAACTAAAAAAAAAATTAAAAAAATGTATATATTATAACAATATAGTATGATAAAAGGTAATAGAGGAGACCAAACAAGGGAAAAAAGAACAAAAAAATACATAATAATAATAATAAATACATTAAAAAAGTGAACTCACTGCTTAGGCAAGTAAATTTACTAATACTAGTAGTGTAAGGATTTAAATGTAAAATAAAGGATTAATAAGAAAAAAATAAAAGAAGGTACGGACCTCGAGTCTATAGTGCAAAATTATTTAAAACAAAAAAAAAAACTAACTAACCTAACCTTTTTTTTTTTTTTTTTTTGCAGAAATCTCATGGACTACCTCCACCTGAGGAAGGCGGAGGGCGTGCCGGACTCCGGACCAAACCACCCCGTGTCTCCTCACACGTGTGCGCGGGCCGAGAATCAAATTCTTCCGCAGCCCCACATAGTGCTGGCCCGGTCTGTCAGGCCTCGTCTCCCACGGGGTAGTGGTGTTCGACTACCCCGTGCATCGCTTCAGAGCGCGCGCCGACACCCGCTCTCGCGCCTCCGCCTTGGGTCCATCGAAGAGGGGCGGGGACTTCCCCGTCCCTCGCCCTGGACCATTCATGGAGGCGGAAGAGCGCTTATGGCGCCCGCTTTCGCGGCCCCAGCGGCGAATCTGGTCTTTGCTCCGCCGCCAGCAAGTTTCGGCCGCGGAGGTGGGAGGCGCGCCTCACTGTCCGACACTCCTCTCCCCGGCCCCACCACCATCAATCAGCGGTGCGGCCCGGCCCCGTCTGAGTCGCGGAGGATGGGGCGGTGGCGCATCGCCGCCAACACCTCCTCTTCCTCCGCGACTCCACCCTCAGCTGCAGCGGTAGGGGCAGGACCAGCCTCCCGCGGCAGCCCACCGACACACATCCGAGTGGGCTCGCCGAGCCACACGGAGTGGCCACCTCAGGCCGGCCCTACACCTCAGGCCAGCCAAGGGGTTCCTCTTTGTTCACCGCAGGTGACCAAGCCACGGCTACTAAGCCCCCCGCCGACAAGGCGGGAACCCGTTCGGGGGGGAACCTAACCTAACCTAACCTAACCTAACAACCAGTACGCACCGGAAAGTGACACATTCAACATAAGCTCCACGAAAAAATTGCTTAAAAAATAGCAATTTTTGAGCTACCCGAGTGGAAGTGCTGTGAAAAAGTTTTTGAGTGTGCAGTTCACTAGTGTAATTGGGGAGAACTCTGTGCATCACCTGGTTTGGGAGCAAGAGCTTCTGAACTTTGGGGATAAATAGTGTCAACAAGAACAAGAAAATCGCATAGAAAATTTTATTGTTTGAAAGCCGCCATTAAGCCCAATTAAACGGCGTAAAAATCAAGAAAATCGGTCCACTTCTGCGGAAGTTATTGGCTCATAAATATTAACAACAACCTAAAACCACGTGGTTGCAACGTGCTTTCAGACATTGAGGCTATAGCGTGCCAGTGAACACGAGGCGTCCAGCGACAGGGCAGACTTCAGTGGAGCCTTCGAAGACGGACCGAGGAATCCGCCAAGTAATCTCTCGCGGCTGGAGACACTATTGACGACCATCAGGTAAACCACGAGGGATCTCCTAGACCCTTTCTTCCTGACCACCCAAGCCTGGGCTCGTTTGAGTCAGGATCTCAAGACCCGCCACATACCACACATTCACCCACCTCGCCACCAGGCCCCCTTCACCCCTACCCTCCCCTCAACACTAATCAACAGCATAATATTATCCTGACCACCTACCCCACCAAAAGCCTTTAAAGGGTACTTGAGTCTTGGTCCTGACTTAGACCCCGATCCAGAAGCTAGCCTCCTAATCCCCCTCTATTTTTCTTAATACCATATACGCTTTCCGTTAAAATACCCCCCCCCCTCCCCTCAGGTTTACCTCACCCCATGAGCCATTACTCAGTAACCGGAAGAGCTAGACCCCATGTGAAGGCTCATTTGAATCAGGAAAAGAAGCCCCTTTTGGCCACATTAAATTTTTATATTGCCCCATTGTCCGATACCATCACGGAAAATAACACCTCAAGCATACTCCAGGACTCACAGTACACAACACCGGAGATCCCGCAACGGGCTCTTTCTTCGCGTCCAACGTACTCTACACTGCAGTTCAACCACCGAGGAACAGCAGTGAGTTCCTAATATAAAATAAAATCATAATAACAATTGTATTTAATATATCTAACTATAAATATAAATAAAGCATTACCAGTTTCTTATAGCTATTAAGGCAACCTATATTTAGAGATTAAGCACAAATTTTGTATAATATATTTGTATATTTAAAGTACAAGGAAAAAAAAAATGTCAGGAAACAAAGTTGTCTTGTCGGATGTGGAGACCGCTTCCTCTAACAAGCCTTCTCAAAGCCATCCTGTTGCGCCGCCTAGAGCCCCACGGACGCTGCGAGAAAAGTATTAACAAAAACAAGCAACAAAAAACTACTAGCGAAAAGTTGTCGCAGCCATCATCTCAGCCTGCAACAGAAAAACGCTCTGTGGACTCTGCCCGACGGACACACACACCACTAGAAAAGGCTTTTCGCACACACGCCACCCTACGAACAAAATGTCGCAAAACTCAGCAAAAAGCGACAGCTCGATTCAGTCCTCCATTTGTGACCCGGCGGAGGTGGCTTTCGACAAAATGTATAACTGGAAGCAGAGAAATTCCCCACCCAATCCTATCGGACGTAGAATTGTCGATCACATCTGCGCCGGAATCACCATTATCGGAGGCACCGGAAAAGGTAGACCCAGCCTGCTCATTAACTCCAACAGGCGTCTGGGGTGGAAAGGATATGGCGACAAAACGAAAGAACTGAGAGGAAAGGAGGCATTAGAAATGGCGGGGAATATGAAGAGGGCAAACAAACAGCTTTAGAAGTCTGCAGTCCCTCTACGAGATGGTCCTGGCATTATCCGATTCCAGATCTGACATAAGCACAATCTGGAAAGGAACGCTCACGCAATGCTCATGAGCTAATGCGAGTGGAGCAGGCCCATAATAAGCTTATCACTCAGCTTATGAAAGAATGGCATCCGAGATAGGTCAAGCCAGGACTGATATAAAGAATACCCTCCAGGAATCTAAGGCGATAAGGGCTGGCTAGACTTTAAACCAAGAGCCTTTCCGTAGAACATCAAATACTTAGGGCTGTAACGGTTTAGATAAACGCATAGGGGTAATCCAAAATTGACTCATCAGAAGCAGGGAGGTGCGGAGAACATCTTACCTCACTTAAGAGTGGATCTCACTGGAGTAAAATCCAGCGTGGAAACACTCAGACTGCAATTGGATGACATGCGCCGAATTATCGAAAAATCCGATAACAATACCAAGGAGTTTCTGGAGACTGGCCAGAAAACTTTGTTACGCCTGGAATCGCCGCCATCCTGCCCCTCACAGGAAATAAATAAAAAGTTGGAGCAGGAGCTAGACGGAATGAAGAGGTCGCTGAAGGAGCTACATGAAAACATCAGATCTGGACTCTCAGTCTTATCTTCGGCGGACTCTGACAAAACATTCCATACTAGCATCAGAGAACAGCTTCAACATTGAAGAACATTTGGTGTTATGTCATCTGAGCTGAGGACGATGAGGGAACAGAAGAAACAGGCCCTATCTTACCAGCTGAGTCTAGCAGCAGAGCTTGCACAAGCTGGTGAAGCAGCAACAAAACCAAAAGGACATACACTGAGTGGCTGCAAGCCCTTCCTAAACCAATCATACTCTCATAATCACATCAACTGATTCGAAAACACAGCTGATCATTGAGAGAATCAGGAGGCCCTAGATACTAAAAGACTGGAGCCAAAGTGGATAGGGTAAGGAAGGCGAAAAACAAAAGTCGTCCTCAGTTGTAACACAAGGAGGATCTTAACCTTGTCAAAACAGGGTTAAGACAAACAAAAATTTAAAAGTAGAGGTTGCCAGAACAAACAATCCCTTGGCGATGATCAGAGACGTGCTATCGTATCACACCGACGTCGAAATTGTAGAAAATATACTGGCGCAGGATAAACACCCTCTGCATGACGTCGATGAGAAGGAACGAACAATCAGAGTTCGATACAGGAAAAAGGCGAGGAATCCACATGAGTGCCATCCTGTACTCGAGCTCTCTCCACAAGTGCACAGGCGCTTTATCGATGCGGGCAAAATTTACATTGGCCTCCAAAGGAGACCAATAACGAACCACTCTCCCTTAGTGCAATGCACTAAATGTCTCAGTTTTGGCCACACAAGGCAGTGTGCCACGGGAGGAACTCTGCAGTCATTGCGGAGACCCCACTCATGGGACAAATGCCCGATCAGACTGGAGGAGATCCCAAGATGTAAAATTGCCTAAAGCGCACGGTGCCGATACGGACCTGGCACACAATGCTTTTAGCTTTGATTGCCGGGAAAAGCAGAAGTGGGATGCCAGCACGATCTCGTAACATATTGCTAAGGCAGCCAAAATAACACCAACTCAAACATTAGTAGGTCAGATATACACCTTAAAATCATTCAGGTGAACTTGCAACGCTCTAGGGTAGCAACAGCGGAACTACTTCAGGTTGCAGCGGATAAAGTGTCGATCGCCATAGTACAGGAAATATGTGGGAAAAAATGGCGTTATTAAGGAACATCCTGGCACGCGAGTAATTCAATGCAGCCTGAATAGACAAAAACCAGTGAAGGCCGCAGTGCTTGTCTTCGGGGATCAGCTGGAGATCATTCATGATCCACAGCTGGTTACCGAAACAGAAGCGGCGGTAGTTCTGATCGCCCAGGCATGCTCACTGCTAACGAGACTCGGCGAGGTAGAAACAGTGGACATACCCCGCATCATAAGTGTGGATGCCATGGTGGTCCTATATGAGAAAGGTGAAGTCGTAGACCACATTGGTTGCATACAAGCCTCAAATAAACATGAGACCCTTTTTACTGGAAAGAGGCATTCTATCTTAGTCCTCACGGCTGACAACGCATCTGCATTTAAATTCGCTAACGAAGATAGATGTAGATGTCTATGAAACAACAACCACTTACCATCAGGTGGACTGTGTGCTCGTTTGTCACCCTTATAAAAAAAAAAGATAGTCGTGTATGAGGACAGGGGTGAAAACCTGAGCTTCCTCAAACATCGCCACTCGACTATGGCAACTCAACACCTAACAGCAAATCCAGAAACACTTAGTGGCTCAGAACGCCTGCAACTGAAAACGGCCAAAGAAAAGGCCGCAGCCAGGAAAAATTACCAAAGTTCTAAGTCTCAAAGCAGGGTTAGTGCATTAATTAATACCATCAGTGCAGCGGCCCAGAGCATTCCAGGAAAAGCAATGCGAAAGTTGAAAAAGATAAGGCAAGCCGAAAACCTAATAAGAGCCTCCAGAGTTCTCAAGAAATCCCAACCCACCCACACTAGACCCTATTCAGGACGAGCCAGCCCGCCAAAACTTCTACCGGCGACTGGGCCTAAGGACCACATAATCAACGCGTTCCTAGAGTTCAAAGCCCTCACAAAAGCAACTCTTGAGGTGAACCAAATTACCTGTAGGAACATCTTACAAAGTTTCCAACTCGGAAGTCATGAGTTTCTTGGGGTGCAGCTCGAGGAGGCAGAAGCCGCAATTTATGACAACAAAACATCTACAGTCATAAGAGGTAAAATGGGTCATCACATGGCGGCTTATAGCGGGTCAGCGGGCTTCGTATCCTTGGATGAGGAGGAGACAGAACGAAAGGGGAGAGTAGTATTCAAAACCCCCCCCAACGACCCTATCGTTGTCACCGCCCGTTGCACCAGGGTGATGCTAGAAGACAGGATCCTGAAAATGGCGGAAGCCATCTCGGGAACCTGTGAAATGGGAGATCCTTGGAAGCTGGACGGTGCCGACAATAAATTGGGTCAATGGGTCCGGGATGTGGGAAAACAACGGGTTATAAACCAATTCGATGCGGAGAATGATTTGATTGTCACTACAACAACAGAAGCAGCTAAAGACCTCAGGGAAAATTAACCAACCGCATAGGCAATGACGCAAAAACAAAAGTGCGCACTATGGCCTCAATTTTAGTAAATGGTATGAGAAGCCAAACCAGATGCACTCGACTTTTAGTCGACGAAGCTCTCATGAACCATTTCAGGGGCCATAATAATGGCAATGCGACTGGGTGGAGCGGAAAAATACTGCTCATCGGTGACATCAATCAACTATATATCGACAGGAAAACCTCTTCGATGCAATATATCGTCCAAGCCTCGTGACCACAATCAGCCAAGAACTCCTGTGTACGCACCGGAATCCTATGGATGTGGCATATGCCCTCAGTGAAATCTACAATGGCATATATTCATCCAGATCTCAGGTGCACTCACTGGAAAGAAAAAGGTACACGGGGTCGTTATACCAGGTACCCTACCCAACACTTTATATCTTGTATATACACAAGCAGAAAAGAGTCCCTTACCAGCCAGGGATATGGTTCGGGTCCTGGGTCGCGAATTTTAACCGTACATGAGGCCCAAGGCCTCACATGGACAGTGGTCATAATGAGGACAACAACAGAGAAGCACAAAATTTATGACAGCGTCCAACGCAGTAGTGGCAGTGTCCAGGCACACAGTCTCCTGTGTATATTACACGGACGATTGCGATGATCTGGAAGGCTGATTAAGCGCAATGACTGCGACAACAAAAGGTTAGAGAATATAACTTAAAAATGGCATTACGAAGCAGAGACGCCGTTGTTGTGGAGGCCTGACGGCGAATCAACCAGCTGAAGACGGAGCGGCCTCCACGATAACCAAAAAAAAATGTATATATATAAAATATAGTATGATAAGTTAATACAGCATATTAGGAACTAGATCTAAGTTAAAAGTACACTAGAAATAATAGAAATAATGGCGTATCTGTAATAATAATTATAACAAAAAAAAATGTAAATAATAATAAAAAAAAAAAAAAAAACAGTAACAAAAATATATATATATGAAAATGTAAAATATAATTAAAAAAAAACTAAAAAAAAAAAATTTAAAAAAAAATGTATATATTATAACAATATAGTATGATAAGGTAATACAGAGGAAAAAAAAAACGAAACAAGGGGAAAAAAAGAACAAAAAAAAAATACATAATAATAATAATAAATACATAAAAAAAAAGTGAACTCACTGCTTAGGCTTAGTAAATTTACTAATACTAGTAGTGTAAGGAGTACAATGTAAAATGCAAAGTTAATAAAGAAAAATAAAGCGAAAAAGGTACGGACCTCGAGTCTATAGTGCAAAATTATTTAAAACAAAAAAAAAAAAAAACCTAACCTCTTCTTTTTTTTTTTTTTTTTTGCGAATCCTCATGGACTACCTCCACCTGGGAAAGGCGGAGGGCGTGCCGGACTCTTACCGGCTAAAACCACCCGGTGTCTCCTCGCACGTGTGCGCGGGGCCGCAGAATCAAATTCTTCCGCAGCCCCACACTAGTGCTGGCGGTCTGTCCGGCCTCGTCTCCTACACAGGTAGTGGTGTTCGACTACCCCGTGCATCGCCTCAGAGGCGCGCGCCGACACCCGCTCGCGCCTCCGCCTTGGGTCCATCGAGAGGGGCGGGGACTTCCCAAGTCCCTCGCCCTGGACCCATTCATGAGGGCCGGAAGGGCGCAGTAGCGCCCGCTTTCGCGGCCCCAGCGGCGAATCTGGTCTTTGGCTCCGCCGCCAGCAAGTTTCGGCCGCGGAGGTAGGGAGGCGGCGCCTCGCAATACCGACACTCCTCTCCCCGCGGCCCCACCACCACCGCATCAACGGTGCGGCCCGTCTGAGTCGCGGAGGATGGGGCGAGTGGCGCATCGCCATACCAACACTCCTCTTCCTCCGCGACTCCACCTCGGCTGCAGCGGGAGCGGACCAACCCTCCCGCAGCAGCCCACCGACACACATCCGAGTGGGCTCGCCGAGCCCACACGGAGTGGCCACCTCAGGCCGGCCCTACACCTCAGGCCAGCCAAGGGTTCCTCTTTGTTCACCGCAGGTGACCAAGCCACGGCTACTAAGCCCCCGCCACGACAAGGCGGGAACCCGTTCGGGGAACCTAACCTAACCTAACCTTTTTTTTTTTCGGAAATCCTCATGGACTACCTCCGCCTGGGGAAAGGCGGAGGGCGTGCCAGACTCTTACCGGCTAAAACCACCCCGGTGTCTCCTCGCACGTGCGCGCAGGGCCGCAGGAATCAGATTCTTCCGCAGCCCACACTAGTGCTGGCCCGGTCTGTCGGGCCTCGTCTCCTGCACGGGGTAGTGAGGTGTTCGACTACCCGTGCATCGCCTCAGAGGCGCGCGCCGACACCCGCTCGCGCCTCCGCCTCAGGTCCATCGAAGGGGCGGGGACTTCCCAAGTCCCTCGCCCTAGACCCATCATGGGGGCCGGAAGAGCGCTTAGTAACGCCCGCTTTCGCGGCCCCAGCGGCGGATCTGGTCTCTGGCTCCGCCGCCAGCCAAGTTTCGGCCGCGGAGGTAGGGAGGCGGCGCCTCGCAACCGACACTCCTCTCCCCGCGGCCCCACCACCACCGCATCAACGGTGCGGCCCGTCTGAGTCGCGGAGGATAGGGCGGGCGGCATCGCCATACCTCCTCTTCCTCCGCGACTCCACCTCGGCTGCAGCGGTGGGGGCGGACCAACCCTCCCACAGCAGCCCACCGACACACATCGAAGTGGCTCGCCGAGCCACACGGAGTGGCCACCTCAGGCCGGCCCTACACCTCAGGCCAGCCAAGGGTTCCTTTGTTCACCGCGGGTGACCAAGCCACGGCTACTAAGCGCCCCGCCACGACAAGGCGGGAACCCGTGGGGAACCTAACCTAACCTAACCTAACCTTTTTTTTTTTTTTGGAAATCCTCATGGACTACCTCCGCCTGGGGAAGAGCGGAGGGCGTGCCGGACTCTTACCGGCTAAAACCACCAGTGTCTCCTCGCACGTGCGCGCGGGGCCGCGGGAATCCAATTCTTCCGCAGCCCCACACTAGTGCTGGCCCGGTCTGTCGGGCCTCGTCTCCACACGGGGTAGTGAGGTGTTCGACTACCCGTGCATCGCCTCAGAGGCGCGCGCCGACACCCGCTCGCGCCTCCGCCTCAGGTCCATCGAAGAGGGGCGGGGACTTCCCCAGTCCCTCGCCCTGGACCTCATGGGGGGCCGGAAGAGCGCTTAGTAGCGCCCGCTTTCGCGGCCCCAGCGGCGATCTGGTCTTTGGCTCCGCCGCTAGCAAGTTTCGGCCGCGGAGGGTAGAGGCGGCGCCTCGCAATACGACACTCCTCTCCTCCGCGGCCCCACCACCACCGCATCAACGGTACGGCCCCGTCTGAGTCGCGGAGGATAGGGCGAGTGGCGCATCGCCATGCCAACACTCCTCTTCCTCCGCGACTCCACCTCGCTGCAGCAGCGGTGAGGGCGGACCAACCCCTCCAGCAGCCCGACACACATCCGAAGTGGGCTCGCCGAGTCCACGGAGGTGGCCTCAGGCCGGCCCTACACCTCAGGCCAGCCAAGGTTCCTCTTTGTTCACCGCGGGTGACCAAGCCACGGCTACTAAGCCCCCACCACGACAAGGCGGGAACCCGTTCGGAAACCTAACCTAACCTTCAACCTAACCTAACCTTTTTTTTTTTGCGGAAATCTCATGGACTACCTCCGCCTGGGGAAGGAGGGCGTGCCGGACTCTTACCGGCTAAAACCACCCGGTGTCTCCTCGCGTGTGCGCGCGGGGCCGCGGAATCAAATTCTTCCGCAGCCCCACACTAGTGCTGGCCTGGTCTGTCCGGGCCCGTCTCCCTGCACGGGGTAGTGAGGTGTTCAACTACCCCGCACATCGCTCAGAGGCGCGCGCCGACACCCGCACGCGCCTCCACCTCAGACCATCGAAGAGGGCGGGGATTCCCCAGGTCCCTCGCCCTGGACCCATTCATGGGGGCCGGAAAGGGCGTGTCCGCCCTTCTCCTGCGCTCGGCGCGCCTTCTGCGGCCGGGGAAGTCGAGATCTCCCTTTTCCGCGGTTTCCTTCTGCGACATCACATCCTCGCAGAAGGACACCACCACGTCCACGACTCTGCGCTACCGACCATCTTCCCACTAAGGCCGGCGACAGATCGCTTCCTACTTCATTTGTGAGGACACGGCGCTGCTCCTCCCAAGCTGCACACTCGGCGAGGCGTGTGTTGCGCCGTGTCCTCCCGCAATGGACGCAGTGGTGGCACCGAGCGTCCGGCTCCTGTCTATGCGCACAGGTGCTTGCCGAAGCAGCCGTGCCCCGACAGCACCTGCGTCACCCTAAACGACAGGAGCCGTGCCTTCTCCCGAGCCAGTCGTCGAGTACTGGCCGGATCGCCTCGACGGTAGCGAGGCCGGCGGTAGGGCGCGAAGCCGCCGCCATTCCGCCAAAGACCTGACGGGCTCCTCTCGGCGCAGCGCGATCTGCCGCTGCACCGGCCTCGAGCCCCGTGCCCGCTCTTCCTCGCGCCATCGATATAATGACGCGGTACTTTCGCCTCTAAGTCCCAGGGCGGGGATCCGGCCAGGACGCAAGCCGCCTCGTGAAATCGAACCTAACCTAACCTAACCTTTTTGCGGTTGGAAATCCTCATGGACTACCTCCGCCTGGGGAAAGGCGGAGGGCGTGCCGGACTCTTACCGGCTAAAACCACCCAGTGTCTCCTCGCACGTGCGCGCAGGGCCGCAGGAATCAAATTCTTCCGCAGCCCCACACTAGTGCTGGCCCGGTCTGTCGGGCCTCGTCTCAACACGGGGTAGTGAGGTGTTCAACTACCCGTGCATCGCCTCAGAGGCGCGCGCCGACACCCGCACGCGCCTCCACCTCAGGAGCCATCGAAGAGGGGGCGGGGATTTCCCCAGGTCCCTCGCCCTGGACCCATTCATGGGGGCCGGAAAGGGCGTTGTCCGCCCTTCTCCTGCGCTCAGTGCGCCTTCTGCGGCCGGGAGGGGTCGAGATCTCCTTTCCCGTTCCGCAGTTTCCTCTGCGACATCACGTCCTCGCAGAAGGACACCACCGCGTCCCACGACTCTGCGCTACGACCATCTTCCGCACTAAGGCCGGCAGCGACAGATCGCTTCCTACTTCATTTGTGAGGACACGGCGCTGCTCCTCCCAAGCTGCACACTCGGCGAGCGTGTGTTGCGCCGTGTCCTCCCGCAATGGACGCAGTGGTGGCACCGGCGTCCGGCTCCTGTCTATGCAGCACAGGTACTTGCCGAAGCAGCCGTGCCCCGACAGCACCTGCGTCACCCTAAATGACAGGGAGCCGTGCCTTCTCCCGAGCCAGTCGTCGAGTACTGGCCGGATCGCCTCGACAGTAGCGAGGCCGGCGGTAGGGCGCGAAGCCTTTGCCGCCATTCCGCCACCAAGACCTGACGGGCTCCTCTCGGCGCAGCGCGATCTGCCGCTGCACCGGCCTCGAGCCCGTGCCGCTCTTCCTCGCGCCATCGATATAATGACGCGGTACTTTCGCCTCTAAGTCCCAGGGCGGGGATCCGGCAGGACGCAAACCGCCTCGTGAAATCGTGCGATACCGCGGACGACTCTGACATCGCCGCTGCGGTTTCGCAGCATGGCGAGTGCTGGCCGTCATGTCCATCGCCCACAGGGGCCCATACAGGGCCATGGACCGCACGATTCCACGTACAACCGCCTACAGGCGGCACTCAGGCCCCAAGTTGGGAAGCAACGTTGAAAGCGCGCCCGCTGCACCCATCAATTTGGGCGCCAGCCGCCGGAGGTGGTCGGAATTCCCAGCGGCTGTCAGTACCAATCCCAGATACTTCATGGTGGACTCGACAGCTATCCGGGCCCCGCTGACCACGATGTGTGATCCCGGAGGCGGCGCGCGTCGAGGCCATGGAACTCGATGGCCTCCGACTTGTTTAGGGCCACCTCCAGGCCCAGGCGCCGGATGCGGTTCACCACTTGTGACACCGCAGCCGTGGCAACAACGCTGCCTCCTGTGCGAGCTCCCAGGCAGTGACAAGCGTGTCGTCTGCATAACACGTCAAGTCGGCGCCCGACGGGTTCACCTCTCAGCGCAGTCGTAGCCGATGTTCCACAGGAGCGGTCCCAAGACCGATCCTGCGGAACACCGCACGACATGACGCGCCGACCAGCGCCGTCACGTCCCCGATACGTAACGCATCTCTCTTCAAGTTAAGCCCCTATTGTGCGGCGGAGGTAGGGAGGCACGCGATGGTAATTCAGCGCCTCCCGAATACAACTCAGGGTAGGGTGTTGAAGGCGTTGGAGATGTCTAAAGACACCGCCAGCACCACCCCACCCCGGGATACTGTCTCCTCCGCCAGGGCCCTCACGCGCGTAATAGCGTCTATGGTGGAGCGCCGCGACGAAAACCAAATTGGTTCTCGTCCAGGTCCGGCCCCTCTGCACAAGTGGCTGACGAGGCGATCTGCGATGATACGCTCAAGTTTGCCCGCCTCGTCAAGCAGCACTATGGGCCGGTACGCGGACGGTGAGTCCGTGGGGCGCCCCTCCTTCCTGAGCAGGACCAGCCTCCTCCTTCACACTGGGAAGCTGACCCTGCTGGAGACATGCCGTGAAGCCCCTCAGCACTGGGCTCTAGCTCCTTCAGAGCCAGGACGAGGCTCGACCAGGAACTCCGTCGGGTCCGGGCGCTGTGTTCTTAGCCCGGTCGCGACACGGCGCTCGTCTCTGCTTGTCACCTCGGGGACATCGGTGCTCTCCTCTTCTGGAGAGTCTGTGGCTGAGGCAAGCCATCGCCGGGGAACGTGTCCCACTCGTTCAGGGAAGGCCGATACCACCGCCTCTAGCAACTGGGGTTGCATGCCTTGTGTTAGTGGGCGCCGGGACGCAACTCCCGTACCCAACGGTGGGAGCGCCCCGGATCCCGATCTAGGGACCCCAGCAGCTCCTCCTGGCACGCGACTTTGAGTCGCCGATGGCCAGCCTTTGCCGCCATTCCGCCACCAAGACCTGACGGGCTCCTCTCGGCGCAGCGCGATCTGCCGCTGCACCGGCCTCGAGCCCGTGCCGCTCTTCCTCGCGCCATCGATATAATGACGCGAGTACTTTCGCCTCTAAGTCCCAGGGCGGGGATCCGGCAGGACGCAAGCCACCTCGTAGGAAATCGAACCTAACCTAACCTAACCTAACCTAACCAGTCCGGTGTCAACAGCCGTCCCGAACGCCACGTTTTGAGTTGCTCCGCACTTAAAATTCGGAAAAATGGGTTTTGCGTCCGATTTTGGTGCGCGATATACCAAAGACGCGTCTCGACTCGCGGCTTAGAAAGTGAAAACCGCTAGAAAATCGAAAGTGTGGTGAAAGAATTATTGTGAAATAAGTAATTTTCCAAAAGTGAAAAAAATTTTGGAAGTCAAACGCTGTGCGATTAAGCGCCTTTACCCTAACTTTTTAAAGTGTGGTTTAGAAGGTATTATTGACTTTTATATATGCAAAATTTGAAAATTTTCTGAGAGATAGTTTCGGGTAAAACGTAAAAACAAGTGCCACGTGGGCACGTGTTTTGTGAAGCAGAACCGTGCGGCTACTTCTGAAGCCGCATTCTGGTAGCAATTGCGAAGAGAAGCCTGGAACAATTTTTGGAACTTTTATAAGTTAAGTGGGTGAAGAATTATTAAACTTTTAAATTTAGACAAAATTTGATAATTAAATTATTCAAAACCAGTGAAGACCCCATTTTTTGTTATTTACTATATTTTTATAAAAATTTTTATCTTTTATTTTTATTTTTTATATTTTATTAAACTGTCTGACGCTTTCCCTGACAATGTTAGAATCCGAACCCCTTCAAAAAGGTGCAGGAGGTGACAAGGAGAAACGTTCTCCAAATGGAGCAGAGATGGCAGGTCCATCTCCAAAAATGAAGCAAAAAGTGTAAGAAGGAGTATTGGAGAATGGGAGACAGGGGCAAAGGACTCAGAACAAGGATCTCAAGGAAAGGAATTGAAGTTACCCTCAGCGGCTCGCACAAAGCAAGCGACGGCTCCTTCCACAAGTGGATCATCAACTGAAAAATCAGAACCCACCTGAAAAAGTAATGAAAATATGCAGATAGAGTAGCTGAAGCAAGGCATGTCTGCACAAGGCAAAACTGCACCAAACAACTCAAGAAACCTAAAACAGACATTAAACTTGAGGTAACACAAAAGATAGATAGGTTATATCAATTAGTTAAGGCAGAGATGGAAAGAAAAATGGCAGGAAACAAAAACAGGATGAACAGAGTAAAGTGGGAGAGAGAACGGAGGCAAGAAGAAAGCAGGAAGAAGCAGAAGAAACCTAATAAAAAGATAGAGCAACATAGCAAAATGCTCGAAGAAAATAAGAAAGAGATGGAAAACTTGAGAAACATACTTGAACAAAAGAAGTAGAGAAAAAGACAACATACGCAAATGTGACCGCCAGGAAGAGTAATGGAATACCATCAGGATATGTTGCAACTCATTCAATTGCCATTTCTTCACAAGATGAAAAAGATACCAAGACCAAGTACTAGAAAAGATCAGGAAGGTAGTGAACGCAAGGAAGAAGTTTAAAATTGATAAAGTGAGGAAGGCCAGAGATCGAAGAATAATTATAGGATGCAGCACTCGAGAAAAGTAAAAAGATTCAGGAAAGAATAAGCGGAGAAGGATCATTTAATGGTAGAAGAAATAAAAACAAGGATCCAATGGTAATAATAAGGACGTAATGAGTTACAACACGGATGGCGATATTATCAGGGCTATAACACAACAGAACAAGTAGATATTAGAGGGATTGGTTGACGAAGAGCAAAGGATGGAAGTGAAATATAGGAAAAGACGAGAAACCTCACTTCCCACGTAGTTCTGAGAGTGTCGCCACAGGTATGGGGACGTATGATGGAAGAGATCATACACGTTGACCTGCAACGAGTGCGAGTGGCGGACCAATCTCCACTGATCCAGTGTACCAAATGCCTGGGCTACAGGCACACTAAAAATTCTGCAGTGAATCAGTCGACGCGTGTAGTCACTGTAGGCCCGCACCTCAAGACAGAGTGCACTGAATGGATCTCAGGTGAACTACCATCATGCGTAAATGCAGGAAAGGAAAACAAGACAGAAGTGACCACAACGCGTTCAGTGCAGAGTGCCCGGTTAGGAGAAAATGGGATGCCCTGGCAAGGTCATCTATAGCGTATTGCTAAAGTGGTCCCAGGGTAACCATGAACCAAACCGGCAATCAAAGATATCGCGTTGTTCAAGCAAACCTTCAAAGAAGCAATGCAACTGCCGAACTAATTATGCATGCGGCAAAAAGCAAGACCACCTTTGCTATGGTCCAGGAACCGTACATCGGTAATATTGGTAAGATGCGGCACTATCCAGGTACGAGAATCGTGCAGTGTAACATAAATCAGTCCAGTGAAAAAGTGATAAAAGCAGCGATTGTCCTGTTCGACGACGCCATCGATGTCTCCCAGTATCCGGATCTCACCACGGAGAACGTAGCTGTAGCCAAGTTGAGAACTGGAGCCTGGGAGATAGGGGTGGTCGATCGATCTAGTGTTACAAACCCATCGAGCCATACCTGGCCATGATTAAGAAAGCTCTTGAAGGTTTGCGAACGAGCAACGTGATACTGGGCGGAGATGTAAATGCCTGGAACACGTGGTGGGGAAGCCGAGAGTCTGACGGCAGAGGGATAGAAATGGCGGACACACTTGACGAGTTGGAGCTGCATATTCTGAACCACGGGCCTGGGCCCACCTTCGATACTATTAGAGGAGGGAGAAGGTTTTCCAGCTGCGTCGATATAACGACTTGCTCGACGGACCTTCTCGGAAAAATTGGGAACTGGAGACTTTCTGGAAGCGTTACTGGTTCGGATCACAGGGCAATTCTGTTTGAGCTCGAACTCGGCAAGGCTGTCGGCACAGACATCAAAAGAACAACCAGGAAATATAACACCAGGAAGGCAAACTGGAGCGAGTTTCATACGAAACTAGCCCAGCTTTGGCAAAATAAAAACCTAAATGCTACAACAACAAAAGAAATAGATAGTAAAACCGTACTGGAAAATCACATAAAAGACTATACAAACTCAATAGTTGATGCCTGTGAAGACACCATGCCGGGATTGAGCGGTAAGAAGAGGATAGAGTTGCCCTGGTGGACCGAGGAGCTCAGTGAACTCAAAAGGGAAGTCGCCAGAAGAAAACGCCGTATATCCTATGCGGCGCCGGTTCGAAGAGAATGGGTCGTCGAGCAATATGTAACATATAAAGAAAAATATCAGCTGGAAATGAAAAGGGCCCAGACCTCCAGTTGGAAACAATTTTGCAGCAAGCAGGAAAAAGAATCCATGTGGGATGGGATATACAGAGTGATTGGTAGAACAGAAGTAAGGCGGGAGGAGATTCCCTTAATCTGCGACGGTGTAAACGTGGGGAGCAAAGAATCTGCCAGGATCCTAGCGGATAGTTTCTATCCGGAGGATGAAACACAGAACGACAATGCGGACCATAGAAAAATTAGAGAGCTAGCGAGTAGAGTAAATGTAGGATCGCAAGGTGAACTATGCGACCCGCCTTTCACGAGTGAAGAATTGATATGGTCCGCATCAAGTTTCAACCCCAAGAAGGCTCCTGGAATAGATGGTCTAACAGCAGATATTTGCAACGCTGCCATCACTCTGAACACCGATTTGTTCCTGGCTCTGGCGAATAAGTGCCTTGAATTAGCATGCTTCCCAAAGCTTTGGAAAGAAGCCGTGGTGGTTGCGCTACCAAAGCCAGGCAAGGAGAACTACACGCATCCCAAGTCCTATAGACCAATTGGCCTACTGCCAGTTCTAGGCAAGATACTAGAAAAAATGCTGATCAGAAGGATTAGATGGTACACCACGCCGACCATCAGTCACAAGCAATACGGCTTTCTACCCCAACGTAGTACCGAGGACTCCCTCTATGACATGATGCAGTACATTAGAAATGAGTTGAAGCTCAAAAAACTGATCGTGCTGGTATCATTGGACATAGAGAGGGAGCCTTCGACAATGCTTGGTGGCCGGCGATACGCTGCAGACTGGCAGAGACCGGGTGCCCAGCGAATCTGAGGCGACTGATAGACAGCTATCTTGAGGATAGAACAGTACGCGTCAGGTTTGCTGGAGCGGAATGGTCAAAAAATACGACAAAGGGGTGCGTGCAGGGCTCAATCGGTGGTCCCACCCTATGGAATATATTACTGGATCCATTGTTGAAGGAAGTGGGGTTGAAGGGGGAGCACTGTCAGGCGTTCGCGGATGATGTGGTCCTCATTGTCTCTGGAGACACGGCGCGGGAGGCCCAGAGACGTGCTAATGCTGTCCTCGCACATGTTTGGAGCTGGGGAGTCAAAAACAAATTACGTTTCGCGCCACAAAAAACCAAGGCGATATTGTTCACAAATAAATTAAAGTACGACTCACCAGCTCTAACCATGGGCGGGGAGGCAATAGTATACTACCCGGAAATTAAAATACTTGGTCTGACCATTGATAAAAATCTAACCTTCAATACGCACATAAAAAATATATGCAGGAAGGCCCAGATAATGTATGGCCAACTTACTAGGGCCGCAAAAATTAACTGGGGTCTGAATTCGGAGATAGTGAGGACCATATACTTGGGTGGTGGAGCCAGTAATTCTCTATGCAGCGAGTGTTTGGGCACCGCGGCCAAAAAACAAACAAGAAAATTATTAAAATCGTGCAACGCGGCTTCGTGCAGAAGATTGTTAAGGCCTATAAAACTGTCTCCCTGAACTCGGCCCTCCTCCTGGCTGGAATACTCCCCCTGGATTTAAGGATCCAGGAGGCGGCACTTATATACGAAATTAAAAAAGGACATTCGATGGAGGTGGTAGGTGACCGGGATCTGGAGGGAATGAAGGCTCATGTAGAATTGCCGCATCCTGCGGACCAAGTGGGGCCGGAGTTCATATGTCTGGGCGACGGTGCACAAGTGGTCCAAACAAATAACGCCGAGCTCACCATCTTTACAGATGGGAGCAAAATTGAGGGGAAAGTGGGTGCGGCGTTGTCCATCTGGGACAGCGCTGCCGAAACAGTACCAAAAATTTAAATTGGATTACTTTTGCACTGTTTACCAGGCGGAGCTGTTGGCCCTGCTTGAGGCCACAATTTGCACTTCAGTCTTCTGCACGAGATGTAACATATACAGCGACTCCAGATCAGCCCTGGAGACGATTACTCGGGGCGATTCCCTTCACCCCTTGGCGGTGAGGGCAAGGGAAAATATATCCAAGATTAAAAACCTTGGAAGGTCTCTTGCTCTGCACTGGGTCAAAGCTCATGCGGGGGTGGAGGGAAATGAAAGGGCTGACTTTTTAGCAAAAAAAGCTGCACTGAGGATTAAAACAAAACCATATTATGATAGATGTCCTTTTTCATAAAGCGACAAATCCGGATGGACTCGCTTTGCGAGTGGAACAGGAGAAATAGAGAAGAAAATACGGCCGCACTACAAAGATCTTCTTCCCGGACGCTGTCAGTGCTTATCCCATAATAAGGAAAATTGAACTAGACCCATTGTTGACGCAGGTGCTAACAGGACATGGCGGGTTCTCCGAGTATCTGTATCGCTTCAAATGCAAGAGCCCCTCATGTACCTGTGATGAGAACATCTAGAAACGGCAATACACCTTATTACAGTGCCCCAGAAATTATAGAGCGGAAAAGAAATAGAACTAAAACTTAAAATAAAAATAAATAGAGAGGAAATACATGTAATAATGAAAGACAAAGAAAATAGAGCTAATTTCATAGAGTATTGTAAGCGTATCGCTAAAATAACTATAGATAGAAATAAGTAGATATAAAGGGAACTTGAATATATATGTGAATATAACACAAGTCCCATAATAAATAGAAATTAGTAAATAAAAACAATTGTAATTAGTAAATAATATAATAGTAATAAGAAAAGGAAATTGAAAATATATATAGTACATATAGATCAATTTCAAATAAACGTGTAATAAGAAACAGAAACAGAAACAGAAACAGAAACTTTTTATTCAATATAGATTATAAATAATACTTATTGAAAGTCACTCTTTGTCTAATTACCACTGGTTCGAAAAAAACCTCTGTCCTGGGAAGAACCAGCAGAAACCCAGCGGGACTTTTTTTAAATAACAGCTTACAATCATGTATATTACACAATTAACCACACAAAACAAATTAGAAACAGCCTGGCAGCGAACACCTCATTCCCAGGGTTATTATCATCCATAAATTCTTTAACATTATAATAACCCTTTTATACAAACTATGTTTAATAAAGTTTTGAATTTTGAGCAGGTCGAATTTTGTTTATTTTCTGGGATTTTGTTGTAAAACGTATACATCGCCCCAAGAATGAATTACTGACTCGGTGAGTCGAGTAACTGGTACTACTAGCTTGTGTTTGTTCCTAGTATTTACAGAATGAATATCACTTATTTTTGTATAACTACTTTTATTTTTGTGTACGTACATTACATTTTCATAAATGTATTGAGAGGCCAAAGTTAATATATTAATTTCCTTAAATTTTGTCTGAGCGACTCTTTGGGTTTTAAATCATAGATTGCTCTTATGGACCGCTTCTGTAAAACAAATATAATTTCAGTGTCAGTTGCGTGTCCCCATAGCAAAATACCATAGGACATTATGCTATGGAAACAAGTCTAGCTGTTTCCACACTGGTAAGATTTCTAATCTTTTTACAGCATATGCTGCAGAACTAAGTCTGCTTGCTAACTTTGATATATGGGGCTCCATTGAAGCTTCGCGTCTAGTGTTATTCAAGAAAATGGTGGTATCGACAAGACTCAGTTCCTCCCCATTTAAAATTACATTAGTATTTAATTGTCTGAAATTTGGAGTCATGAACTTCATACATTTCGTTTTAGTGCTATTTAAATGCAAGTTATTAACATTAAACCAATTTACTAATTTAGATATAGCATTATTTACTTCGTCATATTTTAATAATTGTCGTTTTAATTTGAAAATTAATGAAGTGTCATCAGCAAATAATACTATATTATGGTTATCCCTACTATGTAAGGTAAGTCATTAATATATACAAGAAACAGAAAGGGCCGAGAATTGAGCCTTGAGGCACGCCCATTTGTACTATCGACCCGGAAGAGCTCATACTATTAATGACAACTTTTGAGTTCTGTTACTTAAATATGAAACAATTAATTTAGAGCATTACTTCTTACACCGTAGTGTTGTAGTTTCCTGATTAATGTTTCATGGTGAACACAATCGAAGGCTTTGGATAGGTCACAGAATATACCCAAAGCATCCTGTGATTCTCCCATGCATTGAAAATATATTTAATCAGCTCAACACCAGCATCAGTTGTCGAGCGACCCCTTGAAACCAATTGATTTTTATGAAGTAAATTATTAACATTAAAAAATTAACATTTGATCAAGAATAATTTTTCAAAAATTTTACTTAGTGTTGGCAGTACAGAAATGGGTCTAAAATTGGCGGGGTCTAATGTACTACCAGATTTAAATAAAAATAATAAATAAGTTATAAGAAATAAACAAAGTAATGTGTTAGATATAAGTTAGCGATACGATAAATAAATAAGTAAAATAATTATATAGAGTATAGGAGATAAGTAGAAAGTAAGAAAATAAGATAATATAAGACACTGTAATAAGATAGCTAAAAGGAAGGCACTGTAATATGGTAGAAGATAAAGATGTAAAGAAATAAAATAGTAATGAGAAATAGAGATAAGTGATAAAATAATGTAAATAAAACAAACACAAATTATATTAAAAGTCAAAAGAACATTGACAAATAAACGAAAAGAGCGCAAGGTCCCTGATCTCCCATGTCAGGAAATAGAAAAGAAATAAAAAAAAAAACCTAACCTAACCTAAACTAACCTAACCTTTTTTTTTTTCAAAATCCTCATGGACTACCTCCGCCTGGGGAAGGCGGAGGGCGTGCCGGACTCTTACCGGCTAAAACTACCCCAGTGTCTCCTCGCACGTGCGCGCAGGGCCGCGGGAATCAAATTCTTCCGCAGCCCCACACTGGTGCTGGCCCGGTCTGTCCGCCTCGTCTCCTGCACGAGGTAGTTAGGTGTTCGACTACCCCGTGCATCGCCTCAGAGGCGCGCGCCGACACCCGCTCGCGCCTCCGCCTCGGGTCCATCGAAGAGGGGCGGGGACTTCCCAAGTCCCGCGCCCTGGACCCATTCATGGGGCCGGAGGCGCTTAGTAGCGCCCGCTGCGGCCCCAGCGGCGAATCTGGTCTTTGGCTCCGCCGCCAGCCAAGTTTCGGCCGCGGAGGGTAGGGAGGCGGCGACACTCCTCTCCCCGCGGCCCCACCACCACCGCATCAACGGTGCGGCCCGTCTGAGTCGCGGAGGATAGGGCGAGTGTCGCATCGCCATACCAACACTCCTCTTCCTCCGCGACTCCACCTCGGCTGCAGCGGTAAGGGAGCGGACCAACCCCACCCGCAGCAGCCCACCGACACATCCGAAGTGGGCTCGCCGAGCCCACAGGTGGCCACCTCGGGCCGGCCCTACACCTCAGGCCAGCCAAGGGTTCCTCTTTGTTCACCGCGGATGACCAAGCCACGGCTACTAAGCCCCCCACGACAAGGCGGGAACCCGTTCGGAAACTAACCTAACCTAACCTAACCTAACCTTTTTTTTTTTTTTTTTCGGGAAATCCTCATGGACTACCTCCGCCTGGGGAAAGGCGGAGGGCGTGCCGGACTCTTACCGGCTAAAACCACCCCAGTGTCTCCTCGCACGTGCGCGGGGCCGCGAGATCAAATTCTTCCGCAGCCCCACACTGGTGCTGGCCCGGTCTGTCCGGGCCTCATCTCCTGCACGGGGTAGTGAGGTGTTTGACTACCCCGTGCATCGCCTCAGAGGCGCGCGCCGACACCCGCTCGCGCCTCCGCCTCGGGTCCATCGAAGAGGGGGGGCGGGAACTTCCCCAAGTCCCTCGCCCCTGGACCCATTCATGGGGGCCGGAAGAGCGCTTAGTAGCGCCCGCTTTCGCGGCCCCGGCGGCGGTTCTGGTCTCTGGCTCCGCCGCCAACCAAGTTTCGGCCGCGGAGGGTAGGGAGAGCGGCGCCTCGCAATACCGACACTCCTCTCCCCGCGGCCCCACCACCACACATCAACGGTGCGGCCCGTCTGAGTCGCGGAGGATAGGGCGAGTGGCGCATCGCCATACCAACACTCCTCTTCCTCCGCGACTCCACCTCGGCTGCAGCGGTAAGGGGAGCGGACCAACCACTCCCGCAGCAGCCCACCGACACACATCCGAAGTGGGCTCGCCGAGCACACATGGAGTGGCCACCTCGGGCCGGCCCTACACCTCGGGCCAGCCAAGGGGTTCCTCTTTGTTCACCGCGGGTGACCAAGCCACGGCTACTAAGCCCCCCCGCCACGACAAGGCGGGAACCTGTTCGGGGGGGAACCTAACCTAACCTAACCTAACCCGTGGACATCACAGCGTGCTCTGAAAATTTGTTGAAACTGTGACTGTGAATGTGTTTCAATAAAAAGAACTACAAGGTTATACAACACCAAAAAGGCAAAATGGAGTCAGTTTCATGAGAAACTGACTAAATTATTGTCGGATGAAAAAATTAATTGATTAGAAATAAAAAATATTAAAACTAAAAAACATTTGGAAAAACAGTTGGGAAAATATATAGAGGCCATTAAAGAAGCATGTGAAGTCACAATTCCTAAGAGGAAAGATGAAAATAAATTAACATTGCCGTGGTGGAATGAAGAACTTGTCATGCTAAAAAAGGACGTCACCACCAAAAAGCGACGCATCAGATGCGCTGCCACAGTGCGAAAAGCCGCTGTTGTAGAGGAGTATCTTAAAGCGAAAGAAACGTATGAAAATAAAGCAAAAAAAGCTCAGGTAAAAAGTTGGAAGGAGTTCTGTGGTAGACAGGACAGGGAGGGCCTATGGGATGGAATATACCGGGTTATTGGAAGAACAACAAAAAGGCATGAAGATCTGCCTTTCATTAAAGACGGAAAACAGCTGAATAACATTGAATCAGCGAAAATGCTGGCCGAGACCTTTTTCCCGGAGGACACAGTTGAGGCTGATAATACAGAACATCAGCATATTAGGGAGCAAGCCGAAAAAGTGAATGTATGGACACAAGATAACTCTTGTGACTTGCCATTTACACTTTCAGAGCTCAAACATGCAACTAACAGCTTCAACCCAAAAAAGGCTCCGGGTGGAGATGGTTTTACGGCTGACATCTGCCGAGAAGCTATCCTCCATGCCCCAGAGATTTACCTGAGCATAGTAAACAAATGCCTAAAGTTGGGACACTTCCCCACCATCTGGAAGGAGGCAGTAGTCGTGGCGCTGCGTAAACCAGGTAAGGACAGCTATACGCACCCCAAAGCATATAGACCAATAGGCTTATTATCAGTAATGGGGAAAATCCTGGAAAAGATGATTTTTAGACGGATAAGATGGCATATTCTACCTGGGAGTAGTAATCGCCAATATGGCTTCACACCTCAGCGGAGCACCGAGGACTCTCTCTATGACATGTTGGAATACATAAAAATACAGCTGCAAAACAAAAAGATAATACAATGATATCACTTGACATAGAGGGAGCCTTCGACAGCGCTTGGTGGCCAGTTATCCGATGCCGATTGGCCGAGGAAAAATGTCCCATAAATTTAAGAAGGATAATAGTTATCTCCAGGAAAGAAAAGTAAAAGTGAGGTATGCTGGAGTGGAGCAAACCTGGAAAACCACAAAAGGGTGCGTACAAGGTTCAATTGGAGGACCAGTGCTGTGGAACCTGCTTCTTGATCCTTTGCTCAAGGAGCTGGACACAAGAGGTGACAGATGCCAGGCGTTCGCTGATGATATCGTCTTGCTGTTTGCGGGGGACACTGCCCTTGAAATCCAGAAACATGCAAATGCCGCTCTCGAACATGTTCGGAGGTGGGGAATTCGTAACAAGCTCAAATTCGCGCCACAAAAGACCAAGGCAATGGTCATAACCAACAAACTGAAGTACGATTCACCACGTCTAAACATGGGCGGGATAGGCATTGGCATGTCGGAGGAGATAAAGGTGCTTGGTCTCACCGTAGACAGAAAGCTCACATTTAACAACCACGTCAGAAATGTGTGCAAGAAGGCAACAGCTTTATACGTACAACTGTCGAGAGCTGCTAAGATCAGTTGGGGCCTTCAGCCTGAGATAATAAGGACGATATATACGGCAGTCACTGAACCGGTGGTGATGTACGCTGCGAGCGTGTGGGCACCAGCTGCATGTAAGTTGGGAGTCCAAAAGCACCTTAACACTGTGCAGAGAGGATTCGCCCAAAAAATTATCAAGGCCTACCGTACAGTTTCCTTACATTCGGCACTAGCACTGGCAGGTCTGCTTCCTCTAGATCTAAGGATCCAAGAAGCAGCATCTCTTTTCTTGGCAAGGAGAGGAAAACTCCAGTCGGTGTTGGGAGACCGAATGGTGGAAGCAAGGGCAAGCTTTATAGAACTGCCTCACCCATCATCATATATGGACCTGGAATTCGTCAGCCTGGTGAACGAGGACGATTTGAGACTTCATAACACCCAGAGTCTCCGAATATTCACTGATGGAAGCAAAATAGAGGGCAAGGTCGGAGCAGCATTATCCATATGGAATAGTGCTGCCGAGATCCAAACTCTAAAGCTCAAACTATCAGATTATTGCACCGTTTACCAGGCGGAATTGCTGGCCATATACAAGGCAACTGAGCGAGTCCTAGACAGCAATGAGGAAAGCTTCGGAGTTTACAGTTACTCGAGATCAGCACTCGAGACCATTGTAAACCAAGACTCCCAACACCCCCTCGCAGTTTAGACCCGACATAATATAACAACCATCTTGGCCCAGCAAAAATGCATCCGACTATTTTGGATCAAAGCCCATGTAGGACTAGCGGGCAATGAACGTGCAGACGAGTTGGCGAAGCATGCAGCGTTGCGGATAAAAACTAAGCCAGAGTACGATCGATGCCCGGTTTCCTACGTAAAACGTTTGCTTCGAAAAGATACCGTAAATAGATGGAACCAAAGGTATAAAGAAGGAGAAACAGGCAATACAACAAAATTTTTCCTGCCGGATATTGTTGATGGATACCAATTGGTCAAAAAGACAAACCTGTCCCCGACGATGATCCAGGCCATGACCGGATATGGTGGATTCTCTGAGTATTTTTACCGTTTTCGGTGCAAAGAAAATTCATCATGTCCATGTGAGCCAGGAGTCAAGGAGACGGTTTTGCATATCCTCCTGGAATGTCCTAGATTCGTAACTGACAGATATAACTTTGAGAACACGACAGAAACGAGTTTGAAAATAGATAATTTAAACATACTATTGGCTACCAAGAAAACCAAATATAAATTCATAGAATATTGTGAGGGTGCTGTAAATAGAGTCATAAAATGTAATCAAAATTAAGATTTATGTTATTGTATATTTATTATGTATTTGAAGCGCATGAATTACCTAGGTAAGAAAGCTATTGGTGCTTACTTGTACGTATAATGTGTATACGAAGAGAGAATGCACCAATCTAAATTATTATATATATATTGGAAATCAAATTAAAAATAGTATTTACAAAAAAAAAAAACAATGATATAAAAAGTCTTTGATAACCACGTCAGAGGGCTGATGAAAAAAAAAAAAAAACCTAACCTAACCTAACCTAACCTAACATTTTTTTCATGGGGGAAATCCTCATGAACTACCTCCGCCTGGGGAAAGGCGGAGGGCGTCTCGGACTCTTACCGGCTAAAACAACCCCAGTGTCTCCTCACGTGCGCGCAGGGCCGCAGGAATCAAATTCTTCCGCAGCCCCACACTAGTGCTGGCCGGTCTGTCCAGGCCTCGTCTCCTGCAAGGGGTAGTGAGGTCTTCGACTACCCCGTGCATCGCCTCAGAGGCGCGCGCCGACACCGCTCGCGCCTCCGCCTCAGGTCCATCGAGGGGGCGGGGACTTCCCAAGTCCCTCGCCCTGGACCCATTGATGGGGCCGAAGAGCGCTTAGTAGCGCGCCTGCTGTGGCCCCAGCGGCGGATCTGGTCTCTGGCCCGCCGCCAACCAGCCTCGGCCGCGGAGGGTAGGGAGGCGTCGCAATACCGACACCTTCCCCGCGGCCCCACTACCACTGCATAAACGGTGCGGCCCAAAAAAAAACAATGATATAAAATGTCTCTGATAACCACGTCAGAGGGTTGATGAAAAAAACCCAACCTAACCTAACCTTTTCGGGGAAACTCATGGACTACCTCCGCCTGGGGAAAGGCGGAGGCGTGCCGGACTCTTACCGGCTAAAACCACCCCGGTGTCTCTCGCACGCGCGCGGGGCCGGGAATCCAAATTCTTCCGCAGCCCCACACCAGTGCTGGCCCGGTCTGTCGGGCCTCGTCTCCTGCACGGGGTAGTGAGGTGTTCGACTACCCCGTGCATCGCCTCAGAGGCGCGCGCCGACACCCGCTCGCGCCTCCGCCTCGGGTCCATCGAGAGGGGGCGGGGACTTCCCAAGTCCTCGCCCTGGACCCATTCATTGGGGCCGGAAGTGCGCTTAGTAGCGCCCGCTGCGGCCCCAGCGGCGGATCTGGTCTCTGGCTCCGCTGCCAACCAAGTTTCGGTTGCGGAGGGTAGGGAGAGCGGCGCCTCGCAATACCGACACCTCTCCCCGCGGCCCCACCACCACCGCATCAACGGTGTGGCCCCGTCTGAGTCGCGGAGGATAGGGCGAGGCGCATCGCCATACCAACACTCTTCCTCCGCGACTCCACCTCGGCTGCAGCGGTAAGGAGAGCGGACCAAACCTCCTGCAGCAGCCCACCGACACACATCCGAAGTGGGCTCGCTGAGCCCACACGAGTGGCCACCCGGCCGGCCTACACCCGGCCAGCCAAGGGGTTCCTCTTTGTTCACCGTGGGTGACCAAGCCACGGCTATTAAGCCCCTGCCACGACAAGGCGGGAACCAGTTCGGGGAACCTAACCCAACCTAACCTAACCTTTTTTTTTTTCGGGGAAATCATGGACTACCTCCGCCTGGGGAAAGGCGGAGGCATGCCGGACTCTTACCAGCTAAAACCACCCCGGTGTCTCTCGCACAGTGGGGCCGGGAATCCAAATTCTTCCGCAGCCCCATTACTCAGTGCTGGCCCGGTCTGTCCGGGCCTCGTCTCCTGCACGGGGTAGTGAGGTCTTCGACTACCCCGTGCATCGCCTCAGAGGCGCGCGCCGACACCCGCTCGCGCCTCCGCCTCGGGTCCATCGAAGAGGGGGGGCGGGGACTTCCCCAAGTCCCTCGCCCCTGGACCCATTGATGGGGGCCGGAAGAGCGCTTAGTAGCGCCTGCTTTCGTGGCCCCAGCGGCGGATCTGGTCTCTGGCTCCGCCGCCAACCAAGCCTCGGCCGCGGAGGGTAGGGAGAGCGTCGCAATACCGACACTCCTCTCCCCCCGCGGCCCCACTACCACTGCATAAACGGTGCGGCCCAAAAAAAAAAAACAATGATATAAAATGTCTCTGATAACCACGTCAGAGGGCTGATGAAAAAAAAAAACCTAACCTAACCTTTTTTTTTTTCGGGGGGAAATCCTCATGGACTACCTCCGCCTGGGGAAAGGCGGAGGGCGTGCCGGACTCTTACCGGCTAAAACCACCCCGGTGTCTCTCGCACGCGCGCGGGGCCGGGAATCCAAATTCTTCCGCAGCCCCACACCAGTGCTGGCCCGGTCTGTCGGGCCTCGTCTCCTGCACGGGGTAGTGAGGTGTTCGACTACCCCGTGCATCGCCTCAGAGGCGCGCGCCGACACCCGCTCGCGCCTCCGCCTCGGGTCCATCGAGAGGGGGCGGGGACTTCCCAAGTCCTCGCCCTGGACCCATTCATTGGGGCCGGAAGTGCGCTTAGTAGCGCCCGCTGCGGCCCCAGCGGCGGATCTGGTCTCTGGCTCCGCTGCCAACCAAGTTTCGGTTGCGGAGGGTAGGGAGAGCGGCGCCTCGCAATACCGACACCTCTCCCCGCGGCCCCACCACCACCGCATCAACGGTGTGGCCCCGTCTGAGTCGCGGAGGATAGGGCGAGTGGCGCATCGCCATACCAACACTCTTCCTCCGCGACTCCACCTCGGCTGCAGCGGTAAGGAGAGCGGACCAAACCTCCTGCAGCAGCCCACCGACACACATCCGAAGTGGGCTCGCTGAGCCCACACGAGTGGCCACCCGGCCGGCCTACACCCGGCCAGCCAAGGGGTTCCTCTTTGTTCACCGTGGGTGACCAAGCCACGGCTATTAAGCCCCTGCCACGACAAGGCGGGAACCAGTTCGGGGAACCTAACCCAACCTAACCTAACCTTTTTTTTTTTCGGGGAAATCATGGACTACCTCCGCCTGGGGAAAGGCGGAGGCATGCCGGACTCTTACCAGCTAAAACCACCCCGGTGTCTCTCGCACAGTGGGGCCGGGAATCCAAATTCTTCCGCAGCCCCATTACTCAGTGCTGGCCCGGTCTGTCCGGGCCTCGTCTCCTGCACGGGGTAGTGAGGTGTTCGACTACCCCGTGCATCGCCTCAGAGGCGCGCGCCGACACCCGCTCGCGCCTCCGCCTCGGGTCCATCGAAGAGGGGGGGCGGGGACTTCCCCAAGTCCCTCGCCCCTGGACCCATTCATGGGGGCCGGAAGAGCGCTTAGTAGCGCCCGCTTTCGCGGCCCCATCGGCAGATCTGGTCTGTGGCTACGTTGCCAACCAAGTTTCGGCCGCGGAGGGTAGGGAGGCGGCGCCTCGCAATACCGACCTCCTCTCCCCGCAGCCCCACCACCGCATCAACGGTGCGGCCCCGTCTGAGTCGCGGAGGATAGGGCGAGTGGCGCATTGCCATGCCAACACTCTTCCTCCCCCGCGACTACATCTCGGCTGCAGCGGTAAGGGGAGCGGACCAACCCCTCCCGCAGCAGCCCACCGACACACATCCGAGTGGGCTCGCTGAGCCCACACGGAGTGGCCACCTCAGGCCGCCCCTCAGGCCAGCCAAGGGGTTCCTCTTTGTTCACCGTGGGTGACCAAGCCACGGCTATTAAGCCCCTGCCACGACAAGGCGGGAACCAGTTCGGGGAACCTAACCCAACCTAACCTAACCTTTTTTTTTTTCGGGGAAATCATGGACTACCTCCGCCTGGGGAAAGGCGGAGGGCATGCCGGACTCTTACCAGCTAAAACCACCCCGGTGTCTCCTCGCACGTGTGCGCGGGGCCGCGGGAATCCAAATTCTTCCGCAGCCCCACACTAGTGCTGGCCCGGTCTGTCGGGCCTCGTCTCCTGCACGGGGTAGTGAGGTGTTCGATCACCCCGTGCATCGCCTCAGAGGTGCGCGCCGACACCGCTCGCGCCTCCGCCTCGGGTCCATCGAAGAGGGGGCGGGGACTTCAAGTCCTCGCCCTGGACCCATTCATGGGGCCGGAAGAGCGCTTAGTAGCGCCCGCTTTCGCGGCCCTAGCGGCGAATCTGGTCTTTGGCTCCGCCGCCAACCAAGTTTCGGCCGCGGAGGGTAGGGAGAGCGGCGCCGCAATACCGACACTCTCCCCGCGGCCCCACCACCACCGCATCAACGGTGCGGCCCCGTCTGAGTCGCGGAGGATAGCGAGTGGCGCATCGCCATACCAACACTCCTCTTCCTCCGCGACTCCACCTCGGCTGCAGCGGTAAGGGGAGCGGACCAACCCCTCCCGCAGCAGCCCACCGACACACATCCGAAGTGGGCTCGCCTATCAGTTTTTATTTTATTTCTCAATAGTAAATTTCATTGACACTTCATAGCCAAAAAAAAATTAGATTTTTCCACTGCAGCGTTTTGGCGGAATTTTTTTATTTTTTTTTATTGTGAATATACAAGTTCACGAGGTCCCACTTGTAGACATCTGCGGCTACTTTTGAATTAACTTTTATGTGGATCTTCTTTTCCCTAACCTTTATCCGTTTACAGAATTCAATTATCTGCAACGGTCTTTGAGATATAGAATTTTTTGTATTTATTTTATTATTATTGTATGAATATTAAAAAATAAAAACTATTTAAGTTTTTATATCAAAAATTCATAATCTTCTTTCCAAGAGCTTTCTAAAGAGCCCAAACTCGATCAGTTTACCTGCTACCGTTCCTGAGTTAGACAATTTGAGTCGAATTGGCGGCCATATTGGGAAACTGTTTCTTCAATCTATTCAGGAACCGGTTGACCAAAAGTGACCGAGTTTGGCATCATTTTGATCAGGAGAGCCTAACGGAACTGATTCTGAGACTTGCAACCACCTTACTATTAGGAGGCCACAACATCTATAAACAATTAGCACAGATCATTTCCTGTAGTTTGAGCCCAAACTCGAAGTTTTTAGGATTACAGGCAGTGTACCAAGAGCAAAAAGAAAATAAAGTGCGGCCATATTGGAAATATTCAAACGCCCATATCTTGGAAACTTCCCAACCGAATACACCCGTGTTTGGGTTCAATCTATTTGGCTTGACACAAAGAATTTAAAACATAGTAGTTCATCCCAATCGCGCTTGTTCCCAAAGATAGACAATTTTTTCGTAAATATGTCAAGCAAATCTGTCACCTCAGGCACTGCATCGACCAAATCAAGGCCCTCCAAGACAAGTAGAGCCGCCAGCCCAACTCCCAGCTCGGCTCTGCGTAAAAAAGTTCTGATACAGAATGCATCAACATCTGGCAAGACGGCAGAAGACTTGCAACACAGCAGAGGCTTCATCGTCAGCGAACTGTGCACTGATGCATCCAGCTCAGCCCCGACCAGCAAGGGTAATAAGGATAAAAGCGACCCGACGAAGCAGTCTAGCTCAGCAGCACAAGAAGAGGAATCTGACGGCAATAGTTCGCTGGCACTCGATATGGAAAGGGAAATGGATGCATTGGGCATATGCAAGCGGATTCGAGAGACAGACGATGATTGGTCTGACGCCGACAGCATCATCAGTAGCAATAAGAGCAGAAGGTCCAGTATACTCCCTCCAGCTTACAAGCGCGCGGGTATTTCAATGGACCTGGCCACGCAACGCGCCAATGAGTTTTGCTTTCCGGTAAAGAAGCCCTCGAAAAAGCGGGGAATATGAAACGAGAATGCAAAAGTGAAGTGCATGACTCTTTACACGGACTCTACGAGACTGTGCTATTATTGTCGGACTCCCGCTCTCGTCACCGGCTAGCCCTTGAGCAAGAAAAATCCCGTGCAGCAAAAGAACTAATCAGAATAGAAAGGGCTCACAATAAACAATTAACGGAAATCCAGACTACTCACCACGGCATGATTAAAGCTACATATGAAGCCATTACAACCACAGGTAAAGCTGTCGATGCAATCAGAAACTGGCTTAGTTACGAAATGGATGAACCACTAAAGGCTATAAACAGAATTAACGTAGAAGTCTGTAGTTTGGCAGCTAAATCTCAAGCTCCGCTACCTGCGATAGCCCCAATAGCACATACTGACCTTGGCACTGAGAATCTGGCTCATCTGTCTAAGACGGTCATTGAAATGGGCAAACAGCTTGAAAATCTGTGCCTAACAGTAAACGAACTTGCCAGAACTCAAGGTGAGGCACAACAACCCGTCCAAACAGAATCAAAAGTGCCAGAAGACCCCCGTATTGAGGATATAGTAAACAACTTACGGGAAACGAAAGAAATGATACATACACTAAAGCATAGGACAGCTCTCAGCGAAATAACAGGCAATGTCCAAAAAGAGGATCTAGAAACGGTGATAAAACCTGTAGTCGACATGATTAAAACGCTACACTCAGAGATGAATGAATTAAAAGAATGTAGCACTGTGCAAACAGTCTTCCAAGGGAATTCAGGATTGGGTACTGAAATGGCAATTGCGGACATAAACGAAAAAAATTTGGAACTGAAACAAGAATACAACAGAACATATGCAAACATTCACAGGAACGAAGAACAATATAGTAAAACAACACCACAATCAGAAAGCATAAAGCCAATTCAGCCCCACAAGCCCACATACGCAGAAGCAACAGCAACACCTCGATACGCCATGATCGTAGAGTCCATAGACCCACGATCAACATGTGATGAGATCCTGAAACAAGTTAGGTCAGACGTTGATCCCGTAGAATTTGGTGTAAGGGTGAATAAGGTGACAAAATTAAGAAATCAGAGAGTGGTAAAATGCTGTGACTCCCCTGAAGACAGGCATGTTTTAAAAACAGCTATACGAGATTCATGCAATAAACTAACTGTTTCGACACCACCCGTGAAACACCCACAACTGCGCCTGGTGGGAGTTACGAATGATCTCAATGATACGAAATTGGCTAAAGCAATCACAGTGCAAAATTCTAAATTAATCACAAACCTGTCTGAAGAACAGAAATTAGTTAGAATTCTTCGCAGAACAAAAGGCAGAACCCGTGAACTAAGTAACGTCATACTTGAAGTCTCTCCGCAAATGTGGAGTCACTTAAAGGATCAAAAGTTGCGTATCGGATATCAGGTGGTCTCCTGCATCGATCAGTCCCCACTTACCCAATGCTACAAGTGTCTAGGCTTCAATCATAGAGCAAAGGACTGCACAAAAGAACTGGGCTGTGGCTACTGCTCAGGGGGCCATGATACTAGAACCTGTACCAACAGGAATGCCGCTACCATTTGTGTTAACTGCAAGAACCTTGGCAAAGAACATGCAATACATCCAGCATATAGCCCCGAATGCCCAGAGTGGCAAAAATGGGATAAGATTGCAAGATCCTCAATATCATATTGTTAAGATACAGACAACGACAGGTCAAACCTAGTACAACAGAGTTCCTCCGACATAAAGAAAAATATCAAAATTATACAGTATAACCTGGATCATGGGCGGGCGGCAACACTCGAGTGTTTACGCACAGCCACGATGCAGGGATACTCGATCATTCTAATGCAGGAACCTTACGTGGGTGCAAAAGCTCACCTATCTGTGGGATCCCAATACCGTGTTATTCAAAAAGTTACCTATGAGAGCTCTAAGCCAGTTAGGTCGGCAATTGTTGTCACAGACCCTACAATACAATTTTCTGTAAACCCTAATTTTCTTAGTGAAGATATAGTTGGTGTTGAATTAAAGTTAGGACATACAAAAATAGGTATAATTAGCATGTACTTACATGAAAAAGGAAATCTGGACGAAGACCTGCAAACAGTCAAGAAATACATATCAAGCATGAAGACGGAAGACATCATTGTTGGAGGAGACGCCAATGCAAAGAGTATCTGGTGGGGCTGCAATGCAGACGACAATAGAGGGAAAACTATAATGGAAGCATTAGCAGTATGAACTTAGAAATCTTAAACATGGGAACAAAACCCACCTTTTCTGCTCATAGAATGGGTTCACTATGTACAAGTATAATTGATGTTACAGCTTGCACGTCCTCGTTACTTCACAGAGTCAAAAACTGGAGAGTAGACGATACATTCTGCACAATATCAAATCATAAGTCAATCCTATTCAACCTAGAAATAGATACTTATACCACCGAAATCAATCTAAATACGACAAGAAAATATAACACTAAAAAGGCTAATTGGGAAAATCTAAAAAAGGATTTAAGAAGATGTAGAACGCACACCCCAAAAGAAGAAATTATGTAATAGAACAATACCTAGACGCGAAACAGGATTTTACTAGCACAATTGAGAAAGCCACAACCAAAAGTTGGATAGATCTCTGTTCCAAGGAAGAAAAAGAATCCCTATGGCAAAGGACATACCGAATTCTCAAAGTTTGTTCTAATAAAGAGGAGGACAGGCTACTCCGGAATTCCAACGGTGAAACTCTCTCGGAAGTAGAATCGACAAACAAACTAGCTGACACATTTTTTCCTTGGGATAGCTCTGACACTGATACAGCAGATCAAGCCGAAATCAGGACTCGCACGCTAGAATTGACCAACAAATTAAAAAGCGAGCACACCACAACAATAAGCCAATTTACTAAACAGGAAATAGCACATATATTTAAAAATATGAGTCCTAAGAAAGCCCCCGGAGCGGACGGCCTAACCTCGAATATTTGTCAAGTCGCGTTTGATACTAATCCGGAAGTCCTACAAGCACTGTATAATAAATGCCTGATGTTTGGTTACTTCCCAAAAACATGGAAAAAGGCGACAATCAAAGTAATTCCTAAACCAAATAGGGAAGACTACTCCCAGCCACAGTCTTACAGACCTATTGGTCTGTTGCCAGTGTTAGGCAAGATACTGGAAAAACTATTTGTCAACAGAGTCCAATGACAGCTAGGAAAACAAGACAGGATGAGTCATAGGCAATATGGTTTCACTCCTCAAAGAAGCACAGAGGATGCCTTATACGACAGTATCACTATAATAAAACAAGGTTTAAAGAAAAAAGCCTTAGTCGTTATAGTATCACTTGATATAGAGGGCGCATTTGACAATGCATGGTGGCCCGCCATAGTAAGTCAACTCAACTCTAAACGAATTGATACATCCATGCTGAAAATAATAAGTAGCTATCTGTCTGAGAGGGAAATATGCCTTAAGTATGCTGGGCATGAAGTACAAAAACCTACTAATAAAGGATGTATCCAGGGATCTACCTGTGGCCCCATGCTTTGGAATGTTTTACTCGACCCACTACTGCAAAGTACAGAAAAACTGAACACCCATGTACAAGCTTTTGCCGACGATATTTTAATTGTCGCCACCAATCAAAATGGCCAAAAACTCGAAGAAGAAGTGAATCACACACTTAGAATTATAACTGAATGGGGCAAAAAATACAAATTAAGATTTGCCCCCCACAAAACCCAATCAGTAATAATCACCAAAAAACAAAAATTTCATCGACCTGTTATAAAAATGGAAGGAGTAGAACTTCAGTTTTCGGATCGAGTAAAGGTTCTGGGACTAATAATAGATAAAAACATTAACTTCAAGCCTCACCTGGATGATGTTTGCCGTAAGGCCATAAACATATACAAAATGGTCTCCAGAGCAGCAAGGGCTCATTGGGGGCTAAGCTCGGAGATTATAAGGACAATTTATTTAGCCGTAGTTGAGCCGACTATACTTTACGCTGCCAGCTGTTGGGCTGAGACAACGGGAAAAAAATATATTGAACGTTTGCTTAACAGGATGACCCAAATTTTTGGCATAAGAATCTGTAAAGGGCACAGAACCAATTCTTTAATCTCTAGCACATTACTTTCGCAAATAATACCGCTAGCATTAAGGACTAAAGAAAATGCTAGCATTTACGAAATCAAGCGAGGCAAACCTATTGAACAACTGCCAGATAGGGAATTAGAAAAAAGAGTAAGTCCTTACAACCTTCCTCATCCATCTGAAAGAACAGAGCGACAATTCGAACTCATAAGCAACCAGAATGAAACTGAAGAAATTAAAAACAACTGGCCAAAAATATTCACCGACGGCAGCAAGATTGAAAATAAAGTGGGTGCAGCTGTATCAGTCTGGCAAAACGGAGTTGAAACGAGAACAATAACATTTAGACTGGAAAACTACTGTAGTGTCTTTCAGGCGGAAATGATAGCAATTCTGAAAGCCGTTAAATATGTAGCTGACAAAAACTATCAAGGAGCCAACATACTTAGCGACTCAAGATCGGCAATAGTAACAATCTGTGATCCATCATCTCTGAATCCAATTGCTGCTAAAATCCGAGAAATAATAACATCCATGGAATATAACAAAACAAAAATAATGCTGTACTGGATAAAAGCACACTGTGGAATCCAAGGTAACGAGAGGGCGGATGAACTAGCCAAACGAGCTGCTCTTAAAAACAAACAAAGACCAGCATATGACAGAGTCCCATTGTCCTATGCAAAGCGCCTCATCAGAGACTCCACTCTGCAAGTCTGGCAAAGAAGATATGAAGAATCTTCTACTAGCAATCTAACGAAGATCTTTTTTCCCGACATAGTGATAGCATATAAAATAATAAAAAATATAAAAATGACAAATTTAACTACCCAATTGTTCACCGGTCACGGTGTAAATAAAGCGTATTTATACAAGTACAAGCTCTCGTCATCCCCAGGCTGCATTTGTGATGAAAACTTAGAACAAACCGTAGACTATTTACTAATTGACTGCCCGCGCTTTAGCAAAACCAGGTTTGAGTCCGAATGCAGCATGGGAGTGACAATCAAGAAAGATAACTTAAGTATGATAATGCAGGACAACAATTGCCGAACTATCTTCATGGAATTTGCATTTAGTGTATTGAGAATTATAAGCAAAGAAAATGGTAGTAAACATATAGATTAAATGTAAGAAATAATGTATTGTATAATATTAATGTATTGTATACTATAGATAGTAAGAAAAAAAATGAATTGTATAGTATAGATAGTAATAAATAATATGTAATAAATAAATGATGATATGTTAATAAAAAAAAAAAGAAAAGAAAAAAAAAACATACACGCAAGGTAAGCATGGCAAAAGAAAGAAAATGCCAGAAGGAAAAAAAAGGAAAAAAACAGTTAAAAAAAAAGTACATTAAATATATCTATTTAATAAAAACATTCTAAGTAATTGTAAAGATGTATCCTATAATAACAATAAGTTTTGCATGCATATCAAGTTTATGTCGTAAATAAGAAATAGTAAATAAGATATGAGTAATGTAAAGTATTAGCAGTGGGCATTATTATGAGTATTAGTAAGATGAGTATCAGTATACGTAATGTAGCAATAGAGTATTAGTAATAAGTATTAGTAGCAAGTAGACAGCACACAAAGCGGAATAAAGTAATTAAAAAAAAAAACATTGATAATAGTTGTAAAGATTATAATAATTTAATCCTAAGTAAGAAGGGTACTGCAGTAAAGTAGTAGTGTATAAAAAAAAAGAAAAAAAAAGAAAAAAAATTTATTAAAGCATACCGTACCGTGTCTCTACACTCGGCGCTAGCGCTGGCGGGTCTGCTTCCTCTGGACTTGAGAATCCAGGAAGCATCAACCCTCTTTAGAGCAAAGAGAGGAAAGCTCCCGCCGGTTCTGGGGGACCGAGAGGTGGAGACAAGGGCGATACTTACAGAACTGCCCCACCCAGCATCTTATATGGACTTGGAATTCGTATGCCTGGTAAACGAAAACGAAACGAGACTCAATAACACCCAGAGTCTCCGAATATTTACCAACGGGAGCAAAATAGAGGGAAAGGTCGGAGCAGCACTTTCCATTTGGAATAGTGCAGCCGAGATCCGAACTCTAAAGCTTAAACTGTCGGACTACTGTACCGTCTACCAGGCTGAATTGCTGGCCATATACAGGGCAACTGAGCGAATTCTTAACAGCGCTGAAGTAAGCTTTGGCGTTTACAGCGACTCGAGATCGGCACTCGAAACCATTGTGAACCTAGACTCCCAGCATCCTCTAGCAGTAAAGGCCCGTAAAAACATACATACCATCATGGAGCAACAAAAAAGTATCCAACTTTTTTGGATAAAAGCCCATGCGGGTCTGGCAGGGAATGAACGTGCTGACGAATTGGCTAAACTCGCTGCTCTAAAGATAAAAGGTAAACCGGACTACGACCTATGCCCGGTCTCCTACGTAAAAAGTGTAATCCGTAAAGACTCTATTGAAAAATGGAATCACGTGTCAAAGACGCCTACAAAGTGATTAAGGCGACAGCACTGTCTCCGATAAAGATCCAAGCGATGACCGGGCATGGTGGGTTCTCCGAGTATCTGTACCGATTCCGATGCAAGGAGAACCCTTCATGCGTCTGTGAGCCAGGAGTTGAGGAGACAGTGCTGCACGTACTTCTTGAGTGTCCCAGGTTCGGCAAACAAAGGTACGATTTTGAGACTTCGACCGGAGTAACACTCGAAGAAGAGAAGTTTTATATATTATTAGATAGTAAAATCACTCGAAGTAAGTTTATTAAATTCTGTGAAGAAATAATTAATGAGGTCGTGAAAAAAAACCGAAATTAAATGATATTTTTAAAGTTTTATAATTTAATGTATTTTAAACCAAGTCTTATAAAAATAGTAACAATACGTCAATTATGTAAATAATAATAAAAATAATTAAAAAGGGGAATAACAATTAAAAAAATTTCAATTCAATCTATTTATTATTTTCTATCAAATGTAATGTTATTTGTAAATGTTGTTAAAAAAAAAATTAATGTCAATAATTTAGTGTCACCAAAATGAAGTTAGGGCGAGAATTGCAAATTCAAGATTGCCCTTCGGGGCTTCCTTGTGAATATACCAAGTATATTCAGAGAGAACGAACCGATTTTAAAGTAAATTGAATATGTGAGAATAATAAGGTATAATAGATTATCTATTTATTTATTTTAATTTAAATGTATAAACAACAAATAAAGTAATTCTACATTACAGATAGAAAATGACTCTGATCTCTATGTCAGAGGGCTGCATGAAAAAAAAAAAACCTAACCTAACCTTTTTTTTTTGCGGGGGGAAATCCTCATGGACTACCTCCGCCTGGGGAAAGGCGGTGGGGCGTGCCGGACTCTTACTGGCTAAAACCACCCCGGTGTCTCCTCGCACGTGCGCGCGGGGCCGCGGGAATCCAAATTCTTCCGCAGCCCCACACTAGTGCTGGCCCGGTCTGTCCGGGCCTCGTCTCCTGAACGGGGTAGTGAGGTGTTCGACTACCCCGTGCATCGCCTCAGAGACACGCGCCGACACCCGCACGCGCCTCCGCCTCGGGGCCATCGAATAGGGGGGCGGGGACTTCCCCAAGTCCCTCGCCCCAGGACCCATTCATGGGGGCCGGAAGAGCGCTTAGTAGCGCCCACTTTCCCGGCCCCACCGGCGGATCTGGTCTCTGGCTCCGCCGCCAACCAAGTTTCGGCCGCGGAGGGTAGGGAGAGCGGCGCCTCGCAATATCGACACTCCTCTCCCCCCGCGGCCCCACCACCACCGCATCAACGGTGCGGCCCCGTCTGAGTCGCGGAGGATAGTGCGAGTGGCGCATCGCCATACCAACACTCCTCTTCCTCCGCGACTTTCTACTAAGCCCCCGCCACGACAAGGCGGGAACCCGTTCGGGGGGGACGAGAATCAACCTAACCTAACCTAACCAACCGTATTCCGTCGACGCCCGAACCGTACGCATCGTTTCCCTGTCGCTCCGCATTAAAAAAATCGTTAAAATACGCTAAAATGCTCCGATTTTCGTGCAATAAGTGTTGTTAGGTGTAGTTTCGTGAAATCTTATCAGTGAGTGCATTAGTTTTAGTTAATAGTGCAATGTTTTGTGGAAAACCTGGAAATCTCGGAGAAAAAGCGCGAAAAGGTAAAATTTTGAGGTTAAGTTTTACACTTTTTTACGTACGCCGTGATTTTCAGATCGATAACCTGCATTTTTTATTTTTTCATCGCATGCCGCTCAACTGGCTCTACATTTACGCATATCTCTCAGATTTTTCTGATAATAATTTCTAGAGTTATTAACGAAAAACTGGAAAACCTTTTAAATTAAAAATATCTTGTTTGGTTTGGAATTAGCGCGTATTTCAGTGTTTTTTCAGGATTTCTCTTTACTGAAAAACTTTTCATGATTACTAAGGATTTTTTTGGCTAGCACTTGTGATTACCTTTCTAACGAGCCCAAACTCGACCTCTTTACGTGGCCCTGCTGCTGAGAAATAAGTTTTTAACCTTTTTTCGCCATTTTGGCAGCCATCTTGGAAAATTTTAAAGTGATGTATCTCCTTAACGGCTGATCATAGAAAGTTGCGGTTTTCTTTATACACCTTAGGGTAGCTTTTAAAAGCTCTAGGTGTTGACTGCTGACATTCCTAATTTGACACACGGCTGGGTGCGGAATTGGATAAACCATTGTAAGACGAACCAAATAAGTCCAAACTCGACTATCCTCGCAGTCGCGGTTCCGAAGTTATTCGAAAATTAGATTCAAACGACCATCTTAGTCCGCCATCTTGAAAAACTTTGGAAGGCTGTAACTCCGGAACGGAGAGTCCAATCGGAACGCGGTTTTCACTACAGATATAAGAACCTTGAGCTTTATAAGATAAAAGTAAAGAAAATTAAAATAGTGCCTTCTACCCTCAAAAAAAAGCTCTCATAGTGTTACAATGTCGGACAAATCAGGAAAATCAGGATCAAGCTGCTCGGACAAACAAACACTGAACAAGAAAAAAATTAACAGTGGGTCACATACCAATGCAAAGGTACTTACTAAGACCCTTCTTAGTTCAAAGACAAAATTGGTCGAGTCAACGGATCACAACGTGCCTAAAGTTGACGCCCAGTGTGTAATCGTTGGTTCAGAATCAGATCAACTTCACTTCCAGCCTTCACCTGTTCTTGAAACAGAAGAGAGAGGCAAGCTATCCTCTACTCCAGAGGCAGCCACCTCATTGCCCAACCTGGACGAAGCTATAACGTCTTCTCCTTTACCGACATGATCGGGTTCAAGCCTACTATGTATTAAAACCCAGATCCGACAGGCTAAAGCAGTTGAATCTGAGGATGCCACGAGAAGAATGTCTGGGGCAGAGAACCAAATTGATTCCGATAATGACAGCGGAGACACAAACACTTCCCTTGACGCCTCTACTCGCTCTATAAGCGGCAGTCGGATGTTTCTTAACGAACTACCAAGACACGCGAATGAAATACTACAGCGTTCCAAATCAGAGCTAGAAAAGTCTGGTAATCTTAAAAGGGAAATACGGGAAAGTATAATATCTGGACTGTTACTCTGTATGAAATGGTTTTAAAGCTCTTGGACTCCAGAATGCTTCACATGCTGGATGCCAATAAACAAAAACTAAATGTCTCAAAAGAATCCGAGCGTCTTACTCAAAGACACGCACGTTTTATGCACGAAACGCTGGGACAATACGCTCTTTTAAACGAATGTATTGATAAACTACAGAAGGAGGCTGAGTCCATGAGAATGATCATGTCATATGACTTATACACAGCAATCACTGAAACTAAGCGTGAGGTGACCACAGTCAGACACGAAATGTCATCAACCAGCTGCATATTCAATCAAATAAAGACATTAGCTGAAGAACTAAGACTTTTCCGCGAGAGTGCGGAATCTCCAAGGCACATCACAACAAAAGAACTGGCAAGCACATCTCTTACTGCCGAGTTGCAAGAGATACGCAGCGCAATAAATGATATTAAGAGCTTAAAATGTGGAATATCATTCTCAGGAATTCCGACAGTTTCCACTGAAGAAGGGAAAGGTTAAGAGAAGCAGGTTCAGGGATTACTCAGGAATTGCGAAAACACATTCATGAGGTGAAAACGCAGCTTCAAGAAGATATCGCCAACCTGCGCTGTCAAATGACCCAAATTTCTCAGGAAATAGCAAAATTCAGGAAGTGCCCTGCTGATTCTTTAATCACCTCAGTACAAGCCAGCGTTGTAGAACTGAGGCGGGAAACTAGAGAATTACAGGATACCACTGTGGAATCGGCAGCACCCATTAGAATGGCTATAGAAGGACTCCGAATTGAGGTTAGATGTCAATCAATTATAGACAGAGCAAACTCAGAGGAGAAGGATCAAAACATTTTACAAGGACAGCGGAAACCGGAGAAAGCTTTTACACCGATGCAGACAGTTGTAAAGCTTTACTTCTCATCTAGATTATACTCAGAAGTTGTTGCTAAACCTAACTTCTCCATTGTGGTAGAATCAGCTGATCCTAGAAATACTAGCGATGATATTATCAAACAAGTAAAGAATGAAATTAATATAATTGATTTGGGTATAGGAATAAGCAACATAAAGAAAACCAGAAATCAGAAAGTGCTTATAAGTTGCGAAACCGAAGATGATAGAAAGATTCTTCATGAGAAACTGAAAAATACCTCAAACAAACTGACCGTACAGAAACTTCCCACCAAAAATCCTTTGTTGAGATTAATTGGAGTCGCAATGGACCTAAATAATAACAAAATCAAAAAGGCTGTACTTAAACAAAACAACTCGTTGCTAAAAGATATATTAACCTCACAAAAGCACATAAAAGTTGTGAGAAGAGTTAAAGGCCGCACCAGTTCTTTAAACAACATAATTGTTGAAGTTAGCCCACAAGTCTGGTCAAGACTCAAAGATCAAAGAATAAGGCTTGGCTTTCAGATCGTCCCAGCAGTGGACCAGTCACCCTTGATTCAGTGCTACCGCTGCCTGGGATTTTCACATCGAGCAAGTGAATGCAAGGCTGATACAACAATTTGTGCCTATTGCGCTGAGCCACACGATACACGAGAGTGTTGCAATAAAAACGAAGCTCCAAAATGCACAAATTGTATCAACAAGAAGGCAAATGATTGGGCATGTGCTCACCCAGCCTATAGCTCTGAATGCCCTGAATGGCAGCGGTGGGACAAAATTGCAAGATCTTTAACATCATATTGCTAAAAACAATAACGAACAGACCAAAGACAACACACCAGTGATGATTAAAATCGCTCAAATAAACCTCGGTAGAGGACAAGCTGCTTTACAAGAAAGTCTACAAGCTGATGAGCAGCAAGGTATATCAATTTTAATGGTCCAAGAACCCTATGTTGGAGCCAAGGTTCATATCACTTGCAAGTATAGAGTAATACAAAAAGACACTGGTAACAAAGAAAAACCAGTCAAGTCGGCTGTCATTGTTGTTAATCCGAATATACAGTATTGTATTAACCAAAAAATGATAACAGAGAATTTAGTTGCTTGTAGATTTAGTATAAATGAATTTAGTATAGCTGTAATTAATGTATATCTCGAAGAAGGCGCTGATATTGAAGACGATCTCTGCAACATAACAAGATTCATAGAAAATCTCGACACCGAGCACGTTATTCTTGGAGGAGACTTCAATGCCAAAAGTCCCTGGTGGAGGTGCAATGCGGAGGATAGGCGGGGTGCAGTTATAGCTGAGGCTTTAGCACAATTAGACCTACAAATACTAAATGAAGGACAAACACCAACCTTTCACGTATGGAGAGGATCCCGAGAATACTCCAGCATTATTGATGTCACCACATGCACGACAGCTCTTCTGAACAGAATAACCAACTGGAAAGTGGACACCAACTTGATTACACTGTCAGATCACCGAGCGATCACCTTCAACTTAAATATCAAAAATCCAATTAAAACGACACATCAGAGGATTTCAACACGTATTTATAATACAAGTAAAGCAGACTGTGAAAAGTTCTCAAAACGACTGAGAGAAGAACTAAACAATTCTAAGGTCACGCATGACTTCATTGATTCCATCGATACCCCACAATTATTAGAAAAATGCATCAAAAGTTACACCGTCAAAAGTTACCCGTACTAACGAGGAAAATACCAAAAAAGACACAATGGTGGAATAAGGAACTGCAAAAGAAAAAGAGGGAGGTAATAAAGAAAAGGAGGAAAATAAAATATGCCAACAAAAGACGAAAACCTTTTGTAATTGAAGACTATATACAAGCAAAAGCCGATTACAAAAACCTTATAATGGAAGCAATGACTACAAGCTGGAAACAGTTCTGCACCAGGCAAGACAAGGAAAACATATGGCAAAACATATACAGAATAATACGTAAAAATTCAACAGCAAAAGAAGACACATTACTAAAAACTTCTGCGGAAACTAACACTTTATCTCCAGAGCAATCTGCCAGACTCTTAGCAAACACCTTTTACCCAACAGACGATAATTCAACTGACGATAGAGATCACATAAAAATAAGGTAAAAAGCTACAAACATAAGAGAAAATCTTAATGACAGTACAACACATATCCACGCTGTACCGTTTACTGCTACAAAAGTCGAAACTGTTTTCAAGAACATGAGTCCCAAAAAATCAAATCGGACTAACTGCCGATATTTATTATAAGTCCCACTTAGCAGAACCAGAAACCCTACTTAAGATATTTAACAAATGTTTATCTCTAGGATATTTCCCACAAGTATGGAAGAACGCAGTTATTCGAGTTATTCCTAAACCAAATAAGGAGGATTATACAATCGCGAAAGCGTACCGCCCAATAGGCCTATTAACTTTACTGGGAAAGGTACTAGAGAAGTTATTTGCCACCAGACTTACATGGCAGCTCGGACATGAAAATAAAATTCTTTTAGATTTAAAAAAAAATTAGAACTGAGGATGCATTATATGACGCCCTAGAGATAGTGAAGGAGGGCCTGAGAAACAAAGAAATAGTAATTATTGTTTCATTGGACATTGAAGGGGCTTTTGATAACGCGTGGTGGCCTGCTGTGATCACGGAATTGTAAAAAAGGAAGGCGTGGATCCAGCGGTCTTGAAACTGATCGTGAGCTACCTCTCGGAAAGGTCAATAACGCTTAGATATACCAACACAGAGGTCAGCAAAAACACAAATAAAGGCTGCATCAGCGGACCACTAATGTGGAATGTTCTACTAGATTCCTTACTACAAGAAACCGAAAAATGGAACGTGCATGTGCAAGCGTATGCCGACGACATTATAGTTATAGGTTCAGGCAAAGATGCAAAACAAATAGAGGAGAAAATTAACTTGGCTCTAGAACACATCTCAAACTGGGGGAAATCAAGAAAGATGAATTTTGCTGCACACAAAACACAAGCCACCCTTATTACTAAAAAGACCAAATACGAGATAGCGAATCTAAAGTTAAACAACACCAAAATCACTTTTACTGAAGACCTAAAAATCCTCGGATTAATTGTGGATAGGAAACTGAACTTTGTCAAACATGTAGATGACACAACGAAAAGAGCTATAGCACTATATAAAAAAGTATCCAGAACAGCGAGAGCTCAATGGGGATTAAACTCAGAAATTTTGAGAACAATTTACCTCGCTGTTGTAGAGCCAACAATCCTATATGCAGCCGCATGCTGGGGTTCATTAGCAAATAAAGTTCAGATACGCAAAAAAACTTGACATTATAACTAGAATGTTCAGCATCATGATCTGCAAAGCACACCGTTCGTCCTCATTAATCTCCAGCGCAGCCTTAGCAAGAATTATACCTCTAGATTTAAGAGCACAAGAACAAAAAGAGCTATACCTAATAAAAAGAGGTAAACCACTCATCCATTTACCTGGCAGAATGTTAGCAAAACCCGTAAGTCCCTTTACACTTCCACATCCGGCAGAACGCATCCAAGAATCATATGACCTAATATGCACCCAAGAAGACGTTAACATGATACAAAACAGCTGGCCTACAATATATACAGACGGTAGTAAGATTTCGGGTATGGTTGGAGCTGCAGTAAGCTGTTGGAAGGAAGGAAAAGAGGTCTACAAAACAAAGCTAAAATTAAGCAATTACTGCAGTGTTTATCAGGCAGAACTTGCTGCCATCCTCAAAGCACTGACGTTTATAAGAAGCAAAAGTGAATTTAATAAAGCGAACATACTAAGCGACTCTCGATCGGCTTTAGAATGCCTCTCTAATCCAAGCACTTTCCATCCCTTAGCAGCTGAAATATTGAACAAAATCAATGAAATTCGAAACAATCAGGGCGATGTAAAACTGTATTGGATTAAGGCCCATTGTGGCATATTGGGAAATGAAAGAGCAGATGAATTGGCTAAGTCAGCAGCAGAAACATCCAAACAAGCACCAGTCTATGATTGCTTCCCGCTGTCCTACGCAAAGCGCCAACTTAGGGAAAACACTATAAGTATATGGCAAGAATACGATACCACGTATATCAGACGTATATCGATACGAAGGCCGAAACAGGAGCCGTGACAAGAAGATTCTTCCCTAATGTAACAGAAGCATATAAAACAATTGGAAAAATTAATTTAAATAATTTAATATCACAAATATTGACAGGTCATGGAGGTTTTAAAGCCTACCTATTTAGATTCAAATTGGCGGAAAGCCCCTACTGTAGTTGTGATAATTAGACTCCACAAACAATCGAACATATTCTTATAGACTGTCCTAAATTTCAATTAGCAAGACTAGAATGTGAACTGCGTATGGGCTTTGTGCTAAAAGAAGGAACTGTAAACAGAGCTATTAACAACAATGACAGGCGAACTCACTTTCTTAAATTCGCAATAAGTAGTGTAGGAAAAATTGTAAAAGAAAATAAGACAATAAATATTAGAATAAATATACTTAAGATGTTAGTCATAGTATACTTTAGAAGTTAGTCATCGTAGATAAGTAACATTTAACCTACGGTAAATAGTGTAGAAGTAGTATTGTCATCATTGAACTTATAAGCAGTCATGTAGCAATACTTACGGCATCAAAATATATAAATGAAAACCATACAAAAATGTAAAAGCGAATACAACGGAATACTGAAAAAACATATATATTGTATTTAAAAAAATTATAAAAAAAACTTATAAAAAAAAACTAATAAAAAAAACTAATAAAAAAAAAACATCGCAGGTAAGAAAAAGATAAAATTTTATAAGAAATAAAGGATGCTGTATAATAAAAAGCAGGAACAAAAGAATATAAAAAAAAACCTAACCTAACCTAACCTAACCTTTTTTCCGGGGGGAAATCCTCATGGACTACCTCCGCCTGGGGAAAGGCGGAGGGCGTGCCGGACTCTTACCGGCTAAAACCACCCAGTGTGTCTCCTCGCACGTGCGCGCGGAGCCGCGGGAATCCAAATTCTTGCGCAGCCCCACACTAGTGCTGGCCCGGTCTGTCCGGGCCTCGTCTCCTCCACGAGGTAGTGAGGTGTTCAACTACCCCGTGCATCGCCTCAGAGGCGCGCGCCGACACTCGCGCGATCCTCCGCCTCGGGTCCATCGAATAGGGGGGGCGGGGGCTTCCCCAAGTCTCTCGCCCCTGGTCCCATTCATGGGGGCCGGAAAAGGGCGTTGTCCGCCCTTCTCCTGCTCTCGGTGCGCCTTCTGCGGCCGGGAAAGGGAGTCGAGATCTCCTTTCCCGTCCGCAGTTTCCTTCGACATCACGTCCTCGCGAAGTACACCACCGCGTCCACACGACTCTGCGCGCCGACCATCTTCCGCACTAGGCCGGCAGCGACAGATCGCCTCCTACTTCATTTGTGAGGACACGGCGCTGCTACCAAGCTGCACACTCGGCGAGCGTGTGTTGCGCCGTGTCCTCCGCAATGGACGCAGTGGTGGCACCGGCGTCCGGCTCCTGTCTATGCGGCACAGGTACTTGCCGAAGCCGTGCCCGACAGCACTTGCGTCACCTAAACGACGGGGCCGTGCCTTCTCCCGAGCCAGTCGTCGAGTACTGGCCGGATCGCCTCGACAGTAGCGAGGCCAGCGGTAGGGCGCAGAAGCCTTTGCCGCCATTCCGCCACCAAGACCTGACGGGCTCCTCTCGGCGCAGCGCGATCTGCCGCTGCACCGGCCTCGAGCCCGTGCCCGCTCTTCCTCGCGCCATCGATATAATGACGCGGTACTTTCGCCTCTGGGTCCCGGGCGGGGATCCGGCCAGGACGCAAGCCGCCTCGTAGAAATCGTGCGATACCCGCGGACGACTCTGACGGCCATCGCCTTTGCGGATTACGCAGAATGGCGAGTGCTGGCCGTCATGTCCATCGCCCACAGGGGCCCCATACAGGGCCATGGACCGCACGATTCCACGTACAACCGCCTACAGGCGGCGCTCAGCCCCCAAGTTGGGAAGCAACGTTGACGCGCCCGCTGCCCATCAGCAGGCGCCAGCCGCCGGAAGTGGGGTCGAATTCCCATCGGGTGTCGAGCACCAATCCCAGATACTTCATGGTGGACTCGACAGCTATCCGGGCCATGACCACGATGTGTAATCCCGGAGGCAGCGCGCGTCGAGGCCATGGAACACGATGGCCTCCGACTTTTTAGGGCCTCAGGCCCAGGCGCCGGATGCGGTTCACCACTTTGACACCGCAGCCGTGGCAACCAACGCCGCCTCCCAGTGCGAGCTCCCCGGGCAGTGACAAACGTGTCGTCCGCATAACGTCAAGTCGGCGCCCGACGGAGTTCACCTCTCAACGCAGTCGTAGCCGATGTTCCACAGGAGCGGTCCCAAGACCGATCCTGCGGAACACGCACGCATGACGCGCCGACCAGCGCCGTCACGTCCCCAATACGTAACGCATCTCTCCTCAGGGTAAGCCCCTATTGTGCGGCGGAGGTAGGGCGGCACGCGATGGTAATTCAGCGCCTCCCGAATACAACTCAGGGTAGGGTGTTGAAGGCGTTGGAGATGTCTAAAGACACCGCCAGCACTACCACCCGGGATACTGTCTCCTCCGCCAGGGCCGTCACGCGTAATAGCGTCTATGGTGGAGCGCCCGCAACGAAAACCAAATTGGTTCTCGTCAGGTCCGGCGACTCTGCACAAGTGGCTGACGAGGCGATCTGTGATGATACGCTCAAAAGTTTACGCTTCGTCGAGCAGCACTATGGGCCGGTACGCGGACGGTGAGTCCGTGGGGCGCCCTTTCGAGACCAGCCTCCTCCTTCCACACTGGGAAGCTGCCCTGCTCGAGACGTGCCGTGAAGAGCCCCTCAGCTGGGGCTCTAGCTCCTCAGAGCCAGGACAGAGCTCGACCAGGAACTCCGTCGGGTCCGGGCGCTGTGTTCTTAGCCAGGTCGCGACACGGCCGCTCTCGTCTCTGCTTGCGTCACCTCAGGGACATCGGTGCTCTCCTCTTCTGGAGTCTGTGGCTGAGGCAGAAGCCATCGCCGGGGAACGTGTCCCACTCGTTCAGGAAGAGAGCCGATACTACCGCCTCTAGCAACTGGGGTTGCATGCTTTGTGTTAGTGGGCAGGGGACGCAACACCCCCATACACAACGGTAGAGGCGCCCCAGGATCCCGATCTAGGGACCCCAGCAGCTCCTCCCTGGCACGCGACTTTGAGGCCGATGGCCAGCCACAGAGTCTCCTTAGACGCGCGGTACACCTCATACAGCGCGTCCTCCTCGGCGGAATCCCGTCGACACCGCCTCCGGTATCGGGTGTACCGGCGACGAGCCGCAACGCACGCTATGCGCAATTGCGCGATCTCGGCGGTCCACCAGTACACCTGGTGCTTTGCGGACCGTTGGCGGACACGGGGCATGGACGCGTCGCAGATCTGCGTCATCGCCCCGCGAAACCATAGCGCCACCGCTTCGACGTCGACGGGGCCGTCCGTCGTCGACTCCCAGATACAGGACTGGACTAAGGCACCTTCCTCTAGTAGTTCTCTGTCGATGCGCTTAAGCGCCCAACGCGGGCCGTCGTTAATCGGGGTTGTTGGATGGCGGCCGCTCGCGGACTGGGCAGAGACGTCGAACCGGATATACCGATGGTCCGACAGCGGCTGGCGACAGAGGAGCCAGCGAGCGAGACGTCCACTATCAACCCGCCCCGCTGCCGCACGCACGTGTATTCCGAACCCCGATTCAGGACGACCAGACCAGTCGTCACCGTCCACTCTTCTAGCACCTCGCCCCGAGGGTCAGTGACCGGAGATTCCCACGCCGATAACTTGGCGTTGAGATCTCCGAGCACCAGAACAGGACGAGGGTGATAGCGGCCTACGACGGCGCCCAACTCGACAAGGAAACCCTCAAAGTCGGCGAGACTCTTGTTGGGGGAGAAATACGCCCCTACAATAACGATGACGCCCGCCCGAGACCGCAGCAACGCAGCCACGGCCCCGAGACGGGTAGATCAGAGTTTCGCCAATAATGGCCACCAAACCGTCAGCGCATCCCAACCAGTTGTCACGGGCGGGAATGAAGTACGGTTCGGCGACCACAGCCACGTGAATCGACCACTCTGCCATGCTCTGGAGTAGGAGATCCTGAGCTCTAGCACAGTGGTTGATGTTGCCCTGGAGAAAATGGAATTGTGCCGTTACTGACATTCCGTTCCCTCGGCAACGGTCCTGGGCCGGGAGTTGGCCGCGGAGCTGCTAGCCTGCGGGGGCAGCGAGGTTAACCCGGCAGGCTTAGTGCTCCTCTTCTTTTCCTTTTTCTTTTTGGCCTTGCTGGCGGGCGCCCCACAGGCCCCTCCGCCTACTCTGTGCTCTGCTGGGCTTCCCGCAGCAGAACAAAGGCTGCAGTTAAGCGCCGCGGTGCACAGGGCCGCCTTGTGGCCAGGCTGGCCGCAGCGATAACAGAGGTCACTACGGTCAACCTCGGCGGTGCACTTCGCCCGGTCGTGGCCTTTTTCCAGGCACCGGAAGCACCGCAAAGCCCGGGGCTGTAGTAGCTTGGTCCTTGCCGCCACCCAGCCAACCAGCAATCTGCCGCTATCGACGATCTTCTTCGCCGACGCTACAGGGCACCGAACCCAGACCGCGCCGAGTCCGGTGGCGTCAGTGCGTATATCGCCAGCCCGCACCTTGTCCGGCGGACACTCTCCGCTTCTGGCAACGGCCGCCACCACCTCCTCAGAGGTCACGAAGTCGTCCAGGCTAGCAATCCGCACCTCTGCGGTTTTCATTGGTCTGGAGACCCGAACGTCCTCAGGGTTGAGGACCTCCCTCATCTTGGCGGCCAGTGCGTCCGCCTTTTCGGCACTGCCGCTCACAGTACCAGGCACCTCGAACAGCCGCGCACCCGTGGCAGCCTGCTTGAGGGTGACGGACTGAAGGCCTAAATAGAAAAGAACACCACACTAATGCCACACGGCGCAGGTCGCTAGTCTATACTCTATACATGTAATAATTGTATTGTCTTTCTGTAATATCGAAAGAACTGTCTTTTATTGAGCTGAGGGGGTTATTTGCATGCTAATAAGACATGAGTTACCATTTTGAAAAATTTGTATGTTTGTCTGTCTGTCCGAGCTAATAAGACATTCGCAATGGCGGTAGTGTAATGAAACTTCATGAACAAAATAAATAGAGAGCAAAGCCAGGAGGAAAGCTATATTTTAACCGAAAATCTTGAAGATTTTTAGAAATCACAGGTTAAATAAACCAAATACCTGGTTCGATTCCCCGCTAATGAAAAAAATACTTAAATAAAATGTTAACAAGGTTAGATTCATGCCTTTTTATCAATTGTGTATGTATGTTTATTATTCTGATGTATTCAGTTATGTACCTATTCAGATCAGTTCAGTACTAAGTTATTTAAAAAAAATAGGTATGAAACAGCTTACCGATCCTCCGTGGCTCTATGAGATTCTCCAAGGCACATTAACATGTTGCCGTATCCACGAGCACTATAAAAGTACCTACGCGTTAGGTATTATTAAAACAAAACAAAAAACACAAAACGTAACAACAAGACTAATATCATTAAGTATTAAATTACAAGTAATAACGACAATAATTTAATAAACAAAACAATTGAACTATCATTCGTGATAGTCAACACGGAACTGTCTCAAAAACTAAAATTATTAATCAATCCCGCCAAAACAAATGCGCACGAGGTAACGTCCTTGAAGCGCTGAGAAGTGAGGACTCCATAGACCGTTAAACCGTAAAGACATCGCCAACGTTTATTTTATTTATAAGTTTAGTTATCCCTACGACTAGACTTCATATGGAATTTAGAAGTTATGGTTGTCATTTTTAATACAATTACACAATCAATTGAGCCCTGACGCAACAAGCAGTTCTTTACTACAAAAATTATTGAAATTAATAAACGTACCTAATTGGGTACTAAGCACTCACACAATTATAAACACTATTTCATCGTTATCTTTGATTTTGTATAAGAAAATAGAAAAATGAAATGGTACTGAATAATTTAATAGTTAAAATCAATTGCAATTATGATCGACAGTTAATTAATCTATCAGAATAAATGTAAAAAATAATACTTTTACTTTATTTTAATTGACTTTCCGTATTTAATCCGACCAATACTTTGAAATTAAAAAGAGGTACGTCAAAATTATTAAAAATTACTTGCAAGTTTTATAGTTTGCCGCCTCTAATTCTTATGTCGCCGGTAAACTAAATTTCGGTGCAACATGGTAGCGTTGCCAACACCAATTTGTCAAATTCCCCGAAAATTCATGTCAAATTCCCTAATTTAAGGACAAAACTTCAACAGATTCCCCATAAATTCACCTCAATTTTATTTTAATAAATGAATCAATTTTCAACTAATTTTATAAGATTTACTTTTTAACTAACTTTTTTTTTTCTTTAAAATTAAATAATAAAGAAATGAAAAGCATTAAATTATACACAAAAGTTGCCGAAATAAATGCGAAAATTAAATGTGGTGCAATGAAGATAATTAAAAAAAAGGGAGTCATTCGATATTCATACATAAGTAACGTAACAAAATGTTAAGATAAGTATTTCGATTTCTTGAAAAAAGGTTCTGACTTGGCCCTAGCTATTGATTTTCAAAATCCCTGCATTTTCCCCGCATAATACCAATCCCCAACCAACTTTAAATTCCCCGCAATTTGGGGAATTCCACAGCGCGAGGCGACATGAGGTAGCGCGTGTGTGAAAAGGAAGGGTAGAGTGAGTAGTAGCATTGTTTCGTACCGATCTAGATAAGAGTTCGGCGCCCGCGAGGATATTGACCCTATTGTCAGCTGATTTTCTTTTTTAAGTTTCACTGCTGGTTTTATGTTTAAGTATTTTCATGATTTTTTTTTAATAAAATATCGTTTCATTTAACTGTACTAACATGATAGAGCGTGAATAAAGTTAATAAAACGTTGTGAAAAGATGATTTTTTTTCCTCGTGATCGAATTTCTTTGTGACCCATCATCATAGGTATCCTTAGTACTATCATCTGTCTTCGTTTTCGAGAGCGTTTCACAAACACCGGTATATAAAAGTATTATTTAAAAGGATAGATAGACAAGGAGAATAAAAATAAAATAAAAAAAATAAAAAATAAAAAAGAAAGGAAAAAATAATAATAAGAAAAGCAATGGCAATAAAAACAAAAATATACTATATAGAGAAAAAAAAATAAAAAAAGGCAAAAAAAACGGCAAAAAAAGTATTAAAAAAATATATTAGATAACGGGTGGCGCACTAAATAACCTAATTTAACTTAATTTAAGTACCTTAGTTTATATACCATAACTTTACAATAATTTTAAGAATACAGTAAAATAATGTTACTTTAGATAGTAGAGAATACTGTACAAATGATAATAGAATAAAATATCAATGTGTTACAGTAAATTTGAAACGAATACATGAACAATAACGATAATAAATGTTAAAGGAAAATAATTGTAAAAAGTAAAAGATAAGGTTGAACAAAAATCAAAATGTAACATAGTTAAATCTTAAGTTAGGAAGTATGTAAGAAGTAGGATATAAGTAATAAGTATATTTTAAGTTATTAACTGAAAAAAATATATATAAGTATAAGTAATAAACCACGATAGTAACAAATGGTGCTGCATGTATAGCAGCAGTAACAGAGGGAAAAAAAGAATGAAAAAAAAACCTAACCTAAGGTCTTAAAATGGTGACAATTTGCTAAACAGCCTTAACGGTATTTCGAGGGTCTTATAGTCTTAGTAGCTGTACAATGTATGTTATGGTTTATATCATGCAGCCATTTGTTTTTAATCAGTCTATAATAGGATATTTTTATTACTTACGCTGTTTAGCAGTTTTTCAACATAACATATAATTCTCTTTAGAGATACGTATAAAAGATGTAAAACCTTGTCTTGGGAACAGTGTTGGATAAATTTAACTTAGATTTAGCATGATCTTTTAACTGCACCAAATCTTTCTTTTTTTCTACATATTGATAACAAATTAATTTTGTTCACTAGCTTAATATAAACACGCAACGCATGCAAAATGGCGATATTATGTCACTTATACAGATTTACTCGTAAGTTGTGCTATGGCTGTTATTTATTTTTTTAGTTTTTTATCACTCATGTTCACATACACGTATGTTTCATCATCAGTTTTCAGTTTTATGACTTCTGTCTAGTCGTAAAACTACTGTATTTACAAAAGTGTACAATGACACCATAAGAATAACTTAGAAGAGAGCTGGCATACACCATTGTTCAGAAATAAGATTTTAGTGATACTATAATAAAACTTAGAGCTGTATTAGCAAGGGACAGCATGCAAGAAAACAGCTTATATACAACTTTAATGATAAAATCAGATTGAAGTGTTACAAAATACTTAAAGTTGTATACTGGAGTTTTCATATTCTGATTAAGAACCCTAAGCTTACTTAGATCCCATAATCAGACTTTATACAGCTTGAGCTGAATAATAACTCATAAAACACTCTTATAAGGATACAACCTCTTTTCAACACTCTTATATGCTTTTAAAAGAACTCTTAAGTTCTATGTTGGCTGGTATATTGATGTTCATAACGCTTGTGTGCTGCTTGGGCGTGCTGTTTTCGAGAGTCATTACGAATCGTCTCGCATGCAGACTCGAAGACTTCCAATCTCCCGAACAAGCCGGTTTTCGAAAAGGCTTTAGAACCATAGACCACAAACATACCCTTCGGCAAATTGTACAGTAGTCCGAGGAGTACAATTTGCCACTATGTCTGGCGTATGTGGACTATGAGAAAGCCTTTGATTCCGTCGAAATTTGGGCGGTGCTGAAGTCCCTCCAGGGGTGCCAAGTTGACTGTCTTAGGGCTACGATGGCTATCCGAGTACGAAACCTATCCAACTGCAGAGAGGTGTAAGACAGGGTGACGTTATATCCCCGAAACTCTTCACCGCTGCATTGGAAGACGTTTTCAAGCTACTGGACTGGAAAGGATACGGAATTAACATCAACGGCGAGTACATAACTCACCTTCGATTTGCCGACGATATAGACCTTATGGCAAAATCGCTGGAGGACCTAAGCACTATGCTCAATGACCTCAATAGTTCCTCCCAACGGATAGGTTCTAAGATGAACATGGACAAAACAAAGATCATGTATAACGTCCATGTCACACTTATGCCGATAGTCGTTGGGAGCAGTAAGCTCGAAGTTGTTGACGAGTATGTTTACCTGGGACAAATAGTCCGACTAGGTAAGTACAATTTCGACCGAGAGGTCAATCGACGGATTTAGCTCGGCTGGGCAGCGTTCGGGAGATTTCGACCCATCTTCTCGTCAGGCATATCTCAAAACTAAATTGTACAACCAGTGTGTGTTGCCAGTGATGACATATGGAACTGAGACGTGGTCCTTCACTGCTGGCCGTATGAGGAAGCTTAAGGTCGCTCAGCGAGCTATGGAGAGGGCTATGCTCGGAGTTTCTCTGCGTGATAAACTTAGAAATGCGGATATCCGCAGTAGAACCAGAGTGACCGATATAGCCCAACGGATTTAGCCATTTAGCTCGAAGAACCGACAACCGATGGGGAAAAAAGATTCTCGAGTGGCAGCCTCGTACCGGCGGACGAAGTGTAGGGCGTCCCCCAACTTAATGGAGTGAGGACCTGTTACAAGATGCAGGAAGTCGATTGATGCAGGTGGCTTATGACCGTGCTTTGTGGCATTCCTTCACAATGCAATGGACTTGTGATGGGCTGTAATGATGATGGTAATAATATAATAGGCATACAAGGGTCGAATAAAACTCGGTTTTCTCAATTTCTATAATTAAAAAGTTCAGTGATGTAAAAATAAAAATAAGTAAAAACAATAAACAAACTAGTATAAATAAAAAAAACATGAAATTGTTAAACAATACATAATATCAATATCGATTCATTAAATATTTTTAAACAACAGGCATTAGATAAATCTGCAACTTTGTTTTGAATATGGACCGTGAATGTGCCAACACAGATTCGATTGAAATACGCTAAAGCAGATGTGAGTTAGCCCTTATCGTCGCCTATAGGTGTAGGTGATAAATGACTCAGTCTATTTGAATATTACTGCATTTATTTCCGCTCAGTTACAACTACCTATTCGGTCCGACGCGAGGGGCTAACTGCCGGCCCGGTGTCGAACCGTTACACAGTATTATAATATTGCAACGTAATCCCCTACACAGATTAATTATTATTGTGCAGGTGAAATAAGTACTGATATTTCTAAAGCACGTATTTTGCAAAAGAATGATTTCATTCGAATCGGCGAGGGGATATCCGCGTTCCTGACGCACAAATAAGAGGCAGAGCTATAGCAAATATTTTATTTTTATCTTTATCGTATACATAAAAACATAAACATAAATAATATAGATCATTAATAATACTTATATTTATAATCTCTATTATTTTTTATTTATTTTTTAGTTTATTAATGTCAATTTTACAACCAACTAAACAAGTGCGATGTGATTAAATTAGTAAAATATTTCTCAACGGTACATAAAAATACGATTGATATTCAAATAATAAAAATAATCTCATCAAATTTTCCCATCTATCACGATAATCAAATGATTTTATTTTCCTATAATTACGTTAGATATACTTTTGCCCTTACTTCATTCTTCCATTTGTTATGATAATAAATACTTCTATCGTTATATTTTAATGCCATCCTGCTTTATGACTAAGGGCCGGCGCCACAGAACACAATCACTCTCTACCAAGAGGCCGGCGCACATATCGTCACGTCTATGGCAAACTTACGAATATGTAATTTTCGTTTAAAACTGTATTGGCGTTATCCGCTCCCAATGTAGTAATACATACTGTGGCAATGTTTCAAATCTGTATCTATTATAGGTTACAATATATTATAACAGTAAATGTGCGAATCACAGTTAATATAAATCAATCACCATGGTAAATTTACAAAGTGCAGATAAGATATTCTACAATTATTTATGTAGTCCTCAAAGTCAGTTGTAAACATGCGAATATTGAGTCTATTCGTGTTTTACTCAAGTATTTTTAATGTTCTTATGCATATAATTGATCATGGTCAACTTGCCTAAGTGCCATATTCGGGAATTGGTAATGGTATCATTTTCACTACAAAGTATCTGACGGCCTATGGTAAATTAACCTATGTGTCACATTCGCATTATTGCTATGGCACAACTTACGTTCTAAGAATTGATTTGAACACGGTGAACTAACAATTATTTATTAGTTGACTATTAATAGTTACTGATAATAGTAGCACTATTATTAGTTACAAATAGGAAAAAAGAAGAAAAATATCCAGTGGGATGTGAAAAAGTCTTATAAATTAAAGTAACATGTCCCGAATAAAGATTTGTGTAAAAAATGTGTAACCTTACGCTTGGAATAAAACTAATTTTACGGATTTTACGCGTTTAATTTTAACTTTTTTTATTCCCGACATTCCGGGCACTTTTCAGCACCATGGGGGACTGAGGTGTTTGACGTTAGTTAACGAAGGCTACCTTCGTTAATAATTAAAAGTTGAAAGTAGTCAGTCCCCCCCGTGACCATGGGTGCTGGAAAGTGTCCGAAGTCAGAAATTAAACAAAAAGTGAATATTAAACGCGATAAAATCCTTAAAATTATTTTTATTCCATACGTAGAGATGTTGCTTATCTGCGCAGAGATTTTGACAAACAAGCTGCAAAAAGTGACGCTAATATTTTGGCATTCAATTTTTATCTACAAGCAGATACATAACACGTACACGTTAAGTACATAAAAATATATTTATGTACGTAAGCTTGCAGTATACAATTTTACATTGTATAACTTGGGAAACCAAATTGTCGATTGCTATACTTGTGATGAGACGAAAGGCAAGCGAGGAAGACTTGAAATCGCAACATCTGTGTATAAATATATTATTAATCAATCTGATACACGCGTGAGAATGATGTCGGACAATTGCGATAGAAAGCAAAAAAAAAAAATCAACTTTAGATGTGAACCATTCAACAATAAAATTACTGACCACGTGTTTTTTGAATCAGGACATATGAAATGCGATTCTATTCATTCTAAAATAAATAAAAATCAAAATAACACTCGTATTTATACCTATTTATACCTAGTTATAAGGATGGCAAGAACTAAACCTCGCCCTTTTGATGTCGTAACATTATTGCATGATGATTTTTAAATTTCAACTGACATAAAAACTCGAAATCAATTTTCATAGAAACTGATTACAATAGCGAAGGGTTCACTGAGTTAAAACTGAGGACAAAGAAAGGGAAAAGTAACTGTATAATACTTAAATCTGCTTACAGTGGCTGATTGCCTATTTCAAAGTCGTAAAAGACAGATTTAGTAAAATTGCGCCAGGATCTCCCACAACCAAGGAGCTATCATCAATATTATAAGAACCTGCCAGTATCTGAAACAGTGGCGGATCGTTTACCAGAACCTCACATTGAAGAATTTTTTATTTTTGACAGTCTTATTTTTTGTTTATATTTTAAATTATATTTTAATATGTTAAAAACGTTAATACAATAATTTATATTTTAATCCTAGATGTTATTATTTTTTATAAATTACTGATTATTGTGAGACAAGTTAATAATTATAAAAAGATCAAGGTTTATTTGAAAGTGATGAATTATTTTATGAACAATTTTTCATTTCACATAATTGACGATTCAATAAAATAATACTTAATGTTACACATTTAAAAATATAGACGATTACAGAGTTAAACTTGCCACTGCAATTCAATTAGAATAATTAAAATATTTTATCTAACTAAAAATAGCATACAGTTTCCTATTCCATTCGCAAGTTATGCGCACCCGCAAAAAATTATTGTATAATTGCGAATATGACACTTACGTAAATATACTTTGGGCCAAAAAAATATTTTTAATTTTTTTCTAAGAGGAATTACGAGTCGCGAATGTGATTTATTTGGCTAATGCGCTAAAATATTACATTATTATATAGATCGTAATGTTATGATTAACATTTTATAACTAAAAAACCCATTTAATCTAATACCAGTCAAAGGGAACCATTTCAAATATTTAAAAGATGGGTTTTTTGCTGTCTTGTAAAATCTTTGGTTGTGCACATTCGCAATTTTACCATAAAGGTGACGAAGCTGACGATATGGCGAAGCGCAGGGCAGAGCATTTTTCACTGTCAAACAATTATCAATGTTGTCCTCGTTGAAATAATATCCAAAATCAATAACACAACAATTAATTCCTGAGAGCAACGAAGCGACTACATGCGAAAGGTAGCGCGCAGGAACGCGACTGCGCGAGTATGCGCGCTACTCCGCGCGCATCCGCTTTCGGTCGCCGGGCTCGCCGAAGCGACGCTCGCGCGCCACGGGCGGGAGAGCCGCCATTTTGTTGTCAACACTCGTACCGTACGGTACTTTCGTGAGTAAATGCGTTGCGATTGTAACCCCGGCAATACATGTTGGCCAAGTCTCAGCCAACGCGAGCGTAGGCAAATTGATACAAGGCGAGTGCTACAGTCTACACGTTGGTCAAGTTCGAAAGAGACCAAAGACGCCAAACGACCCGTATACACGTAAGGTACTTAGAGCTCAGTATTGATAAAATAATCATACGAAGGTGTTGAAATTTGTTTTTCATTCAGTCCTAAGGAATTATTAATCACCAAAATATTATTTTTATAGTTTTTATAATCATTTTGTGAACAGGCTGCCATCTATCGTCAAGGTAGCTAAACTACATTGCAACATCGATATGGAACGATGCGAGTAGTTTTACTATTTATCGGTAGATGGAAAAAAGTAAAGTGGGCGGGGCTTAACATCCCTTCACCCCGCAAATTGTCACGCGTTGTTACATAGTGAAATCTAATTAGAACACCTCCTCTTTGTATTTGCTCCGTGATGTCGAGTCACGCAATTACAGTGATAAACATATGAAAAGAAATTCGTCGAAAAAAATTTCTGCCGAAATAGGTGAAACAGGTAAGTAAAAAATAATTTAAGTTTTAAAAATTGCATGTTTTATTACTTTTAAACTACTATTACAATTATATTAACATCGATCTGTGATATCATCTTAACGGTTAACACGCCCTTCTTTTGAAAAATAATTCTTAAATTTTTCACGTATATACGATATTTTCAATAATTGTGCTGTTTGATGTGTTATTTATCGCATCAGCATTATCTTAAGTTTTCGCCGTCTATTATATAATTGTGTAAACATGTACAAGCTAGTATTATGTTATCTAAATAATTAGGCTGTATTCTTAGGCTTCTATCGAAAATTTCAAATTTTTGCCTTAAAATTCCAAAAGCACTTTCTACGTTGAGCTCGACTTAATCTATAATTAAATATTTTTTCTTCCTTTCTCCTTCAATTTGGTTTCCTAGATATGGGCGCATTATGTTTTCCGTCAGGGCAAAGGCTTCATCTGCTACAAATACGTGTGGTAAAACTTGGTTTGTTCCAGGCAAAGTTTTATTTCGTGGTATATTTAGCCTGTTTCCTTGCATTTTTTCAGTGGTCAGTGGTTTGCTCTTTAATTTTTTGCACATTTTTAACTTTTTTTTTAATTTTTCTTCTTTTATGATCTATCTGTGCTATATCTGTGATATATCTGTGGTTTGGTTTATTTATTTTTAATGTTATTAATATAAAATATAGCTAATAGTACAAAAATAAACAATAACTTTTACATTTTCCGAACAAATTAACTTCCCCGCTATGAAATCTGTCAAATATTATACCTCACTTTCTAGTGGCGCCGCCCTGGTGGCAGGAAAAGTCTTGGATGCCCTCATTCTTGCGACCTTTTATTCAAGAGAGACAACAAGTTTCTAATTTAAATTCATCTTCAGAAGAAATAACATAATCAGATCAAACTGGAGATATTTTTTCACCTCGGCCACAATCGCAATTATCAAACTATTCAGTACCATCTCGTGAACAAGTTTCAAAATCTGCGGAATTAATAGAAAGTTTGCTTAGCCATAAAGAACAGGAACAAAAAGATTGTATACTATGTTTCTTTATGATAATGGCTACAACTGTTAAAACTTTGCCCTCATAATTGCAAACTAAAATAAAGCGGGATTTTTTTAAAATTATAAATAATGTAGACTTCAGAAGAAATAACATAATCAGATCAAACTGGAGATATTTTTTCACCTCGGCCACAATCGCAATTATCAAACTATTCAGTACCATCTCGTGAACAAGTTTCAAAATCTGCGGAATTAATAGAAAGTTTGCTTAGCCATAAAGAACAGGAACAAAAATATTGTATACTATGTTTCTTTATGACAATGGCTACAACTGTTAAAACTTTGCCCTCATAATTGCAAACTAAAATAAAGCGGGATTTTTTTAAAATTATAAATGATGTAGAAGAGCAATACCAAGCGGCAATGTTGAATGAGCAACAGTCACTGCGATTCGCCTGGAACTTATATACCATCTAACATAACCCAGAACACATGTATTTCACCCTCTGTGCAAAATTATAATGCAATAGCCTTTTCTGGAACTTATAAATCGTCGAACACAATCCAGAACACATACATTCCATCCTCTGCAAAAAATTATAATACAACAACCACTTCTGCTACTTATATACCATCGAGGATTACAATTTACAACATGTAACACCCATATACAATCCATCCAATGTAACACAACTAAATGATGTCGCTCAAATCAGACACAGAATACTTCTGAAAATTATGATTAAAGCCGCAATACTGACTGACCTTTCTTTTGTAAATCAAAAATTAAAATGAGTAATTAATTAATTGATTATATTTTATTTCACTTACCTTAGACATACAGTTAGTTTCTCTTCAATTGAAATGGTAGAACGAAATTTAGATTTTCGTTTTTCGACATACGGGCGTAAAAGATTGAGTAATGTTATAAATTTTACATAATCCATTTTATAATAATCATGAAATTTTACGACACTCAAATTAATACATAATTTGTGAAATTCACTATCTAAACATCTTGACTGCCAAATTTCGTCAACCCAAAATCTTCAATTTCCTTTTATCTCTATAATTCTTCTATTTTTTAATTCCTCTTCTTCCACTTCTGATGTAGTTTTGTTCGTAATGTAATCAACAGCACGTCCCAACCATCATTTTACTCATGAATTAAGTACACGTTTGGACTTCCGAAAAGTTGCAAAACAAATGACGACCGTGTGTCGAGTATGCGCAGTCTAGCGCATACTCGCGCAGTCTTGCGGGTACTCGCGCATTCTCGGGTAGAAATTCGCCTAATGTGTCACGCGTTTAGAAAACTTCGCGGGCATGCTCTGCGCTGCGCTTCGCCATATGTGCGCCGGCCCTAAGTCAGAGTACAACGGCTACCAACAGAAGTACACTTACCCCTATTGTATGAAAAGCAAAGAATGCTTGAGAATTGAAAGTGTATACTAAGCCATGTAAAGTCATGTTTCTCGCCTATTTCAGAGGGAACCATTAAAGTAACATTTTCACTGGCATGAAATTGGTCCCTTTTAACAAATTTGGCAACAATTTGAGCTCGCATAATGTCTCAACTAGGACATTTGCTTCGATTGTTTATGGCACCTCTGCCTATAACATATTACATATTAAACATATCATCTAATATTTTATTGTTATTTCTAACTTATTATTTTATCTAACATTGAACACCTTAAAATTTATCAACAAAATATACATTTAAATTATAAAAATATTTGTTAATAAGATATTCGAAGTACAGTAAGGGATGATTCATCAAACATTAGATATAATGTTATTCAGTATTCGTCGAAGATATTCGTAGGATAAAATACAACATACAAAAATAAAAAAATGTCAGTTTTATGTAAAAAAATACTTCAAATGTTTCACTTTTATATTCAGTCAGGTTATAATTTATTTGATGGATAAAATTTATTTGATGATTGAAAAATCGGCCTACAGTATAATAAAAATATCACATACAGTATGCCACGGTTTGAAGAAGGCTCATTATTTTTTTATAACAGGTACCTACATAATAATAACCCATTACTTGCGTCCACAAAGTTGTTCACAATGTACCATGAAAAAATATCCAAATATTTAATTCCTTAAATCCCCTTGAACCCCGTTGCTTAAACAAAAAAAAATTATGTTGTTTCGGAAGTAGTTAGTCCTATATTAATAGTTTATCTAGAAATAGCGAGACGTTTATGTTTTCATTTATATACTCAACTACATAGAATATTCCATAAAACATTATACAAATAAAATCACTCGAAAATTAATTTTTGCCGCCCATATTTTCCGCGGCTGTCTATTAAAAACATATAATACAATATTTTTTTAAGTTCTGTAATATAAACTAGAGATGTAGATTCCGATTCCGAAATTTCGGAACTTCCGATTGATTTTGCACCTTCGATTCCGATTTCGGTTCCGTTAAATTTTAATCGGAAGTTATATATCGGAGGTCGATACACAGTGGCGGCGGCGGCCGCGATCAGCGTGTACAATTTATACTTGTCGCCCCGGGAACCTCCCTCCCCCCGTGCCTTCTGTCGGTTACTCTTTAACTTGATGTTTTGTTTCGTATTGAAGCGCGAACGTACAATATGCCTATTGCCAGGCATGTTGTGCGTTCGCGATTCATTTATACTCATCCGAGTTTTTGATTAGTTTTAGTAGTGTTTTATTTCACATGTAACAAATTTATTTGAATTGGACCATGAAGACAAAATCAAGTGCCATTTGGAATTATTTCAATGAAGTTTCTGGGAATACGGCAAAGTGTAAACAATGTGAGAAGATATATTCACGAAAGGGAGGTACGACTACTTCGTTAAAAAGTTATTTAGAGTCTGTGCATGCTACTGAATTCGAAGAATTCAAAAAATTTTAAACTGAAAAGAAAAATACAGTGCAATAGACCTGCCCTTAACATATCTCTTCTGCCTCCACCTCCGATTCCGGTTCCGGTTTCGTCAGAAAAAGTGTAAAAGAAGTGATGGGTGGCTACCTAGTCCATCGCTTACACAATCATAAACCAATTCGGCTTTTTACGACATGCTAGGCAAGTATAGTTATTCTATTTCACGATGACGTTTTGACTTTGGTTGTTGTTAGCCGTGCACATACACATTGTGCTAGTGTGCGTAGGCTGCGGGCACATGAGTAAATAAACGAAACCTAGGCAAAGCTTCATACAACCGCGCGAATCGGTTGCACAACTACAAGCACGCGGGGCATGTGTGCGTGACCACTGGCCGCTTGTCGCGTACGCGGCAAGACTGGAAAAAACCGGTTCGCTGGCACAACCAGTGGACAACAATCTCAGGGTCAGTGCGACGCACGTTGTTTGTTTTGTTAGTTGCAAGTTTGAATATTTTAATGTAAAAACGTGCTATTATTAATAATGGTTGTTTATTGTACTGTTTGTATGAATAATACTTGACAAAATAAAAATATATCATACTTAACCCAAGGAGTACTAGGTAAGTAAATGTTTGATTATTACTTTTTCAAGTAAGTACCTTTATTTTACTGTATGATCCTATTTTTAATAATAAGAGGGTACTACACGGTGTGCTTTTACCTTTTTATTGTTATTATAAGCTTTTACTAAACAATTGTAGGTATGTGGGTGGGTTGGTAACCGTAGGTATGTAGTAGGTATGTGGGTTAAGATCACATATTGCAAGTAAGATTTCAACCACTTCCCGATGTCTGATTGAGTTGAAATTTTGTATACCGTAACTTCAGTGACAATACAATAATATGATAGATATTGTTTTGTTTAATTTGTCTTCACCTATTGTGACAACCCTATCAAAATAGGTAACAATTTTGCACGTTCTTAGGAAGCTTTGCCTCTGTTCCGTTTATTTACTCATGTGCTGCGGGCGCTCGGGAGTAGCGCTCCCGAGGCTTATGTACACTAACACAATGTGTATGTGCACGGCTAACAACAACCAAAGTCAAAACTTCATCGTGAAATAGATAAACTATAACATAGTAGCCACATTCTTTTACGTTACGAGTCCCACATAAACATGCGACCTATAAGATTTAGATTAACATAGGATTTTATAATTCATCAATAGACTAAACTAATATTTTTTTTAAATACTAGTAATGGAATTAAACATTACTAATATTCCCTGTAACCACTGCTGGTAAGCTTAAAATGCTTGTTAGATGTGGTTCACGACAGTAGTGGCGGATTTGAACCCACGACCTTACGAGTTCACGGTCCACACCCTGCCATTAGGCTACTGACGCTTAAATAATTACTAAACAAAATTGGAATTGCAAAACGTAGAAATGTAGGGATAAGGAATAAAGAGGTTTTATTATTATTCTTTGGGGTATCCATAAAGTATTCTCATCTAGTTGGGCTGAATAAATATATAAAAGGAAATGATAAATATACATAAATATATATTAAATATACTAACATAAATAAATAAAAAATACATGAATAAATAAAGGCCCAACCAGATAGAAACCATCGGCAGGAGAGACCAAACGGCCGAGGGTTAGGGGGAAAGGGAAAGAAACCGGCGGACGATGCGGGCGGTATCGAGGAGCACCGCCTTCTGCATTTGAGCCCGGAGCGGTCCGTCACGGAGTCCCAGTCGCCTCAGATGATCCGAGAGGCTGACCGGGATTAACCCGCTCGCAGAAACGACTACAGGTATAATTTCGGTCGGCAGACCACCCCACATGTCGTTCACCTCGTGAGCCAGGTCCAGATATTTTGTCTTCATATCTGCTTCGGCTTTCACGAGGTTCTCGTCATACGGAATGGTAATGTCGACCAAAAATATCCTTAACTGTGCCCGGTCCATCAGCACAATATCAGGCTTATTCGCAAGAATAGTCCTGTCTGTGATGATGGCCCGGTCCCAGTAGAGCCTGGCGCGGTCATTTTCGAGCACGGCTTCCGGCAAGTACTTATAATAAGGCAGTTTCCGATCCACGAGACCGTATTTCAGAGCGAGCTCCTGGTGTAGAATCCTGGCTACTAGGTTGTGTCTGTGCAAATACTCAGAGTTAGAAAGCGCCGTACAACCGGAGATGACATGCCTAAGTGACTCACCGGGATGGCGACAAGCTTGACAGATGTCGACGGTGCCAACCTTTAGGATGTATCGCCGATAGTTGTTGGTCTTAATAACCTGATTCTGTATCGCACAGACAAAACCCTCGGTTTCCCCAAAGAGGTCACCGAAACGTAGCCAGTGGAGGGAGGCGACTGTATCTACGAAAGGCTCATGTAGCCTTGTAGATCCTCCCGTGGAGCTCCTTCTCCTTCCATACGGTCTCCCGGTCGAAAATGCTCCGTACTGCCGGGTCTTGCCAATGCTCGTTGGCTAAGGATAGAGGGGTAAGCCCTTTATTACAAAAAATGACGTCCTTATAAAATGAATCATCCGATCTCGCCAGGAAGTAATTATGGAGGCTGCACACTTCGCGGTTATGCATGGTGAGCGCGCTTAAAAAGCCACGCCCACAATGTTTCCGCTGCAAGTAAAGCCTCATTATTGACGATCTCGGATGGTGAATCCTATGGGACGTCATGGTAGTGCGGACTTTTCTATCCAGGGCGTAAAGTTCAGTTTGAGTCCACCTGAGCATGCCAAAGGTATACATGAGGACAGGCATGACCCAACCGTTATATGCGAGTGTCTTATTCACGCCCGACAAAAGGCTGTTAAGCACTTTGGTCGAGCGTGCATAAAACAGATCGCAAACTGATTGTTTCATGTCCACCTCATCAATACCTATATTTTGTGATATACCCAGGTATCGGTATGTTTCTGCCTTGGAAAGGATCCTTATGTTGACGGGCATAGATAAGTCTATGCCATCAGAGTTAGCAACCCTTCCCCTTTCAACATGGAGGACCGCCCTTATCCGTCCCCAACTCCATTCTAATAGAATTGCTAAAATCACAAGTGATGTTTAGCTTATTATTATTATTATTATTGGTTTTTATTATTATTATTATTATTGGTTTTTATTATTATTATTATTATTGTTTTATCTGAGTATTAGTAAAAACTTATTGATTATTATGAGTTTTAGAATTTTTGAGTACTATTTAGTATTGCATTTGTTTATTACTGAGATTCATTATTTACGCATTAAGATTCAAAGTTGAGTTTGAAATTAACGTAAGTAAAACATTTTTGTTTACGAATATAGTAATTTTAAAATAAAACATTTCATTCTGACGAAAATAAAGCTGAATTTCATATAAGTTTTTGTAGCGTCACGTAACTGTATCTTCACACACAGCGTATTAAATAAAGTAAGTGTGTGCAATAAGTGTAGCTTCGTGGCACAGTATAAATATATGGACGACAGTACGGAAACTACCTACAAACGCTCGAATCATGTGCCACTCACACAAACATGCGCAACGACGAGACTCCTAAGCGTTGTTGTTGAAGCCGATAGTGCTGTCAAAACGTGAATCCAAGATGGCGGCTGCAATAGGTATCAATATTTTCGTCATGGGTGTCGTTTTCATGGTTTTCGAGTGTTGAAACCGATAGTGCTTTAAAAAGGTGAATCCAAGATGGCGGCTGCAATAGGTATCAATTTTTTCGTCATGGGTGTTGTCATTTTCATGGTTTTCGAGGGTATTGAAGCCGATAGTGCTGTCGAAATGTAAATCCAAGATGGCGGCTGCAGTAGGTATCAACTTTTTCGTCATGGGTGTCATTTTCATGGTTTTTGAGGATGTTGAAGCCGATAGTGCTGTCAGTGTAAATAAAATAGGACAATATTTTTTTACAAAATTTGTTGTTTACCTTCCTCCTGAGTTGTAAAAGTGGCCACCAGCTTGAACTTTTTGTTTATTAAACAGATTGCTACACCTACACCACCTCTGATGACAATGACAAAGATAATATTTTGTTATCTTTTTCACACGTTCCCAATGGCTTCGCTTGATTGCTCGAGAAGATTTGATGAACAAACCGCCACAAAACTATAATGTTTGTGAAGAACATTTTAATGCTATGGATATTCTTACGGGAACACATCGCAAAAAGCTTAACACCAATTCATTACCATCTCTTCATCTACAAGATTTACAAAAAAAAGATGTAGAAACGTTAACCGAAGCTCCGAAGTTGATTGAAATCTGTACACAGACAGAAGAAAAAGTAATACTTTCAGCGAGTGACAGTAATCAAACTTAAAGATCTCTTTCATTGGACACGCCAGGGAAAAGAAAACTAAAATCCGATATTTTAGAATGTAGAAAAAAAATTAAATTATATGAAATTGATAATAAAACGGGAAAATATCAAAGAGATAAATTCTATGAATTGTGTGACAAATTTGTGACGAAAGAGTGTGTTGGTAAAAGCACAGACTCACTTAAAATTTAATTATACCGGAAATAGATATGACCAAAACTACAAAATGTTTTGCTTGAATTTATATTATAACAGTCCGCAAGCTTACCGGTTACTGCAAAGTATTATATGTCTCAAAAGTCCAAGAACATTAAATAAACATGGAATACCAGTAACATCTGAAATAAATGACAGACTTATGTCAATTCTGAAAACTAAAGTCGATGCCATGAATGAAATGGAATTATTATTTAAAGACAGAAGGGTGCACGTTTTTACTTACAAGAAGGCTCAATCAGGATGTACTTGAGATTTTTTTCGGACAAATTCGAACAAAAAATGGTCTGGCTACCGAACTCACGAGCAGACAATTCATATTTGCTTTTCAAAAAAAATTTTTTTTTCCAACATCATGAAACCTCCGAAAGCAGGTAATTGTGAAGACGATTTGGGAAAACTCCTTATTCAGACCAGCGCATTGAGTCAAATGAATGACGAAACGTCACATAATGAGGAACAAGAAACTCCCGGTATGAGCAATGAAGACCCAGACAACAATGTTCAAATTATGAGCTCAGAATATAATCAAATAGATATTACCGAAAAAACTCACTTGTTTATGTATGTGGTTTTCTTTGGAAAAAATGTGGCGAACGTCACAACAATTGTCAAATTCTGAAATCATACATCAAAACAAATCAAGCCGCCCATAACTTTAGTTCAGAAAGTCACTACTTAAGATACAGAGAATACAGCAAAGATACTAACCGAAGCTTACTAGTTGCACCACCAGATGATAGTGTTCAATATGTAGAGAAAATGGACGAAATTTTTCGTTGTTGCTTTAAAAAAGAACTCATAAACTGCAAAGTAGCTGAACAAAGAAATAAAAAAAATCGGTTTCATAGTACCCTTGTCCTAGTCCTTGTTTCCCAACAGTTTATTTAAAAAAACTATTCATTAGATTGAGAATTTTACACAATTTAATTCAATAATAAAGAATTCCGAACGTGTCGTGGCAGACGAAAATATTTTTCTGTAAATAATTTGTAATAACGAAGAATAAAGGTTTTTTTTTATGTAATGGGTTTTAATTACTAGGTATCACACGTATTTTCGGATTGAAATGCGGTACGTTTCGCAGTTCTCATGGCCCTGCCCGCGCGCTCCTGTGCGCCCGCTGCGACGAGGGTCCGAAACGTTTTCGTCCAACCGCGGCTCGCGTACCCTCCCGCCAAAACTTGTAAAAGGTTACGCCGTAATGACAAAGTTAAAGATCTATAGTTCTACAAGTTGTTGTGTTAATATTAAATTGTTTTCCGTGTTTAAACTATCGTCTTTTGCTGAGATTAACCGACGCCATGAGATTACATATTTAAATTGCATTTGTAAGCTAATTATTTAAATTCGATTGATTGATCACCACAGAACAAAAATGTAAAAAAAAAATTTACATTTTTGTTCTGTTTTAAAGGAGCGTAGGTAATTATATCCTGAACTAGGCTTAGTTTACGTATTGTCTATATTTATACTGTGTTCGTGGTGTATTGTAATTGGAGCATGTTGTGTAAAAGTACGTGGTATGCGTGATAGAGCCATGCTGCAACTGTATTAATAGTATAGTTGTAGCACGAATGGGTCAGCTCGACCGGGGAAGGACCACGCTCTCACAGAATACCAACGTAAAATAGAAGCTTAGTGCTGCTGTGTTTCGTATGGTGAGTGTAGAGAACCGGAGACCCTTTTTACCGGCAAAGAGGCATTCTATCTTAGTCCTCACGGCTGACAATGCATCTGCATTTAAATTCGTAAACGAAGATAGATGTAGATGTCTATGGGCCACAGCAACCACTTTTACCATCAGGTGGTCTGTGTGCTCGTTTGTCACTCTTATTCTATTAAAAAAAAAGTGTTTCAACCTACAAAAACATAATGTTATTCAGATTTGAAAGAAAAGTGCATTTTTGTGGTGGAAGCCCTAGATATTATGTTTATCATTTTAAAGTAAATTGAATGTAGATTTTGGAATTACTAGTTATTTTTCAAAAGTTTTTTATGTTTAGAAATAAATTGAAAAAAAGAGTCCCTGGATTATTATTTTAAGTGGTTTTTAAGTTGAATTATTTTTACATAATACAGTCGAATTAAATTGTTTGGTTAGGCGACAGGCGACGTGAAGAGTGCGGGGGCGGCAGCGGGTTTGTCGGTAGTAATGGCGGGTGCGTCTGGAGCGGAAGCGGGAGCGGGAGCGGGAGCGGGAGCGGGAGCGGGAGCGGGTGGGCCGTGCGGTAGCGCGCGGCGCAGCTTGCGCCAGAAGGCGGGGTCGTCCCAGCGCAGGTAGGTGTTGGCGGCCAGGTAGTCGCGCAGCTCGGGCTCCAGGCGCGCCAGCCGCGCCGGCTCGTCCAGCAGCACGGCCACCAGCCGCGGCCGCGCCTCGCGCAGCGCCGCCGCCTGCGCCTCGCGGAACTCGGCGCGAGCCCACGTCGACTGCACCCAGTGCTGCGACACCACCACCAACGTCCGCCGCGCCTGCTGCACGGAGCGCGCGATCTGCGCCGGGATCCAGTCGCCGGGCGCCCAGTCGCGGTAGTGCACGCACACGCGGTACGGCCGCTCGCCGCCCTCCAGCCCGGGCACCAGTTGCTCCGTGACGAACGCGTGGTCGTTATGCGAGAACGATACGAACACGTCGTAGGGGCGGTCGTCGTCGCCGTCCGCCGGTCGATGTGACCAGTGTGTGCAGAGGAAACGCTTAAGTGAAGCGCGCGCTGCGGGGCGGACGAGCGCAATGGCGACAAGAGCGGCGGTCAGGAGCAGGGCGGCGGCGGGCGCGCGCCACGGGTCGGCGCACAGGCCGGGCGGCGCGGCGGCGAGCGCGCGCGGGCCGCAGCGCAGCGCGCGCCAGTCCTGCAGGCGCGCGGCGTGCGCGCGCGCGGCGCCGGCCAGCGCGCCGCAGCAGGCCAGCGGGTTGCCGGCGAGCCGCACGCGCCGCTCTGAGCCTGCGAACAGCGCCGCCGCGCTCTCTGCATCCACGTCCGACAGTCGGTTGTAACTCAGGTCCACCAGCTGACAAACAAACGACCCTTGTGTTTAACTAATGGATAATGTAAATGACAACCTACATAATATTATGTTTCAAATGAAACAAACTAATATTTGAAAGCTTCAACGTAAATAACATATAATATTATGTGGATAATGTAAGTGATATCCTACATATGATTGAAACGAGACACATACTAGTACTAAAAAATTAATAATAACAACTACTACATTATTACTCACACAAAGGTTGCGGATCAGAATTTCAAAGCCCTGCCGTAAATAGTTTCACTTCAAAAACTAATAAAAACTATATTTATTATTTCTTTTATTTTCACTATTTTAAACTTTATTACAATTATAAACTTCATTTAGCCAAAAACTTCTTATTAAATAGCCATGTACCTATTTCATCAGCCATATGTATATATTCATTCAAATGTTTCTGTTATATTATACACATAGTCTAGCAAGTTTATAGAGGTAGATCGTACCAGTAAAAACTGGTGTTATCTATTATGACATCATCATCATCATTACAGCCCACAAATCCACTGCTGAACATAGGCCTCCCCCACGAAATGCCACAAAGCACGGTCCCGAGCCACCTGCATTCATTGACTTCCTGCATGTCTTACCAGATCGTCACTCCATCTAGTGGGGGCACGGCCTACACTTCGCCTGCCGGTACGAGGCTGCCACTCGAGAACCTTTCTTCCCCATCGGTTTTCGGTTCTTCAAGCTATATGGCCGGCCCATTGCCACTTCAGCTTACTAATCCTTTGGGCTATGTCGGTTACTCTGGTTCTACTACGGATATCCTCATTTCTAAATTTATCACGCAGAGAAACCCCGAGCATATCCCTTTCCATAGCTCGCTGAGCGACCTTAAGCTTCCTCATACGGCCAGCAGTGAAGGACCACGTCTCAGTTCCATATGTCATCACTGGCAACACACACTGGTTGTACAATTTAGTTTTGAGGTTTTGAGATATGCCTGACGAGAAGATAGGTCGTAATCTCCCGAACGCTGCCCAGCCGAGTTGAATCCGTCGATTGACCTCTCGGTCGAAGTTGGACTTACCTAGTCGGACTATTTGTCCCAGGTAAACATATTCGTCAACAACTTCGAGCTTAGTGCTCCCAACAACTACCGGCATAGGTGTGACATGGACATTAAACATGATTTTTGTTTTGTCCATGTTCATCTTGAGACCTATCCGTTGGGAGACACTATTGAGGTCATTGAGCATAGTGCCTAGGTCCTCCAGCGATTCTGCCATAAGGACTATATTGTCGGCAAATCGAAGGTGAATGATGTACTCGCCATTGACGTTAATACCGTATCCTTTCCAGTCCAGTAGCTTGAAAACGTCTTCCAATGCAGCGATGAAGACTTTCGGGGATATTACGTCACCCTGTCTTACACATCTCTGCAGTTGGATAGGTTTCGTACTCTGGTTCTGTACTCGGATAGCCATCGTAGCCCTACTGTACAAACACTTCAGCACCTCGATATACCGATAGTCCACTTGGCACCGCTGAAGGGACTGCAGCACCGCCCAAATTTCGACGGAATGAAAGGCTTTCTCATAGTCCACATACGTAAGGCAAAGTGGTAGATTGTACTCTTCGGTCTTTTGTACAATTTGCCGAAGGGTGTGTATGTGGTCTATGGTGCTAAAGCCTTTTCGGAAACCGGCTTGTTCGGGAGGCTGGAAGTCGTCGAGTCTGCATGCGAGACGATTCGTAATGACTCTCGAAAACAGCACTTAGACGCGGCTCAGAAGGGAAATCGGTCTGTAGTTCTTCAAGAGAGCGTTGTCGCCTTTCTTGAAGAACAAGACCACCGCACTTCTGCTCCACGCCTCCGGTGTAATGCCACCATGGAGGACGGAATTAAAGAGCTTCTGAATGACTTCAAGTACCGGTTTTCCACCCGCTTTCAGAAGCTCCGCTGTAATTCCATCCTCGCCTGGGGCCTTGCCGTTTTTAAGGTGCTGGAGAGCCATTCTAATCTCGCTCAGACTGACGTCCGGGATATCATCGGAATAGTGTCGGATAAGACTTGCTCTTGGATCGTTACTCACACTTGCGTGTGGCTCCAACGATGACGAGAACAGCTGCCCATAGAACCTCTCAATCTTACTCAAAATCTCAGCTTCGACAGTTGGCTCTTTCTGGCAGACAGATCTCTGGCAAAGACTTTGGAGCCCTGGTTCCGCTCGATCGCTTCTTCAATACGAGCTGTATTGAAGTTGCGCAAGTCCCACCGCATGCATTTGGAGATCTGTCTGTTCAGTTGCCTGTATGCTGTCAAATCTGCTGAAGACTGCAGCTTCATCTTCCGTCTAACAACCACGAGATTAAGAGTGTGATCGGAGAGTTTTGTGTTCTTCTGCGACGGGTCTTACAGAACTTAGCTCCGACCGCATGGACAGTTTCCACAAGCTTGTCATTCATATCGTCCACTTCATTACAATCTTCTAGGCACTGAAAACGATTTTGTAACTCGAGCTGAAAGTTTTCGGGATTATGGATTAGACCACAAGGGGGACGGAGCGTTGATTTCATTAGACGTGACCTCTCCAACTTAACGTTTAGGTTCAGTGTGCCTCTCACCATTCGGTGATCGCTGCCAGTTTTCACCCTCGCGATCACTGAGTTATCACTGAACAGTTGTCGTCTGGTCGTCATAATGAAGTCAATCTCATTTTTTGTCGAACCGTCGGGGCTCGACCAGGTCCACTTTCTGTGGGGCCGCTTTTGGAAGAAAGAGTTCATCATAAAGAGTCCCTCTTTCTCCATAAAGTCGGCCAGCTGCTGGCCCCTTGGGTTCCGTTGCCCTATTCCGAATTTTTCTACTTTCAGCTCACCGCTCTCTCTTGTGCCCAGTTTTGCGTTGAAGTCTCCCATTAACACCGTATAGTGGGTTTTGGAGGAATGCATGGCTCCAGAGATATCCTCATACATTTTCTCCACCTCCTCATCGCGGTGTGCCAAGGTTGGTGCGTAAACCTGTATGACCTTCAGCGAATACCGTTTGGTGATTCTGAGTATAAGGTACGCAACCCTCGTCGACACACTCCCAATCTTTACAACATTGTTAACGAGAGACTTGTGGATGATAAATCCGACACCTCCTTGGGACAGATGTTCGCCCTCCCGGTGATAGAATAAGTTGCCGGATTCGAGGATTACCGTGTCCTCCCCCTCTCTTCAGACCTCGGATAGTCCTATTATATTCCAGCGTAACTTATCTGTCTCTTCTTCCAGCTCCAGGATCTCTTCGTCAGTCCTCAGGGTGCGTGCGTTATATGTTGCCAGGTCGAGTCGTCGTAGGTGGCAACCGAACCTCCACCGGAGATTCTTAGCACCCCCTGCCCCGCCGTTACCATGGTCGCCACCGTAGCCAGGTATAGCGGGGCCGCCGGGAACTGGGGGCCGTTTATTTGTGTCGCTGCTCATGGGGGGTATATTGCCATAGTTGCCACGCTTGGCGAGCGGGTTGGCAAACGCAGTTTTTTATTGCTTTTTGCTTTTATCAGAAAGATGCTGCTGCCCATCTTCTGTATCAGTTTCCCTTTGTCGCCTTTTACGACACCCACAGGAAGAAATGATTAAAATTAAAAATAAGTATTTGAACTATTGATTTGAACAGTTTATTTATATTGAATTGTGTAGGTTCTGTTGGCAATATTACTTTGATGTTTTTTAATGTATAGTTGAGATTTTTTGCAGTTGTTTATTACTAATTGGGAAAGAATCTGTTTATAAGGGATTTTGAAATAGTTATATTTTATTTATTTGTAATGGTTTTACTAAATGTGAAGTACGGGTTTTTAGGAAAGAGTGTATTAGTGTCTGATCTTGGGCTGTTATAAAGTATAAAGTTAAGTTAATAGTAAGATATAAAGTTTTAATCTAGGATACAAAATAATTTAAACTTGTTTTTGTTTATGTTAACAGAACGAAATACTATGATGAGGATTTTTTATGGAAATTACGTAAGATGACAAATGAGCGTATAATTCATTTAATGATAAGCATATGTTATGGCTTATATAAATATCTAAGTTTATGAAAATAAATAAGTGTAGATGAGTCTTCACCCTGTGGACAAGTACAGAAGATAAAGTGGCATTGTGTTTGTGATAGTATTGAATAGTGCGTGCGTGGTCGATGGAGTTGTTTGCCTCTCTAGTTATAAGCATTCAGTAACAGTATTTGCGCATGTACATTTTCTTTTAACAACAACGTTTTACAACAAAATCCCAGAAATATACAAAATTTGTCAAAAAACAAGTTAAATGTTTTATTAAAGAAAAATTGTATAAAAAGGGTTATCATTATATCAAAGAATACATAAATGAAAATAACTCCTGGAAATGAGGTGATCGCAACCATGCTGGTTGTATTAAATTCATTTCAAAATTGTACAAACAAAATTATTTTGAAGTGAAATATTTTTTTTAAAGTACTGCTGGGGTTCTTGTTGGTTCTTCCCAGGACAGAGGTATTTTCCGAATCAGAGGTAAATAAAAACATGATTTTCAATAAGTACTATCATGTAATAATCTATATTGAATAAAAATTATTCTATTATATTCTAGCTAATGTACTGTAAGCGAATGACATGTAAATGTCCAATAGATGAAGAAGGTTAACTAAAGCTGAACGCACATTTGTCAGTACCGTACGCGCCGCACGCGCCGTAATTTAGAATTCGTTGTGTGAAATCACATGAAATCCCGCATACTACGTGCCGTATTTTGTAAAATGCGGTAGGTATCCGAATATTGTAGGAGGTTTGCTTATGACGTCATGCGGCGCGTTCGGCGCGTGCTAATACTCGATGTTGTCTAATGTTGCCATGCCATGTGGATTTTTTACTAAAATTGTTGGTTTCTATTTTCGTTTCGAAATATATGTTATATATGCTTTAGTATATGTAGCAATTCTTGAAATTTCTTGTATGTCAAATGCAAATATCTGAAAAATTGTTCATCATCGTTTAATAAGTCCTTAAATAAAGTATAATATTCTTCATACAACTGCCGTTTTAAATTAATATTGTGAATCCAGACTTCTTTTTCTTCGGATTTTTTTTTCTTCCTCTGCCAATAAGCAGGCTATTTTACAATATTTTTTCCATAGCGATCCGAGCGATCAAAATGTCACTGTACTGTTTGATACCAGTGGTTGGAAAAAAGTGCAAAAGTTGTTGGCAATATAAAAGATTTGCGTTCGGCGCGTACGTGCAAATGTGCGAGGCCATCAGCAAATGCGGCGCGTACGGCGCGTGCGGCGCGTACGGTGTTGACAAATGTGCGTTTAGCTTAATGGAGCAATTACGTGAAAGAATGTTCATCGTACCCATCCCGTGCTCTCGTACTTGATCAGAGAGCATCGAATGGAGTGTTGCGTATATCGATGTCGTGGTGAGGAGTCGTGCGGCTACCGGTACCTGCAGCGTGGGCGGCAGGTCGGCCGGGCTCAGGTGGGCGATGGAGTTGTTGCGCAGCAGCAGCACGGCGGGCGGCGGCAGCAGGTCGGGCGGGAAGCGCGGCACGCGGGCCAGCTGCGCATGCTGGCAGTCGGCGCGCAGCTGCAGGCCGCGCAGCTCGCAGGCGCAGCGCGGCGCGCAGCGGTCGGGCGGCAGCGCGCAGGCGAGCCGCTCGGCGCGCAGCTCGGCGAGCGCGCGCCCGTCGCCGCAGCGCGCGCCGCCCAGCGCGCCCGCCCCGCGCGCCGCCCGCGCCAGCCGCGCCGCCCAGTACACGCCGCAGTCGCACCGCAGCGTCGCGTCCAGCTCCAGCCGAGTCGTCTGCACATCACACGCACACACTACACTCCTCATTCATCGTATTCAATACATAAAGCGCACCGCCATCGACGCACAACAGAACAGTGCAATGGAATTAGCGGAAACAACAGCCGCCTTTAAACTCGTAAACTAAAAAATAACTCACCATGGAACGATCTCAACAGTTCACCTTATCTTATATCACTTTTACCGTACATCACTTTCCCTGAATTCATATCTCGTAGCAGAAACACAATTTTACTAAAAAGTCGTTAAGAATATCCTTCATAGAAGTTTAAACCAAATTATGTTATATGAAGATGATCAATTTCTTTTTTTTTTTTGACTCGAATAAAATTATAAAACGACACTAAATCGCTATTTAAAAAACTATTTATGTAATGGAATGATATGCAAAAGTAATTGGTGTTGAAGTACCACTCAAACACTGAGACTGCAGGATGCAAATAAAACACTGTTTACCGTAACGGTATTGCTAATGGTACTGAATTTATTATAAAAAAAATTAACATCAGGAACACCGAGCGCTCTTTTGTCATTGCCATTGCTTTTATAAAAATTTAATTTTTAAAAAAGCGCTAAAACAACATGTGTGCAGTTCACATGTGGTAGAAGTCAAACCTTCACAAAAATAAACTTCGAGAGAGTGAGACGAATGCAGAAGTGTGATAATTGTAACGTTTATTTATTATAATATTGTTACCAAGTTTAAAAATAATAAATGAAAATAATATTTTCTTTCGAGAAAAATGATTTGTAATAACGCCATTTACTACTTCATTCTATAGTTAAAGTTAATTTTATCGAACATAAATTGAAAAGAGATGGATGGCCTAAACACGATTAATTTAATACAAATCGGTAAATTATGTATACTGACGTGTAGGGGCGGCGGCTGTGCGAGAGCCTGCTCGTAGTCCTCGCGCGAGAGCGAGAGCGTGCGCACCGCGTTGTGGATTGTGTAAGCGTGTGTGCTGTATACTGTATACTGACGTGTAGGGGCGGCTGTGCGAGAGCCTGCTCAGTCCTCGCGCGAGGCGAGCGTGCGCAGCGCGTTGTGAATGTGTAAGCGTGTACTGTATACTGTATACTGACGTGTAGGGGCGGCGGCTGTGCGAGAGCCTGCTCGTAGTCCTCGCGCGAGCAGGCGTGCGCACCGCGTTGTGAATGTGTAAGCGTGTGTACTGTATACGTATACTGACGTGTAGGGGCGGCGGCTGTGCGAGAGCCTGCTCGTAGTCCTCGCGCGAGGCGAGGCGTGCACCGCGTTGTGGTGTGTAAGCGTGTGTACTGTATACTGTATACTGACGTGTAGGGGCGGCTGTGCGAGCCTGCTCGTAGTCCTCGCGCGAGAGGCGAGCGTGCGCACCGCGTTGTGAATTGTGTAGCGTGTGTACTGTATACTGTATACTGCTGACGTGTAGGGGCGGCGGCTGTGCGAGAGCCTGCTCTGTAGTCCTCGCGCGAGAGCGAGCGTGCGCACCGCGTTGTGAATGTGTAAGCGTGTGTACTGTATGCTGTATACTGACGTGTAGGGGCGGCGGCTGTGCGAGCCTGCTCGTAGTCCTCGCGCGAGCGAGGCGTGCACCGCGTTGTGGTGTGTAAGCGTGTGTACTGTATACTGTATACTGACGTGTAGGGGCGGCGGCTGTGCGAGAGCCTGCTCGTAGTCCTCGCGCGGAGCGAGCGTGCGCAGCGCGTTGTGGTGTGTAAGGCGTGTGTACTGTATACTGTATGCTGACGTGTAGGGGCGGCGGCTGTGCGAGCCTGCTCGTAGTCCTCGCGCGAGAGCGAGAGCGTGCGCACCGCGTTGTGGATTGTGTAAGCGTGTGTACTGTATACTGTATACTGACGTGTAGGGGCGGCGGCTGTGCGAGAGCCTGCTCGTAGTCCTCGCGCGAGAGCGAGAGCGTGCGCACCGCGTTGTGGTGTGTAGCGTGTGTACTGTATACTGCTGTATACTGACGTGTAGGGGCGGCGGCTGTGCGAGCCTGCTCGTAGTCCTCGCGAGCGAGCGTGCGCAGCGCGTTGTGGTGTGGCGTGTACTGTATACTGTATACTGACGTGTAGGGGCGGCTGTGCGAGAGCCTGCTCGTAGTCCTCGCGCGAGAGCGAGAGCGTGCGCACCGCGTTGTGAATTGTGTAAGCGTGTGTACTGTATACTGTATACTGACGTGTAGGGGCGGCGGCTGTGCGAGAGCCTGCTCGTAGTCCTCGCGCGAGAGCGAGAGCGTGCGCACCGCGTTGTGAATTGTGTAAGCGTGTGTACTGTATACTGTATACTGACGTGTAGGGGCGGCGGCTGTGCGAGAGCCTGCTCGTAGTCCTCGCGCGAGAGCGAGAGCGTGCGCACCGCGTTGCCGCGCAGCAACACGCGCGACGGCTGCGTGCGCTCCCACTGCAGGTCCTCGGCCTGTCCGACACATACAAACACTTAATATTGTTCTCTGAACACGTCGGTACTCTACTGAGCGGACGTATCTGTGCGCTCTCGCGTGACCTCGCGTAGTAATACTTAGTGTTTTATTTGGATATTTTGTGCAAATTGTGCTTTATAATAACTATTTAAACTTTTTGTGTCGGACAAAATAAAACTGAGTTGTGTTGGTGTAGTTTTAAATAATTTTTGTAGGAATAAGCACGTGTTTTAGGTTAGAACCACGCGGTCACCGCGTGGTAATTTGAGCTAAGTATCTTTGTGTTTTTGTTTTATTTCTTATTTACTAATGGATATTCGTTTGTAAGTACTTTTATTGTATATAGTTTGTAGTTTAATTAGAAGAAGACATTGAACAATTAGTTATTGAGGTTAGGGTGTGTTGGCACGTGTTGTTATTATTTTGACATTGACGGCTGTCATTGAACGTGACGTTGACATTGACAGTGACGTTGACAGCTGTCAGCTGTCACTGTGACTGACGTTCTCGGTTTGCGTTCCGTTTTTAACTTAGAATTTGACTTCTATTCAATATAGTGTGATCTGACTCTTTGAATATTATCTTTGGTTCGACTTCTGTGAAATAAAAATGGCGGACGACGAGGAGTTATTTACTCCTCGTAGATCACTGGTCAGGACCCCACCGGGCCCACTTGGCCGGCCGGTCGCGGTGCCCCCCCCACCACCAGCAGCCCCACCACCAGCAGTACCAGAGAAGCGGCCTCTGCCGTCACCGGATGAGGTGCAGCCATCTTCTCAGCGGGCAAGGGTGGGCAAGCGCACTGAGCCTCGCCGGAGTGTGGCTCCGGCGGCAGGTCTGCTGACCAGAGATATAGAGGAATCCGTTGCTGAGGCCGAAGAAGAGGACTGTCCTAGGGAGAGCTCCCGGAGTGCGAGTGGGATCTTCAAAGCTTCAAAAGCATCCAAGCTGGAAGTAATCGACTACGTTCGAGAAACGGTGAAGAGCATTATGAGCGTCATCACTGGACCAGGGTCGAAGCTGAATAAGGCGGAAGTCAACAGGGTTGCCGCATACGGCCATGACCTTATTACCATGGTGGCAGCGATGGAGGTGCACACCTCCGAATTAGAATTGGCGGCTGTAAGAGCAGAACAGGGGAAGACAATAGCTGAAGCTAGACTGGCGCAGGTCGAGGCCGGAACAGTTCTAAGCCACGCGACGGACCCGGCACCGCAAAGGTCCTACTCGGCAGCGTTGAGGTTGCCAAAGGGGGCAGAACAGGTACTAATGCCCGTAAGCAAAGGCCCAGTTGTTGCCTTCTACCCGGCTGAAATGGAGGGACCTATTAAAACAGCGGAGGATACAAAAATGGAGTTGAAGAAGGCGGTGAATCCGAAAACTAGTGGCCTACAGATAGATAGGATGAGGAAGGTAGGAAATGCAGGTGTCGTGGTCCAGACCACGTCCCAAGAAGCTGCGGAGAAACTGAAGACAGCGGCCCCTCCATCCTTAAGAGTGTCTGAGCCCAGACAGCGCCAACCACTGGTTGCTCTCAGGGGTTTCGAAGAGGACCCAAAGAATGAGGACGTATTGAGTGGCCTCTATGAGCAGAACCTGGCTGCTTGTGGCTGGAGCGAACAAATATTAAGGAAAGCTGCAAAATCGCATTTAAGAAATCGTGGAGGTAGCAGGAGGACAACCGTCATACTGCAATGTTCGCCCGCCTTGAGGGACGTCCTGATTGGGCATAACCGGCTATACGTCGGCTGGGATGTGGTTGTAGTGTAGTGTATGTTCATGTGTATGTACGATAGATGAATTGGACAGTAATAAATCTACAGTCAAGATCACTAGACGTGTTATTTATTCCCGAACCTCCCAACACTATATGGCGACCCTGCCAGTTCATCGGCGGTCTGCCTGGGTTCGGTCGCGGGCGCGTTTAAAATATGTGGAATACAAATTAAATATGAAAATGAAGAATAAATAATATTGGACTTATATAATTAAAAAAAAAAAAAAAATGTGTCGTTCTGAACTTAAGAAAGACCAAGTGTTCATTACGCAAGATACTTCAGGAGGCTCAAATTCTGCACATATAGAGGAAATTAAAAGCCATCTATCTGGGATATCCGTCGTGCTGCTTATAATATGCACAGTTTTGGGCTTGGCTCTTGTTTATGGTGTATACAAAATATATAAAAGGTGTCATACAAGCTGGATGCGGAATGAAATGGTAATGCAAAATTTGCGTCGCTCTTTTGTGCGACCGCCTGACCCAGGACCTCGTGTACCCCGTGTATGCTGTGAGTGCCGCCACGATGGTCACCGGGAGACAACGAATGCGTCAAAGTGAAAAAAAAAATGGACATAGGTGGAAATTAAAAAATATAATAGTTTAAGTTTAAGAAATTAATATTAATTCAAAATAGCCATGTATACACTGTATTTTTAGTATATTTTTTTAAGTGTATTTTTAACTGTATTTTCATGTCTAGTGAATTAATAATTATATGAAAAATTTAAAAGTATTAAAAAATAATTTGGTTAAATTAAGTTATGCTAGGCGAACTAAAAGTATTTTACAACAAAACCTTAGAGAATCAATACAGTTACGTGAGGAATTTGATAATTGTTTAATAATCTTAAATAAAGAGATAAGCAAACAAATTAAGAGTGCATTAGTTGAAATACAATCATATTGCGATTTAATTAAGGACTTATATATACAAATAGAAAACTTTTGTAGTAAGGATTACAGTTCTCAATCAACTCTGAGGCACTATCTGAAGCGAAGTAGTCACCATGGAAAGTTTCGACTTTAAAACTGCTGTGTCACTCCCCAGTGATGACGGGCGAGGAATCGGTCACCAAAACCTTGATGGACTCGATAGAGTTATATAGCTCTTCGCAAAGAAGAAGGTAAGTCTATGTTAATAAAATTTGTTTAAAAACTCGTTTGAATGAAAGCGCTAAATTACGCCTATTAGATTCCTATGACTCATGCGAGACGTTTATAAGTGATATATGGAACCATCTTTTAACAAAGAAATCTTGCACCTCCATTCATAACGAACTAATGCAAATAAGGCAAAATAGTAGTTCCATAGATAATTATGGCAATAAAATCGAACAATTATTCGTAGATTTGACGATTTCAAGCCGATGGCGACCAAAACGCATAAAATTTTACGTCCGATAAATGAAAAGATTGCTATTAAAGTTTCACAAATGGCTTGCGAAATCGACAACTCAGTACTATTTTGTCAGCACGTAATTATAATACATTGAAACAATTGAGCAGCAGCCTGAGATGAGAGGCGTCCTGTATTCGACCTAACAGTACACCGAACCATCGATTTTTCGGAATCGAGGTGGTTCAGGAATGCGTAAAATACGCGGTAGTATATACAATAATATACCACGTCAAACATATACCCTTTGCCTACCCATGCAAAAATAATCAACTGGAAGCCCGCCCCAACAGTTTTCATGATCAACAACATCGTGGGAAAAAGGTAACTGCAGTAATTACAGTAAGTACTCATACCAGAATCGCGGATCTTTTCGTGATTTAATACCCAACGAATTAATTTTATGACGCCAAATATCGCGTATCATTTCTCAAAATGTTGAAATTAACCTAATAACCATCATCATCATTACAGCCTTCACAAGTCCACTGCTGAACATAGGCCTCCCCACGGAATGCCACAAGCACGGTCCCGAGACACCTGCATCCATTGACTTCCTGCATGTCTTACCGGGTCGTCACTCCATCTAGTGGGGACGCCTACACACTTCTGTTTACCAGGCTGCCACTCGAGAACCTTTCTTCCCCATCGGTTGTCGGTTCTTCGAGCTATATAGCCGCCCATTGCCACTTCAGCTTACTAACCCTGGGCTATGTCAGTTACTCTGGTTCTACTGCGGATATCCTCATTTCTAAGTTTATCACGCAGAGCGGAAACCAGCTCCATCTTCATGAGCGACCTTGAGCTTCCTCATACGGCCAGCAGTGAGACCACCGTCTCAGTTCCGTATGTCATCACTGGCAACACGCACTGGTTGTACAATTTAGTTTTGAGGTTTTGAGGTATGCCTGACGAGAGATGGGTCGTAATCTCGAGAACGCTGCCCAGCCGAGTTGAATCCGTCGATTGACCTCTCGGTCGAGTTGGACTTACCTAGTCGGACTATTTGTCCCAGGTAAACATATTCGTCAACAACTTCGAGCTTAGTGCTCCAACAACTACCGGCATAGGTGTGACATGGACATTAAACATGATTTTGTTTTGTCCATGTTCATCTTGAGACCTATCCGTTGGGAGACACTATTGAGGTCATTGAGCATAGTGCTTAGATCCTCCAGCGATTCTGCCATAAGGACTATATCGTCGGCAAATCGAAGGTGAGTGATGTATTCGCCATTGATGTTAATACCGTATCCTTTCCAGTCCAGTAGCTTGAAACGTCTTCCAATGCAGCGGTGAAGAGTTTCGGGGATATTACGTCACCCTGTCTTACACCTCTGCAGTTGGATAGGCTTGTACTCTGGTTCTGTACTCGGATAGCCATCGTAGCCCTACTGTACAAACACTTCAGCACCGATATACCGACAGTCCACTTGGCACCGCTGAAGGACTGCACCGCCCATTCGACGGAATCAGTTATTTTCCACAGTCCACATACGCAAGGCAAAGTGGCAGATTGTACTCGTCGGTCTTCTGTACAATTTGCCGAAGAGTATGTATGTGGTCTATGGTGCTAAAGCCTTTCGGAAACCGGCTTGTTCGGGAGGTTGAAGTCGTCGAGTCTGCATGCGAGACGATTCGTAATGACTCGAAAACAGCACGTAGACGCGGCTCAGAAGGAAATCGGTCTGTAGTTCTTCAAGAGCGTTGTCGCCTTTCTTGAAGAACAAGACCACCGCACTTCTGCTCCACGCCTCCGGTGTAATACCACCATGGAGAACGGAATTAAAGAGCTTCTGAAGGACTTCAAGTACCGGTTTTCCACCCGCTTTCAGAAGCTCCGCTGTAATTCCATCCTCGCCTGGGGCCTTGCCGTTTTTAAGGTGCTGGAGAGCCATTCTAATCTCGCTCAGACTGACGTCCGGGATATCATCGGAATAGTGTCGGATAAGACTTGCTCTTGGATCGTTATTCACACTTGCGCGTGGCTCCAACGATGACGTGTACAGCTGCCATAGAAGACCTCTCAATCTCACTCAAAATCTCAGGTGTCCGGAAACGATGCTGACAATCGGTCTTCAGCTTCGACAGTTGGCTCTTCTGGCAGACAGATCTCTGGCAAAGACTTTTGAGCCCTGGTTCCGCTCGATCGCTTCTTCAATACGAGCTGTATTGAAGTTGCGCAAGTCCCGCCGCATGCATTTGGAGATCTGTCTGTTCAGTTGCCTGTATGCTGTCAAATCTGTTGAAGACTGCAGCTTCATCTCCCGTCTAACAACCATGAGATTAAGAGTGATCGGAGAGTTTTGTGTTCTTCTGCGACGGGTCTTACAGAACTTAGCTCCGACCGCATGGACAGTTTCCACAAGCTTGTCATTCATATCGTCCACTTCATTGCAAAATTCTAGGCACTGAAAACGATTTTGTAACTCGAGCTGAAAGTTTTCGGGACTTTGGTTAGAGCACGAGGGGACGGAGCGTTGACTTCATTAGACGTGACCTCTCCAACAACGTTTAGGTTCAGTGTGCCTCTCACCATTCGGTGATCGCTGCCAGTTTTCACCCTCGCGATCACTGAGACATCACTGAACAGTTGTCGTCTGGTCGTCATCATGAAGTCAATCTCATTATGTCGAACCGTCGAGGGCTCGACCAGGTCCACTTTCTGGCCGCTTTTGGAAGAAGAGTTCATCATAAAAGTCCTCTTTCTCCATAAAGTCGGCCAGCTGCTGGCCCTGGGTTCCGTGCCCTATTCCGAATTTCCTACTTTCAGCTCACCATCTCTCTTGTGCTAGTTTTGCGTTGAAGTCTCCATTAACACCGTATAGTGGGTTTTGGAGAATGCATGGCTCTAGAGATATCCTCATATTTCCTCCACCTCCTCATCGGGGTGTGCCGAGGTTGGTGCAAACCTGTGCCTGACCTTCAGCGAATACCGTTTGGTGATTCTGAGTATAAGGTACGCAACCCTCGTCGACACCTCCCGATCTTCTAACGTTAACGAGACTTGTGGACGATAAATCCGACACCTCCCGTGACAGATGGTCGCCCTCCCGGTGATAGAATAAGTTGCCGGATTCGAGGATTACCGTGTCCTCCCCTCTCTTCGGACCTCGGATGGTCCTATTATATTCCAGCGTAACTTATCTATCTCTTCTTCAGCTCAGGATCTTCTCGTCCAGTCCTCAGGTGCGTGCGTTATATGTTGCCAGGTCGAGTCGTCGTAGGTGGCAACCATAATAATTAAATTTTTCGAGACTCATAGTATATTTGGTTGCGAATATAGTAATTGTGTTGAGTTAGCAATAGGTAGTATCAAATGTAGATGGCTTGTAGATACCGGGGCTCTTTATGCGCAATTAAATGACACGCTTAGAAGCTCAACATATCATTACAAAAAAACGATTACAATAAACGGGTTGGAGGCAAATTACGAACCGTGGGATATGTTTATTTAACATTGTCTGTTAACGGATTGAAATTTAATAATAAGTTTCATGTTATAAAGCAATTGCCGTCTGAAACTTCTGGAATTCTAGGTATAGATTTTTACGTAAGTTTAATTGTAACATAAATTTTGAATTGAATAATATTACACTGCATAATATGAATGAATTAGTAACTTTACCATTGCATATGGGTATTTTGAAATAATACATATTTGAGTATACCTCCGAGATGTGAGAGTTTATTTTATATCCTTTGAGTATGAAAGAAGATTGTGTCGTCTTTCCGAGAGTTATGCGAGGAGTTTTTCTGTCTGGTGGAATTGTCAAAGTAAATAACGGAAAATACCAATACAAATATTAAATACACGAGAGGATCAAATTAATCTTAGTTATTTTAGACCGAAACCGATAGTTTATATAATTACTCAATTTGTAAGTTTGATAAAAGTCTCATTAATCCCGAACGTGTTCGTAAAATGTTAAATTTACTAAATTTAGATCATTTAAATAAAGAGGAAAAATCTTCTATTATAAATATCTGTGCAAAATTTTCCGACGTATTTTTTTGCCAGGAGATCAATTAACAACTTGTAATTTATACGAACATAATATACAATTAAAACCTAATAGTGACCCAGTGTATGTGAAACAGTATCGATTACCTTATTCTCAGAGAAACGAAATAGAAAAACAAGTCAAAATATGTTAAAAGACGGAATTATTGAACCATCTTGGCAGTGGTCAAGTCCTGTACTTCTTGTACCTAAAAATCAGAAAACAGTGAAGACAGGAGCTGGCGTTTGGTTATTGATTTTCGAAAATTAAACAACTGTATTGTAGATGACAAATTTCCGTTATTATTACGGACATATTGGATTCTTTATCAGGGGCAATGTATTTTTCCCACCTTGATCTTAATCAAGCATTTTACCAATTAAGCCTTAATCCATCTAGTAGAAGGTATGCAGCTTTCACTACCCTCTGGTCAATATCAGATGACCAGAATGCCAATGGGCTTAAAGACAAGCCCAGTTCCTTTTCTCGTGCAATTACAATATCTATGGCTGGTTTAAATTACGAAAAGCGCTCACTTATTTAGATGACCTCATTTGTTTTGGCCGAAATTTAGATAACCATAATAAAAATTTAATAGAAATATTATCTCGCTTAAGAAAAGTAAACTTAAAGTTAAACCCTAAAAATGTGTTTTCTAAAAAGAACTACTTTATCTTGGCCATGTTGTTTCTTCCGAAGGTATTAAGCCTGACCCAAAAAGATATCAGTATTACAAAATTACCCAATTCCTCAAAGTACCAACGATGTAAAAGACTAGTAGCGTTTGCGAATTACTATCGAATTTATACCAAATTTTTCTGAAATCGCTTTACCTCTAAACAATTTATGTCACAAAAATGTCAAATTTCATTGGGATAAAACTGTAAAACATCTTTTCAATGCTCAAAAAGCTTTAACGACTCCTCCATACTCAGTATCCAAATTTTGACCAAAATCATAAATTTATTCTAAAACTGACGCGTCTGGTTTGCTATAGGCTCAGTTTTATGTAATCATGACGGACGACCGGTTGCATATGCTAGTCGCATTGAACAAAGCCGAGAAAAATTATCCTACTATCGAAAAGGTGTATTATCGATAGTATGGGCGATAAAATACTTTCGACCTTATTTATATGGACATGAATTCATTATTGAAACAGATCATAAACCCTCTCGTATATTTATTCAACATGACAAATCCGTCAAGTAGACTTACGAAGTTTAGGTTATGCTTGGGAATATAAGTTTGTTATCAGGTATGTAGGGGGCTGACAATGCAGCTGCAGATGCTTTGTCACGCATCCAAATCTCAGTGAGATTTGAAAGAAATGAATGAAAAGGTCATATCTGTCTAACAAGAGCGCAAAGAAAGGATGGATGAAAAGGTAGCACAAGATAAGTGTGACAACCCTATGGTAGATAAGGTTTCCACCAACGATTGGACTGATCACCCAAGTCGTAGGGAACACTTAAAAACCAAAGGATTGCACTGAATTATTGTTTGTGACGAAAAAAGAATGGGAAAAGATAAACAGAATGAAAGAAAAGTTCTATTCTAATTCTAAGTTATTTTGTTTGTCTCACCAAAGTCAACTATTTATGTAAATCCTTCTTTCCGATCATATGTACTTGAGATGCCTTTGTGAGGAGTTGGATTGCTTTTGTAATAAGCGAAAGATAGATCGTCTGTATTATACTAAATAATAATAATAATATATTAATTAAAGGGTTAACTCGTGTTATAAATGAGACACCAAATAGGTCCGGACCGCAATATTAATTTTGTATGGTGTCCATAAGGTCGACGATCATGAGACAAAACGTATAATATTAAACGACTATCATTTGTTGCCAACTAGCGGGCACACGCCGGTATAAGCGAATGATAAACAACATAAAGAAAAGATTCTTTTGGCCGGGATTAGAAAGATGATGTTACTAATTATGTTAATCGATGTGACAAGTGTTTGCGACATAAACACTTAAATAAATATATAAAAGAACCAATGGTTATAACCGATACAGGATATTCTGCTTTTGACAGAGTTTACTTAGATTTAGTAGGGCCCTTATGTAAGGATAATGATAGTAATGTTTATATACTCACACTACAGTGTGATCTAAGTAAATATATTGAAGCTTATCCATTGAAAATAAGGATACTATTTCAGTGGCATCGGCTTTCATAAATAATTTTGTTTTGAGATATGGTATTCCTCGACAAATAATATCTGATCAAGGGACAGAATTTGTCTCAACTGTGATGAAAGATGTGTGCCGTATACTCAATATCAACAGGTAACGTCAACGGCATACCATCACCAATCTATAGGTTCCTTAGAAAACAGCCACAAAATCTGATGTCATTTCTCAGAATTCAAACAGGTAATGAACCACATAATTGGAGTACTTGGTTACCGTATTGGTGTTTCGGTTATAATAACACTGTACACACGGAAAGTATACTCTATATGAGCTTGTTTTGGAAGCTTTGCCGTTTGCCAACTAATTTAACTTTAGATATAGACCCTTTATATAACCCATATGATTACCCAGCAACTTAGATATAGACTTAAAAATCGCAATATGATGCAGAAATAATTTAATTTTAAGCAAACAGGTAGGAAAACAAAGTATGATTATTATACATCCAATTAAGTATAATGCCGGTGATATGATACTCCTTAAGAATGAATTACGTGTAAGCAAATTCGATCCTCTTTATATAGGACCATTTCAGGTTATCGAAGATTGTGAACCAAATGTAACAATAGATTATAAAGGTAAACATAAGTCAATACATAAAAATCGCACTAGACCATATATAAAATAATGAAATTGTTATTATTACTATGTATACAAATAAACTTTACTTAAAATTTAAATAATTTTCTACTTATAAAGTGTTTACGATATATTTTTTATTATATTATAGATTAAGAATGTTAATATTTTAAAATAATTTACACCTGCACTTACACCTTTGATTTCTTTTACTCCAAGTTGTGTAACATTTAAAAAAAAAATTATTATTATAATATTTTTTTTTTTTCTCTTTTTGCCGATGGGCGTGTAGTGTAGTGTATGTTCATGTGTATGTACGATAGATGAATTGGACAGTAATAAATCTACAGTCAAGATCACTAGACGTGTTATTTATTCCCCGAACCTCCCAACACTATATGGTGGAGCCGTGCGATTACGTGGATGTCACGTGCTGCCAGAGGTGTCAGCAATATGCGCATCCGGCAAAGTACTGCCGAACGAAGGAGGTGGTTTGCGGAAAATGTGGAGAGGCAGGACACGAACGTGGCGCCTGCAAGTCAACGGAAGAAAAGTGCGCCACGTGCAAGCGCTTTGGAAGATCTGACTCTGGCTCGCACGTGACCATGGCTAGGAACTGTCCAGCGAGAATATATGCAGAGCAGCGCTCCGTGGCCACCACACAGTATTGCCGGTAAGGGCGGCCTCTCAGAAACTAATGAAGCGCTACGAGTAGGCCAGATTAACCTGGGTCGAGGGGAGCTCGCCGCGGCTGAGTTGCCTATCCTGGCGCGTGAACTGCACCTGGACATTGTTCTTGTACAAGAACAGTACTCCCAGGCTGCGGGGATCGTTCAGGTGGGTGGTCATCCGTGGGCGGGCGTTTACCTTGCCAACCCAACGATTGGAGTAGCTGTACTGAGCCATCTCAGCAATGAGTTTTGTGTGGTGTGCCACGTAAACCGATGGGACCTCTATGTGGTGTCAGCGTACTTTAAGTTTAGCGACACTATCGATGACCACCTGCACCACTTAGAGGCTGCCCTGAGTTGTCTTAAGGGCAGAAGGGTCATCGTGGGCCTCGACGCCAATGCGCACTCGCCACTCTGGCATTCTGATCGCCGACATTACGTGGGAAGAGGACAAACAGTTGAACATCGAAGGCAGCAAATGGAGGCATTCATTATTTCACATGCCCTCACTTTGGCTAATATGCCCGACCAGCCCTACACCTTCTCTGGGCCTGGTGGAGAGTCCAATGTAGATCTGACCCTAACCACTGGGGACGTTTATCTTGCCGAGTGGCGAGTGCACGAGGGGGTCTGCGCCAGCGACCATAACTTGATAACTTACACGGCCACGACCAACAGGCCGACCACGCGCGCTGCACCCGTTAGTGATCCCCCTCGTTTTCGCGACCGAGGGGTGGATTGGGACAGGTTCCGGGCGATAATCAAACTGCGAATGGGATGGCTGCATGTGGAAAAACCCGCAGCCCTCCTGGCGGAGGAGTTCTCAGGGTCATCATCGCTCTGCGGAGGAAGGCCTAGGGAGCGTCGCCCCAGGGGTCGGGGGTACGAATGGTGGACTAATGAACTCGATAAGACTAGAAAGTTGCAATGTAAACTCAGGCATGTATGGCAGAGTAAAGGCGTCTGGAGGTAGGTCAGAGGAGATAGCCAGGATAGCTTTTCAGCGTGCGTGCGTGCGAGATACAGGAAGATGATGGTGGAGGCGCAGCAGTCGCATCACATGAGGGTTGCCAACTCTGGTAACGAGGACCCATGGGGTATGGCGTACAGGGTGGCCAGCGGGAGGGTGCGACCACCTGCAAACGTGATCAATGGGATCGCCTTTGCGGGTGGGCACCCGGACAATGTCGAGGCAGCAATGGTTAACCTAGTGACTGCGCTCTGTCCGGATGACAGACCTGACCACGACACGCCTTACCATCAACAGGTTCGCCTACTGGCGGCTTTCATGCCGTCTGGTAGAGCTGCGTCTCCACCTGCGGTTGAGGACCTGGGAGGAATAGTCAAGGCCTTGCCTAACACAGCTCTGGGACTCGATGGAGTGAGTGCGAGAATTGTGAGGAATGTTTGGATGGCAGCACCGAGGGAATTTCACTCGGTGTACGCCAAGTGTGTGGTGGAGGGGGTCTTCCCCAAGGTATGGAAGGACGGAAGACTGATTGTCATTCCCAAGGGTAATGACAAACCGCTCACCGACGCCAAGGCATACCGTCCGATAACGCTCCTCCCTGTTTTGGGAAAAGTATTGGAACGTAATGTTAAGATGTGCTCCTGCGATTAGTCGCGGGATATCTGACACCAGCACGGTTTCTCTCCGGGGCGATCTACGGTAACAGCGCTGCGTGTCTTGCTCAGCACGGCTAGGTATTCTCGGGCATGCTACGTGCAGACAATCTTTCTGGATATCTCCGGCGCCTTCAACAATGCCTGGTGGCCGATGATGATGGTCAAAGCGAAACGAGGTGGTTGTCCACCCAACATTTACAAAATGCTGGTGGACTACTTCACCCCCAGACGTGTGGGCCTCTACATCGGGGACCGGGTAGAGTGGAAGACGTCGACCATGGGATGTCCCCAAGGCTCTATGCTGGGCCCTACACTGTGGAACGTATTGATGGACGACTTACTCCGACTCCCTCTGCCTGAGGGAGTAGCCATGACTGCCTATGCTGATGATGTTACAATCTTGATTGAATCTGATACCAGAGCGGGTATCGAATCCAGGGCCAGAGTCACTTTGGACCTTGTGCGGGAGTGGGAGCTAAGGAATCGACTGGAGTTTTCCTCATCAAAGTCGACCACCATGACTATTAGAGAGAAACTTCAGCGCCCCCCCATTATTAGACTTGGTGGACAATCTGTAAAGACTGTAACTAATGCTAAGGTACTAGGTGTGATATTGGACTCAGGACTATCGTTTGTGCAACATGCGTCCGATATTTCTGAAAGAGCGACTAAGGGATTCGGCAAGATGACCCGCGTATCGACGTCCTCATGGGGTGTCCGATATCCGAGTCTAAAAATAATATACAGAGGTGTATCCACGCTTACGTACGCGGCGGAGTGCTGGTACGAGCGTGCGAACATGTACACAGTTCGCAGCGTACTGCTGAGATCGCAGCGATCAGCCCTGATATTGCTGACTAAGGCGTATCGATCCACCAGTACGGCGGCCTTACCGGTACTGGCTGGCGTTCTCCCTTCTGACCTGGAGGTTATCCGTGCTGGTAGGATGGGTATAGCACGTTTGACCGTGCCCAAAGAGGAGTTGAGCAGACGGAAGCGCGAAATTTGGACTGAGGTGATCGGTGTATGGCAGGATCGATGGACGAATGAGTCAAAAGGACGCGAGCTCTATAGATTCTTCCCGGAAGTGGCGTTGCGACTCAGGTACACCTGGGTCTCACCGGACTATCAAACTTCTCAGATTCTCACCGGACATGGATGCTTTCGGAAGAGACTGAGTGAAATGCGACTGTGTGAAACAAGTATGTGTGAGTGTGGTGCGATGGAGGAGGACGTTCACCATGTTCTATGGGAATGTCCTCTGTATGATGACCTAAGAGCGAAAATGATGGATGGATTAGTTCGTACGGTTCAGGACCGATCTACTACTCGGATCTCGTTAGCGATGGGGTGAACTACAGGCTGTTGCGCCAGTTTGCGCACAGGTGGCATGTTCGAAGAATAATGCAAGACAGAATAATGGCAGAAAGGCCTGACGACGTAGGCGTATTGGTGCCGTCAGCCCAGAAGGGGAGAATGACAAACTGGGACAAGGAGTAGATTAAATAACATGAGAGAGTCAGAAAGTGCACGCGGGAAAGAGCCCTGAGCAAGTACCGCGTGCATCTCTCGAGATTCGGCCCGTATAACCGCAAGGTTGGTGGGGCCATGGGAGGTGGTGGGTTGTTCTCTGAACACGCTAACCAAAAATACAATACAATACTCTTTATTGTACATCATATATAAATATAATAAAAATAAAAAATAGCTTCAGCGCTCGCAGCTCGCACCGCTAGTCACACGCACACAGTACATGATGTAAGTAAAGTAGATACAAGTACAAAACAACACAAGCCGTGTGTACGCACGTGCAGGTGCTCGATGCGGTTGTGCTGCAGGTCCAGCAGCTCGAGCGCGCGCAGCTCGCGCCGCCAGTCCGCACAGATGCGCGTCGCGTTGGTGCTCGCCAGCCGCAGCTCCCGCAGCTGCCGCATCTGCCACACCTCCGACAGCGCTGCACATACGCGTAACACATTTTTAGCTAATCTACTTACAACTGTCACTGGGAGATGGGGAAATTAAACTTTTCTGGAGACGGTGGATGATATCAACGCGCATTCCGTTTGGGTGGAGGAGTCACGCCCAACCATTTCTATGCCAATGGCTAAAGGTTACACACATTAAAAAGGGTACCTATCCACACATTTAGAGACCCATAGCCCCGGTTTGGAAATGAGAACCCTACTTTAGATTTAAAGTTAATATTTGTTTTGTCCATAGATAATCTGCAGTAACTTCACAAAAGATTTCAAATAAAAATTATGATATCTATCTCGAACGACCTTTTAAGTTTTAGATTTGATGTAGAAATTGAAAATACTACTTAGTTTAAGTAACAATGAGAGTAATATTTGTATATATGATAAAAAATAAAATATGTGCATAAACCGTTGGTGGTGTCGAGTGCGGTGGAGACGTGGCACAGGTCGGCGAGCGGGTTGCGCGCGAGCGCCAGGCGCCGCAGCGAGCGCAGCGCGAACGCGGCCGCGGCGCCGACCCGCGACAGCCGGTTGTCCGACAGCTCCAGTCGCTCCAGCGAGCGCACCATAGCGAACATGCCCCTGCACCACCACGTACACATTCATTTACTGCTTCAAACGTGGTGCAGCCATGCTACAGCTACACTATGCTTGTACCACGAAACGATCGGCCGACCGGACCGGGACTATACTATCACAGAATAACAGCATAAAATAGCAGCTTAATGCTGCTGTATTTCGTATGGTGAGTTTAGAGGAACGGAAACCCTTTTTACTGGATACGAGACATTCCATCGTAGTATCTGCATTTTGATAAATAAATGAGGATAAATGTAGATGTCTATGGAACATGTCATGTCAGTCGCCGGCACCAATAAAATTGTTAATTACAATTTTAAGTGCTGATTTATTACATGTTCTGCGGTGAAGGAAAACATCGTGAGAAAACCGGCATGGCTGAAAAATAAGAAAAAAATATATTTCTAAGACATGTGAAGTTCGCCAACACGCATTGGAGCAGCACGGCGGACACTTCCTTGCCCTAAAAACCCTCTCATAAATGAGAGAAGGCCCAGCAGTGGGACGTATGTATATAGGCTGTAACTTTTATGGACCATAGTACCCACTTACCATCAGGTGGACTGTGTGCTCGTTTGTCACCCTTATTATATTTCTTTAAAAAAATTGGAATTTTCTCTTGTCTCACACAGACAACCACATTTGTGTTTTATCCGCATGCAATTTAGCCGGCCCATTAAAATAGTATGCAGTGCTCAAGGAACTGAAATGTCGTCCTTCACTCCTGGTTGTTTGAGAAAACCCGGTCTCTCAGCATGCAATGGAATGAAAGAGAACTATGTTTGGAATATTTAATGAAGATTATTGCAGAAGAATAAGAGTAAAGACATAGCCCAGCGGATCCGTAAACTAAAGTATCAATGGATACTTTATAACTTAAAGAACTAACAAAAGAATTGTCTTCGAGTGGCAACCTTATATTGGAAATCGCTCTGTCGAATCTGACAAAACATGCAGGTAATCAATAAATGCAGGTGGCTCAAGACTTTATTTTGTAGTAATCTGTGGGGGAGACTAATGTTTAACAGTAGACGTGTGATAGTGATAGTGTGTTATTTACATAATATTTTCATATCAATCTAGTAAAACTCTTTTTTTACCAAAGAATTTTATGTATACTCTATAATCTATGTATACTATAATCTATACATATAATAAATCTGTAGAAAAGTCGTGTCTGTAATTCTAATAAATTCTTGAAAAAACAAGTCCAAGGGAATAAAGAAAGGGTTCTGAAGCCAAATCAGCGGTTTTTAGAATTTTTGTCTGTCTGTCGGTGAATTCAGGATTCACGCAAAAACTACTAGACCGATTTACATGAAATTTTGCATGTAGGTAGTTCGTAATCCGGAGCAACTTATAGGCTACTTTTTATACGATTACGGAACTTCAAAAATCGAAGGTCAAGTATTTTTATATTTCTTTCCTTTAGATGTTAATTTTCTAATATATCTTAGTTATAGGCGGGATGACGGGTGTTTTTCAAATAAATACCATATTTAAAAATAAAGTTTAAAATATAGTTATAACCTTGGTAAAATAATTTGAAACTACACTGATATAGTTATCAAAACAGCGCCATCTATTATCAAATGTAAAAAGTAGTATATTTTGCCTTCAGTTACTAATAAATTAAATAATATAAATAACTTACATTTATATGTTTAAATAATTAGATTTTAAAATTATTTTAAAATTCTAAGTTTAGTTTTGAGGTTTTGAGATATGCCTGACGAGAAGATGGGTCGTAATCTCCCGAACGCTGCCCAGAGTTGAATCCGTCGATTGACCTCTCGGTCGAGAAGTTGGACTTACTTATATATTTATACTTAATATTAATATATATAAATTTTAATATTTGGACTTAATTATACGGACGGACTATTTGTCCCAGGTAAACATACTCGTCAACAACTTCGAGCTTAGTGCTCCCAACAACTACCGGCATAGGTGTGACATGGATATTAAACATGATCCTTGTTTTGTCCATGTTCATCTTAAGACCTATCCGTTGGGAGACACTATTGAGGTCATTGAGCATAGTGCTTACAAGACCAAGAACAAGACCATCGCACTTCTGCTCCACGCCTTCGGTGTAATGCCACCATGGAGGACGGAATTAAAGAGCTTCTGAAGGACTTCAAGTACCGGTTTTCCACCCGCTTTCAGAAGCTCCGCTGTAATTCCATCCTCGCCTGGGGCCTGCCGTTTTCAAGTTGCTGGAAAGTCATTCTAATCTCGCTCAGACTGACGTCCGGGATATCATCGGAATAGTGTCGGAAAAATCGCTCTTGGATCGTTACTCACACTTGCGTGTGGCTCCAACGATGATGTGTACAGCTGCCCATAAACTCTCAATCTCACTCAAAATCTCAGGTGTCCCGGAAACGACGCTGCCACACTCGGTCTTCAGCTTCGACAGTTGGCTCTTTCTGGCAGACAGATCTCTAGCAGACTTTGGAGTCCTGGTTCCGCTCGATCGCTTCTTCAATACGAGCAGTATTAGAGTTGCGTAAGTCTCGCCGCATGCATTTGGAGATATGTCTGTTCAGTTGCCTGTATGCTGTCATATCTACTGAAGACTGCAGCTTCATATCCCGTCTAGCAGCCATGAGATTAAGAGTGTGATCGAAGAGTTTTTGTGTTCTTCTGCGGCGGGTCTTGCAAAACTTAGCTCCGACCGCATGGACAATTTCCACGAGCTTGTCATTCATATCGTCCACTGCATTGCAATCTTCTAGGCACTGAAAACGGTTTCGTGGCTCGAGCTGAAAGGTTTCGGGACTTTGGATTAGAGCACGAGGGGGACGGAGCGTTGACTTCATTAGACGTGACCTCTCCAACTTAACGTTTAGGTTCAGTGTGCCTCTCACCATTCAGTGATCGCTGTCGGTTTTCACCCTTGCGATCACTGAGACATCACTGAACAGTGTTTGTCTGGTCGTCATAATGAAGTCAATCTCATTTTTTGTCGAACCGTCGTTGTTTTGTCGAAGCCCACAGGAAGTGGACCTGGTCGAGCCCGACGAAGCAAATCTGCAATTATTGCATAATTTTCATTGTCATTATAGTTTTATTAAAGAGATTTTTATATATATCGTGGCGAGATCGTAGAATTGATCATATATCATAAAGTAGTCTATCATTTCGTGAAATGGTGTGGTCATTTCATGATATTTAACACTGTTTGTTGACCATCTCATGATATAGCTTGACCAAATCAATGAATAAAAATCGTTTGAAGATATTAATATCTAAACACAACGTTTCTATTTCATGATATGATCATATGATGATATCATTACATCGTTTTTCACCGCTAGCGGCGCTGATAGCGTATTTTTTAACAGAAACAGAGCTTTTAACAGAATTGACATCACTTTATGCCTTATTAATATACTAAATAAATGTTCGCTTCTATCGCTGATATTACTAGATAGTATAGTTTGGCTTTCATTATTTCATCTAATAATAGCGCCATCTACTTACTACTAAATAAACTAAAATTATAAGTCACTGATATAAATGAAATAATAAAATGCTACTGAATATACGATGTAAATAATTGAAAATTCGTTCGTGGCATCGTTGGATGTTTAATTACTAGGTAGATGTGGTCAACAATCATGCAAAAGCTTAGTTTCAGTTTTTATGAATTGTATTTAAACAAATACGAGGGCTGTGTAGCTCGCCGTGAGATTTCATCATGGCACGGGAGCAAAACACGTACGATTCCCTCGTGGATGAATCTGTTAATAGAAAATTTTACCTGCTAACTTAACACGTGTACGTTAAAGTGGTGAAGAATAACTTCGTGGGGAAACCTAGATGTCTGAGTAATTAAAATAGTCGTGGAGATGTGAAAACCGTAAATATGCATTGAAGCATTGCAGCATACTCTATTTTTCTGCCCACAAAACACTATAGGTAATGAGGAGCGCTGTGCACAGTAGTGAGACGTATATTAGCTGCTACTTTACTTTTTACTTTTAATGAGACTTATATCAGTTTGTAATTTAAGATAGCTTTCATTTTTTCAGACATATTAAGATATTTGTGACAGTCCTGGTTTCATAGCTCATATAAGTATATGTAAATGAACAGGCTCTTGCGGAAAAATACTTTAATTAAAGAAAGCAGATTTTACTTAAACAAAGGTTCATTTTATTTTACTTGTCAAAGGCGGTAATCAAACTGATTAAAACTTAAATTTCATGGTACGTAAGCATTATTATATATTTTAGCTTATATTTGAATTGCAATTTGAAGTGTCGATTTACCACGTTCTCGGCAAGGAAAATTTGCATATCTGAGAAGTTTCCCAGTTGAGGTCATCACGCGTTTGAATCAGCGAAGCGAATACTTTTTTTGGCCAAAAATCCTGTCAAAATTGTAGCCTCTCCCTTATCCTGCGCTGTTAGAATATCATCGACAACACTCAATAGCGCTGTAACCGTGCTTAGTCCAGCCCTAAAACCCGATTGTTTTAGAGGTAAAATATTAGTAGACGACACTTTAACAATTTTACCATCTGACAAAGTAACTGCATTTTTAAACCAGCTTAATTCCATAAATTCTAAAATACAATTCACAATGGAGTTAGAGGCAAACAATTCTTTAGCTTTCCTAGATGTTTTAGTCATCCGAAATCCTGATAACAACACTATTGGTCACACTGTGTATAGTAAAAAGACCCATACCAACCGATATTTACATGGTGAATCTTTGTTTCAGAGAGCACGAGGGATCTGTGACAGAAAACATCTGGCCGCCGAGCTTCAGCACGTCGAGCAAGTATTGCAAGACAACAAGCTTCGGGTCCCGCGCCTACGTCACAGTGACCGAGTGAAGCCGGCCACAGTCGAGCGTGTGCCTGCTGTACTACCCTATGTCAGAGAAGTCACAGACAAGGTTGGCTACATTTTGAAGCGAGCTTCTATTAAAACATACTTCAAGCCGCCGAAGAAAATTAGTCAATTTTTACCATCCGTCAAGTGTAATATCCCTCTACAAGATACAGGAGTGTACAAGCTTGATTGTGAATGTGGTCTCTCTTAGATAGGACAAACAAAAGATCCATTAAAACCCGCGTGAAAGAACGTATAGCTGACGTGAGGCACCGACGCTCTGGGAAGTCTGCAGTCTGTGAACATGTTCAAGATCGTTCCCGCCATTACATCAGATTTGATAGACCACAAATCCTCGCAAAGAACACCGATTCCCACCAAGGATGATACGCGAGGCTATTGAAATTAAAAACATCCTAATTTCGATAGAAGATGGATGGGTGCTGCCATCTGCTTGGGATCCTATAATTAACAAAATTAAATCCAAACCCAAGCATACCACTGCAAGACTTCAAGATACTGTAAGCTCATTCAGCGTAGATCGGACCAAAATTAATATTCAAAAACTGAAGGTTAAAGCTAAGTATGACATTGGGACGTCAAACACCTCAGTCCCCCGTGACCATGGGTACTGTAAAGCACCGAAACGTCGGGAATCGAAATTAGTAAAATTAAACGCGGTAAAATCCGTAAAAATAGTTTTATTCAATGTGTAGTGTTCGCGTAAATATAAGAAATCATTATGTAAACCAGTACGGACTGGTAATAGCAAATAAAATTCGCCGATTAGAAGATCTTAAAACTAAGCGTGCAAGATATATAACATCTTTAAATTTCTTGAAGAGATGCAGAGACCATAATCTCATTCCTACGTGTGTCAAAATATCAACCAAAAAGGACATTCGAGGAAGCGCTAAGATCCTAAATCAGGCAAGTAAAAAGTTGTTACGAACGGTGATTCAGCAAAAACGGTTCGATCTACAATTCATAAATAATACCATAGACAATTTGTCCAGTGAGTTAAAGACAATTTTAACGGCTTTTGATTTTAATAATTGCATCGAAACTTTAGACAAACGTGAAAAATCTAAATATAATGAATGCAAAAATAAACAAATAGAAAAATACCAAAAATTAACGATCAAATCAAATGCCAAACATCCACGTCAACGTAGAAACGAAACACAACCGTTGACCACAGACGCTAACAATAAACAACGCACGGTCTATAATCTGTCAAAACAAACACTGGACGAACCTACAATAAAAGTATTATCGAAGGGCCATACGTCAAGACATTTCGTCCTTGTTACGTCGAAGTTCAGAGCAGAAACTAAATTTACCCAAAGACGAGATTAAAGCGTTGTACAACTTACGCAACAGACCGGAGCTCACGATTCTCCGTGCAGATAAAGGAAATGCTACGGTAGTAATGGATACGTCAGATTATAATTCTAAAATACAACAACTTTTATCGGACGAAAGTACGTACAAAAAGGTCAAAACAGACCCTACAACCAATGTGCTTAAAACAACAAGCGATCTGTTAAAGAATTACTCCGAGAAATTAGATCTCGACGTAAATTCGATAATACCACCATGTACCAAACCACCGAGGTTGTATGGGTTACCAAAAATACACAAACCAAACGCTCTACTACGTCCTATAGTGAGCCAGATCGACTCACCAACTTATAAATTGGCTCAACACTTAGCAAAAGTTCTGTCACCGCTGAGAGGACAAACCAGAGCACACACGAAGGATTCGTACCATTTTGTTAGTGAGATAAAAGACCTACATCTCGCTGACAATGAAACTATGGTCAGTTTTGATGTTCAGTCACTATTTACATGCTTACCTATTGAAGACTGCATCTCAATTGTAACCAGGAAGCTAGAAGAATACAATACGCCTACAGAATATGCAGTAGTACTAAAACACTGCCTTACATCTGGCTATCTATTGTGGAAGGAGGAGTTCTACAAGCAAGTAGATGGCGTAGCAATGGGCTCACCCGTATCTCCCATAGTCGCCGACATATTTTTGGAAAACTTTGAGGAGAAAGCCCTTCTTACTGCTCCTGTATATCCAAGATTCTACAAGCGGTAGGTAGACGACACTTTCACAATTTTACCATCTGACAAAGTAACTGCATTTTTAAACCACCTTAATTCCATAAGTTCTAAAATACAATTCACAATGGAGTTAGAGGCAAACAATTCTTTAGCTTTAGCTGTAGTGTTCGCGTAAATATAAGAAATCATTAGGTAAAATATTGTTCTGGTTTAGATATTCTATTATTTGCATATAAACAGTCTTTTCAGCGATTTTAGATAAAAAAGGCAGTATACTTACAGGTCGAAGATGATTTAGTTCTACAGGATGATTAGTTTTTGGTATTGGATTTATTACAGTTTCCTTCCAGATGTCTGGGAATACCCCTGTCTGTATAGATGTATTGATAATGATGGTTATAGCACTCAAAGTCCGTGGCAATGTTAAGAGAACCATATCTTTAGTAATACCATCTTCACCCATAGCATTTGTGAAAATATTTTTCAAAATTTCTGATACCAAATTTTCATCCACTAATTTTAAAGTAAAAACCGACGAATTGAAACGGTTAGATTCAAAATAGCATAATGTTGAAGGACTTACACTATTGCTTCCTGGTACGTGTAGAAAATGATGATTTATGATGTCAGGATCGTTCAAGTTTGATGGCAAAGCAATTTTTTTTTGAAGTCTACCACATTTTTCTTTATATTTCTCCAAAGTACTTGAGGATTTTTGAATGGTTATTAATAAAGTAACGAAAGTAAGCTGTTTTTTCACTCAGTATAGCAGCATTAACAGTACTCTTCAGATCTTTATAATATTTTTTGTCACCTTTGGAATTAACGCCTTTACATTTTGCGTGAGCTTTATCTCTTAACTTCATCATTTCCCTAATCGTTGGAGTGATCCACGGATAGCTATGGACTTTTATGTAAGATGTTCTTATTGGTGCATGAATATCAAACAGATACAATATTTGTGCATTAAAAGCCGTTACAGAACTGTTTACGTCATCACAAAGCAAGTCTTCCCACAGTACAGCATCAACGTCAGAATTAAATTTTGGTACGTTTATATCCTTAATTGGTCTATAAGTAATACATGTTGAGAATTGCTTTGGCTTCTTTACGTTAACTCACAACATAATAAAGCGTGATGACTCAGATCTGGCACATAGTCAACCTGTATATTAAATACATCATAGCTACTGCAAATCAAATCAAGTAGTTTCCGAGTGATCAGTAAAATGAGTCGCTTTTGTGACATACTGCCTTAGACCCATACACAGAAGAAAATCATTGAGCTTTTTGAATTAGGATCTGAAGGTGCAAGCAAATTAATATTGAAATCTCCTAACAATACAATGTAGTCATAAGCTGAAAATGAACTGACTGTATCAGAAAGATCATTTATAAAATTATCAATGTGAAACCAAGGAGGACGATACGCGGTACCTATTGCAAGTTTCAAACCATTAGCTTTAACACTTAACCACATCTGTTCAATAGAGAACGTACTCGGATGCTCCAGGACGCGAGCGTGGATACCATTTCTAATGTAAAAACCCACACCTCCTCCACGTGCTCGGACGCTTATGATTGTTAGATACTATTTCAAGCGACAAAACGTTGGAATCTTGATTTTTAGGCGCTAGTAGAACATACCTACGCGCTTTGCGCTTAAGGCAAGCAATACTGCTTGAGGTAAAATGATAAATATATTTAACACTCTGCCATGCGGTTCGCCGATGGGTCGTAACTTTTCGACTAAGGCACGCCAGTATATGCGAAGCTGAGCGAGTGCGGCAGGCCATGCGCCCCGCGCGCGACCGTAGCTTTCCCGCTAAAATGTGTCAACACTTGTCGTTACTTTTAAACAATTACCCAGGATGTCACGTCACACCTACTAATCAATCATTCGCCCGCTGGCCGCTCCTGTGGCGTGCACATTCATGCATCATTTTCGCGCGCTTTTTGCAAATCTTTTTACTTTCGAGTAATTTTTGATAGTTCCGTGAATTTTTTTTCATTATTTCGGATTCTGAGGACGATCCCGACTACCAGCCGTCTTCACACGAACCATCAGACAGCCTGAGCAGCGATTCTGGCGAAAATTCCGAAGAATCTTTGTCAATCCAACGTCAGCTTCAACGTTCAACTGAACCATCAGGCTCACAGACCTTACCGGAATCCAGTTGGAGTATACCAACAGATGGTACAAGAAAGAAGCAGTTCTCATTTACGGCAATTCCAGGTATGAAAAATATAAGTTCTAACTGTCAAAATGAGTTTGACTTTTGGTCATTGTTTGTAGATGAAGAAATCATTGATTTGATGGTGGCAATGACTAATTCATATGCAAATAAAAAAATGATTATTCATCGTGTAACTAGAAATAGTCGGTTGGCTAAGTGGAAAAATGTAATGCCGCTGAAATAAAAAAAAAACTCGGTTTACTTATTTAGATGGGTCTCAAAAAGTTACCAGAAATAAGTGATTATTGGAGCAAAGATAGTAGTAGTGAGATATTATATGAAAATAAAGTGGCAAAAACGGTGATGATCAGAAACCGTTTCGAAATACTACTTCGATGTTGGCATTTTGAAGATACATTTTATATGGGCTTATCAACAATAGACCGTTTGATAAAAATAAGACGTTTTGTGGAAACCATTTCTAAAAAGTTGGACATGTTCAAAACACCTGGAGTTTCTCACTGTTGATGAAACAATGGTGGCTTTTCGTGGCCGGATTGCTTTTATGCAGTACATACCTGGAAAACGAAATAAGTATGGAATAAAATTATTTAAAATTTGCGATGACGATGGATATACATATGACCTGCTTGTTTATGAGGGGAAGAAGACTACGTCTACATCAACTCAGTCTACATCAACTCAAAATGTATCATCTAAAATAGTCATGAAACTCACAGAAAAGTATTTGAACGCTGGAAGAAGTATTTTTACTGACCACTTTTATACAAGTATTGATTTAGCTCAAAATCTACTGCAAAATAACACCCATTTAATAGGGACACTTAGAAAAAACCGAAAAGGATTACCTAAAGAAAATTTTAATGAAAAATTGAAGAAAGACGAGATATATGCTATGGAAAACAATGATGGAATATTAGTTGTCAGATGGAAAGATAAGCGAGAAGTGTTGGCTTTGTCAATTTGGCATACACTTGGTTTTGTAACTGTCAGAAGCAAAAGAAACCGTAATAAAGTAAGTTTGAAACAAACACTAATAGCTGACTATAACCTTCAAAAATGTTCCATTGATTATTCAGACCAGATGGGAAGTTATTGCAATCCAGGAAGGAGAAGTTTGCGATGGTTTCAGAAGTTAGCTATAGAGCTTTTGTTCAGCACATCTATGATCAATGCCTTTACCTTGTATAAAAAGACTAACAACTTAACATCTAAAAAATATACTATAACTACATTTATGCCGCCAATTGATGGGGCTTAATAAAAATAGCCGGCAAAATTATCAACGTTGTCCCACTGACCATGAATTTGGAAAATCTCCATTAGTCGACCATCGAAACAGAATAGTGAGATTCTTCTCACTAATCTGTTTATGCATCCACTGTTATGAAAATAAAACAAGTGAAGGACTGACAAGTGTGGAGGCATGTAAGGTGACCAAGGAAGTCAACACAGTGTGTTTAATTTGCCCCTTTTTTCCTAGTGTTTGCAACGAATGTTTTGTTAATGTCCATAAAGACTTAGTTAGAAATTAATTTTATTATGTCTTTTTCAATATAAAAATAACGTTTCATTAATTAAAAAGTGCATTTTTATTGCTTAAAATATTCCCTCACAAAACAGTCAATTTTAATGGTAGAACTATGATCTTTTTTTGAATTGTAGAAAAAAAGTCTAAAGTTAAGGACGCGTTTGCAAAATTGATAGGTATAGAATCGAACTATTACATTGACACGGGTCACACACACAAGTGTACGCACGGTTAGCTGCGGGTGCGGGAATCGTAATCAAGTAAAAACATTTTGATAATTTGAAAGATTGATTTTTTTTCTCATTTCTTATTCCTACAAAAATATACTTAGATACTAAATACGAATAACTGCTCCAGAGACTGCTAGGCACTAGAAACCCTCTACTAGCAGTGAGATGGTGGCTGTGGACTTTGGGCTGGTTTTGTTAGTTATGATAAGACTTTAGCTCCGGACTTGGTGAAGTGACTTGAAGGTATACTTCGGTGACAGCTACTGGAACTACTGGACGAGTAGAACTAGGTGTAAAAAAGGTGAGTGGGATTTATATATTTATATATAAATCCCACTTTTAGCGAAACAAAATATTATAATGTACATATGTGTGATTATAAAAATAATAATATAATTTTACCTTGTCAAGTACCTATGTATCAAATTAGAATATTTTGTTTTTGTATAGCGATCTTTTTCAGCTGCTGCAATCAGGCAGGCGATACAGTATCCACTCACGACGGCGGCCGAGCGCGGACTGTGGTTTCATCGAAATTTTTGTACAACAAATCAAAACAGGCACCAAACATAAAATAACCCTTAATGCAATATGTGAAAAAAATAAGCATCAGTTTTTATTTTTTTTACGACTATTTGTGACATTTTGATAAAAAGTAAACACCATTATTTTTTATTGAATATGTCTGCCTACTTATAGTATTTTTAGAAATCTTAATATATATGTTGATAATAGAACAAAAAATGTACCTAAACATGAGCCGGTATCATTAATTTTGTAGAAAATGGCTAGGAAGATCGTTTTTACAATATAAAAAACTATTATTTTCAACAAAAAAGTTACTACCATTTGAAGATGGAGAACCATTCTATACGTGGTAGTTATTAGCTATGTTTGATTTGGCTTAGTTTTGTCACAAAATGTACCGAAAAGCAGCATAATTTTGCCCGATTTGCAAACGCACCCTTAAGTCTGATAGATTAGTTTTTTTGTAGCAGCAGGCCACGCTCTACAGAAATTATGTGAATTTGCGAAGACGTAGCGGTTCGTATGGCCTGCTGCGCTCGACGCGTTTTTTGCTGTGGCCTGCTCGTGGCGGTATAGGTGCGGCTGCGGTACGCCGCTGGCACGTATGGCTTGCTAAGCTACAAAATTTTATATAAAGGTGGCAGTGAGAGTGTTAAAAACTGCTAATAGGTGGCGATGTTATGTGAACTGATTCGATGAACAATAAAAATAAGTATATGAGGCGATAATGCTGATCGGGCGATATGTGCGGTTGCACCGTACATGTATTTTCATTAATGACAGTTACTGTTTTTACGCAAATACGAAATAAAAACGTTGAAGTAAAACTTCAAATAACGTTGACAAAGTGTGCACATAAATAATGACACCGTTTTCTTAGTCACATAAACAAAATCAGTGTTACATTGCCAAAAACAACGTTCGCCGTTTACAAAACATAAAACTAGTCTTCTCACCTAGTAAAGAAGTGCGCAATGTATTAAGGTCGCAGAGCCCGTCTAGTACTATACATAAAAGTCTTTGTTCTTTAGTTTTAAGAAATAAAAAAGAATAACTTAAATGAAACTAATTTTACGGACTTTATGGCGTTTAATTTAAACTTTTTTAATTTTTATGATAAATATAAAAAATATGTACATATATATAACCACTCACGCCTGTCTCCCAGAGGGGTAGGCAGAGACTACGGTTTTTCGTTTGGCACGAACCTGACACACTTCTCTCGCCTCCTTTACATCCATATATCTACGCATGGACGCTCGTCGGTTAAGCGTACTCCTAATCTGGCCCATTTTCAATATATCGCCAATTTGGTCGATAAACCTTCGTCTAGGGCGTCCCTTCCCGACTCTTGCGTTCACTTCTGCAACATAAATTTGCTTTGTCACTCTTTCCTCGTTCATTCTTTCTACATGACCAAACCACCGAAGCATTCCTTTCTTAATCCTGGTCAAAACGTCATCTTGCAAATTACACTTTTCTCTTATCACACTATTTCTCACCCTGTCATTCAGATTCAGCCCTAGCATACTCCTTAATGACCGCATTTCTACAGCATTTATTCTACTCTCATGCTTCTTCTGCCAGACCCAACTTTCACTACCATACATTAAAGTAGGGACTAACACAGCATTATGAATTGCCATACGTGCCTTTTTTGACACATTCTGACTTTTCATAATAGCATGTAGAGCCCCATTCACTCTATTTCCTGCGGTCACTCGTCGTTCTATATCCTTATCATATGTACCATCCCTGCTAAATAAACATCCCAAACATACAAACTCATCCACTTGCTCAATCATTCTCCCCCTAATATATTAGAATAACGGTTAAATATTAAAAAGTTGAATAAAACTACTTTTACGGATTCTATCGCGTTTAATTATAATTATTTTTAAATTCCCGACGTTACGGATTCTTTCCAGAACCCATGGTCACGGGGGACTGAGGTGATTGACGTCCCGATGTCAGAATTAACCCGGAGTACCTTCAGCTTTTTTAATAATTAGTTTTGGTTCGATCTACGCAGAATGAACTTACTGTGACTTGAAGTCTTGCAGTAGTATGCTACGGTTTAGTTTTAATTTTATTAATTACAGGATCCCAAGCAGGTGGTAGTACCCAGCCTCCCTCTCTATTGAAATTAGGATGTTTTTAATTTCAATAGCCTCACGTATCATCCTTGGCAGGAATCGATGTTCTTTCGTGAGAATTTGTGATGTATCAAATCTAATGTAATGGCGGGGCCTCTAGGATATGATCACAAACTACAGATTTCCCGAAACGTTGGTGTTTCACTTCAGTTATGTGTTCTTTTACGCGGGTTATAATAGATAGTTTTGTTTGCCCTATATATGAGAGACCACATTCACAATTAAGCTTGTACACTCCTGCATCTTATAGAGGGATATTACACTTGACGGATGGTAAGAATTGACTAATCTTCCTCGGCGGCTTGAAGAATGTTCTAATAGAAGCTCGCTTCAAGATGTAGCCAATAAAGAAAGAAAGAAGACAGATAATCTTGTCTGTGACACCTCTGACATATGGTAGTACACGCTCGACTGTGGCCGGCTTCACTCGGTCACTGTGACCCAAGCACGGGACCCGAAGCTTGTTGTCGTGCAGAACCTGCTTGACATGCTGAAGCTCGACGGCCAGGTGTCTGCTGTCACATATCCCTCGTGCTTTTTGTAACAAAGATTTGTCCACGGTATAGCTAACTGTGAATGGTGGTGAGATTCACCGTTTAAATATCGGTTCGTTTGGTTTTTTTTTATACACAGTGAGAATCTAGTTTTATTCAATGTGTAGTGTTCGCGTAAATATAAGAAATCATTATTAAAAAGTTTAAATTAAGCGCGATATTATCCGCAAAATAAATATAAAAGTGTTATAAGAATAAGCTGACTCACTGCGGGAGTGCCTCGAGTTTATTGTTGGATAAGTCGAGCAAACGTAGGTGACGCGACTCTGCGAGCAGGTCTGGCGGCAGTTCGGTGAGCTGACAGGCGCGCAACACTAGCTCACGCAGATCACGAGCGCTGTGCAGCATCGCGCCGGGCAGCGCGCCCAGGCGCAGCTGCTGCAGCTCCAGCGAGCGCAGGCGAGCGCAGCCCGCCAGCCAGTCCGCCGCCAGCACACCCTCCCTCCCCGCCCCTCCCCCGCACCCTCCCCGCACCTTCCCCCGCACCTTCCCCCGCACCACCGCCACCCACGCGCAGTCGCACCAGCGCCTCGCACCTACAACACACAAACTTTTTTATTCAATACAGGGTTATTTTTCAATAACCGGCCAAATTTGCAGAGTGTGTGTAAGGGTGTGCGGGCTGCGTCCCCCACCGAAAGGTCGCTGTCTCATTAAACCAGTGTGCAATTAACTAGCTTGTCTAATTGACGTATCGCCCTTGTCACTTTCTAAGTGTATAAATATTCAACACGTGGCGACGAGCGAACTCGCGTATTTATATAAAAAATGTCGACGCGAGTAACTTCTGGCATTATATTATATCAACATTCGATCATCTTTCGCACGAATGGATCAGTTATAAATCGCGATTGAATCAGTGGTTTATCGCGAACGACATAACCAATAAAACTGACAAAGCAACAGTAAAGCGGCGAGTGATATTATTGAGTGCGCTAAGTGAATCGACGTTCAAGTTAGCTAATGACCAGGGTGGAAGTGTTGAACTACAGAGCACTAGTTAAGCTCCTCGATGATCACTTCACACCGAAAAGGTTGGGGTTTGCAGAAAAGTGTATTTTCTATGCGGCGACTCAGCGACCAAATGAAGGTCACACTCAGTGGGCGGCCAGAATTATGTGATTGGCAGCAAATTGTGAACTTAAGAAATTTGATTTAGGAACCTCTGTTAGATAGATTCATCATGGGCATGGCGACAGAACACGAGCGGGACAAGTTCTTCGTGCAGGATCAGCGGAAGTTGACCCTGGCAAAGGCCATCAACTTGGCGGAGAGCGTGCGCTGTGCGCGTCACGCTTTATCAGTTGCGGCCCCGGGCAACTGATAAAGTGTGACGCGCACCCGGGTGTCGGTGCGAGTGGATTCGCTGATGGTGGCGTATTCAACATCTCCAAGAAGGAAAAGTGCAATGTGTGTGATTATGCCAATCATAAATCCAATCAGTGTCGTTATAAAAATCTTAAGTGAAAAAGTGTAATAGGAAAGGTCATTTACGAAAAATGTGCGCCTATGATGACAGAATCAAATACGTCGAGGAAGGTACTGTGGTCGAAGGAGACGACGACGGTGAGTGTTTTTACAATATTCGGTGTTTGAAAGGGAAACCGATGACGGAACGTGTTATGATAAATGCTCTTTCTTTAGAGTTCGAAATAGATAACCGCTATCTATTTCGAACTCGGCAGTAAGTGTAATTTCGGAAAAAACTTCAGGTAACAACAGCGCCTTTTATTTAGGAAAGGATAAAAGTACGAAATGGAGCAAAGAACCTCACCGCCAATCTGTCCGTACTAGAAGTTTCAACATAGTCACTCAGTTACCAGGACCTAAACGAGCTATATCTAGTGAAAAGGACCCTCTTGGAATTTGGAGACACTTCTTCGACGAGACTATGATTAAGATTATTGTCGAGTATACCAACCAATACATTGTTTCCGTGAAAGATAATTATGCTAGAGAAACGTATGCCAAACAGACTGATTTCAACGAGGTATGATATTGCTTCCATTAGCCGGAGTGAAAAAATCTAATCACCTGAATGCTGAAGAGTTGTTTCGAACGGATGGTGGTTCAGTGGAAATATTTCGGCTTTCTATGTCTGCCCAGAGGTTTCAATTTCTTTTGCGAACTTTGAGATTTGATGATAGCACTACAAGGGTACAAAGAAAAGAACTAGACAAAATTTGCCACATTCGGGAGATATTCGAGAAATTTGTCCAAAATTGTAAGGATAGTTACACTTTATCTGCTTTTGTGACTGTCGATGAAAAGTTGGAAGCTTTTCGTGGAAGGTGCTCATTTAGGCAATATATTCCGAATAAGCCAAATCCATATGGTATAAAAATTCAAGCTCTGTGTGACGCTAAAATATTTTATACATTCACTATGGAAATATATCCCGGAAAACAGCCAGATACAGGCCCATACGCTCAAGACAATTCTGGCTTGGCTGTGGTTCAAAGATTATGCGAGCCCATTTTCAATACTGGTCGCAACGTTAGATACAACAGACAATTGGTACACCAGTATACCCTTAGCTGAAGCATTGCTTGAGAAACAGTCGGAACAATTCGGAAAAACAAGAAAGAAATTCCCCCTGACTTCAACATATTGCGTGGTCGAACTCTGTGAAATCAAATATGTTTGGTTTTCGCGAAAACATGGTTTTAGTTTCACATGTTCCAAAAGCATGTAAAAACGTTATCCTGATTAGAACAATGCACAATTATGCTAAAGTCGATGCTGAAACTCAAAATCCCGATATAATTTTGAGTTACAATGACACCAAGGGCGGCGTTGACGTAGTAGATCGTTTGTGTGCAAATTACAATTGTGCTCGAGGAACAAGACGCTGGCCTATGGTAGTTTTTTACGCTACGCTCAATGTGAGTACCATAAACAGTCAGGTGATACATACAGCTAACAACCAAAATTCAAAACTGAAACGTCGTCAATTCATTGAGAATTTGGCTATGAAATTAATTGAACCTCACATAAGAGAACGACAGATGCAGTTGCACTTGCCACGGTCAATGAGACAAAGACTGTCTGAAATTTTGAAGATAGATGAGGTACCTGGAACGGCTAGTCCATCACGAAATGGCCGTTGCTTTGTATGTGGATGGAAAAAAAATAGAAAGACCAAATACACTTGCCACAAGTGCAAGAAAGATCTGTGTCTTGAGCACGTAGTGCCTTATTGCAGTATTTGCTTGACTGCAGAATAAGGATTTTCAAAGAAATTGTTTTTATTATTTTTTGTTGGTAGGATGCCATTTTTTGTTTATTATAAGTAAGTTCCTAGATTCTAGAATCTGAAAAGACTGAACTAAATTTAAAAAAAATATATTGATTGTTGTGTTTTCAAATTTTTAAAAAGCTATGTGTAAAATCTAACTAATATTATAGGTTCTATGTAAAGTTATCTAACTATAAGAAAAAGTAAATAAACGAGGCTGTGATTAATGAAATATCGTTGTTTTAATGTCAAATAATATATAATTACCAAAAAAAATGGTCAGTAAATAAAAGATTTTGAAAAATTTTCCATTGAAAACTCCGGTGCGGAGGACCGGGGTCACCGAAGATGTAAGTCAAATCGACGTCACCATTGGCGGGTTAATAAGTATACTGTTGATTTACATTTAAAACCGGACGCAATACCTATCTTTTTCAAAGCTAGACCTGTACCATATGCCTTAAAGGAAAAAATAGATAAAAAGATAGAACGTTGGTTGGCGATAGGCATTTTAAAACCCGTAGAGCACTCATACACTGCTTCACCCATAGACTTAGAATATACTGTTTAAATAAAAACTAGTTTTACGGATTTTATCGCGTATATTAACTTATTTTATATTCTCGACGTTTCGAGTACTTTACAGCACCCATGGTCACGGGGGGGACTGAGGTATTTGACGTCCTAATGTCATAGTTAACCACGGTTACCTCCAGATTAAAAATTATTAATTTTTGTTCCGATCTACGCAGCATGAACTTACAGTATCTTGAAGTCTTGCTGTTGTATGCTTGGGTTGGGATTTAATTTTATTAATTATAGGATCCCAAGCAGATGGTAGCACCCAGCCATCTTCTTTATTGAAATTAGGATGTTTTTTGATTTCAATAGCCTCGCGAATCATCCTTGGAAGGAATCGGTGTTCTTTAGCGAGGATTTGTGGTCTATCAAATCGAATGTAGTGACGGGGGCGATCCTGTACATGTTCACAGACTGCAGACTTCCCGGAGCGTCGATTCTTCACATCAGCTATGTGTTCTTTAACGCGGGTTTTTATTGATCTTTAAAAATTACCGTACGAGGAAATTATATGCAGTGTCGAGGACTGTTTATTTAAAAACAATATGCAAAAGGAAGATTTGGAAGCGATACGTCAAGACATTTCGTCTATGTTACGTCGAAGTTCAGCGCCGAAACCGAATCTACCTAAGGACGAATTTAAAGCGTTGAATATCCTACGCAATAAACCAGAACTCACGATTCTCCGCGCAGATAAGGGAAATTCCACGGTAGTGATGGATACGTCAGATTATAATTTTAAAATACAAGAACTTTTGTCGGATTCAATTAAATCTGGACGTAAAATCGATAATACCTACGTGTGCCAAACCACCGAAGTTGTATGGGTTACCAAAAATACACAAGCTCAATGCTCCACTACATCCCATAGTTAGCCAAATCGATTCACCAACTTACAGATTGGCTCAACACTTAGCGAAAATACTCCCACCGCTCAGGGGACATACAAGAGCACACACAAAGGATTCCTACCATTTTGTCAGCGAGATTAAAGACCTACATCTGGCAGACAATGAAACTATGGTCAGTTTTGATGTGCAGTCTCTGTTCACATGCTTACCTGTTGAGGAATGCATCTCGATTGTAACTAGAAGGCTGGAAGAAAACAACATGCCCATAGAATATGCAGTATTACTCAGACACTGCCTTACATCTGGCTACCTATTGTGGAAGGAGGAGTTCTACAAGCAAGTAGATGGTGTGGCGATGGGCTCACCTGTATCTCCCATTATCGCCGATATATTCATGGAAGACTTTGAGGAGAAAGCCTTACTTACTTCTCCCGTAAATCCAAGATTCTACAAGCGGTACGTAGACGACACTTTTACAATTCTATCTTTAGATAAAGTAACTGCATTTTTAGACCATCTTAACTCCATAAATTCTAAAATTCAGTTCACAATGGAGTTAGACGCAAACAATTCTTTAGCTTTTCTAGATGTGTTAGTAATTCGGAATCCTGATAACACCTTGAGCCACACTGTATATAGAAAAAAGACCCATACAGATAGATATTTAAACGGTGACTCTCATCACCATCCTTCACAGTTAGCTACCGTGGGTAAATCTTTGTTTCAGAGAGCACGAGGAATCTGTGACAGTAAACACCTAGCCGCCGAGCTCCAAACCGTCAAGCAAGTTTTGCACGACAATAAGCTTCGGGTCCCGCGCCTACGTCACAGTGAACGAGTGAAGCCGGCCACAGTCAAGCGAGTGCCTGCTGTACTGCCATATGTCAGAGGTGTCACTGACAAAATTGGCTACATCCTGAAGCCTGCTTCCATTAAAACATACTTTAAGCCGCCGAAGAAGATTAGTCAGTTTTTACCATCAGTCAAGTGTAATGTCCCTCTGCAAGATGCAGGAGTGTACAAGCTTGATTGTGAATGTGGTCTCTCTTATATAGGACAAACTAAAAGATCAATACAAACCCGCGTTAAAGAACACATAGCTGATGTGAAGAATCGACGCTCCGGGAAGTCTGCAGTCTGTGAACATGTACAGGATCGCCCCCGTCACTACATTCGATTTGATAGACCACAAATCCTCGCTAAAGAACACCGATTCCTTCCAAGGATGATTCGCGAGGCTATTGAAATCAAAAAACATCCTAATTTCAATAGAGAAGATGGCTGGTGATTTAAGGCTGGTGTATTAAGTGATTTAAATTAGAAAATGAGACAATAGAGGTAATCTCTAGCAGTTATAATAATTTAAATAATTTAGAATGTAGCTTACAAAACCTTAATTGTATGACTCCACAGAGTGATAATAAAAATTGTTTACACCTGGTGCATCAGAATATACAAGGCATGATAGGCAAAGAGCTAGAAATTGAATTGTTCTTAAATAGCAACAATATTCATATTTTATGTATTACTGAACATTGGTTAAAAACTTATAACATAATGTTTAATTTCAGTAATCACCAGGTGATCAGTTCGTTCAATAGAGAAACGGTTTTAAGAGGTGGCTCGTTAATATTAGCTAGTAAATTATTATCATGTAAAGAACGTAAAGATATTGTGAGCCTCTCCGCGAACTGTAGAAATGGCATGTGTTGAGTTTGAGCACCTCATTGTTGTGAGCGTCTACAGACCCCATGTTCTATATACAATACTTTTGAAAAAATTATGGAGGAAATTTTGTTGTTTAATAAACAGAATAAATCTGTTGTAATATGTGGAGACTTTAATATCAATCTCCTAGAAGCTTCCTCCACCAATATTAAATTTAGATCATTGTTTAAATCATATGGTCTTTTTAATTTATTTTTAGAGCCAACGCGTATTAGTAGTACGCGTAGTCTACGCGTAGCAGTAGTAGTGCAACATGTATAGATAACATTTTTACAAATGTTAAGCCGTTGCATAAATGTATAATTCAAAAATTGAGTTCTGATCACTGTGGACAGTTAGTTTCGTTACCTTATGTTCACAAAAAGCAAGTAGATGAGAAAATTGTGTTTGTTCCTGTAAATGCACGTCGCTTGGAGAAGTTTAGAAGTAACATAGTGAAGAAACTTCCATCACTTTCATACCAAAATGATCCTAATTTTTTGTATGGAACAGTGTTTAAACTTATTTGCAATGAATTTGATAATATTTTTACTTCTAACACGTTCTCCTTGAACAGTCGGAAGGCTTTCAATGAATGGGCGACAGTAGGAGTCCATAAGAGAGACAAAGGTTATATGAACTTTACCATGAAGGTCATATAACCCTAGCGTCAATTTAGGGAATATGTAAAAAAAATATTTAAAGGAGTGTGCTCCAAAGCCAAGTCTTTGCATTTGAGCAACAAAATTAAGACGGCTTCTAATAAAATTAAAATGACGTGGAGTATAATTAATAGTGAAACTGGTAAGGTCAACTCTCGCAATTCAAAGTACCGGTTAAGTTTTAATAACAAATTAACAGAATCAGATCAGGATATTGCAAATTCCGATCTTAACCACTAAGTCACTGAATTCTTCTCCGCCGCCGTCGCTGAATCATTACTTAAACAAAATGTTTAAGTAATGATTCGGCAACTAATAAACGGCGTGTACAAAGAATTTTACATTTCATAAAATATCATCAAAAGATATTGTAAAATATTTTAAAACTATTGATTTTAAGAAAACTGCGGATCTGTGGGGGATTTCCGTTAAAGTTATTGCGTCTATAATCGATATAATCGCGCCTCAACTAGCTATTATTTTTAATACTAGTATCGAATATGGTGTATTTCCTGATTTGATGAAGCATAGTAAAGTAATACCCTTATTTAAATCTGGTAGTACATTAGACCCCGCCAATTTTAGACCCATTTCTGTACTGCCAACACTAACTAAAATTTTTGAAAAAATTATTCTTGATCAAATGGTATTTTTTTAATGTTAATTATTTACTTCATAAAAATCAATTCGGTTTCACAAGGGGTCGCTCGACAACTGATGCTGGTGATGAGCTGATTAAATATATTTGCAATGCATGGGAGAATTCACAGGATGCTTTGGGTATATTCTGTGACCTATCCAAAGCCTTCGATTGTGTTCACCCTGAAACATTAATCAGGAAACTACAACACTACGGTGTAAGAAGTAATGCTCTTAAATTAATTGTTTCATATTTAAGTAACAGAACACAAAAAGTTGTCATTAATGGTATGAGCTCTTCTGGGTCGATAGTACAAATGGGCGTGCCTCAAGGCTCAATTCTCGGCCCCTTTCTGTTTCTTGTATATATTAATGACTTACCTTACATAGTAGGGAATAACCACAATATAGTATTATTTGCTGATGACACTTCATTAATTTTCAAATCAAAACGACAATTATCAAAATATGACGAAGTAAATAATGCTATATCTAAATTAGTAAATTGGTTTAATGTTAATAACTTGCATTTAAATAGCACTAAAACAAAATGTATGAAGTTTATGACTCCAAATGTCAGACAATTAAATACTAATGTAATTTTAAATGGCGAGGAACTGAGTCTTGCCGATACCACCATTTTTCTTGCAATAACACTAGCCCCATATATCAAAGTTAGCAAGCAGACTTAGTTCTGCAGCATATGCTGTAAAAGATTAGAAATCTTACCAGTGTGGAAACAGCTAGACTTGTTTACTTTAGCAATTTCCATAGCATAATGTCGTATGGTATTTTGCTATGGGGACACGCGACCGATACTGAAATTATATTTGTTTTACAGAAGAGGCCATAAGAGCAATCTATGATTTAAAACCTAAAGAGTCGCTCCGACAAAATTTAAGGAAATTAATATAATTATTTTTGGCCTCTACATTTATGAAAATGTCATGTACGTACACAAAAATAAAAGTAGTTAGTTACAAAAATAAGTGAGATATTCATTCAACCGAGTCAGTAATTCATTCTTGGGACGATGTATACGCATTTACAACAAAATCCCAGAAAATATACAAAATTCGACCTGCTCAAAATTCAAAAACTTTATTAAACATAGTTTTTATAAAAAAGGTTATTATAATATTAAGGAATTTATGGATGATAATAACCCCTGGGAATGAGGTGTTCGCTACCAAGCTATTTCTAATTTGTTTTGTGTGGTTAATTATGTAACATACATTTAACAGTTTATTATTTTCAGGGACAGATGAAAGAGAGAGTAGCCCCATAAACATATTGGCCTTTAAACAGATTAATCTTATTGAACTGATTCCTACAAATTTCCTTACATAAATTATTAAGTTTAAATTCATGTTTAAGTCGAATGTTAAAGTTAATTTCTATAATGTATTAAATTTAAATTATTAAATGTTTGTAATTATTAAAAGTAAAAGTTATATGTAAAGCAGCCAAGCATAAAGCTGCCATTATGTACTCCGTGTCCCGGTTATTTATTTCAACAGCAAACATTTTATAAAATATATAAAGTATAAATAGGTATATACTTAATAAAGTATCGACCTATTTATAGATGATTAACGTTTTGTTAAAAAATCCGGGGAAACTGTCCATGGCAGGAAAGTTTTCTCCAAAGGTATGACCAAAATACAACTTTCCGTTCTCATTCTTGGGGAAGTTGTTTAAGTTTATCGGTAGATATGGTGCCTGACAGGCTGACCGCTACTGCTTCTAGCGAGTCCGACCTGAACCACAGCTGATGTAGGAGGGAAAGACGGGATATAATGGAACCAGACCTGGCAAGGACACATATTAGCGAATGCCCGAAGACTCCGCCCCGTGCTAGCGACGCTACCCGGAAGACAAGCTATAAGTCCGATATTCTCTACGCCGACATCGGAACAGGAGGATACCTAGATAGAGGCTTGCATTTCCTACATGATCTATGTTGTCATAGCTTGGAAAATGTTTCCATATTTTATATGTACTTACTAATTTGTATATTATGTTAGCTATAAGGTAGAGGATGTTGTGTATGTCTATGTGTGTAAGGGTGTGCGGACTGCGTACCCCACCGAACAGTCGCTGTCTCATTAAACCAATGTGAAAAAATTGACGTATCGCCCTTGTCACTTCCTAAGTGTATCAATATTCAACAGTAATATAGGCAAATGATTGATTTTACCTCCAACGCACACATTCGTATACCCTTACGCTCGGTAAAGTACCTTGTTGCGCGTCTTCCCGCGCCCTTCTACCGTTACACCGTAAGTACCTATGACTGCTCGCCCGGCCTACAGTTGACAATGTTGACCGTGACCTCATTATGACGTAAATAAAATATTCGAACCACGGATACTATGAAACTATGAAATGGTGCGATATTACATTTTAAGCAATAAAAGTTTACGTGGTGCGCTAAGATTATACGAAAGTGAGTCTTTACCGCGGCAAGAAATTAACGTACGTGTACATACCAATTGAAGAACAACTGACAGCTAATCAAACTATTCAAGTGCAGTGAGAGATAACTTAAATAGTGAATATGAAGATAGGTGGATTGCACACGGAGGTCCTATACTATAGAATAGAGTAGAATAGCATCATTTTAATTAAATATAGATTACAGTACATAATTCTTATTAAAAGTCATTTTTACTTTTACCAATGGTTCGCAAAAACCTCTGTCCTGGGAAGAACCAGCAAGCAACCCAGCGGGACTTTTTTTAAACCTTATGTCGCCGTGTCAGTCACTTTGCACGGAGTACTGCATTTAAAGGATGACTGACGGCAGAGTATGTGTTAAAGCACAATTTACAATATAATATTTTATACAATTGTTATGAAAACATTTAAAACATCATAGTAGCGATCACCTCATTCCCGGGGATTATTATCAGTCATGTACTCTTTAGTAGTATAATAACCCTTACTAGACAAATTTTACTTAATAAATAATTTAAACCTTTTGATAGATAAGCTCTATATTTTCTGGGACTTTGTTGTAAAAGCGTATACATTGCCCCATGAAGGAATTACTGACTCTTTGGAGTCGAGTAACTGGTATAACTAATTTGTGCTTATTCCTACCATTTACAGAATGTACATCACTATTTTTAATACAACTATTTTTGTTTTTGTGTGCATAAATTAAATTCTCTTAAATATATTGAGGCCAAAGTTAATATATTTATTTCTTTAAATTTTTCTCTAAGGATTCATTCCTTCGAATTCCAGCAAAACCCAGCGGGACTTTTTTAACAATTAACACAATTTACGCAATTAACAACACAAACAAATTAGAAATAGCTTGGTAGCGATCACCTCATTCTCAGGGGTTATTATCACTTAATATTACAATAACCCTTTTATAAATAAAGTTTGTATATTGTATACAAACTTTATTTAATAAAGTTTTGAACTTTGAGGAAGTCAAATTTTGTATAGTTTCTGGGATTTTGTAAAACTTTATCACATCGTATCTATGTATTGCATTTGAATATCTGACATTGAATCTACATGATTCTATCTGTTTATACTGATGATATATCTCTTTAACTTAAATATAAATAATATCTCATACGTTCGAATTTTAAATGTATTCTATGTATTTTGTCATAGATATTTTACTTTATTATTATTTCTTTGAGTACGATGTCAGATGTTCTGTAAAATGACGCTGTACTGCAGCAGTATCTAACACATAGTGAGTCTGTTGCACAATTGATAGATATTGGATATTGTACACATATGGAGTATAGTATCTACAGTATATCATTCCTTAATATATGGTAGTGAAAATTGGGTGTGGCAGAAGAAGCACGAGTAGAATAAATGCTGCAGAAATGCGGTAATTAAGGAGTATGTTAGGGCTGAATCTGAATGACAGTCTGAGAAATAGTGTGATAAGAGAAAAGTTTGGTTTGCAAGATGATGTTGTGACTAGGATTAAGAAAAGAATACTTCAATGAATTTGTTATGTATAAATAATGAATGAGGAGACTGACAACACAGATTTATGTTGCAGAAGTGAATGGCAGAGTCTGCAAGGACGCCCTGGACGAAAGTTTATTTACCAAATTGGTGATATATATTGAAGATGGGCCAGATTAAAAGTACCCTAATCGACGAGCATGTGTGCGCAGGTACATATATGTATGTAAAGGAAGCGAGAGAGGTGTGTCAGGGTTGTAACAAACGGAGTCCGTAGTCTGTTTGCTTTGCTATGGGGACACGCAACTGACACTGAAATTATATTTGTTTTACAGAAGAGGCCATAAGAGCAATCTATGATTTAAAACCTAAAGAGTCGCTCCGACAAAATTTAAGAAATTAATATAATTATTAACTTTGGCCTCTCAATACATTTATGAAAATGTAATGTACGTACACAAAAATAAAAGTAGTTATACAAAAATAAGTGATATTCATTCACCGAGTCAGTAATTCATTCTTGGGACGATGTATACGCATTTACAACAAAATCCCAGAAAATATACAAAATTCGACCTGCTCAAAATTCAAAAACTTTATTAAACATAGTTTTTATAAAAAGGGTTATTATAATATTAAGGAATTTATGGATGATAATAACCCCTGGGAATGAGGCGTTCGCTACCAAGCTATTTCTAATTTGTTTTGTGTGGTTAATTATGTAACATACATTTAACAGTTTATTATTTTCAGGGACAGATGAAAGAGAGTAGCCCCATAAACATATTGGCCTTTAAACAGATTAATCTTATTGAACTGATTCCTACAAATTTCCTTACATAAATTATTAAGTTTAAATTCATGTTTAAGTCGAATGTTAAAGTTAATTTCTATAATGTATTAAATTTAAATTATTAAATGTTTGTAATTATTAAAAGTAAAAGTTATATGTAAAGCAGCCAAGCATAAAGCTGCCATTATGTACTCCGTGTCCCGGTTATTTATTTCAACAGCAAACATTTTATAAAATATATAAAGTATAAATAGGTATATACTTAATAAAGTATCGACCTATTTATAGATGATTAACGTTTTGTTAAAAAATCCGGGGAAACTGTCCATGGCAGGAAAGTTTTCTCCAAAGGTATGACCAAAATACAACTTTCCGTTCTCATTCTTGGGGAAGTTGTTTAAGTTTATCGGTAGATATGGTGCCTGACGAGCTGACCGCTACTGCTTCTAGCGAGTCCGACCTGGAACCACAGCTGATGTAGGAGGAAAGACGGATATAATGGAACCAGACCTGGCAAGGACACATATTAGCGAATGCCCGAAGACTCCGCCCCGTGCTAGCGACGCTACCCGGAGAAGACAAGCTATAAGTCCGATATTCTCTACGCCGACATCGGAACAGGAGGATACCTAGATAGAGGCTTGCATTTCCTACATGATCTATGTTGTCATAGCTTGGAAAATGTTTCCATATTTTATATGTACTTACTAATTTGTATATTATGTTAGCTATAAGGTAGAGGGATGTTGTGTATGTCTATGTGTGTAAGGGTGTGCGGACTGCGTACCCCACCGAACGGTCGCTGTCTCATTAAACCAATGTGAAAAAATTGACGTATCGCCCTTGTCACTTCCTAAGTGTATCAATATTCAACAGTAATATAGGCAAATGATTGATTTTACCTCCAACGCACACATTCGTATACCCTTACGCTCGGTAAAGTACCTTGTTGCGCGTCTTCCCGCGCCCTTCTACCGTTACACCGTAAGTACCTATGACTGCTCGCCCGGCCTACAGTTGACAATGTTGACCGTGACCTCATTATGACGTAAATAAAATATTCGAACCACGGATACTATGAAACTATGAAATGGTGCGATATTACATTTTAAGCAATAAAAGTTTACGTGGTGCGCTAAGATTATACGAAAGTGAGTCTTTACCGCGGCAAGAAATTAACGTACGTGTACATACCAATTGAAGAACAACTGACAGCTAATCAAACTATTCAAGTGCAGTGAGAGATAACTTAAATAGTGAATATGAAGATAGGTGGATTGCACACGGAGGTCCTATACTATAGAATAGAGTAGAATAGCATCATTTTAATTAAATATAGATTACAGTACATAATTCTTATTAAAAGTCATTTTTACTTTTACCAATGGTTCATAAAAACCTCTGTCCTGGGAAGAACCAGCAAGCAACCCAGCAGGACTTTTTAAACCTTATGTCGCCGTGTCAGTCACTTTGCACGGAGTACTGCATTTAAAGGATGACTGACGGCAGAGTATGTGTTAAAGCACAATTTACAATATAATATTTTATACAATTGTTATGAAAACATTTAAAACATCATAGTAGCGATCACCTCATTCCTAGGGGTTATTATCAGTCATGTACTTTTTAGTAGTATAATAACCCTTACTAGACAATTATTGCTTAATAAATATTTTATCTGGGACTTTGTTGTAAAAGCGTATACATTGCCCCATGAAGGAATTACTGACTCTTTGGAGTTTAGTAACTGGTATAACTAACTTGTGCTTGTTCCTAGTATTTACAGAATGTACATCACTATTTTTAATAAAACTATTTTTGTTTTGTGTACATACATTAAATTCTCGTAAATATATTGAGAGGCCAAAGTTAATATATTTATTTCTTTAAATTTTTCTCTAAGGATTCATTCCTTCGAATTCCAGCAAAACCCAGCGGGACTTTTTAACAATTAACACAATTTACGCAATTAACAACACAAACAAATTAGAAATAGCTTGGTAGCGATCACCTCATTCTCAGGGGTTATTATCACTTAATATTACAATAACCCTTTTATAAATAAAGTTTGTATATTGTATACAAACTTTATTTAATAAAGTTTTGAACTTTGAGGAAGTCAAATTTTGTATAGTTTCTGGGATTTTGTAAAACTTTATCACATCGTATCTATGTATTGCATTTGAATATCTGACATTGAATCTACATGATTCTATCTGTTTATACTGATGATATATCTCTTTAACTTAAATATAAATAATATCTCATACGTTCGAATTTTAAATGTATTCTATGTATTTTGTCATAGATATTTTACTTTATTATTATTTCTTTGAGTACGATGTCAGATGTTCTGTAAAATGACGCTGTACTGCAGCAGTATCTAACACATAGTGAGTCTGTTGCACAATTGATAGATATTGGATATTGTACACATATGGAGGTATAGTATCTACAGTATATCATTCCTTAATATATGGTAGTGAAAATTGGGTGTGGCAGAAGAAGCACGAGAGTAGAATAAATGCTGCAGAAATGCAGTAATTAAGGAGTATGTTAGGGCTGAATCTGAATGACAGTCTGAGAAATAGTGTGATAAGAGAAAGTTTGGTTTGCAAGATGATGTTGTGACTAGGATTAAGAAAAGAATACTTCAATGAATTTGTTATGTATAAATAATGAATGAGGAGACTGACAACGCAGATTTATGTTGCAGAAGTGAATGGCAGAGTCTGCAAGGACGCCCTGGACGAAAGTTTATTTACCAAATTGGTGATATATATTGAAGATGGGCCAGATTAAAGTACCCTTAATCGACGAGCATGTGTGTGCAGGTACATATATGTATGTAAAGGAAGAGAGAGAGGTGTGTCAGGGTTGTAACAAACGGAAGTCCGTAGTCTGTTTGCTTTGCTATGGGACACGCAACTGACACTGAAATTATATTTGTTTTACAGAAGAGGCCATAAGAGCAATCTATGATTTAAAACCTAAAGAGTCACTCAGACAAAAATTTAAGGAAATTAATATATTAACTTTGGCCTCTCAATACATTTATGAAAATGTAATGCGTACACAAAAATAAAAGTAGTTATACAAAAATAAGTGATATTCATTCTGTAAATACTAGGAACAAACACAAGCTAGTAGTACCAGTTACTCGACTCCACCGAGTCAGTAATTCATTCTTGGGGCGATGTATACGCTTACAACAAAATCCCAGAAAATATACAAAATTCGACCTGCTCAAAATTCAAAAACTTTATTAAACATAGTTTGTATAAAAGGGTTATTATAATATTAAGGAATTTATGGTGATAATAACCCTGGAATGAGGGTGTTCACTACAAGCTATTTCTAATTTGTTTTGTGTGGTTAATTGTGTAACATACATGATTGTAAGCTGTTATTTAAAAAAAGTCCTGCTGGGTTTCTTGCTGGTTCTTCCCAGGACAGAGGTTTTTTTCGAACCAGTGATAATTAAACAAAAGAGTGACTTTCAATAAGTATTATTTATAATTTATATTGAATAAAAAAGTTTCTGTTTCTGTTTCTGTTTTGTTTTGTTTCTGTGCCTACCGCTTTGGGTGACAGGGGCTTATATATGTATTATGTAATAAATAATGTTCTCTAGACCGAATTTCGATCACGGCGGCCAGTCTCAACGGATACTAGCCATCTGCTCAGAACAGGATTATACTGCCCGAGTATATGCGTAAGCACAGGTGCACTCTCTATTTCCTTACTCTCATAGTCCGGTGGGACGGTAATGCGGCACGACCGGAGATCAGGCGCAGGACTAATGGCTTTACGTGCTTTCTGAGACACAGGGGTGAAACACCGTCAACTTCCTGACTCCGGGATGTTATTGAGAGTATCTTACAGAAAAAAACCCAATAACAAATTTTGGTTCGATCCGGTATTCGAACTCAGGACCTTATGATTAGGAATCGCGTTTACGGTTACTAGACCAACGAGGCAATCGATACCGATTTATAGATATTATATCTATATACGAATTGTATCGCCTAATACTATTGGGCTACTAGGGTCGCCCCAACTAGATGGAGTGACAACCTGGACGAAGCCATGCAAGAAGTCGACAGATGCAGGTGGCTCAGGACCGTGCTTTATGGCATTCCTTGGGGGAGGCCTATGATCAGCGGTGGACTTGTGAAGGGCTGTAATGATGATGATGAATGATGACTACTAGTCGCACCCGCCATTCAACTCCAGCCGCTGCGCCGACCACACGGTGACGTTCTCCAGGCTCGCCGACATCGGCACTGCGTCCAGCGGCGCCACGAATACAGCATCCCGCAGGGATACAGCGGCACGGAGATCTGGAGCCTGGTGCAGTCGAGGTTCTCGCACCACCACGTGCACCAGGTCGCGCAGCCTGGCGAGCGCGGGCGCCGGCAAGCTCACGTTGCAGCCGGAGATGGCGAGCCGCCGCAGCCCCGGCGGCAGCTCCATGAGGTCGCGGTCGGCGAGCGCCACGCGCTCCAGCCGCAAGTCGAGCAGCGCGTGCAGCGCGTGCAGGGACGCGAGCGTGCCGCGCTCCACCTGTACCGGCTCCGAACCGCGGATGAACAGGGCGGACACGTTGAGAGCGGCGAAATTATGTGGCTGTGGAAAGTACACAGTGACAACATTTCATTTATACTGCAAAGACTTCTATGTATACTACCAGATGGGCTGGGCTCTGCAACCTTAATATATTGCACACTATGTTACGGCTAGTTCTCCGTAACTCTTTTAGTCGACTGTGATCGGGTGAGAAGACAAGTTCTTTGTTTTGTAAACCGCGAACGTTGTTTTTGACAATCTAGTACAAAATGTGTAGAAAATACAACTGCGTGGCATATTATCGTGCCAGCTATTTAAAGCGATTGTGGAAAGTCAATTTACCTAACGTGTAAATTATGTGTAATTATTATTTATCTAAATTATATTATTTTATATTATTAAATTTAAAAAAAATCAAATTATTGAACAATCGATTATTTTAAACATGCACAGTCTTATTCGTAATCGTTAAATATTACTTACTTAAAAGTAATAATTATCTTTTGTCTCTTTCTGTTATCATTTAGTAAATGTGATTGCAATTTTCATTCTCAAAGAATTATCAGCATTGTATACTTTGACGCCTTACTAATAAAATCAATGTCAATTTAAGAAATGCAAATTAAAAGAAAAGAAAAACAGAACAGCGGGAGAAGTAAAACCTTTAGAAAAGGAGACCGAGATAATAGGAAACACTGTATACTGTTTCTATCTCATTCTCTCGCAGGCTAAATCCTAAAGATGTATATGTTTGTCTCTTTTCAGCGTCGCCAAATGAAACTCGATGAAACGAAAATGTTTCATCGAGTTTCAAATTACGATTCTAAAGAAGTTTTCAGTTCAACAGTAAAGTTGTAGCACGAATGGGTCGGCTCGACCGGGAAGGACCACGCTCTCACAGAATACCAGCATAAAACAGCAGCTCAATGATGCTGTGTTTTGTATGGTGAGTGTAAAGAACAGGACATTCCACCTTAGCCTAGGGGGACAACGCATCTGCATTTTGATTCTTAATCGAGGATAGGTGTAGATGTCTATGGGCCGCAGCATCCACTTACCATCAGGAGGACTGTGTGCTCCTTTGTCAACACTATTCTATAAAAAAAATCCATTAGGTACTTGTAAGGAACCGCGCGGACGCGCCAGCACGAGCAGGTCGAGCGCGGTGACGTTCAGATGCGCCAGCGCCTGCGCGTACGAGCCGGCGGGCGGCGCGCACTCGCTCAGCTCCACACGCTCCACTCGCACCATGCGGTCGAACCGTGGCAACGATGCACTTTCTAGTGTTACATTCTCCGTACAAATCACACTCAAGTATTTTTCTGCGTACACTATTTTAAATTTCTTGTCTGTAACATATAAAATAGTTTACAAAATAAAATCTAAAAATGACATTAATATATCTTCGATCTTCTTTTATAAGTGAAATACCACTGACTGACTCACTCACTCATCACGAGATCTCCAAAGGTATGACCAAAATACAACTTTCCGTTCTCATTCTTGGGGAAGTTGTTTAAGTTTATCGGTAGATATGGTGCCTGACAGGCTGACCGCTACTGCTTCTAGCGAGTCCGACCTGGAACCACAGCTGATGTAGGAGGGAAAGACGGGATATAATGGAACCAGACCTGGCAAGGACACATATTAGCGAATGCCCGAAGACTCCGCCCCGTGCTAGCGACGCTACCCGGAGAAGACAAGCTATAAGTCCGATATTCTCTACGCCGACATCGGAACAGGAGGATACCTAGATAGAGGCTTGCATTTCCTACATGATCTATGTTGTCATAGCTTGGAAAATGTTTCCATATTTTATATGTACTTACTAATTTGTATATTATGTTAGCTATAAGGTAGAGGGATGTTGTGTATGTCTATGTGTGTAAGGGTGTGCGGACTGCGTACCCCACCGAACGGTCGCTGTCTCATTAAACCAATGTGAAAAAATTGACGTATCGCCCTTGTCACTTCCTAAGTGTATCAATATTCAACAGTAATATAGGCAAATGATTGATTTTACCTCCAACGCACACATTCGTATACCCTTACGCTCGGTAAAGTACCTTGTTGCGCGTCTTCCCGCGCCCTTCTACCGTTACACCGTAAGTACCTATGACTGCTCGCCCGGCCTACAGTTGACAATGTTGACCGTGACCTCATTATGACGTAAATAAAATATTCGAACCACGGATACTATGAAACTATGAAATGGTGCGATATTACATTTTAAGCAATGAAAGTTTACGTGGTGCGCAAAGATTATACGAAAGTGAGTCTTTACCGCGGCAAGAAATTAACGTACGTGTACCTACCAATCGAAGAACAATTGACAGCTAATCAAACTATTCAAGTGCAGTGAGAGATAACTTAAATAGTGAATATGAAGATAGGTGGATTGCACACGGAGGTCCTATACTATAGAATAGAGTAGAATAGCATTATTTTATTTAGAAAATTGTAATAAGATAGGTTACCAATGGGATTAAGATTTTTTTTTTACTTAAAATATTGTTTGTGTTAGTTCAGTAACCATGATGGCCATGTAGTAGTAATCAGAGCAGTTTTTTCAATGCCGTGAGTCCTGGGTTCAAAGCTAATCTCTGTGGGTACCAGATACTGCATGTCTAGGTAGCCAAAGTACATAATCCCCAAGGCTTAGAGTTCATTATCATCTCATTTTCATATTTTTTTTATAAACCATGCATTATTCATATCGTACATACATTCATTATCATCATTACAACTATAGCACATCTGAATGTCCATTAATAATTATCAGCTTTTGATAGGTCGAAATGGATGGATGGATGGAAATGTCGACTGCTGAGTTTAGGGCTTCCCATAAATTGCCTTATACGTGAATGTTTGCCATAGTTGCCGCAAGAGAATCTATTACTCCATACCATGAAATGGTATGGATTCTCTTGAGAGCAGTGGTAGCTCAGAGGCTAAGCGCTCGCTGTAAAATTTACAATACCAAAGCAAACCGGGTTCGATCCCCGCCGGCACCAATGAAATAGTTAATTGCAATTTTAAGTGCTGATTTACCACATGCTCGGCAGTGACGGAAACTATCGTAAGGAAACCTGCATGTCAGAGAAATAAGAAACAAAATGAGAAGAATTAAAATGAAGTTAAAATGAGAAGTTCGCCAACACACATTGGGGCAGTGCGGCGAACATTTAGGCTGTAACTTTAACTTTTAATGGATTTTCTTATAATGCCACTAAATAAGCCCTACAGAATTGCTAGAAAAAATGTCAAATTTCATTGATGACATGAGAACTGATTTGACAACTGGGGCCAGTGGTCAGTGTACCCAGTTAATCCATTGCTGATCTATTAACTTTCAAAGAATACATTTAGAAATTAATTCAAGTCTAGCAATTTTTTAAATGATTTCTCTGGTATCAGATGATGAGATTTTTGTGATAATTTCTCAAAGGCAACCATACCAAAACTTCAATTTAATTACCATTACCCTAACCATTGCAGCCTAACAAAAGTCCACTGCAACCAAACAAAACTAAGCAGACGGGTTGGAAACCACAGTTTTTACTTTTAGTTGTTAATATGGCGACAATGCTATCCACCTTCTGGTTTCTTTCGCTATGTTGCCTCTTACAACACCAATGGGACAACATGGGGTAGTTGATATTCTTACAGCACCACTACACACTATTTAATTTAATTACTAGGAAATAATCAATATTATAAAAATAAACTTGTTGCTTTCAGATGAACCAAATTCTTTCCTTGTAATAACAATGTACAATTGTATTGTATTTATAAACATAGAATACTTTCTTTTAGTAAAACAGTCACTTATTGGTCTCATTATATTGTATCAACTGCCCTCCAAACTTCGGTCTCGGCGGCCAGTCGCAAGAGAGAAGTCTAGAGGACATTACATTGTATTATTTCTGCCTTTCTTTTTTACTTACTTTATTTTACTTGGTGGTAAGAAGCGATGAAGTACAAGATGATAAATCATACAATCTTAGGGTGACAAAAGCCTATTAACTCTTGGTTTGGAGACATCAAATTATAATAGGATGAAATGACATACTGGCAAATTGTGTCACTCTTTTGCTGTATGCATTATGAAAGATAAAGATTGCTGCTGAAATGTAACAAAGGGCTGGAGAACCACCAAGCACTTGGTTATCCAATGGTGGAAAAGGGAAATTAAAATGTGAATCCTGCTCACAATCTCAGGAATGTGTCCTACAGAATTGAAAGGCTGGCTACTTTGCAAGTTGTTGCAAGTTGTTCTCAAGGCTAACAAGTTTGTACTTTCATCAAATAATTAAATGAATTAATAAACATCAACATCAATAAAAAAACATAAATAATATTGAAGCTTATGTCTGTAGTATAGAAATAAATGCCTCCTTTAAGCTCAAAAACACTGCTATTAATACATGAATAACCATTTTTAAATTTTTTGTATCTGTCTGCCCTTGCTAACCCACAGAATGGTTGAACCAATTGTAATGAAACTTAATAAACCGATAAAGAGCAATGCCAGAAGTGATCTATGCTATATTTTATCTAAATACCTTGGAGGTTTTTTTTGAGAAATAAAAACATAAATAAAATAAATAATCTTTAATGATTTTTTTAAGTCTAAATAAACCCTTTTGGAATTACCTTTTGCATGCAGACCATAGGGAAATAATTAAATTAGTTTCTAACATAATGTTTAATCTTTGTGTATATTAAATATAACTGTGAAATAATCATACATTAAGTACATATAATATTATACTTCAAATATATTTAATAATGAATCTATGATGCCTATTTTCATCAATTATATCATTTGATGATAACATTAAATCAAAACTATATAATAAGTCTCTTAAACATAACAAAGAGCTCCCACATCAGCGGGATAAATGAATATTTTTATTTTATTTTGCACTAGCATCTTCCTGAAAACAACTCAAAATAATAAAAATTGTGGTGTGAACCCGACTTCCAAGTGTAGCAACTATGGCAAAATCCCCCCTATGAGCCCAACTATGGAGGAATTTTATGTCCAGCAGTGGATTTTTATAGGCTGTAATAGCATGTCATGGCAACGGCAAGGCTCAGACAGCCCAATGTGCATTATGTATAAAATGTTATGACCATTTACTTACTAATTTGAGGTCCCCAATATCTTAGGAGTTATACTTCGATACATGGAGGTAATCCACTGTAGTAGAGATATAATTGTAAGAGCTTAATGTAAAAATTACCTTCAACAAAGTAAAAGTGTTCATCAATAACTGAAGCATCGTAACGACATCGTGCAGGAGAAGGTGGACACAGGGGTGTCACTGTCATCCATGGAACAGTCCCATGCATTGCAAATAATAAACACAACATAAACAAAAAATATTTCGCCATATCGTTCTTGAATATTCATACTATTATAATATTTTCGAAAAATAATTTCTATTTAGCATTACTACGAGCGTAAGTAAAATAGAAAATCCAGCTTGACGTAGATTTCACTCGTTTACTCATATCATTTTTTACAATTGATTGTGATCGGCGACTTTTATCACTTCTATGAACACCAAAAAACCCAAGACATTTTACGATTAACGTATATATTTTACCTACATTTTCATTTAAGCTTATAAACAAAATTCGCCTAAGCAATGAGTAAGTTTCATTATAGAAAATAAAAAATATATAAAATTTCAAAAACAATACATAGGTCTAAGCAAAACTTTTGTTATTGTATTATTCTGATATTCTCTAAAAATATGACTTTTATGGAAAAGAGCCCTCTTGCGAGTATAACTGGGGCTCCTTGGAAAAAGCGCCACCTGATGATTGTTACGCTAACTATAATACTCGCACGTGTGTACAATTTTATATTATATTCCAATTTTAAATTCCGTGATTCCAATTCATAGACTATATTATTTTAAAACCCGTCGAGCACTCAGACACTGCTTCACCCATAGACTTAGAATATACTGGCGTATAGACCGACATAGTGTGCAAGGGAGAAGAAAATTCCTTATGGCAAAAATGCAAGATAGAAAAGGATACCAAATCTCATGACTCTGATTTTGAATGACAGGTCGGCACAGGTCGGCACGCAAGAAATAGCTCCTAGATATTTTGTAATTTTTTAGAGTGTAATAGTGGTTATTTTTAGTAACTCACTTTTTCCAAAATAGTTACTAGTTCTGTGAGTGATTGTGGTGTTAATAATAGAAATAATTACATTTTTCTTCCCTTCTCTGCATATTTTTTTCTTCTTGCTAATCTGTATTTTTGTTGTAGTTCTAATTTTGTTCTGATGTTGCATTATTGTAGGATAAGCCCAGTTAAGTTTAGTCTTTTTTCAGTTTGTAAACAGCTTGATTAAATTAATTTCTAAAAACGTTTTTATACGTTCCTCCTTTGGCTTCAGGTTTGCCTTCATTTGTACACCACTTTTGTTAAAATTGTTCTTAAAATTAAATATTATTTATTTGACGATTCTTAGTAATTGGTTATATCTAGTGAAAAATTTTGCGATGCGTGACAATAGTGTATATGATTTTGTATGTTAACGAACTCTATGCTTTACATAATCAGGTCAAAACTTGGCGGTTTTACGATATTCTCAGTTTTTGAGTAATCTTTAATAATGCGAATTTAATTGTCATCGACTGCATTGATGATGATGCCGTGTAGTGGCGGTTAAGAATATCCACTACCCCATGTCTTCCCGTGGGTGTCGTAAGAGGCGACATTCCCTCCACCATCCTATGGTCCTACCCGCCTTGCGGCATACGGACCGAATCACGGGAGACGCACACGGTACTTGCTCTGGGCTCTTTCCCACGTGCGTTTGCTTGACTCCCTACAAATCTCTCTGATACGTCCCTTTCGTAAGAGGCGACAGTGGGAAACAGGCAGGAGATGGGCAGCAGCATCCTTCTGATAACAGCAATATTAAAATAAAAAAACTGCGGTTGCCAACCCGCTCGCCAAGCGTGGCAACTATGGCAAATATCCCCCCATGATGAGAGTTACGAAGAGACGGCCCCGGTCCCCGGTGGCCCCGCTATTCCTGGCTACGGTGGCGACCATGGTAACGGCGGGGCAGGGGGTGCTAAGAATCTCCGGTGGAGGTTCGGTTGCCACCTAAGACGACTCGACCTGGCAACATACAACGCACGCACCCTGAGGACTGACGAGAATATCCTGGAGCTGGAAGAAGAGATAGACAAGTTACGCTGGCATATTATAGGATTATCCGAGATCCGAAGAGAGGGGGAGGACACGGTAATCCTCGAATCCGGCAACTTGTTCTATCACCGGGGGGGTGACCATCTGTCCCAAGGAGGTGTCGGATTTATCGTCCACAAGTCTCTCTCGTTAACAACGTTGTAAAGATTGTGAGTGTGTCGACGAGGGTTGCGTACCTTATACTCAGAATCACCAAACGGTATTTGTTGAAGGTCATACGGGTTTACGCACCAACCTCGGCACATCCCAATGAGGAGGTGGAGGAAATGTATGAGGATATCTCTAAAGCCATGCATTCCTCCAAAACCCACTATACGGTGTTAATGGGAGACTTCAATGCAAAACTAGGCATAAGAGAGAACGGTGAGCTGAAAATAGGGAAATTTGGAATAGGGCAACGGAACCCAAGGGGCCAGCAGCTGGCCGACTTCATGGAGAAAGAGGGACTCTTTATGATGAACTCTTTCTTCCAGAAGCGGCCCCACAGGAAGTGGACCTGGTCGAGCCCCGACGGTTCGACAAAAAATGAGATTGACTTCATTATGACGACCAGACGACTACTGTTTAGTGATGTCTCAGTGATCGCGAGGGTGAAAACTGGTGGCGATCACCGAATGGTTAGAGGCACACTGAACCTAAACGTTAAGTTGAAGAGGTCTCGTCTAATGAAGTCAACGCTCCGTCCCCCTCGTGCTCTAATCCAAAGTCACGAAACCTTTCAGCTCGAGTTAAAAAACCGTTTTCAGTGCATAGAAAACTGTAATGAAGTGGACGATATAAATGATAAGCTCGTGGAAACTGTCCATGCGGTAGGAACTAAGTTCTGCAAGAGCCGCCGCAGAAGAACACAAAAACTCTCCGATCACACTCTTAATCTCATGGCTGTCAGACGGGAAATGAAGCTGCAGTCTTCAACAGATTTGACAGTATACAGGCAACTGAATAGACAGATCTCCAAATGAATGCGGTGGGACTTACGCAACTACAATACAGCTTGTATTGAAGAAGCGATCGAGCGTAACCAAGGCTCCAAAGTCTTTGCCAGAGATCTGTCTGCCAGAAAGAGCCAACTGTCAAAGCTGAGGACCGAGTGGGCATCTGTACACGTCATCGTTGGAGCCACACGAAAGTGTGAGTAACGATCCAAGAGCGAGTCTTATCTGACACTATTCCGATGATATCCCGGACGTCAGTCTGAGCGAGATTAGAATGGCTCTCCAGCACCTTAAAAACGGCAAGGCCCCAGGTGAGGATGGAATTACAGCGGAGCTTTTGAAAGGTGGTGGAAAACCGTTACTTGAAGTCCTTCAGAAGCTCTTTAATTCCGTCCTCCATGGTGGCACTACTCCGGAGGCGTGGAGCAGAAGTGCGGTGGTCTTGTTCTTCAAGAAAGGCGACAACGCTCTCTTGAAAAACTACAAACCGATTTCCCTTCTGAGCCGCGTCTACGTGCTGTTTTCGAGAGTCATTACGAATCGTCTCGCACGCAGACTCGACGACTTCCAGCCTCCCGAACAAGCCGGTTTCCGAAGAGGCTTTAGTACCATGGACCACATACACACCCTTCGGTAAATTGTACAGAAGACAGAAGAGTACAATCTGCCACTTTGCCTTGCGTATGTGGATTATGAGAAAGCCTTTGATTCCGTCGAAATTTGGGCGGTGCTGCAGTCCCTTCAGCGGTGCCAAGTTGACTGTCGGTATATCGAAGTGCTGAAGTGTTTGTACACTAGGGCTACGATGGCTATCCGAGTACAGAACCAGAGTACGAAACCTATCCAACTGCGGAGAGGTGTAAGACAGGGTGACTCCCCGAAACTCTTCACCGCTGCATTGGAAGACATTTTCAAGGTACTGGACAGGAAAAGATACGGTATTAACATCAATGGCGAGTACATCACTCACCTTCAATTTGTCGACGATATAGTCCTTATGGCAGAATCGCTGAAGGACCTGAGCACTATGCTCAATGACCTCAATAGTGCCTCCCAACGGATAGGTCTTAAGATGAACATGGTCAAAACAAAGATCATGTATAACATCCATGTCACACCTATGCCGTTAGTTATTGGGAGCACTAAGCTCGAAGTTGTTGATGAGTATGTTTACCTGGGGCAAATAGTCCGACTAGGTAAGTCCAACTTCGACCGAGAAGTCAATCGACGGATTCAACTCGGCTGGACAGCGTTCGGAAAATTACGATACATCTTCTCGTCAGGTATACCTCAAAACTTGAAAACGAGACTGTACAACCAGTGCGTGTTGCCAGTGATGACTTATGGAACTAAGACGTGGTCCTTCACTGCTGGCCGTGTGAGGAAGCTCGAGGTCGCTCAGCGAGCTATGGATAGGGCTATGCTCTGGGTTTCTCTGCGTGATAAACTTAGAAATGAGGATAACTGCAGTAGAACAAGAGTGACTGACATAGCCCAACGGATTAGTGCCTAAGCCGAAGTGGCAATGGACCGGCCCTATAGCTCGAAGAACCGACAACCGATGGGGAAAAAAGGATTTCGAGTGGCAGCTTCGTACCGGTAGGCGAAGTGTAGGGCGACCCCCCACTAGATAGTGTGATGAACTGGTATGACATGCAGGAAGTCGATGGATGCAGGTGGCTCAAGACCGTGCTTTGTGGCATTCCGTGGGGGATGCCTATGTTCAGCAGTGGAGTTTTGAAGGGCTGTAATGATGATGATGAATGATGATACCAGCCAACAAAGGCTTATTCGAGATGACTGCGTAAGTACATAGCTGTTATAAAGTAAACTGTATCGATGTTTGAAACGAATGATAATATGGAGTCAACCACGTCCATAGTTTTTATATAAAATAGAATAGAATAGGATATTAAGTCATTTATTGTGCTATTTGTAAGTTTTAGAGATTTAACATTATACTAGTAATTAAGTATCACCACAACCTGCCTAGATTAAGGCTTACAATGTTATTAAGATCATGAAATTTAAAAAATTGTCATTTTTCATTAAATCAAATCAACAAGCACGGACAACAAATCATAATGGAATCCTAATGGAATATTTCAACAAACACGGACAATAAATTAATAATAATGTCATAAGTACAATACATGTTAGCTTACAACTAAAACGTAATTTTAATATACTCTTTGCTTACAAAGTGACAAACGAACTTACAGTCCATGTGAGAGTGGCTGCACAAGGCGATTGAAACCTGGAGCCAACAAAAAAGGCTACAGATGCGTTGCCACTTCTGAGGACTAAGATCTAATGACTGACACAGCCTAGTCTTCATATCAAAACACTGTAGTGTACTGCTAATTGGCGTTAAAAGGAGTACCCCTTAGTAAAATATGATTTAAATTTAAGGTACGGTTATTAATTTCGATTATTACCGGAAGAAACCATCAGCCCCTAAATTGCTTACAGCCGCATGTCTTGAGTAGGTAGTCACAGAGGCACGAACTACCAGATTGAAGAATTTCACGTCCCGCCGATTTTCCATCACAGCTACAACTGGTCAGAAGCCACCAACTAGGCAAAAGTTATTGTCTCAGATTCTGTCCGATGTCAGTTAAAAATAAAGTACCTAATTATTTTAGCATGTCTTCGTGTTCTTAGTATTTTCCATAAGACTGCCTCCTTGGTCTTGAGCGCGACTGCTGGTCATGTGGTCCCAGGTTCGAATCCCGAGTCGCGCCTAGACTAATTATTGGGTTTTGCTACCAACAAATTCTCAGCTGGGAGTCAGAAAGTTGGCGGTGTTTCACCCCCGGGTCTCGGAAAGCACGTAAAGCCGTTGGTCCTGACTATAAGAGCGAGGGAAGAGTGAGTGCACCTGTGCTTGTACACACAATTGTGCACTATAATCCAGCCCTGCGAAGATTGTTACCCTCCGTTAAGACTGACGTCAATGACCAAAAATCAATCTGGAAGACATTATTATTTTATAATTGTTCCTCAAGTTTATTTTTGCACTCATTAGATTTATATAATCGTTATATGTATGCCTTTGATTATAATAATTGCGTCGAAACTAATAAATGTAATAATTTATCTCATTTATCAGCCAATAAATTACTGGACACGACGAGCTTTCTCCTTTGGTAGGGAGGATTTGCAATAATAGCACAGAATAAATAATAGTTCCACTGAACTGGAAGATCGGCGATAGGTATGTACGAGTATAGATATGCCAGATTGATTGATGACTACTTTGATGCCATTCCCCGTATTCAGTCTAAATATTTTACATCCGGCTGAAATGCAGTTGGTTATTCCGCTATCTATTTTTAGGTGTTTTATGTATCTTGACATAGTCCAAGATGCAAATCATGCGATTCATATTCGATTTTGAATCATTTGTGAATATTTAGTGAACTAACTTGCGTGTGAGTGAATAAATAAAACAAATATTATCTTCTATGTATACATTTTATTTTTATTGTCTTATTGAGAGTAGAAATATTTACAACGCCATTGTAATAAATAAGGAAAAGATGTCAAATTGCTTAAAATAAATGACAAATATTTATACATGAAAATATCAAGTTTTATTTAACGCAACTATATCTATATACACATTGTCCATGGCATCAGATACAAATTAAAAAACCGTTTGTATTATCTCACTAACTAAAACATTAAATTTAAATTTGATTATTTTGGTATATTTACAAATAATACTTACGTCGTATTTGTTTGTCACTTGTACTTGTGATATGAACATCGCTTAGAAATATGATACAAATAAAAATGTAGTTGACGTAGAGATTAAAAATTAATGCATAAATCGATCCTGATCTCTGGCGCTCGACTTGCACGTGAATGATGAAGAAATATCTAATTATCTAATGCGGGATATAAGTGTTTGTGTGGTCGAGTAGAGTATTTATTCCATTTACTAAATTCGCGTTAGTGTTATCGGTCCGTTGCAAATGTCGAGCGTTGCTAATTACGATGTAGAAATAATTGTTAATTTTCCTGTTGCGTGGCGAGGCAGCGGCGGTGTACAGTCACGCTGTAGTAAAGCTGTTTATATGTACAATAAAGGTGCGAGAAAATGTAATGGCGGTGCGTCATGATGCGCGTCACTGAGTGGTATGGAATTTCCAAGATGTTCACACATTTCTAGCTCACAGCCGCACATCGTTGTCATCGGCGAGCTCCAGCCTCCGCCGCACCCACTGTAGCATTGCCTCCTAAATGTTCCAAAATTTAAGATTTAAGTAAAATATTTTCATTTTTTTAACATCTAATTTACTTAATAATATGAAATAAGTTCATTTATTACTGGATTTAGTTGATACTTATATGGAACTCTATGAAAGTTGCCGTGTAGTGGCGGCGCGGCGTAAGAGAATCCGCTATCGCACATCATCCCGTGCCCGTGCGTGTCGTAAAAGCGACAGAGGTAAACTGAAATAGATGAGGGACAGCATCTTCTTGTTTCTTGATAACGGACATCGGTCTCAAAATATTAAAAACTACAGCAAGCAGCTCAAAATAATTTAAAAAAACTGCGGTTGCCAACCCGCCTGTGAAAAAATAGATAAATCTTGATATTGCAAATATATTTAACCGACAGTAGCCTATAATGGATGCGAACTGCAAATCAGAAAGTTGCTGGTTCGAATCTGCCATTCGACTACTGTCGTGAACCACTCCTGACACAAGTATTTAAGCTTGCTTGGAGTTGTTAACGTGAGTATTAGTGATATTAATAGCGTTACTAGTATTTTTTTAATAGCAGATTTTTAAAACAGCTACACTGTTATTCAGTTCACAAATTAAAGTCAAACCAAACATGCCGTTAATTAGCTACTAATTAGTTAACGTCAAACAAAAAAAATCCCATATTATTAGATACTTGTACAGTATTATATTAATAGCTTCAAAAGGTAATTATTATTTTTTATTATGTATTCAATTTTTTTTTATTTTTGATAAGCAATTACAATATATTTACTGAAGTTGCCTCAAAAAATGTTTTTCCATCATCTCGAAAATAAATTAACGTGATTTCTTTACGTCTGCAATAAAGAAATAACACTCTCCCTCCTCTGTAAAAACGGATTGATATTGCAGTGATTTTTGCTAATTTTGACACAAACAAAACACTTAGACGTTTAGAAAAATAAACTTGAGCTTCTTATTTCGTATTTTGTGTGATCTTTCTATTATATATTTATATTATCTACAAACAGAGATATTATTAGGTATGTTATCTCGGCGGTTTGACTAAACTAACGTACAGGACGAAATACAATCCAATATTAATCAAAAGCTGTAGCCGCGTGGGAATCGAACATTACCTATATCAAATTATAACTGTATGATATTGGGTACTACTTGACGAAGCTAATAGGTATAAGATTGTCAATATCAAACGTTAAGTCCCTTCCATCTAACAGAAGTTTGCTGTATTGTGTGGTATTGTCATTATCGCAATATCCCTTCTATGCGGTAATCTATGGGGGAGACCTATGTTCAGTAGTGAACTTTGATAGGCTGCAATGATGATAATGGTAATGATGATGAGTCGAACGCAGCTAGGAGGCGTGTTGGCCACAAGACCGCATGTCACCCTTGATACTTGGTCGTGTTGTACAACCTTAAAGATGAGGTGAATTTATGCAAACTATCCGGACGGCCATATAGCTCGAAGAACCGACAACCAATGGGAAAGAAAGGATCTCGAGTGGCAGCCTGGTAGCGGTAAGCGAACTGTAGGGCTACCCCTCACTAGATGGGGTGACGAACTGCTAAGACATGCAGGAAGTCAATGGATGCAGGTGGCTCAGGACCTTTGTGGCATTCATTTGGGGAGCCCTATGTTCAGTAGTGGACTTGTGAAGGGCTGTAATGATGATGATAATGATGATGCAAATGCTGCTTTTGGCTATAAACACGAGCACCTGGCCGTCGCAAGCTCAGTCGCGATGTGGCTCGTGGTGCGAGTTGTCGGTGTAGTCGTCGTAGTCGCGCGTCGGCTCCTGCTCGTCCTCGCGCGCGTCGTACTCCTCGGCGTCGGCCTCGGCTTCGGCTTCGGCCTCCGGCTCTGCCTCCTCCTCGGAGCCGGGCGGCCGCTCCTCACGCGGCTCCCACACCTGCCGCGCCACACCCACACCTTGCATGCATCACCCGCCCCGGAGCCCTCACAACTTACACCTCGCAACCCGTTTCTTTACTCATAAAGCTTCAAACGTGATGCTTTTTAAACTTTGGAGTAGATCATACGAGCTAGCAGTCTAGCTAATACTAAATGGCTATTCAGGTAGTTGCAAGCATTCATTGTAAGAACCTGCAGCCAACTTTAAACGAGGATATCTACAGATGTATTGTTACTATTGAGGACTAAGACTAAGATTCACACTACAACGAATTATAGCTGAAGAACGAATGCGTCAGCTCGATCGGTGAAGGACCACGCTGCCACAGAACACTATCATGTTTTTAGGTAGCAGAACAATGATGTTACGTTACTTATGGAAAGTGACGGGAACCGGAGACCTTTTTTATTGGTAAAGAGACATTCCGTAATTTTGTCCTCAGGAGTGACAACACATGCATTTTGATTTTTAATCGACGACAGATGTAGATGTTTATGGATCACAGCTCCACTTACCATTAGGTGGACTGTGTGCTCGTTTGTTAGTCTTACTTTTATAAAAAAAAATCAAATTGGAACGCAATAATTGATGCACTGCTGCTTCGCTATAGAAATAGGTTGGTATCCTAACAGACTCCTAGGTCAAAACGAGTGCTACCAACTAATAAACGCGATACCAATTTCTACTCATATGAAATGTACAAAAGAGCGTTGTCGTTGCAAGGCTTCCGGGGTGCCAATATTAGTTATGAAAGCTCTAACAACATAGTAATATACACTCATTTACAAAAAAACGGGCGGAAAAAAGTTTCAATCATTTGGACGTGTTACTGGCCGGTTATAACAGTGCCGTGGTGTTTAAAAAGTACGATTCAAATTAAAAATTTTGCCTGAGGCTGGTTTCTAAAGAAAACAACTTTTTACCACATTTTGTGGTAAAAAGCGGGTTGCAGCCAATGCTTCGGGGCTCAGAGGCTAAATGAGATTTTCGACAGCCCAAAGGACCTGGCAGCGCTATCAAAACTCCGGTTCCGTCAAGAGAAAGTCTGTTTCCGGAAGAAAATTACTCTATTACTACTCTACTCTATTACTACTAGTATTCGGTAGCGAAGCCTCCATAGAAGCCGAGAATCCGGGCTTGCCTATCAAACTGCTCATTCAATAATATCAACTAATAAAACAACTCGTAAACTGTTTCAAACTATTTCAAATTTCCCGCGCGCTTCTCTGTTCTACACAGGTCATGACCTCGTAGCCTTATAACGTCAACACGCGGCAAAACTGCGGGATACTGCTGTCATAAAAATTTGTCGTCTCTCTCGCACGCGTGGGCTTTTACCAGGCTTTCGAAGACGATCATCACCTAACCTGTGGCAAAATATTCTATAATGAAATATAACTACGATTGTTTATATAGCAATTTGTATGGAGCGATAAAGCCCGGCTTTTGGTGTGAAGTTAGTCAAGCGCAAGGCCCGCGCGGGCGATACGTTTGCAAGTTCACTTCACATTTCAATGTTTACTCTGTGTGTTTACTCGTGCGAATAAATATTGCGAGTTGAAAATTTATGCTTTTTTATAGATTTTTAGTGAAAATGGAGGATAATAGTGTTCCTTGTGATGAATTGAAGTGTGTTAAAGTGCTAATCGGCGAGGAAAAGGTAAAATCGAAAAAGAGAAAAGGTAAATTTTTATAAAACTGCTAAAAACAACAAAACCATATCTTGTGCTTGCCATAGTTTGAAGCCCTAGCTTCGCCACTTACTGTATTGAACCACGGAATGATCGTTTTTTGGTGAGTCAAGCGTTGAGACACCGCAAATCTTCGTATATGGACCTCAAGAAGTAAGAAATGTGCATATTAGTCTGTAGACGGTCAGGAGGAGGTTTCTCGCTGCCAATATATGCACTTGTCACCCAACCTGTGGCTGTAAATTACTCCGTGAATATCGAGCTGCCAGGCTTAGCTTCGCTCGAAATTGTATGCCATGGACTCAAGAAGACTGGGATAGGGTATTATTCTCCGATGAAGCCAGGATATCTCTGTACGGTGAAGACCGACGTCGGCAAATTCTACTAAGATGAGGAGAACGCTTTATGGCTCTGTTATGTTTCGGACGAAATTCGTTGGGTCGTACGGAACTACTCTTCATCGAAAACGGCTCACTGACAACCCGCATTGGCCGCTCTTGGCGAAAACTTAATTTTTATGGACGACAACGCTCGCACCCACATCTCGCGATGTGGAAGCGTATATAATAGAGGTCAGAATTCGCCGTTTTGATTGGCTAGCTCGAATTCCCGACCTAAATCCCATAGAGCATGTCTGGGATGTTCTGAAGAAACGAATGAGATAAGTGGAGCCGGCTCCGCAGACTGTCAGAGAGCTAAAGAATGTGATTACCGCAGAGTGGGAACGTATTTCGCAAGAAACCATAAGAGATATAGTCGCAAGCATGCCCAGATGAATGCAAGCTTTAATTTCAGCAAGATGGGTCACACTCCATACTAAACTTTTATCTGCTTTTACTTTATTAAAGAAAAAAACAAACAAAAAACGTTACTCATTTTAACTTAGCGAGCATTTACACTACTAGCGCTTTAAGGATAAAAGTGACGAAAACTATTCCTGCTAATTAATTTACAAAATTCTGAGTACTACCTACCTAAAATTATCAAACAATCTAATATTAACAATGAAATTGTTTCTTTGCTTAGGTGTCCGTTTTTTTGCAAAAGAGTTTTACTCAACAAAAGCACATGCATTGTTACAACAACATTAGTTCCTGTACTAACAGCTACGTGTTGCTTATTAAGAAATAGTGAGGTGAGGCATGCATGTGTACCGCACCTTGGCTGGGCGCCAACCGCAGCCGGGCAGAGGCAGTCCGTCGGGTCCGAGCGGGCAGGGCGCGTCCAGCCCGGGCACGCCCTGCTCTCCACGATCGCCTTTGTCACCTTTGCGTCCACGTTTACCGCCAGGTCCCTGGTCACACACAAATAAAAATCATTCGTCGCAATTTTTATATCATAAATTACAAAAATAAACGTCAAGAACAGGCTCTGTGATAACGATGTTCACATGTGTTCACATAACGATGGCCTTTAGGAAATAAAAAAATACGTTGGTTCAACTCTTCATTACTGTTTAGTAATGAAGAGTTGAACATTAAGAAAGCATTAAGTACAAGTCATAAAACTTTATGCGTGAGACAGAGGGACAAGCTTTTTTGACTGGTACTTAATGATTTACGTGGATGACTCGTGCTGCAGCTAAACTATAGTTGTAGCACTGATGGGTCGGTTCGACCGGGGAAGAACCACGCTCTCGCAGAATGCCAGCGTAAAATAGCTGCTCAATGCTGCTGTGTTTCGTATGGCGAGTGTCGGAGACTCTTTTTACTGAAAGCGAGACATTCCATTTTAGTCCTTAGGGGTAACAACGCATCTGCATTCTGATTCTTAATCGATGATAAATGTAGATCTCTATGGGCCACAGCATTCACTTACGATCAGGTGGCCTGCGTGCTTGTTTGTCATCCTTATTCTATAAAAATGCTATTAAATTATCAGCCTTTGATCAATTTCATTTGTTTGAATACAAGTGAAGATACAGAACATATTATTTTAGCATTACGTTAATAAATCGTTAGTAGATCGTGCAAAATGGACGATGGAATTGTTGTTGAGGAGTTAGCGACAGACCGGTCCAATGCAAACGGCAAGCGAATTGAAATAATGAAAAGTCACACTTACCGGTTCTCCGTTGTAGCCTTTGTCGCCTTTGGGACCCTACAGATGGAAAATAGGATATTACTACCGGTTAGTTCACTAACAGTTAGTAATAATAAGAGTACCGACCTCCTGTCCTGGTATGCCGTCGGTGCCCTGAAAGAGGAACACGACATATTAGTAAAGGCAGCACAGGGTAAAGTGTATGCAGGTAGATTATGAGGCCTTTTCACATGGACACGATTTCCAGTAAGGCGCTGTGCCGAGATAAGTAGTTTTGTACAATATGAGCAAACATGGAAGCTTGCCATTCCATGTGAAAAGTGCCTCGGAGCAGGTGGTCACGTACGGGCAGTCCGGGGTCACCGCGCTCGCCCTTAGCGCCCGGCTCGCCCTGCGCGCCCTGAAACACGTGTCAAATGTTCGTTCATCTGTTTTGCTAAGATAAATCAAGTACTTTAAAGCCATGTTGGACAAAGTATCGTATTTGAGACACAATTTTGACGCGCAAGAATTGATACTTCTTGAAATAGTATATATTCGGAAAAAATTGCGCATACATGAAATACGCAATTAAACTCTCTATTGAATGGATTTTTATTTATTTGTTTATATTAATCGATATAAAAACTATAATTATTTAAATTCTACATTCGAGTTCTTGTTTTTTTAAGCGATAACAATATAATATTTTGTCGATAATATGAAAGGTACGGTGATATTGAATTAGATTCTTCATCGAATACATTTTTATTTAGTTCACCGAAAATAAAAAAGTAAGTTTTTGTTCACCGAAAATCGCACGCACGCTTACTTTGTAAAAAAAATATATACAAAACTAAGAAGGGAGGAAATCCTTTCCGAAAAGTCGATCTACCTCTATTTCGGCACAAGTCTGTTGACTTTCAAGTACTTTACATTTTTAAGTAGATTTATTAAATCATATTTATCATATATTACTATTATGAATTTAAAATTAATAGCAACTTATGTACCAGAAACTAAATACGTTAAATTTAGGAACAATACATGTTTTCTGTAGTAAGTATAAAATGATGGACGTATTAAGATAAAAGTTACTTACTTTCATTCCGTCGAGTCCGGGCGGGCCCTGCAGACAACGTACACGTCAGCACATTATGAACTTTCCGTATTAATTGACATTCTGTTTGTTTATATTTGCATTCATAGGGTATACTTGCATTCTCTTTAATTTTGTCATATCCAACTGCCACTTAAATATCTCCACGGAGACATATTTCTCATATGCAATTAAAACCACGTAGACAAGCATTAATGAATAACATTCGAAGATTTGTGATAATACGATAGAGTTGAAATAATTGAGCAGGCTAATGAGTTGGGCGCAGAGTTCGTGCAGGAATTACACGAGTTTGCCTCGGCTCGACATGCAAGAAGGCGCAGTCCCAACGTATGGACAGTTCAAAACCGCAGAGGAATAAGTAAAGAATGGAAAGATCAATATGCATAGCATGCAATTATTTATTTTTCTCGAAAATAAACTGTGAACAACAATACTTAATGCTCTCGTGACATATGGTACAAATGACAACTTTCGTTTTTATAAAAAACTAAACCTTAATTGTAATCAATACAATACAATACAATACAATACAATACAAGAGTAGTTACAGAAGAATCCGATACGATGATAGAGAAGGAAGGAATATAATATACTAAGGTCGACGCGCGTCGACGCGAGAGTTACCACATCTTTAACAAACCCGTCACTTAAATCTAAGAGTCGATACAATTTTGTACATTCGTGTTTATATTAAATACAGATAACTTTAATAAATTACATATAATGCTTAGAGAACAATTAAAAAGGACAGAAAATACAAGGGAGGGAATATCGAGCGGGTCGTGGACGGAGCGGTCGGGCGCAGCCGACTTCCTCCACTCTGCCCGGAGGAAAGCTCAACCGAAGCTGCCCACCCAGCCACTTTACACTATAATACTGACATGCGGCGATTAACTCTTCATACTACGGAGGTAATACGTACGCTGACGCAACCGATGTATGAAGGTTTCATTATCAAATTTACAAATAAGGTATCTCTTTCAAAATAGTATCTCTGATAGTTAGGTTAGGTTATAATTGATTGTAACTTTAAATATTAGTAAATATATTTATAATACACGTTGATTTTTATATAATATTTCGTAAGGAATGCTTAGTACTTACGGACAATTTAATTGAAGAATTACTTAACTAGAAAGAACAGAGATGAGGATTAAATACTACGAGAGAAATACCGAATGTCTGACTCCTGTGTCCAAGCTAATATCTAACAATAATGTAGATGATACAATGGTGCCTACAGGGATTAATAGAATAGAGGTAAGTAGATCAAGATGGGTAAGAACAAAGACTTCTATGTGTATTACTAGACGGACAGTACGGTATTTATAGTGTGCACTAAGTTACGGTCAATTTTCCGTAACTTCTTTAGTCGATCGCAAGCGGCCGAGAAGATTAGTTCTTTGTTTTGTAAATCGCTAACGTTGTTTTCGACAATCTAACACTGATTTTATTAAATGTGATTAAGCAAACGCTTTATTTATGTGCGCACTTTGTCAACGTGATTTGAGTTTATCTTAGATAAGAATGTAACGTTATCTTGTATTTGCCTAAAAACAGCAACTGTCGTAAATGAAGCCAGCTACTCGCCCAGCCGGCGTCCGTGCGATCCAAAGCTGTGACACATTTTTTGTTCTGAATTGCCGGTCCAGTTGTATACTTAGTAGTAGTATACTTCTTAGAAGTCTTTGGGTAAGAAGAAGCTACAGTAAGAATGAGGCAGAACACAGGAATCGTGCATTCGTAGATCACTTAAACAATACACTTAAATTACTTGGCTGTATATTACGAGTAAAAAAAAATATCTTTATACACATTTGCAACACTTACAGTCTACATTTGGTAACGTCTTAGAGTAGATCGCTTAGAACAATTTAGGACTAGCGGCGTAGATACAAATTGTACAATTTACAGGAGCGGCGGCGGGGGCGGGGCGCGGGGCGCGGCGGCGGCGGGCGCGGCGGGCGCGGCGGGCGCGGCGCCGGCGCGGTACTACGTGCGCGCGAACTCCGGCCAGCGGTTGTCCTGCGCCCACCCGGGTTAGTACGTTAGTGCGTTAGTGCTTACTGCTTACTGCTTACTGCTTAGTGACGTTAGTGCGCACTCTGCCAACTTACCGACCTTATAGCTAACTAGCTGTTCCCCGTTACTGTGTCTGTGTGGAATACTATTCGTATGATAGGATCACCATCCTGCGCGGACGGCTAGTCGCCGTAGATACTATACATATATCTATTAAACACTAGCTGTTCCTCGCGACTTCGTCCGCGTGGAATTTTTTACGATTGGATTTCAAGGGTTTTAATTTTTTTGCGCAGAACCCTAATTATTTTTCTTAAATAAAAGAAGCCTCAGATTCTCCTTATAACATCAGCTATCTACCTATATATTTCGGAGATTAGCCGGAATAAACATACAGACAGACAGACAAAAATTTAATTTTTTTTTGTAAGTACCGTATACACGTTTATATGCATTTAGTAAAAAGCTGTTATTTTGACATTACAAACAGACGCTTCAATTTTATTTATTTGTTTAGATGAAATAGGAGGTATATATTATATTGCTGAAACTCGACAAACTTCTAGCATTTTTTCATCTTTCTAAAATTTTAAGACAGTGTAATTAGGTAATCTAGCATGTAATAGCGCTAGCTTACTAGAGTGGTAAGGTTGGCAACAGTGACGTCACGCAGTTGCGCGGAGCGAGCGACTGCGCGTTAACCATCATGCGGAAAACCGGTCCATCTACACTACAGAACTCCGTTAGTGAATTACCTAAGTGTTACTCACCCGGGGTCCCGTGTCGCCCGGATGCCCCGGAACACCCGCCTCGCCCGACGTGCCCGGTACTCCCGGCAAGCCTACGGGTCCCTGCGTGAATATTGCAAAAGTATAAAGTATAAAAAACTGAAACATCAAAAACTTTACTGTGTAAAAAGGAAGAAGTTAATTTAAAATAAATTGTATTTTATCTCCATAAACTTTTACGCCTGTCACCCAGAGGGGTAGGCAGAAACTAGGGGCTTCCATATTTGCCACGATTCTGAGACACTTCTCTCCTTTCTTTCCCATCCATATATTTACGCATACATGCTCGTCGGTTAAGGGTACTCTTGATGCAGTCCATCTTCAGTATCGCTAAACTCCTCCAGTGTTGCAGATGTCTATGGGCGGTGGTGATCACTTACTATCGGGTGAGCTGCATGTTCGTTTGCCGCCTCTTCTTTAAAAAAAATTCCAATTTTCTATAGCGTCCCTTGCCGACTCTGCCGCTCACTTCTGCAGCATAACTTTACTTTGTCACTCTTTCCTCACTAATTCTTACAATAGCATAGTACTTATATACAGAATGGAAAACGAAAACAGGCCCATCGGTGACTGAAGATTGTTCTACAATGTACTCAAAAAAGGAAGTTCAAATACTCTCACACTTCTTCTGCCACATCTAACTTTCACTACCATACATTAAGGTAGAGACTAACAAAACTTTGTGTATTGGGTATACATGTCTTTTTTGTCACATTCTGACTTCCCATTAAAGAGTGAAGAGCCCAACATTAACTGCATGTCCTGCAATCACTATATTCTGTATTCTGGTCATGTCTGCCATCCCTGCTAAACACACATCTTAAATACACAAATTCATTCACTTGCTCAACCAACTCGCCTTCTATTCTTATTTCACTTGTCTTTCAAAAACCACCATATACGTCTTACTTGCTTTTAGTTTTATTTCGCTTTTTTAATGATAAGTTCATTAACGTTGAATTTTATTGTGGAATTACGAATAAAATTTACTAACCGGTAATCCCATGGGACCTGCATCTCCTTTCTCACCTCGTTCACCCTAAAATTTTAAAATTATTCATGAAATTTACTAATCAATTCCTGCCCTGGTACCTATCACTATACTATACGAAAGTACTACTGCACTACAAGAATATTTGATTGTAATACGTAACAAAACACTTGTGATTTTTCTGAAGAAACTCTTGTTCAATAACATTTCTTAGAATTTCTTTCTTATTATTGATCACGAAAACTAAGTAAAAATAGAAGAATGGCTTAAGATACGATTTAAATTTTTTTATTATCTGTTGTGGAGCCGGAACCAATCCAGTTTTAAGATAGGATCTAAATGGTCCTTATAAGGATGCAATTGTTATGAGATGTTAATGAAGTAGATATTTAATATAACCTGCTACCACCTTCAAACAAAGAAGGCTATAGATGCGTTGTCATACTAAAATGGAACGCCTCTCGGCATCTAATTATACTTGCTCTATACCTCTCAAACTGGAACACATCAGTTCACGATCTTCTACTTGTTACAGAAACTGGTAAGAAGGTTAGATGTAGATATCCAGATGGACTCCTAGGCAACGAAGGAGTCCTACTACCTAGTAAATCGATAAGAGGACAGGCTTTGACTGCCTCATTTGGTGTAGTACGCGAGTGGTCGTAACTGCGATTGCCGATCATGAGGTCCTGAGTTCGAATCCCGTGGTCGGGCCAAAATTAGTTATTGTGTTTTTATATCAAGAAATTCTCAGAGTCAGGATTTCGGCGGTGTTTCACCCCCGTGCGTCGGAAAGCACGTAAAGCCGTTGATCTTGCGCCCGATCTCTCTTCGGTCGTGTCGGATTGCCATCCCATAGAAATATGAAAGTGAGGGAATAGAGAGTGCACCTGTGCTTGCGCAATCACTCGGGCACTATAATGCTGTTCTGCGCGGATGGCCAGTCTCCCTTGAGACTGGCTGCCGTGACCAAAATTCGGTCTGAAGGACATTATTAAGAGGACAGAAAGAAATAAATAAGGAACGGTGTGTGGTGGCTTGCGAGTACGTACAGCTTTCCCGCGCATGCCCGGCTCGCCCTTGTCGCCCTTGATGCCGGGCGGGCCCGCCACGCCCGGCGAGCCCGGGGCACCCGGCGCGCCCGGAGGACCCATCACCTGCGGACACCGATATATAATGGTGGATAAGTTAGTTAGTTAGTTAGTTCACTGTTACTAATATTATCTAATATAATGTAGGTTAAGTTTTCACTATTACTGTTATACATTTATGGCTTAGCACAAATATGACTAACACAAAAAATAACTATATGCGAATAGTTTCACTTGGAATAAAAGTAAAACTACAACGGAAATATTGTCTATATAGTTTTTACCTTTTTCATAAATCAACATCAATAATATCATCATCAATATCATCATCATCATCATTACAGCCCATCACAAGTCCACCGCTGAAAATAGGCCTCCCCCAAGGAATGCCACAAAGCACGGTCCTGAGCCACCTGCATCCATCGGTTTCCTGCATGTCTTACCAGGTCGTCACTCCATCTAGTGGGGGGACGCCCTACACTTCGTCCGCCGGTACGAGGCCGCCACTCGAGAACCTTTTTTCATCATCAATATCATTTTAATTAAAATAGTGTTATCAAAAGCAATAACGCAATTCAAAAGCGAAAACAGGATTTTGAAATATATATATCTATCACATCTCTTGAATATGGTAGGAAGAGGTGTGAGATATCTGTTTTATATTGTGCTTCATACATACTACACCGCAAAATATATTTAATACACTGCGCCAGGTGTAAATTAAAGATTTTAAATATATACTACATTCATCTCTATATATAAAAATCAATTGTTGTCTGTTAGTCTCGCTAAAAGTCGAAAACGACTCGAACGATTTTGATGAAATTTTTTGTGTGTGTTTGAGTGGGTCCCTGGATGATCTAAGCGATTCACAATTGGACCCGGTAGGTGGCGCTGTTGTTGAGATCCAGAAATCACCCTTGCGAAGCCGGGGCGGATCGCTAGTATACTATATTTTTAAGAACAAAAAAAGAACACAGTTTTTATCATATTAGTACCAATTATTTTAATATACTATCCTTGCACAATCACTTCCGTGTTTTACCATTTTTTCCAATTAATTTTTTAGACTTACACCCGACAACCATACTAATAAATCTTTAGATAACAAGTTGATTTTACAAATATATTTTTATAAATATAGATGTAATGGTGATGTCACAAGCTTTTCTACAAATGCCAACTTCAGCTGCACTATCTTGCCTCGAAGACTGTAATACCCACATTGTAATAGGATGGAGAGTCATATGCCGGAAAATTATTCCGATCCTTTGCTGTAAACATTACAAACGACAAAGCAAACCGTTTGCTTCGAATAAGTGGTATCCATTACAGCCTATAAAATTCTACTGCTAAACATAGGTCTCCCCCACAGATTGCCCCAATAGGTGGCACTTTGCCATAGTTGCCACGCTTGGCAGGCGGATTTGCAAGTGAAATCTTTTATTTTTTAAGTTATTATCAGGAAGATGCTGCTGCCTATTTCCTGTTTAAATTTTCCTCAGTCGCCCGTTGCGACACCCGCGGGACGATGGAAGGTGGATATATTGGATGTTCTTACACCGCCACTACACGATTAATGAGTGGTGTGTTGACAACAAAAGGATGGAAACTGGAAATTTCATTTTTATTATATATTTTTATTAATTTTTTTGTTTAACCAAGTGTTCCCAGTAATGCTTTCCAGCTTTCACGATCTTGAATAGACCTTTATGACCAGTGGTTATGTGTATTAATGTCAGGTAATATTGGTTTGGAGTGAGTTTGAGTTGGACATGAACAAACTAAACATTGAAATAAAATATTTTTTTTCATTAAGTGTTACAAAATGAGGTAAAATCAAACGTTATAAAAATCTAAAAAATTATTTGCACTCAATGTGCAGTATTCGCGAAAATATGAGAAATCACTATGTTAAACTACGGACTACTATATTCTGTTTGCTCTCTTCAAGCGTTGATTAACATAAAATTTTAATGAATTAAAAACTTTCGTTCAATTCTCTATTAACCAAAATAGTGTTTGTAATAATTTTAAAAAGGAATCAGAACAACTTACCATTTCATGTCCATAGAGTTCGTAGCCGGTGCCATCTCCCTGCAAGTTCAACAGTGGCTATAAAGATTAACAGTTTTGTGCTGGTTCACGTGAGCTATTCGTGATTTACTTAGCAATAAACTCAAGTCAAGGTTCAAGAAGTAATTAGCCAACAGGTTCTAATATAATATTAGAATAAAATAATTTTGACAGGACTGATCTGTTACTTGGTTTATTTTATAAAGTTATTCAATGAAGCCAATTACGTAAATTTTTATTTAATTCAAATTTTATTAGGTTTTTATTTTAACAAATTTGCACGAGTGTAAGTAAGAGGAGATAGTTACCTGCCTTCTTCTCAGCTTCCTGTACTTCTGGTTGACAGCCGCCGCGACGCCACCGGGAACATGCAACAGCGGATCGTTAAATATGCGGACTACTTATCAGACATAACAATAGACAAAGACAGAGCTTGAATATGTTAAAAGAAATTTTACACATATATGATAAAGAAACACTAGAAATGCGACAGGCAAATGAGGTGTACATTTTACAGCCTATTAAAGTTCACTGCTGAACATAGGCCTCCCATTGTTGCCGCGCTTGGCAGGCGGGTTGGCATAAGTAATTTTTTATTTTCTAGTTGTTATTAGGAAGATGCTGCTGCCCATCTTCTGCCTCAGTTTCCCTCTGTCGCCTCTTACGACACCCACGGGACGATTTGGTGTTGTGGTTATTCCTACACCGCCACTACAGGGTGAAAATGATGTGTAATTTCTATAGAATTTTTAAAGAAATCCGTTGCAAAATACGGTTAGGTATAGCTATTGAATGTACACTAACGATTTGTTATCTCTCAGTGAAACTTCAATATTATTGCATGTACAGAATACACAGTTACATCAGTTGCAAGAACAGTTACAGGTATGTTCATTATTTTTGTAATATAAAATAAAAATTTTATACGTGGTAGAGTCACGCTGCAGCTATATTAGTAGTATAGTTGTAGCACGAATGGGTCGGCTCGACAGAGGAAGGACCACGCTCTCACAGAATACCAGCGTAAAATAGCAGCTTGACGCTGGTGAGTGTAGAGAAACGGAGACCCTTTTTACTGGAAACGAGGCATTCCATCTTAGTCCTCACGGGTGACAACGCATCTGCATTTTGATTCATAGTCGCGGATAGAATGTAGATGTCTATGGGTCACAGCAACCACTTACCATCAGGTGGACTGTGTGCTCGTTTGTTACCCTTATCCTATAAAAAAAAACTGATATAATCTCGATGATGTCGTCAAATGAGCTGGTTGGTAGGCTTAAATATTAAATCAGTAAAGAATAACAGTGAATTAACTGCAAGTGTTAAATTAATCACTTTTAAAAATTAACTAGACCAATACATTCAGGTAGATGAGGGCGAGCAGCCTCTAAACCTGCTGCGATAATATGCTTAGTAGCTATTAACAGATCCGGATTAACGGAGCGGCAAAGTAGGCAGTTATACCACAGTCCGAAAAATATGTTTTACTGTAATTTAGGAAGTTGTGAAAAGAAGACTTTTAATAGCTTAGTCCGGCCCTGGCTGTCAAGCAAGTCAATGAAGCCTTCTTGCCTGCATTCGTCAAGCATCATCGCCTTTAATATGACCAAACGACCACGCCGGCCTGAGTCGACCACGTTAGACATAAGACGGCGAATCAGCCGACCTAGTCTCGTCCATGACTGATCTGTGCATTGGTGAATTGGCTCCAACACATTCGTCCGGTTTCAGGTGTCAATGACGTCACATTTTACAGTTGCCTGCTTAACTTGAAAGACATGACAATCGACCTGAATTTGCGAATCTTATGTCTGGTTGTTGACTCGTATGGGCTCCTGCTTTCTGATATCCCTTTTAGTTAGTAGTTAACCATTTATTGAGATATTTGAAACAGTTGCATTTAGTTTGAAGGCTATTTAATTACAGAAACCGTATAAGAACTCCGATCTTTGTCTCTGGATGTTTTCCTTGTGAAAGTTATGTTTGTAAAATACACCCACGATACAGGAGAAAATCTTAGTGTGCAAGTTACGTTTTTTAAAGAATAAATTAAAAGAATAAGATCTATTTTGTGTTTATTAACATTCTTACCGTCGGACAACGGTTATTTGGTAATAATTATTTAAAAAAATAGTTTACTCACCGAATCTCCCTTATCCCCTTTATCACCCTTAAGACCCGGGTACCCAGGTGGGCCGGGTAGGCCGGGGGCACCCAGCATGCCAGGCGATCCTATATCGCCGTAGTCCCCTTTTTCTCCTTTTGGTCCTATTTCGCCCTGTTAAAAATGCATTGATATAGCAATTGCCGATTGAATTGACATATAATATTCATATATTCATCACATATAGAACTCATGTTCGAATAAAAGTTTCTTACTTCTTTAATAAACGATTAATTAAACCTTATGCTAACACACAAAACAATGACTTACGACATTTTTAAGGTAACGCAGTCGATCTGTTCCCGCTGACTTTTAACATTGTAACCAACTTTCAGTACGAGTGATGATTTTCTCCTAAGCTTTGTACAATCAATGAGGACATCATATAGGTGTACTTACTGATTTTTTATTGGATTGCTCCACTTCTGTTGCAATAATAATATAACCAGTCGTTTGATTCAAGGACAAATTTTTGTATGTTTTATAGAATTATTTTTTTAAAGAAATTGTCCAATGGTGAGACAAAATTTAAATAAGTCTTAAATATCTTTATGATACATTATATGTGATACGAACATAGTGAGTAATAGTCATATTATGATAATAGCATAGTTTAACGAACCTACCGAAACCATTAACAACCATAAATAAAATATCAATAATGTATAACCACAAATAACTAGAATGTATTATTTTATTGAAACCATATTTGTTTTGCAAAAGAGAGCCGTACAAGCGATTTATAACTTAAATTAAACTAAATCTGTTATTAAAATAAACTTAAATCCCTTAGAGAAAAAATTTAAGAAATAACATATTAACTTTGGCATCGCAATATATTTATAAAAATGTAATGTATGTACATTAAAACATAAATAGCTTTGATAAGAATAAAGATGTTCATACTTTAAACACACAACAAAAATTTTGTAAAGTGAAATATGTTTAAAAAAAAGTCCCTCTGGGTTTCTTGCTAGTTCTTTCCAGGACAGATGTATTTTCCGAACCAGTGGTAAATATAAAAATGACTTTCATTAAGTATTCTATAATAATCTATATTGAATAAAAATCATTCTATTCTATTCTATTAATTAATTAATCTTAGATTATGTTATGATCATGTTTACGTGGTTACGAGCCATGCTGCACCTATATTTACTTAGTTGTAGCACCAATGGGTCGGCTCGACCGGGGAAGGACCACGCTCTCACAGAATACCAGCGTAAAATAACCGGAGACCCTTTTTACTGGAAACGAGGCATTCCATCTTAGTCCCCACGGGTGACAACGCATCTGCATTTTGATTCGTAATCGAGGATACATGTAGATGTTTATGGGCCACAGCAACCACTTACCATCAGGTGGACTGTTTGCTTTCTTGTCACCCTTATCCTATAAAAAAATGTTAGATGAAATTTATCAGCGCTATTAAAAATGATTGCTCTATTTTGCACTTATATCTATCTGGTGGCATAAATCAGCAAAAACACTCACTACTACTAAGTAGTAGAAGGGTGGACGTATAGTCAGTATTATACGATGCTGCGTCATGTTCCCCTGTAGTGACGATGAAACCGCGTTTTCTTTATTTGTCCCAAAGTTGATTTCAGGTGTCCATGGGCTACAGTAGCTACTCACCATCATTTGTACTGATACATCCTTTTTGTTCTTCTAATAATGTATTAAAAATTTAGTTACTAACGGGCTTGCCGGGCGGGCCAGGTAGGCCGATAGCCCCTGCGCGGCCGTCGATGCCGGGGGGCCCGCGCGGTCCCACTGGCCCCACCACCCCTGCACTCCCCGCCGGCCCCGGCACTCCTGCAATACACCAACATTCTTTAATAAACTGGGCACAATTTCATAGAGAAAAGTACTGATCAGACACTTTAGTCTAGAAGTAGTAGCCCATACGCACTAGAGCTAACCGCTTGAGCGATTTTCGGTAGCGAGGAACCGTGTAAGCCGCTGCAATTAGTCTACTATGCTAATCGTTTCAAATATTTCGACCGAGGTTCTATGGTATCCCGTTGCAGCAGCAAAATAAATGCTGTCGAAAAAGCAGACGTTGTTTATCTATATTCTTTTTAAGTCTTTAACAGATATCTGTTACTTGAAGAAATTATTTAAGAAATAAATTTTATAGTAGCGAAATAGCGTTCAGGCTTAACAACGGCTTGCCGCGTCTATGCAAGACGACTGCCAGCCAAGAATCGGACCGTCCCTGTTACAACCGTCACCCTGAAAATTCTGGCGGCTAGAGGCTCGTCTGCGTTGCAAAACCGGTTGTAATGTATGTAAATGTATGGACAAACGAAGATAATCATAATAATATGATTGTTCCATTGCGTATGTACGTAGCTTGCATATCCTCTATAAATTTTAGTGTATTATCAACGGTGTCGCAGCGCTTTACTCTTTTGGTATGTAAAAAATCAGCGGATTTATAATATAACAATGAGTGATCAACCGTTAACCGCTGTAGCGGTTGACCGCCAGTGCGTATGAGTCTTAAAAGAAACTATGGAGGTAATTGTAATTTTGTGAATGATAAAAGTGGTGGCGTAGGACAATAACATCACCCCATGTCATCTCGTGGAGGTCTCGTCGGGCTTTAAACCAAAAGGTTATGGGGCTTTTGATAGATTTATTACGTGTTAGCTATATAAGCAATATAATTATGGCAGGTATGGGTCGGCTCGATGGGGGAAGGACTAGCTCTCACAGAATACCAGCATAAAATAGCAGCTCAACGATGCTGTGTTTTGTATGGTGAGTGTAGAGAACCGGAGACCCTTTTTATTGGAAACAAGGCATTCCATTTTAGTCCTCACTTGTGAGAACGCAACTGCATTTTAATTAGTAATCGAGGATAGATGTAGATATCTATAGATATCTATCTTATTAGTAATACAAAAATGAGTAGCAAGAAGAAGAACCAAATGTTAACAAAACTGATTTACCTGTTCCTAAGTATAATGAACCAGCAGCAGCATCGGCGACGAGCACGGCCGCGCGCCGTCGGTATTCACGTTGTCGTTAAAAAAAAATTCGCAGTACGACCGCGTCAGTTGTCATTTGTACCGCTACCACAATGAGTCTACTTGAACAGAACGGTTAGCTGTGCGAAGTTATGAAGCCATGCAAGTGCAACAGTTCTGATCACAAACACTTGAGATTCGTTAGACACATTCTTAAACGCATGCTACATGCCCAAAACCAATCATAACCTTTATGTCATAATTTGAAGCGAAAGGAAAGAAACTGCACGTGTTTAGATCAGGAAAAGAGGAAAGGGAAAGCCAAATATGTAGAATTTTTGTCCTATATTTAAATTTTCTAAAGTGAGCATTGTTGAAGTGATAGATATAGTTTCAAACATAAAAATGTATCAACTGGATCTTAAACGAATTAAGTGTAAAGTGTACGAAGAATTTAATATTTGATCGTTATGCAATGACGTAATATGCAAATATGAAATACACAAATGAAAAAGGGAAAGGAATGAGGTGATTTGATATCGGTATATTAGGAACGTAAATCAATGAATGAACTAACAAAGTTTCCAAGAATACTAAAGAATCGTACAAGTGAGTAAACAAGAAACAAAACTTGTTCTTTATTATTCATCGTTTGAAGAATTAGTTGAACCTGACATCAACTTTGGGAAATACTAAATCTTTTCCTTGACGGAAGACCATATTAAAGGAACGTTTGTAAAAAAACGATACTCGGAATCTTATCAATAATACAAAAGTGCACCGCAGTAACCCTATTGCGCATTTAATTTGTGTTTCAGAATTACGTGTCGACGAAACTTCTACTGTAATTTAATATAAGGCAAATTTTGCTAAATACTTCCGAGATGGTTCTAAAAGGCGCATTTATCTGAAAGGGGGAACGTTGTCTTGAGTGCGCCCTTTGTGCTATTTTAATTGACTGCAATGTTTAGCGAGAATTTATCATATAATCTATTATTTTTTACTCAAACTTTTTCTTTGATTATTTCTTTTTCGAAGGCTACTACGCATCTGGCCTGTAACGATTCTGAACTAGGTAAAGAAATATGGGAGTCTGAAATCAGCTGCGACTGTTCTTTTTTATATCTGTTTGAAATAAGAATTGACAAAATAATGTAGTATGATGTATAGTTTTGTTTGAAGAGGAAATCGTAAAAGCGAAGATCGGTAGTGCGAGAGGTAGAAAGGAAAGGGTGGGAACGTGCACGAGGACTGAAGGTCCGCGGCCGTCAGCGGCGGGTGATTGGCGGTTGGCAGGCAGTGGCGGCTGGCAGGTGTGTGGCAGGAGTGTGGCAGGAGGTGGCAGGTAGCAGGCGTACCCGCTTGCCGCGCTTGCCACGCGCGCCGCGCTCGCCGGGCGGGCCGGGCACCCCCGCTGCGCCGCGCTCCCCGCGCGCCCCGTCCGCGCCTTCAACACACCGCCGCTTCAGACAGCGCACCCACGCACACACACACACACACACACACAGGCCCGGGGCATGACGACACTTACAACTACTGTTTATTGCTTTAACTACGCAACTACATACAACTCTACCCGACAGCCGACGTTAATCGTAAACCAAAAATTAATTTTGCGGAGTCTCGAAAATAATACTGCAATTAAGCATCCAATATAATAAAATATAGTGCAGTTATTTTGTCGAGAGCCCGCGCATCCGTGCGAATGGTGCGTGTAAGCTACTGAGGCCCGTGAATTGTTAGGGCGAAGCGAGTTAAAATTCGGTGAGGTAAAATTTGTAGGTCTTACCGGGAGGTCCAGGAGGGCCCGGAGGACCCTCGATGATGCCGGTAGGAAAGGCATCACCCTTAAGTGTCGTGGTGTAGCCACGCTCGCCCTTGTCACCCTTGTCGCCCTGCAATCGTCATGATAATACTATTAGAAATCACCCACTTAAATAAACAATGGCCATATTGCAAACGAGACATAATGTTATGTTAAAAACATGGAAATCAACAGCATTTGTACTTGTCAAGTCAATGATCATACAATAATAAAAAAAATACAATAAAACTTCAGTTGCTTAGATCGATTTTTAATTATTTTTTTAGAGGTTGACTTATTTTAAATACGAAGAATATAAAAAAGAAAACAGACCTTGAATCCGGATATGCCCTGTGGGCCGGGTGGTCCCTGAGGACCCTGTATGCCCTGAGGGCCAACAGGGCCCGGGGGGCCCGGTGCACCTGTCACCCCCGGTCGCCCCTCGTTGCCCGCTAGCCCTGTTGCCCCTGTCGCGCCGGGTGGTCCCGGTGGCCCCGGCTCACCCGGTTCACCCTGAGATATATTTACTAGTGATTAATCGAAAGAAAGGCGTAAATTGTGCGAAAAATTAATCTCTGATAGGGACAGGCAAATTCTCTTTCTTAAAAAGTTTAAAAATATTCTTACAAATATTAAATAACAACTTATAAAATGCAGTGTTGTTATTCTTTATAAGGGATTTATTGCTTTTTTTGGCAAATATAATATAGCGAACATTTATATCAATATTACTATACTACAACTGGCCAACTACAGTGATGTCAACAAAACGTGTAGATAGTAACGATATAAATACCTTGTAGCCTGACGGGTGCAACACTTGGACCTCACGGTAGCTAAAATGTTTCCCCTATATGTATAGCACGTGTATCGTAAGTATGATGAATCAGACCCTATCATCAGATACGGAGAACAGGAGCATGTTAATCATGAACATCAGTCTGCTGTTATATAATACCGTGAGAGTCTGCTGTAATCACTAAGCTGGACAATTCCGATCTCATTACACCTGATACTGCAGAATGTTTTCGGTGTTCATTATATCTAGCATATTCGAGACAGTTATTCAATTAACATTGGTAGTTTTTACTATTTTTATCCAACTTCAAAAAAAAAAAAGTTTACAAATTATTTTTTGTATGTTTTTGTATTTCATTTTTAACCGATTTTGATGAATCTTATTTTATTAAATAGGTTATACATCGTCGTTGATTATAAATATGGGAATAAAATTCTACCAATAAGGGTAGTAAAATAGAGAATGAAGTTTTAATGCAACTATTTAGACGACTATTTTTCCTAAATCCACTCAACAGAGTAAGAAAAAAATACTTTAATAAAAAATTGTAAGTACTTAAGTTAAACTGAAACCTTTAGACTTTTCATATATCTAATAAAACAAGTTATTTGTCAAAGAATATAATATGAATAAAGATTTTAATTACTTTGAATCGACAAAGGCCTAAAATATTACATATTATTACAATATTTTAGTAAGTCCAAATAAATAAATTAATGATCTTTATGGGAAAAGTATAGAATACTATAGTGCCTAGATACTAATGATCGTAAAGAGTAAAGAGTAATAGTGTCATGTGCTAATGATCGTAGTATTAACAGAAAACAATCCTTACAATTTACTGTTTCGAATTGCATTACATTACACCCACTTGATATTGATGATAAATTAACATAGTAACTACATAAATTTTGTCTTGTCTTTGTGTGAATTTGTGTGTGAGAAATTGTTTTTTTAATAGACATATTTTGTCAAATGGGCCTCCTTAGAAAACGGTGGCAGGTTTTTGATAAATAATCAAAATCTCAAATTTTTATTTGAGCAAAGCAATGCTTTAACTGCAATGTTTCAACCGTTTAGTTCAAGTTCCATTCATAAAGCAGATTTAGGTTGAATTTTATTTATTAATCATTACTAATAAACATTATTAGTTTATTCATATTGAAATTTCTTCCAGCAAGCCCGATACTGGACAGAATCAAAAAGAAGCAGATATTATTTTTTTAACGTTGTGAGAAATAAATAAATACTTGAGATGTAATGTCGGATGTTGGCTCACCTTGAGTTGTATGATGGAGTGTGCGGAGATGTTGTGGCCGGCCGCCTGCAGGCCCTACAGAGTCACACTGCGTCAATACACGTGCACACACACACAAACAAACAGTAAAGCGAATAAACAAACATAATATTGATGAAACAAACATAATTAAATATAAAATCTAAAAATATAAATCCATTTCAATCTAAAAGCCTCTGTATGAACTCTACACAAAATCAACAACATTGCTCGGTAAAGCCTCCGCTGCTCCATATCATTCGAAAGCAACATGAGATTAATGAGAAATTGCCAAAAAATGAAAGCGATGCGAATGTTAGCCGATACGATTTCTTTAAAACCGTAGTTTAAAACAAAGACCGCGACGAAGCGGCGCGTAAAGCGACACACTGCACTACAGGGCGCGGGGCCCGCCGTACCTTCACGGCTATGATCTCCGCGGTCGTATACGGACTCATCTTAAAGTTGTCCACCGATCTTTTCACACCCTGGAACCGTCGCAACATACTATTTAATTACACTTTCAATTCATGGTTATATTATATAAGTTATATTTTTTGGTTTTACATATTATATGCTTAATTATTTGTAAACTTTAATAGGTGGCAGGGATCCTATTCTACCTAGGAGTCCGTCTAGGTAGGTACCACCATTTTACCTATTTCTACCGCCAAATAGCAGTGCTTGCACTGCCGTGTGAAGTATACACTGTATGCGTGTAGAGAGCCAGTATAATTACGGGCTGTGAAGCATTCTATTTAAGTGCTCAGAGGTGACAGCTCCTCTGTAGCCTTCTTTGTTCAAGTTTAGCTGCAGGTGACCACGGCCTGCAGAAGCCACTTCCTATCAGGTAGACTGTAAGTTTATTTGTCACTTCATTTATATAAAACTACAAGTTTGCCTGAAGTACCTGGTTTTAATTATGTCGGTTCGGTTTACTCCTATATATTGAGTTGAGTTGATCCTAACTATATTGTGGTAGAATCATGCTGCAAATTATAATATAGTTGTATGACGAACGGGTCGGCTCGACCAGGGAAAGATTACGCTCTCTCAGAATACCAGCATAAAATAACAGCTTATTGCTGCTTTGTTTCGTATTATGTTATGTAGATAACCAGAGACCCTTTTTAAAGGAAACGCGGCATTGCATCTTAGTCCTCAGGGGTGACAACGCATCTGCATTTTGATTCTTAATCAAGGATAGGTGTAGACGTCTATGGGCCACAATAACTAAGCATTAGGTGAGTTGTGTGCTCGTTTGTCACACTTTAAAAAAAATTGACAGCATTCCCCAAATCTTGGTCAATTTTTATAAGTAACGTCACTACAATTCTAATCATTTGAAAGTTTTTTTTTTGCTCAAACCCAAAAACAATGTTTCGACTTACTTCGTAAGTACGAAGGCAGCCTGTATTGTTTAAAATTACGTACCTTTACAGCAGCGAATACATCGAAGCCTGGACTTCCCAGCTCGCCTTTTTGTCCTTTGTCACCAGGTCGGCCCTGAAACAGTATATTATATTACCATTAGCACTACAGCTTATAAAATTCCATTGCGGACCATAGGCCTCCCCCATAGCTTGCCTCATATTTGCATTTACATCTTTAAGTACATTAGTAGACTTATTTATTTTTCACGTATAGAAAGTTTTTAGATGCAAGCATCAGAATTTTTAAAATTGAACTTACCGGATCACCTTTAGGCCCGTCCAGTCCGATTGGTCCCTGAAAATAGTGCAAACAAAGTTGAACACTCTAATTCATAAGTGAAGTAAATTTCCAAACTACACATTAATAATTAAGTCTTTTGATTTTAAAAATATTATACCAACAACGAGTGGTTGAGGAAGAAACATTAGTTGAAGGTGAAAGATACTGCAGAGAGATTGCGTAAGGTTACGTTGGAAATGAAGAATAAGTTGACATGCATTCCAAGAGATTAGTTTGCATTGATAACTTTCACAACAGATAATTAAGTACTAGTTTATGTGTTACGAAGATGCTTCAAGCTAACAGGTTGTTAGTTTTCTAACAACTACATAATTTCTACAGTCTTAATTTCGCTAGGTGGATCTGGGTTTAGCTCGAATGTATTAACTAAAATTTTAATTCTGTCTGGTACTCTGGATTCATAGATACAATGCATACTATTAGAAAGTGTTCTGTTTTCAACCGACTTCAAAAAAGGAGGAGGTTCTCAATTCGACTGTATTTTTTTATGTGTGTTACCTCAGAATTTTTTCTAGGTGAACCGATTTTGATGAATCTTTTTTTTTTGAAAATTGGTGCTTCTAATGTGGTCCCATATAAATTTGATCAAGATCTGACTAGTAGTTTTTGATTTATCCTTAATAGTGCATATTTAATTGACTTCGACAACATTGATAGTGTTCTCATTTTATTTACATTGAAGTCGGTTGTAGGAAATTTTTAGTTTTACCACTTGTTTATGTAATCATTAATCCAAAAAAATTACGATTTTGAATGTATCAGTATTCTCACAGCACTAATTGTTGCAGATGTGTAAGGCCAGTATTCAGAGACAATCTCAACTTTAAACTCATATCACTCCTATCAACATGTTATGCCATTATAATATGATCTGGACTCAAACTAGTCAGAGAATCACTTAGAATACCTTCATTAATGTTACCTTACACTGAAATAACAAAAAACTATAAAGTAAACGAATTCTATATAATGACTAGGAGTACATATAATTGTTTGTACAAAATACATTGCGGAGTATTAACTGTAGTTAGTTGTAGCGAGGGAGGGTCAGTTAGCGGCGGCGAGCAGCGGGCTAGCTACGGGTCGCTACGGGGAGCCTCTTACCATAAAGCCTCGCTCGCCCTTCTCGCCTTTGCTTCCCTGAAACGTCACACTGTCGTACAGAAGCCATCGGTATACGAGCGACCCACGCCGCTGCCTTGCGCTCGGCGCAGTACAAAAGTAAAAAGGGGAAGTCGCTTTAAAACGCTAATGAACCAATTCTAATAATATTAGCTTTTATCTTTTACTTGTATTATAAAGTGCAAAGGTTATAACAAAATTTAACTTTATTTTCACTCAGAAGGAGAATCTAGCAAAGTTATCTCATTGATCATCAATTTCACTAGCGATATAGTTGTGCAAAAGACACACTAAGCGTCGTGAAGTCAAAGACATTAAGAGTTGAAAAGAAATTAAAATAATTTAATGAAAAAGAAAAAAGTAAAAATAAAAAATAACTAAAAATAAGTACCGGAAATCCGTTCTTCCCCGGTGCACCCATTAAACCCTGTAAAGAAAATTAAAAAATAAAACAAAATATTCTAATAACAAGACCCTCTATAACTTCAAATAGGTAATGTATGGTATATCCCTCTCTTATCTCTTTTTTCTTAAAAGATTGTTCCTTTAGGAGGACTGCGGTGATGGTAATTAACTAAAACGCGTTTGAGTTTGTAGTTGAGAGTGAACTCACCGCTGGGCCGGGTTCGCCTGGGTCGCCTTTTTTGCCCTTTTTGCCGCGCTTGCCGGGGGGCCCGGGAGGACCTGAAAATGATACAAAACGTACTCGTATATGTACACAGAATACCAACGTAAATAACTACATAGTTAATAATAACACTGTTAAGCCTTAAGACGTGGATTAAATTAATATACTTTTTTATTTTGTCTTACAGTGTTTTTAGATAGTTGAGGTGTATTTCTTAAAACATGATAAATTCTTTCGTTCAAATGGATAACAAATTCAAAACCGTATTGGGTCGTACAAATGATAAAAAAAAATTAGGGCTGTCTGTTCCCACTTTTTAATGGCTTGCAACAATAAAAACTTAAAACACAAATTTAATAACAATAAAACACAAAATATGTAATGCTGCAGGTTTCATATTGTGACACAATTACCTCTTTATTTTAAAAAGCAACGGGGCAAATAAATATTTTGAACTTCAGAATAGAGACAGAGATGCGAGTGACGACACGAATGCAAGGGCACTTGCATATGACATCACACTCGTGACGTCACAGCTCGAGTACTACTGCTTCAGGCGCTATAAGGGTGCTTCAACCACCCACCGACAACTAAATTTTGATTAAAAATTAATTTCAGTTCACTGAACTGGTAAATAAAAATATGATGGAGGAGAGCACACCATTAGCAAGATAAAAAATACGTTAACCATTTACATAGTAAATGTTCTAGCTATATTTATTAATAATTTTATATATATTAATAATTGTTTTAGGATATAAATTTATAGCCTTAAAATTTGTGCAAATTATAAATTTGCGTACAGATTACGTAGTGTCTGTTTAATATGTTATTGCCTTATTTAAAAATACCGGTAAATTGTTTTTATTTTATATATAGACACGAGAGACGTGCTTGATTAGGCGCTCTCCGATGCTGTAATTTCCCGAACGCTGCCCAGCCGAGTAGAATCCGTCGATTGACCTCTCGGTCGAAGTTGGACTTACCTAGTCGTACTATTTGTCCCAGGTAAACATACTCGTCAACAACTTCGAGCTTAGTGCTCCCAAAAACTACCGGTGTAGGTGTGACATGGACGTTATACATGATTTTTGTTTTATCCATGTTCATCTTAAGAGCTATCCGTTGGGAGGCACTATTGAGGTCATTGAGCATAGCGCTTAGGTCCTCACGCGATTCTGCCATAAGGACTATATCGTCGGCAAATCGAAGGTAAGTGATGTACTCGCCAAAATACCGTATCCTTTCTAGTACAGTCCAGTCCAGTATCATATGATATGGAGGCAGCTAAAACGCACTGGAACCGAAAGATGGTCTAATTACTCCATAAATTTATCAAAAAAAGAGGAAGGATAAGAGGAGACCGGTGCCCAGTTATGGGACTCATATTGCTTGTAACTCTCACTACTTTTACTTAGCTGATTAATTACGAGTAAAATGTATTAAAACTTCGAAACGTGACCTTAGATGTTTATATCATGAGCTGGAATCAGTGTTTGTTATAAAAATATAAATTGGCATTCATTTTGAATGTTGGTGGTTTTGTAAAGCATAATATATTTTCTAAGCCCTTTGAAGTGAATCAAAGGGAATGGCTATGTGTGGCGTTTTACTTATGCTGAAAAGGACTATAAATGTGGAACGTCGTACGTGCAATTCGTAAGGGTTGACTCGCCCGGCGGCGACGCAGCTCCCTACTGCCTGCTTTATGATATGTCCGAGTTAATGGCCCTTCAAGTAAGTGGACTATTCGCATCCAACATGACAACTTGTCACACGCACTCACTGACGTGGATAAATTTGTAAAGCAGTGGACAATCAAAGGGCGGGTCCGGGACCGGGTCGTTCGGAGGAACGTTAAAATAGAATTCGTTTTCATGGTCATTGGATATTTGAAGAGAGTAAATTCATTTAATTGGGGATAAAACAGCAAAAATTCAATATCATTCATTTTATTTAATCATAATACTTGAGAGTACTTTTAATGTAATGATTAAATACTGAACAGTGTAAATGTGTAACTCTAGTGGAAATCGTTTGCCCGTGGGATCGACTCCACAACCACAACTGTGTCGTGTTTTATATTATGACTAGCGATCCGCCTCGCCTTCGCACGGGTGATTTCTGTTTACCGGGTCCAATTGTAAATCTAAATCATCCAGGGACCCATATAAACACACACAAAAAAATTATCAAAATCGGTTCAGCCTTTTAGGAGGAATGCAGTGACAAACACACGTACAGAAGAATTATATATATAAATATATGTAGGGTGAGCTCTTAGTTATCGGCACTGGCATCATATATTGACGATGTTAAGTGGTCAAGTTGAACAGATTTTAAGTTATACGAGAAGAAAATTCTGTCTTAAGTATGATATCAATATAAAAAGAACAGTAGCTTACAATCGATACTTATAAATTTACAAAATACAACTAAACATTAAACGTCCAAACGAAACCAAAAAAATGCCCACCAGAGGAATCTTGTGTCTGTGAATATTATTTTTAATCACGTCTTTACCCTTTTAACAGCCAATAATTTCTATTTGAAGCAATGAAAACATTGCCATCTATCTTCCCAATTGGAGACAACTTTGCCGTACGTTTCCCACAAGGAATTACTTCTTAGTGTTTTTGACAATTATAATTAATTAGTGGAGTTGTGCGTCAGACTGAACGTGAAGTGGCGAGCGACAGCGACGCGGCGAAGTGCCCGCAGACAAAGTTTCCGCCGTTCACTCGCGCACAAACTTTGCGCGCATCATGTCAACTGAATAAGCTGAATTAATAAAGTTTCACTCACACAGATTTTAGCTGCTTGAACAACTGTCACACAGTAAAAATAGGTGTATTTCGCATTTTGAAGTGCAACATGATCTTACCTGCGTGAGTTTTACTGTTGTTACCACACCAGACTTTCTAAATAGTAACATTAAAAACAAACACATTTATGTATACTACAATACATAAATGTAGCATTATACGTCTTTGATTAAAAATTTCATCCCTATTTAGCCACCCTTAGGGTATCATTTTTTCTCCAAATTTATTTATACCACCCTTCAAATATAATCTATTTAAAAAAAGTATCATCAAATTCGGTTCACAATTGACGAAGATATCTTTTAACATACGTACAAAAAAACATACAGTCGAATTGAGAACTTCCTTTTTTGCAGTCGGCTAAAAATTTATCCCACATTAGGAATTTCTTTTATAGTAAAGGCGTTCTACAAACATAAAATTGTATATGGACCAACATCCAGAGCAGAAATAATTAAATGTAGACTATACGATTATTTGTCCCGTGCGGGATACGAACCCGCGTCTGCCAGCGCATCAAGCATACCCTTAGTCACTGCAGTAGCGAGTCGATTCCCAATCACCCCGTGGATGTCGTAGGCGACAGAGGGAAACTGAATCAGGAGATAAGCAGCATCTTCCTGACTCCAACTTAAAATAATAAATAACTGTGGTTGCCAACTCGCTTGCCAAGCGTGGCAACTTTGGCAAATATCCCTATGAGGAAATCTTGGGGAGGTCTATGTTCAGAAATGACAGTAGCGTTATATTCCACTACCATTTTAATTATATTTATGGACACGCTTTTTTCAATATCTGTATCTGTCATTGCAATAAAATTATTTCTCTCTTTTACCATGCCATTCAGTATTTTAGTTGGCAATTAAAAAACGTACGTAGTGTTGTAGTTATTAATTCAAAGCTTGTAAATGTCAGTTGTTGAGTTTAGGAAGTTTTTTTTTGATTCAACAACAGCGAAGGGGCTGACCGTATCATGACACGGCACTAAATATGGAGGGCCGTTGACAAGCGAAACCAGCAGCCAGTGCCAGCAGTCGTACAGTTTGTACTATAGTCATTAAACGCTAGAGTTCAACTCTAATAATTTGATACTCTCCGTTGTTGACTGTTGGTAGCTTCATATTTCATAATGCTGTAAGTGTACGCGCTGACACGAAATTACTCTCGTCCGAACTCGCGATACGCTATGCAGTAAGATCAAAGGTGGGATAGAATGATGTGTTACACGGACATAACAGTGGCGTAGCGAGAAGAGGAGGAGATGTAAAGATGTCTCGGGTTGTGGATTTCAGGGGGCGGCATTTTAGAAAAAAACAGTCAAGTCCCTGCTTAAACATTGAAAAAACACTAAAAAAATTTCTCTTACTGAATGCTTTCGATCAAAATGCTAGCTTTGAATGTTCTTAAAAAAAGTCTGCTCACACACACTTATATATGGGCTACATGAGAAGCACCAGCTTTCAAGTAAAAAAAGAATCATCGAAATCGGTTCACGCAGAAAAAAGTTATGAGGTAACGCATAAAAAGAACATGCAGTCTAATTGAGTACCTCCTCCTATTTAAACTCGGTAGAAAAATACATTCAATTATTTTAATCATTTTTAAATAATAGGTAGGTATACTATAGAAGACTTTTACCGTTTTTAAATTATTAAACTCAGCGGGTCCTCAGAAACCAGAGCACGAATGAGTTACTTCTAACGAGCACATTCTATGTAATACAACAATAAAATATAATGTAAATCCCTTATTTTTGTAAATTTTACTAATTTATGTTTCATTAAGTTAACAGTTAAGTTAATAATGTATTCTAAAAGTGTTTGACCACGTGCGTTGGTGGTTTAATGGTGAGAATATCTTACAAATAAGGCACGGGTTACTCTGGGTTCCAATCCCGACTATGGCTAATATTTAAACTTCCAACCTAAACGCGTTTAACTGCTGGGCATAGTTAGGCTTTCAAGCATTTCTAAGAGGATTGTGGAGAAGTTCGCCCAACTATTGCAGGCGTGTTGAATTCAAATGGCCTCAAAGCCTTGAAATATTGATGATGAAAAATCAAGATGTTTTTGCTTTAACGCTAAGCACGTGGTAATTAGCCAGTTGATCTGGGACAGCATCGATTAGGAAGGACGTTTAATCTGTGGTAGAGCCACGCTGCAGTTATATTATGGTAGTAGCACGAATGGGTCGGCTTGACGCTCTCACCGAATACCAGCGTTAAATAGCAGCCTATCGCTGTTGTGTTTCGTATAGTGAGTGTAGAAAACCTGAAACCCTTTTTACTGGAAACGTGGCATTTCATCTTAGTCCTCAGGGGTGACAACGCATCTGCATTTTGATTCTTAATCAAGGATAAATGTAGATATCTGTGGGCCATAGCATCCACTCATCATCAGGTGGACTGTGTGCTAGTTTGTCACCCTTGTTCTTTAAATAAAGGACAAATTTGTTTATGTAATGTAATACGTGGTTTTTATGTCACTATAAGTTAAAAATTTGGAGTGCAACTATGAATCTAAAATATAAAACAAGTAAGTATGTGTTAAAGTTGAAGTTACAGCCTATATACGTCCCACTGCTTGGCACTGGCAAACTTTACATGTCTTCGAAATATTTTTTTTTCTTATTTCTCAGACATGCAGGTTTCCTACCGATGTTTTCCTTCACCGCCGAGCACGTGGTAAATCAGTCATTGGTGCCGGCGGGGGTGCTCGCTGTAAATATAGTATGTGTATTGGTTCTAAATTTGGTAGTCTTAATGAAAATACCTACATTATGCCGCTACCACATACAAGAAACTTCTTTGAATGAATTTAAATTATTATAGTAGGCAGGAAAAATCTTGCACAGTGCGTGGGGCGAGGCTTCCGGTGGCGCATTGATCTGCCGCTCGTCCGACACATTTCGTCTTCAATTTGCTCCGTAAACAATTGTCCGCATTTTGATACGTTTCTGTATTGTGTTTTTATTATATATTTAACAACAGCTTAGCATTATTTTTATTTCATATTTCGTGATTTATGATCTCAACTAAGGAAGAGGTAACTATTTTTCCAGAGAATAGAATAAATGTTCTTTGATGATTATCTTAAATCTAAGTAACGCCACATTAAAATATTCCACCCAGGTCAGCCGTGGTAGCTCAGGGGCTAAGCGCTCGTTGTAAATTTCACAGTACGCGTGCAACCCGGGTTCGATCTCCGCCGGCACTCTCCGGCCTCCGGCCGATTTACCACGTGCTCGGCGGTGAAGGAAAACATCGTAAGGAAATCTGCGTGTCCGAGAAATAAGAAAAAACATATTTCGAAGACATGTGAAGTTCGCTAACACGCATTGGAGCAGCGCGGTGGACATTTCCTTGCCCTAAAACCCTCTCAGAAATGAGAGGAGGCCTGTGCCCAGCAGTGAAACGTATATATGTAGGCTGTAACTTTAACCCAGGCGAAGCCAGGGCCTGTCGCTGGTTTATAATATATATATCAACGTTAACTCACATGACTGTCACGTTACTTGTCGTAAAAATAATAGAGGAAAATGACCGAATATGGAATACTTAATCAAATTCTTAAAAAATCAGTACAAAAGTTTTATTTTAATCAGTCTCATGGGTTACAATTAAATGTAGTCATAATCACTTTTGAAAAATAATAATTAAATCAGCAAATAATAAACACTTTCCGTAATATTATTAACTAAAATAAATCAAACAAAAATATGCCTCTCAAAAATGTGACCCGTCTCGTTAATCAAAATAAAATAATAAAATTAACCCTGCAAGCAAAAATCACAAATAAAATCTGCATATTCTGCTCCGGAACACTCAACGTGACACCATTGTCTACAGGCAATGCAGTGAATCCACTCTTCTCTCTTTTTGTCTTCACTGAAAAGATAACATGCACTCAGCGTCAGCATTTGGATCGTTAGGTTGAAGAATAGTGGGTTTATCGTCACTATAATCACTAGATAAAGATGATTCAGACTCCAACACTGGTTTCTTCATTCGCTTGTATTTCTAACAGCCGCTCGTTGATGGCTGTGGCACGGGAACACTTTGTTTTTGCTGCTTGTGCTGCTGTTTTGACGACAAGCTAACTTCGAATTGAGATTTATAGGGAGATGATGTAATTTTGCAAGCTTTGCCAGCTTTTCTTCTTTTCTTTTTTTTTTCTGGTAAGGTGAAATGGCTTCAGGGTAATAAGCATTTCTCGGGAAATATTTTCATTCTTGGTGGGTGTGGTTGAACGCTGGCTATTGGGTGACACATTTTCTATACCAAGAGTTGGCTCTTGTGGTGTAGATATCTCGTGAACTTTACATTCATCCTCTTTAGTTATAAAGTAGGCATCTGTGAAAATGTTTCTGTTGAGTGGATAAATATCTGTTGGCTTAAACCCATTTATAGGTCTAGTATAGACCTCATTCTCATTTCCTTTTGTGATTGCTTACCTCGCTGCATGTCATAGAAATTTAAAAATATTTCGGAAATACTTTGAAAACCGCAAGTCACTATAGAACTGAGCGGCGGAATCTTTCATGCTGAAACGCTCTCGTGACTAATAAAAATATATTTTACCTCTTTTTCTTAATATACAGACCACTTCAACTTTTGTCTGCCCATCATCAGAAAGAATCCTCTGCCGAAGATTAATATTTATTAATTGAAAATAAATAAAGGAGACTTTAATGCTTCGTCACCTTTGAACGCCAAGACTCAACGCAATCACGTTGTCCTGAGGACTTTTACTCTGAGAAGGCCGGCTTTACTTCGATTGGTTCCAATAAAATATAGACGCGGCCCAAAAACGCTTTAATTAAATATCGAGCATTCCTCCTGCCCACCACCCCCTTACTGCTCCACTCCCCGCACTAGCCGAGGACAAATTTCATTAAGGCATTGCTTTTTGCGACCATGCATTTACGAGAAAAACTGTAACTAAGCAAATCAGATATTCCACCAACTATTTTGAATTCTAAATAGAATCACTATTAGTTTAGTGTTTAAAAGATATATATATAATCATCAAGTGAGGAACAGATGGTTTCTTTACGAAATGAGGCGAGAGCTGTGTTGCGGGGGAATGCAAAGATACAACATTGTAACAGTGAAAATATATATAAATAATATATATGAGATTTTGACCTACCCCATATCGTCAAGTGGGCGTCGTAAGAGGCGACAGATGGAAACTAAAACAGAAGATGGGCAGCAGCATCTTCCTGATAATAATGGCCTATGTTCAGCAATGGACTTTTATAAACTGTTTTGGATGGATGGAGATGTACAATATCATGTCGTGGTTAGATCCCTGCCGTCACCAACTAAAGTCGCAAGACGGCTCCGTGGCGCAGTGGCAAAGCAATGAGTTGAAGCGCTAAGGGCTGCGGGTTCGAATCCTGCAGGAGCATGAAACAAGTATTTGTATGGCCTACGTATATGGGCTCTAACTTTACTAACCTTTACTAGATATTCTTTAAGGTAAAATGTCCTCCAGATCGAATTTCGGTCACGGCGGCCAGTCACAATGAACAGGACAGGATTATAGTGGCCGAATGTATGAGCAAGCACAGGTGCACTCACTATTCTCTTACCCTTATAGTCGAGTGGGATGGTAATCCTACACGATCAGAGAGAGATCAGGCGCTGCACCTAAGACTTTACGTGCTTTACGAGGCACGGGGTGAAAACAACGCCAACTTCCTGACACCGGGCTGCTACTCAAAATTTCTTGACAGAGGAACTCAATAACTGATTTTGGCCCGATCCGGGATTCGAACCCAGGACCTCATTATCAGCAACAGTAACCGCGTTTACGAGCACTAAACTAACGATGTAGTCAAGTTAAATAATATTTTAATTATTTAAGTAATATTAGAGTGATAAGCGAGGTAACAGTCCAAATGGTAAGTGACTGCAGTAATTATTAATACACTACCCCAGGAGGGTACCAGCACCCCCGGTAATGGAGACTCCCTAGCTGAGCATCCACGCCCACGCTACCCTACTCTCCCTGAGCGTGGGTGCTCAGGTTGCCCCGCGTATTCTTGGGACTTCATACAAACCTTAATGCCGACCACTACCATCTGGAAACGGCGAAGCCGGCCTTGCTCTTTCCAACCGAGACACAGGTGTCCTCTCCAGCTGATACCTCGTATCTCTCCTACCCGGGGTACAAATTAGAACACTCCTTTGTGCCCCGGGCTGGAGTTTGCATGTACGTCAGAGAGGACATCTGTTTTCGACGCCTCGGCAGCCTTGAAGGTACGGATCTGTCCATATTATGGCTGCGCGTAGACAGCGACGACCATCCCCGCGTCTACGGGTGCCTCTGTAGGTCCCATAGCGGCAATGCCGACACAGACCGACTCATCGACCAGGTCCAAATGACTGTAGACTCCGTGCTACAACAGGTCCCATCCGCAGTGATCGTGATGCTCGGTGATTTCAGCACGCTGAATGGCTTGGTTCCCGTTTAACCGATCATGCGGGTAGATCTGTTTATGACTTTGCTTTGACATATGGTCTGACATAACTGGTTACCTCGCCTACGCGGATCCCAGATGTGGAAGATCATGTACCTTGTTGCCTCAGCCAGTATCGGAATCCTCGGCGTCGACATATCGAGTGAAGTGCAATTTCGTGGTCACTTGGAAGAGAAGGCCAAATTGGCCTCTAAAAAGCTTCGCGTGCTCAGCAGAGCGGTACAGTATTTCATGCCGGCACACCGCCTGCAACTTTACAAGGCGCAGGTTCGGCCGCACATGAAATACTGTTCCCATCTCTGGGCTGGGGCTCCCCAATTGATCGCATCCATCGCAGAGCCGTTCGAATCGTCGGCGACCGAACACTTTCCGATCGGCTTGACTCACTGGCACTGTGAAGAGATGTTGCACCTCTTTGCGTATTTTATCGCATTTACCACGGGCAGTGCTCTGAGGAATTGTTCGGACTAATTCCAGCCGCACAATTTCACCATCGCACATCGCGACAAAACTCGCGATACCATACATACCATCTGGATGACTGGCGGTCCACCACTGTGCGATTTAAAAGAAATTTTCTTCCTCGCACAACTTCCTTGTGGAATCGACTACCACCAGAGATTTTTCCGGACCGATACGACTTAAAGACCTTCAAGAAAAGAGCGTAGTCCTTTTTTAAAGGCCGGCAACGCATCTGCGATTCCCTGGTGTTGCAGTTGCTCATGGGAGGCTGTAATCACTTACCATCAGGTGAGCCGCATGCTCGTTTTCCCCCTCTCCTATAAAAAAAAAGTAATTGCGACACCAGCAACTAACTTCAAACAGAGAAAGCTTGGCCTAGACTGCAAGATACTGTAAGCTCGTTCTGCGTAGATCGGACTAAAAATTAATATTCCAAAGGTAGCCTTGGTTAACTATGGCATCGAGACATCAAACACCGTCAGTTCCCTCGACGAAATCCGTAAAATTAGTTTTATTGAATGTGTAATGTTCGTGTGAATATAAACAAATCATTATATTACTGTATTGTAGTCAGCATAAGTCCATGAATACAAGTGAGTCAGAACCGTGGCCTAACTTTCATCGCGAATTCTTAATAGGCTGTAATGATAAGAATAGTGATACAGATTATGACATAATTTTAGTTTGTATATTATAGATTTGAGGCTCTCTCGGCAATGCGTTGGCAGCTCGGCGCTCTCGCGGCAGATGCGCCCCAAATCGGCACCACATTATACAGCCATTACCACGTCCCGAATTCTTATAATCGAGTTAATCCGCCGCTAAGGGGCTGAAATATGGCCCCGCCGACTCCAGCGGGAGGAATTGCTCACAAATTGAGTTAGGCCCTTTCAAGCGCCATTTCGCTTCAAACTTCAGAAAGTAATCTTGTTTTTTCCGAGGGGTCCTTTCGAAGTGCGTAATGAAAATATTGTGTTTAGGGTTCACGAGGCGACGCGATAATGAGGCGCTTTAAGCGACATTTGCATAACGCAACTTGGATAAAGTTTGCGACGGCAACGCTTGCTCGTGTAAAGTTCTAAGACTTTTTTACGTGCAGATTGAAATATTTTCACTATATTTCAAGAAGCTTGCTGATTTTTATGTAAATTCGTTAGTAATTTCCATATTATGCTGCTTCTTCTTTATTTTATTTAAACTTCGTTGTACAAAAATGTACAAAGGCGGACTTAACGCCTTAAATCGTTCTCTAATAGTCAATCATTATTCATAATTCATTTATTGCATGTCACAAAGTATAAATTTGTTACAATATATTTACAGAGCATGTGACACCGTGTACGGGCGTAGCATATTTATAATCTATAAGTAAGCAGCGTACACTTCTTTTTTTTTCAACAAAATAACTATAATACGAAAATTAACAAAGATCTATGTATTACTTTCTTTTTTTCTCATTATATGAATGATTTGCTTAATCGCTTAAACCAGACTTCTTGTACCTTTGACGCTGCTGTCCGTCGCCGGTCTGGATATTTTAGGTCTCATAAGCGCTATCTATTGAAAGTCTTTTTTTTTCGACTTTCCCGATAGTCGCTTTTCTACGACGGAACTGAACGAAATAGGTCGGTGGATTCTCTTCCACCGCCACCACTCGTAGGTAAGTCCCTATGCACTTGTAATGATCGACATAAACATCAGGGAAAGAAAAGTATTTTTTTAAACGTTACCCCATACTACGATTTTCTCCTGTATCGTATAGGCAGTTTACACAAAAAAATTCACAAGAACAAACATCCAGACCCGGAACAACTACTCGTAGGCCGTAGAAAAACTTGTTCCGTGCGGGATTCGAGCCTGCGGCCCACAGCGTCGCAATTCATTGCTAAGCCACTGCGCTACGTCACTAAACAGGCGGCTTATAGCCGGCAAAAGGATGTTAGAAAGACGCTGATGCCCATCTCCTGGTTTATTTCCTTCTGTCGTCTCTTAACATAGCACGATATGGGTTAGTACCTTACCGGTACTAAGCTGCCATTCTTTCTTATCGGTTTTTGGTTCTTTAAGCTACATGGCCGGCCCACTGCCAATTTAGCTGACTGATCCGTGGGGCTATGTCGGTTACTCTGGTTCTACGCTGTCCGCGGATATCCTCATTTTGAAGAGTGATTTCGAAAGTAGTCCACTCCGTAGCACGCTGAGCGACCTTGAGTTTCCTCATACGACCAGCAAAAGAAAGGGCCACGTCTCAGATCTATCACTGGCAGCAAGCACTGGTTGTACATTTTTGTCTTCTAATTTTGAGGTATACGTAACCAGAAGGTCAAAAAGTATAATGTAACGTAGTTATTAGTAATATAATTTTACTGGATCGCAATTTACATAAAAAAAGTTTAAAAAAAAACTCGATCTTGTCAGGTGTGGGGTTCGAACCCACGCTCCCTCTCGGGAACCAGAGCTTAAATCTGGCGCCTTAGACCACTCGGCCAACCTGACTACTATTGAATAATTCAAATATTGCTTGTATAGTTGGATCCCGTCACTGTATTCTAACAATAAATTATTTTTGCCATTCTGCTTAGTAAAACGTAAATTCGAATACCGCGTGTCTTCCACACAAAAGCAACTGGTTTCTTAACAAAAAAAAAAATGATATGTAGGTAGTCATTAGGCCTGCATACATTCTCAAAAATATGTGAACTGAAATAGTAGATGAGCAGCAGCATCTTCATGATCAATTAAAATTATATAAAAAAACTGTGGTTGCCAACCCGCCTGCCAAGCGTGGCAACTGTGGCTAAATGAGGTAGTCCAAAGGGGAGGATTACGTTCAGCAGTGAACTTTTAATAGGCTGTAATGAATGAATTAATGATTATATTATTGTTCTTAAGTCACCAGTGTTTTTTTTAAAACTCAAATGACGTAATACATTGTAAGACGCTTGGCGATTCCCCCGTTTAGAAGAGGATCGGAGACAGCCCTGCTCTCTCCGATCCTCTTCTAAACGGGGGAAGTAGGAAATAAAACATGCTAATGGCGCAAGTTGCGCTGTTATTGTCGCTAAACTGTTGTTTGTCGCCGCTTATTTCGTTAATATTTGGGCTGCGACGCAGTTCCCTGTTCCCTCCCACAGCCCATGAGGTCTCGGGCTGCCAGATACCACCCTCCTTCCCCGGATTTATGTTAATTTGGAATAGGGAATACATTAAGAAGAAACTGTCTTAACATTCTTTATTTTATCTAAAGGAAATATTATTTTTAAATATTCATTATTCTGACTCTGTATTTTTCCGTTTACACTTCCTGAAGTTGGCTGTATCACAATGCCGATATCACCCCCGAGAACTAAGATTGTATTCCTTGTTTTTTCTTTGGTCGTGGACTCGTAAGTTTATGCTTTTTCCAGTGTCAAGTAATAAGAAATTATTCAATATAATAATTATTATGTTTAAAAACTTCTTCACAATACGTTGATACATTGGAAAGGTTTTTGTGAGATTTTGACGTCAGCCTAACCCAGCGGACAGTTGATGACGACAGGCGCCTAAGCGAACAAAATAACTTGAGGTTTATATCCACATCGAAGCACTTGTTTTGTCGTTTTCTCTAATAGTTCACAAGCGAAGACACTAAATACACAAAATCGCATGACTTTTACGTATCAATATCCACTTCAAACCATTATTTAAACGATAAAACAGCAGTAACAGTCCGTCGACGGTCAAGTTGCTACCAAAACTTGTCTTACGTTACGTATACGAGTGGGCTTTAGTCAGAATGATTTCACTGTCCCCGAAAGATGGCGCTAGAACTTTATATAATCGGACAGGTGACGGAGAAAAGAAAAAGAGTCAAATTGGCAAAGATGCGGACGACTGACAGTAGTTCAAACTGCAAACGCCAATCGGCTAAACGTGGCGGGCGATTCAAATCATTCCTACAGTGCGAGAGTTCCATTTCTAGCAATGGCTGAAGCAAAAGTTTCGTTCAAGTCAAAAACTACTTAATTCGTAGTAAGCGAATAATTAAGCTAGTAATATATATAAACATAGCACAAGCTGCAGCTATATTATAGTTGCAGCACGAATGGGTCGGCTCGATCGGGGAAGGACTAAGCTCTCACAGAATACCAGCGTAAAATAACAGCTTAATGCTGCTGTGTTTCGTATGGTGAGTGTAGAGAACGGGAGACCCTTTTTACTGAATACGAGGCATTCCAGGGGTGACAACGCATCTGCACATTGATTCTTAATCGAGGATAGATGTAGATGTCTATGGGCCACAGCATCCGCTTACCATCAGATGGGCTGTGTGCCTGCTTGTCACCCTTATTTTATAAAAAGTAATGTTGGGTACTAACTTAATGATCGACTCTACATCTACTGCTCACCCCCTTACGTGCAGCACACTCGACTATACTCATCTCATTCCCGTGCAGGATGATAAACACGATACAATTAAAAGCGCTTCAAAGCGTACAAAATTTAACGCTATAATGTTAATAGACACATATTTTCGTGTAATTTCCATCGAATCAAATTATGTGTAATTTACGTTTATTGTATGTAGTGCCCGGGGCGCCATGAGCCCCTGTTATTTCACATAATAGACCGCTCCGCTGCGGGAGGGGGAGGCGAGGGGTGGATGATGCCTCAGACTGTTTCATAAAAACATTATATGGGTATAACGTATAAAGAACGTATAACGTTAATAAAGTATTTTATAACGATATATTAGAATGGCAAAGCCGTTATAATAATGTGCCTAAGAGGATTTAAGTGGGAAAATGCTAATTTTTATTCGTAAGAAACCAATATTATAGTAGATTTGGTGTGAAATTATATTGGAACTCGCCCACCGGCGACAAATATGAGTAGATCGTTGGTATACACGAGTAATTTGCTGGTTAACTCACCCATTCTTAACCCACTTTCATAATTTTTATACAATTGTCCATAAACAGATTGAAAATTCACGGGCAAGCTTATGGATGCCAAACCAGTCCATTGACAAACATGATCCTGATGCAAGCACGATAGTCCCTATAAAGAGATCTTATTGTCTGTATCAGCCCCGTGCTCAAACCAAACGAGGATAGCGTTTACAATAAAGCAACCCTGTCCACTCTGTCATAGGCATTTTCGAAGTCTAAAAATGCACAGAACTTTCTGGTTTTTGGAAAAAATCTCTGAAATCGTGCGCATAGAAAATACCTAATTCGCACACCCCATCCCTTAGTAAATTCACCTTGCACATCCTAATTTTTTCCACCATTTTCTTTCATTACTCTAAGTCTGAGAAGTTAAAAAGATATTTCGAAGACACATGAAGTCTGCCAAAGTCACATTAGGGTAACGAGACGGACACTGCCTTGCCCTAAAACCCTCTTAGAAATGAGAAGACCTGTGCCCAGGAGCGGGACGTATAAAAGCTTGTAAATTTCCTGCATGTGCTTATTACAGTCTATCCATAGTTTACTGCTGAACATAGATTGCCTCGTACGGGGATTTCGCCATAGTCGCCATGCTTCGCTACCGCAGTTTTTTTATTTTTTATTTAAAAACATCCTAATCCCTCTGTAGATTTTCTTCTGTATCGTGAGGACGGTTTACATCCATAAATTACACAAGGACACACATACAGACCCGGAACAATTACTCGTAAGCCATAGAAATACTTATTCTGTACGGGATTTGACCCGCGGCTCTGCAACGTCGCAACCAGACGCTTAGCCACTACATTACAGAGCCGTTAGAGAGTTTCCCTTTGTCATCTCTTACGGTACCAGCAGGATGACATGGGGGTTGGGGTACAGTGAATTCTCTTAGGCCGCTACTACATGGCAAGTCATGCATTATCTGCGCTATACAGATACAAAGTACATATCACAGAGCATTTTTAGCTGAGAGATACGCGTTTTCCCACGGCCTCGAACATCTTAATAAACATCTTGACAGATTTATTATCCGCGCTGTAAATTATACTACGCGACGGCGAGACAAGAGACGTGGTGCGTGTATAATAGATATTTATGTCATAAAACAGGGTTGTTATTTTAGATATATGCTATTTTAGATATGCAATCATATTTAAGTTTGCCGATATTCTTATTTCTTTATCCTTATACCTTTATTCTTTTATTGAATAAAGGTGACAAACGAGCTCACAGTCCACCTAATGGTAATTTGTTGCTGTGGCCCATCGACATCAGAAACAGAAACAGAAACAGAAACTTTTTATTCAATATAGATTATAAATAATACTTATTGAAAGTCACTCTTTTGTTTAATTACCACTGGTTCAAAAAAAACCTCTGTCCTGGGAAGAACCAGCAAGAAACCCAGCGGGACCTTTTTTTTAAATAACAGCTTACAATTATGTATGTTACACAATTAATCACACAAAACAAATTAGAAATAGCTTGGTAGCGAAAACCTCATTCCCAGGGGTTATTATCATCCAAAAATTCCTTAATATTATAATAACCCTTTTTATACAAACTTTGTTTAATAAAGTTTTTGAACTTTGAGCAGGTCAAATTTTGTATAAATCTACATCTATGCTCGATTAAGAATCTCAATAACTGAGATCGAATCCCTTGTTAGCAGTAAAAAGAGTCTTGGGTGCCCGTTACAAAAAGGAAGTAATCCCACATTTATTGTATTTGCCTTGCATATTTAATGAGCAGTAGGTAAAGCCGAGTGTCTACACAAGTGTACTCTGCACAGATGATAGCTTCTTTTTACTGACCGGTGGAGTCACCATTGATCAGTGTTTATAAATGAAAATAAAGAAATTTACTTCGATGTGGGACCATATGTTTCTATTAGCACATGGTCCTATATCATTGAACAGTTTATACTGGCGATTCTTGTATCTTGGTTTTTTAATGAGAAGCGTGAAGTATTGGTACTTATCTATCGGCCTGGATGGGATCTATACGATAATCAAAGACCAGTTATTTTATTAATGTTAGTTTTTTTAAACTTCAAGTTTTTCAAATAAAATTTAGCGTAGATCCCTCCTGGTATTACTCTCATCTGTTCGTAAAGTTTCATCACAATCGGTTCAGCTATTCCGAAGATTATTATTTTAAAAATGGGTGTTTATGTCTTAATAGCATGCAAATAACCCACTGAATTTAACAGAAGATTTCAATATTAGACACTTAATTTTTTTTAATGTATAGATGTATAGATATAACCTGACTAGTCTGACATTCAATGGTATTATAGAAAGTTAAAAATTTTTTTCATGAACCTGTAAAAGTCTACAGCTGGACATGGAACTCAACTGTTATAGGGATCTCATTAATTACAGCCTGTAAAAGTTCACCGCTGAAGATAGGCTTCCCTTAGATCGCCTCATAATTTGCTATATTGTAGGGGATGATTTACCTTAACTATCAAGCATAGCAAGCGGATTGACTACTCCAGTACTAACATAATTATCTTTGACGCTGTTGCCCATCATCGATGTGAATTTTTATATCTGGCGTAAACGAGTTGGTTATACTGCCATCTATCGGAAGCCAAAATATTTTTCTGGCATTCACCATAGGGCTGCAGGTTCAGCTTGAGCACTCTTTTTCAGAAAGGTTTACTTCCGATAAAGATTTCAGTATTCAAATGTGTTCTTAAAGATTTTTTTATCCCTGCGTGAGAATTAAATAGTGTTTCAAATTGATTTGTACCGTCGAACATGAACCATATTATATTAAAATCTATATTAATCCGTAAAAAAGGACTTTAGTCTCTAAGAACACTACGTATCTAATATCTTTGTAGGTTCATTTTTGTGTGTATTATCCCTCTTTTAATAATTAGGTTTTTTACTTTTTTTTGCTTTATCTTAACCATATTTGGATGTGTGTAACACACTGCAATTAATAATTTCATTGGTGCCGGCGGGGATCGAAGCCGAGTTGTTCCCGTATTGTGAATGTTATAGCTACCGTATGTTGTTTAAAATATAAGACGTTTTCAGATTTAAGTGAATCGAAAAGGCTCTGAATTTTATTTGAATTATTCAAATCATATGTTAGTGCGTGCGATGTTTTTAAATAGACAGAGCAAAATATATCCTACAGATGTTATTAGCAATCAAACATTAACTATTCCGTGCTGTATTTGAAAGAACAAATATTTTGAAGTATTCCAAATCTATAGTATTCCAATCGGAGGGTATCATTACACTCGGCGTCAGGGCAGGGGCGCGCGGGACATCAGCCCGGGGCTAATTATTGCCCTTGTTTTTAATTCAGCAGAATTTCATATCATAGGAAGGGAGGGATCAGCATCGTAATTAAAGATCTTGTTGGTTCACGCCTCAACGTTTTGAAAATAAATGGAAATTATTTTCAACATTTTCAATAAAATTATTTTGTTTATATTGTATACAACATCGATGAAATTTGAGTAAAGACAAAAGCGTGGTATTGTATTAGTTTACAAAATAAATATTCAAAATAGCATCCTCACTGTTAATGGAAACCAAATTTACATTTTGAAGTATCACGATTGCTAAGTGGTTTGGCGAATGCAGCATTATACGCAGTAAATGCCATTATCATCAGGTGAGCCGCATGCTCGTTTGCCCCCTCTCCTATAAAAAAATCCCATCATAGACGCAATTCCTTGAAAGCTGCCTATTATTTTTTAAATATTTATTTTAGTGAAACTAGTTTTTACGGATTTTATTGTGTTTTATGAAATTAAATAATGATGTTTCGAGTATTTTACAGCACCTATGGCAATTTGTAAAGTATTCGAAACGTCGGGAATATCAAATAAATTAATGAAAAAACAAAGAAGTAAAAAGTGTAGTGTATGCGTAAACATAATGAATCATTATTTATTTTAGAGAACGGAAAGAGCAGGACTGAACGATACATTTTCTTACACTATCAACGCGACGAATGTGTCCCGTTTTGTAATATTTTGGTAATATATAAAAATGTTTATATATTAGTCCTTTGGGAGAGACAATTAGACATTATATTTAATAGATACTCGTACATAGTGTCAATGGCGACTAGTCATCCGCAACCGATCATCACTCGTGTGACAGGATGGTTATCCTGTCACACGAGTAACACCGTCAACTTTCTGACTCTGGGTTACCACTGAGAATTACTTGAAAGCTCTCAATGGTAACCCACTGACTGGAAAGCTCAATGACGTTGGACCGACCGATTCAAACTCGGGACCACATAATCAGCAGTCGATCTTACGACCATTAAACCAACGAGGCAGTCAAGTTTTATACACATAGAATGAGACTGACAGGATATAATAGTAAAATAAAAATCATATCCTACAAGGGGTATTTTTTTCTAAAGGAACTTACACAGGTAAAGTATCACATACTGTTGGTCTTATAACGTCTTACAATTTTTTTAAGACGCGTTCTGCACACAGATTTATCTGTGGTTCTGCACAAGTTGCTTTATTACTAAAGCGAGTACCTTAAGGACTTCTTTTGAAGAAAATGATATGGCAAGTGTAAGACACTGAAGGGATCTCGACGGACGGGATCTTGTTTAGATTTTATTAACTGGCGAAACGTGGCCTTGTTGATTCGAGACAGCTGTCACTTGGCTAAACCTCAAGTGTTCAAGTTTTATTCACCGTACCTTAGAGTACACGGTAAATCCATTTAAGACAAACCGAATTTCGTCGGTGAATCGTCTGTTATTATGACTCATTTCATTTAATGAGGTGGTCGATATTGCGTGTACAATTTGGTTTTTGAGTATATCTTCTAAGTAAAAGATCTGTAATATTTGATCAAATCCGAATAATTAATTTTATTTTATCGGAGCCGGTACTTTAGTGGCATATAATTTTATACATTCGAATCGATCAAGTAGTTTAACCGATGCGACCGGTGTGATACTTTTTTGGGTTTTATTCTTTTAACATCGGACAATCTGTTAAGTTTCTTTGTACCTTTAGTTGCGGGGTATATTGCTACAGTTGTAAGCCTAGCAAGCGTAGAATCAGAGTAACTGACATAGCGCAACGGATAACTAAGCTGAATTGACAATAATAATAATAATTACTTTCTGGCGACATCGGATGATCCATTCTACAGGGACGTCATTTCGTGTGATAAAGGGCTTACTCCTCTATCCTTAGCCAACGAGCAATGGCAAGACCCAGCAGTACAGTGCATTTCCGACCGGGAGACCGTATGGAAGGAGAAGGAGCTCCATGGGAGGTTCTACAAGGCTCTACATGAGCCTTTCGTAGACATAGTCGCCTCCCTCCACTGGTTACGTTTCGGTGACCTCTTTGGGGAAACCGAGGGTTTTGTCTGTGCGATACAGGATCAGGTTATTAAGGCCAACAATTATCGGAAATACATCCTAACGGATGGCGCCGTCGACATCTGTCGAGCTTGTCGCCATCCCGGTGAGTCACTTAGGCATGTCATCTCCGGTTGTTCGGCGCTTTCTAACTCTGAGTATTTGCACAGACACAACCTAGTAGCCACCTACACCAGGAGATCACTCTGAAATACGGTCTCGTGGATCGGAAACTGCTTTATTATAAGTACTTGCCGGAAGCAGTGCTCGAAAATGACTGCGCCAGGCTCTGGGACCGGGCCATCATCACAGACAGGACTATTCTTGCGAATAAGCCTGATATTGTGCTGATGGACCGGGCACAATCCATCAGCACAATAGCACAGTTTCAAGAGAACCTCGTGAAAGTCGAAACAGATAAGCTGACAAAATATCTGAACCTGGCTCACGAGGTGACCGACATGTGGGGTGTAAGAAGGTTCCTAACTTGAACTTAAATCTTTGGATGCTTAACTTCTCCGATGGCTTAGGATTCCTCCCCGCGGTAGATAATAGCCGAAATAATAATATTATTTATATAGATTGTATTTATATTTCTAATATTATAATTTTATGACAATATACGAGATAATAAAATAACAAACATTGATTTCTACCACATATTACGCAGTTACATTTTTTCCATAAATAGTTTAAGAATTTTTAGTTGTTGTGGGACACAGGAGCCCAAACTAGGTTACACTGTGCTATGGGTCTCCTGGCTCCCCCTCTTGGCTTTATTACAATTCAATCACAATGGGCCGACCATATGACTCGAAGAACCATGACAACCCATGGAGAAGAAAGGTTCTCGAGGTACCGGAAAGCGAAGTAAGGGCGGCCCCCTACTAGCTGAAGTGATGACCTCGTAACACATGCAGGAAGTTAGTGAATGCAGGTGGCTCGGGACAGTGCCTGTGGCATTCTTTGGGGGAGGTCTATGTTCAGCGGGGGACTTGTGATGTGCTTTATATTATGGTTATGTGAAATTTTTGTATGTTTTCAGAAATGGACGCTATAGGTTGAGTATATTTAAAATAGGATTTTTATGTAATGCTGCTGGCATTAAGCTGCTATTTTACTCTGGTATTGGGTTGGTTGGTGAGAGCGCGGTCCTTCCCCGGTCGAGACGGCCAATTCATACTACAACTATAATGTAGCTGCAGCATGTCCACGTCGAAAAAATATTTATAATAGTATTGAGTCATCTTATATTATTGTTAATGCTAATTCCATAGTGTTCCTCGCCATTATCATGATAAGGTATAAAAAAAGCCACTCAAGCTCGATCCACTCGCCTCAAACAACACTAACAGTTAGGAAACGTTGCCAAAAATAAAATCCGACCGCGCTTCACTTCGTAAAACTTTAGGAACGGTTAATGAACACACTAATGAGAGGATAGTCCTCGTGTACTGCAGTCTGCGAGTGCGCGCTCGTAAACGGAGTGCTGGAACACTGAAGCACGCCTCTCACAATTATTGTAATTTCTGGGTATTTATTCGATGTAGAAAAAGGATGTTCAAAAATTTAAACTTTCTTAAATTTTAAAATTATTGGCTAGATTAAACACCGGAGAAAATATTAAATTTGAGCAATAATAAATCCGTATTAATTTGTTAATAAACGATCAATGTGTAGTGCTTCGTGCTACTTTTTTCGTCGGGCGCGCAGTCCACCTGAAGGTATAAGTACCAGTTTATCCTCGATTAAAATTAATATCCAGATGCGTTGTCACCGCTGAGGATAAGATGGAATGCCTCGTTTGCAGTAAAAAGGGTCTCCGGTCTCCGGTTCTCTATTTTCACCATACGAAACACAGCAACATTAAACTCCCATTTTACACTGGTATTCTGTGAGAGCGTGGTCCTTCCCGGTCGAGCCAACCCACTCGTGCTACAACCATAATATAGCTGCAGCATGGCTCTACCACGTATATATAACTTACTTTTGGTATGTTACGGGTTCTGTATGATATTATGAAAGAGACATGCGATGATCGTAAAAGGACTTAATTTGATTTTCATACATTTATTCATTACAGACTATTAAAAGTCCACTGCAAAACTTAGGCCTCCCAAATAGATTGCCTCATAAAGGAATATTCTTGGCAGGTTTGTTGGCAGGTTTGCTGGCAGGTTTTCTTTCTTTTGAGTTGTTATCAGCAAGATGCTGTTGCGCAAGCCGTTTATTTCCCTCTGTCAACTTTTACGACATCCGCGGAATGATATCGGGAAGTGGATTCTCTTTCGTCGCCACTACAGGGAAAAATTATAATATTTTTCTATATATTCTTTTTATAGTTCTTTATTTAGTTTTTTTATTTTTGATGTATTAAAGATAATTTAAAACATCATAGAAAGTCTAGCTTTCACGCATATCGTAGAGAAGATACAAAAATATAGTTAAACTTATACCCATTCAAATTTCAATTTTTAGTTAAAAGTTGGGTATTTGCTAAACGATTTGAAGAATATTAATAGTAAAAATAATAAAATTTTGTACTTCATACTTACAAACTTCATAAAATATTAAATAGTTCGTCGAAAACTTCTGGAGATAGGAAGACACCGTTGTAAAACGCGGTTTTACCCAATAGCGATACGATACTTAAAAACCGAGATGTACGAACTTATTCGAGTCGTTTAATACTTGGATTTCGCCATTTTTCATTCGTAAATTATGTAGCACGCCAGACCATCCCCTCGAGAAGAAAAGTAGAGACGTTTCCCATCCCCTTTCGACCCACCGCGGGGGTCTTATTTAGCATATTTTAAGACTACTGTTAGCAGTAATCGCTGGCTCCCGAAATGTGCGCGCTGTTGCGAATCGCGGTGTCTGTTCTTTGTTTGAAAAAATTCCTCGACTTTGAACAGAGCCAAATATGGAAACGCCTTTTATGCTAAAAGTTTATTACGTCTTGTACGACAGGAGCAGGGTTGTATGAATAAAAGGCTTCTTCAATTATTGCATATAATTACTAAACATATTATTAACAAATAAAAAAATTACAATAGGACACACACGTTGAGTGATTGTGCGGTAGTGTTTCTCAATTTGAAGTGCAGTAGGTACTATCGGCGTTTGCCCATAGATGGCGTAGCTATCGCAAATATAAATGTAGTCGCAACACGTCTTCTTTCGTATTTATTTGATAAACATGAAAAGTAGATAATTAAAGAGTGCAATGCTCCGATACTGTCACCGCTATCTGCAGAATAATTTATGTGTTTAATTTAGTGATAATAGACGATAAGATAACCTACACCTGAAAGTTCTGCGCCTGCAAACAAAATTTAGCAACGGAATTTAGTTTAATAGTTTGTCTAAATAAAATTATTAATAAAGAATACCATTAGTAGGGTATTATTGAAAAATAGTATTAGTAGTGGAGAGACGTGGTAGTTCAGGGGCTAAGCGTTTGCTGTAAATTTCAAAGTAAACGAGAAACTCGAGTTTGATCCCCGTCGACTCCGACGTCGAATGAATTTGTTAATTGCAATTTTAAATGCTCATTTATGACGTGCTCAGCGGTGAAGGAAAACATCGTTAGGAAGCCTACAAGCCAATTAGAGAAAATGTATTTCAAAGACATGTGAAGTCCGCCATTACGCATTAGGGCGGCGCGGCTTCCATGTCCTGTTCCAACAGAACATGCCTCTCAGAAATGAGAGGAAGCATGTGCCCAGCAGAGGGATGTATATTTTAGGTTGTTTATTTTACTTTACTTTTCTTTATCAATAGTGACAAAGACATCCTGTCAATAATAAAATATTGTTATCTCATTAAATACTAGCTATTTGATAGGATTACCTTTTTGTCTAGGAGTCCGTCTGGTACTTACAATTCTCTTACGAAGGCTCCGTAGCGCAGGGCTTAGCAATGAGTTGCAGCGCTGAGAGCCGCGGGTTTGACTCCCGCAGGGAACAAATATTTGTATGATCTCTAAATAACTGTTTGTAATCTGTCTTCACGATACAGGAGAAATTATTTGTGTGGGGGATTAACATTTAAAAAATCTTACCTATTTGTGACGCTATTCCACATGTAACCTTCTATGTTTAAAGTTGGTTGCAGGTGTCCATGGGCTGCACCACCATTTTAAGTACCATCCCATCAGGTGGGCTGTAAACACGTTTGTTACCTTTTTTTATAGAAGAAGGAGCTAACGAACATGCGGTGGTATGTGTCGACAGTCGCTCATGAACAACTGCAACACCGGTGCGTTGCCGGTCTTTTAAAAGGGGTACGCTCGTTTTATACAAGGTATAATTCGTCAAATATAACATCTTTTCACACATTTCTTATAAAAAACGCTATATTTGCGAACTTTAAAAATTATATGGCTGTATAGAGTGTGCCTTTGCCTCGTTCCTTTGTTATGTCAGAAAAAATTGTTATCACGAAACAAAGTAAACAAAGATCAACTTTCAAGCTTAAAGGTGAAGTGCTTTTAAGTATGTGTGAATTACTAAAAGACCTTTCAATTTGGATATAAGCAGTTTGAAACTTTGAAATAGTTAATTCCATAATAACACGGCTTGCCGCACCCAAGCATTCATGCCGCATCCAACTTTCAAGCACAGTTAAGAATCTTATGAAACAGAGGAAGTGAGCATCCAATTCTAAGCTCATTAAGAGGAACAAAATAAATAATAATGGTCAAGGTTGGGTTAAAGTAAGTATAATAATGTTTTTTTAAGAATAGTATGAGTAAGTAATGTTTTGTTTTAAATTAAGGCTGCAGAAAAAATGTGCCTTAAATAAATTATGTGTTTAGAGCATAGCAATTTACAGCAGCATAGGCCTTTGACAACCCACCCATTTTGTCAAAATTCGACAAGGGATTGATAGCAGGCACAGGTGGTCAAGTGTTACTTTTAGAGACTCAACTTACAATTGACCTTTCTCACCACTCAGTTATAACAAATAACAATGTTATAATTAATTAACTTCTCTCATAATAACTGTATTTTTCCTCAGCTTTATAGATAATTTTAATATTGTTTTATTTGTTTTGGGAACATCAAATGTAAAGGACACTCCTAAGGAACTTGCAATATGTATGCCTTGCACTCAAGTGGTACAAAAAGGTAACCACCGTTTTTAATTGCAATAATTTACATAAATTAACGTCATATATGTCATTTCTTAGTGTGGAGAATATAGATGTTTCAATAAATCTTAAACATCCTTTTAAGTGGCTTGTGATGGTTTAAAACTTCCAATTCAAATATTCCATCTTAATTTTTTTTTTAATAGGATAGGGTGACAAACGAGCACACAGTCCACCTGATGGTAAGTGGTTGCTGTGACCCATAGACATCTACATCTATCTTCAATAAAGAATCAAAATGCAGATGCGTTGTCACCCGTGAGGACTAAGATGGAATGCCTCTTTTCCAGTAAAAAGGGTCTCCGGTTCTCTACACTCACCATACGAAACACAGCAGTGTTAAGCTGCTATTTTACGCTGGTATTCTGTGAGAGCGTGGTCCTTCCCCGGTCGAGCCGACCCATTCGTGCTACAACTATACTACTAATATAGCTGCAGCATAGCTCTACCACGTATATTAAGTTATAATATATTTTGGCATTAAGTTATAATATATTATTTCAGTTTTAAAATATTTGTTATTCTAATTTCAGAATCACAACTTAATTCCATATTACATTTCCCAAGCAACAACACTGTACCAACAAGAAATGATCAAGATATGGAACATCTGAAAAGAAAGTAAGAAGCAAATGCAATGTACCAAATAGCCAGGACAATTGAGAGTTATCAGCAGTTATTAATAGTTCTGTTTTAATTTTTAAAACAGAATACAACAACAATAGCATTACTGTAATTTGAAATAAAAAAAGACTCATTAAATTTTATCATTTTTTTCATGTTATTTTAAATTAATTTGTTTTCTTTTAATATCTATTGTAAAAGAACTTGATTTTTGTTCATTTTAAATATAGTTTTATAACTGTTATTTAAATATTAATTATATTTTATTAATTTATTTAAGAATAGATACTAATGATGGTAGGTTGTTAAAATATTTTTGTATTAAATAAATGGTTAAACTTAGTATCATAATTTTATTTATAAATCATTATTAAAATTACTTTACCTATATAATTTTAGTTTCAATTCTTATAAAATCATACATTTAAAGTAACTTAACATTATATTCATTTTCTTGCTACATGAAATACGCCAATTAACCTTTAGAAATGAGAATAGAGCTCTGCCCAACAGTGGGACATATAAAGGATATATAAAGGATGTAAATGAACTTTATTTAGACTAACATTGATTAACAGTACTTCATTCGTAATATGTCTTCTTCGAGATTGCATATTTAGGTTTTACTTTTATTCATGCACTATTTTCTCAGTAAAGTTCTTAATAATAAAATAATTAGCCTCAACTCATCATGCCTCATAGAAAAACTAAGTCCATAAAACGCATTATTCGAAGCTCATTTCGACTTTATTTTAATTGTAATGCACGATTACGACGTAGAATATTAAACGCAAGAGCTAAACGTGCAATTATATTATCGCAAAGAATAAGATGATTGCAGAAAACAATCGATTAATATGAACACAATTCCTAAAACGTTACTGTTTTGTTATTGCCTAAATTCAATCCCAACGCAATACAAACACAATACGTAGCTGTCAACTAACTGTCAAAACTGCGTCAAAATTGCCGATTTTGCTACAATCGGATTGGACAATTTCAATTCCAATCTCAATTAGTTCACAAAATCACCACACAATATTAAACTAATTTAGCGCTGAGTCGCTTTCAAGAGTACGAAACGTTATAATTTCAACCTGTTCGATCGGAATTGTTTTCAAGAGTAAGCTTGCAGGGCTAAGCGTTTGCTGTAAATTTCAAAGTAAACGAGAAACTCGAGTTTGATCCCCGTCGACTCCGACGTCGAATGAATTTAGAAAACATCGTTAGGAAACCTACAAGCCAATTAGAGAAAATATATTTCAAAGACATGTAAAGTCCGCCATTACGCATTAGGGCGGCGCGGCTTCCATGTCCTGTTCCAACAGAACATGCCTCTCAGAAATGAGAGGAAGCATGTGCCCAGCAGAAGGATGTATATTTTAGGCTGTTTATTTTACTTTACTTTTCATTATTAATAGTGACAAAGACATCCTGTCAATAATAAAATATTGTTATCTCATTAAATACTAGCTATTTGATAGGATTACCTTTTTGTCTAGGAGTCCGTCTGGTACTTACAATTCTCTTACGAAGGCTCCGTAGCGCAGGGCTTAGCAATGAGTTGCAGCGCTGAGAGCCGCGGGTTTGACTCCCGCACGGAGCAAATATTTGTATGATCTCTAAATAACTGTTTGTAATCTGTCTTCGCGATACAGGAGAAATTCTTTGTGTGGGGGATTAACATTTAAAAAAATCTTACCTATTTGTGACGCTATTCCACATGTAACCTTCTATGTTTAAAGTTGGTTGCAGGTGTCCATGGGCTGCACCACCATTTTAAGTACCATCCCATCAGGTGGGCTGTAAACGCGTTTGTTACCTTTTTTTATAGAAGAAGGAGCTAACGAACATGCGGTGGTAAGTGTCGACAGTCGCTCATGAACAACTGCAACACCGGTGCGTTGCCGGTCTTTTAAAAAGGGGTACGCTCGTTTTATACAAGTTAAAATACGTTGAAAGAGTAATATTCTTTTAACTGAATCAAAACGACTAAATTCCGTAACAGCTAAATTACCCAAATATCAACAAAAAATGATTGTATTTTAACTTTGACTATCGCTGTCGGTTTTGCCAGTTTCTTCATACGAAAATGAAAAACTAGGGACCAATTTTTCATTGTTTTTATTTATCGGGTTAAACGATGGGCAGTATAAGTAGGGACATCGGACGATAACAAGATAAAATACGGGCGGGACCCGCGTAATGACCAGATTTAAATGCGGCCTGAGTAAGGTCCAGCTGAGTATGCTGTGCACGTGCGTGAGGAAGTTCAGTATTGGAGGAGTTTCAGCTCGGAAGAAGTTTCTGATATCAACTTTATATCGCGGCACTTGTGACTAAATTCGGTCAGTCAGTCTGGCGTATTTGTTTTGTTTTATGATTCCTTTATGGCTGCTGTGTGCTATTTGTTTTTCTTGCTTATGTGAAATCTGTCCTTTTTCAAATATTTAACCTTTACTTTTTGTGTCTATTTTAGTTTATTGGGATTTATTCGGATCCGGTTTTTGATAACTTTAACTTTTCTCTGTCTCCATATCGTCGATATTGTAGACTCTGCATTGAGAGCGTGATACATAACATTCCGTTACAATATCCTTATTTTGCTGTTCATTTTCTAACCTTTAACACGATTATTGTTTGTTTGTGTCTAATGGTGTAGGCAAGGCAAAGCGGAAAAAGCAAAATACATAATACGAAAGGTTCAAAATTAATGTTTTGTTTTATTTTCTAAAGAATAAATGTGACAAACGTGCACACAGTCCATCTGATGGTAAGTGCATGCTGTGGCCCCTAAACATTTACATCTATCCTAGATTAATAATCAAAATGCAGATGCGTTGTCACTCTTGAGGACTAAGATAAAATGCCTCGTTTCCAGTAAAAAGGGTCTCCGGGTCTCTATACTCACTACTAGCTCAACATTGAGCTGCTATTTTACACTGGTATTCTGTGAGAGCATGGTCCTTCCCCGGTCGAGCCGACCCATTCGTGCTGCAAGTATAATATAGCAGCAGGCTCTACCACGTATAAAAGTTTAGTGGAAGAATATCACCATTCTGATTATAGGAGATGTCTGTGTATTCACTTTTGACTGTAGCTCAAACATTTAACTGCGGGCAGCACCTGCCCGTGTAAATCGGTGTGGTGCGGCTCACAGTGAGCGCTCTCTAATTGAACTGTCTTATTCGACGTTGCATCTAATTGCACTGCATTTCATATAGCTAACGATTGTTTGAAGTTCTGAACATATTTCAACATTCTATTAAAATTTTACTGCTCGAATATTCATCCACTTTTCTATCGGAATTTCATAATTTTAAGCTTTTTATGCTAACAGTAACAGAACCGTGATAGCTCAGGGGCTAAGCGCTCGCTATAAATATCACAGTACGCGAGCAACCCGGGTTCGAAACCCGCCGGCACCAATGAAGTTGTTAATTACAATTTTAAGTGCTGATTTATCACTTGCTCTACGGTGAAGGAAAACATCGTGAGGAAACCTGAATGTCTTAGAAATAAAAAAAATATTTCGAAGACATGTGCAGTCCACCAACACGCATTGGGGTAGCGCGGCGGACTTTTCAGAAAAAAACGCCGGGCCTGTGCCCACGAGTAAAACCACGAGCCACGAGTAGAATAGCCACGAGAAGAATAGGCTGTAACTATAAGCTAACAGTAATGAGCTGAGCTGGTCTGTAATATTATAATGACGACTTTGTGTTTAGGCTGGGCTGTACAAGCGACGCAAATGTTTCGTCGCTACCACGCCACTGCATGCGGCAACATTCGATTCACTTTCATTGGCATGCAGCAGTGCTCCCATACAACTATCCCATACGTCTAATACATTGACGAGGTCATGTACTATCTTCTTGTTCGGTGTTAATTACCGTTATAGCTTATTAGAGTCCACTGCTGAACATAGGCCTCCCCATAGATTGTCTCATAGGGGGGATATTTGCCGTAGTTGACGATCTGCGCAAGACGGCTGACAGCAATTAAATGCATAAACCGATGATTAGGTTAAGTGGCGCGCCTTAAGAGGGCCTATGTCCAGTTGTGGACTCCACAGACTGATGATCATGATGATCTTTAAAACAATAACTATATTAAAAACTACTGATTTATTGGCGCGTATTTAGTGATTATTGATTTATTTTTTAACGCTAATTGAGCCATAGCATTACATGCAATAATTATGAGTTAGATGCAGTATTCTGCCTTTACATCAAGCTGATGATACTGTGGACGAGGAAGTTCGTTATCTACTGCCAAGTCGTCCATGTCATCAACGTTATTCCGAGTGTAGGTAACCATTAATCATTATTCAAAGGCATACCTACATATTTTTTACTTTCCTACAATACGAGATATGGAGCTTTATGAGTATACACATTTTCTTTAGATGTACAAAAGTTTTCCAGATTTAATGTTTGGTGTAAATTTGGAATTAACTAGCCAAAATTACAAACTATTGCATGTATATACTGCATATACTGCATGCCAATGAAAGTAACTATTGCCACAAAGTGCGGTCCTGAGTCACCTGCATTTATCAATTTTCTGCTTCTCTTAAGGTTATCTTAAGGTATACTTCATCTAGTAGGTGGCCGCCCTACACTTCGCTTACCGGCTGCCACTGGACAACTTTTCTTCTCCATCGGTTGTCGTTTCTTCGAGCATTGTGGGCCCCGGACTGATAAAGACGAAAATAAATCTGCAAATACGGTTATTTGACATGTATATACTATGACTGTTATATCAATAGAATGTAATTTCTGTATTAGACTGTTTGCGGATTAACCAACTCAGAACTTTAGACTGATTCTTCTTTCATATTTTTGAAAAGACTTTTCTTCTTATTTTGTAACTTTCAAGTGATTATGCTAGATCACGAAGTAAATGCAGGAATTGTAGTTTTGTTTACTAGGTTGCTGTTCTATTTTTCCACCTCCTTTCTGCACTTTCTGTCGGGGTAGATATCATCCTCTTACATTTTCTGTAGAAAAATAGCAGTGCTTGCACTTACGGGGGCCCGTCTGAAGGGTTTAGGACATCCAGAGGGCTGTAATTATTCTGCATCTTTCTCCTGAGAGGCTACAATGCATCTGTAGTCTTCTTTGCAGTTGGCCTCAAGTGTTCTTGGATTGCAGTAGCCACTTGCCATCAGGTAGACTGTTAATTCGTTTGTCACTTTAGTTTTATAAAAGGAGCTAATTGAATATTAATCTAGTAGTGGCGGCACTATAATAAGACTACTGTCCAAAGAATTAAAATGACAAAGCGCTCGCACTTTTGCTTTTGTAAGCGGTGGTCATTGACTGCATTTACATCTAGTTAGATTGGAGATGAATCACAACGCCACGCTCCGTCGTAACTTTTCAGCACATAGTTAAATTCCACACACTATAAGCGAGCGGCGAGCCTTGCCTGCGCTGCGTCTAAATCAAATGGGAAAGTTTCTTTGAATGCAACACGATTTATCGTTGTCGCCACGATGCCTATTGCCCTCTGATTATTTTTGGAAAGCGTGACAGTATGTCGCTTCTAGTTCATTAATCTTTCTTTTGTGTTTTTCTTCCATTAAATAAAATTAGTATCGTTTTCGATGCTAAGCGTTAAAATAATTGAAAATATTTAAAAAAAATTATAGGAGAAGGGGCAAACACGCATGCGTCTTATCTGATGCTTCAGCATCACGTCACTCATGCAATCAAATTATTTACGTCTGTTTTCTCTTATTTATTTTTATCTTTGGTGTTTTATGTACCATTTTATTTTCTGTATCAAAACTGTATGAGTGTAAGTTGCTGAACAAATGCATGTCTTTTGTCTATTGATGGTAAGTTTCGACCGCTGCCCATGAACAACTGCAACACCAGAAGAATTACAGTTGCATTGTCTGTCTTTTAAAAAGGAGTTAGCTTGTTTCTTAAAGGTCCCTAAATCGCATCGGTCCGGAAAATCGCCGGCGGTAAACGATTCCATAAAGACGTCGTGCGAGGAAGAAAACTACTAGTAAATAGCACAGTGGTTGAACGCCAAGCATCCAGATAGTGTGGATGGTGTCGTAAGTTTTGTCGCAATGTGTGTTGGTGGAATTTGGCGGCTGGAATTAATAGGAACAATTCCTCTGAGCACTCATTCTGGTAAGTGCGATAGAAAATGCAAAGTGATTCAGCGTCTCTTCGCAGTGCCAGGGAATCAAGCCGATCAGAAAGAACTCGGTCGTCGACGATTCGAGCTTCAGATATTTCCATTGAATTTCAAAGAGTATACTATTAATAAATATTTGGTTTTGTTTGGGACTCGAATCCAGTTACTTTAGACATAGATGGCACCTAAATCATAGTGTTTCTTAAAAGTTCTATATTTCTCTGTTGAAGTGTTTGTTCTAAAATAGAATTTGACTTGAATAAAGTGCAACACTAAATTTTAAATCAAAATAAGCACCTTGAAAGGGATTAGAATGTCTGCACCGCTATCACTCGACCGCAAGCGGTTGCTTTAGCTGTGTTGGGGATAATGTGAATACAAATGATCTTTACAGTTGGTACCCTTATTGAATAATCTGGGTTAACTGAGGTTATCTGGGGTCTTTAGTCAAATACTGTGTAAAACATAAATGATGAAGTTCGATTATGGATTGAATGTGTTGAGGGTTGTGCTGAAACTTCTGTATAACAGTAAAAAAACTCCTATTACGGAACGTGCAAATATAATAAAATGAAACTATTATATTATTCACTTCAATACACAATGACGGCAGCACGAATGATCGGCTCGACCGTGGAAGAATCACACTCGCACAGAATATCAGCATGAAATAGCAGCATAGTGCTGCTGTGTTGTATGGTGAATGACGAGAACCGGAGATCCTTTTACTGGGAACGAGGCATTCTATCTTAGTCCTCAGGAGTGACAACGAATTTTGATTCTTAGTTGAGGATAGATGTAGATGATAGGTCTGTGTGCTCGTTTTTACTCTTTCTTTACTAAATAAGTGACGACCATAATAGATCTTATTAAAGACAAGTTACTGTTCGTCTGTAATAGAACATATTTATTTGGAAATTTAGAAGAGAACATATTTATTTATTTTTGCAACTTGCAGAACATCAATTTTACAAAAAAAAACTTAATTAAATATTAAAAAAAAACTATACTTATTAGCTATTTGGCTCGAAAATATTGTGTTAAAGTTATATTTGATGACAAGTGAGCAATTCTATTGGTGTGGTTAACAGCATCGCTAGCACATTACGTGCAGCCGCATGTTGGTCCCACAACCGAGCACAGGCTTCTTTTCATTACTGTGAGAGTTTTAGAACATGGGAGAGTCCATCGCGCCGCCTCAATCCGTGAGTGCCCAGGACTTCATCCGCATTTTATTAAAACAGGAAGATGAGAAGGTGAGAGCACCCCTGCGGACGCACTAACAATGACTAGTGCAGTATATAAAATCATAAGATAGGAAAAAGCTTCCGTTGGTAAATATAGCTCAAAGAACCGACAAGAGATGGAAAAGAAAAGTTCTTGAGTGGTAGCCTCGTACCAGTAAACAAAGTGTAGGACGCCTCCCCCACCAGATTAGTCGACAACCTGGTAAGATATGCATGAGGTCGAAGGATGCATGTGGAGGCCTATGTTCAGCAGTGGACTTGCGAAGGGCTGTAATGATTAAGATGACGAATATGATGTAACTGTTTAAGAAATCGTAATCATAAGTTTCATATGAATTAAAAAAAACATACTTATATGTTTTAGTATGCCATAATATTCATGAAGTTCATATATTTCTCAGTGTCACTGGTGTTGATAGATGAGAGTGCACAAAGGATGCGTACCCTCGTCACTCCGTGCGACAACGAGCAGAGTTCAAAGAATTGAACTAGACACTTTTTACGTTCCAAAGGGAACATGTTATATATTCAAATCCGTTAGTATAATATAGGTCTTACTTAATGATATGCAATGACAGTATAGGACGAAAAAATGCTAAAACACCTTTTGTTAAACATTCTTTGTGCATTCACCGGTATGTAGAGAAATTTGGTACTGATTGCACAGCATGTATGTACGAATAGAAGATCATGTGGGTGCGGAAAAATATGAATTCTGTAGAAGGGGTCAAGGATAAAACGAGAGTCTTTTCTAAGTGCACAAAAATGCACAACATTTTTGAAATTTCATAATTCCATGGTCTTACAGTGATTCTTAGACTACTTCAATTTTCTTGTATGTATGGACCCACGGTACCTTAATGGATATCATTACTTCACCTTACACCTACTAGATTACAGAATATAAAAGTCAAGTGCTGAACATAGGCCTCCACCCTAAATTGCCTCATAGGGGGGATTTCTCCTTAGTTGCCACGCTAGCAAGCGTGTTGGCAACCGCAGTTTTTATAATTTTTATTTGTTATCAGGAAGTAGCTGCTGCCCATTTTTCACTTTCCCTCTGTCGCCTCTTATGACACCCATGGGACGATATGGGGTAGTGGATATTATTACACCGCCACTACACAGTTAGTTCAGCCCAAACGTGCTTAGTTTCATCCAATCATCTGCAAGGCTGACGATGCATTGTTCGGTGTGATGAATGAGTGCCGTATCTTCGACGCGTACCGATTTACAACGCTCATCGAATTCCAGTCACATGATAATGACTGTAAAGACCATTTTCCCAAAAACGAATCGCACTAATAACTTTGTTGTATGGAGAGGCAGGTGCGGATGACACTTCGTCTGCGACGATTGTGATGCTAATGACGCGGGAGCGGAGGAACCGGCGATTTGATTAAAAAACTTGCATTGAACGAGCTCCTTCGCAAAATTATTCATTTGTCAACAAACTGAAAAAAACAAATTATATTCGACGTTAGGGAAGCGTTGCGTCATTAATAATTACACAGATGTTTTTGAATTATAAAAGAAATGATGTAGGCCGGAATATATAATTTAGCCAGAAGCAAACGTGTATAAAATTATAACGTGATCGCGTCGTCGAGTGCTCGTAGGGGGATACTCTAACAGAAGCATTATCCTTTGATTAAGAATTTAAATTTGTCAATATTAGCTATGACTTATGTGCCCTCTAGAGTACTTGGATTGTTCGATGAATGATTGGGCTCGTCAATATTTTTTCTTTGTAAAATGTCTAATTCATTATTTTATTTGCTTCAATTTATTGGCTTCACCACATCTCCGAAATGATTGCTAAGAAAATCAAAAAAAAAAAAAAGAAATGTAGATAATTGAAGGAAAATTATCAGGAGTGTCCGTAAAAGTCCACAGCTGGCCACGGACCTCTTCCGTTGAAGGAACGATTTACCTAAATTCGCTTGGTATACGGGTTGTCAACCACAGTTCTAGACGTCTTACAACGTGATGTTCATTTTTTTAAAAGTAAAATTTTTTAAACCTTACAAAATTCCAGGCATATCTCCAAAAGAATTTAAAAAATTATGAACATTAAGAAATAGATGTAATTTTAGTCAAAATTAGTACAACGGAAGAATTTTTGACCAATTTTTATGATTAATCAAGTAATTTCGAATGAAGGATGACACTTAAATAAACACTTACTTAATAGGAGAGGAGACATGTGTCCAGCAGTGGGATGTATGTTTTTTTTAAAACGTTACCTGTCACTAGGATTTTCTCCTGTATCGCGGGGGCAGTTTACAAACATAGATTTCACAAGGACAAACATCCAGGCCCAGAACAATTATTTGTAGGCCATACAAATACTTGTTCCGTGCGGGATTCGAACCCGCGGCCCTTAGCGCTGCAACTCATTGCTAAGCCACTGCGCCATGGAGCCGTCATATATAGGCTGTAAATTTACTTTACTTTTATAAATTTACAATAATGATTTGATTAAATAAATTGACATAAATGAATTCATCACATATTGCCTATATTGTCACAGCACAAGTGCTAAACTGGTAAGTGCTTTTGCTAGTCGAGCAGTTGGTGTGTGTGCCTGATCAGCCGCTCGGAACTAGAGATAAGGTGTCCCGTGGTGGCTCGGACTCAATATTATCAGATACAACGCTTATTGCGATCCGATTGTCTGCGCCGGACTCGGAACGGATTTAAAGCTCTAGGGATCCCTTACAGTCGATGCTCGCTTGCTATTGCCATTGTTCTTGTATTTGATTTGAAATTTATATTATAATTTCGCACGATGATTTAAAAGATAAATATATGATGTATGTAAATAATTAAAAAAAAACAAACAAAAGCACTTGGGATTAATCGCTCCGTTATCGCTAATGATTTTTTGAAAGGACGGATGTTTTGCAAGATTTTAACAATGACGTGAGTGCGTGGTCCCACCCGGTCGAGCTGACCCATTGGTACTGCAGCACAGTTCGCAGTGGCTCTATCACTATCATGTAAATATTTTTCCTTCTTGGACGATCATTTCATCAAGTTTTTTTTCTGTTGTACTTTAATCGACGGTTACAGTGAGATGAAGGACATATTATATTATTTTACGCCTTTACCATACAACGAAATACACCTCCAACGTCAAAATTGTCACAGTCATTACAGCTTACTGGCTTATTTAATAATAATAACAGGTTGTATTTGGATTCATACTATATAGGCAGAACCCGATGCGCGGACATTAATATCGGATGCTCAAACATCAGTACGTATCGTTTAAATATTCATGGGAGCGGCGCGGACCACACCCGGCGCCGCGCGCTATCTCTGCACTGTTGAACCGCTGCCTGATTTATCTGAGAGTACGTGGGATCGATGTAAAATACTTTTACCTTAACATTATATGCACAGTTAGATATATTTATTGGTAGATAGCCGTGTGGTTGTGGTGTAACGGAAGCTATAGCCCCATTTAATCCCTTCTGTGTCGTAAAAGTGGACTATGAGAAGTTAAGAAGAAAAGTTGCATGACTTCTCGTGGCCGATTTTGACTTCATCGATAACTTAAGAATATTTTTGTGCTTGTAAACTATAAAGTAAAGTTAGAGCTGACATGCATCCCACTCCTGCACGAGCTTCCAACTATTCTGAGAGGGCTGAGATGCCGCGTTCCCAGTAAAAAGGGTCTCCGGTTCTCTACACTCACCATACGGAGCGTGGCCTTTCCCCGGTCGAGCCAACTCATTCGTGCTACAACCATAATATAGCTACAGCGTGGCTCTACTACGTATATTTATGAACTTTATTTAAAGATCGTCTTCTCAATGAATGTTATCATTAAATTAGTGGCCAGTTTGGAGGACGGACACGCTGGATATATTTGACAGTTTTTAATTGAATTATTTTTATTTCACTATTAGAGTTTCTAATTAAAAAAAATTATAATAAAAACATTTTCGGGAGATAAAATTTGACCCCACTATTTTTAGATTTTATATAATTTACAGTTTTACAGTACATCTCTGTACTGCGTTACTGATCTACAGATGTTACTTTTCGCACATAGTCTCACACCGAGTGGTTGAATTATTAATGACTGTGACAAGATCTACTACTTGTCTAATTATACTAGGTACATACCAGCCACGTACAGGAAGGCTGTACGTTCCCCGGTCGACCCGAATCATTCGTGCCACAACCGTAATACAACTGCAGCATGGTTCTACCATGTATAAAAATTATCTTTTACTGTCCAAGTTTATCTAGATTGATGACACATTGAGAAGATGTATCTTTTTAGTTTAAACGTGATCAAAGTTTGATCGCCCGAGTACTTAGAATAAAATGAGTAACGCAAAGGTTCTCGTGGAGAGCGTACGGCGGAGCGTGTGGCTAACGCTATTGTACTAAAGTGTCCTGTGTTGCCTGCTTGACTTGTCCTCCTCCTAGTGCTTTCCACTGAGACCTTAGACTAATAGTTGGCCGCTTGACTGACTGATTTTATCTAACTACAAGCTGTTCCCTGCTACTTCGTCCGCGTGGAATTTATTACGATTGGATTTCATGGGTTTTAATTATTTCGCGCGGAACCCTGATACTTTTTCTAAAATAAAAGTAGCCTAAGCCTAAGTTTCTCCTTATAACATCAGCTATCTGCCAGCTGAGGTCCCGTCAAAATAGGTCCAGCCGTTTCGGAGATTAGTCGGAACAAACAGACAGACAGATGGACGGACAGACAAACAGACAGACAGACAAAATGTTTAAGAATTGTTTTTTTGTTATAAGTACCTACCGCATATACTTTCATGCATTTAGTAATAAGCTGTTATTTAGACATTACAAACAGACACTTAAATCTAATACCTTTAAACGAGCAATTCTTGTATTATATATATATATATATATATATATATATATATATATATATATATATATATATATATATATATATATATATATATATATATATATATATATATATATATATAATACAAGAATCTCGGAAACGGCTCCAACGATTTTCATGAAATTTGGTATGCAGGGGGTTTCGGGGGTGATAAATCGATCTAGCTAGGATAAATTTTTAGAAAATGTCGTTTTATCCGTGTTTTCAGGCAATGAAAAACTGCTACAATATAATTATAATACGAAGGTAAATTTCGCCACCATCTACAAGGTTATAATAGCTCAGTTGGGAAATCTGGCGGTCCCGAAACCAGAAGACCCCGGTTTGAGTCCAGATGTCCCCAGTCCGATTATTTTTTTCCCTTTTTTTCAAGTTCCTTCTTTTGTGAGAAAAACTATTATTGGGAGCCCTTTGTCAACGCATCTAATTCGTATCTAAGTATATTTTTTTTAAAACACGAAAAAAATGACCGAGCTTTAAAAAAAAGAATACGGTAGGTAAGATCGAAAAATATTATTCATATTTCATCAGTATCTAATTCGTATCTAAATATAATTTTCAAAAAACACGATTTACAAAAAAGAAAAACAATACCGAGCAAAGCTCGGTCATCCAGGTGCTTTTATTTATTTGTATAGATTTATAACACTTTTACCAATAAATCTACTAGGTGGTAAGACTCCTATTCTATCTATGTGTCCGTTTGGGTAGGTACCACACCCTCTAGTAATATCCATCGCCAAATAGCAGTGCCTGCACTACTGTGTTCCGGTCTGAATGATATAGAGAGCCAGTATTATTCAAGCTGTGAGGCATTCCATCTTGGTCCTCAAAGTTGACAACGCATCGTAGCGTTCTTTGTTTGAAGTTGGCTGTAGTAGGCACTAACCATCAGGTGGACTGAAGTTTGTTTATCACTTCATTTTTATAAAAATAAATATACAATAAAATCCGTTTAATTTATAAAATATTATAAGAAAATATGACTGATATATAGAGAAATGTCGGGAGGTGACAGGCGGAGAGAGCAGTAACAATAGATAAAATGAATTGAACAATAAATAAACGTCGGAAACGACAATTATGACGTTACATCAACCCTCGGGCGCGATAAGTCAACCGCCACGGAGGCACGGGATGATGGACTCACCTCACTTTGTCCAGGAAACGGCGGCTCATTTGTGACGGGGGAAGGTGATGATAATTAGGGTCAATTTGATAACGTTGTAAACGTAGACGGTATTAGAATGGAATGGAGTCATAAATATTACGATCAGTGAATTCTTGCTACGTCAATTTACGTTACAGTTCGTTTAATAAATGCGCAATGGGTAGTTATAGTTTTGTTTGTTAGACCCTTATTATTGGAAATGAAACACCATCTTAATCTTAGTCCTCAAGGATGACAACGCATCTGCATTTTGATTCTTAATTGAAGATAGATGTAGATGTCTATGGCCCACATCATCCACTTACCATCAGGTGGACGGTGTGCTCGTTTTTCACCCATATTCTATAATAATTAAAAAACTTAATACCATGTAAAAGTAAAGTAAGATTACAGCCTATATACGTCCCACTTCTGGGCACAGACTACCTCTCTGATAGGGTTATTTTATACGCTGTCGTTTCCGATTTTTTTTTATAGTGCAGGAAAATGTTGCATCTGATGGAGGAATACCGTGTAGTGGCGGTGTAAGAATATCCACTACCTCTTATCATCCCGTCGTAAGAGGTGACAGAGGGAAATAAATCAGGAAATGGGCAGCAGTGTCTTCCTAATAAAGACTAAAAATAAAAAATTGCGATTGGCAACCCGCTTGCCAAGCGTGGCAACTATAGAAAAAAATCCCCTATGAGGCAATCTATGGGGGAGGCTTATGTTCAGTAGTGGACTTTAATAGGCTGTAACGGATGGAGATTCAAAAGATTCAAAAGCTATTCTGAGCTAAAGATAACCGAATCCCGTGTATATATATATATATATATATATATATATATATATATATATATATATATATATATATATATATATATATATATATATATATGCCTCAAAGGGGATATTTGCTATAGTTGCCATAGTTGCCATTGTTGGCAGGCGGCTTGACAACTGCAGTTTTTTTATTTTTTAGTTGTTATTAGGAAAACTGCCGATCATCTGATTTGTTTCCCTCTGTCGCCTTACGACACCCACGGGATGATATGCAGTTTTCCTAATAGATACTATATTACATAATACGATATTATATTACACTGCCACTACACGGTCATATTGATATTTTAGTGAATTCTATCAAATCAAAGTACCAATATGAAGTAGCACACTGCCTACTTTCACTTGCGCTGCGCCCGACACCACAATGGGACACACTTGTATCATGAAATTTTAAATTGGTTGCTTAGTTATTTGACGGTATTCGAATTTTATAGTTTTCGAACAGATCGAATGCAATTAATTGTGGATTATCTTTATTAAACGTCCGTTTTATTGCCAATAAACTTAAGAAAAGCATGATTCTATACTGTTCATAGAGTCTACATAGCATCACTCGACACACGAGCGACAGAATGCCTATGAATATTTTACGTCGGTGGACATTTATTTGTCAGTTCACGCCTTAATGCCGAGTTACGCGCGTATAATAAGACACAGTAGTCATATAGACGTAAGTACTAAGTATATATAGGTAGACATTTTGCGAAATGTTTACGTATATATTGTACGTCTGCGACATTTACACGCTATTCATGAATACTTATGTTTATGCTATTCGTCGAGTAGGAGCGGTGTAAGAGAACCCACTACCTCGTATCATCCCGTGGCTGTTTTAAGAGGCATTAGAGGGAAATAAAAAAAGGGATGGGCAATAGCATCTCCCTGTCAACCCACCTGCCAAGTGTGACAACTGTGGCAAATCTATTAGGCAAACTATTTGGGAGGTTTATTATCAGAAGTGGACTTTCGATTGACTGAAATCGCGATCCACTCAACTTCAATCACTTCCACCAGCTTTATATTGCACTTATATAATAACTTTTTACACCAATAGCACGAGGAGATTTCAATTAATACTTTTGGCGTATTTATAAGATTATTTGATAAGAATATAAGATTATTTGTATCGGCGGCCCCGTGGCGCAGTGGCTTAGCAATGAGTTGCAGCGCTAAGGGCCGCGGGTTCGAATCCCGCACGGAACAGGTATTTGTATGGTCTACAAATAATTGTTCCGGGTCTGTATATTTGTCCTTGTGAAATGTATGCATGTAAACTGCCCCACGGTACAGGAGAAAATCCTAGTGTGGAGGTAACGTTTTTTTAAGTAATCAAAAAGAATAAAGAAATAAAAAAAGAATTTATTTCGATTATTATAAAAAAAGAATTAATTGAAAATAATTTCACTTGGACGTCAGTTGGTCGGTATGGATGTGGACAAGATATCTTTCGAAACACTAAACTTATCACTTTGATTTTATTTATTAGCTTTAGATTTTAATCCTGAGGAAGCCTTTTGCATTTCACTATTGTAAAGCCGCGTATCGATTATGCGCTCCAAAATGTCGAACATTGGTGCTCGTTCCAGCCGCGCGAAATTGTTCGTTGGAACGCTCAAACGTGGAGCGGGCCGTTCCATCTGGTGTCGGTTTTTTACCGCGTATCAAAGTAGTTAAATTTTGGTGCGCGCGCCTGTTGGAACGGTTCTTTTCATCATTCGTGCGTTCGTTGCGTTCCGAGCTATGGATAACCAGAGTTGCCGTAAATTGATAAAATTATATGGTTCAAAATAACTGCGGTGGAATACCAAAAGTCGTTTTTATCATAATAAAGCCCTCAGAGAAGATGCATGGAACTATGAAAGCGGCAGTTGTTCGTACACGACCGACATCCATGTTGAACAGTCATACACTGGAACGGCTGCCGCGCACGCCAGGCGCGCTTAGTTGATACACTTCGAACATTTGGAACGCGTTTTGCGGAACGCACTGGCCAGCGCGGTCATTCATGGCGCGGGCACCAGGAGCGCGTAATCGATACGCGGCTTAAACTGTCCCGTAGATTAATATTTTTTATTTTATTTTATTAATTATGTGACAATTTTTTTCGGTAACAAAATAAAATCACCGGTATCAAGCAGTCAAAAATTGGTGTTAATTGAACAGAAACAATTTTTTTGTAGCTTTAAGCGAAGTACGTGTTTCTGTAATTAATAAAAGTAAATTGATTATTCAAAACATTACATGAACGTTCGAGGTGTGCACTTTTGGATTTTATAAAAATATTTTCTTTTACTTATTAAAAGCCAGTGCATGATTGCAATCTCACTTTGTGGAAAGTGGTGATGAAACCCTGGCCGCGATAATTTAGGACGTCGAACTTAGAATCATATAGGTTTGTAATAACTTAGAACGTTTTGTTTAAATCATTAAACAAATCGTAAATCTTAGACATATTGTATACGGCATTTGAATTCTCTGTACGTAACACCAGCATGTGTCTATGCACGTCGGCTCGGTAGAGGACAAATGACATGTAAATAAGGCCCACAGCTCCTTCGTGGACCATTCACGACTCCGGCTCCTCGGCGTATTGAATACGTCATCAACCTCTGTGTGAGGACTTGAATGGAAAGCTGTAGGCGCTGTCGCAATATCACTACTGCTTAGAATTATGATAAGCCGAGCCGTTGCATGAAAGTAATCTTATAATAATTTATTATTATTACCATTGCATTGTTAACGCTTTGTGCTACAAAATGAATAAACATACATACTATGGACAGGTTAAGATGGTACGATCATATATATAGTAAAATGTATGGTAAAGATAGAGTACAGAGTTTTGTCACTGTGTGTATGTATGAGTGTAGAGTTATGTTGTACGTTGTCGCAACTATATTATAGTTGTAGTGTGAATGTGTCGGCTTGACTGGGGTAGGACCACGCTCTCACAAAATACTAGCGTAAAATAGCAGCTCAATGCTGCTGTGTTTCGTATGGTGAGTGTAGAGAACCGGAGACCATTTTTACTGGAAATGAGGCATTCAATCTTAGTCCTCGCAGGTGACAACACATCTACATTTTGATTCTTAATCGAGGAAAGATGTAGATGTCTATGGGTCACAGCAGCCATTTACTATCAGGTGGACTGTGTGCTCGTTTGTCACCCTTGTTCTATAAAAAAAATTGTGCAATAATATCATAAGGACGACCATAGGAAATGACAGAAAAAAAATGATGGCTAATAAATGGCGATATAACCATTTTGTTTACGTCCAGATCAGGCGTAAATACCTAGACAGGCCATAGACAGCAGCGTCAAAGGTGCGAGATGTCTGGTACTGCGACCATCAACCCACTTGCCAAGTGTGACAATGAAGGAAATTCATCCCTGCAATGAGAGAGGCCCTTGCTCACTAGTGGACTTTTATAGGCTGATGAAGTAGAAGAAATCCGTTGTTTGAACTTGGTAGATGCAATTAATCGGAAATAATGCCCTTCGTGGATTCGATAGAAAACGCAAGCAACGTCTCAAGGCCAGTGGATAAACCCGATGAAAAAGAACTCGGTCGGCGACGATTTCTTTATTGATTTTTTTAAGAGTAAGGGTGACAAACGAGTTACTGTAGTCCATCTGATGATAAGTGGATGTTCTGGTCCAAACTTTGACATCTACATCTATTCCCAATTAAGAGTCAAAATGATCAGATGCCCTGTAATTCCTGGAATGCCTCGTTTCCAGTAAAAAGGATATCTGAATCTTTACACATACGTAACAGCAGCATTAAATTGCTATTTTACGATGGTATTCTGTGAGAGCGTGGTCCTACCCCTGTTAAGCGACCCATTCGTGCTACAACTATAATATAGTTGCTGCATGGCTCTACGACGTACACGTTAAATGCGGTTAAATAGACAGTGTTGGTGGTGGGGTACATCGGACTGAAGATGAGAACAGTCGCGTGTGATGCCAATAAATGACATTATATTCTATTCTTAATTTGCGCATTGTCAAATGCAAGCGGTGGACTAGCATAATACACTTTTCCGTTCTATTAAACACTAAGCTTTTGAAAGGCTAATCTGGCCTTTCTTTTCCTGTGGAATAAGAACGTCACTCGATATATAAGTAGATGTCGAAAATTCCATTGGAATTTGAATTGGAATACGTTGAAGAGTTTTTTAATTTTGTCGATCGATGAGAGTTCGGCAAAAATCGCAGGAACATAAGAAGCAAATAAAAATTACAAACTTCCTCTCTCCCATTTCCACCATCGACAACTAGGTGGTTGGCGGGTTTTCACCCCTTTGTTGTCGATATTCCACGCATTCGAATCAAGTGGTTAGTCTTTCGTAATGCGTATAAATATAAATCAAAGGAGTGGAATAATCTACCGGTGTCTGTCTTTCAAAAGTGAATAAGCTTTTATAACTACCAGGTGGCATCCAAGCATTGGTTTGGTAAAAAAAAAAAAATTACCGGACAAGTGCGAGTCTGACTCGCGTACCGAGAGTTCCGCACAAACTCGTATGTGGATAGTTCTTCCATTACGGGATTCGAGTCTCGATTTTTTCCGAGTATGTTTTAAGTTTCTCCCCGAAATGTATATAATATACAACTTTGGTATTTGTAAGGCGAGAATGAGTTGGCTGTACAGCTACTTTTACCAGAATTATTAACATTACCTACTGAAGTTCATAAACTATGAAAGCACCGAACATTACTCTGACGGAAATATAAGTAGAATTGAAGGACAAACTTAACTTTGTAGTTGAAAAAATGTTCTCCCATACATCGATATACGTCACAATCAATTCTCTGACTGCAAACGTAAGTTCGTAAACGCGACTTTTTCCTTTTTTTTCTTGCTAAATTTAATGATTCTAGGTCAACGGGAAGTACCATATAGGTTTTAATTTATTTGCGGGTATCAAAATATGTCGCATAAATGCCCGCATTTTTTTATTGCATTGACTTAGAAGCTTGATTTTTTTAGAGCTCCAAGGACCGTTCCTGAGGAAAAGGTTTTTTTTTATAGAATACGGGTGACAAACGAGTACACAGTCCACCTGATGGTACGTGGATGGTGTGGCCCATAGACATCTACATTTATCTTCGATTAAGAATCAAAATGCAGATGCGTTGTCACCCGTAGTAAAAAGGGTCTCCGGTTCTCTACACTATGTATACAATATATATACGAAACACAGCAGCATTAAGTTGCTATTTTACGCTAGTATTCTGTGAGAGGGTAGTCCTTCCCCGGTCGAGCCGACCCATTCGTGCTACAACCATAATATAGCTACAGCATGGCTCTACCACGTAAATCAGGTCTTGACAGACAGACAGACAGACGGACAAAGGGACAACGAAGTGATACTATAAGGGTTTCTTCCTTTTGAGGTACACAACCCTAATAAACAGTTTTATTCGCCCGTTCAAATTATAAGTCGGGTTAGCAATAAACAATATACGGCCCGGCGCATACCGTGGAGTGGAGTTACAAAGTAGGCAGTTAGTTGAGTGGTTTCCAGTTGTCAGTGCATACATTTGCGGGTGCATTGGATCTCCGGCGAGCGGACCGGACTAACCCGGCCCCACGGTGCTTTACGACCGTTCGCTGCTCGTAAACCATTTGAAATTTAATCGCTGAGCTCCATTCTATGAAATCGTGAAGTTTATCTAAAACTAGGGTGTCTACTGTATCCACATTGCATTAGAAATATTAGAGTACTAGCAAACAAAATGCTTAAATTCGTAAAGACAATTAAATCGACACTGTTGTTAATTTTGAAAGGTGTTTTATGAATGACAATAAAACTAAAACATTTATCAGAGCGTTTTGATGATTTGAATTATGATGTAGTTAATCTTCTTTCTCGATTTTTTTTATGTACCCCGCTGTGTTTTGTGTAGCGTGTAACAAGAATCAAATGTCCTTTGTACTGGTGTCAAGGCATTCCTTCTTAATCCTTATGGGTAAAAACGCATTCTCGTCCTTAATTTGATTATCTGCATTATGATCGTTAAATGTAAGTGTCTATAGTCTGCAGCATCTACGTACAACTATAACCAACAGCATTACAAATATGTAACTCTGATGGGAATTACTTCGTAACTGCCTTATGTTTTTGTCATCTATACATACATACATGCATACAAATAAATAAAATTGAAGTGTCTGTTTGTAATGTCAAAATAACAGCTTTTTAGTAAATGCATATGAAAGTAAATACGGTACTTATAACAAAAACACAATTATTAAAATTTTTGTCTGTCTGCCTGTCTGTCTGTCTGTTTCTTCCGGCTAATCTCCGAAATGGCTGGACCGATTTTCACGGGGTTTTCACTGGCAGATAGCTGATGTTATAAGAGGTAACTTAGGCTACTTTTATTTCAGGAAAATAATTAGGGTTCCGTGTAAAAACTAAAACCCATGAAATCCAATCGTAATAAATTATTACACGCGGACGAATTTGCGGGGAACAACTAGTATAGTAATATTTTATAATGTAAATTAATATATTAATATAAATGCTCATATACTTACACAACGAAACCGAAAGTCAAAGTTCAAAACTAAGCTAACTACGATTTGCAACAGAGTTACACAATCGCACTGCAGGCGCACTGTGCCCCATTGTTACTAAAAATCTAATACCTCGACACAGTGCAATAGTAGTATATTTATGTCATAATTCTTTTCAGTTTATAGAACGCCATAGCCGTTGAAAATTCCTTACTTTGACAAGGACTATAGTTTCAAAAATATATGCAAGTGGCTTCTATGTGTATTTCTCGACTTAATATTATAGTATTTTGGGATGGAGTTACATTATTCGCTGAGCCAGTGTGTTGGTCAAACGAATATGCAGCCATTAATAAATTGTGAGGATTTTCGTCGGCACACACGTAATAAGGTCGCAGAAAAATCGACGAACCTCTGGACGTCGGAGCTCACTGATAGGAGCGGGGCGAAGCTCCGGCGAGGTGATGGATGTGTGCCGTCCACCCGGGACCGGGTGCGCCATTCTTCATAACTCCCTTTTACAAACGACAATCCCCGTTTACACAAATTTGTAAACGGGGATTGTAGTTTGTAAAAGTTACTTTCTTAGGTTTGTTATCACGTGTACGTTTACTATAAATAACTTATTTCAGTAGTTTCTGTTCACTTTTTATTTAAAACGAGCTGTAACGTAATATATAGGTATCTTTAATAGAACACAATGTAATTAATTGAATTAATTTTTTATCTATATATTAAATAATGTAATATAATTAAAATGTCAAATAATTTGGGAGGTTAGATTTGAGAATATCATTGTAAATTGTTTGGAATTTTTAATTGTTTTACAAAACCAAGAGTAAATCACATAATTTGACATACTATCACGCAGTCCCAGCTGATGGTAAGTAGTTGCTGTGGCCCATAGACTTACATCTTTCCTTGATTAAGAATCAAAATGCAGATGCTGCATCCCCTTGAACCTTTGAGGATGAAGATGGAATGTATCGTTGCCAGTAAAAGAGTTTCCACACGAAGCACAGCAGCATCATCCTGCTATTTTACGCAGGCAATGTGTGTAAGCGGTATGAACATATAGCCTATTTTGGCTAATGAAAATGTTTGGTACAACTTCTACGTAATCACAATAAACCGTAAGACACAACCACTTGAAACCGTACACACAACTGTACATATAATAATTTCTTATATTAACTTATCTTAACGCGAACACTACTCCGTGAATAAAACTACTTTTATGGATTTTATCGCACCTAACGGCAGTGACCCTCCGTGACCACCGTTGCTGCAAAGATAGATGTTAAGACTAAGTTAAGCTAAACGCGGTTTGATTCCGTAAAAGTGTTTTTATTTAGAACCAGCAACCCGCCCTGCCTTCGTCGGGATAGGATCTATAAATGTTGCGTTATTTAGATTAAAGATAGTCGAATATTCAGTATTTTACCAATTAAAAAAAACTTTTCCAGATAAAATATCTAACCTAGATCTCTCTTGGCATAGCTCTCTATCTATTCGGGAAATTATATTACAATCGGTCCAGCCATTCAGAAGATTAGCCCGGACAGACAGACCGACACACATGCAGACAGACAAAAATTTTGAAAATACTGTATAATACAAATACAAATAAATGAATTACTAGCGTCTATTAAAATGAAGCGTCATTTAAAATAAAATAATATTTCTTTCATGGCAAGATAAGAAAAAGTGCGAGGGAGATGGATATTATTCCATCTCGCTTCCTTATAGCCGCCAAGGCCGTCTACACTACGTCAGAAGGGGTCGTGACGGAAAAATCTTACACTTTTTCTCGCCTAGCCCCATCCGCCAAATTCGTACCGTGCGATAAAGAACTTCGTTTCAAAAACTGCGGTTGCCAACCCGTTTGCCTAGCGTGGCAATTATGACGAATAGCCCCCGTATGAGGCAATCTATAGGGAGGCCTATGTTCAGCAGTGGACTTTAAAAGGCTGTAACGGTATGCATTATAGATAATCGCCAAAAAATAAATTAAAATATATAAAGCACATACATTTTATTTTTAGTAACTTGATAATATAGACTACAGCCACAAAACTAACATGCTGGTGAACCGGGAAGAAATCAAACTCGTTGTATCACTAGGGGTGTTAGCGTCGAGGACAATCGGCGTGTTCGATTACTGAGCTACGCATTTTCCCCGTTTACCAAGTACCAACACAATTTCCTTTGTTTCCACGCAAAACGTGATCAAGTTTTATTGACTAATGTTCTTTTACGACAACGGCGTAGAGAGTGTATTATGTAAAAAACATGTGTGAGTGTCGTGGAACACTTGGTTGGAACGAAATTCCTTTCGTAGTATTTTTTTTTAAACTAGTAATGCTATTAAACATTACTAATATTCCCTTAAACCACTTCTGGTAAGCTTAAAATGCTTTTGTTAGAAGTGGTTCACGACGGATTCGAATCCACGACCTTTCGAGTTCGCGGTCCGCGCCCTGCCATTAGGCTATTGACGCTTCTAATATGTTATTATTGATAAACGTATTATATTATTGATAAACAAATACAAATAAATGAATTACTAGCGTCTATTAAAATGAAGCGTCATTTAAAATAAAATAATATTTCTTTCATGGCAAGATAAGAAAAAGTGCGAGGGAGATGGAGATTACTCCATCTCGCTTCCTTATAGCTGCCAAGGCCGTCTACACTACGTCAGAAGGGGTCGTGACGGAAAAATCTTACACTTTTTCTCGCCTAGCCCTCATCCGCCAAATTCGTACCGTGCGATAAAGAACTTCGTTCCAAAAAGAAATTATATATGGATGGATAATATAAAAAAGAGATATGAGTAGGTATATGTAGGTATATGGATGGAGGCGAGAGAGCTGTATCAGGATCGTGCCAAATGGAAGTCCATAGTCTCTGCTTACTCCTCTGGATGACATGCGTGCATGTTTATGATTATGATTATGGAAAAAAGAAACTTAAACTTCTATTTATATTCCATATCATTCCGTGGGTGCCATGAGAGGAGACAGAGAGAAAATGTGCGATTGCAAACCGCCTGCCAAGTGCGGTGCCTTTAGCAAAACCCCCTAGTCCTATGAGATAATCTATGGGCAAGGGGGCTATGTTCAGCATTCGAATTTGATAGGCTGTAATAACGTTAATTAAGGATTAGTAAGTGGAAGTGGCGATGGGCCGGCTATATAGCTCGAAGAACCGACAACCGATGGGGAAGAAAGGTTCTCGAGTGGCAGTCTTTATTTGTTTCTACACTGAACTCTGCTGAACAAAGGCCATTCTCATGGAATGCATCATGGTCCTGAGCCACCTGCATCCATCCACTTCCTGCATCTCTTATCAGGTCGTTACTCCATCTACTGGGAGTCTTTATTTTTAATGGGGAATGTGAAACACTGTTAATTAATCACATACTTATATACTACTATAATTTTATTTACTTGAATTTCATTTCCAATCAAACAAACAGTGGATATCCTCAAATATCCTCAATCAGCAATCGCGTCAAAATTAATCAATGAAATGATCACAGTTAAAGATGCTTTTCACCTCTCACCCGTCGTGAGCCACGAAGTTAAAGGTCCGATGTATCTTCCGGGCATTTACCGACTTCGACTTCGACATCCATGAGACGAGATGACTTGATGAATATTTTCACGCTATTATAACACGCGAAATTAAATTCTCAAATGAATAAAACAGCGGACAATGAGAATAACTTTAACGACTTTTTATACACATTTTTTATAATCATGAAAAACGAGCACATAGTCCACCTGTGTGCTCGTTTGTCCCCCTAAATAAACCACCAGTAAAAAGGGTCACCGGCCTCTACACTCACCACACAAAACACAGTTGCATTAAGCTGCTATTTTACGTTGGTATTCTGTGAGAGCATAGTCCTTCCCCGGTTGAGCCAACCCATTCGTGCTACAACCATAATACGAGTATAGCTGTAACGTGGCTCTACTACTGACATACTAAAATTTTGTGTAATATGATTAAACCATATTGAACTGTGGAAACCCTGTGTATTTAAAAATAACCTATTACGAAATACCAACTGTTTGTTATTGGGGTCTTCCATAATCAGCTGTTCAATTAAATTAAGCTGCAACAAAGCATGCAGTTGTACCAGATACACTCACACACGCTCACACAGAGCACACACTTGCACTACGACAATGTCGACGTTGTAGGAAGTTCTGGTTTCAATAATTTCACACAGATGTGAGCGAGAATTTGCATCAATGAAAGGAAGTATTCAAATTTCTAGCAACGGTATGTTTCCACATATCCTGTAAGTGCGAGCGGGACCTACGTTAAAAATTATTTATGCCTGTAGAACTTGACTGGACTTGAAAACTGCATTGTACAAGCTTGCTCTGTACCTTAATCTTAAGTCGACTTTTACAATTGAAACTACGGAAAGATATCATTTGAAATTTCGAATCGGCATAAAAAAATTAGAATAACCTAAGAGTAATTTTTATTTACTTACAGTCTTTGAGAAGGGATGCTTAATGTGCGTAACAAAATATATTTCATACATATTTTAAGTCAGTTCTTTAATAAGCACTGATAATCGTAGCTTTAGGCTTAAAATAAAATAATTATAAAAAACTATGTATCAGCTTATTTTTTCATATTCTTACATCAATTATCATCCGATTCTGATCTATGTTCAAAATTTCAAGTCTCTAGCTCATCGAGAAGTAAGTTTAAAATCAACTACTAATTTCGACACACACACGAAAGCAAGTTAAAACGTTGTTTTAACTTGCTTGTTAAAACGTTGTTTTAACTTGCTTTCGTGTTTGTGTAAAAGTGAATAAAAACGTGATAGAATAACAAAGCATTTTGTTCCAGATGTTTTTTTTTGTTTTTGTTTGTTATGGGTTGTTGATCAAAGTTGACAAAAGCTTAGAAATAAATCAGACACAAAATGTAATCTAAACTCTAAAATTAAACCAATATTACTTATACATACTTTATAATTTAATGAACACCGTTTTAACCTAATCTGACCCACAAAAATAGTAAATGACCATCAAATATATCAAACAGTCTATATTTTGTTGTACATTAACTATTTTTCTGCTTACATCAAACTATTTTAATGTTCGTTTAAATATTTCCCATTATTTTATTGTAGTTATAGTAGAAAAAATGTATTTATTGTAAAGGATAGATATAGCATAGTTTCTCTGCTCAACATTAAGGAGAAAGCACGGTTAAGAGGATAAACTACGAAATTAAGCAGATTTTATACGTGGTAGAGCCATGCTTCAGTTATATTATGGTTGTAGCAAGAATGGCTTGGCTCGACCGGGGAAGGACCACGCTCTCACAGAAAACCAGCGTAAAATTGCAGCTTAATGCTGCTGTGTTTTGTATAGTTAGTGTTGAGATCCGGAGACGGTTTTAACAGGAAACGAGGCATTTCATCTCTGTCCATAAGGGTGATAACGCATCTGAATTTTGATTCTAAATCCAAGTAAATGTAGATGTCTATGGGCCACATCCTCCGCTTATCATTAGGTGGACTCTGTGTTCGTTTGTCACCCTTATTTTAATTTAAAAAAAGATTTTGTAAATTGTTCGATAGTAACCTCGCACGTAGAGCTTTAAATAATATACTGGATTTACGACAAGTGTAGACCCAGTACAGTGTGAAAAGCGACTGAGATGAATTTTTGCGCAGATCGGCGCGAATACATCTTTACTGATGAGTCGAGCCATTGACATCGAAGTGTTGCATACTCGACAACTGCAGAAGCTGTAAATTTGTTGCTTGTGTCATTTGTCACCGGTCCAGAGAGGAAAGCAAACTGTAGCTATTACTGACATTTAGTAAACGAGCACACAGCCCAAACTCTGACATCTACATCTATCCCTGATTAAGAATCAAAATGCAGATGTGTTTTCACTTTTAAGGACTAAAATGGGAAGCCTCATATCCAGTAAAAAAGGTCTCCGGTTCTCTACACTCACCATACGAAACACAGCAGCATTAAGCTGCTATTTTACGCTGGTATTCTGTGAGAGCATGGTCCTTCCCCGGTCGAGCCGGCCCATTCGTTCTACATCCACATTATAGCTGCAGCGTGGTTCTACCACGTAAAATATGTGTGAATAGTAATGTATCTAGTCTTAATCCCAAAGGATCAAAAGAAAAGCCTATAAAATTTACATAGATTATAGAATAGGTTGTAACACTGAGATTACCTTAGTTTCATTCTAATATTAGGAAAGTTTCAAAAATTCATTCATTCGTTCATTATCATCTCAGCTGAACATAGGTCTCCCCCTTAGATAGGTGGGTGGATATTTGCTATAGCAGTCACGTTTAGCTGTCAAGCTGTCAGATGTTATCTAAAAGATGTTGCTGTACATTTCTCTTTCATTTTCCTCTGTAAACGTTCCCACGACTCCCACGAAATAATATAGGGAAGTGGATTCTCTTACGCTGCCACCACGCGGTTATCATCAGTATGAATATATTATAATTCTTTGTTAACCCCTCTGGCTATGCTGGAGAGACTTGCTGCAATAGCCAAGTTTATCAAGCGGTTTGACGATTGCAATATCGGATCTCTCGAAACTTTTTTTAAACATAAGCTTGTAATGCCAGTTACTAGACTCCACAGAATCAGTAATTCATTTATGGGGCAATGTATACGCTTTTACAACAAAATCCCAGAACATGTTCAAAGTTTGTCAGTAAACAAATTTAAAAGTTTTATTAAACAAAAACTGTACAAAAAGGGTTATTATAATATCAAGGAATACATGAATGAAAATAACCCCTGGGAATAAGGTGATCGCCACCATGCTGGTTCTATGAAAATTCATTAAAAAATTGTGCAAACAAAATTATTGTTAAGTGAAATATGTTAAAAAAAGTCCCGCTGGGTTTCTTGCTGGTTCTTCCCAGGACAGAGGTATTTTCCGAACCAGTGGTAAATAAAAAATGACTTTCAATAAGTATTATTATGTAATCAATATTGAATAAAAAAATCATTCATTCATTCAAAAAATCATTCATTCATTCATTCTTTAAATCTGTCACTCCGTAAACGGTCTATTTACACCTTTCATATAAAAATTGTACCGCCATCTATTGGCGGTTACAAGCTACCGGCTACGCGGCACCGGCACAAAATATTATCATAATCAATATATATATTATTCCACCTATGTACTGACTCATCACGATATTTCTGGAACCATAAGGCCCAGAGACTTGAAATTTGATAGGAATATTCTTTTCGCCAAATAGAGGTCAGCTAAGAACGGATTTTATGAAATTCCACCCGCAAGTGGGGGTTGCGTAAGCGTTAATTTAAAAAAAAAACACATTATAAACCATAGCTCTTATAGGTATAAAACTTGGTTTATACCGCTTTTTCCCACCAAATGCCCCACTGGTGGGACAAAGCGGACACTTTAAAATGTGTTCGTCTACTTTTCCCCACTCATTATTTCTTGGTGGGACAAATTACACTGTTATAATAAACCACGTCCACTTTTCTCCGCTAGGGCTGGCAAGCTCAAAAAATAGGGTTAAGGTAATAATAATTCGTATAGAGCTAAAAATTGGTACAAATGTTAGGAACACCATTACAAGTAAAATGTGAAAAGTCCCCATAGATACATCTGCAAAAAGAAAATTCAAGGTCAAAGTTCGCAAATATGTTTTTTTTTGCATTTTCAGCTAAACGGCAAGTTTTATCATAAAAATAGATCTTAGCCTTTTTACCCTAAGAATCTATTTTTCTGAGATATAGCGATTCAAAAAGTTGAAAAAATTTCGATGCCACCTGTGAGGCTCGTTTTTTTTAACGTGGTAGACCTATTCCACGATCTATTGTGGTCCTGTTTAATTAAAAAATATTGTATCAAATAAAAAAAAAACTATTATTGGAAATTATGAAAGCGGCGTAAGTTATGAGTTGTTGGGGCAAACTATTCGTCTGATTGATAATTATCTAATGGAACTTCAAGTGTTATATCTCCTTTTCCTTTTTCTTCCTCTTCCTGTTGGATACATGTGAATTGTTCTAAGAGCGATGCATCAGATGTCTCCTCCCTGATATAATTAGAATCCTCTTCTAATGGCGATTCAACATTGGAGCACGATTGGCCTTGACAACTGGAGTATTATGCTAATGAACACAACAATCCAACTTTTTTGCAGCCGCATTTAGTATTATCTACACCCCTTTTTGGCAATTACAAAAAATTGTATTGAGGAGTTTTTCCGGTGCAGGTGGGAGTAAAGTCTGAATTGGTTCCAATGTATTGTCAATGAACATCTAACCCCAGTCTTCAGGGTCTGGTTTATTATCAAGCCAAACTTGAACTTGATAATATACCCGGAATAGATGTTGATGAGCAGAAGCAGAGGTTGGGTGAAAACAAGCTAATTGCACTCGTTTTTTGTTATAAGTATTTCTTATAAAAGGAATGTATCGAAACTTATTTAAGCAGGTTACCTTTTTTGGCGCTTTATATACAGAAAGAAGGAAGCAAATTCCTTCAGTGATTACAGATTGTGGAGAAGAGTTACTCTCTTTAAAAATTTCAACACAATTAACTATATCTTGTTTCTCAAACAATTTCTAAAATTTTATTTTACCCCTCTGCAGCCAGTTATTGCGTGTGAAAATAGTATGTGATTTTGGCATTTCGAAAAAGCAGGCAAACTTTTGGATGAATATATTTCCGATTGATGCTGATCCAATATTTATTTTTACATGCATATTATGAAAAACACAATTGTGACCTTGAATTTTTTTTGCAGATGTAGGAACGATGGTGACTTTTCACATTTCATTTATAATGATGTGCCTAACATTCGTACCTATGTTTATCTCTATGCGAATTATTATAATCTTACCCCTAATTTTTGAGCTAACTTGACCGGACTAAAATATTCCGTGATTTATACTTCTTGGCATGTATATCGTTGTATATTTGTCTTTTTAAGAGGTCATATTATGAAACATCTGGTAAGTAAATCTTTTATTAACGTTGTCTGTGATTTCTGTAGATAACTCGAAAAAATTTTATAAACAATATGTAAATCTATGACTTTTATTGATTACAATTATTTAATTTTGATTATTTGTTTTTTTTTTGCTTGAAAAATACTTCAAGATCTTAGAATTTGCTTATGCCAGCCCTAGTGGGGAAAAGTGGACGTGGTTTATTATAACAGTGTAATTTGTCCCACCAAGAAACAATTAATTGGGAAAAGTAGACGAACACATTTTAAAGGGTCCACTTTGTCCCACCAGTGGAACAGTTGGTGGGAAAAAGTGGAATAAACCTAAAACTTGGCCAGAATATTCTTTTGGGCATGTTAAAAAATACCAAGAACGGATTTTATGAAATTCTATACATAAAGGGCAGTGCGGGGGCGTTAAAAATAAAAAAAATTAAACTTTTAATCTATAGCTCCTACAGGTTTCGGTTCGAACGATTTTGATGAATTTTTTTGTGTTCATTTGAGTGGGTCCCTGGATGATTTAGATTTACATTTGGACCCAGTAGGTGGCGCTATTGTCGATATCCAGAAATCACCCGTGTGAAGCCAGGACGGATCGCTAGTTTTTACATATTCCCTGTCCGTTTAAGTAAAACCTTTAATAATAAATTTTCTTACATTGTATTTACTGCCTAATATTACCGGCAGGTTCTTTCCAATAGACTCGAGGCGAAAGACTGCGGTCTCCATAGCTTACCTGCAAAAAAAACAAAATAGCGTTAATTAACGATCGGTATATAGTGGTTGGTTGATATCAGTCAACTCGGAAAACGAACGTACAGTCCACAACTCAACTCAAGCGACAGTATTCAAATGGCAGGGTATGTATCGTGAACTCAAAGGTTCCAATCCGCTATTCAACTAATGTCGGTAACCACTCCTAACACAAGCATTTTAAGCTGACCAGGAGTGGTTAAAGGGAATATTAGTAATGTTGATAGCATTGCTAGAATTATTATTTTTTACTTCAAAGAAAGAAAGCTGGCACCTCTGAGGACAAGATGTATGGTCTCACAGCCTTCAGTTATACTAGCTCGTTATACTACTCAGACCGGAACACTGCAGCGCTGCTTGACTTCAGAAATGGGTAAGAGGAACCTAGGCGGATTTCTGGGCAGAAGAGGAGTCTTAACACCTAGTAAAATCATTATATGGAGATGATATGGAGTATCACACAGATGAGGCAGCTACTTGTGGCAAGACACATTTTAAAAAAATAAGCAAGCAGATCATAATCGTAATATCGTGGAAAATTGATTTTATTATATTGCTGTCTGAAAATTCTATGATACATCTCTTCTAATTATGCCTTAATAAAAACTTATAAAGAGAAATCCGTGTCTATGAAACGTCCAAATTGTTTTTAAAGTTTGAATTTAAATAAATCAAATTTGTATTCGAAAATATTTTATATTTATTTGAACGCAACATGACGTTTAGTTTAAATCTAAATTGAGATCTATACAAATCCTAGATATCTTGAAACGACATCTGTTTCCAGCAAACGTATGCATTTGTATCTGTTCTTCTTTGGATTCGTTTACGATTTAAAGCATCCTCCCTCAATTTGCGTTCTAGTTTTTCCATCTTAATTTTTTATCTTAAGTTTCTCCTCTCTGAATCTGGATTGTAGGTATATATAATAGGAAAAACAGCCAGCGATCTTGACACTACCGCGGGGAGTAGGACTTAATAATCATAGTTCTATTTTTATTGTAATAAATATTGTGTTAATTACAGCCTATCAAACATTTACTGCTAAACATAGGTGTGTCAATATATTGCTTCATAGTGGGGATTTTGCAAAAGTTGGTACGCTTGGTTGGTTACCTTCTTATTATTTTGAGTTGTTATTAGGAAGATACCAGCAGCTTCTACAGAGCTACAGGGAATGAAACAGGAGCCATCTCCTGTTTCATTTCCCTGTAGCCTATTACGACACATAGGTATAGGATGATATGTGGTAGTGGATTATCTTACACGCCACTTCACGGTAGTCAATTCAGCAGTGGGCTTTTACAGGCTGTAATGTATGGATGGATAGATGGATGGAAAACAATGACTGAATATAAATAACGTATTTCACGTAGTACACAAAATAAAAGGAGCTTTCACGGATCACGTATTCGCTCAACATGTTCGCGGTATGAATAATGTCTTCTCGTAAAGAGCAAACAAAGGAGCGGATCGGGATCGCCGGCCTTGGCCTGGATCCGCGGCCCGAGGAGCGATTCCTGCGGGAGATGGATCGACGCGGGTTTATCGGCAACTTGATGAATGTACCGCCAACTATTCGCAGATATAAAGCAAAGCGTAGTGACCTGTTTAGTGACATACTGAGCAGTGGTTACATGTTGTGTTTTTAATAATTTGAATCCCTTGTGAATAATATAAAGATAAGAAGAAGTTTACATATAGACATACATATATGTCTTTTCATCAATATTTAGTTATTTTTATAAAAGTAAGCTTGCTAAAAGAGCGCAAATAATAATTTCTTTTGTTTACATGAACACTTTACTTTACAAAGAAACTTTCATTGATTTTATTGCGTTTAACTTTTTTTATTTTTTTAACGTTGAGAGTACTTTACAGCACCCTCAGACCACAAAAATATTGTTCTGAGACAGCACCCATGGTCAAAGCAAAGAAGATATATTATTACGTCAAGAGGGGACCGAGGTGTTTAATGTCCCAATGTTAGTGTTAACCGCGGCAACCTTCAGTTAAAAATTATGATAAATTATTGAATAATTAAAAATATGATAAATAATAATTTTAAGTGCTCTGTACTGTTTTCGTCCCGCACTTCAAGGTGCACTAGGAACACAAGGCGTGCCTCTGCTATTTTACGCTCGAAGTCGTGTAGTCTTGTAATTTTTTAGTACTTAGCAGTGAGCGAAAGTCATATGATCGGTTACAAAATATTGTACTGGCCTAAGTGATACTGTACATACAAGAACTGAACATATAACATAATAAAATTTAGTTTTATTTAGGTTATGTATTAGGCAGAGCTTCCAGTATTCTCACACTGTACACAGACTAACAAGCATCCCAGCTGCAATTGCATCATCACAGCAGCGCATATGCGGGCTCAAAATTGAAGCTGTCATATTGCATCCATTGTTTGTACTTCGACATTGTTGTAATGTAGATGTTTAAGTTGTGAACTTTGTATCAACATGAAGCGCTTGCAGTGCGACGATACTGACTGTGTTTTTGTATTTCCATTACTTAATAGAATCAAATTATGAAGCACTTCAGTTTCTAAATCACAACTATGAGCTGGAATTCACGAAAGTAACTGTGGAGCTAAAGCAAACCATACATATTATGTATTTGTGTAAATTTAAGTATAATTGTATTTTTAATAATTGTTTGAGAAATAATTGCATGTTATATCCAACAAATTTTACGGATTTTAGTGGGTTTAAAATTATTTTGGATTCACGATGTTTTTTATAGTATCTCTACATATTATAGTATACCTAAATGTATCCTCGATTGAATCAAAATTTAGGTGCATTGTCACCCCTGGGAACTAAGATGGAATGCCTCATTACCAGAAAATAGGGTCTCTGTCTACACTTACCATTCGAAAATAGCGGCATTAAACTGCTTGTTAACCGACTTCAAAAAGGAGGAGGTACTCAATTCGACTGTATTTTTTCTTTTTTTTATGTGTGTTACCTCATAACTTTTTTCTAAGTGAACCAATTTTGATGATTTTTTTTATTTGAAAGCTGGTGCTTCTCATGTGGTTCCATATAAATTTGATCAAGGTCTGACCAGTAGTTTTTGAGTTATCCTTCATAATTTATATTGAAGTCGTTTGTACAAAATGTTTAATTTTACCACTTGTTCACGCTGGTATTCAGTGAGAGCATGGTCCATCCCGTTCGAGACGACCCATTAGTGCTTCAAGCATGATATAGCTGCAGCGGAACCCTACTACGCTTTGTATGTTTTATGGCAACCGTGGTTAATGAGAGGCGTGGAGGGTGGGGCTGAGGTATTTGATGTCCTGGTGTTATGACACCTGGACATTAAACCGTTAGGTTGAGTTGAAGATGTATGCATCTTTAACTTAGGGTCAATCATTTTCAGTAATTCAAAAAAGTTAAATTACCTAAAGTGTAGTTTATTAAAATGTACACTACACTGTGGAGTGGAGTATTCCCGTATCATTAATCGTCATTATTGGTTTATACATGTGAATACATGAGAAGCATATATGCTTGTTTGCATCTGCTTTAGTAATAGCAGTAAAATAACAACGTTGTTTTGATTGCTTGCTCCGCTACATGTGTCGATAGCCTTATCGAACTCCTCGCGCAAGCACAGTCAGCATCCTCGACTTGTAGTTGTTAGTCCAACATTAACATATATTTGTTCAGTATAATGATGAACGGCAACACAGCGGGGGCTCCACGCGACCTCATTATGATGCCAACATAAACATGTAAGCCAAATATTTCGTGTTTATGTTGGCAACATAATAATCGAGCCTCCAGCGGCCTGTTGCTCGCGATAACACGATCCCGCTCGTTTTCTAGCGCTTGTTATTCTTAATGATTTTCATTGAACATTACACCCCCGTATTTTGCGAAGCAATGTCACGTCTACGTCTACGTTCATAATAAAAAAAATTAAGGACTCAGTAATTTGACTACAAAGGAACATGTTGTATTTTTAGAGTATACTATTGTATACTATTGATATACAATAGTATACTCTATTGTATATCTATTGATAGCACAATCAACCACAAAGCCCACATTGACAAAATCTGTAAGAAAATCGCTAGTGGTATGCTTTGTTTAAACTTAAGCCATTATTAGATAAAAAATCACTCATATCTGTGTATTTTGCCTATATTTTTATGAGTACAAGATATGCCATTACTATTTGCGCTAATGCTACGGATATTATAAAAGTTTTAAAATTTCAAAAACAGTCGGTAACAATAGTCAACAGTCTGATAAATAGTAGCCCAAAAAAAAAAACCAGTAAACTTTATAAAAGACTAAACAATGACAGTGGTTTCGCTTTATTTATAGAATATTTTATTAGAGGTAGGTACACGAGGACAGAGAAATACCGAAAAGGAAAGACGTAAATCAGCACTATCTGTATAATAATGAAAAACGGGTCCTACCATCAAATGAATTAGCTAGAGTAAAAAAGAGCGTTACTCTAAAATATTGATGTATAATAATTTATTAATCACCAAAAAAGTTTAACCAGCCTTAACTATAGCAAATTTAAAAGGAAGCTTAATAATTTTTTTTCGAAAATAACACATTTTACAAATTAAGCGAATATGCAATGCAACTCTTAGAATCATCATTCTTGTGTAAAGCGCAAACAAAATAACTTACCTAATCTATACACAAATAAATAAAATTGAAGTGTCTGTTTGTAATGTCAAAATAACAGTTTTTAAATATATACGGTACTTATAACAAAAACACAATTTTTTAAATTTTTGTCTGTCTGTCTGTCTGTCTGTTTGTTCCGGCTAATTTCCGAAACGGCTGGACCGATTTCGACGGGACTTTCACTGGCAGATAGCTTATGTAATAAGGAGTAACTTAGGCTACTTATATTTTAGAAAAATAATTAGGGCTCCGCGCAACATAATTAAAACCCTAAATTAAACGCGGGCGAAGTCGCGGGGAACAGCTAGTTCTATAATGTAAAGCGTCAATGTAACTAAATGAAGCTACTTGTATATAGTACACTAAGAACTTGTTGTAATCAATGACTTATATTATGGACAATAAATATCTTTAATTCTGATTTTGGTAGAACTATACTATTCGAAACAGAGGATGATATGAAATTTTCTTATACTTAGTTGTTTAAATTGCTTATGATATTTTATAGGCATTAGTTCAATATTTTCTTAATTGTTTGTGATTATTGATTATTATGAGAATTTTGTAAATCATTATAATGTGCGTAGGAGAACCCCATCATCTCACTTACTCACCACAACCGCTAAAAAGTTCTTATGGCTTCCGATAGATGACGGTGTAAACGTCTTGTTTACGCCGGGCGTAAAATAACCAAACTCCATCAAAGGTTGCAAACGTCTGAAACTGCGATTGTCAATCTGTTTGCTAAATGTGACGAATAACACCTAAGATAGACTGATGGAGATAAAGAAGAACTGTACCTATTTTGTATTAATAGTAATAAATAACTGCAGTCGTCTGTTTTTAAATGATATTATACTTGTCTAACGACTTAGGGACCTTCAAGAAACGAGCCTACTCTTCTTTAAAAGGCTGGCAACGCACCTGGATTTCCCCTGGTGTTGCAGTTGTTCATCACCTTCAGGTTGTCCCCTCTTATATAAAAAATAATAATATCATAGCCTCTTGTGTGCCTAAGAAAAGGATGAGATCTCTGCAAATAACACTATATACTTTTATCTGTGGTACTAAAGCCATTTTAAATTAGAATGATAACGTTAGCAAAAATACGAAAACACATAGATCAAGTATAATATTAGCTAACAAACAGGCTAAAAATGAGAAAACAAAGATAATTAAAATTAATAGGAAGAAAAAAAAATTATATATATATATATATATACTTAAAACTAGTGCCTCAGGGTAATGCCAAAGATAGGGACCAATTCAGCATGATGTCAGGTTGGAAACCTAACGCTGATTTTCTATTGGCCCCCTGAATTGCATTCGTCTTCACCTCCGAAACCAGTTACCGTGTACTTCCGCTAGAATAATCAGTATACGTGAACCTTATGGAAAAACATATATGTGCTTATATAATAAATTATTATTAAAATAGGTATATAATATATAACAAGATACAAATTAAATACTTAATTATTAATAGGACACAGCGCGTGAAACTGTACCAACATAATAACATCAACAATGAGGAAAAAAAAAACAGAAACAGAAAATGTACCTCTCAAATAACCATCAAATATAGGACATGATAGTGTTAGTGTTAACCATGCCTAGGTCTTTTTGTGTATCTAATAAGTACTGTTTTAGGTGATTTTTAAAGCTAGTAATAGAGCTTAGCTGCCTAAGAGGTGGTGGTATGTTATTCCATATTTTCGAGGCGTCTCGACTTCATTTTAAGTATGGAGCGATCATTGAAAAATGGAGTGACGTGCCCCCGAAAGGGAATTAAGAAACAAAAACGGGTGTAAGCATTTTGAACAAGCCGCTCCGTTCTGGCCAGTAATCGTGGACCGTATACAGCATCAGCATAATTAAACTTGGATAAGACTAGCGATTCGACCAGCTGTACACGTAATTCCTCCGACAAATATTGCCTAATTTTATATAATACTTTAAGCTGGTAGAAGCAATTTTTGGCAGCTTCGGCAACATGTTCCTCAAACTTTAAGCCCTCATCAATCTTTATACCTAAGTTCCGTGATATTTTTACCCTTTTTACTTTTTTACCCTTCAGTTTAATGCCTAAATCTTCCGGTACTATCTTTAATTGTTTTTTTGTCCCAAATAGCATATAATTAGTTTTATCAGGGTTCAGTAGCAGACAGTTATGCTCAGACCACACAGCGGCACGTTCTAGATCGTCATTTAGATCCTTAACAGCTGTTTCCCATTGAGTGATGTGGTACTTGAGGACGATGATGAAGATTTGAAGGTAGTTTTCCGAAGGCTGTTGGTTGCGTGTTCACATCACGTCGGGGTCACCACTGTGGCGGGTGGAAGGAAAAGGGGAGATCTCCCGCCGGGCAAGGTGTTCTGCCCGGGAAGCGGCCAACGCTCCGAGTGGTAGTTCGGAGCTATTGTATATTTATATACTGTTTTTAATTCGGAACTTTGATAGCGCGATTTAGGCTTCGATGTATTTCGCTTGTGGCGCGACGACAGCGCCGCCACAGTTTGAACGAAATGTAAAGTTGTGTGTCGTCTGAATACGTATGATACTGACATTTTTCTATATTTTTTGGTAAATCCGCACAATATAAGTTAAAAAGAATAGGGCCTAGAATAGAGCCTTGTGGTACTCCTCTGTTCATAGGTACTGGGTTTGAATTCACAGTGGTTCCATTTCCGCGGCGCAGACTGACCAGTTGCTTTCGATTGGATAAATAACTATTGAACCAGGACAACGCACTACTTCCGAAACCATAATAACTCATTTTAGACAGTAATAAAGGTATATTTATGGCATCGAAGGCACGAGAGTAATCTAATAACACTAGTAAGGTGGACATGCCCTCATCCTGGGCTGACAGGATGTTATCCACCACATCAATCAGAGCTGTAGTGGTTCTACGTCTCTCACGAAACCCAGACTGCAATTGAGGAAGAATGTGATTTTTCTCAAGATATTGAGTGAGCTGCTGGCAGACAATCTTTTCTAATACTTTTGAGAGTCATGGTAAAATGCTAATAGGACATATATCTTTTAAGGTCAAGGGGTTATTGTTCTTAGGTAGCGGTCGAACGATAGCTATTTTCCAAAGGTCAGGGAAGGTAGAGTTTAAGATTGAGTTATTAATGATTGTGTATACGATTTGTAAACAGTTAGGTAATGTCATGATTATCATTTTGAATGATAAATTGTCAATTCCTATTGCATTTGATTTCACTATGAGAATAATGCGTAAAATATCGTTTTGACTGACCGACGAGATAAATATACATGTCCGCGTATATGTATTATATAAATGTCCGCGCTTTTAGACTAGCTAAAATTAATTTTAATGTCATAAACATTAAAATTAATTTCTGTTTCTACTTAATGCTAAAGAATACATTATATTCTTATAATAGGAAATACTGCTTCCGTAAAAGTTGGGATCGTGGTCACACGCTACAGAGATGCATGCGGCGGTATAAGTCACGATATCTTCAACGTCTCACTCGGACCTCTCCTCACGAAACCCGCCGCTTCGTGACTTCGCTCACTGATAAACGTGCAGCTTGCTACTGTGTCACATCACAAAACAACAAGACATGCAAGCTAGCACTGGGATACATTCCTGTTTTGATTAACATGAGTTATGTATGACTATTTCTTCTAAAATAAGCAAGGAAAATAATATAGTAAGCATTCCTAAGTAAAACACCATTAAAATAACGCTTGCATAACATATTCTAAATGGACTTCAAAGTAGTTACGAGTGCTATAAATTATTATTCTTAAATTATTCCATTTACTGGATAGATTTTATTAAAAAGTAATGTTGACAAATGACGCACACACAGTCCACCTTTTGTTAATAGGATGCTTTCCAAATAATTAAAATGTAGATGCGTTTTCACCTCCGAGGACTATGACGGAATGCCTCGTTAACAGTATATAGCCAGCAAATAATTTTTTCAAGTCTGGATGTGTGTCCGTAAAACTTCTCCACGATACAGGAGAAAATTGAATCGTTTGTCAACTTTTCTTTGAATGAATTATTAAGAAACTCCATAATCTTAGTCTAAAAATAAAATCCTTATTTTGAGTAAGTACATGCCTGTCAATAAAATCAGTGAAGAAAGAATGCCACATATATGCAATTCCATTTTTCAAATTAGGGTCAGTAGTTTATTATAATTTTTAAATAATTCAGTCACATATCGCTACTCAAAAACAGTACCAATTACTAAGAAAACACCAAAAAAAATTGCGTTTTGTCGACATTGCTCCGTTCTGTTCGTATTGGACGTAGCGTTTACTGTGTAGGTAATCAGATCGAAGGTAATCTTGGACACTTGAACGGTACTACGACGGATACAATTGCAATACATAATTATTTTGAATGCCATAATAAAGTTAGCTATATATATACAATAATTTTAACTAATATTGGATTTATATTTTTATTCGCCAAGGCGCCAGGAGAAGCTGTTGATAACTTTTAACTGGTTAAACGATAGAAGTTTCCATTTTTAAAAAGAAACCTTTACCAAATATTATTAGAAAAAAATAGTATGTAAATTAATAAAAAGTAAGTAAATTAAAACACGGATGATTTCTATTTCGTATTCATTGTGATTACAAAATATTCAAGAATATATTTTTATTTTAAGACTACTTTTGAGAATGTAGTTTTAAATATATATAAAACACATAAATACGAAACCACAGTTAAGTTAAATGAAGGGATATTAAAGAAGTAGGTATAAAAATAGACAGGTATAGATGTTTACATTTACCAATTATAATACAGACAATGGAGTTCCACCAAGAGACAACCGTCGCAAATGTAAACTAAAAGTGTAAATTAAAAGAAATTTTGAACATGGGACTCTTTTAGGACTGCAAAATTGAGGACAAGTTTCCATAAGTGGCTTGAATCGTGCGTGTCCTCAGAGCGAGCCCGACTTGGATTGACTTGTACTGAAGACACAATAGTGGAGCAAATTGTGTCCATTTGCGAAGGCGAGCGTGGGAAGCCGGCTCATTGCACCACCACATCCGGCCGTACTCTGATCTAGCGCGGTTGTTAGCTACACAGTTTCCGATTCAGATATCAAACGCTTAGGATTACAAGGTATGTATTATGTTTTATCAATATAATATTTTATATTTTAATGAAATTGAACGGACAAACAAACTTACAGTTCACTTGATGGTAAGTGGCTACTGCTTCCGTAAAAGTTCCGTTTAAGTGGCTACTGCAGGCTACGGACACTTGCAGCCACCTTCAAACAAAGAAGGCTGCAGATGCGTTGTCACCTCACCTCTGAGTATCTAAGATAGAATACCTTACCGTTTGTAATTACACTGGCTTTCTATACCCTTCAGACCGGAATAGCTTATTTGATTATAACGAAAAAGGCTACAAGTGCGTTGTTACTCTAGAGGACTAACGTGAAATATAGAATAAAACTAATTTTACGGATTTAATGGCGTTTCATTTGATTTTCCGACGTTTCGAGAGCTTTGGGCAAAAGGGTACTTTTATAGGTGGTAGAGCCATGCTGTAGCTATATTAGTAGTATAGTTGTAGCACGAATGGGTCGGCTCTACCGGGGAAGGACCACGCTCTCACAGAATACCAGCGTAAAATAGCAGCTTAACGCTGCTATGATTCGTGTGGTGAGTGTAGAGAACCGGAGACCCTTTTTACTGGAAAAGAGGCATTCCATCTTAGTCCTTGCGGGTGACAACGCATCTGTATTTTGGTTCGTAATCGAGGATAGATGTAGATGTCTATGGGTCACAGCATCCACTTACCATCAGGTGGACTGTGTGCTCGTTTGTCACCCTATACTATAAAAAAAAAAACTAACACCTAGTAGAGATATACCTGTAGGATTATTGCAATATATACAGATGTTAGTTGAAAGAGGCTGGTAATTGTGGCAAGTTAAAATTCTCCATATTTGTGTTTGCACCTGTTTGGTTAAGTGCAATTTAGTGTTGGCGGAATATTTTATTTCTGTGATATAAAGTTTTCCTTACGATGTTTCCCTTCACCGCCAAACTCATGGAAAATTAGTACTTATACTAATAATATATAATATATATTATTATATATTAATAATATATTATATAGTACTTATATAATAATATAATATAATGTCAATTAATAATTTATTGTGAAGGGAATGAGCCCGGGGTTGCTGGCGTACTATGGAATTGCGGCGAGCTTAGCTCCTGAGCTATTACGACTCCTTCTGGCACATACTGCTCCACTGTAGATCGATGCGTAGTACGTACAGAGACACGTTCAACGCCGCGGTGCGAACATCTGTTTAACTTAACACTTTCACTGTCCGATTTTAGAACACAAAGTAATACCATAGTCTAACTAATACTCTTTGTGAATGAATGACTAATTATGAATAAATATAATTTTTTTATTACTTTCTAGCTGGTACCCGGCGCGTTGCTGCCGCGGAAGCAATTATTGTGAAAATAACGTTTTAAATTTGGAAGAGTTACATATATTGTTTAATTAGGAATGGTAATAGATTCATTGAAGTTGAATTATATACAACTTTCAAATAAATTTGTCAGTGCGATATGTGTGCCATCTACTGTAAATTAATTGTACTATGCCTATAATCTTCGCGCAAGTGCATTCAATAAGTTGATACCGCAATCTGACAAACGATATGTCAGCGCATAAAATACGAACAAACAAAATTTAATTTTTATATATTAGGATTAATTTGTAATTATGAATTTCGTCTGACTGCACGTAAATATGTCAATATCTTGTGAGATGATATTAATATAGTATAGTATGTAGCAATACATGAGACAGGGAATAGGTTAACATTTTATCAGGCTCTTTTCTTAATGCGTTGATAAGTACATACATTTAAGTGAACATTACATAATAGCACTTAGCACTTAGCACTTACCGACTGATTATACTTGACGTCTTTGTTATTTATTGCATTTTATCGTTGTGTCTACTTTTTTTGATGATGATGGTGTACGCTGTGTGGTGGCGTGGTGGTAAGAGAAATCATCAACTAGTGTGATGTATTCAAGATGTCAAGAGAGTTATTCCGGTTTGCTAATAAGACGTAATAGTTATCTTCACATCTTCAGTGTAAGTCAAAGAGTGTTTTTAGTATAGTAATTATTTTTTCATATTTTGTAATTTTGTTCTTGTGCTAGCAGTAATTAGTTTAAGGTATGATGTGGAATTGGCATGTAGTTTCGATAAAAATCAAAAAAAAAAACAGAGAAGAAAAACCGATTTGGTAACTTAAATGTCATAAGATTCCAACAAGAAAAATCCGAGGAAAGACCACGTTCTTACAGAATATCAGCGTAAAATAGCAGCTTAATGCTGCTGTTTCGTATAGTGAGTGAAGAGTAGGTACATTATATCATTATAGTGGTATCGAGGCGTTTCATTTTAGTCCTCAATGGTGACAACCCATCTTGTGGTTGTCTCTGAGTTACAGTATTAGCTTACTATCAGGGTTTGTCACCCTTACTTTTAAATAAAAAATCCATGTAACGTGTTGCTACATTGCACGCCTCGCCAAAAGTTATCCTCTCCGGTCAGAAGAAGCCTTCTCTCACTCTAATAATTTCTTATTGTAATATTATACACGGAAACTAATAGTGGCTCCCACTCACAAACAAAAAATGCAGCCGATGCATTGTTGAGAGAACGCCAGGCGAAAATATTATAAGACGATAATATATTTGAAATTCAAATCCAATGCTCGCACAGACTTTTTCAAATTCATACATTTTCATAAACATTACAACGGGCTGCGGGAGCCACTGAGAAACATAAGAAGACAAACAAGTGGCAGAATGAGTTTTTTCGCTCTTCATCAATAATAGATGACGTGTGTGTGTCGGGTGCCGGGAGCGAGTGTCGAGGTGTGACGTGGTTGGAATACTGATTTGAACGGTGAGATGGTGAGGGATAATTACTTCATATAATTACAGATCCTTAGAGCATGTCATGGTCGTGTAAAAACCGTATAAAAACTGTCTATTTATATAGATTTACGAGTGATGAGTGTTATTTTTAAACCGCATTACATCCACTTTTTATACGGTTGATAGTTGGCGGTCTACCACAGTGTTCCCTAGGAGTAGGGTTGCCAACCATACTGTTATAAGCAATATTATACTTTATTTCGCTCTTTAATGCTGTTTACTGTTCTATTAAAAATATACAAAAATATGTACTGTTTTTATCATCACCGGTATACAGTCATAAAACATGAAATACTTAGAGCTGCTATTAATATAATAAAAACGAACTTCACACTTATTTTATTTCAATTGAGAAGCTTTGAAATATTTTAAAAATTATAATAAATTGTTAGATTGTACAAGAAGTTACAAAAATATGTTTTAAAACTTCAAAAAATTGGAACATAACATTCTAAAATACTGTTTATATTATTTCTCCGTCCTTAATATACTTTATTTCTCGTACAAAAAGTTGGCAACCCTACCTATGAGCCATTTTCAACTCCGAACGAAATTGCTTACAACAGGGATATGTATTTCGTGTTAACTTTAATATTTGACTCATTATGAAAATGTGTAGATTACATTCCTTAAAGACCGGCAATGATTTATCCCCCTTTATGAGTTCCAGTCACCATCAGGTATATTAGCTCGCTTGCCTTGGAAATATTAAAAAGCGTGACAAACTCTATCAAACATATAAAGAAATGAGAAATTCTAATCATGACAGCAGAACAGAATGGTTAATCAAGCCAAAGTTCAACTTATTCATACTTTTTTGGTTGGATTTTTAATGATCGGAATCTATTTCTCTTTGCAATATTTGAAGAGAGTAAAAACGTATATCTTGATACAAAATATAAAAATGTAAATTGATTATAGTAACATCATACAATATTAATATCTGCGATGAAAGAAAATATTAAAAATCTGTCCGTCCTGAGCAAAAGTAAACGATATTTCAAACAATACTAAATCATATTATAAAGATGATTATAATATCAAGGCAAAGTTAATTTGTTTTACAATTAATACGTATTTTTTCAAATTTGTAGTTTATTTTTGAGAATATATTATGTGAATATATGTATATTAGTATATGATTTTTATAATAAAAAATGTGATTATCTGCGTTCTTTAACCGTTTGTCGTAAATTGTACATAAAAAGTTCTTGATGGTATTTGAGCATATTTTTTTAATCAAACTGAAGTGACTAACTTCAGTACACCTGATTATATTATGTCCATGGACACCTGCAGCCAACTTCAAACGAAGACGTGGCTGCAGATGCGTGGTGTGCGTCACTTCTGAGGACTAAAATGGAATGTCTCAAAGCCTGTCATTTTACTAACTCTCTATAAATTTCAGATCGGAACATGCACTTGAGCAAGCACTGTTATTTGTCGGCATATACAGGGTTATTTTTCAAAGAGTAACCAAATTTTAAACCTAAGTTCAAATATATAAATAATGATATACCGTTATCGCAGTTTTTGAAAATACGAGTAAATAAGGATTCTACTTTGATTTGAAATTATACCAAATTAAATGTGGTTTATGGGCAACAACGTTTTTGCCTACTGATCGACCCTTATGAATGTGTGCGTGTGCAGGAAAATCAAATAATGCATTACCACGCATTTTGAATTGAAAAGATAAAAAGGACAGAATGTTTGAGTTTTTTTAAATTAATTTTTCTTCACCATTTGTCTATATTACTTATTCTGAACTTTCTCTGCAAATTTGGCCGGTGATTGCAAAATAACTCTGTATAGGGAGGGTTGTACCTACCACCTAGTAAAGTAGTGGTAGTGGTAAGACTGGTACATACAAAGTATTTTATGGTATTTGAACATACGTCAGCCTTCAGACACAAAATTTTAAAACCATCCGCGTCAATTGGCCACGTGGCGGTCGTAGCCGCCCGGGCATCAACAGGTGTTTCTCGACGGAGCACTGGCTCTCGTTTGTTCCACTGTAACCTCGGCTTGAGAGGACTATCAACGAATTTAAACTAAACCGAGCCTCGAGCGACCGCTTTGTTCGGATGCTTTGTTTGTGATTGTGCCCGGAGGATAGCTTTGTGGCATTTACGCGGGTGGCGTCAATTAGTTCAAACGTTTGTTTGACATAGTAATAATTAAAACAATAAAAAACTAAAAAGTTAAATTATCTAATTGTATTAAACGTAATAGAGCCATGCTGCATATTACTGGTATAGTTGTAGCATGAATGGGTCGGCTCGACCGGGGAAGGGCCACGCTCTCACAGAATACCAGCGTAAAATAGCAGCTTAATGCTGCTGTGTTTCGTATGGTGAGTGTAGAGAACCGGAGACCCTTTTTACTAGAAACGAGGCATTCCATCGTAGTCCTCAGGGGTGACAACGCATCTGTAATTTGATTTTTAATCGAAGATAAATGGAAATGTCGATGGGCCACAGCATCCACTTACCATCAGGTAGACTGTGTGCTCGTTTGTTACCTCATTCTATTAAAAAAAAAATTACTCCCTGCGGCATAGTGCTAAGAACGTTGGCAGCGTTTCCTTACTGAATGGATTTCTTGTTTACGCGAACACTATACACATTTAAATAAAACTAGTTTTTACGGATTTTATCGCGTATATAAACTTATTTTAGTATCGTTATTATCGCAACTTATTTTATTATTGTATATCTTATTCCCAACATCTTGATTACTCAGCACCATGTTCGTGAATATAAAATAAGTTAATATATTCGATAAAATACGTCAAAACTACTTTAATTTAAAACTTTTATTTTTATTTATTTAATTTTTGATTTTCCGCCAGAAGTTACTTTATTTCTGACGGTCACACGGACAGTTTATTATTATATAGTTATAACGTTTCGCAAGTAAATATTTAAAGATATACTCGTATTTGCGATTTTACACAAAATACATCTTTCATTTTTCTTTTATAGATTTTACTTTATATAAAAAGTTTTCTAGTGTTATTACGCGAGAATATTTATCATAAAAACCGTTAATACTTGAAATTAAAAGTTAATTAAACATTCATAGATTAAGAATAAAGAATGAAAGCTTTAGATTAAAATTAAAATTTAAGGTTATTATGCGTTTAATATTGATAAATAATTTTCCTAACGTTTTTTTTAAAAACCTATATTGCGTACTGAAATGGATCTATATTATTAAAAATATTATTACAAAATACTAATATTAATTTAAAATAAACTGCACCCTAAGATTTTCTAATGTATCATGGAGGCGTTTACATACATAAATTGCACTTGGAGAAGCACCAGGATCCGAAAAAAATATTGTAAGGCACAAATTCTTGTACCATACGGGACTCGAAATCGCGACCTACAGCGCCACAGCCAAATGCTTGGCCACTACACTGTCGTGGCGTTAAAATGTAATAAAGCATCTATATTAGTATAATTTTTACAGAATTATTACCGTAATCTCTACGTGGCTGCAGCTATATTAGTAGCATAGTCGTGGCACGAATGGGTCGGCTCGACCGGGGAAGGACCACGCTCTCACATAATACTTGCGTAAAATAGCAGCTTAACACTGCTCTGTTTCGTATGGTGAGTGTACATAACCGGAGACCCTTTTTACTGGAAAAGAGGCATTCCATCTTAGTCCTCACGGAGATGGATGTAGATATCTATTGTCACAGCAACCACTTACCATCAGGTGGACTGTGTGCTCGTTTGTTACCTATCCTATAAAAAAAAAAACTATTTATTTTATTATTGCCCTTGGCAACCGTTGACAATACTATCTAGATTCTATTTATACAAACCAATTTATCTAGTAAAACTCTTTTGTTCTCCATTGCGACGCGAGCGCTTAATTTCGTAAAACCTGTCACTGCCCGGACCTGCAGCCTGCAGGACCGGATATTCGGGAACCTGTACACATTGCCAATATTGGTTGCACTTCTTACACAGGTAGCACGTGTCATGTTTTTATTGATACAAGTATCAACGGAACAAATGGAACGGCCATGTATCGCCTTGTGAAATAATAATGATTTCTTTGGAAGCTTCGTAAATAATGGTGTTCAAATATTGTTCGAGGATTTAAAATTAAACTTGGTGTATAAAAGGTTCTCAATTCATCCGATTTTTTTAAAATAAAGTTTAAATGTAATATGAAAACTAACACAACATACACAACATGGATTTGTATGCTGTACCACTTAATGTTGATTATAGTATGCCACAAGAGTATTTCAATGCTCTTTGAACATATTGCGTACATAAAGTTAAGGCTTCCCTTAGGTACAGTTCCCACGTCATTATGTGAAGATCTAATATTTATTCGATTCATAAAACTTTGACGGACTTCTTCAGTAGTTAAGAGTAATTTGGCAGAGGACAAAGAAAGACGTTCCGGGTCAAAAAGACCCAGTTACGAGTTCGAGCTTTGCCGTGTCATTAAGCGTCGCCGGACCCGGGCAAACTTTCCGGTCCACTGCGCTTTGAATTCCGCGGCCCTTGCTCCTCAGTGTACCCATGCGACCTCTCCACTAACTTTTGTTACATATCTTTATAAGTATTCAAGTCGAACTTCACCTAAAATGTTAGAGCTTTGAGTGTAGTTATTGGTCTATCCTGTTATGATATTATTACGTTTTGTTATAAAATTTCAAAAAATGTGCAAATATTAATAAAAGAGTGTATGTGTTCAGTACCGTGTAGTGGCGGTGTAAGAATATTTGCCGACAAACTGGCTTACAGTTTGGCAAAATTGAAAATGTAAATAATGTACACTCTTTATAAGAATAAATGAAAAAAAAATATCCACTACCCCATATCATCCTGTGGGTGTCGTAAGAAGCGACAGAGGGAAACAAATCAGGAGATGGGCAGCAGCGTCTTCCTAACAATGACTAAACATAAAAACTGCGGTTGCCAAACCGCTTGCCAAGGGTGGCAACTATGGCAAATATCCCCCTTATGAGGAAATCTATGGGGGAGGCCTATGTTCAGCAGTGGACTTTAATAGGCTGTAACGGTAACGGTATGTGTTCAACCTTTGACTATTTTCCTGTTATCTTCTCTTTCAATCACTTTGAAAATGTCCGATAGACAAAATATAGTGAAGTGATCTTTAATTTATTTTCCCTTAATTGAATTATTTTTTTTGTTTTATCATTAATTAATGACGAGCATGCACTGCTTCTTAATTGTTAATGCGTAAGCAGTCTGGTGCATGCATATTTATGTCCCTTGCGATTGTATATTTCTTGAATTGTATGTAAAATGTGTGTATCAAATAAATAGTTCTTTCTTTTTTTCTATATCTATTGTGATTACGTCACGTAACTTCCTGTTCGAACATAAAGATATATATATATATATATATGTATATCTCTTTTATATATATACGAGGGCGACACTGAAAGTTTTTAGAACTGGCCACTTATAAACGATATAATAAAAAAATAAGTTCAAATTTTGAACTCTTTGTCAATGTTATTGCGTATGTATTTTATTAATTTGTCTTTTGTTTACGATTAGGCGGCAATTTAAAAAATTGTCTGTGTCACGTCAGCATGAATTTAACGCGAGAAAATTTTCGGACAATGATTTTTTATGACTTTTGATGTCATTTAAGTCAACAAGAAAGTTATGATAGACTTCGATTGACCTTTCACGATGAAGCCCCATCTCGTGTCACTGTTTACAACTGGTTTAATGTGTTTAAACGTGGTCGCAGAGAGAATGACAAAAATCTTTTTCAAAATTTACACAGTACAGTACAGTAGAGATTGACAAAAGAGTGACTTATCAGCAGATTCTGACAAGCTTAGGCATCGGTATCAGTCAAGTGCACAAAATCCTCCATGAAAATTTAGCGGTCAGGAAGCTTTGTGCCCGGTGGATACCTCATAATTTGACAGAGGCCCAAAAACTCCGTCGTATTGATTGGTGTCGTGAAACGGTTCAAAGATTTAACGGAGGTGACTCAAATGCTGTGTTCGACATACTTACGGGTGACGAAAGCTGGATTTATTGTTACAGAAACAGAAACAGAAACAGAAACTTTTTTATTCAATATAGATTATAAATAATACTTATTGAAAGTCACTCTTTTGTCTAATTATCACTGGTTCGAAAAAAAACCTCTGTCCTGGGAAGAACCAGCAAGAAACCCAGCGGGACTTTTTTTTTAAATAACAGCTTACAATCATGTATGTTACACAATTAACCACACAAAACAAATTAGAAACAGCCTGGCAGCGAACACCTCATTCCCAGGGGTTATTATCATCCATAAATTCCTTAACATTATAATAACCCTTTTTATACAAACTATGTTTAATAAAGTTTTTGAATTTTGAGCAGGTCGAATTTTGTATATTTTCTGGGATTTTGTTGTAAAAGCGTATACATCGCCCCAAGAATGAATTACTGACTCGGTGGAGTCGAGTAATTGGTACTACTAGCTTGTGTTTGTTCCTAGTATTTACAGAATGAATATCACTTATTTTTGTATAACTACTTTTATTTTTGTGTACGTACATTACATTTTCATAAATGTATTGAGAGGCCAAAGTTAATATATTAATTTCCTTAAACTTTTGTCTGAGCGACTCTTTAGGTTTTAAATCATAGATTGCTCTTATGGCCCTCTTCTGTAAAACAAATATAATTTCAGTGTCAGTTGCGTATCCCCATAGCAAAATACCATACGACATTATGCTATGGAAACAAGTCTAGCTGTTTCCACACTGGTAAGATTTCTAATCTTTTTTACAGCATATGCTGCAGAACTAAGTCTGCTTGCTAACTTTGATATATGGGGGCTCCATTGAAGCTTCGCGTCTAGTGTTATTCCAAGAAAAATAGTGGTATCGACAAGACTCAGTTCCTCCCCATTTAAAATTACATTAGTATTTAATTGTCTGACATTTGGAGTCATGAACTTCATACATTTCGTTTTAGTGCTATTTAAATGCAAGTTATTAACATTAAACCAATTTACTAATTTAGATATAGCATTATTTACTTCGTCATATTTTAATAATTGTCGTTTTAATTTGAAAATTAATGAAGTGTCATCAGCAAATAATACTATATTATGGTTATCCCCTACTATGTAAGGTAAGTCATTAATATATACAAGAAACAGAAAGGGGCCGAGAATTGAGCCTTGAGGCACGCCCATTTGTACTATCGACCCGGAAGAGCTCATACTATTAATGACAACTTTTTGCGTTCTGTTACTTAAATATGAAAATATTAATTTAAGAGCATTACTTACACCGTAGTGTTGTAGTTTCCTGATTAATGTTTCATGGTGAACACAATCGAAGGCTTTGGATAGGTCACAGAATATACCCAAAGCATCCTGTGAATTCTCCCATGCATTGAAAATATATTTAATCAGCTGAACACCAGCATCACTTGTCGAGCGACACCTTGTGAAACCGAATTGATTTTTAAAAAGTAAATTATTAACTTTTTTTTTTTTAACTTCGATCAAGAATAATTTTTTCAAAAATTTTACTTAGTGTTGGCAGTACAGAAATGGGTCTAAAATTGGCGGGGTCAAATGTACTACCAGATTTAAATAAAGGTATTACTTTACTATGCTTCATCAAATCAGGAAACACACCATATTCGATACTAGTATTAAAAATAATAGCTAGTTGAGGCGCGATTATATCGATTATAGACGCAATAACTTTAACGGAAATGCCCCACAGATCCGCAGTTTACTTAACATCAATAGTTTTAAAATATTTTACAATATCTTTTGATGATATTTTATGAAATGTAAATGTCTTTGTACACGCATTTACATTTTGTTTAAGCAATGATTCGGCGACGGCAGGAGAAGAATTCAGTGACATAGTGGTTAAGATCGGAATATCCGTAAAATACTTCTCAAAACCATTGCAACATCCTGATCTGATTCCGTTAATTTGTTGTTAAAACTCAACCGGTAGTTTGAATTGCGAGTTGACCTTACCAGTTTCACTATTAATTATACTCCACGTCATTTTAATTTTATTAGAAGCCGTCTTAATTTTGTTGCTCAAATGCAAAGACTTGGCTTTGGAGCACACTCCTTTAAATATTTTTGAATATTTTTTAACATATTCCCTAAATTCGACGCTAGGGTTATATGACCTTTCATGGTAAAGTTCATATAACCTTTGTCTGCTCTTATGGACTCTACTGTCGCCCATTCATTGAAAGCCTTCCGACTGTTCAAGGAGAACGTGTTAGAAGTAAAATATTATCAAATTCATTGCAAATAAGTTTAAACACTGTTCCATACAAAAATTAGGATCATTTTGGTATTAAAGTGATGGAAGTTTCTTCACTATGTTACTTCTAAACTTCTCCAAGCGACGTGCATTTACAGGAACAAACACAATTTTCTCATCTACTTGCTTTTTGAGAACATAAGGTAACGAAACTAACTGTCCACAGTGATCAGAACTCAATTTTGAATTATACATTTATGCAACGGCTTAACATTTGTAAAATGTTATCTATACATGTTGCACTACATTCAGTAATACGCGTTGGCTCTAAAAATAAATTAAAAAGACCATATGATTTAAACAATGATCTAAATTTAATATTGGTGGAGGAAGCTTCTAGGAGATTGATATTAAAGTCTCCACATATTACAACAGATTTATTCTTAGCTTAACAAAAAATAAGCTTAACAAAAACTTCCTCCATAATTTTTTCAAAAGTATTGTATATAGAACATGGGGGTCTGTAGACGCTCACAACAATGAGGTGCTCAAACTCAACACATGCCATTTCTACAGTTCGCTCAACAGAGAGGCTCACAATATCTTTACGTTCCTTACATGATAATAATTTACTAGCTAATATTAACGAGCCACCTCTTAAAACCGTTTCTCTATTGAACGAACTGACCACCTGGTGATTACTGAAATTAAACATTATGTTATAAGCTTTTAACCAATGTTCAGTAATACATAAAATATGAATATTGTTGCTATTTAAGAACAATTCAATTTCTAGCTCTTTGCCTATCATGCCTTGTATATTCTGATGCACCAGGTGTAAACAATTTTTATTATCACTCTGTGAAGTCATACAATGAAGGTTTTGTAAGCTACATTCTAAATTATTTAAATTATTATAACTGCTAGAGATTACCTCTATTGTCTCATTTTCTAATTTAAATTACTTGGAACTGATTCCAAATTACATATTAAGTCATTACACTGCTCAAAAGAAGCAGATGTCGGTGTAGCCAAGTCCTTGGCTGAGTTAATATATAAACAATAAGATAGCACATTTGCTATCTGTCTTAAATTATATTTGGATTGGTAATACCTATCTCTAGTCAAAAATTTCTTAATTAAATTATTTATGTCTATTAAATTAATTATATTATTATTATATTAATTATATTATTAATTATATTATATTAATTATATTATTAATTATATTATATTAATTATATTATTGTTATGATCCTGAAACTAAGACACAGTCTGCTGTTTGGGTGTTTCCTTCCGAGGAGTTGCCAACTAAAGTGAAGAGAGGTCGAAGCGTGGGAAAAAAGATGGTGGCCTCGTTCTTCGGAAGGACAGGTCATTACGCAACAATTGTTTTAGAGGATCGAATAATTTAAAATTAAAATTTTTGTACAACCGACTTCAATGTAAATTATTAAGAATAACTCAAAAACTATTGGTCAAACCTTGATCAAATTTATATGGAACTACAAGTGAGGCATCAGCTTTCAAACAAAACAAGAATTATCGAAATCGAACCACCCAGTAAAAAGTTATGAGGTAACACACATAAAAAAAAACATACAGTCGAATTGAATACCTCCTCCTGTTGAAGTCGGTAGAAAACAGTTACTGCAGAGTGGTACACTAACAATTGTTTGCCACTTGTCTTGGATAAAGTTCGGGAGAAACTACCTCGTAGTAGGATCCTCCTTCACCACGATAACGCCTAAACGCCAAGCAAACAATCGATTACTTGGCGACGTCAGACGTGGAATTACTGGTTCACCCGCCCTATAGCCCCGACCTCGTGCTAGATCAGAGTACGGCCGGATGTGGTGGTGCAATGAGCCGGCTTCCCACGCTCGCCTCCGCAAATGGACACAATTTGCTCCACTATTGTGTCTTCAGTACAAGTCAATCCAAGTCGGGCTCGCTCTGAAGACACGCACGATTCAAGCCACTTATGGAAACTTGTCCGCAATTTTGCAGTCCTAAAAGAGGCCCATGTTCAAAATTTCTTTTAATTTACACTTTTAGTTTACATATATATAAGAGATTTCCACCTATATACTGACTCATCACGATATCTCTGGAACCATAAGGCCTAGAGACTTGAAATATGGTAGGAATATTCCTTTTGCCGAGTAGAGGTCAGCTAAAAACGGATTTTAAGAAATTTCAACCGCAAAGTGGGTTGCGGGGGCGTAAATTAAAAAAAATCACATTATGATTTCTTACATTTACGCGAACATTACATATTGAATAAAACTATTTTTACGGATTTTATCGCGTTTAATTTACTTATTTTAATTCCCGACGTTTCGGGTGCTTTACGGCAACCCATGGTCACAGGGGGGACTGAGATGTTTGACGTCCCGATGTCACAGTTAGCCCGGCTTCCTTCAGTTTTTGAATATTAATTTTTGGTTCGATCTACGCAGAATGAGCTTACAGTACCTTGAAGTCTTGCAGTGGTATGCTTGGGTTTGGATTTAATTTTGTTAATTATAGGATCCCAAGCAGGTGGCAGCACCCATCCATCTTCTCTATTGAAATTAGAATATTTTTTAATTTCAATAACCTCGCGAATCATCCTTGGTAGGAATCGGTGTTCTCTTGCGAGGATTTGTGGTCTATCAAATCTAATGTAATGGCGGGGACGATCTTGAACATGTTCACAAACTGTAGACTTCCCAGAACGTCGGTGCTTATAGTCGGTGGTTAAAGAACATATAGCTGACTTGAAACACCGACGTTCTGGGAAGTATGCAGTTTGTGAACATGTTCAAGATCGATGTTCGATATGTTTTTGTGTTTTTGAGTGCGGTCCATGGATGGTTTAGATTCACAATCGGACCCGGTAGGTGGTGCTTTTGTCAAGATCCAAAAGTTACCTGTGCGAAGCCGGAGCGGATCGCTAGTTAATACTAAAACTTAAAAAATCGTTTTGAAATAAATTATTTTATTATTAACTAGTGACCTGTCCCAGCTTCGCCTGGGTAGGATCGATTATTGCGGTGTTATTTACATCTATACTAATAAATAAAATAGAGGTGTCTGTTTGTAATGTCAAAATAACAGCTTTTACTAAATGCATATGAAAGTATATACTTATAACAAAAACAGAATTTTTAAAATTTTGTCTGTGTGTCTGTCTTGGAGATTAGCCGGAACTAACAGACAGACGTCTGTTCTCGAGGCAGTCGTTCAGAAACGTATTGTAATGTAATGTCCGTCCTATAATCACTGAAATGGCTGGACCGATTTTGACGGAACTTTCACTGGTAGATAGCTGATATTATAAGGGATAACATAGGCTACTTTTATTTTAGAACAAGAATTTGGGTTCCGCGCAAAAAAATTATAACCCTAAAGTACACGCGGGCGAAGTCGCGGGTACAGCTAGTTTAAAATAATCATTGACCATTTATTTTATTCGAATAAAATATAGCCTAGATCCCTCCTAGCATTAGCATTATTAGCATTGCTTTCTATCTATTCGTAAAGTATTATCACACTCGGTTCAGCCATTTTGATGATTAGTCCGGACAGATAAACAGACAGACAAATTTTTTATGTTATAATTATTGTTCACTGTTTTGTTAGAAATCGTATATTATGTCCTCCAGAGTAAATTTCAGTCACGGCGGCTAGTCTCAACGGAGACTAACCATCTGCACAGGACAGGATTATGGTGCCCAATTGTGTACGCAAGCACTGGTGCACTCTCTATTCCCTCACTCTTATAGTCCGATGGGATAATAATCAGACAAGACCGGAGAGAGATCGGGCGCAAGACCAACGGCTTTACTTTACGGGGCTGAAAACACCACCAACTTCCTGACTCCAGGCTGCTACTGGGAATTTCTTGACAGAAAATCTCCAAAGAATTTGGCCCGAGCCGGATCGGAAGCCTAGACCTCATGATAAGCAACCGCGTTTACGACCACCAACGAGGCAGTTGTCAAATCGTACATATGCATGTAACGTGTCTTATAATCTATCCCCATATTCTATTACAATAACTTTAGAACTTTCTTTATCAATTGTACTAAGTTCTAAGAAAGTGAAAATTAGTTTTAGAAATAAATTGTTGGCGATACATTAATTATTGAGTCCAAACTAGCTTCGTATGAGCAACCGCAGCGCTTCCGCAGCGCTTACTGCGGCTTACAATGAGCGATGGTAACTCTCCTCGTAAACCGGGAAATGGCCCTCCGCAGGCGCTGTAATTCCAAACAAACAAACAGAGATCTGTGGAGCGGAACGCTAGCCATAGCGGGTTTGATGCGTGGATGATATACTGTGACCTGTATCGGGGAATATCTTCCGTGGATTTTCTAAATACAAACACTGAAATATTGCAAATAGAAGCATTTGCTTACAATTTATTGCAAGTTGTTATACTGTTCCTATTTTGTGCTATATATTTTGTAGAGCAACTTATTGAATGGAGCCACCACCATTCTTTATTTGTAAAAAATAGCTTTTAATTAAAAGTAAAAGTCGAATTTAAGGATCTAAAAAGAATAAAATAATTTTATGTTCTAAAGTCGGGGCTGTATTTATTGAACAAAATGTCTTAGCATCGCAATTTTTTTACACATTAGTATATTTTTTACCCTTTTCGGTGGACTAAAAATCTCAATGTCGTCAAAATAATAACATTAAAATCTTCATTCCCTGTTTTGATACTTGCATTTATTTTATAACATCTACAGGAAGAAACAGAATGAGGTCTTTTTTACCGCCTCATCCCGAAATAAATCTTTTCATACGTCCTTAATAATAAAATACTCGTATTATTAATAAAATGTCATGTGTGTAAAATGTATTTTAATTAAAATGTAACTAAGTAGGTTTAAAATGTAATTTCGAGCCACTGATACGGAGTAAATAAAACAACTTCAACAATAAACAAATAACACTTTAGAAGCTTTCACAAATATAACATTACACATTCGCGCGATGAAAGCCGCCGCGTCTCGAGAATCCAATCCACCTGTCAATGGCTTCAATCACGTTGCAATCTCATATTTACCATCAAGTGATAGAAACTGTTTTCGCCTGCACTAGGCTAGAGGAGGACAGTTGAGATGTATTTGCAGGTTGTTGTGTCTGCATACATTAGCGCTGGAGGCCGAGGCCGCCGGGGCTCAACTTAATTTGGAAGATTTACGAAGATATTCAGTCGAGGGTCCTTTGTTCTTAAAGCGCCTCTGTGGACGAGTGAGGATGTGACTGCTATTGTATCGCATCTCATATTGAAGGTTCGTCTTACATTTAATATCTAAACGAAATGGGAAGGGTAGGCAATGAGTTCAGTGATTCAGATTATTTTGCTTATTGTTTTGTGTAATTGGATTTTAAGATGTTTTATATAACGACTGACAACAATTTAAAACTAATTAAATAGTAGTAAGTTTTATTATTTAAGTAAACAGTCCATTACAGTCTGTTCAACAATGGACTTTTGGCATTGCTGAACATGGCCTGTCCCATAGAAGTCGGTGGAGTCGAGTAACTGGTACTACTAGCTTGTGTCTGTTCCTAGTATTTACAGAATGAATATCACTTATTTTTGTATAACTACTTTTATCTTTGTGTACGTACATTACATTTTCATAAATGTATTGAGAGGCCAAAGTCAATATATTAATTGCCTTAAATTTTTGTTGGAGCGACTCTTTAGGTTTTAAATCATATATTGCTCTTATGGCCTCTTCTGTAAATCAAATATAATTTCAGTGTCAGTCGCGTGTCCCCATAGCAAAATACCATACGACATTATGCTATGGAAACAAGTCTAGCTGTTTCCACACTGGTAAGATTTCTAATCTTTTTTACAGCATATGCTGCAGAACTAAGTCTGCTTGCTAACTTTGATATATGGGGGCTCCATTGAAGCTTCGCGTCTAATGTTATTCCAAGAAAAATGGTGGTATCGACAAGACTCAGTTCCTCCCCATTTAAAATTACATTAGTATTTAATTGTTTGACATTTAGAGTCATGAATTTCATACATTTCGTTTTAATGCCATTTAAATGCAAGGTATTAACATTAAACCAATTTACTAATTTAGATATAGCATTATTTACTTCGTCATATTTTAATAATTGTCGTTTTAATTTGAAACTTAATGATGTGTCATCAGCAAATAATACTATATTATGGTTATCCCCTACTATGTAAGGTAAGTCATTAATATATACAAGAAACAGAAAGGGGCCGAAAACTGAGCCTGGAGGCACGCCCATTTGTACTATCGACCCGAAAGAGCTCAAACTATTAATGACAACTTTTTGCGTTCTGTTACTTAAAGTTCTATTAACATACATACGTAAACTCTGTACAGCATCCAGAGAGGTTAGCAGAGACTACAGACTTCCATTAGGCACGACTCTGGTACAAACCATACTTTTACCACACAATTTCTTACCCTATAATTTAAAAAAAACTGGCCTGATTTCTACAGCAATATTTTATTCTCATGCTTCTTCTACCACACCCAACTTCACCTATCGTATATAAAGATCTCATTGACACATTCCGACTTCCCATAATAGAGTGAGGAGCTCCATTTACTCTGTGCCCTGCTTTCACTTTTCGTTCTATATCCTTGTTATGTCTACCATCCCTGCTAAATACACATCCTAAATACACAAACTCATCCATTTGCTCAACGAACTTCTTCAATTCTTATTTCACTTAACGTTTTACTTCTTCTCTTTCAAAACTATCACTTTTGTATTATTTTTGCAAACTTTCATTTCCCTTTATTACGTTACGTTACGTTCATTAATGTTACTATCATTTGCAATTCGATCGCCGACGACGCAAATATGTTTTTGTTGTCGGAGCACAAGAAAAGGCGAAGGCGTTTGATGGCCAACTTCGAATTCTTCGATTTTCAATTTTAATACTTTATTCTTCGAAATTCTAATTCTTTCCATGCACATCCCTAAATTTTCCATTAGATTATTTCATTATTTTTTTATCAACTCCTTAGCATACAGTTTTTCCACACTAGGCAGGCTAATTCAGAGTGAGTTTTGATAGGCAACTATTGGACATAGGCCACTGCATTGCCAACGAATTTCTTAAGTTGCTAACGCGTGGCGTCTTGCTACTTAAGCGATTTACCATTTATATGGAAACAACGTAATCGTAATCGTTTCCGAAAGTGGTTATTTTTTTTGCAGAAGACAAGCATGCAGCTCACTTGATGGTAAGTTAAACATTTAAATATTTTAATGAAGTCTTAAACATATTAAACGATCATAAATACACAGTAGGGATTTTATTTGACATGACAAAAACATATGAAAAAATTTAATAATAATTTAGAAGTCATTTTCAAAAAAAAACTAAATTAATACAATTCAGACCACGAGAAAAAAATGAACTAGACATAAATTATACATATTATTTTCACACAAAATTAGAATGTGTTCAAAATTTTTCTTTGCTGGGTATAAATATAGATTAAAATGTTAATTTTAAATTACATATTCAAACAAATAAGTTAAAATTATCACAATTCATATATATATATGCTTTAAGAGAACTAAAAAATTTACAAATTTAAAAACGGCAGTGACAGCCTACCACGCCTACGCACAAGCGTGCCTAAACTACGGCGTCATACTGGCGTAACAGTGTAGAATCACACGAACTTTTTATTTTACAAAAAAATGTATACGCGTACTTGCAAATATCAAAAAAGAGAAAGCTGCAAGTCTCACAAATTTATAATAAATTGCCAGAATACCTAAAAGCCGAAACAAATATTAAGCTCTTTAAAAATTTAATTATTAAAAAAGTTACTATTCAATTAATGAATACATTGAGGAAAATAATGTTTGAGTGTCTGTCCCTCTCCTGTTCATTGCTATGTCTTTCCTACCTGCAGGTTTTGTTTAGTCACTACTTGCAGGTTTTGTTTAGTCACTAAGTCTCATGTAACGCAATTTGTGAATAAATAAATATATAAATAAATGTCGACCGTCATCCATGAATAGAATAACCTCTGTCCTAGAAAGAACCAGCAAGAAACACAGTGGGACTTTTTAATACAAGTATTAACTTAAAATGTAATATTATATACAATTAAGTATGAAGTCATATAGAAACAGTATGGTATCGATCATTTCATTCCCAGGGGTTATTATCAATCATCTACTCTTTAATAGTATAATAACCATTACTTAACAATTATTGCTTAGTTAAAATTTTAAACTTTTTGATAGATAAGTTCTGCATATTTTCTGGGACTTGGTTGTAAAAATGTATACATTGTCCCATGAAGGAATTATTGACTTTTTGGAGTCGAGTAACTGGTATAACTAACTTGTGCTTTTGCGCGTTGCTGGCCTTTTTAAAAGGAGTAAACTGTTCCTTGAAGGTCCCTAAGTCGTATCGTTCTAGAAAAATCGGCGGTGGTAAACGATTCAAATAATTCATAATAATTTATAACTATTATTATTTATAAAAAAACTATATATTTTTTGTGTTGTGTATTAACTGACGAGTGAGATGTTTATGAAAAGTGTATTAACCGATGAACGATAACCGACATTCAAGTCGCTCGATTGATAAATTTCTTGGCAGCGCAATATTCCCATCCCGGTGAAGCGATCGCTGTTAGATGGTAATTGATTTCGTCATCCGATTTATTGAGAGCAATTGGACGAGCGCCCCCTCGCGGCGTTTGCGTTCAACAAATTATACATTAAGTGCGCAGAATGCCTCGCCTTGTCACCGGTTCAGGTGTTTAAAATGGCCGTATACTAAGGTTATACCACCATCTACTCGAATGTGCTAAAACGTCGATGATAGAGTTTATGTTAACAATGTTATATAATTTTAAATTACAGAAAATAACAAAATAAATTTTTGCATTTATTGAGGAGGGAGATGCTCTTTGAACTAATTCACTTTATTATTTTTGCTTGTAGATCTTATAAAATTAATTGTCTCGTTTTTAAGTAACTCTAAGTAATGAATAATTTTATATTTATTCTATATATCAAATCTATCACGTAAAATATAATAATTTACGTGATATAGCCATGCTGCACTTATATTATGGCTGTAACACAAATGTATCGGCTCGACCTAGAAAGGACCACGCTCTCACAGAAAACCAGCGTAAAATAGGTGCTCAATGCTGCTGTGTTTCGTATGATGAGTGTGGATAGCCGGAGACCCTTTTTACTGGAAACGAGGTATTCTATCTTAATCCTCAGACAACGCATCTGCATTTTGATCTTTATCGAGGATAATGTAGGTGTCTATGCGCCATAGCATTCACTTAAAATTAGGTGGACTGTGTGCTTGTTTGTCTCACCCGATTCTATAAAAAAAAAATATTATAAAGTGTGGTAATATTACTAATTAAAGTGTCATACTGAGGAAAAGATCCTGTGGCTTTCGACCTTCTTATTTGTGACTCGCTTTCATAGCTCTTATTTATCGCGTTCCGTTTGACTGATTAGGCCGCGTTAAACAAGGCGGGTAGTAATGCATTAATAATGTATAGCCATGATAAAAAGGCCGAGCGAGTGGCACGCCGCGCCGTCGGGGGCGTTTTTCTAACTTCTTCATTAGAGTGAATTCTTAGGTCTCAGTTCGGTGAGTGATGTCCCCCGCAACGAGTAGTCTTTATTTTACTTCTGTTAAGTATTTTTGTTATTTTTAACACGCTTTTATTAGCATTTCAATAACTAGGATCATCACAGGTCATAATCCCCGTTACCTGTTTTTCTTTACTCAATATATGACACCCAGTACCTTATCTTTTACGCCCATATAAGGCTACATTTTGTGATAGTGTGTCCCAAATTCTGTTGTACTAATTAATAAAAGCAAAAAGAATATGTTAATAACTACGAAAAAGAATACGTTTATACTAAAAATTCTACACAAAAGTCCCATTGTCTTATTAGGCCACATTAAACAAGACAAGTAGTAATGCATTAATAATGTAGCACTTTGATTAAAAGGTTCGGATTTGAGGCCTCGGGCGTGCTCCGCGGGGGCTGTCGGGAAGCGTTCAAGTTCTTCGTTAGGGAGGCATTACAATTTGGAGCGTGTTTTCTAGATACATTCTGACTAAACACTTTGTCGTGTCACTTTTATTATAATGAAACTTTTATTTTATTATATTGAACTTTTATTTTAAAAATCATTGTTCCGTACTAGAACACTAATATATAACTAAAGACTAATTAAAAGACAGTATTTTAACCGAGTTTCAAAAACGAGAAGGTATTGTTTTTATAAAATAAGGGTGACAAACGAGCACACAGTTCACCTGATGGTAAGTGAATACTGTGGCCCATAGACATCTACATATATTGTCAATTAAAAATCAAAATGCAAATGCGTTATCACCCCTGAATAATTAGATGGAATGCCTCGTATCCAGTAAAAGCGGTCCCTGGTTCTCTATAATCACCATACGAAACACAGCAGCATTAAATTGCTATTGTGTGAGAGCGTGGTCTTTCCCCGGTCGAGCCGACCCATTCGTGCTACAAACATAATATAGCTGCAACATGGCTCTACTAAGTTTCAGTTTAGCATTCTTTTATTTACGTTCACCGATTTCTCGGAAAGCGCTGAACCTACTACCAATAAAGTATATATATAATTTAATTAAAAAACCTCGTTTAGAGCCGGGGCGGTATCAGAGGCAGCTGAATTAAGTAAGTAGCACTTAGTCTTTGAGAGGACTACATACTTGTGCGGGTTCCACGTGCGGTGAAGTTCCTCAAGGAACTGTATCCGCGACTAGTCATCGCTGCTGGTGATAAGAGGACTGTTTCTTTTCTCGCTCAAAGGCCAAGTATAGCCATTCAGCGAGGAAACGCAGCCAGCGTTCTTGGCACGGTACTACGAGGAGTAGGACTGTATGACAATTAAAATTTTTAGTTTTATTTTTTCTTTATTATAGGTTTTTATTTTAATTATGTGTGTAACCTTTTAGTTAGATTTAAATTTATGAGTGATTTAGAGTTATTAAAAAAGCATATTACGATTTTACTTTAGACTTTGCTTGGCACCCGCCCCGGCTTTGCCTCGATAGAATCTATTAACGTAGCGTTATTTAGATTTAAGATAATTAAAGACCATGTATTTTATCAACTTTCAGTATTTTTTAATCTCCAGGTTTTTCGAATAAAATATAGCCTAAGTACCTCCTGGTATTGATCTTCATCAGTTCGTAAAGTTTCATCACAATCGGCTCAGCCATTCCGAAGATTAGCCCGGACAAACAGACAGACAGACCAAAATTAAAAAAATGCAAATAATCCCCTGAGCTTAATAGATGTCAGTTATTTCAATATTACAGACAGACACTTTAATTTTATTTTTATGTATTTATAGATAAGTATGTTTTAATTGCATTATATACATACTTTACTACTTAGCTATATTATATATATATGTATTAAACCTACTTAAGATTCTGTTTGAAATAGTTGAGCGACTTAATTTATAATTTCATAAATTCCAATATGTGTACCGCATTACATCTTACATTTAATATCACACAATTCGCTTCGATGCGGCGCTGACGTTCAACTTTTACAATAAAACCCACTTGTCTATTAACGCTACTGTCTAACGTTTCCTTTAAACTAAGCCAGTTTACTAAATCTTCAATGAAATAAAGTGTACCCTATCGCTTATGTACTTAGGTTTAGAAAGAAACAACGGAATTGAAGTTATATTGCACAAGAAAACTTTGTATGATCACTCGAGCTCATTCATGTGCCGATTGTTTCAGATTTTGTAGGGGAAGGAATTTTCCGAGCGGAATGAATCATAAAAATTTACGGCAGAAAATTATTACGTGATATCATCAGGTTTTGTAGCGCGGCCGCTAAACACAGATTTATTACGATCTGTTTCCCTATTACAGTTTTGTGCAACCATCAACAATGATATTATTGTCTTTTTTATTTTAGCTATAAATGTTACACAATCTCGTTTTTTACTTTTATGTTTCGTTTTGCTATGTTTAGAAATAAAGCCGTGGTAGCTCAGACCGTGTAGTGGCGGTGTAAGAATATTCACTACCACATATCATCCCGTGGGTGTCGTAAGAGGCGATAGAGGGAAACAAATCAGGAGATGGGCAGCAGCGTCTTCCTAATAACGACTAAAAATTAAAAAACTGCGGTTGCCAATCCGCTTGCTAAGCGTGGCAACTATGGCAAATATCCCTCTTATGAGGCAATCTATGAGCGCGGCCTATCAGCAGAGGACGTGAATAGGCTGTAACGGTAACGGTAACAGTAATCCTTAATTATATTTTTTTAAATAAATCAGCCTCAATTGTTATTATGAGCATTGTTCTCGCCATGCATAACCTAAATGAGCATTGTTTGCAACAATCCGGGTTGATAACTGAGCGGAAATAAAGCGTTGGGAGGAAATACGCTAATGGAAGTTTTTATTTCCTTTGTCATTTCTTCTCCATCCGCATAAGTCGCTTAAATCTCGCCGGAGCCGCGTTGCATTATGTTGATTGTGTTCTGTCCCGCGTTCCACGAGCTGGTGCTTGCTACAGGACATTTTCACATTAATTTCATAATATGCCTAACTTCTATACTTGTCTGTGAACCGCTTACCGTTGTATAATATTTAATATAATAGAATTTTATAATAATATTTAAATGTTATTTAAGAACATATTTCATGTTTAATATTTGTTCTTTTTTTTTAAATAAACGAACTTGCACCTTGTAAAGTTGCAAGCGATATTATGCCTTTTTTATATAAGAGGGGACAAACGAGCATGATCACCTGATGGTAAGTGTTGACCGGCGCCCATCAACAACTGCAACACCAGGGGAATTGCAGATGCGTTGCCGGACTTTTAAAAAAGAGTAGGCTCTTTTCTTGAAGGTATCATATAAAACTGTCCCGCTGTGAAATACTATACCGCTGTGAAATACTGTTTCGCTCTACTGAGCACGCCAAGCTTTTAGAGCCCAATTTAGCCTTCCCTTCCAAGTGACAACGGAACGGTCGACGGTTCCGTGGCGCATGTCTTAGCAATAAGTTGCAGTGCTAAGGGCTGCGGGTTCGAATCTCGCACGGAACAAGTATTTTTATGGCATACAAATAATTTTTCCGGGTCTGGATGTTTGTCCTTGTGAAATTTATGTATGTATGTAAATATGCCCCCACGATACAGGAGAAAATCTAGTGTGGAGATAACGTTAAAAAAAGGGAAAAAAATAAAAGAAAAAGAAATTTACGTCATTCGCCAAACCCAAGCATACTATGGCAAGACTTCAAGATACTGTAAGTTCATCCTGCTTAGATCGGATCAAAAATTAATATTCAAAACCTGAAAGTAGCCGGGCTAACTATAACATCGGGACGTCAGTCCCACCCAATGTCGGGAATTAAAAATAAGTTATATATAATAAAAGCTACAGCCTATATACGTCCCACTGCTGGGCACAGGCCTCCTCTCATTTCTGAGAGGGTTTTAGGCAAGGAAATGTCTGCCGCTGCCCCAATGCGTGTTGGCGAACTTCACATGTCTTCGAAATATTTTTATTTTTATTTCTCAGACATGCAGGTTTCTCACGATATTTTCCTTCACCGCCGAGCACGTGGTAAATCAGCACTAAAATTGCAATTAACAATTTCATTGGTGCCGGCGGGGATCGAACCCGGGTTGCTCGCGTACTGTGAAACTTACAGCGAGCTAACCATCTGAGCTACCACGGCTCTATATAATATATAATAAACTATATATAATAAATTTATATATAATAAGTTATTATGTGTTTATTATATATTAGTTATATATAATAAACGCAGTAAAATCCGTGAAATTAGTTTTATTTAATGTCGAGTATTCCTGTAAAATTTATTTTAATTTACTAATTATATTTAATTTAATTTCATATATTATAATTTAATTATATTTATATTATATCTCTACATATAAAAATCAATTGCTGTCCGTTAGTCTGGCAAAAACTCAAAAACGGCTCGACCGATTTTGATGAAATTTTTTGTGTGTTTAAGTGGGTCTCTGGATGGTTTAAAATTTAATTGGACTCGGCAGGTAGGGCTGTTGTCGAGATACCGAAATCACCGTGCAAAGCCGGGGCGGATCGCTACTAATGTAATAAAGATACGATGATGTAACATTATAATGGTAAAAAGTAGAAACCTATAAAAGTATTTTGTAATGTTTGCTTGCTGAGTATCTAGAAAACTTTGATGACAGTTTTATTTGTGACACGAAGCTAAGTGAGGGTGGCCGTGAGATGGCAGAGCGCGGGAATAAAACTGTCGTTTGCTAACACTAAGATAAGTACGGTGGCTAGCGTGGCTCTCATGTTGATCGATCTTCAAATACTTTTCCGAACATGTGGCCGATGTTGGAACTGCTGTTACCAGCACTAAGTTTCGTTAATAGTTAAAGTTTTGGGCCAAAAAAGCGAATAAAAATGAGAGAAAACAAAGTGTTAAACAAAAAGCTAGTGTTACGTTTACTTTTTGATAAGTTTTTGGACCTCTTAACTTTTTGCGTATCTTTTTTGTGAGTGTGGCAAACGAGCACACAGTCCTGCTAGTAGTAAGGGGAGGCTATAACTATAAACTTAAAATTTATATATATATATAAATTTTAATCAGATTGTACAGAGGAACAAAGTACGTTACCAAATTACATTTTATCATTCAAGTTTCTAAGCAAGAACTAAATTATTGAGCTGAATGATTTAAATTTAACACAAAGCTTTGAAAAATGAACTAAATTAAAATGGAAATAGATCTTCTTGAGCAAAAAGACATGGATGCGTTTTCAAAGTTTGCTTTTCCACGTATCCCTTACCTAGGTGAATTATACGCGGACAAACCCGAGAGCAAAAGCTAGTAAGTAATAAGGTAAACATTAGGATTAAGTAAATTATTTCAGCATTATCAGTACAATGTTTATCTACAGGCGGGACGAGTCCCGCTCACCCTCAGGGCGCCGCTAATACATAATGCGGGGACGTTTCCAGATGAAATTACGATAAGGCTCACGATGTAACGAAATTGTGCAAGACAACGAGGCCGGCCATATTGCCGCGCGCCGGCCTCGCAACCTTCTTAATACACGATATGTTATCAAAATTCATAATTCGAACAGCTTTTATTGAGTAATAACTGATATTAATTGTGTTTATCGGATATTTTTTAAAATCTTTTGTGAGTAAAAACAAGTTATTTATATATATATATATATATATATATATATATATATATATATATATATATATATATATATATATATATATATATATACAGGGTATTTTTTAAACGCTCCCGAAAACGAAGACAGACGACAGTACTAACTATATCTTAGATGATGGTGAAATATAAAATCGATCCTGATGAAAAAAATCATCTTTTCACAACGTTTTATTAGCTTCATTCACGCTCCATCGTGTTGATATAGTTAAATAAAACATTAATTTCATTAAAAGAATCATGAAAATACTTAAATATTAAACCAGCAGTGGAATTTAAAATAAATAAATCATAAAATCAGCTGACTATAATAGGGTCAATATCCGCGTCGAAGCCAAACTTTTATCTAGCTCCGTACAGGTCCCGTCACGACGCTGAGCGACAGTGGAGGGGTGTGTCTGCGCATGGTACAGTCGCGTTCTAAAGTACTACATGGTACTAGGCTGTTGTTTTATAATATTATAATAGTAATTAATGGTTTTATTGTAGAATCATAATAGTTACTTTACTAGCTTCTTAGAACTTTGGAAGAGGTTGAAATTAAAATGGATAATGTATGCTTGAGCATTATTTTTATTTCAATCGTAAAATAAAGTAGTTTGTAACAAGAAAACTTAAGCTAAGGGTGACACGCCGTCCATTATACCGTTAGAACATGGAACATGGAAGCCGGATGTCGATGGTGTGTTGGTGTTACTGGATGCTACTTCATCAGAATCATCATCATCAATGCGAATGATAAATGTTTCCGTCATCAGGTTGACCACATGGTAATTTTTCGGTATTCTTCCTCAATAAATTTAACTTTACTGCACAATTTTCCCCATTCACCTTCTATTTACCTTTTCGTTCACTAGTTCAGTCATAAAACAATAGATATAAATAATATTTTTTCCTTCCTTTAAAAACATCGTCGCGCGTCGTGCATAGAAAGCTGTGTGTGCGACTGTATATTGGGAAACATCGCTTTTCAAAGCGCGGCAAGAATGAGAACCAATAGCGTGCGCGCACAAAAATACTGGCGAGCATTCCCCGTCGCGCCCCTTCGTACCACGCGCTGCCGCCGCCCGGCCGACTGTGTGTCACCGCGTCAGCGCCAACATATGGAATTCCCAAATTTACCTACTAAGATTTGTTTGCAAGCGATACAAGAATTAGAGGCGGCAATTACAATAAAACTTGCAAGTAATTTGTAATAGTTTTGACGTACCTGTTTTCAAATCAAAGTATTGGAAGGATTAAAACGGAAAGTCAATAAAAGTAAAGTAAAATAATTATTTTTAGATTAATTAACTGTCGATCATAATTGCAATTGATTTTAACTATTAAATTATTCAATACCATTTTATTTCTATTTTCTTGTACAAAATCAAAGATAACCAAACCCAAGTAAGGCGTTTATTAATTTCAATATCATTTTGTAGTAACGAACTGCTTGTTTCGTCAGGTACAATTGATTGTCTAATTGTATTAAAAATTACAACTATAATCTTCTAAATTCCATATGAAAGACTACCTGTAGGGACTATAGGAAACTAAACTTATAAAATAAAAGTTGGCAATGTCATAACATTTGACGGTCTGTGGAATGTTCAAAGTGTTTACCGCAAGGACGTTAGTTAGGACGTTCAGTTTTATGGGATTCACTATTAATTTTAGTTTTGAGACAGTTCCATGCTGACTTTGGACATGCATGCGCGAGCGACAGTTCATTGGTTTTGTTTATTAAATTTTATTGTTATTACTTGGTATTACGTACTTGTTATTACGTGTTATTCTTGTTGTTACGTTTTGTTTTTTTTTGTTTTAATAATGCCTAACGCGTACGTTTATAGTGCTCGTGAATACGGCAACATATTAATGTGCCTTTGGAGAATCTCATAAGGCCACGGAGGATCGGTAAGCTGTTTCATACCTAATTTTTTAAATTACTTAGTACTGAACTGATCTGAAAAGGTACATAACTGAATACATGAATAATAAACATACCACATAATGGATAAAAAGCATGACTCTAACCTTTTAACATTTTATTTAAGTATTTTTTTTCATTAGCGGGAATCGAACCAGTTATTTGGTTTATTTAACCTATTTTTTTAAATAACTTAGTACTGAACTGATCTGAATAGGTACATAACTGAATACATCAGAATAAAAATATATACACAATGGATAAAAGCGACTCTAACCTTGTTACACATTTTATTTATATTTTTTTATTAGCGGGAATCGACCAGTTATTTGGTTTATTTAACCCTGAATTCGAATTAAAGTGGCTACGTGGAGACAAGCACAGTGGCAAATTAGTAGGTTAAGTAGATAAGTTAGGTATTTAGACAAGTGTTGTAAATTATTAGGTATTGTGGTACCATCGTTAGTTACGGGCCGCGCGAATTCGGCGTTCGCGCGTACATTGACCCCAGTCAGCTGATTGTAATTCAGTAATTCCACTGCTGCTTTTATGTTTAAGTATTTTCATGTTTTATTTTAATGAAATTAACGTTTTATTTAACACGATGATTTATACTAACACGATGGAGCGTGAATAAAGCTAATAAAACGTTGTGAAAAGATGATTTTTTTCATCAGGATCGATTTTATATTTCAACCATCATCTAAGATATAGTTAGTACTGTCGTCTGTCTTCGTTTTCGGGAGCGTTTCAAAAATACCCTGTATATATCTTTGATGATGGGTGAAATATAAAATCGATCCTGATATAAAATCATCTTTCATCTTTATTTTCATCTTTCATCTCTATAGGTCCCATAGCGGTAATGCCGAACAGACCGACTCATCGACCACGTCCAAATGGCTACAGATTCCTGCTACAACAGGTCCCATCCGCAGAGATCGTGGTCCTTGGCGATTTTAACGCCCACCACGCCGAATGGCTCGGTTCACGTTTAACCGATCATGCGGGAGATCTGTTTATGACTTTGCCTTGTATGGTGCTGACACAGCTGGTTACTTCGCCTACGCGGATTCCAGATGTGAGATCATACACCTTCCCTGTTGGACCTTCTGCTGACCTCTCATCCGGACGGATATCAGGTTTCCGTCGATGCCCTCTCGGCTCTTCGGACCATTGTCTGATCCGGGTGTGGTGCCACTCACGCTCCTCGCGGTTGCGTTTTGCAGTTGCCGCCGTGTTTGGCATTACAGGTCGGCGGATTGGGACGGAATGCGGTCTTTCTTTGCATCCTACCCATGGGGCGGGTTTGCTTCTCGCCGGATGATCCCAGCGCTGTTGCTGACTCTGTCACTGACGTGGTGCTACGGGGAATGGAACTGTTATTCCATCATCTGTGGTACCCATCGGAGGCAGATCGCAGCCTTGGTTTGGTCGCTCCTGTAAGACTGCATTACGCAGTAAGCAGGAGTGCTATCGAGCCTGGGCTGAGGCTTCGGCGGCTCGGGATGTAAACACCAGCATGCTTAAAAGTATAACTTCGTCTCCAGGTCCTTCAAAGTGTTATGCCAAGGCAAAGTCTGAGCACATAGGCAGAATTGGCGAGAAACTAGTTCGCCTTCCTTCGGAACCCGTGCATTCTGGTCTCTCGCCAAGGCTGTCCAAGGAATTTCTGTGTACCATCACTACCATCTCTGCAGGAGGACGACTCACTGGCCCACGCCGCAAAGAAAAAGCCGACCTTTTGGCTCACTTTTGCGTCAACTCGACTCTTGATGACGGGGAACACACCGCCGACCATCCCGCGGTGTGAGTGCTCCATGCCGGATGTGCGGTTCACAGCGCTCGGTTCGCAAAGCACTCCTCTCCTGGACATTCACAAGTCGAGTGGGCCTGACGGAATCCCCAATTGTGCTGAGGACGTGTCTCAGGTTGGCACCGGTTCTAACGCGTCTTTCCGGTACTCCTACTCCTAGGCGTAGTCCCGAAATCATGGAAGACAGCTTTTGTCCAGCGATCCTAAAAGGCGACTGCTCAGACCTGTCCAACTACAGGCCTATCGCCATCACCCCTTGTTCTCCAAAATAATGGAGTCCATTATAAACTGCCAGCTCATGTGGTACCTTGAGGATCACCAGCTGATTAGTGACCGCCAATACGGTTTTCGTCGGGTCGGTCAGCTGGTGATCTTCTGGTCTACTGACTCATAGATGGCGGAGGCAGAGTCCGGGGGGAGGTACGTTAGTTTGACATTGCGAAGGCTTTCGATCGGGTTTTGGCACAAAGCGCTTCTTTCGAAGCTCCTTCCTATGGGCTTCCTGAGTGTGCAATTGGATCACCAGCTTTCTTGCCGATCAGACATCAAGGTCGTTGTAGACGGTGCACGTCCGACTACAAAGCCGATTAACGCTGGTGTTCCACAAGGTGCTATCACCAACGCTGTTTCTTCTGCATATCAATGATAAGGTTGCAAACCGGTAGCATTCATTGCTATGCGGATGATAGCACTGGTGATGCTCTATACGCCGGTCGTGCGAATATTTTCGGGAAAACGTCGCGAGTACCGAAACAAACAGGGTCTGAAGTCGAGTCTTTGCTGAACAAAGTCTCGGATTGGGGCGACTACATCTAGTCCAGTTTAATCCTCAGAAGACACAAGTTTGCGCGTTTACCGCTAAAAGAACCCTTTGTCGTATCTCCTCAGTTTCAAGGCACCCTTGTTGCCGCAGCCAGTATCGGAATCTCGGCGTCGACATATCGAGTGGCGTGCAGTTTCGCGGTCACTTGGAAGAGAAGGCCAAATTGGCCTCTAAAAGCTTGCGTGCTCAGAGCGGGACAGTATTTCATGCCGGCACAACGCCTGCAACTTTACAAGGCGCAGGTTCGGCCTCACATGGAATACTGTTCCCATCTCTGCTGGCCCCAGTGCCAGCTCCTCCACTTGACCGCATCCAGCGCAGAGCGGCTCGAATCGTCGACGACCGAGTCCTTTCCGATCGGCTCGATCTATTGGCGCTGCGAAGAGATGTTGCATCTCTTTGCATTTTCTTCGCATTTACCACGGGAGTGCTCTGAGGAATTGTTCGGATTAATCCCAGCCGCCAATTTCACGAACGCACATCGCGGCAGAACTCCCGATACCATCCACACCATCTGGATGATTGGCGGTCCACCACTGTGCGATTTAGAAGATGTTTTCCTCGCACAACTTCCTTGTGGAATAGTTTACCACCAGCGATTTTTCCGGACCGATACGACTTAGGGACCTTCAAGAAAGAGCCTACTCCTTTTAAAAGGCCGGCAACGCATCTGCAATTCCTCTGGTTCCCTGGTGTTGCAGTTGTTCATGGGCGGCGGTAGTCACTTACCATCAGGTGAGCCATGCCCGTTTGCCCTCCTATAAAAAAAAAAAAAAAAAATCTTATCACAACGTTTTATTAGCTTTATTCACGCTCCATCGTGTTAGTATAATTAAATAAAACGTTAATTTCATTTAAAAAGATCATGAAAATACTTAAACAGCTGACTAGGGGTCAATGTACGCGCGAACGCCGAATTCGCGCGGCCCGCAACTAGCAATGGTACCACAATACCTAATAATTTACAACACTTGTCTAAATACCTAACTTATCTACTTAACCTACTATTTTGCCACTGTGCTTGTCTCCACGTAGCCACTTTAATTCGAATTCACAGGTTAAATAAACCAAATAACTGGTTCGATTCCCCGCTAATGAAAAAAATACTTAAATAAAATGTTAACAATGTTAGAGTCATGCTTTTTTATCCATTGTGTAGGTATGTTTATTATTCTGATGTATTCAGTTATGTAACTATTCAGATCAGTTCAGTACTAAGTTATTTAAAAAAAATTAGGTATGAAACAGCTTACCGATCCTCCGTGGCCTTATGAGATTCTCCAAGGCACATTAATATGTTGCCGTATTCACGAGCACTATAAACGTACCTACGCATTAGGCATTATTAAAACAAAACAAAAAACACAAAACGTAACAACAAGAACAATATCATTAAGTAATAAATAACAAGTAGTAACGACAATAATTTAATAAACAAAACAATTAAATTATCGCTCGTGATAGTCAACACGGAACTGTCTCAAAAACTAAAATTATTAATATTAATCAATCCCGCCAAAACAAATGCGCACGAAGTAACGTCCTTGAAGCATGTGTAAATTCCACAGCACGAAGCGACACGAGGCAGCGTGTGTGTGAAAGGGAAGGGTAGAGTGTGTAGTATACCTAATGCATTGTTTCGTACCGATCTAGATAAGAGTTCGGCGCTCGCGAGGATATTGACCCTATTGTCAGCTGATTTTCTTTTTTAAGTTTCACTGCTGGTTTTATGTTTAAGTATTTTCATGATTATTCGGGATCGAATTTCTTTGTGACCCATCATCATAGGTATCCTTAGTACTATCATCTGTCTTCGTTTTCGGGAGCGTTTCACAAACACCCGGTATATATAAATAACATTTAAGTGTCTGTCTTTAATATCGAAATAACTGGCTTCTATTTAAGCATTATTTGAATGCTGTGTAGGTTGTTAGTGTATAATAAATCTAGATCACTGCTTCTAACTAAAACTAGAAACAAAATTATTAAAATACGCTTTGGAGCAGTGGGGTGGACTATTCACTGATTCAAAAGTCCTGTCAGTAATAAAAGGAGACCCGTGCCCAGTTATGGGACGTATAAGGGACGACTAAACATATATAAAAGTAAAATTGTCGATACCGATTGCACTATAGTATATAGTAAATAGTTTAAATTTAAATTTATTGATGCATAATTTGATATGTAATAATAATTTAAATTTGACATTTAATTGTAAGAATAATAATGATAAATTTCATTTCATTGATATTAATAATTTAACTAAGAAGTTTTTGACAAGAGATAGGTATTACCTATCAAAGTATAATATAAGACTGATAGCAAATCTATCTTATTATTTATATTTTAACTCAGCCAAGGATTTGGTTACCCAGACATCTGCTTCTATTGAGCAGTGTAATGACTTTACATTGAATTTGGAATCAGTTCCAAGTAATTTAAATTAGAAAATGAGACAACAGCGGTAATCTCTAGCAATCATAGTAAAAATTTAAATTATCCAGAATGTAGCACACAAATATTTAATTGTATAATTTCTCATAAAACATCATAAAAATTGTATACACCTGGTGCATCAAAATATGTAAGGCATGTTGGACAAATAATTAGAAATTGAATTGTTTTTAAATAGTAACAACATACATATTTTTTGTATAACTGAACATTGGTTAAATGACTATAACTATAATATATTTAATTTCAGTAAACACCAGGCGGTCAGTTGCTTTAACAGAGAAAAAAATTTACGTGGTGGCACCTTAATATTAGCTAATCAATTATTAATAAGTAAAGAACGTAAGGATATTGTGAGCGTCTCTGTTGAGCGAACTGTAGAAATGGCTTGTGTTGAATTCGAGTACTTCATTGTTGTCAGTGTTTACAGACCCCCACATTCTATGTATGATTATTTTGAAAAAATAATGGAGGAAGTTTTGCTTAAACTTAATAAGCAGAATAAATCTGTCGTCGCATGTGGAGACTTTAATATCAATCTCCTTGAAACTTCTTCCATGAGTATTAAGTTAGATCATTGCTCAAATCATACAACCTTGTTAATTTCTTCTTTGAGACAACACGCGTTGCAGGGCCTAGTGCAACTTATATAGATAATACTTTTATTGATGTTGAGCCCTTACATAAATTAATTATTCAAAATTTAAGTTCTGATTACTGTGGACAGTTATTCTCGCTGTCTTATATGCACAGAAAACAGAAAGTTAAGAAAGTTGTAATTGTTCCAATAAATGAACATCGTTTAGAGAGATTTAGAAGTAGTATAGTGAAAAAGCTGCGTTTTCTTCCATAAAAAACAATACTAACTATTTATATGGATCATTATTTAAACTAATAAGTCTTGAATTTAATAAAACATTTACTTCTAAAACACTCTCTTTAAACAGTCACAAATTGTTTAATGAGTGGGCGACAGTAGGAATCCATACGTGTAGACAAAAGTTATATGACCTTTACAATGAAAGATTATATAATCATAGTGTTTCATTTAGAGAATATGTAAAAAAATATTCCAAAATATTTAAAAGAGTGCGTTGTGCAGCCAAGTCTTTATATTTAAGAAACAAAATTAAGAATGACTCTAATAAAATTAAAATGACTGAGTATAATCAATAGTGAAACTGGCAAGATGAAACTACACAACTCAAACTTTCAATTAAATTTTAACAATAATTTGACAAAATCAGATCAAGACGTTGCAACGGCTTTTGAACAATATTTTACCGACATTTCGATCTTGACTACAAAGTCACTCAATTCCTCCCCTGCTATCGCCGAGTCAAACAAAATGTAAATGTCTGTAAAAAGGAATTTGCATTTCATAGAATATTATCAGGTGATATTGTAAAATATTTCTAAACTATTGATATTAAGAAAACAGCAGATCTATGGGGGAATTCTGTTAAAGTTAGTGTGTCTATAATAGATGCGATCGCACCTCAACTTGCTATTATTTTCAATGCTAGTATTGAATATGGTGTGTTTCCTGGTTTATGAAACATAGTAAAGTTATACCTTTAAACGCTCAGTAAAATTTTTGAAAAAATTATTATAGATCAAATGTTAAGTTTTTTTAATGGAAATAAATTACTCCATAACAATCAGTTTGGATTTACAAGAGGTCGCTCGACAACTGCTGCCGGTGTTGAGCTAATCAAATAAATTTTCTGTGCATGGGAAAATTTAGAAGGTTTTTGGGGTATATTTTCTGATCTTTCCAAAGCTTTTGACTGTGTTAACCATGAGACATTAATCAGGAAGCTACATCATTATGATGTAAAAAACATAGCGCTTAAACTTATTATTTCATATCTAAATAATAGAACGCAAACAGTTGTTATTAGTGGACGCAGTTCTTCCGGATCGGTAGTATTTATGGGTGTTCCTCAGGACTCAGTTCTTGGTCCCTTTCTGTTCTTAGTTTATATTAATGACTTACCTTACTTGGTAGGGAATAACCATGATATAGTATTATTTTCTGATGATATTTCGTTGATTTTCCGACTAAAAAGGCAATTATTGAAATATGACGAAGTGAATAATGCTATATCAAAAGTAGTACACTGATTTAACGTTAATAATTTGCTTTTGAACGGTAATAAAACGAAATGTATTAAATTCACTACACCTAATGTTACACAGGTACCAATGTACTTTTAAATGGGAAGGAGCTGGGCCTTGTTGAATCCACTGTTTTTCTCGGAATTACAGTTGACGCGAAGCTTCAATGGGACCCTCATATATCTAAACTAGCTAGCAAACTTAGTACCGCAGCATATGCTGTAAAAAAGATTAGATGACTTACATGTGTTGAAACAGCCAGATTAGCTTATTTTAGTTATTTCCTTAGCATAATGTCATGTGGAACCTTGCTATGGGGTAATGCGACTGACATTGAAACTATCTTTGTTTTGCAAAAAAGAGCCATAAGAGCAATTTATAATCTAATCCGAAGGAATCCCTAGGCTATTGGCTATTGAAATTAAAAAACATCCTAATTTCAATAGAGAGGGAGGCTGGCTACTACCACCTGCTTGGGATCCTGTAATTAATAAAATTAAAACTAAACCCAAGCATACCACTGCAAGACTTCAAGACACAGTTAGTTCATTCTGCGTAGATCGGACCAAAATTAATAATTAAAAAGCTGAAGGTACTCCGGATTAACTCTGACATCGGGACGTCAATCACCTCAGTCCCCCGTGACCATGGGTGCTGTAAAGCACCCGAAACGTCGGGAATTAATAAAATAAGTTAATTAAACGCGATATAATCCGTAAAAGTAGTTTAATTCAAGGGTTATTAACTACTACATATTACATGACTGATAATAACCCCTGGGAATGAGATGATCGCTACCATGCTGTTTCTAAATGTTTTCATAACAATTGTATAAAATATTATATTGTAAATTGTGCTTTTTTTAAAAAAAGTCCCGCTGGGTATTTCTTGCTGGTTCTTCCCAGGACAGAGGTTTTTTTACTAAACAGTGGTAAAAGTAAAAAATGACTTTCAATAAGTATTATGTATTGTAATCTATATTGAATAAAAATGATTCAATTCTATTCTATTCTATATTTGTACGTGGTAGAGCCATGCTGGAGCTATATTAATTGTATAGTTGTAGCACGAATGGGTCGGCTCGACCGGGACAGGACTACGCTCTCGCTGAATATCAGTGTAAAATAGCAGCTTAATGCTGCTGTGTTTCGTATGGTAAGTGTAGAGAACCGGAGACCCTTTTTACTGGAAAAGAGGCATTCCACGTCAGTCCTGACAGCTGACAACGCATCTGCATTTTGATTCGCAAACGAGGATAGGTGTAGATGTCTATGGGCCACAGCAACCACTTACCATCAGGTGGACTGTGTGCTCGCTTGTCAACCTTATCCCATAAAAAAATAGTCTTCATTGATTTCTAAATTGGAGGGCTAACCGTCACGACTTACACACAGATATCAGAAGGATAGAATTTGTTTCTTGCTTTAACGTTACGGCTAAAAATAATCATTATTACATCTTTTCTCGGCCTTTGAAGAATAAGCTTCCCTTCCAATAAAAACTCTCAGGTCATTAATATTCAGACAAGGCCTTATTTTAACATGTTTGGAGTCTGTGTCCATCAGAGGGATTTATTATAATAGTGTTTGATTTATTCATAATAAGCAAGAAATTATCATCATTACATCCCATCACAAGTCCACTGTTGAACATAGGCCTCCAAAAAAGACACGGTCCTGAGCCATCTGTATCGATCGACTTCCTGCATCTCTTACCAGGTCGTCAATTTATCTAGGAGGTGGGTCGCCCTATACTTTGCTTACCGGTACGAGGCTGCCACTCGAAACCTTTCTTCCCCATCGCTTGTCAGTTCTTCGAGCGATATGGTCGGCTTCATTGGCTTCATTATCATTGGGCTACATCGCTTACTCTGGTTCTACTGCGGATATTCTCATTTCGAATTCTATCACGCAGAGAAAGTCCGAGCATAGCTCTGCCCATAGCTCTGCCGATAGCTCGCTGAACGACCTTGAGCTTACAAGAAATTATGTTTGTTATAAATACAGCAATCAATATATTTATATAAAATTAATTACCGCATGTATGAAAGATTATCACTTGAGTACGGCTGGACCGATTTAGAAGAAATATTTTGTGTGTGTTTGAATGGGTCTTTGGTTGGTTTAAGGCCTCTACACACCAAACCCGCCGGCCCGCCGGCTTTACCCGGCGGGTTAGGCCGGCGGCATTAGAACATTGTAAGAGTTAAGCCCGCGCGCGCTCCCCGGTAGGGAAATCACCCGTAAGAAGCCGGGGCGGATCGCTAGTTGTCAATAAAACTGAAGCGAGGAATTTTCTCAAAACAGAGTCGCGTGGGACAGGAGGCGGCTCAACGGTCCGCCAACTTTTGCGATAAAATCTTCTCGCGCACAAGTGCTCCCTACGAGTTCTTTGTTGTGGCTTAGTTACGAGTAAAGGTAAGTAAAAAGCGTTAGGCGGGGCGTGTAGCGTGGCGGGCCGCTTGGCATACATTATGAATGGCTGCCATTTGGGACCCTGTACAGGAGTGAGTGTTTGTCACGTGTGTACTTAGGATTGGTAAAGTTTATGAGAAGTAATAAAGTTTAACTGATTTCAAAGGGTGTAAATAGTGAGTATGTATTTACAAATAAGAGTAAATGCTTTTTGCGTTATGTAATTTACACATACATTTACACAATTATTATTTTACACATACAACATAAACTTTGTGTTGTATTAAAACGATTTTTACAGATTTAATCGCGTTTAATTCTACTTATTTTTAATTCCGAACGTTTCGGGTGCTTTGCAGCACCCATGGTCACGGAAGGACTGAGGTGATTGACGTCCCGATATCAAAGTTAACCCTTTACCTTTTTAACCTTAGTAAAGTAAAGTTAAGCCTTCAGCTTTTCAATTATTAATTTTGGTCTATTTATTCAATGTGTATTATTTTCGTAAATATATGAAATCATTATATAAACTTTGTGCAAAAATGAATGAAAAATGTAAACTCTATAAGTGTTTACTATATATATAAAAATTGATGGTATATCTGCTTGAGGTTTAGACTACTACATCGTTTCACCATGAAGTTGGCACATAAATGTATGTTTTCAATAACAAGGGTTTTTATGATGTAACTAATCACTAGATGGCGCTGGAGCACGGCAACTTCTACAACGTTCAACCTATCGCCATGAAGTAGTACACAAAGGAAGGACAACGGAAGGACAACCACAACAAGATGTTGCTAGTAGATTATAAAGTACATTATCTCTTCTATTTTTATATAAGGTTGGCAATCTTAGTCATACAATACTTGCGTTTGCAAAGCCGCAATGAAAATGTGATATTTCCTAACGAATGAAGCACAAAAAAGTGCTTATACTTAAAAAAAAAATCTGTGTGAAATATACATATAAAATTGCCCTTATATTTCCGTATTTGTATATCCGTGTATTTACATATTGCGTTCTGTGTTTATAGCGTACTTCCGTTTCAGTCTAAAAACACATCGTCTATTGACCTAAGATCTAATAGGGATATTAATTAATTATTTAATATTTCTTCTATAACTTTTATTAAAATGTTTTCTATTTTCCTTTATTGGCTACGTGCACGAATTCCTTCCGAGAAGAATCATATAAACTTAACCGTTTTTATAACGTAATAATATCAGTTTTTGTATCGTGTGGTTGTTCGCAAACGCAGAGTTATTGCGATCCGCTCCTTTATTACAGTTTTTGCGTCCGGGAACAAAGAAAAAAGTTGTAAGTAAATAGAATTGCTCTTGTATATATTATAGATGTTAAGAGTTTGCTTTCTGTTTTCTGTTTTGAATGTGACCAGACATTTCAGTTAGACATTAATTTCACTTGACGTAACTTAGTCATGGTAGCTCAGGGAGTAAATGCCTTAACCAGCCAACTACTCAATACCATTAAAAATGGGAATTGCAATTTTAAGTGCTGAGTTACCACACTGAAAGAAAACGTTGTTAGGGAACATGCATGATGTGTAAAAACAAGAATAATATTTTGGGGAAGTGAAATGTGCAAAAGTAAAGTGAATGCCTTGCCCAAAAACTCTTTAAAAACGCGAAGAGGGCTGTGTCTAGCAGTGGTGCGCACTTTATCATTACAGACTACCAAAAGTTGAGGGGGATATTTGCAGTCGCTTGGCAGGCGGGTTGATTATCACGTGGCCTCTATTAGGAGTGTTAAATTCGCAAACGCAATTGGCAACAGTTTGGCAATCGCTGGAGCTGACGTCTCGCATTCACGATTCACTTTTTTTAATAGAAGTTTCTATGTCTGGCATGTTTTATCACTTATTAGGAAGATGATGCTGGACATCTCCTGTTTTATTTCCTTCTATGCCTCATACGACACCCACAGGATGATACGAGATAATAGATTCTCTTGCGCCGGCACTACATGGTGATGTAACTATTATTTTTGTGCATTATATATGTGTATATGTATGTAAGTAGTCTACCTTTTACCGTAACTTAGTCAAGCAAACTTTTAAAAGTAACAGGCACAAGGCTTCTCTTATTCTTGGGAGGATTTTATGCAAGCTAGAGTTCGCCGCGCACCCCGAAACATCAATGCAACATGCATTTTTACGCGTCACAGTTTTAATTCTACGTGGTAGAGCCATGCAGCTATATTGTGGTTGTACCCGAATGGGTCGGCTCGACCGAGGGAGGACTACGCTCTCACAGAATATGTAAAAGAGGCATTCCATCTTATTTTTCAAGGGTGACAACGTATCTGGATTTTAAATTGTAATGGACGGTAAAATGTAGATATCTATGAGTCACAGTATCCACTTACCATCTGGTGGACTGTGTGCTCGTTTGTCGCCCATAGTCTATAAAAAAATCAGACATGCAGGCTACCTCATGACGTTTCAATACACCATCGGACACTAGGAAAATCAAAACTTACCATTTTTAATGGACCGGCGGGAATCGAACTCTCGTATTATTAAATCTCGAGGTTAGCAAGGCTCCAGAGAATGTTTAACATCAAAATATTATTGAAAGTTGGTTGTTTTTGCTTGGCTAACGATATGGAAATGCTCATCCGCGTACGGATGGTTGCGGCGCGCGTGCGGGTGAGAGGCAAGCGGGAGGGATTCGGGACGGCCGCCTATTATTTTATGCAAATCTCGCTCTCGAACTTCTCAATTTGTCCAAACAGCTTGTTTTCAGTGAAAATTCAATTGGAATTTATTTGAGCATCGCGCGCACATAATGAAACGGGCTTAATACGGTATCGGTAAACATTAGCATAAAGAATTCGCAAAAATTGCGTTGGGGGGTTGGGATGAGGAAGCGAGGAATCTTAATATCATCCCTCGTGCCGCCGCTCCCGCCGCTCCCGGGGAGCGGGGAAGCCGCGATTATGTGCAATTTTGTGAACGGGTTCCCTCGGCGTAGGGACGAGATGTATATCAAGAAAACGTCTTGCAAACTACGGAATTATACAAGGTACATAAATACAGGCTAAAAAATAGGGCTGTGATGATGATGATAAATACAGGTGACAGATTAGCAAAAATAATACAAGATATACCGGAACACATTTTAATGTACCTACTTGGTGAATGTTACACATGGAATAAAAATAATTTTAAGAATCACGTTTGTTAAGTGCCCGACACGCCGGGAATTAATAATTTTAAATTAAACGCGATAAAATTCGTAAAATTAGTATTAATCCATACTTTGATAGTCACTCTAAAGATTAAATATAAATTTGCGTGATGTGAATCTCCCTTATGATAGTACTTAAATGTTTAGGTAGTTAGCAATGATTTTTTACATTTAGTCGCATAAAAGTATTAAAACTTATTTAAAAAATAATTTCCACAACATAACTTATAAAGTCGGTGCTAAGACATATTGTATAGAAATTAAAAGTCCGGACTTCAGAAGCTAATTTTTTTAGTTTTAGAATTCGGTTATCGAGATATTGTTTTTTAATCCGTTACTGTGACTGCTGATTATGAGATCCTGGATTTGAATCCCGAGTCGGGCCAAAAAAAATCAATTATAGAGTTTTTCCGTCAAGAAATTCTCAGTAGCTGCCCGGAGTCAGGAAGTTGGCGGTGTCTCACCCCCGTGCCTCGGTAATCACGTAAGCTGTTCGTCCCGCGCCTCGTCTCTCTCCGGTCGTGTTGGTTTATCGTCCTATCGGATTATGAGAGTGAGGGAATAGCGAGTGCACCTGTGCTTGCGCATTAACTTGGGCACTATAATCCTGTCCTGTGCCGATGGCTAGTCTCCCTTGAGACTGGCTACCGTGACCGAAATTCGGTCTGGAGGACATTATTATTATTAATTGAAATAACTTTCCACTAATTTTCCATTTCATAATAATTCTTATTTTGTGTATCACTTTTTCAGTTATTTTATTATTTCTATAAAAGATTTGGTTATTGTTCAATACTCGTATATTGTTTCACAGATAAATAATACGATGTGAGATCCGACGTTTGCTTGTCGCGTTCCCCCGAGCTGCAGCTCGCGACGCGCGCCGTTACCGTTCATTTGCATATTCTTAAACTGTTGAAACTGTTTCAAACTGTACCCCCACAGAGCAGGGAACACAACCTGCCAGCAAATATTAGGAATTATTTATTGCAAAGTTTACTTTGAGTCGTTTCAGTTTACGGCATTTCATACATAAACATAACATAACCTAAACTCTCACGCTTGTTACACAGACTATGGACTTCCATTATCACGATCCTACGCATACATGATTGACAGCTAAGGGTGATTTTAATTAGGCCCATCTCCAATATATCGCCAATTTGGTCGGTAAACTTTTGTCTAGGGCGTCCCTTGACAACTCTGCCACCTCATTAATTTTTTTACGTGTTGAAACCACAGAAGCATACTTTATCGAGCATTAATTTATTTTATATATATGTTTTCATATGTCAAAGTTTGATATAATATATGACTTTCATGTAGTAAAGTAATAAAAACATGTGACACTATAATATGACCTGTGGGCGGTCATTTTCTAAGTTTCCACTGCGGATCCAGGCCTGCCTTTTTAACTATCATCATCATCTGGATATGGCGCTATTTCGCTTGTTGCCACCTCGTTTGGTAGCCAGTTTGATCTCAATATTGAACGACAAAAAACGGTCAAGCAATATGTGTAACGACAAAAGCCTACTTCCAAGAACTAAAAAGAATAAAATAATTTCACATTCTAGAAACTCATTCGAAACTCCCTTACGGTAGTACTTAAATGTTTAGGTAGTTAGCAACAGTTTTTTTAATATTTTGTATAATAAAAAATATTAACACTTATTTAAAAAATAATTTCCACAACATACTCGTAGTTTATGAAGTCGGGGCTAAGCCATAGTGTATAGAAAAATAAAAGACCCGACTTCAGAATGTATAATTATTTTATTCTTTTTAGTTCATTGAAGTCGGCTTTTACTTTTTTATAAAGTTTATTTTTTTACCCTTTTGAGTGAACTAAGGAATATCGCAATTTCAATGTCGTCTAAATAGTTACATTAAAAACTTCCTCCCATATTTTCTCACACTTAGAGGTGGAATTTTTTCTACAAATTTATATGGGATCACTCCTGAGGTATAACCTATTTAATAAAAAAAGAATCATCAAAATCAGTTCACAATTGACGGAGAAATTGGTGAACATACATAAAAAATGCATACAGTCGAACATAGAACCTTCTCCTTTTTTGAAGTTGGCTAAAAATAAACTATTGACCCTTATTTAATTTCATTTGTGTTCGATGTCAATTTTGACCTTGAAAGATTTAGGGGGCGTTTTTGAAGATTTTTGACCCTCCCTGCCCCCCATGTAACGCACCGTAACGTTTTCTGTAACCCCCCTCCCCTTCCCCCTCCCTAAACGTTACGTAATACCCAAGTGATCATTTTTACCTAAAAGTCACAATTATGTTGTGCAAAGTACCGGAAAGTCGCTAAACAATCACACATAATGTAATAAACATTTGCTTAAGTTAAAAATATGTTAAAATGGGCTCAAATTTGTCCTAATAAACTTTTACTACTAATCTTACATTTAATCATGCCGTTTGCCTGACTTGGCCCTGTACTTACATACATTTTTGGCTTCATCCACCATTGTTCTTCTCTATCTTCTCATCGTTCTATTTTTTTGGCACAGTTGCGCTGGCAAGTCAGCATAAGAGCCTTTATAGGCCAAGAACAGCTGAGGATCCAAATTTTTCGCTTTTGAGGACATTACAGTATGAATTCATTTTAACAACACTGACTTCAACAATGTACTTCTGCGTAAACACTAACGAATACTGACAACGAAAACAAAATAAAAATGACGTATAATATAGTCGAGGGATTCCCCGTAAAACATACACGAAAAGGGTTGCCAACATGGGAGATTTTAACTCCGTAGTTTTTTTATATAAATAAAAAAAACAATGTTACGTAACGCGTTGCTCAAACCCCCCTCCCGCCCCTGTAACGTATTACAAGACAACGTTTAACAAGACTCCCCCCCAAATTGCGTTACGTAACATTTGAACGCCCCCTTAATAAAATCAATGTCCTGTTTTAAGATGGCAACGCGCGATGAGAATTGAGAATTAATAAAGTTACCTCACAACAGCGCGAAAATGAGACGAATGTCGAAGGAGACCGATCCGATTGATTGATGAGTGCGGCTCACAGCGGAGTGTAACCTCGATAACATTTATTGTATATCCCATAGAGAATTTATTAAAGAAATGATACTGTTGCTTTAAGCTTTGCCTTCTAATATACTATTTTTTTATTTATTTATGTACATACAACAAGATGCAAAAACAGTCGTATTACAGTGAGTTCGCACAAATATCTTCCAGTAATACGAGTATAATTAATAATAAAGGAAAATGTATTAAAAAAATCTTATAAAAGCTGGCGATGAAGCCACAATCGCACTATTATAGACTGTGCTATTGCATTACAATACCCTATTTACTCTGGCCTTACATAAATACCAAACTTTTATTATTATTACAATTGAGTAAAATAATCAAATGATAATAAGTATATTATAAATTATTAAATAATCATGATCAGAAAATTTATTACATGTTTGCATTTATTTATTTATTTAATTAACGTAAAATATCAATGTAATTTTCAAAAACATTTTAACGTCAAGTTTTAATTTTTTTTTAAAGCATATTATGTTTATTTCTTTACGAGCACATATTATATGAAGTTAGTTGAATTGATATCGTTCTTTTATTAAGAGTTGAGCTTTATCCCACAATATTGAAGATGTTTAGAGTTTTACTGTTGATGATACAAGTAAAGGCGGAAAACGAACGATACAGTGCAACTGACGATAAATGGATTTCTGTGACAGAATCAAAATTCGGATGCGTGATGCGCCCTAAGTACTGAGATGAAATGGTTGCTTTCCAGTAAAATGATCTCTCTCTTGTCGCGAATTATATATAGCACAGAAACGTTATGCTACTATATTAAGCTGCTAGGTAGGTATTCGGTATTCGGTACCTGGCCCTTTCTTGAATAAACAAACCCATTCATGCTGCAACCATAATAAAGCTGTAGCGTGGCTTCAACTTTATTATAACATGTACACGATATTATAATATATGTATATTCAATTCACATTACGATATTACTTTAATATTCCATCTTCATCAGCCCAAAAAGTTTACTCCTGGTCATGGGCCTCAATCGTTGTATGGAGATTATTCATTCATTACGTATCTAATGACCACTGCTGCAAATAAGCCTCCTCCACAGATTGCCTCATAGGGGGAACATTTGCCATAGATGCCAAGCCTGGCAGGCGGATTGCGAACCGTTTAGTAGTTATCAGGGCGATGTTGCTACTCATCTCCTGTTTCATTTCCCTCTGTCGCCTCTTACGATATCTACGGGATGATATGGGAAGTATATTCTCTTACGTCGTCTCGACTCGTCACACGGCTTACTTGAGCATTTTATTCAAATGCTCTGTGTTAATGTATACATATACATACATGGTAGAACCATGCTGCAGCTATATTATGGTTGTAACACGAATGAGATGACTCGACCGGGAAGTATCACGCTCTCACGGAATACCAGCGTAAAATAGCAGCTCAATGCTGCTGTGTTTCGTATGGTGAGTGTAGAGAACCGGATACCCTTTTTACTAGATACGAGTCGTTCGACGAGACAACGCATCTGCATTTTGATTATTAATCGAGAATAGCTGTATATGTCTATGGGCCACAGCATCCACTTACCATCAAGCGGGCTGTTTTTGCTTGTCACCGTTATTTTAAATAAAAAAAATTAAAATTATTACCTATGTATTTGGCTTTGTAAATACATAGATAATTATTTACATCAACACAGAGCAGCCGTTCATATTCACCGTGGCACGCAGCACCACGATTTACCGCCTGCCTGTATTACGCACGCCCTTATTTACACCGCCCGGAGATCTCGAGACGCGCAAACAAGCTCGCTACGCGGGGACATAACGAAGCGACTCGGAATGCGGAGTTAGATGTCCCGCGGGCAAAATTTGAGCGCAATTTTAGTTAAATTCTAATTGGAAAAAGAAATGTTATAATTTTCCATTGTTTATGTTATTATTTTTTCTTATAAAATTGAAGTGACAAAGGGACTTATAGTATACACTTGGTGGTAAGTGGCTACCATCAGATGGACTGTAGCCTGTAATTATACTTGCTCTCCATACCCTTCAGACCGGAACACAGCAGTGTACGCACTGCTATTTTCCAACAGAAATAGGTACCCAGACGGACTCCTAGGCAGGACTCTTTCCCTGCATCACCTAGTGAAAAGAGTTCTTCGAAGTAGTCTATTTACAATTGTACAATGATATTTCTTTAATTCTATTTTGACGGCTCGGTAGCGGACTGACTAAGTATTTGGCTACGATGCGGCGAGCGTCGGTTGAGTCCCGCAATCAAACACACTAGCAATGTTTCATGTATCGTAGAAGCGTTTCACATTCGTAAATTGCACATAGACAAAAAAGCTTTTTTTTTGCATTTTGTTCCGTGCGAATATCGAACTCGTTGTCTGCAGCAACTCAGTTGAAGTGCCACTATAGTATAATCAAAGGCGAGTTTAATAAATACAAGTAAATACAATAAGATACAGCGAACGGGCAGCAGCGACTTCCTAATAACAACTAAAAAACAGCAGTTGTCAATCCTCATGCCAAGCGTGGCAACCATGGCAAGTATATATACGGTATTTTGCAATAATAATCCTCAGTTCTTATATTAAATATAAACTTAAGAAAAGAAGCAAGCAGCTTGAGTCACTTGTCATAGAAATCGTTTTGGTAACCCTCTGTATTAAAATCAATGCAGTCAAGTACGTGTAGAGCAACTAAGTTTTGTTTCATACATTCTGCTATTTTAGCAATATCTTTCGCCCGCAACAGCCTATTGCTGGTTAATCATACATCATTGATTAACACTTCATTACAAGTGTCGGTGCTAAGCAAGAAAAGAAGAAAAAAAAAAAGAAATTGTTGCTCATCATACAAACAAAAGAAAACAACTTACACATTAATAACACTACTAACGCCTAAGTAGCTAGTGTCTACGTCTTGCAATATTAAACATGCGAGTGGTTTTTTTTACAATATTAAAGCAACAAACTAACTTACAGTCCACTGATGGTAAGTGTCTACTACAGTCCATGGACACCTGCAGTCATCTTCAAACATAGTAGGCTACAAATGCGTTTTGAGTGGACAGCAAAGACTAAAGTGAAATACCTCACAGCCTGTAACTATACTGGTTTAGAGTTAGTAGAGTTTGATGGTGCACGAGGTGTGGGAGGGAGAGGAGGTGTACTCATGTGACGTTTGCTATTGTGCGAAGACAGTTGGAGGGCCAAATTTTTCGGTAAGTTCAAGTCATACCAATCTTTCAATATGATTCTGAGTCTACTCTAAATTGTACTTTAACTAACATACACTTTTGTGATATAATTTTCGACGTGGTAGAGCCATGCTGCAGCTATATTAAAGTTGTAGCACGTACGGGTCGCCTCGACCGGGGAGGGACCATGCTCTCACAGAATACCAGCGTGAAATAGTAGCTTAATGCTGCTGTGTTTCGTATGGTGAGTGTAGAGAACCGGAGAACCTTTTTATTGGAAACGAGGCATTACAACGTAGTCCTCAGGGTGACAACGCATCTGCATTTTGATTCTTAATCAAGGAAAGATGTAGATGTTCATGGGCCACAGCATCCACTTACCATCAGGTGAACTGTGTGCTCGTTTGTCACCCTTATCCTATAAAAAAATATAACATAATTATTACGGCGTCCGTTGAAACTGTCAACACCAACCCAAGTACACAAACACCATCAGCTATCTACAATGAAATCGAGGCCTAAACTATACATCCTGATTATGAAGCTTACATATTTTGAGAGAATACTGGATACAAGAACATTTCTCGTTGTGTATGTAAGTCCCATTCTGCTTGACTCCTGTTCCCAGGGTTTTTACTCGAAGTCCGCCGCAGAGAATGCCGCCTCAGTTTTCCTGTTCTCTGATCGATAATTACAAATCGTTGTCAATTAACGCCAGGTCGCTGAACCAAGTAAGCAATACCTTTCCCAGAAGCCATTTATCTTTTTTTGTTACTTTTGATTTGTCAGAACTAGTTTCTGGAAAATATCTTATATTGGATAAAACTACTTTTACGGATTATATCGCGTTTAATTAACTTATTTTTATTAAACACGATATAATCCGTAAAAGTAGTTTTATTCAATGTGTAGTGTTCGCGTAAATATAAGAAATCATTAAATATCTTATACCTATTTGACGTTTCACAAATATATTTTAATTACAAGTTATTATAAAATAAGGGTGAGAAACGAGCACACAGTACACCTGATGGTAAGTGCATGCTGTGGGCCACAGACATCTACATTTATTTTCGATCAAGTATCAAAATGCAGATACGTTGTCAGCCCTGAGTAGTAAGATGGATGCCTCTTTTCCAGTAAAAAGGGTCTCAGGTTCTTTACATCATACGAATCACAGCTATATTAAACTGCTATTTTACGCTGGTATTCGGTGAGAGCATGATCGTTCCGGTCGAGCCGACACATTCATGCCAAAACCATAAAATATAGCTGCAGCGTGGCTCTACCACGTATAAACCTTACAACTCTTTGAGGTTTTAGTCTATTTAATTGGTCGAGGACTATGCTTCAAGGCACTATGTAAAATATACGCTCAGCACTGGACTTGTAATGAGTCATTACATGATGATAATGATTTCGTGATGAACTCATGCCGAAAAAATGAAGACTCAAGAACGAGATGGTTACGCCTTCACTTCTCAGATTTAGTTCGAGTCTTCATTTGAAGGAACATAAATCTATTATATGCGTATCCATAAGCGAAAGTCTTATAAATAATTAAATAAAGGGTTCATGCTTATAGACACCTCGGTATCGCAGTGGCTAAGCGTTTGGCTACGTTGCCGGATTGCGGGTTCGAATTCGGAACAAGTCTGTATGTAATTGTATGGACTATGGACTACAAATAGTTGTTCCGGGCCTGGGTAATTCATCAGCATACCAAAAGTTCACTGTTAATCATAGACCTCCTCCTAATAAGGGGTATATTTGCCATAGTTGCCAAGCTTGGCAGGCGGAATAGCAACCGCAGTTTTTTATTATTTTGAGTTATTGTCAGGATGCCTCTGCCATCTACTGTTTCATTTATCTCTGTCGCTTCTTATGACTCCCACAGGATTGTACGAAGTAGAGGATTCTCTTACACCGCCATTACACGGTAATACCATAAAATGTAAAACGCCTTAACGATACAAGATTAAATTCTTATTAGACAGTAACTTTTTTTAATTGAGAAACAAATTAGCAAAAATACCTTTTTCCAAATCAAATTTACAAAGAAGTCATTTACGGAATATCTTTTGTTACTAATAACTTTTGTACTTTATTACCTTTTGTTTAATTTATTTGAATATAGCAGTCATTCCAATAAATAAAAATTGCCTCGAAACAAATGAGGCGTGTTCAATGTCAGCGATCGAGCGTAATTTATTTCAACAGAAACGTATAGTATAGAGGCGGCTCATTAGAGATATTTTGTGTAGCGCATAACGCAGCCAATTTGGCAAAGCGGTGGCGCGAGCCACGTTGGTAAGAAAAAATGATTGGAAGGTATGGAAGCTCAATTATTTTAAATAATTTGGCTGTTCGAAAATTTGTTAAAACTCTATATATTATAAAAAACAATTGCTGTCGGTTAGTCTCGCTAAAACTCGAAAACACTCTCCCAATTTCTCACTCTCATATTCCGATGGGACGGTCATCCGACACGACCGGAGAAACATCAGGCGCAGGACATCACCAAATTCCTGACTCGGCTACTACTAAGAATTTCTTGTCAGAAAAACCCAATAACTAATTTTACCTGACCCGGGATTCGAACCCGAGATCTCAAGATCATCAGTCACGTTTACGACCACTAGACCAAAGATTCAGTCAATCGGTGCCAGTGTGCACTGCGCATCAGTGTCGCGCACTGCATACTGGCGCTAATTGTCGGACCTTGATGTATATGCTTCACACATTTTTAATGTAACATTACGTCCGTATTTTTACGGATTTTGATGCAGGTCATTATTTATCATCATTTCATCACTTCAAATCAAAACTGTAAATAGTTGCAAGGCAAAGACTTGATCGTACATCCTAGAGGTATAACAATATAATTTCTGGGTCTGTTATAATTATAATAATATTTTGATTTTATTTTTTGTGTAGTTTAAGTGCTTTTTATATCAATTTCCGGTTGTTCGTGAATCAATTATGGTACCGACTGAAAACCAGTGCTGTGGTATCCCAAAGATTATTACTGAGGCGGGATCCTTTTTGACATCACAAGGCTGCATGATTACAAATTTGCAATTTGTTCGAATTTCTATGTTTCTTAATGTTGTGTCTTGATCAAAAAATTTTTTCTTTTACTTACAACCCTAAGAAGCATAAAGTAAGTGCCTACGCAATACGTTATCGCGCGACTCTACAATAGGCGCACTAATAAATTAGTATGCGCAGTATTTCACTCGCGCGACAGCCCTACAAATCGTTAATATTAGATCAACGGTCCACACGGTGGCAATTACTGTCGCGCGAGGTGCGGATTCGTAACTATACAGTGATTTGCAACGCGAAATATCTTCTTACTTTTAGGTATTAAAATTTAAATTTGAATGGCATGTGAATGCTTCTTTCCCGTTGTTACTGAGGATAACTTGGCGTTCCGCCAGAGCTTACTAGTTGAAAAGGACACAAAAAGGCTCGTCCCGCGGTCCAACTGGCCGCTGACTCAGACTTACATCTGTTCTTACTTAATTAAAATAAGTGCTGCTGATATTGCAAATCTATTCCCGATGTATTACGCAGATAATGATAGTTGATGGTTCGGTATGGCAACGACTAGCTGTAGTGCAGCGAAGGCCACAGGTTCGATATCCGAATAGAATGAAATACACACAAATAATTGTTTCGAATGTTTTCCATGTTCAATTTGTATATGTAAAACGCCTCATGATAGATTATAAAATTTATAGTAGTATGTAATGCTAAATAGAGTCTCCTCATGACTTTCTTAGTCCTGCTACAGTGGACGATTTTCTTGACTACATACCATTAAAGATATTAAAAATTAGCGGTCAGCCATCGTAGAATCTAGATATTAGATCTTAGCAGTCAGCTACTGCAAAGTCTACTTCACCTGAGGATGCCGTGATTGATAAATCACGTGTCGTATTATCGACGTTGGTGAGTTTTTCCTTTCAGTGGTGAGTCTTTTGGTGAGTTGAGGTCTTATTATATTGTATTTAGCTAGTCAGTGCGTAATAACTGTATTTTTAAATTCTTTTTCGGATCATTGTGTTAAAATAATACATTATTTTATACATGGTAGAGCCACGCTGCAGCTATATGCTGCAGATCGCATCGGCTGCAGAACAAATGGGTCGACTCGACTGGCTAAGGATTACGTTCTCACAGAATACCAGCGTCAAATAGCAGCTTAATGCTGCTGTGCTCCGTATGGTGAGTACAGAGAACCGAAGACCCTTTTTATCCATTCATCTTAGTCCGCAGGGGTGACAACGCATTCTGCATTTTGATTCTTAATCAAGGATATGTAGATATCTATGGGTTTCACCATCCACTTACCTCGACCGATTGTGTACTCGTTTGTAACCTTATTCTATAAAAACATATGTACGATGCGATCAACAAATGAAATACATATTTAAATGCTCTCTGTTCCGAGCTCCCGATACTAACGGGTGTGCTAGTGGAACGACTCACACGTCACTTCGTAAAAATCTTAATTGGGCTTGTCATCTACGGGAGAGCGCGCCAAGTGACGGAACTAATTGGACGCGGCGGCTATTTGTCACCGGAACGCAGCCGTGAGCTTAAATCACTGCAAAAAGTATTTAAAAACGCCGGAAATACACTGACACTCATAAAGGAGACTATTTCCAGAGCCACTTATAGCCGAGCCGGATTCGCGACACTAAGCTAGTTGGGGACGATTTATTGGATATTTTGTTCGAACGACGAGTAATTAATATTGGCTAAAGAAAGTGGCTGTGTGGTTACGATATGGTGCAATAATCCGCTGCCGGTATTAAACGCGGCTCGTTCTTTTATAGTTTCATTCTATTTATTTCTCTGTGGGCTTGTGAAAAACAATATACAGTCGTGTTTACCGAGCAGCTTTGGCAATATCAATTCTACGACAGAAATGAAAACAGGAATTTGATCGCTTTGTATCGAATTGCTGCGAAAATAATGAGAATCGTTTGATCCTTGTAGATCTCTTTAGTAACGTTAAATATATTCTGAAAATGTATTTTATTGCTTCAGTTTAATTTTGGTCTACTGATTTAACTTTTTTAAAACTCTTAATCTTCTGAAATACTAAGGTAAGAATATATAAAGCCTCCACATGGCGAACTAAACTTATAATAAATTACTTCTCTCAAACAAATTTGTTTTTAAATAATGTAATATTGTGTATCTCATCCTTAGAAGTAGAGGAAATTTTAATTTGATTCTGTAGAAAGTTTAATTGTAGATATCTTAAATTACACCAAGGGAAAACTAAAATTATCAAATAATTCGCCATAAAGGGAGATATTACAGCTGCAAACGAAATGAATTATTTCTTAAGATTCTATAAAAGAAGACTAAAAGCTACATAGAAAATACAAATGATATTTTCAAAGTAGTGTGGCAGTAGAAGTGGCAGCACATCATGCAGATGCATTTGAAGGACTAGGTGTGAAGTACGAGGCGACGAGCGAGGCGCCAACTGGGGCCAGTGCGAATGACAGTCACAAAACAACGAAGAGAGAGAGAGAGCCAATAACGTGGCCTTCCTGCCATTTAATGTTGACAGCAGCCGTCACCGGTATCCAGCGATATGGCAGCAAGTAGTTTTAAAATAATTTGTATTTATGCTTTCTTGTTTGCAGCCACTCTTTTCATTTTAGCCGATTAAAAAAAAGGAGGAGGGTTACATTTCGACTGTGATTTTTCTTATATGCATGTTACGATATCTTCGTCAATTGTGAACAGATTTTGATTATTCTTTTTTTATTAAATGGGTCCCATACAAATATGGGGACAAAATTCTACCCCTAAGGGTGGACAAATAGGGAATGAAGTTTTTAATGTAACTATTTAGACGAAATTGAGATTGTGATATTCCTCAGTACGCTCAAAATGTGAAAAAAATGACTTTATGTAAGTAAGAGCCGACTTCAAAAAACTATAAACAATAAAATAATTTCATTTTAAAAGTCGGGGATTTTTTCTTCTCCTAGTAAATTTTTTTTAGTTCTTTGAAGACTCAGATCATTTTTTTTGGACAAAAGTAACGTTCATAAAAATCTATTACCGACTTACGCAGTTTTCGTATTTATAAAGGCAACGACTGAGTATTGTATTTCGTAAGTATACGTATATTATGTATGTGTTACATAGACATCACTTAAATAACTTTTAGACATAAAAATAATTCTTCGTTTCCATCTCCATGTTCACAGCCTATTAAAGTGCTCTGCTAAACATAGGCCCTACCAAAGATTGCCTCATAAGGGCCATATTTACTTGCCATATTTGTCACACTTGGTGGGTTGGCTAACTACTGCTACTACTCGTGCAGATACATTATACCGATAATAATAATAATATTTTATAAATAAATTAAAAAATAATAAATTAAAAACATTGAACAAATAATAACAATAAAAATAAATACATAACAGAAATAATAATATAAATAAGATTTACTTCAATTGCGCTTAAAAACTTTATTAAATTTGTCAAGTTATCTGCTTATATATTAGTAATAAACATAAAAATTTCAATGTGAAATATAAGGAAGACAAGTTAATCAACAGGTGAGCTGTCGAGGTTCTTAGTGTAATAAAATAGATGCAAATGGTACGGGTGGCAGTCACCGGGAAATTACTACCGGCGAGGTGCAAATTGAAGTAATTCATATGAACTCAGTACCCTACGCTGCATGTGGCTCAGAAAGAGCATTTATGATGTACTAGTAGGCGACGGATGTTAATCATTACTAACGAAAAGTTTTCAGGTAAAGGAAAGAAAGAAGAAAGGAACTTCTTTATGTATCAATCACACAACAAAAACAGAAAATCGTACATATCAAAAATAATTAAATTTGTGTGAAATAAAAAGGATTTCGCCTCAATAATCTGTGACTGACAACCAATGCTTTGGTACCCAGCATTGATTTTTAGTCGGGACCTTAATTGATTCTTAAGGAATTTTTCTCTTCTCTGATTCTTTCAAAGCTTTTGATGTTTATTATTAATATCTCTTGATAGTAAACAAAAGATATTAAAAATCAAAATCAAAAGCTTTGAAAAATCCTTATATAAAAAGACCAAAATATAATTATAGTATAAACAAGACTGTATGCTCAAGATATTTCGCCTACCAAAATTCATAAGAATATGATGGTATATTTATATAAAAAGGAAATTTACAGCTGTAAAATAGCTGAATGAAAGCTGATTTATATTGACAATAAAAATTACTAGCAATGCATTTCTAATATTACCGCGAACCACTCCAGATAAGGTTAAAATGCTTGAAATAAGAGTAACTATTTACAGTATGGTCGTCCTAGTTGTAAATCTAACTAAAGGACTTTTTTGATATATAATTTAAATTCTATGGGCTAAACATATTAAAAAAGTTCATAATAATTGGCTAGTTAGCAAATAGTAAATATGATATTACTATTATCATAATATTGTATATCTATATGGAAGACCCTCTCTAACTATGATTACTGATGGCGACGCTGTGCATCAGGGACGCGCTCTACTTGTTCATAAATGATCGAGTGTGAAATTGTGTGATTATAATGGTGCGGTAACCATGCCTTTTGGCAGTCTTTAGTTGAGGCCTATGTTCTGTATTCAGTTTATAATAGCTACTATGATGATGATGATGACGATGAATCAGCTATAATTCAGCAAGTAAGTAGAGTACCCATTGGCTTCGCGATAAAGAGTATCTGATTCAGAAACGAACAAGAAGAAATTTGTTATCAAATACAATACTCGTATATCCGAAATATTTTTAGAATCGATTAAAGACAATGACTATCTAGTAGTACCACTACATCCGTCACTGGAACATGTGGAGAAAACTTATAACGAATCTATCTTCTATATAAATAAAATGATAGAGGTTTCCAGTTGTGCGCGGATCACGGTAAAACTACTGGATAGATTTCAATTAGGTTTTCTAAGTTTTATTTCTTAGACACTCTGCCCTTATCTAAAAAAATATATTGCAATATCTTCATTTAATATAAAGCTATTAAAATTTTAAGAAACAATGATTTTTATGAGCATTACGTGTTCAGTGATTTATGTAAGTAAAGCGGAGAAGTCGCGGGTATTAGCTAGTCTCTCATAAGACTTTAAAAAATTGCCCGTATTCTTTCTTGTGTATATTATTAAATATTGATACCCTAGTTTTTTCTATAGAAATATTTATTATATAGAAAGCAATTAAAGTGCTGTTAATACTGACAAATTATCTCATAAAATCTATTTTGTGTTACTGTAGAAGAAACAACATTTCTAAAGGGAACTGTGTCCCGATTTAACCACCGGCGAACCAAATGAGTGCCGCAGTGCCGGCACAATTTGAAGAGGACCGGGATTCCTTACAGCAATTGTACGCGAATTCTCTCGTTCGGAAAGCGACTTTACCACAAGCATGTGTGGTGCAAGTGGCAGCCGGTAACGATAAGCGTTAAGTATTTAATTTGATACTTTTATCCGATTTCTGCAAAAAATATTTTGTTCTTTCTATTGTATGCTACAAAATCTACAAATGAATTCTCCTTTGTAGTGTGTTTTGAATATTTGAGAGATTTTCATACAAGCAACTTATACTAACTAAGAAAGGTTCAAATTAGTGGCATTATACTCGTATATGTTTTAACATATATACATATCTTATGAGTAAAATTCATGAGTGAGCTTTAAGAAAATGGGCTCACCCGAAAATTTTATAGTGCGCGAACTAGCCGAGTTCGATTCAGCGTAATTATTAGTTGCGATTATAAGAACTTATTTGCTATTTGACAGCTTTGAACTTTAGACTCCGTAGTATACGTTACTAGAGCTTAGATTCTAGTAAAGTTTACTACGAGTTAAATGATTAGGATGGCGTGCAAAATACAGGTCAGTTGGTATTTTATTTAGTTACGAAATATAATAATTATATTTCGTCCTAAATAAAATACAAACCTCCATAGGAAAGGATTATAGTGCAGCAAAAAACACATGAATCACCGGAATCACATGATCAGCAGTCGTGGTTATGAACATAACAACGATGTAGTTTATATTCATAGATAAAATAATAAATTATTGGCAACCGCAGATTTTTTTTATTTTTTAGGAGTTAAATAGAAAGACCGCGTACCGACTATTTGGAAATCTAAGCTAAAGTAACTTGGTGCTCGGTCGATTGTCATGACATGAACATCAAAAGCAGTGTTTGCACCCGCTCACTGCTTATGTCTTGCAGCAGCGCAGCGGTGGCTGCCGGATTGTCTGGGCCATCATTTACCCACGTGACGTTGCCTTGCTCTGTCCATTGAAAATAGTTTTTATATAAAAGTAAAGTTAACGGGTAGGTTCCTAATTAGACTTTGAATTTTGCCACAGTAAACAACCGCTAGTTTTTATTGTTACTAGAGATGGGCCGAATATTCGTTTTATATTCGGTATTCGGCATATTCGGCAGCTTTACCGAATATTCGTATTCGGCCGAATATTCGGCTAAATCACCGAACATTCGTTAAAGTGGTACTCAAAGTGTCCACTATATTGAAATGTACGAACATGTTTGTCCACATGTCAGATGTAACCGATAGACATTTGGCCTTAGATACGAGGGTGACTAATACGAGGAAACTAGCAAGTTATTAGTTTTATTATATCTTTTCAAAATAGTGTCCATTTACATCAATACATCGCTGCATCCGATCGAACCACTGAGAAAAGCACTTTGCCCACTCGTCCTTAGGGGTCTCTTCGACGGCATTTTGAAACACAGCCACTGAATAATGTTCGGCCGAACATCCGGTTCGGTAGAAGTTTTACCGAACTTTCGGCCGAATATTCGTATTCGGTGAAATCCATATTCGGCCCATCTCTAATTGTTACTACGTTGGTACCCGATAAATGATACTGGAATCACATGAGTTCCAAATACTCTGGTTGGATTCGTATTATATAATATAGGCTTTAAACATGGGTTACAGAGCAAATAGTCCGCTGCGCTGCTCCAGCGCGTGTTGGCAGAGTTCACAAGTTCAAAGTACACTTATTCGAAATAAAATATATATCGAAATATTTTATTCCTTGGAAATGTTAGTTTTCGCATGTTTCCCATGTGGTAAACCAGTGATTACAATTGCAATTAACAAATCATTGTTGCCGACGGGGATCGAACCCGGAGTGCTTGCGTACTGCGAAATTTAGCCCATGTGCTACAACGTTTTTTTGATACAGTGGAAAATAATAGAATCATTTTTATTCAATATAGATTACAAAAATACTTATCGAATTTACCTCTGGTTCGAAAAAATTCTACCCTAGAAAAAGTCAGCAAGCCTTCCTTTTATGTTATTTTTTTTATTATTACGAGTGAGCATAAATTGTATGAGGAAATATCTCTTATGGATGTGTGTGTGCGACCGTAAAGTTCGAAGCACCTAAGTGAGGTGGTAATTTTAAATAGGTTTAAAATCTAAAGAGATATAAGCAGAGAATAAATTATTGTGTGTACATTTTCTGTTTATAAAAGGCATACGGAGCGAATGTGGTCACTAGTCCTCTGGTACAATAGATGTGAAAATATTTTAGCGTTTTATACAAAAGATATCAGTCGAGAGTACTATTGTAACAGTAACGGTAGCGATCACCTCGTTCCCAGGAGTTATTATTAATCATGTTGCCTTTACTCAAATAATAAATAATAATTTAAAAAAATTAACTTTCGATAGACAGTTTCTGCATATTTTCTGGGATTGTAAAAGCGTATACATTGCTCCATGAAGGAATTACTGACTTTGAAATCGAGTAACTGGTTGTGCTTCAAAAGTACATTAAATATAATTTTAAAGCACAACCAGTATATTATACAGAGATAAGTATATACAGAGTGTTTCAAAAGTATATTCAATTATTTTTAAGCGAACGCGGTTAAAGCTTTGTTGTTTGTTTAATAGAGCAAATACAAGAGGGACGGGAGGTGTTTATATGCAACACAGTGTAATATTGTATTAGCTAATAACATAGAGATAATCTGAACCCAACTCGTCGGTCCCTCGTCTCCACAAGCCCCGCAATGTTTTCGCGGGACCTCGCGCCCGACGACGGACTCCATATTAAATTCCGGACGGACAACAATTTGCTCATTAGAACTGCTTGCGATAATGCGAAATTTTCTCCAGTATTAGATAAACGTTGTCGTAGATGTAATTTAATGAAAGTACACTTTTTTAACATTAACTTACAATATAATATTTTATTTTATTAAATATGAAAACATTTAGAAACAGCATGAACATATGCTACTTCAACATTCAACATTCTTGGAAAGGCCTATGTCCGACAGTGGTTAAAAAGGACATTAAACTTAAGAAGAAGCGATATTTCATTCAAAATAAAGCCGATGTCATTAAATAAATTATGAAATAATCATTAAATATTTCACAGTTTTCTAAAAATTTTATGAATGTTGATTTATATATGCTTATTTTTACTTTTATTTAGTAGCATATAGTAAGCTGTTTACAAAAACTTACATTGTTTTCTTTAAGGGTCGCCGCTTAAGGTTCTCTAAAGTTGAAACAAATTTAGAACGTACCTGAAACAAAAAAAAAGAAACTAATTAAATCATTCGTTAAATCAGTAATTGTTACGTTTTTTATATTACTTTAATAATGCAAGTTAATGTACAACAATAGTTCACAACACAACCGATGAGGAAGAAAAGAGCAGTTGCAGCCTCGTACAGGCAAGCGAAATGTATGGTGGCCACCCACTAGATGAAGTGACGACCTGGTAACACATGCAGGATGCAATGGATGCAGGTGACTAAGGACCGTTGTAGCATTCCTTGGGCGAGACCTTTTAGTAATGAAGATATGAAGGGCTGTACTGATGATGACGATGACGATACTAATGATACTAGCCTTGTTGATTTTGATAAAGGTAACGCTTTTTAAATTAACACTCATGTTATAAAATTAATTATAGATTAAAGGAAAGCTGTAATTAGGAGTAAAAAATATTCAGACATCAGGCTTTCTTTTTTTGCAATTTTACCGCTAAAGAGAAACGATATGTCGTATTTATTTATTCTAGGGGCCCTCTTCTTGTCGTGTCACCTAGTATTTTGTGAATAATTTTGCAACCTATTTTATATTGTACAATGTTACTCGTAATTTAAGAAAAAAGGACGGCCTTGTTTCTTGCTGACTGTTCCCAGGACAGAAGTTTAAATGTAAGAACTTTAAAAGTTAAAATGTATTTTAATAAAAATTATATATAATTTATATTATATTGAATAAAAAAATCTATTCTATTCTATTCTCAGGCTGATAATCGTGCTGAGCCATTCCTTAATATGCTTAAGCTTAGCTCTACCACGTATAAATGTGGCAAAACTTATATTTATGTGTATATAAATTATATGCTAGCAGGATCGTTTTCTGGTTAGCTCTACCTTTATGTGAATGTATGTGTCCCACTGATGGTCGATTTGCAGTTGTTTTAGGCGAAATTTCTTTAAAGTCTTGTAGTGCGGCCTAAGGAATGAAAAACTAACGTTCCTGAATGATTTCCATCAATATTAACATGTAAGATAAAATAAAAGATGTAAATCAACGATTTTTAACAAAATCTATGTCTAACCTAAAGGATTATTAAACAAGCAATATTATACTTAACTAATTAAGTTTTTTAAACCTAACCTCAGTAGAATTATAATGTATAAATGTTTAGTATTTTGGTAGAAATTAGTATTGTTTTATTTATCTAAGACACGTTCTTTTATAATTAAAATTCATTAGTAATTCTACCTAATGAGAGGACGTATGAAAATTTTAAAAGCAATAACACCGAAGTTGAAAATAAATAATTAGTATTCAAGAGTTGGCATTCAGCGCCTCAAAGCGAAATTACGAACATTTTTAATTGCTCTGTGGAACGATTGCATGACTCGAATACAAATGCAATGGATTGTTTCAGAAATACGTGAACGCTCGTTAAGGCTGTATCGGAGGCAGGCGAGGCTGGGGGGCAAAAGCAGTACGTTCGCAGCGCGACCCCGCAAAAATCCTTGCTATTCGGTTAAGTTTAGAACTTCTTACAAAAGACAAAAAACGATATTTTATAGAATCAAGCGGCACTGTGCGGAAATTCATTATATAAAAAACGGTATTATGAAGTACTATTTTGATTTATTTTATTAAAACGGATACAAAACGTTAAATAAAATTAATTTAATGAATTTTATTGCGATTAAGTTTAACTTACGCTTGTTTCCCGAGGTTTCCAGTGCTTTAAAGCACCCATAATATGGATATGGTATAGTGGTTTCTTTTAAGCTGCCACTACACAAAACCCCGTTGGTGTCGAAAGAGGCAATAGAGTGAAATTAAACAGAAGATAAGCAGCTGCTTCCTGATAAAAACTCAAAACAAATAAAAAACTGCGGTTGCCAACCCGTTTGCCAAACGTAGATAAATATTCAAAGGTAAATATTCTCCTATGAGGCAATCTTTTTATTATTTTGAGTTGTTACGAGGAAGATACTGCTGCCCATCTCCTGGTTCAGTTTCCATCTGTCACCTCTTACGACAACCACGGAACGATATGGGGTAGTGGATTTTCTTATACCGCCACTGCGCGGTGATAGACTGCAATGAATAGAATATGAATGAATGAATTAATGTCATATGAGAGCTGAGGTGTTCAACGTTACTACGTCATAGTTAACCCGGACCACCTCTAGCTTTGGATTACTATTTTTGGTCCGATCTACGCGGAACGAGCTCCCTGTATATAGAAGTCTTGCCGTAGTATCATTCACCAGTCACCTTCTTAAATGAATTTGGGATATTTTTTTTTATTTCAATAACTTCGCGAATCATTCTTTGTAAAAATCGGTGTTGTTTCGCTAGAATTCGTTATCTATCAAATCTAAAATAATGGCAGAGGCCGCATTTGTTAAGGTCACAGACTGCAGTCTTAGCAGTTAGCTCTACATTAGGAGATCACATTTAGACAGAGATATTGATATAGTACATTACGCACTGGCGTTCATTTGCGTTAAGTTACATGGCTGACCAAGGTGATCAAATCAAGAAATGGCGCGATGTTCCCATGTTTTGGATATGTTGCTGAGTTGGATGATCGAACAGTTATTTCAGTTGAAGAAATTACTGTAAGGAAACCAACATGTCATCAATATTAAGAAAAAACCATTTAGCTATTTATTTTAATCGGGTTGAGATGTGTGGCTTCAGAATAAGTGATGGGTGATAGAGGTGATCACGAAAAGCCTAAAACGAAGTTTGTAATTAAAGCAAGCAATAAAACGTTTAATAAAGGTTCGCACACAACGGCGCGTCCGCCGCTCGACACGCGACAAAAACTTTTTCAATTAGTTGACCAAACCACTGAAGTGCAATCACCCGATATGTCCGATGTGATCAACTTCTGTACTCTAAATTAAATTAGTTTCCCCGCGGTCCTTCGTCATGTTTTTGTCCCTCATTTAATTCACTAAATCTATTATAAAGTTTACGCGTGATAACTGAGTTACAATGTTGTTTAATGTCTTCGAGTGAGCATTTGTTGTTTCTCCGGAACATAGAAGTAGCGTAATAAAACCACAGAGCCGTTGTGTACTGTGTTGTTTATAATTGTTTTGATTTATTTAACAACGTAACGTTCTGTTGGTATAAATGTGTTCTATTGTGGTTTCTGTTTTTATTACTATGTTTTACGTAGTAGAGCCAAATTGCAGAATTATTACGGTCGCAACCCGATTCGGTAAGCTCAACCAGCAAGGATCACGCTCTTATAAAATACCATTACTGCTTATTTTGAAAGCAACAACCATCCTAGTCCTCGGGGTAGACAATTATACATCTGCATTTTGTATCTGCGGTGGAGTGGCGGCGTAAGATAATCCACTGCCACAAATCATGCCGTGGATTTCATAAGCGGCGACAGAGGGAAATAAAACAGGAGATGGGCAGTAGCATCTTCCTGATAACAACTATAAAATTATAAAAAACTGCGGTAGATAACCCGTCTTTAAGGCAATGTATGGTGGCGGTACATGTAAACAATGGACCTTTAATAGGCTGTAATGAAAAAATTAATCAAACAATCAAAATGCAGAAGCATTGTTACCCCTTACATTACATACCTACTACTTAACTATGGGGACAATCGCGTTATTGTAGGGATCTGCAGCTAGATTGGAAACAATATTCACTTTGCAAAACCCAGCGATACGGGTAATTTATATAACATGGGGCCTCGCAAGTTGCTACGCGACCTTTTCTATGAGACTAATATTTAGATATTTCGATGTATTTACAGAAAAAAAAAGTTAGTTTGATAAAAATGGACTGTCTTCTGTAGAATAGATGAAGGTAATATCCTAGAGTTTCCTAAATTTAGATTGGCTTATCCCAGAAAGATTTTTTTAAATAAGTGCATAAAATTTTACACTAAAATCTTTAAATATATAAATACATACTCACAATCAGATATAAAATTTATCAGGCTATGGATATATTGTTAAAACAGGCATTTAAAACATTATAATAGACATTTGATAGTTTTGATTTAATTGTAAATCATAAATGTAGTTGTAACATTGCCCTTTTTCGAAAATAAATTAGTTAGAAACTCGCGGCGATACTCTCCTCTGAAGTTTTGTTTGTGCGACTTTGACGCTCATAAGAGTTTTACTAAGCCTAATTTTGAATATAGCTTTGAGTCGACAATAGATTAAGGTTTATATGGGTCACGGTATTTACACGCCATCACCCTTACACACTTACTCTGTCACACTATGTGCATATAACTTCTACTCGTTGACGTTTTACTAAATTATTGAATCAGTCTCCTTTTCCGAGGTAGTATAAATACTAGGTAGCATTGTTAACTATATAGATTCCTTCTCTTTCACTATTATGTTATGTAACATCTTTATAACTAATCAATACAAAAGGACATTTAAATGTACCCTTTTACTAAGAACATGACTCCGCTTGTCTAAAAAGCCGCGTGGTCTCAACTATTACGACTAAATATTCAAAACATTCGCCTCATAGATAAATTTTCAATACAGCTTCATTTAAGAAAGCCATTTAGATTATTATCGCCGCTGCGCGTCTTTAATGCGTCAATTTGTATGCGCGTGTGTGATCGCCCCTAATAGATAAGGTCGCCTACGCACTACGCCCACCGAATATAACAATAACCTTCGTAGTTACCGATATCTAAGAGAACAATTAAACAAGAATAAACTGACGCGTACTTGAAACATTTAAGAGATGAATCATATAAGTTATTGAGAATCCTTTACGTGGTAGAGCCACGCTGCAGCTATATTATGGTTGCAGCAGGAATGGGTCGGCTCCACCGGGGTAGGACCACGCTTTCACATAATACCAGCGTAAAATAGCAGCTTAATGCTGCTGTGTTTCGTATAGTGAGTGTAGAGAATGTCAGTCCGCACAGGTGACAACACATCTGAATTTTGATTCTTTATTTAGGATAGGTGTAGATCTCTATGGGCCACATCATCCACTTAGCATCAGGTAGGCTGTGTGCTCGTTTGGTACCCTTATTCTATAAAAAAAATTGCTTTGACTACTTATAATAATAGCTTAAACTACTTGAATCTTTAAAGTACGAGTTACGAAAATGTGTGCTTGTAGGCTCGTAGAGTACAATATATTGTAGAAAGCCACCGAGGTAAGCCCCGTGATACATCTCTGTTATCTTGACGCAGATACAAGTTAGAGTCAGTTGCTGCGTTTCAAAAATAGATTGTTATCGCGTGACAATACATCTCTGAAGATTTGTTGCTAGGTTCCAGGTTAAGGCAATAAATTGTGTAAGTTTTGTTCGACTTTTTGTTGAACCTTAAACTTTGTTGTGTATTGGATGTGGACGAACATAAAAGTAAAGTATCCGTCTATTAACTTCCCATTCATATTCCCTCCCCTCTCTACTCAGTGTAACTCAGCAGTGTAAGAGATTTTTTTCCTATTAGAATAGAATAGATTAATAGAATAGAATTTTTTTTATTCAATTTAGAATACATGTAATTCTTATTGAAAGTATTTTTTTTACCACTGTGTCCACCGTGTCCTGGGAAGAACCAGCAAGAAATCTAGCGGAAATTTTTTTTCAAAGTAAATTATACAATATGAAAGGTGGTACAAACTAATTACAAAATTTATTTGAGAAACAGCTTGGAAGCGGTTATTATCAGTACAGGTTATTATCAACCATGTATTCACTTATATTATAATAACCCTTTTTATACAGTTTTTATTTAATAAAATATTACTCGCTAATAGAGAGACCTTGTATATATTTTATATAGACCTTTTCTGGGACTTTGTTGTAATAGCGTATACATTGCCCCATGAACGAATTACACACTGAAATTCTTGCCATTTCGTCCCTCGGGTGTAAATGACAATTATAGGACACGCCAGAAAATCTTTTGGCTTCCGATAGATGGCGGTATAACTATCTCATTAACGACAGACGTGAAATAAAGAAATGAACAGATCGGTGAAGGCCACCAGTATCAAGAGTGATTACGTCTAGTAGTGCAAACATCAGTCCGTCTGCCAAACGTAATGACTAATGCAAAATCTGTACGTCAGGTGGCGCCTATGTCCAGCACTGGAATTTTACGGGCTGATGAAAAAGAAGAAGAAGATTCCCTCCCCTAAGCATTTCGTTCCAGGGCAGGAAAGAGTACGTCAACGGACACAGCACTTTAGCGAACTTCTCGTGCTCTCTCCCACCGCCAAGCACTTGGTAAATTACCATCAACTATTATTTCAGAAGTGCCGGCGAGGATTGATCTAGGATTCCTCACCAATTATGAAATTTAAAGTAAATACCCTGCCTCTGAGACACTACGGCTCTCACTGTTAATGTACATTATCACAAATTGTGCACTCTTCGTTCTGAAGCTTGGAGTTAGTCGTAAGGAATACTTGTTGCGAGTACTCGAATAATTGTTCGGACTAATGCCAGCCGCTCAATTTCAGCATTGCAAATCGCGACAAAACTTGCAATACCATCCATACCATCTGAATGACTGGCGGTACACCGCTGTGCGATTTACTAAAAGTTTTCTTCCTCGCACAACTTCCTTGTGGAATCGACTTCCACCAGCGATTATTCTGGACCGATTCGACTTAGTGACCTTCAAGAAAAGAGCCTTCTCTTTTTTAAAAGGCCGGCAACGCAACTGCCATTCCCCTGGTGTTGCAGTTGTTCATGGGTTACGGTAGTCACGTACCATTAGATGAGCCGCATGCTCGTTTGCCCTCTCGTATATAAAAAAGAACTTATTGCGACTCTCTTTGTATCAACGATATGTTCTTTTTTTAAATTATGCAATACGGTATATTCATAAACTTATTTAGGTACGATCGTACCGACCACGCTCAGGATTGATCAGCAACATTTTATATTAATACAGCATCGTCTAAGTTTGAAACTTTTAAGATTTAATATTACCATTGGTAAGTTTTTGCCGTATAATCGGATTAAGTTTTTCTAGGTGGTAAGTGTTCTCGTCTACTCTATGCTTACTTGGTTGAATACTTAATAATCAATTCTTAATACTTTATTTGCTTTCCATAATATATTACAGGTAGTTAGGCTCGTGAGTCACAAGGTACTTGTCGAGGATTCGTGGCCATAGCAACATAATAAATATGATGTAAACAGTATTTAAAAAAATCCATGAAAAGCACTTCTTTTCTTTATTTCTTTTTTGTTTAAAAACGACTCCGTGGCTTAGCAATGACTTGCATCGCTAAAAGCCGCGGGTTCAAATCCCGCACGGAACAAGAATTTGTATAGCCTATAAATAATTGTTCAGGGTCTGGATGTTTGTCCTTGTGAAATTTATGTACATATGTATATGCAATTTTTTTATTAACATCAGCATTACAATCATTGAACCAATCACATATCCACTGCTGGTTTATTCCTAGATTTGTTCTGTAAGAGTCAATTTTGTGTTTGAAATGATATAAGATATTAAAATGTTTTCAAAGTTAAATGATCATATTAGGTAATTTAAGTATGTGATTATATTTTTATAACATGAATCTCTAATATAAAACTGTGGCTATTTCAATGTCACGATGCTTTACTTGTTAACTTTAAACTCGAATAATAACCTAGAAGAGAATACGTGAGTTTTGAATTTGAACTAAAATACAATTTTCGCGTCCTAAATACAATTAGGAAGTCATGCACAATTTTGTTGAAACGTCTAGTTTTAATTTGTTAAACCTTATTCCGAGTAAGTACTAAATTTTTTAAAATTTGGCTTAAAATTTATGTTAGGTGTTATCATTATCAACCACAGTTGCTAAACGTCTAGTCCCATTGTGGGGATAATTTGCCGTATACTCTATTCTTGGTAGGCATGTACCGCGCTTTTACCTCATCGTTGCTGGTATTTGGTTTTTGATATTATGGTTCATCGAAGTCATCATCATTGCAGCCCATCACAAGTCCACTGCTAAACATAGACCTCCCCCAACGAATGCTGTAGAACACGGTCCTGAACCACCTGCATCCATCGACTTCCTGCATCTCTTACCAGGCCAAGTTTATTATAGTTGTCGGAGCGTCTATAAAATACTGGTTGGATCTAGTTGAAATTGAGGGTATATCGAGAAACCCCCCCTTGTTTGTGCAGTATTAAGTTCACTGTAGGCGCCGTGCGCGGGAGAGTCATTCTATGAGTGAAATCATGCTACGAGTACTAAGATTATTGTTATTAATACAGCGTTGATCATTAAGACAGTGTTGTGGTTCTGTTCATTATGGTAATTCTTCTGGTGCAGGCAAGGAAGATGGTGTTGCTGAGGGGCTGCCCTGTGTTACACTGAGATAAGTAGTGCTGTTGGTTTGCATACTTTGGTGTTATCATGTAATTACGTACCTCACGTTACACTGGTGTGTGATCGTAGCGGGGATGTGTTACGGTGTGGTCGAACTGAAATTTCTCTATACTGAATGTACGAGTATAGTGCGTTACGCTTTCTTATTACTGATAATGATTAATTGCGTAAGCAAGAAAGCAAGTTGAACATCCGCTCTCGCACTTCTACTATTTTTAACAATTAACGCTATCCTGATGTATTTCCGAGATCAAAATTGGGATCTTCTGCTGAATTTGCGACATAGTTATAGTGACATATATCGAAGACCATGAGATCTTATTAATATTTCCCTTAGGATACACAGAAGATTCACGGGACGCGAGTGATGGATTCTCTTATATCACTTCACACGGTTTGCGTTAAGTGCAATTTCCCCGATCTTCTCATTTTTGTGGCAGTTTAGTAAAATTCCCCAATGACGTAATGAAATTAAAAAATTAAAACTGATGAGTTTCATTAAAATAAAAGTCTATGATAATACAAGAGTTTACTTTCATCCCAGAATTTTGGCAAATCTATATGTTGAATTACCTAGAACAAATGAAAAATACAGGTTTCGTTTAAATACTTCGCGCGATTGACTGACGTTGCTGTTTATTAATCTTGATATATTTGGTAATTTTAGAATGATTATGTCACTATCTGTAAGAGGTGGTTAGTGATTCTCAATCGCTGTATCCCACTATGTTGTCTTTGTCTTTACGTAATGCAAAATAAAAAATTAAAAAATTTCTTCATACTGTGAATGTCTGAAGCCTGTTGTGCGACTTGCGCTCGCGTGGTAAATTCATTACTGCAATAAATTACACCTCTCCGTGTTATTACAGTGTAACATTAATTCGTCAAGTGTGGTCCGCGTCCAAGTCCGCCCGCGCTCCGCTTGCATTACATAACATTATAAGAGCATTACACGCAATTTGGAGCGGACGAGTCCCTCGCAAGAAAGGTAGCCACACTCACATTTCAAACATTGGGATAATAAACTGAGTATATTATAGTCTTTTTTACAAATACAATTTTTTTAATTAACTTCAGTGGTGCACACTATGTGGTTTTGCCTTCATCTTTATTAGTTGCACGTGCAGTTCTTGTCCAGCTCTGTCCTCAAACCGAAAATAAATCATGTTATTTATCGCTGAAATAAAAATGTATAGTGTTTCATCAGCTTGAAGGTTGAATTTTTATACTTTTTGCATATTGTCTATTAACGTTATTAGAATTATAATAAAATTTAAAGGGCCTTTTATCATCATCATCATCATCATTACAGCCCTTCACAAGTCCACTGTTAAACAAAGGTCTTCCCCAAGGAACGCCACAAAGCACGGTCCTGAGCCACCTGCATCTATCGACTTCCTGCATGTTTTACTAGGTCGTCACTCCATCTAGTGAGTGTAGTTTCTTCCCCAACGGTTGTCGGTTTTTCGAACTATATGACCGACCCATTGCCACTTCAGTACTGCCTGTTAATTTAACAATCCCATATATTCGCATCTTTAATAACAAATGTCTGGAAAATCATTTGTAGAAACAAAACGGTGTGAGACAAGGTCAAATACGGACAATCCTAATATGGTAACTCAATCTACGGGCGGAGTTAAGTTTTAATAAAACAACTTCTCACGTAAATATAGCGGGAGAGTTTGATAGATCGCTCCTGCGGTTGCCATTAGGCAATCGCTGGAGGCCTTACCTGCCGTGTATCGTACGTATCATTATTGTAGATTGCCTATAATTTCTCAATTCTAACACACGCGTGTGGTGAACAAGAAATTTATTTTAGCACATATTCAAGTTAATTATGAAGACTCTATTTGCATATGATTAATCAGAACTGTCTTGTTGACTGAGAGCTTTGGTTGTTCGGGTGATAAGTGTTCGCCTTTCTATGCGAATATATAAAAAATCGCAATTTTATGGAACGCAAGTAAGCCGAGTTCGTTTCTCGACAGTACATAAAAAATTGTTATTTCTATTATTTTTCCCTTCACTATAAGATCAATTAATTTATACATAACTTAATATGTACAAAAGCTTCGTTCAAGTAACCATTACCCAAAATCAATTACTCTGACCACCCGATTGTCAAAGTTCATATTGCCAACCAATCGTGACTTTTACTTGACTGCGTCAATCACGAATACTGTGAAGAATTTCAAGAACACGTTCACTAAAGTTAGTCTTTTTAATTTATTATATATTACAGATAATAAGATAAAACCGAGAGTATATCTGTAATCAATTTTATAGTTTAAAGCGCAAAAAGACAATGGAGTCTTAAAACTTTTATTAAACTAAATCTCACATTACTTTCAAAAGTGATTTATGACAATTTCTCCTAAGAGCAATGTCAGTACGTCACAGTGAAAACATCCGGCTCGAGATAGAGCAAGGCAGGGTAATTTTAGAGCCGCAACCGCGGGGCAAGCACGGGACGTCTAGACTAAACATCGGCCATACTGAGAACAGAACCGCAGTACATGAAGCGGCAGAGCTAACCATATTTCGTGCTAATTTGGGATACATTCAAATTAGACCCGTAATAGGTCAGGAGTTAAGTGCTCGCCGTAAATTTCATGGTACGCAAAAATACGTACGCATAGTACGTAAACCAGGGTTCGATACCCAATGGCACCAATGAAATTATTAATTGCAATTATAAGTGCTGATTCACCACGTGCTGTGCTTTCAAGTAAAACATAGAACATAGTGAAGGAACCTACATGAAAGTATATGGCGGAAGCGATGATCAAAATTATTAGTTTTGCGAAGTTTGAATATTTGAATGCCGCGCAATAGCGGAATAGGGACTTATTGTACACTTTTTGTATTTCTTTACACACTCAAAATCTTTCCCCAAAAATGTATCCGAACCAATGCATATTTCAGTTTTGCCGCCGCTTGTTGATACAAAGGGGTCCAGGGGTCCTTGGATAGAATGGGTTATCCCGCGTCAATCTTTTAGTCTCAAGCTAATTACCTGCGCAAATATACTGCACGAAGGAGTAAGGACTTACAGTTCTACTCTCATTCCTTTATATTTATTTTATTTACTTCCCTAATTTATAATAATATTATTAATAATTGAACATAATCGTCACTCAAATGTCGAATAGGACAGTCCGTACGTACATAATATAGTTGGCTATTCTGAATCACGCCGGTGAACACAGCGTTTAGCCGGATTGTCCCGTTGCTCGTTGCCACTTGTTAAATATTATTCCACCACTATCATCAGACACTTGTACCCTATTACGCTGAACTTTGCCACTGCTAACCTACATGTTTTCGCTTTATGTAACAAGCTACGAGTAAGACATTCAACTGAATGATAAAATAGTAAAGCAAATTAAAACTGACAGTTACACTCTAAGTTATGGCACCGACTATGAAATACATATAATCTTTTGACGGTTACGTAAGTTTCCTAGTGAAGTTTCCTCTATAATCGAACACGTGAAGTCAATACGGCAAAAACTAGTTGGATAATATCAGCTTTAAAAATCTAAAGCCAAGACTTCAGATACTGAAAGGTCCTTTGTAAACTAATACAAAGGTAACAAACGAGCACACAATCTACACGATGGTGGGATCCACTTGATGCTGTGGCTCATAGGCACCCCTGTCTCTCCTCAATTAAGAATCGCAAAATGCAGATGCGTTTTCACCTCTGAGGACTAATATGAAATGCCTCGTTAGCAGTAAAAAGGTGTAACTCAGCACGCTCAACGAGACCATTATGCTGCTATTTTACGCTGGTATTCTGTGAGAACGTGGTTATTTCCCGATCGAGCCTACAGATCGAGTCTACTTATAGATAATCCTAAGATTGACTATGACATAAGACGTCTAACACCTACTTCCTCCTATTACCATGGTGCTGCAAAGCATTTAAACAACGGAAACGTTATACGTTTATAAGTGCGATAAAATGTGTAAAATAAGTTTTAGTAATGGTAAACTGTAAATATCGTCTAATTTCAAACTGCACCCGTCTCCACAAATTTTTGAATATTTCGTCATATTACGGTATTATCTAAAAATCTAAATTTGCGCAACCTTTGTATAGTGTTTTATTGGAGTTTAGCATTTTTAATGTTTTCTTATATTTACGCGAAGACTACAAATTAAATGAAACTAATTTTTACGGATTATATCGCGTTTAATTTTAACTTTTTAATTCCCGATGTTTCGGGTGCTTTACAGCACCCATGGTCACGGGGGTGACCACGGGGGTGACCCATGGTCACGGGAGCATTTTCATTACATTTGATATGAAACTGATAAAATCTACGAAAAATTAAAGGGAGGTGCGTGCAGTTTTTAACTAAACGATCTCTGTATAATATTTGCTTGAACTGTACATATTATTATCTACCCCAAGAAAATGTTTTTAGAGAGACTGATTGCTCTGTTTCAGTTACTTGGGTTACATGAGTTGTACACAAATATTATACCTACATCAATGCACAATACGCAGAGATCGCTTATCACAATAGAATCAAATTCGATAAAAATATGAGAATATTCTTAACGAGGCGTACAGCATGAAACCAATGTCAAATACATTTCCAAATAATAGGCGTGTGACAAGGTTCCTTAGCAAAAAAAAAGGTTTTAGAGGCTGTGTTTCACAAGCTTACGGATAAAACTTAAATTTAGGTTAGTTAGGAAGTTTTTCTACGTTGTAGAGCCATGCTGCAGCCATATTGTGGTTGCAGCACGAATGGGTCGGCTCGATCGGGGAGGACCACGCTGTCAAAGAATATGTAAACCAGCGTTAAATAGCAGCTTAATGCTGCTGTGTTTTGTATGGTGAGTGTAGAGAACCGGATACCCTTTTTATTGGCAACGTGGCATTCCATCTCAGTCCTCAGGAGTGACAATGCATCTGCATTTTGATTCTTAATTGGGATAAATATAGATGTTTATGGGCTACAGCACCCACTAACCATCAAGTGGACTGTGTGCTCGTTTGTTACCCTTATTCTATAGAAAAAGGTTGAGTGTTTTCGACGGATTTCCACCCCCAATCATTCTTTGCCTCGGCCGCTAATTAATAGATACAGTGGACCACGAAGAGATTGACATTTTGGAAAAAAAGGTTGCCTGATTTATACCCTAAATCCCCACAGGAAAATTCATTGTTTTATTAATATAATTAAATCCCTTTTTAAAAACAACTTTTTTTGTTAATTTTGGAATGAATCTGGTTTCCACATTTTCGATACTTGGGAAGACCCGACCTAAAACAAATTGATAAACCTAGTCCCGTCACGCGCCCCACGCTTGTCGCGTTTGCAAACGTTAGAGTGCCAAATAAACCGACGAACGTCGAACATATTTCTACAAATGGGCGCCAAGGGCTGCTAGCGACGGCTCAGACACGACCTAACATTTTCAGTTTCTTAAAGTGTGCCAATCACTAGTGTCATGTGACTTGAGATGGAATTGTTGTAGCAGTTATATTTTTTTTAATTGACATTTTTATTCGCATAATTTTTGTAAATACATACTCTACATTTTTAAATTCGAAATATATATTTTTTTATACAGAATAAGGGTGAAAAACGTACACACGGTCTACCTGATGGTAAGGATGCTTTGGCCCATAGATATCTACATTTATCTTCAATTAGGAATCAAAATGCAGATGCGTGACCCTTGAGAACAAAAGATGGCATGCCTCGTTTCTAGTAAAAACGATCTACGGTTCTCAAACATAGCACCATTAAGCAGCTATTTTACGCTGGTATTCTGTGAGAGCGTGGTCCTTCCCCGGTCGAGCCGACCCATTTGTGCTACTACCACAATATAGCTGTAGCATGGTTCTTTAAGGTAAATCTCACTACTTATGTAAGTAATTACCTTCATTTTTAACATCAAGAAATAAATAAAAAAATAAGACTAAACACAGTTAAACTAATAAATTAATACTTGTATTTATTACTGTAGTTATTTCATAAACAACTTAGCAGTTATATTGCCGACATGGAATATCAGCCTGTGTGATTCGTGCAGGAATTGAAAACCTATCATACGAACGAGTACTCGTAGCTCGTAGGTAACTACGAATCAAAGTTTGATAAATCAATTACGGGCCGTTACAACACGTCGCACGGGATTCGTCAAACAGTTTCAGTCCTTTCGAGACAGCGACTTAATATAAGTTGAAACAACTTTGCCGAACCATTTACCGGCATCAAGTTAGTTGGTTGGGGTCGGGCCCCTAATCTTCGTGCTATCGACGTTTCGGGGGGTAATGAAATCTCATTCCGCGCTCTTGTGATTTGGTAAATCCTCAAGAACTTTACCTTGCGCGCGAAGCTAGGCACTCTGTTGTATATATTCGATGTGAGATGACGCAGTCAGTGCACTTTATACAATACTGAATCTATTTATTTAAAGCTGAAGGTTTAATAACAGAGCGCTTCGTTAGAACCTCCTAGAATTTAGTTAATATTTATACTTCCTGTTAGATTTACATCTAGTTAGTATTTACTCAACATTATAGTAATTCGCAAGTAGTGCCAGTTTAGACAGACACAAGACGTCCAACCACTCACCCCTATTTTTTTACTTAAAACGTTATTTTACTAGTAATTCGTTCAAATTAAGGTAGATTGGGAATCAGTTTTTTAATAGAAATATATAAACAAATGTATTCACCGTGTAGTGGCGGTGTAAGCATATCCATTACTTCATATCATCTCGTGGGTGTCGTAAGAGGCGACAAAGGGAACAAACCAGGAAATGGGCAGCAGCGTCTTCCAGATAACAATTACAATCCTTATGAGATCCATTTAAGTGAGAGGCAGCAGTAGTTTTATTTTTTCGTGGTAGAGCCATGCTGCAGCTATATTAGTAGTATAGTTGTAGCACGAATGGGTCGGCTCGACCGGGGAAGGACCACGCTCTCACAGAATACCAGCGTAAAATAGCAGCTTAACGCTGCTGTGTTTCGGTATGGTGAGTGTAGGGAACCGGAGACCCTTTTTAATGGAAAAGAGGCATTCCATCTTAGTCCTCACGGGTGACAACGCATCTGTATTTTGGTTCGTAATCGAAGATAGATGTAGATGTCTATGGGCCACAGCAACCGCTTACCATCAGGTGGACTGTGTGCTCGTTTGTCACCCTTATATTATTATTTTTCTTTGGTTATGGACATGTACGGTTATAGTTTTGCCAGTGTCAAGTTATAAGAAATTATCCTTTAAAATAATTTATTTTAAAAACTTCTTTACATTTATTGTGAACAGCTTGACTCTACAGATAGTCGATGACGACAGTATCTCAAGTTCTTAAGGCACCTAAAAAGCGGAAAAATAACTTGAGGTTTATATCAACATCGGAGGTTGTTTCATTGTTTTCACTAATAGTTCTCATGCGCAGACACTTAATACACAAAATCGCATCACTTTTACGTATTAAAATCCACTTCATACCATTATTTAAATTATAAAACAGGAGCAAAAATCCGCTGGCGGTCAAGTTCCCGCTAAAAGACCAATTCAGAATAATATATTATATAATGAAATAATATGCGTACATAACACACATAAGGTTATATGTAATGCATGCAGTAATGGCTGGGACATTAGCGAGAACATACCGCGGCGGCGCGTCTGTCGCTTCTCGCATACCGCGCATTCACCTCGCCACTAACTCGCACCCCGTACACGTATGTGCGGGTGGGGCCAGGAAGTTATTTAATAATTTCAATAGTATGACTTATTTTGAATATTTTTTATAAAGCAAAAATGAAAATTATCTACACATATAAATAAAATTAAAGTGTCTGACTGTAATATTGAAATAACCGACTTTTCATCTTTTAATCAGGGGGATTTTTGCATGCTACTAAGACATAAATAACCACTTTTAAAAATGTGTCTGTCTGTCCGGAGTATTCTTAAAAATGGCTGAATTGATTGTGATGAAACTTTACGAACAAATGGAGAGCTATATCAGGAGAGATCTAGACTATATTTTACCAGAAAAATATTTATAATATTCTATAATATTAAATCTAAATAACGCCTCATTAATAGACTCCATCCAGACGAAGCAAGTCTCGACGCAGGGTCGCTAGTATTAAAATATTTAAAGAGAGATTTGGATTGGAATTATGAATGTATTATGCAAAACCTTCAGTTAGTCAGCTTCGTCTGGTTCAATTTGCAGCACCAGACGTAACGCAGCGTCGATGCTTCTCCCCGTCGCCGATCTGAGTAATTACATTTAGCATATCTTCTTCTTTTTCTTCATCAGATTATAAGATACATTTTCTATAATTTCCCATAGACGCCTTTTACGACACTAAGTGGGGTTGTAGATTAAAATGGTGCAAGGACGATAATTTTAAGAACATTCGAACAAAATCAAATGTCCTTTCAATGCTAAAACACACAACGGCAGCATTCCGCGGTAGTTTCAGATATGCAGCTACTAAATGCTGGAACAACTTGCCCCCACCTATCCGTCAACTAAATACCATCAGCCTTTTCAAGGTAAAAGTAAAAGAATACTTTTGTCAGTTTAACTTTTAGGGCGGATAAAATAGCTGCATTTTATTTTCATAGCATAATATAAATATCTCTATTGTTTTATAGTAAATACTCATTATATTATTTATTATATACATTTATATATACCTACAGCATAAATAAAGTTCCCATCCTTTTCCATTTCCATTATTTTATTTCATTATTTTGATAACATCTTTCTCGAAAATAGAAATAAAGGGAACACACTATCCTCGCGGGCGAGTCCAACCTCAATGGGCATTGCTGAAAACCAACGCTACCGAAATTCTGCGATAGCATTATGTTGAGTCAGTGCCCCTTTCAGCATCACATCACTCATGCAATCGGATAATTTTATGTTAGTTTTTTCTTATTTACTTTTATCTTTGATGTTTTTTATGTATCATTTTATTTTCTGTATCAAAACTGTATGAGTGTAAGTTAATGAATAAATGCATGTCTATGTCTATGTCTATGTCTAGATTCTCTTACGCCATCATCGCCAACTATCGGTTGCCATGAGATATTTTTGGATTTCCCATTGTTGTATAGGTACAACCTTCATCATCATCATCATTACAGCCCTTCACAAGTCCACTACTGAACATGGCCTCCCACAAAGAATGCCTCAAAGCATGGTCCTAAGCCACCTGCATCCATCGACTTCCTGCATGCCTTATCAAGTCGTCACTCCATCTAGTGGGGGGCCGCCCCATAATTCGCCTACCGGTACGAGACTGCCACTCGAGAACCTTGCTTCCCCATTGGTTGTCAGTTCTTCGCGCTATATGGCCGGCCCATTGTCACTTCAGCTTACTAATCCGTTACATATATCCATGAATCTTTAGTTACAAAAAGAGTTTGTCTTAGGAGTATATTTTTTAGTGACACATTAATTTGACAAACGAAATTTTATTTTCGTACGTCGAAGAATTAAATGTATTTAATTTCATAATGATTTCTTATATTTACGCGAACGCTACACATTGAATTAAACTACTTTTTCGGTGCTTAAAGCACCCGAAACGTCGGGAATTAATAAAATAAGTTAATTAAACGCGATATAATCCGTAAAAGTAGTTTAATTCAATGTATTTAATTTCATTAAAATGTTATCCACAAAGGTAATATTTTATCATAAATTGAATTGTGTGTGTCATCTTTTTACGATAATATTATGATGTACTTGTAAATATTTTTCAATAAAATGTCCAAATATTGCTGTCTCTCAATCTTATCACCAAAAGTGTAGATAGAAAAACTACAGCTTAGTACTTCGTGGCCACATTAACAATGATACCGCCCTAGGGCAGGTGTCCGGCAGTCCGCTGGTGACAAATTGATCGTCGCCGCCTAATCCCTTCGGTGTCCGGACATCCGCCGCCGGACAGACTCATCAGTGCCTTGACAGCCTTTGAACACCTCACTATGTGAGTGATTTATATACCCTCATCTATTATGGAGTGAATCACATTTGTAAAGGTACAAACAATATATACATATAAATAAAATTGAAGTGTCTGTCCGTAATATTTAAGTAACTGGCGTCTTTTAAGCTCAAATGGTTGTTTGCATGCTATTAAGACATAAACAACCATTTTAAAAAATTGTCTGTCTATCGGTCTGGCTATCTGTTTGTATGTCTGTCTGTCCGGGCCAATCTTCGGAATCGCTGAACTGATTGTGATGAAACTTTGAGGACAGACTGAAATACCAGGAGAGATCTAGGCTACATTTTATCCGAAAAACTTGAAGATTAAAAAAAATATATATATAATGGTCTTTGATGATTATCATAAATCTAAATGATGCCACATTAATAGACCCTAACCAAACAAAGCCAGGGTGGGCGCTAGTTCACAATAAAGCAGCAATTACTATGGGCAACGTTTATTTTAAGAAACGTATGTAAGTATTCAATTTCAAGCGAACTTTGTAAAATGATTTAAGATATAATAGAACCTGGATATGTTAAAGCATATTGTCGATAAGCATTTGTATTTATATATAAGTGACGTTATACTCGTATCTTGGGTCATAACAATTTCAATATTAACCAAGAATCAACAAGAGAACTAAACAAGAAATAATAGAATAGTAAATAAATAACCCCACGGCATACTCGCCCCTTTGCAAAATATATCAGTAAGAGAGTGTATATTCTTGATAGCAATTAAATAGAAAAGACGAAAGCATTTATAAAGGCATAACGAGCGAAACTGAAAAGTCAATAAAACTATTTGACCCGCCGCGCCGCGCCGTGAACTCGCGCTACGTATAATCTAAATAATACCCGCGGGCCCCACGCCACCAAACAACAAGGATTATAATGTAAATGTATGCAAATTCGGAGGGGTCCGCACAATATTACTATGAAGCTCAGGGCTGACTGGTGCTCGAATCCAACGGACAGTATTAAATTCTTTTTAAATAGTTGTCCCCCTAAATCGGGCGGGGTCTTTGTTAAGCTGTTTGCAAACTGATGATTACAGAGAAGTTATCATTTGTGCTAATTAATATTATAGAAAGGTGTAAGGGTGAAATTAAGATCTTTTGCTTCAAAAGTAAGCTGCACTTTGTATGGTTTATATGGACGACCCTGCCGATAGAATGATCGCGAAAAATCATTCAAAATGCAGAGCAGAAATTCTTTAACATAGAGTGGGAACTGTTATTGAACAGGCAACTAGGAGGTATAGTTTTTGTATTAACTCAGTTTTAGTAGCCAATGTTCTTTTGAAATTGTTAAGTAAAAATAAAAAATCTATAAATAAAATATAAAAGTAATTGGTGAACGAAACTATTCCTACGTAAAAAAATATTTGTAAATATTTAATATTTACTCATTTTAATGCAATTAATGATAGAAATGACTGATTTAACTATTAAACTTTCAATTACGAAATGCTACCATAAGAATGTGACCAATTTTCTTTGCAATTACAAATAATTTTCCTTTAAAATCTAGATATGACGGGAAATCGGAGGGCCTGGCAACCCTGAGAGTTGGAAAAATGGTGGCTCGCGAACGACAGATAACGACAGCTTATGTCGCGGGAGCGTGCGGCTTAGCGCTAAATTGTGGAAACATGACTTGTTTCGGAAATTCTCACAGACTCCGTAGCAAATGTAAATGAAGTGATAATAACTCACGTCGCCCTACTAAAACGTACAAACGTGTGGGGTGACAAGTGATCGCTCCGAATGTTGGTTGTACAATTTTCTTATTTCGTCGCAAAAATTTTCATTGCCAATTGCACTTGCAAGAAGTCATACTTCTAAAGACAGAACAATATAACAACATTAACTTTGATTGGGGTATCATTTTACTAAGAACTGGTCGCTTGTTATTTTCTTTCATTCATTACAGCCTATCAAAAGTCCCATGGTGAACATAGGCCTCACTTCTACATTGCCTTATACGAGAGACATTTTACCATAATTGTTATGCTTGGCAGGTGGGCTGGCAAACACAGTTTTTTTTGTTATTTGATTTGTTATCAGGAGGATATTACTGCCCATGTTCTGTTTCATATCAAAGAAAATTAAGTAATCGCTTGATACGTAATAGATTAATTTAAACCCTCTACATTCTTAATGTTGAAGTCCATAGACACGTACATCTATATTCGATAAAGTATCAAAATGCAGAAGCGTTGTAACTCTGAGGATTAATATGGAATGCCTTATTACCTGTGAACACGGTCTTCGGATTTTGTTATTCACCATACGAAACACAACACTTTTATGCTGGTGTTCATGGTGGTATTCTGTAAGCCATAATTAGCTGGCGTGGCTCTACATTTATAATTTTAATTTTATAATTTTAAATTTAACTTCAAATAACATAATTTTCTAAAGTAATAATATGCTACATAAAGTTACTTTAGAAAATTAGTTAATTAAATTAGAAAATTAAGTTCCAGGCCAGAAATAACACGTACTACCACGCATGGGTATTTCGATACCTAATAATATATATGTATAATAAATACTTGCCTGAATACTGATTTTGTGATCACTTGCCGCATCTATGCGTATTATTACTTCAGAACTCGTTGGCTCGCGACCGCATGTATGCGAATGTAAATTCACGAGGCCCTTGTTGTGGAAAAATCGCCCAAATCTGCTGAGCCTTACATTCAACGGACATTCTTTCGGCTGAGGCATTTTCCTAAACTTCGCCGGGGGCCATAACTTTTCTATCTTATTGTACTGTCTGATCAAGCCGAAACCGGAACATGCCTTGTAGCTAGTTGAGTATATGTACTAAAGTAGTAGTTAGTTAGTTTCAGTTTGTAACAATTGATAAACATACAGTGTATGTATCAATACTTAAGAGTAGGACTGCTTAGGATGGTTGACATAATCGTATAATTCATAATTAGCTATACCATATAGCTATCAGTCGTAAGTAATATTTATTGTATACATTTTAAATTAGTGAAATAATAATCAAAAAGTGTTCTTTCCCGTTTGAGAGGATAAAAATAAATTCATATGACATTTTTTTATTTTATAATTTATTTACCAAATTTACACTAATAATATTTATTTACTGATATATGTTTCACAACCGATGAAAACAGAATGTTCAAATTCACTAAATGTTTAAATAAAATAAAGTATTAAGTATCAAGAAATATTGACGTAAATTACCCATCTACCATGAATGGTATATGATATAAATACTATAACCATCTGTGCTACAACAGGCAAGTGGTATTTCAGATAATAATCAATTAGAGGCCACCATCAATCTCTATTAACAGTCATGAGCTAGCGTCGCTGCCTCGTCGGGATCATGTCCGGCTAAATGTCGCGATCGTAGGATAATCGATGGTTATTGCATTCACGACGCGATTCTCGCACTATCGCCTTATATCAGATCCATTAATACTATAATATTATTATAATTTATGTTCTACCTTTCTCTCTCAAAAATTAGCGGTTTCATTAATTTGAATTGTTTTGATTTACTTATATCACTTGTCGGATAGTCTTCAGGTTGTAACTAAATTTGTTTTAAGGTTAAGTTTAATAAATCATCTTGGCATTATTTACAGCGAGATAGTTATAAAACCACTTAAGTGTTCGAGCCACGCTGCTGCTGGTGTTTTGTATAGCAAATGACAAAAATCGGAGACCCTTTTTATAAGTATTTTTTAAAGAATAAGGGTGACAAGCGAGCGCACAGACCATCTCACGGTAAGTGGATGATGCAACCCATAGACATCTACATCTGTCCTCGATTAAGAAAATAATTTAGATGCGTTGTCACTAGAGATGGGCCGAATGTGGATTTCACCGAATACGAATATTCGGCCGAAAGTTCGATAAAACTTTTACCGAACCGAATATTCGGCCGAACATTATTCGGCAGGATCACCTCGGTACCTAACCAATTCATGTCGAAACTTGTTTACTTAAAGCACGCGGGATTAGCGCCGGATCCTGCCTCTCGCTACCTCGCCACACCTGACATTTTATTGCATCATCTAGTCCTGAGCAAATAGCCAACACGTGCTTATGTTTTGACTGTTTTTGTGAGAAAAAAAAGTGTTTCGTATTCTTAGTGAAAATTGATAATTATATGATAAAAATGACTTATTTTAGAGAAACTGATAACCAAAGTAAAGTGAAAGCTTCATCCTCAGCTTTGAGCAATCATTTAAAATTGAAACACACTGCGGAATTTTCTAGTCTGGAAAAACCGATGCATCAGGTAGTCTCAAATATACAAAATATTGAAACGATACAGAATCTGAAGTTGCACAGGTCAATCAACACTCTACCAGAGGTGCTCAATCTACAAATACAAAACCTGTCCAACCACTCAAACTACACTAGAAGATTCATTTATTTCCAAATGGCGAATCAACGACCACAGATCACTTCCAATTACGAATTCAATTGCTGAAATGATAGCAATAGATAACCAGCCAATTCCTATAGTCGAAGATAAAGGCTTTAATCGGCTCATGTAGTTGGTAAAGCCCAAATACCAAATTCCAAGCCGAAAATATATAGGTGAAACAGTGATTCCACAATGTACTCAAAGTGTCCACTGTATTGAAATGTATGAACATGTTTGTCCACTGTATGAAAAATTGAAAAGCACTATTCAAGGTGAGCTATCTAAGGCCAAATGTCTATAGGTTACATCTGACATGTGGACAAACATGTTCGTACATTTCAATACAGTGGACACTTTGAGTACTAATTTAACGAATGTTCGGTAATTTAGCCGAATATTCGGCCGAATACGAATATTCGGTAAAGCTGCCAAATATGCCGAATACCGAATATGAAACGAATATTCGGCCCATCTCTAGTTGTCACCCCTGAGGTCTAAGATGGAATGCCTCGTTACCAGTAAAAAGGGTCCCCGGTTCTCTACACTAACCATACGAGCATTAATCTATTGTTTTGCGCTGATATTCTGTGAGAGCGTGATCCTACCTCGGTCAAGCCGATCCATTCGTGCCAATGTAAAAATAACCACGTAAAAATAATTTTCGTCGAGAATAAAGAATATAGTATTTGTAGATGTCTATGGGATGGTAAAATCACTGTGTGCTCGTTGTTGTAAGTGTAGCATCACTTTGTACTTAATTCTAAACAAAGCCACATTTAATTTATTTACTCTGCCTTTCTTTTCCTGCAAAATACGTAGAACGAGTCAGTAATGGTTTATATGACGTATCCCACACAAAATTATCTCATACATTTATATTTATTACTTATTTCTCTACAAGTTCCTCGCGTCTCGTAATTTGTTACTGTTGTATGTCACAGCATACTAACATAAACGAGTAGAGTTATAACTTAGCTAGTCTGGTGCCGTGACTTCGCCTGTGGGAGCTCTTAATTAGTGGCCGTTGGCCGGGGATTAATTTACATCGGTCGTGAGCTACTGCATTAGTCAAAGTTCTTGTTGCGGTTGGTGGTAATCTATTGAAAATGGACGCGGGCGCGGATCTTACATTTATAGTTGTATAATCTGAATAGTTATGTTTAGCAAAGTCTGTAACCTCACCGTTCTGATGGCGAGGATGCATTAAAAGCATTTATTATAATAATAACATTTGGTTTCTGTTGGCGCTTCATCGATACTTTAGTGCTTCTAACATTTTTACTGAATCTCGCACTATTGGATTGAAGTTTTTGAATCTAAACAAATTACTTAATAGCGGTGAAACAAATTTTAGTCTCAGGTTACATCAAGAGATACTCGGACCATATGTCAGGATTTGTCAGTCAGGACTTTTAGACTTTTTTCAGGATTGCGGTCGGATTTTGCAAATGTCAGGCTTTTTCGTTTTTTCAATAAAATACAATAACGGTTTTTGCGTTGGAGTGGTGTAATCTGAGACGTAGATTGATCGCGAGAGTGCATAAAACCAATAATTATATTTTTTCATGCTTGTAAATTATGTTTGCAACAAAATGTCAAGACTATGGAAATCGGGTATTTTTTTTGACCTGTTTGTGTTTAAGTGGATGCTGTGGCCCATAGACATCTACATTTATCCTCGATTAAGAATTAAAATGCAGATGCGTTGTCAGCCTTGAGGACTAAGATGGAAAGTCTCGTTTGCAGGAAAAAGGGTCTCCGGTTCTCTGCACTTACTATACAAAACACAGCAGCATTAAGCTGCTATTTTACGCTTGTATTCTGTGAGAGCGTGGTTTTTCCCCAGTCAAGCGTCGGCTTGACTGGGGAAAAACCAGTCGTGCTACAGCCAAGATATAGCTGCAGCGTGGCTCTACCACGTGTAAAATTATTTGTCAGGACTTTTCAATTTTTCCTCTGTTAACCCTAGTTACATCACTTTATTATAATTATACATATTATAGTATTCTGTCGTCACAAGAAAATGAAACTTATTTAATTACCTATTCTATATTGTACACCAAAATATAGATTGCGGTAGAGGTACAATTTCAAATACATGTACTACAGGAGATCATACCACTCTGAATCTATTCCAGACAATCTTAGAGAACTGACGCAAATGTTAAAGTAGAGGGGAGTGAAAGAGAAAAAAGATATTTATATCCGTGGTGTTTCATAAACAAGTTAAGCCTAAAAAAGTGATTGCTCAGTATGAGCATTTAAAGTTTGTAAAAATCGTTTGTTAATCGGAATGATGAAATGAAAACATGAATTTTTAAGGTTATATTTTATTATGTTTCGAATGCAATTAAAATTAAAAAAAATATTTTTTTGAATTACATATTAAATATTGCAAAATATTTTGAAATATTATAATTGACACATCACATATTGAACACAGTAATTTTTTACTCGAGTCACCTTATTTATCTAGTACAAATTGAATCAAGACACTTGTCTTATGAAATGTTTCAAATTTCAACACCTAACTAATAATAACCACCGGATAAGTTATTTCAATAGACTAACTTATCTAGTGTTCGCTACCAAACTATTTCTAATTTGTTTTGTGTGGTTAATTGTGTAACATACATGATTGTAAGCTGTTATTTTTAAAAAAAAGTCCCGCTGGGTTTTTTTTGCTGGTTCTTCCCAGGACAGAGGTTTTTTTTCGAACTAGTGGTAATTAAACAAAAGAGTGACTTTCAATAAGTATTATTTATAATCTATATTGAATAAAAAAGTTTCTGTTTCTGTTTCTGTTTCTAGAATTTTAACAAACGATGGTGATGGTTGATTGAGAGACATGATTTGAAAGTTATCGTAAATTGAGTCAACTGTTACATGTCGTTCTGATTGTAGCAGACTTAACATGATACAGTGTCGGAACCTTCATCTATACATAAATATAAAATTGAAGTTTTTGTCTGTGATTTCGAAATAACTGTCTTTTATTGAGCTGAGGGGGTTTTATTGAGATGAGCATGAATAACCGTTTTAAAGCTTTTTGTCTGTTTGTTTTTCTGTCTGTCCGTCTGTCCGAGGTGTCCTAATCTCCGGAATCGCTGAACCGATTGTAATGAAACTTGACGAACAGATAGAGAGCAATTCAAGGAGTGATTTAGGCTATATTATATTTTTTCAAACACTTGAATATATAATTATAGTTTTTGAACGCTCGAAAAATTGATAAAATAAATAACGTACTCGTATCGTTATTAGATCCTACGCAGGCGAAGCCGGAGCGAGTAGCTAGAAATATATATATAATGATTGGTGTAAATTCAAAATTTGTATATGTATATTGTATACACGTTTTTTTTTAATTTATAGTTTACCAGTTTTTCTTAAGTTATTACATTCTTATGTGTTACACGCTTACCATCAAATATAAACAGTTATGTTTTCGTGAGAGAAATGGCAGCATTTTTTTTGTAGGATAAGGGTAACAAGCGAGCACACAGTCCACCTAATGGTAAGCGGATGCTGTGGCCCATAGAAATCTACATCTATCCTCGATTGGAATCAAAATGCAGATGGGTTATCACCCGTGAGGACTAAGATGGAATGCCTCGTTTCCAGTAAAAAGGGTATCCGGTTCTCTACACTCACCATACGAAACCCAGCAGCGTTAAGCTCCTATTTTACGCTGGTGTTCCGTGAGAGCGTGGTGCTTCACTGATCGGGCCGACCCATTCGTGCTAAAACTATACCACTAACATAGCTGCAGCATGGCTCTACCATGTAAAGCGTAGCTGTTTGATACTAAATAAGTACCGAATAAGTGATGTAAATACGAGGAGGTTATTTAGTATATTATAGGCTGTAAATAGGGTGTGATATGTAGTATGCGTGGGTGCGGGTGTGTAGGGTGTGTGGGGTGCAGGGGAGAGTTTGTCGTGTCGCAGTGCGGCGCAGCTCGCGGACCGCGGTACCGTGCCGCGGGACTCTGAGGCGAATCTTATTGCCGCTCTCCGCTGCGTTATGTAGTTAGTAACGAGGATATATTACGTTTACTCTACGAACAATGTTAGACAATCCTAGCCAAAGTTGACTAGGAACATATTTAGCTATCTAATGCACTAATGCTGCCGCATTCAAGAGTTTCTTTTAAATAAATTAAAAGTTTAGAAACGTGTACACAGTTCCCATGACGGTAGATTGATGCTGTGGTACAATAGACACCTAAAGCTATCCTAGATTAAAATATATAAATATGATAGAATGTCTAGTTACCAATAAAAAGGGTCTCCTCTTCCGTTCTCTACACTCGCTATACGAGACGCAGCTACTTTACACTGATATTCAGTGAGAACGGTCCCGGTCGAGCCGATCCATTCGCGCTGCAACCGTAATATAGCTGTAGCGTGGTCCTCCACGGATCAGATGCAGTACGTACTGTACAATTATAATGTTAAGGAGAGCTAAAACTCGGTTTTTGTCGGATAAAGCTAAGAGGCTCATTGGGTTAGTACTGTTGGGTGTAAATTAGAGTTTTTTTTAAGTTTACTACCTGATGAAATGTGGCTACAGCGTATGGGCTAACCAACTTCATACATACAAACATAAGATGCGTGTTCATCCCAGAGGACTAAAATGAAATACCTTTACCTACACTGTTTTCCTAACCTTTCTTACTGAAACAGAGCTCTCAGTGTGTTTGCCGGCTGAAATTATAATCAAAAAAATTTACTGCTAAATCGGAGTACCTCAAGGGTCTCACTTAGGTCCTTTATTTTCAACATTTTCATCAATGACATTGGAAAATGTTTTCCAGCACTCTAAATTCTCAATGTTCGCCGACGACTTAAAATTATATAGAATAGTTAATTCATCTGATGATGCATTATTACTGCAGAGGATTTAAATAATTTAGCGATGTGTGTACTGAGAACGGAATGAGCATGAATTCTGATAAATGCCAGTAGTGCGATTCAGCAGAAAGACACTTACTAACCAGATTCTATCATATCAATGATACGCCGCTAAGAGAGGTTGGCCACATTCGAGACCTAGGAGTCATCATTGACAGCAAACTACTTCAACATTCATATTGACAATATAAATAAGGCTCTTAGAATGTTGGGCTGTTCTTCAAACTGTAAAGAATTTAGGAATCCCATGACAAAATCACGGTATATAACTGCCTAGTACGTAGTATGTTAGAATATGGCAGTACTGTATGGAATCCATACTACGGTATATCCAAACGCTTAGAGAATGTAAAAAGCGATTTTTATGGTATTTGTCTTACAGTTGCAACAGCCAGAAACTCCCAAGCTACAACGATCGACTACTACATTTCGCTCAAATCACTCCAACATCGTAGGAAACTACTTGACGTCATGTTTCTGTATAAGCTAATAAATGAAATTTTGACACCCTGATCTTTTATCTCGAGTAAATATTGCTATACAAAGCCACACAGACTTAAGAAACCTCCTTTTAAAATAATTCAGCTAAGTCAAAGCTGGGTCAGTATGCTCCATTAAACAGAGCGATGAGGAGTTACAATCTCATTCACAACTCTATATCTAGTGAAACTGAAAAGGATTTTCTCAGCTAGATATGTTTTCAAACTCCTTAACACAATTTAAAAGTTTGCAGCTCAAGTTATAACAGAATAATTCGATTATTATGTAATTTTAAATTAAAATATGTGAGTGTTATTTTATTTTACATTCAATTTTAATTTTGAATCATAATATAAATTTTATTTTAATGACATTTCGACTTGTTTAAATTTTAATTGATGTTTTTATACTTATTACTTTTAAATAATGTTCTTCTTGACACAGTTAAATGTAATGCACTGATAAAATTTTATTATTTTTGTTGTTAATAGTACTAATAAATTAATTAATTGTATAATAACTTCCTTATAATTAATGCATACATTTTAATATAAATAAATTAAATTGCTTCTCAACGTAAGTTAATGTACGAGACTTTAAAGAGAAATGTTGTTTGCGCCTATAATTGAGTAGCACTTTATGTTCTTTTTTTTTTTTTCTTTCTTTTCTGATATTTTGCATGTAATAGTGTGTACTTTGTTGGTGCAATAAATAAATAAATAAATAAATTAATAATTAAAATGCAGATGCGTTGTCAGCCTTGAGGACTAAGATGGAAAGTCTCGTTTGCAGGAAAAGGGTCTCGGTTCTCTGCACTTACTATAAAACACAGCAGCATTAAGCTGCTATTTTACCTGTATTCTGTGAGGCGGGAAAAACCAGTCGTGCTACAGCCAAGATAGCTGCAGCGTGGCTCTACCGTGTAAAATTATTTGTCAGGACTTTTCAATTTTCCTCTGTTAACCCTAGTTACATCACTTTATTATAATTATACATATTATAGTATTCTGCCGTCACAAGAAAATGAAACTTATTTAATTACCTATTCTATATTGTACACCAAAATACAGAATGCGGTAGAGGTACAATTTCAAATACATGTACTACAGGAGATCATACCACTCTGAATCTCTTCCAGACAATCTTAGAGAACTGACGCAAATGTTAAAGTAGAGGGAGGAAAGAAAAGATATTTATATCCGTGGTGTTTCATAAACAAGTTAAGCCCAAAAAAGTGATTGCTCAGTATGAGCATTTAAAGTTTGTAAAAATCGTTGTAAATCGGAATGATGAAATGAGAACATGAATTTTTGAGGTTATATTTTATTATGTTTCGAATGCAATCAAAATTAAAAAAAATATTTTTGAATTAGATATTAAATATTGCAAAATATTTTGAAATATAATTAACAAATCACATACTGAACACAGTAATTTTTTACTCGAGTCACCTTATTTATCTGGTACAAATTGAATAAGTGTCTTATAAAATGTTTCAAATTTCAACACCTAACTAATAATAACCACCGGATAAGTTATTTCAATAGACTAACTAATCTAGTGTTCGCTACCAAGCTATTTCTAATTTGTTTTGTGTGGTTAATTGTGTAACATACATGATTGTAAGCTGTTATTTTTAAAAAAAAGTCCCGCTGGGTTTTTTGCTGGTTCTTCCCAGGACAGAGGTTTTTTTTCGAACTAGTGGTAATTAAACAAAAGAGTGACTTTCAATAAGTATTATTTATAATCTATATTGAATAAAAAAGTTTCTGTTTCTGTTTCTGTTTCTAGAATTTTAACAAACGATGGTGATGGTTGATTGAGAGACATGATTTGAAAGTTATCGTAAATTGAGTCAACTGTTACATGTCGTTCTGATTGTAGCAGACTTAACATGATACAGTGTCGGAACCTTCATCTATACATAAATATAAAATTGAAGTTTTGTCTGTGATTTCGAAATAACTGTCTTTTATTGGGCTGAGGGGGTTTTATTGAGATGAGGATATTCATGTCATAGTGGTATTTTCATGCCACTATGACATGAATAACCGTTTTAAAGCTTTTTGTCTGTTTGTTTTTCTGTCTGTCCGTCTGTCCGAGGTGTCCTAATCTCCGGAATCGCTGAACCGATTGTAATGAAAATTGACGAACAGATAGAGAGCAATTCAAGGAGTGATTTAGGCTATATTTTTTAAACACTTGAATATATAATTATAGTTTTTGAACGCTCGAAAAATTGATAAAATAAATAACGTATCGTTATTAGATCCTACGCAGGCGAAGCCGGAGCGAGTAGCTAGAAATATGTATGTATAATGATTGGTATAAATTCAAAATTTGTATATGTGTATACGTTTTTTTTTAATTTATAGTTTACCAGTTTTTCTTAAGTTATTACATTTTTATGTGTTACACGCTTACCATTAAATACAAACAGTTATGTTTTCATGAGAGAAATGGCAGCATTTTTTTTGTAGGATAAGGGTAACAAGCGAGCACACAGTCCACCTAATGGTAAGCGGATGCTGTGGCCCATAGAAATCTACATCTATCCTCGATTGGAATCAAAATGCAGATGGGTTATCACCCGTGAGGACTAAGATGGAATGCCTCGTTTCCAGTAAAAAGGGTATCCGGTTCTCTACACTCACCATACGAAACCCAGCAGCGTTAAGCTCCTATTTTACGCTGGTGTTCCGTGAGAGCGTGGTGCTTCACTGATCGGGCCGACCCATTCGTGCTAAAACTATACCACTAACATAGCTGCAGCATGGCTCTACCATGTAAGCGTAGCTGTTTGATACTAAATAAGTACCGAATAAGTGATGTAAATACGAGGAGGTTATTTAGTATATTATTGGCTGTAAATAGGGTGTGATATGTAGTATGCGTGGGTGCGGGTGTGTAGGGTGTGTGGGGTGCAGGGGAGAGTTTGTCGTGTCGCAGTGCGGCGCAGCTCGCGGACCGCGGTACCGTGCCGCGGGACTCTGAGGCGAATCTTATTGCCGCTCTCCGCTGCGTTATGTATGTAGTTAGTAACGAGGATATATTACGTTTACTCTACGAACAATGTTAGACAATCCTAGCCAAAGTTGACTAGGAACATATTTAGCTATCTAATGCACTAATGCTGCCGCATTCAAGAGTTTCTTTTAAATAAATTAAAAGTTTAGAAACGTGTACACAGTTCCCATGACGGTAGATTGATGCTGTGGTACAATAGCTACCTAAAGGTATCCTAGATTAAAAACATATAAATATGATAGAATGTCTAGTTACCAATAAAAAGGGTCTCCTCTCCCGTTCTCTACACTCGCTATACGAGACGCAGCTACTTCACACTGATATTCAGTGAGAACGGTCCCGGTCGAGCCGATCCATTCGCGCTGCAACCGTAATATAGCTGTAGCGTGGTCCTCCACGGATCAGATGCAGTACGTACTGTACAATTATAATGTTAAGGAGAAGCTAAAACTCGGTTTTTTGTCGGATAAAGCTAAGAGGCTCATTGGGTTAGTACTGTTAGGTGTAAATTAGAGATTTTTTTAAGTTTACTACCTGATGGAATGTGGCTACAGCGTATGGGCTAACCAACTTCATACATACAAACATAAGATGCGTTTTCATCCCAGAGGACTAAAATGAAATACCTTTACCTACACTGTTTTCCTAACCTTTCTTACTGAAACAGAGCTCTCAGTGTGTTTGCCGGCAGAAATAGATAAGAGATTGGTTGATGGGTCTACCCAGAGAGACTACTATGCATAAAAGCTTACTATTCTTTTTTTAGATTTTGCGTGTTAACTCGATAATTATTATACTTACAAAACCTCATAGTAGAGTTATATGGGTAAATGAAGGTATTTTAACTTTTTATTATTCTCATTTTAATAAATTTTCACGTGTTATATTTTTAAGTCTTCGAAATGGGCAATGAAAGCAAAAAATAGATAGTATTTATTGTTTACAGTGTACAAAATGTTTAAAGCAGAGTAATTGCAATTACGAATTTTCATACGTAGTAGATTCACTAATGTCTACCGAATGTGTCGAACCAAGGCCTCGAATTGGGTATCCAATTGCAGGTTAAATCTTGATGTTTTGAAAAGTCCGGTCTTCAGCTGGCATCCGAGCAATAAAATTCTATAGATTGCCGCTTTATTTCTTAATTAACTATATGTACATTTATTTCAACTTTATTTATGGCCACAGCAAAAGCTTTTAAATTTCTCCAAAAATTTTATTGTTAAATTCTTCACATGTTTGAAATCGTATTCACTAGCTCGCGCAGCTCGTGCAACCTGTAGACCCACACACAAATAGCTGTATAAACAAGTATTGCCGGCGTGGTAAAGATCCAGTCTGTATAGAAATCTGAGCGGAGTCTGGTCTTGCCTTTTAAAATTTGGTCAAGACCGGATTTATCCGATCGGACGGTACGTCTAATTAGAGAGACCTATTTACAGAATACCAATGTAAAATAAAGACATAATGTTGCCGTGTTTGGTATATTGAGCGTAGAGAAGGTAGATAGAAGGTAGGAAGAAAGTAATTTAGTCCTCGGGGGTGAATATACATTTCCATTTGGATGTCGATGTCTAGGGGCCTAACCCTAAAGAAATCTATATTAAATTTTATTAAGGATAATATGGGATAAAACCATCTAAACAAAAACCGTCTAAAAGTAAGACGCAGAATAGTCAGCGGCACTGCCCGTTAAGTTTGGCGCGCGTCCAACATGGCAGCGTTCCGCGCGTTTTTATTTGCGCGCCGACCGTTCCCGCCACTTTACGGCCGAGCGCTGATTTATAGCCCGAGCTTGCGACGTTTAATGGATCATTGTGTTATCTTAGTTAAATGACCATTGACCAGTTGTCTAAGTTAGTGGATCAGTTTGATAATTTATATTTTGATAAAATTGCCTCGGCCTATTTGTACGGATTTTAAATAAAATATGCATAATAAATGTAAGCATTTATGCAAACAAAAATACAAAAACAATAATTTCGGTTATATTAAGTGATAAAAATTCAATCTCTCAGATCTAGCATATAGCGATGCCGATTTACATTACTTTTCTCATCTTCAGGAAATATAAAAATGTGTCGGAATCAAATCATGAATTTTTAAGATTCAGATTCTTTGGGTATTTTCAACAAATAAATCTGAATCCGCTACAGTAATAAAATGGCCTGAATCTTATTTTAAATCAAATATTGAATATTGTCTTTTAATCTTTATCCACTACCCCAAATAATCCATTGGGTGCATATAGGAGGCAACAGAGGGAAACTGAAGCAGGAGATGGGCAGCAGAATCTTCCCGGTAACAACTAATAATAATAAAATACTGCGGTTGACAAACCGGTCGCGAAATGCGGCTCTCCTTTATATAGGGAAGGCCTATCTATGTTCAGCAGAGGGCTTTTGAAAGCTGTAACAAATTAATTCATAATTGTTGGAAATGTAAGAAATTTTTATCAGGATCTCCTGTTTCATTTCGCTCTGTCGCCTCTTACGACACCCATGGGATGATATCTATAATACAGGGTAGTGTTTTTCTTTACACTACACGGCAATTTCACAATACGAGTTTATTGAACCTGAGAAAAAGAACATCTTTTATTGCGATATCTTATAAGACTATTGTTGATGATTCGCATAAAGATATTCATCTCAATAAATCGCAAACGTCTGACAAGTCTCTAAAGATTTTATGGCCGACTTATTCTCAGTAATTCGAGCGCAGTCTACACGTTATTTATTTTAGCAATTCTTTAGTTTCATCGTCTTCGCTGAATTGGAACATTTGCTGGATCAAAAACAATAACAACTTGAAGTCGTTAAATTGTAAATCATGATCTCACAACTTATTTAGAAATTTAAATTTACGTTTTGCATTGAGATGTGACGACGTATAATAATGTACCTTTCAAATATGGCTCTCTGTAACAATGTTAACTTCTACTTATATGGTATTTTCGTAACATTATTACTTGTGGAATGTGGATAAGGTTGAAGTTTTATGGGAGTATAAAATTGAAGACTGCTATACGTATTTCTAATGATAAAAACACGTTTATTTATTTAAAAAATACTACTGGTTAAACATTTAATTTCAAACACAAGGACAAAACGTTCTATTATCTTAAATGTACTTGTTTGAAAACTAAGTGAATCAAGGACGGTTATAAGGAAGGACGATAAATAAATTAAGACACGCCTAGTGTTCTACCTCTGTTAATTTTAATTTATTTGTTAGATATTAACATTGAAAATGATTTTACAGACAACCACACCCTTACTTGTACAAAAAGTAACTTATTATTTGTACATGTTAGGATGACAAACGAGCTAATATTTAACCTGATGATACGTGGTTGCATTGGTTTCTAGAAACCTACACCAATCCTCGATTGAGATTCAAAATACATAGTCACCCCCGAGGAATTGGACCATTGCCAAGTTACCACTGTATGAAACAACGGTATTATGCTGCTATGTCACACTAATGGTCAAGCTGACCCATTCCCTTATACGCTGCAGCTCTATTACGTAAAAATGTGACATATTTATATTAATGTGTATGTATCTTAATGTATTCCTTGACGATCTCAGTGCCTGACGTCTCGCTCATTTAATGCTGCTGCCCATCACCGGCCTGGATATTTTACACGAGATGGTAAACCGCCATCTCTTTTTACTATTATAAGCCAGTGCTTGGCTACTATCTCACCTGATGGTAAGTGGTGATGCAGCCGAAAATGGTAAAGCGCACTGACTTAGACTTAGACTCTTGCCTTGAAGACACCCACACTGTACGCATTATGGACCACGAAGCAAACCGTTTGGTTCGAATGCGTGGTATGTCAACGACAAAGGAGTGGAGACCAGCCGAGCGCCTGGTGGTCCGATGATGGAATAGAGAGGGAGGAATTACGTCATGCAATTCTTTACGCACATTATCCGCAATGTACCTATCCTGTAAAAAAACGAAAGGCTGGCTACTTTGCGCCTGTGCTCGAGGCTGGTTAAATTGATTCAAACAATATTGATGTCAACAATAAACCTATTAGCACGTCTTTCCATTGAGTCTAAAGCCGCACCAGCCCATATATGACAGCAACACTTTATGCACGACCGGACTTGCGCTTAATAATATAGTGTTAGCAACTCTCTTGGCGAGAAGTACTGCCGCATCTATCGGAAACTTATGACATTTTTCTGGTATTTCCCATACTCGTTACTTACTACACCTATGTGACGAGGGATGATAAATTATTTTATGCATCTTCCACAAAGCAATAGAAACACGTCTATATAATTATTAAAAATTATGAGATTTTTAACACGTTAACGTTCGTTAGAGTCATCGCTCATCGTCGACACAATTCAGTGGCAATTTAAAACAATTTATTATTAAAACCACTCGGCTCCGTTCAAGGCGGTCGCAAAAAGCCAAAAATAAAGATCGTGAAGAAAAAGCAACGTTGAGCGATGAATTCGTTAGCGTCGCCGGTGATGTATAATCGGTTCGAATGCAATTCATTAGTCTTCTTGTCGAGATTGTCGACCGAAATTATTTGTAACGAAAATACTCAGTGGGACCGAGTGGCTGACAACGAGCGATCATCCCCTTGTGCTTGCGTTCACTGCGATGAAATCATACACGCGGCTTGCACTAACAATGCAAAGACAAATAATTACCTATAGTTCTGAAAATTATGTTGTATACCAGGTTTTCTTCAAGGGATAACTTTAGAAGAACTAATAGAAATCAGCAAAATAAACATCATTATAGAGCACAAGGATAAGATGAGGAACTTCAAAAAAAATGGTCAGAATTATTATCTTCATTGCAAGTCCACTGTTGATGCTGTCTCTTTGTTAATTCCTTTTTTACTTTAAATGATAATTACAGGCAGGTATGAGTTATTAAGTACATTTTTGTTAGTAACTAAAGGAAATGAGAAACTAACTAAATTTATGTAATGTAAAGCAAAATTTTCTAAAGTGAATCAATAATAAAATTTCAAAGTATTACATTGTATACCTTGTGGTGGCAGCGTAAATCCACCGTCGCATTTCGTCCCGTAGGTTTCGTAATAGGCGACTATGGGAATGCAAGAAAGAGCTAATGACTTCTGATTAACGGCGTTATCAGAAATTGCTTTCATAAGACGTAAAATACCAATAAGGGTGACAAACACACAGTCCACCTGATGGTAAGTGGATGCTGTGGCCCATAGACATCTACATTTATCCCCAACTAAGAATCAAAATACAGACGCGTTGTCGACCCTGAGGACTAAGACGGAAGTCCTCGTTTCCAGTAAAAAGGGTCTCCGGTTCTCTACAGACACCATACGAAACACAACAGAATGCTGTTGAGAAAGCTGCTATTTTACGCTGGTATTCTGTGAGAGCGTGGTCCTACTCCGGTCGAGCCGACCCATTCGTGCGACAACCATAATATAGATGCAGCGTGGCTCTACCAAGTATAAAATAATAAGGATGGGGACAGCGTCAAAGTTGCGACACTTCTGGTACTGCGATTGTCAATTCAATAACTCATTTTTATGTTTTATGTCTTGACCATAGATTGAACATGTTTAGGTGTGGATAGTTAGGTCGCTTGTCACTTAAATTTTAAAGGAATTATGACATAGAAATAGAAAAAGATGCCGTTACTGAATTTTATACAAAATATTGAAACCTCATTATCTTTAATTGGTTCCTAGTGAAGTGTATTTCAACATTCAATATACAGTGTAGAAGTTAACGCAAACAACTTGGCAATCATACGTTCTACATCTATAACACAGACAAAATTTCATCATCATCATTACAAACTATCAGAGTTCACTGGTGAATATTAGCCTCTCTATAGATTGCCCCATAAGGGGGATATTTGCCACAGTTGCCACACTTGGCAGGCGGGCTAGCAACCACAGATTTTTTTGTCATTTGATATTAAGAAGACCCTGCTGCCTATCTCCTGGTTTGTTTCCCTCTGTTGGCTCTTACGACATCCAAGAGACGACATGAGCTAGTGGATAGAGACAAAATTTAGTTTGACCAAATGTTTCGAAATTTAAAGGAATATTCACACTATTTTGTTGAATCTTATACCTAACACGTACTTAAAGTAATATCACTGGACTTATAATTCTGAAACCGAACAATTTCTGTTTACCAAGAAATGGTTGTTCGTTAAGTTGGGTCACGGGCATCGAGGTACTCGACCCGGAAATAATTGCTGGAGTTGTAAACACGCTGTGCTAAAGTTTATCCTAGAGGTTAAGTGTTAGCTTTCACTTTGTGTAAGGATAATAATGAGTTTTAAGAATAAAATACAAGAGAAATATTTATCGTTGTAAATAGATTACAAGTTTACCCCGCCACTGACAGTGTAGTGGCGGTTTAAGAATATCCACTACCTGCCAAATATCGTCCAGTGGGTGTCAAGAGGCGACAGAGGTGAACTGAAACAGGAGATGGGCAGCAGCATCTTCCGGATAACAACTCAAATTAATTAAAAAAACTGCGGCTTCCAACTCGTCTGCCAAGCGTGTCAAATGGCACGAAACGATGGCAAAATCCACCCTATGAGGCAGTCTTTGGCCTCAAGGCTGTAATGGATTGAAAGTCATTTATGCTTTTACCACTGGTTCAAAGAAAAATCCTTTGTACTGGGAAGATCCAGCAAAAACCAAGCGGGACATTTTTAATAATAGTTCACAATGTATGATGTACAATTATAGAAACAGCATGACAGTGAACACCTCATCCCAAAGTGTTTATTATCAATCATGCATTTTTAGTACTATAATAACACTTTTTAAAGCCTTATGATTAATCATCATCATCATCATCATCATTACAGCCCTTCACAAGTCCACTGCTGAACATAGGCCTCCCCCACGGAATGCCACAAAGCACGGTCCCGAGCCACCTGCATCCATTGACTTCCTGCGTGTCTTACCAGGTCGTCACTCCATCTAGTGGGGGGACGCCCTACACTTCGCCTGCCGGTACGAGGCTGCCACTCGAGAACCTTTCTTCCCCATCGGTTGTCGGTTCTTCGAACTATATGGCCGGCCCATTGCCACTTCAGCTTACTAATCCTTTGGGCTATGTCGGTTACTCTGGTTCTACTGCGGATATCCTCATTTCTAAGTTTATCACGCAGAGAAACCCCGAGCATAGCCCTCTCCATAGCTCGCTGAGCGACTTTGAGCTTCCTCATACGGCCAGCAGTGAAGGACCACGTCTCTGATGAATTATAAAAATATTAAATTTTTAATAGATAGAACATGTATATTTTAATCAAGCGTATACTTTGTCTCATGAAGGAATTACTGAATCTGGTATTTTGTACTTGTTCCTACTATTTACAAATTAAAATTCAGTATTCTTAATAAAACCATTTCGTTTTTGTGTATGTACATGTGAATAAACACTAATTTAACTTATAACGAAATACCAAATAAGTATTGAGACATAAAGCTGCAAAGACAATAATTTTTTGGCGGATATTAAAAAAGAAATAGAGTCCAGACAAATTCCCGCTGCACCTGAATCGGAAGCAATCGGAAGGGGAGATCGAAAGCATGCCAATATCAGCGATTGAACATTTCCTTCCCGCTCCAAACGCCTCATGAATTCAGAAAGCTAGTAGCGAGACTGCTGACTCTAGCATCTGTGTAAAGTCCACGTCCGCAAACTGTGTCTGAATATATTCAACTTTGTGAAATTCAGAGCTGCGTTATAATTAATTTTAAATGCACTAATCTTTATACTTAATGTAGGTACTATTAAAATCAATTGCCGTGCGTTAGTTTCACCAATGGCTCCACCGATTTTGGTTTTTTTTGTGTGTTTTTGAGAGGGTTCCTGAATGGTTCGGATTCAAAATTGAAGCCGGTAGGTGACGCTTTTGTAGAGATCCAAAATCACCCATTTGAAGCGGGGCGAATCACTAGTTTTTAAATAATTAAAAATTAAAAATTTTGTACAACCGACTTCAATGTAAATTATTAAGAATAACTCAAAAACTATTGGTCAAACCTTAATCAAATTTATATGGGACCACATGTGAGGCATCAGCTTTCAAACAAAGAAAGAATTATCGAAATCGGTTCACCCAGTAAAAAGTTATGAGGTAACACACATTAAAAAAAACATACAGTCGAATTGAATACCTCTTCCTGTTGAAGTCGGTAGAAAAGAACATTCACCTCAACTGAAAGAGAAATTGCAGTAATTTTAAATTATACAAACAACTTCTAACAGGTGCACAAATGGTTACCCGTTTTGTGTCTCAATATACGTGCAGCCATCTACAAACAAAGCAGGATACTCGTGCGTTGTCACCTCTCGCTCTCGCTCTCGCTCTCGCTCTCTATAATCTTCAGACCAGTTATGTGGTATATTTCAATTTAATTAAAAAACTCTGCAATAATGTGACCATACCTCTACTTCCTTTAATTATGAAACACATAGCAAGGAGATTGCGAAATAAAAATGACTCTCCATTCTTACGAGCTCTAATGTCAAAAGCCCTCAACGCGCTCTCGGCGTCTCAACGATGCTTCTACTAAGGAATCTTACGAAGAAAGCTTTTTAAATAAAATTTTAAACATGAAATAAATTTTTAGTGACGCGAGAAAAATAAAAGACATATTCATTGAGGGGCGGTGAAGTGCTCACTGTAAATTACATAGTACACGAGTGACCCGGGTTCGATCCGCGCCGGCACCAATTTAATTGTTAATTGCAATTTTAAGTGCTGATTTACCACGTGCTCGGTGATGAAGGAAAACATCGTGAGGAAAACTGCATGTTTGATGAAATAAAATATTTCGAAGACATATTTTTTTTATAAAATAAGGTTGACAAACGAGAACAGAGCCCATGTGACGGTAAGCAGATGCTGTGGCCCATAGAAATCAACATTTATCTTCGATTAAGAATAAAAATGCAGATGAGTTGTCACCGTTGAGGACTACGATGGAATGCCCAGTAAATAAATATATAATGAGAAAAGAAAAAATTCCAGTAAAAAGGGTCTCCGGTTCTCTACACTCACCATACGAAACACAGTATCATTAAGCTGCTGGTACTTTATGCTGGTATTCTGTGAGAGCGTGGTCCTACCCCGGTCAAGCCGACCCATTCGTGCCGCAACCATAATAGGCGCAACGTGGCCCTACCACTGACTACTACTACGGCCCTAACATTTAGTGAAATCCGCCAACACGCATTGAAGTAGCACGAGCATTATAGCAGCGGAAAGTATAAAATCTTTAACTTTAGTTTTCTTTTTCCATTCATTGAACGCGTATAGAGTCCCCTTTAAATATTATCCGAGAAACCGTAATCTATAGCAATTTCAAGGGTGAAGAAACTTTTTAAAACTGTAGCGGAACATCGACACGGATCGGGAATCCGAATGACGGAAGATGAGGTTGGGTTGTACCGATTTGTATTTGACGTCGTTCGCGTTAAATTAGAAACTTCTGAGCTGCAGATGGTTCGTAATGCATTTTTGATATTGCCAGAGAAACGCCATCTGGGTCTTTATAGGCATGAACATAAAAAGCCCGACGCATTTGATACTAAATAAGTGTTCGCTTCCATAAGTGAATAATAATTTTCCGACTGAGGGAAATTACTGAGTGGTTTTTGCCCGCAATACAATTAAACTGGAATTAGACCCTTGCGGTGGATAGTTATACTCGTAATCTTTCAATGTTTAGGTTTAACACAGCTTTAAACTATAAGTTAAGTGGTTTTTACTATAATACTGTAATAATCCCTGATTATTGTTTTTGTGTATTTATATTGTTTTGTAGTATTTCAATAAAATACATAAAGATACTCAAGTTATGCCGTGTAATGGCGGCATAAGAATGAGAACCTATTACCCTGTATCATACCGAGGATGTCGTAAGAAGTGACAGAGAGAAACTGATACAGGAGGTGGGTAGCAGAATCTTTCTGTTAACAACAAAAAAGTTCGGTTGCCAACATGCCTGCCAAGCGTGCCAATGAAAACAAAAAAAAAACAAATGCCATCCCCCTAAAGCAATCTATAAGGAAGTCCTATGTTTAGCGGTAGATGTTTGAAAGCCTGTAATGAATGATAGAATAAAAAGTTTTATGTAACCCATATGAAATTAAACTGTTCCAAATAAGTAAAATGGTGGAAAGGTTTCATTATTCATTTACAGGTTGAAGTTCGTCTGGGTCGGCTTCAGCTTTGTATTTTAGCCGCCAAACATTAGTGCACGTTGTCTTTCGGTTTGATGAATATGAAAGCCAGTATAATTACAGACTGTGCGGCATTTCATCGGCTTGACAAAGAGCCGAGCGTATATAATATGCTAACTGTATACACATAATAATGTAGTGCATTCCTGTCAGTCAGCGGCTTTTAATTAGAAATCTATACAAACAAATAAAATTGAAATGTTTGTTTGTAATGTCAAAATAACAGCTTCTTACTAAATGAATATGAAAGTATATACGGTACTTACAACAAAAAACAATTTTTAATTTTTTTCTGTTTGTCTGTTTGTTTTGGTTAATCTCCGAAATTGCTGGACCGATTTGGACGGAACTTTCACTGGCAGATAGCTGATATTAAAATGAGTAATTTAGACTCCGTTAGTTAAAAAAAAGGTTCCGCGCAAAAAGTTAAAACCAATAAAATCCAATCTTAATAAATACCACTCAGACGAAGTCGCGGGGAACAGCTAGTAATAAATAAAACTAGACAACAATTTAGCAAATGAACTAAGTGCAAGAATTCTCAATTTGTTAGTAGCGGAAGGAATCAAGACGAAATTTAACGTGAGATCGTTAATGGTACAAATATCGCAGTTAATTGGAATTGCGAACTCCTTCCTCTCACTCCACTAATGTATGTCATTAGTTGGGACTGCGCTTAGTATAAATATAAATCGTTTTAATTTATAAAGCCTTGTATTTATCAAATAAACTGTACTGTGCATTGCGAAATGTTAAATAGTAAAAATTCAGTGTTGAAGGTGATAAAGATGCGTTACACTAAACTTGTAAATAGTGTGTGCCACTCACTGATAACTTTGTAATTTTTAAGTGAAATTTTTAAATTACAGGACTGCATAATAACACATATTATATTTTTCTATTGTATATTGACCGTTAAAAGTGAAAAAAGAACAATATTCGCGGAGTTTCTTTTTGCTGAGACAAACTGGTCCCACGTACGCAACGTATGCAACGTTGCGTACGTGGGACCAGTTTGTCTCTGCCTTAAGCAGACGGCTCCGCGGTGCAGTGGCTTAGAAATGAGTTGCAGTACTGAGGGCCGCGGATTCGAACCCGCACGGAACAAGTATTGATATGATCTATAAATACTTACGTCGGGATGTTTGTTCTTTAGCAATTTATGTTTGTAAACTGCCTCCACAATACAGGTGAAAATTCTAGGGTCGGGGTAACGTTTTATAAAAAAAAAATATAAACTTAAATAAACTAGCAGCCCACTTAGGGGCCAACTCGTCGATATCGGGCGTACCCCAGGCGTACTCCAGGCGCGCCGGTGTGGCGGCGGCAGCACGTGCGACGAATGCAATCGGCCAAAACGAAGACACGTTATTTACCCGACTGACCCCCACAAAAAGAGCGCTCCTCTCAGGATTGTGCTCCGCCCGGCCGTTGAATTTTAAACGGATGCCGACAAACGCCACTATTTTACTGATTTCGAGGGGCGCGTTTCGGATATGCGGGGAATACTTAATGCTTTTGAATTTGTCGATATGTATAAATATACAAAAATTCACAACATTAAGAAACGTTATGTAATCTGAAACATGTAAGTGCTATTTTTTGTATAGAATAAGGGTGGCGACGAGCACACAATCCACCTGATGGTAGGTGGATGCTGTGGCCTATAGACATATCTACATCTATTCTCGATTAAGAATCAAAATGCAGATGGAATGGCTCGTTTCAAGTCAAAATGGTCTCTGTTTTTCTACACTCACCATACGAAGCACAGTAGCATAGGGATGCTATTTTACGCTGGTATTGTGTGAAAGCGTGGTCCTTCTCTGATAGAGCCGACCCATTCATGCTACAACCATAATAAAGCTGCAGCATGGCTCTACCACGTGAAACGTATTTTACTAATTATACGCCAGTGCTTGATTATTCAGTATGAAATTCACTACATTCTTTGTGACGTCGTGACAGGATCAGTATGTAGCAATTGCTTACATGGAACTGTGTTGTAATTTCTTAGCGGGAATGAAAGTTCACACGATACGAACCAATGATTCGCATCGAAACATGTACCCACCAACCCACCCACATGCTACTTTACAATATCAAAATGCAGTGTAGCAATTTAATTCACAGTGTGTTCACTGTTTATAAACCTGCAAATGGAAACCTTAAGAAAATTATTTAAATGTAAAGTCACAGCCTCCGTACGGCTCATTGGTGGGTACAGACATTCTCCTATTTCTAGGAAACCTAATTCTTAGGAAACAAAAGTCCACCGTGCTTCACCAGTGGGACTTTATTAAGTAAGACGGGGCAAACAAGCGTACGGCTCACCTGATAATAAGTGTCGATCGCCACCCATAACTGCTACACCAGGAGTTGCAGGTGCGTTGTCGGCCTTTAAAATAGTAGGGTCTTATCTTGAAGGTCCCTAAATCGTATCAGTCCGGAAAAATCGCTGGTGATAGTTGAATTTCACGAGAAATTGTGCGAGGTAGAAAACTAAACTTCTTCATAATACTTTTAATTTCTATGATATGCAGATGTTTTCCTCGAGTTTTAACCACAGAGCACGCTGTTGAAATTACAATTGACAAATTAGAAAGAGTCGGTGATCGACCTAAAAGGTCAACCTAGTTTGAAGAGCACCAAACCTCCCCCAATTGCGTGCACTATCCCCGTCACTACTAATATCAACACCACTACTCCCAACACCACTAAGTACTTCCTAAGATGTCTTAGCGGTCAGCCACCGTAGAGTCTAAAGAGAGGGCGGCAGTTGCTCTTCAAACTAGGTAAGACACATTCTTTTATTTTATCACTCGGATCTTAGCTACTTTTCATCATCTTTAATATAATGGACTTACGCAAAGTAACGTCTGATTCTATTAACTAATTTACTTGATCAAAAACGTTGCAGTAAATATTAAGTTATAACACTTGTTTAAATAATTTTTAAACAGAAACTAATACAAGTTCATAATTTACTAAAACTCTTCAGCTTAATTAATTACTACGTTATGGCGGCAGTAAACAAATAAGCTAATACATTCAAAACAATATTTAACAGTGAATGTGTACACACGGACGCCGATACTAACAACCACAACTCTGTCCCTCTGACCTCATGAATTTTTACGACCGCTGTAAGTCACAATATATTCATTCTTGCGCCAATCGTCAGAATTATTAGTAAACGAAAAGCTATTTAAATAAAAACAGTTATTTATGTCACATATTATAAAGACATGAATCGAATAATGTAGGGTACACATTTGTTGTCTTACGACAGCCTTTTTAAATGTTAATGAACAATAAAATGTTTGACGATATCATAATAATATGAATCATTATATAAGCTGTGAAAAGCGACTATGTATGTGTGGGTGTGAACGCGTGTGTGTGAATATTTCAATACATAAATGTAAATAATCGATTGCACACAAAATACAAAATGGCAGAGTCACGCTGCAGCTATCATATGGTTGCAGAACGAATGGGTTGGCCCGACCGGGGAACGCTCTCACAGAATACCAACGTAAAATATCAGCTTAATGCTGCTGTTTTGGTATGGTGAGTGATGAAAAACAGATACCCTTTTTACTGGTTACGATATATTCCATCTTAGTCCTCAGCGATGACTACGCATCGTATTTTGATTCTTAATCGAAGACAGATGTAGATGTTTATGGGCAACAGCATCCACTTACCATTAAGTGGACTGTGTGTTTATTGGCACCTTTTTTCTATATAAAATACCTAGCTAGCATTGATGGCTAGGGTTTAAAAACATGTAGATAATTTCCATTTATCAGGAGCAAGTTCCCGACATGCTGACTGCGTGAGTAACGGAGAGCGGCCGACTCGTGATTCACAGTCACTCTCTGACCTTTGGTTACTTTTCTGCCCAGGTGTTCGTCTGAGTAGATAAATAAAAATAAAGCAACAAACAAACTTTCAAGCCACCTGACGGTAAATAGCGATTGCAGTCCATGGACACCTGCAACCACCTTCAAGCAACGAAGGCTACAGATGGGTTGTCATTTCTGAGGAAAAATATGAAACGCCTCACAGCCTGTTTTTATACTGGCTCTCTTTACCTTTCAGACCAGAACACAGCAGTGCAAGCACTGCTACTTGCCGGCACAAATATTCAAAAGGATTCCTAGGCAGAAAAGGGATTTTGCGAGCTGTAAGGGAATCTTTAGAAGATCCTCCACCCTATTTCCTTTTTGTATAGAATAAAGGTGACAAACGAGCACACAGTCCAACTGATGGCAAGTGGATGCTGTGGCACATAGACATCTATATTTAAAAATATAATATAGAGATTTCTATTTCAATGAACAGACAGAAATTAATATATAGAGCCCCGTCTTAATACACATTTATTTGTCAGATGTTTTATGATAGAGAGCAAGCTCTCCTGCTCAAGGACGCGACTCCGTATCGAGAAAGTTAATTTATTGGAATACGTTAGAGAGATGATGTATTCAGGTCGAGAGCGACGCGCCGCCCCGCGTCGCGTCGAGCCGACTATTGTGCGAAAACTATGAGCTCTGATAAATTATTGTATGTTAGACCTACGGTTATTTTCCATACATATTAATAAAATTTAAGTATTTAAGTATCTGTGTGTAACATTGAAATAACTGACTTTAATTTTATTAGCTCAGGGTGTTTGAAAAGAGTTTGAACTAAAATACTATGTTTAATTTTTACCATGTTCTCTCCTGATTCTGTTCAATAGATTTTTTCTAATACAGGTACATAATTTATTTTTATAATTTATCATTACACAAATTGGATATTATTCCTAATCCAAATTAATACAAATCTAAGAATGTTGATTACACTTGTAATTGATATGCATATCAGAGAGTGTAAAAATGTGTACGTTTTTGTGATAATGTTATGTACTGTAAGTGTAATTGTTAAATAAATAAGACGAGATGACTCATTCGTTTTGTATGCTACTTTTAATATATTTTCTGACAAAACCCATATACCGTTGTTGCAAATGGAATAACTCCTATGTATACAAAACAATATTTCTAAAGAACGGAAATAACTCATGTTTGCTCATTAATTAATGTGAGTTTCATGGCAAAGCAAATGTGAGATTTATTTGGTCTATAAATCTGGAAAAACACATGAAACACTTTGTTTAATGGATATTATTCATGATCTAATGTGATATGGCACATATTGTATTAGCAGGTAGCAGGCGCAATTTTACTTACAATTTTGAAAAAAGAACGATATGTATGCTCGTAGAGCACGTCACAATATAGCAAGCTTAAGCCTTTGCGTCTCGTTTCACAACTACTATGGACCCGTTAGTCCATTTTCCATAGCGTTCCCTAACGCTGTGCATTCCTCTGTCACAAACGCGACGTCGGATTAAAAAGATGAACACACAATTTATACGTGGTAGAGCCATGCTACAACTATATTGTGGTTGAAACACGAATGGGTTGGCTCGACCGGGGTAGGACCACGCTCTTACAGAATACCAGCGTAAAATAGCAGCTTAACGCTACTGTGTTTCGTATGGTGAGTCTAGAGAACCGGAGATCCTTTTTACTGGAAATGAGTCATTCCATGTTAGTCCTCAAGGGTGATAACGCATCTGCATTTTTATTCTTAATCGAGGATAGATGTAGATGTCTATGGGCCACAGCATCAACTTACCGCCAGGTGAACTGTGTGCTCGTTTGTTACTCTTATTCTATTAAAAAAAAACCGCACAACAACTACACTTGCACTATGACAACTTTACAGTGACTAAAGAACTACTAAGACTTTTATAACTTTAATCTTACTTCGCAAGTTATGCCTTAAGCAGTTTATTTCCTCTTTAAAGTTTTTGTAAGTAGTTTTTAAATAATTATAGTCTCCAGATTCTACAGTTGAATTTTTATTAGATGAGGAAAATTCGAAAGATAATTTTTTAATTCAATTTAGGCTTGTTTGCTCTTACAAGCGGATAAATGTATAACAAGTTCGAGAAAAATGTTACTCTTTTAATGGAATATGCATAACATCGCCCTCACCCGTCGCATTGAAGATATGCCTTAATCACTACGTTTCAACGATTTGCAGTACCTTTGGTGGTGCTGCCAGTCGCTGGTCTGGGTCATAAAGCGTCTGGCGTAATCACAATATATTGCCGCTAACTATAGGAAACCATAAGAAATTTCTAGAATTTCCCATAGTCGCTTCTTACGACACTCACAGGATGAAATTGGGCGATGGATTCGTAAGTAAAGAGTGGAGTGTAAAGAACTGAAGACCCCTTTTTTTGGAATCGAGGCATTCAATCCTCCTTATTACTTAGGGTGACAATACAACTACATTTTATTCTTAATCGAGGTTAGATGTAGATGTCTGTGGTTTTCAGCATCTACTTACCATCAGGAGGACTGTGTGCCCGTTTATCACTCTTATACTAAAAAATCTCATAGTCGCTTCTTGCGCACCTACGGGATGAAATAGAGTGATAGGTACTCCAAAAGATATTTATTAGACTGTCACTTACCAGAATAAATTCCGCTAAGAAAATAAAACGAGCAACGGTTGTATAGAAATTCCAATATAACGTGTACAGTGACATAATAAATGGAACGTCGAGTAGTCGGATTAATCATCGCTCGTTAATTTCTAAAAGTTGATTTGTATGAACTCGCTAAGTCCAACTGAGTACTGATGTCATGTCGCACTTCTTCTTAAACAGATTAGGTGGAGTGGATTATGTAAGTATTCGTAATGATTCACTCTTGACTACTCTGGAATCGACTGTATTACTCTGATTTAAAATTATAATTTTATACGTAAGCAAAAATGTGTGTAGATCTAAGCGTGAATCCTTTTGGGAATAGAACTTAAAAAGTTTGAAATTTCATTGAAGTCACTTAATTTACCAGGAGCAGGTCATGTTAATAATAAAACAGATACGGCCTTACTCATCAAAATCGAATCAATTTTATAAATACTTAATGCAGCTCCCTCTCTTTTCACTATATTACAATAGAAAGAAACAGATAGAGATAATAAATACTTAATTTAAGTAAGGGTTAATCAACGATTATAAATAAGACCGTTAATGTTTATATAACGTTTATACTTTGGAACTAAACTTTAAATTTATTATTACCCGACTGCCAAGGAAGGGTTATGTTTTTCGCGCGTATCTTGTATGTTTGTAAATTTCTTTATTACCTCGTATCTTCCAAACGGCTACATGGATTTTGACAATTAAGGTATCGTTTTATTCGTCTTAAAAACCCAAGTGTTCTTAGATAGCTTTTTGATAAAAATAAACAAAATGGCGGATTTTTGGCGCAAAATAGTAATACGTTAATAAAAAAAAATAACCAAACCTATCGAGTAGGGTATTAAAATAAAGGAAATTAAAAGGGGATTACAAAAATATATATAAGTTATATGTTTAAATTTAATTAGGAATAATAAATTGGTTTAAAAAGTTTTTGATAGCGTAAAAATGGGCCATGTTTGTGTCGGACCTCGTGCTATCATATGAAATTTAGTTCATAAGAGTGTGTCGGGACACTAAAAAGTCTAAAATAAAATATATAATTAAAAAAATCAAAAACCCGACTGCAAAAAAGACAATTTAAAAGTAATGCACTAAAAGACCGAAACAAGATTGAGAATAGAAAACAAAATTAAAATAAACTATAAACAGACTATATTGTGAGCTTAAAGCCTAAGTTAAATACCCGCATTAAGTTTAGTAGCAGGCGGGACCCAATTGCAAATTATAAACCGAAAGAAAATTAATGGGTTCCGTTTGCTACTAAACTTAATGCGGGTGTTTAACTTAGGCTTTAAGCTCACAATATAGTCTGTTTATAGTTTATTTTAATTTTGTTTTCTATTCTCAATCTTGTTTCGGCCTTTTAGTGAATCACTTTAAATTCTCTTTTGCAGTCGGGTTTTGATTTTTTATTTATATATTTTATTTACAAGTTATAACTAGCTGGAAATTAAGCCAACAATATTTGTAATCGATTTATTATTTCAAAGCAATAATGAAAAGATCTTCAGATTTTCATCAGACTCTCTATTGTCACCATTCCCCGCGTTCAGTGATTTAGTTAATGTATAGTAAATGTAATTTGCACAAATCAGTTAATTTTGACTTAAAATACAAGAAGGTGTAATTAAAAAATAGAGTCGCAATATCCCCTGTGAGGCAATCTTCGGCAGCAGGACATTAGTTTGTAACGTAATGGAGAATGAGTGTTATCTAAATTATAACTAACTTTTTCTTGTAGTTACTGCTAATCTCTTCCAAATGAGCTAAAGCTCAAGCTAATGTCAGAGGAATAAATTTCAGCTACTGTCATTAAACCGTCAATTAGCGTAGGTTAGTATAGTGAACCACTTCCTAATTATAACACGACCATTTAAATGATACGATCAGATGTATCCTGTCATCTGCCTGCATAATTGGATGCGAGACACTTTGTCTGGTTACATACGAACATCGAAGTTTGAGCAATTTCATTTCAAATTAAAGTTTTTCATGTTTTTTTTTGTAAAAGTGAATTGACAAAGAACTTACACTTCAGCAACTGCAGCCCATGGACACTTGCAACAAACTCGAACAACTACATATGCGTTGTAATTTTAAGGACTAACAGACTTAGATGGAATAACTCACAGACTGTAATTATACTGGCTTACTAAGCCTATCAGACCGGAACACAGCAGTGTAAGAACTGCTATTTGGCTGCAGAAATAGGTAAGAGGGTTACACCCACCCAAACGGACTCCTGGGCATTAAAAGAGTCTACCGCCAAATATTTCAGTATATTCGAGATACTGTTAATGCGTCTTCTAATTTATCTCATTTTAGTTCATAGAGGTAATCACTCATCTCTAATTTTGATTCTTCATTAAGTATTCTATAAGTTTTTTTGGGAATGACGACTGCTCATCATAAGATAGATTGCGTAAAATAATTTATGTGCTTAATTTGCATTTTGATTTCACTCGTCGCGGTGCATTAGTGCACTGTACACTCTCCCGCACATCTGTGCACTCAGATAACTAAAACAATTAGCGCAGGGACCGTGTGCAGCTAAATGCATTAACTCCGGAGATATTCCACACCTGGCAGAGTCAACGCACAATCGCATCAACACCGACACCGCCTCATGGTCTAGCTGTCTAGCGAATGTCGCTTTGAATATGTAGAATGGCAATTCCTCACGTCACATATTTATATGACGATTTAACATACAGTTAATTTAGTTTTACGGTACATTACTTATTCATCGGAGAAATAAAGTTAATATTACATTGTCAATTTAACTATTTTGTATTGTTTTGTAAGAAGTGGTTGGGCCAACTTCACAAATCAACCAAACATTTTATTTATTTTCTTTTTATATATCAACTTACTACCATATTTTCTTGTATGTTTGAATTGGAAATTTAAAGTTGTGATTTCTAAATTTTATTAGACATCAATGCTGCCTAATCTATAGAAATAAATAAAATTGAAGTGTCTGTTTGTAATGTCAAAATAACAGCTTTTCACTAAATGCATATGAAAGTATATAAGGTACTAATAACAAAAACACAATTTTTAAAATTTTTGTCTGTCTGTCGAAACAAACAGACAGTTTGTTTCGGCTAATCTCCGAAACGGCTGGACCGATTTCGACGGGATTTTCACTGGCAGATAGCTGATATTATAAGGAGTAACTTAGGCTACTTATATTTTAGAAAAAGGATTAGGGTTCCGCGCAACATAATTAAAACCCTAAATTACACGCGGGCGAAGTCGCGGGGAACAGCTGGTGGGGAATAAGCCTGGTATAACTTTCGTAAAACTAGAATTATTGTACAAGTAAGGATGACACGGGCCAGCTATATAGCTCGAAGAACCGACAACCGATGGGGAAGATTGGTTCTTGAGTGGCAGCCTCGTACTGGAAATCGAAGTGTGGGGCGGTTCCCACTAGATGAAGTAACGACCTGATAAGAGACGCAGGAAGCTGATGGATGCAGGTGCCTCGAGACCGTGCTTTTTGGCATTCCTAGGGTGGATATTCTTAAACCACCACTACGCAGTTCGACGGCTCCGTGGTGCAGTGGCTTAGCATTGAGTTGCAGCGCTGAGGGCCGCGGGTTCGAATCCCCCACGGAATAAGTATGGCCATACTATATAATCAAAGGGCCATTAAATGTCTACAAGCAATTGTTCCGAATCTGGATGTTTATCCTTGTGCAATTTATGTATGTAAACTGCCTCTACTATACAGGAGAAAATCCAAGTGTGTGGGTAACGATTTTTTAAATAAAAATTTAAAGTAAAAATAAAAATAAAAAATTATAAAAAAATAATATACCATATCAAATCCTTACCTGAATAGAGCAGAAGTGACTTCATTGTTCTGACCACACAGAAAATGTTATGAATGAAGTCTTGTTAAAACCATTGAGTTACTTGTTAAAACATATCGCGTGTCAGTACAGTTTGAAAGAAATAGTACCGATATTGTTTAGTCTAACCAAGATTGTGCGAGACTAACCTTTGGAATTCTTTACTGACATTCCACGGCAATCAAAACTTTGAACTCAGCTGCTTAATGAACGTTATTAATCTGGTGCAATATTTTATAGTACGTGATTTTTTCTTCGTTGCTCGAATTACTGGAATTGTTAATTATAAAATTTTAATTTCAAGTGTACTTGAAATCAGTGACACTCCTTGCAGAATAGTATTATAATGTCCTGAACATTTGTCTTTTATAAATTTTGAAGCCAATGTTTTTCATCATCGGACAACAAGGAACCCCGAGGGTTTCCATCAGAACAAGGTTGCCAGTTGAGAATATTTCTTACTCTTTGGTGTCGATCCATAGTTACTTCAACTTACTGATCCATTGGTCTGTTTGGTCTATTGAGGATATATTCTTTGCGGATTATAACATGCAAAGAAACTTCGAGTATAGCCCGATTTGCAGTATGACTATACTACACACACATAGCTCGTTTAGCGATTTTGAGCTTCCTCATACTGGGTGCAGTGAAGGGCTGCATACCAGTTTTAGTTGCCAGAACCCCTAACAGTTGACGTTTAACATTTCCTTACTAAATTGTTTTAAAGTGAAGACATTAAAGATAACAAGGAATTCATCACTTGTCTTCGTCACTTCGGTGCTATCTAACAATCGACACAATCACCATCAGTAGGCAGCTATTTCCTGACTAGATACTTCCACCCACAGCTTTAGAATTTAGGTCATGACCTAGACTACCTTTAGAATTAGTTAATTGCGTCTCAAGATGTATCAAACACTACTAATAAAAGCGTGGTCTCTGGTCTCATCACAGTCCACCTGATGGTAAGTGGATGCTGTGGTCCATACACATCTACATTTATCCTCGATTAAGAACTAAAATGCAGATGCGTTGTCACCCCCTGAGGACTAAGATGGAGTGCCTCGTTTCGAGTAAAAAGGCTCTCCGGTTCTCTACACTCACCATACGAAACACAGCAGCACTAAGCTGCTATTTTACGCTGGTATTCTGTGAGAGCGTGGTCCTACCCCGGCCGAGCCGACCCATTCGTGCTACATCCATAATAAAGCTGCAGCATGACTCTACCACGTAAAAAATGTAGAATGCAACTGCGGAAAATACATCGTTAATGGAAATAGCGCCTTTATTCAACAAACAAAATGAACAAGAAATATTATAAATGTCAAAATCATTAGTGATACTTACCAAGGTTTGCTTAGTGTTTTTGAAACCCTCTTAGCAATTTCTGCTGCCAAGCAGCAGTGCTTGTACTGCTGTGTTCTGGTCTGAAGGATCTAGAGAGTCAGTACATTTACTGGCTATGAGGCTTTGTTTGGTTTCAGTTGTCCATAAGCAATAGTTGCCACTCATCATTATGTGGACTGTAGTTTGTTTGTCGTTTCGATTTTATAAAAGAAATTTCGATGCAAAATGGGCATGAATCCCAACTGGTGTGATTTGTTGTGTAATAGTCGCTTATCTATGATACTGAAAACAAGCCTGACGTAATATTTTTAATTTATATCAATATTAGTGTAATCTTAGATAAATGGATCGAGATTTTTTTTTCTAATCGACCACAATATGTTCAGTTGATGGTGTCATCTTAGACTTCAAAACAAGTTAAGACACATACACAAAATAAAAACAAGTTGAAATGAAATATAATTATTATATCTTCCATGCAAGAAATTATAATTTCGTGTGTCGAGTATTTTTTTTTTCAAAACTACTACAAATTCGTCTATAAGCTTCCTCTTATTGGATATGTACAGTACACAAAATTTAAGAGATGTATACATCTGTGCTTGACTTATGTACTGCCTTCTAGTGGCCTGTACACTAAAATGTAAAAGTATTGTAAAACTAAAATAAATAAAGAGGATGCTAAAAAAATATGTTTTTTGTATTTTTTAAATCTACTATCGTTTTGAAATGAGGAGAAAAAACGGCTAAAGGAACTCCTTTTTTTATCTTATTTTTTATAGTAAATATTACATAGCATAGTATATTATGCAGAATAGAAAACGATAACAGACTCATTGGAAACTGAAGTATGTTTTAAGGTGTACTCAAAAGGGCTTAAAAATATATTATCTATTATATCCTTACATATATTTGAACAAGTATGATCTACATGTGTGCGTGTGTGTGTGTCAATTTTATCAATATTACGTTTTTCCCCCTAGACCGCTGCAGTACACACTTCCCCCACTAGCTTTACGGTTGGCTGGTAGAAAATGACATATATGGCATGGAGGGAAAAAGTGTTAGATAAATAAATATTGTGTGCTTGAAAGCCCTGGTAGGTACCAAATTCTAAAACTGGTATGTATCGCGCCACTGTCGCGTAACAACTATATGCCGCGCTTCATCCGTACCGTTGAGCACACGCCTGTACGCAGCCTGCCTAGTCACTTGGCGCTCTCGACTGCAGAGACAAGTAATAATGGAGCACGACTAGCGTGAAATCACACTTGGATATGTAGCCACCGTGACATTAAATTAGAATATTTCTTTGTACATATTTAATTGCTTAGCATGATCATTTAATCACTTACTTTTTCTTTTTGTAGTGAAAACTTCTTTAGGTGCGGTGGGCGATTTTGGATGGGTAAAATCTTATGAGTTTGCGTCACCGACATGATATAATAACAAAATATAATAATATAAATGTATATTAATTATTATTAAAATATTAATAAAAAAAATTGTTGCTCAGAGTACCGATCTGAAAACCAGACTAATGATAATATTTTCAATTTAAAAATTGTGAAGTTTAAAATTTTCATATCACAATTAATTTGAAAATACAAAAAAAAAAACACTGTTACTTCATAGTTTAAAGTTTTCACTCCTGTTGGTTGTCGCTAATGGCTGCCAATGTTTTTAACGTTACATTAGGATTTAATCCTGTATCTTTTTGACTTTTTACATACATAAAAGGGCAAACATCTAAATTCGGAACAATGATTTGTAGGCCATAAAAATACTTGCTCCGTCCGGGATTGGAGTCCGCAACCTGAGGCGCCGCAGACAAACGCTTAACCACTGCGCAACCTAGCCATCTACTGTACAAAAGACAAGATATCCATTTTCACACTTCAAAATATTGACAATGGTATATTTTAGGCACGATGTTGATACATGAATATTGAATATCCTTGTTATTTTTTATAAAATTTAAGTGAAAAAATGAGCGAGTCCACTTGATGGTAAGTGGCAGCCAACTTCAAGCAAATAAAGGCTCAAAATGATCACATCTTAGGAAGAATAACATGGAATTCCTCACAGCCTGTTGCCTGTTGTTGTACTGGCTCACTGAACACCTCAGAATGGAACCCAGAAGTACACGTACTGATACTTGGCGACAAAAACAGGTACGAGAGTGGTATCTATCCAGTCAAACTCCTAAGCAGAAAAGAAGTCACCACCTGTTTATTTCGTTCAGGCGACAATTTTTAAATATTTAAGAGGTTATGAATTTACACAACATATTATAGTGCCCCGAAAACACCCGCAAAACAAGTTCACCTACTTGACGTTAACTTCTCCCACCACATCGTATCTGCATTTTCTTAGATCTACTGCTACATACAAGCTTCGGCAAGACTGAGCCAGCGAAATATTTCGAGCCATCATTCGGTTATGAAATGCAACTTACAAAGGCTTGTAATTGCTGTCATAACTATAAACGACCATTTCACGTAAATAGAAAATAATGCCCAAAACCAATTAACACTATCCATACAATTCGGAGCGCTGGACTACTCGTGTAATAAGCTGTCACTACAGTAAGTGCTAATCCTTATTTATATTATAACAAAAAAGCGTTCCACTCGTTGAGAAATATTTCTAATGAAGTCCAGCATCACTTGAATAGCGGGCTCTATCTCATTAGTTCTTCATAATAACTCCCGAGCGAAGAACTCGGGGATAACTAAGCTGCCGCACACAAAATCTCCGGCTATTCACGCTCTCCAGCTTATTAAGATGTGTTGGATACACGCTGCCTCACAAAGGCGTACGAGCTCACCAACACGGTTTGGTCTAAGTGACTAACTCAAGACGATTGCGGGTGGACATAAAAAAGTAAATAAGAATGTTGACGCATTTAAATAAAGAAAAAAGAAATAATTTTTCGGATTTTAAAGCTTGTGCATATAACATTTCTTGAAAATTTATAGTGTCTGACTAATGCTTTTTTTTGTAAACAACTTCATTGTCAGCTCTAGAGTTATTTATTTATAATAAATTGGGTTATTTAATATTTATATATATTTTTATATATGGGTTATTTAATATATAGTTGACGTCAATGCTGAATATCTCCATAAATTGACAAAAATACGGTACTGAGTTACATGCATCCATCAATTACCTGCTTGTAAAATTAGAAAACAGAAACCCTATTTGAATGAAACTTTTATGGACCGCACTTTTTGGCAGTTTATGGGGAAGCCTATGTTCAGCAGAGGACTTTTGTTGGGCTGTAATTGTAATGATGATGACGATGATGATGTTTATTTATGTAAAAAAGTTCTGAATTTTTATTGAAATTAAATAGGAAAAATCGCTTTCAGCACATATCCTATCCCCATGCTGTCGGGGCGACGATATCATCGGTTCCGTCTGTATGAACAGAGGTGTTAATCCAGGTGTAAGCAGGCCCGCAGTGCAACACCTTCCGGCTCCGTAATGAGACAGTTACTTACAAACAATTACATTGTCTTGGTTGCGTTTAGGTTTAATTGTTTCGTCGCCGTGTCGCGATGAATTTAGTTAAATAAGAGAATTTTGGTTGAGAGAACTTTATTCTCATATATAATAATTTCAAATGAACATGTACAAAACGTCTGATGGTGACGTGGCGGTGTAAGAATATCCACTACTCCATATCGTCCCGTGGGTTTTGTAGCAAACGACAGAGGGAAACAAACCAGGAAATGGACAGCAGCGTCTTCCTAATAACAACAAAAAATAAAACAACTGCGTTTGTCAACCCGCCTACCAAGCGAGGTAATTATGGCAAATATCCCACCTATAAGACAATCTATAGGGATGCCTATGTTTAGCAGTGGACATTTGATAGGCTACAACGGTAACGGTGTGTACAAAACGTCTGATATGCACTAATTTTATATTTATTTTTTATTTTTTTTTATAAAACGTTACCTCCACACTAGGATTTTCTCCTGTGTCGTGGGGGCAGTTTACATACATACATTTCACAAGGACAAACATCCAAACCCGGAATAATTATTTGTAGGCCATACAAATACTTGTTCCGTGCGGGATTCGAACCCGCGGCCCTTAGCGCAGCAACGCATTGCTAATCCACTGCGCCACGGAGCCGTCTACGTATATATATATGTATCAAGACCATATAATTTAAGTTGTGATGGACTGTGGCAGTAGTAATGTATAATTATTATTCAAATAATGATGATTGTTTACATTAACTTATGAAAAATAGGTATAGGACATCCAATATACTACTATCAGTGTGCCTAGTGCGAGTTCCACAAAATCATTCGAAAACTTATGAAGAAACCGAATTTCTGCTGTACCGCATTTCATAATTCATTTCTATGTACAATATAATATAACTAAATAACTCTTCATACACACACACACACACATATACACACTCACACTCTCTCTCTCTCTCACACACACACACACACACACACACACACACACACACACACACACACACACACACACACACACACACACACTTTTGTAATTTTTGTAAATTTTTGTAGTTAAAGTCGAGTAATTTGTTTTTGTTATTTTTGGTTTTTAAATTAAAAAATGTATGTTTAGATAAGGAAGAGCGGGATTTCCAAACACAAGCATTACTTGCTTAAATGGAGATCCCAGTCAATGATGTCATTAATTTAAATTTGGTGAACAAAAATAAATTATTTTATTTATTTTTATTTTATCGCGTTAACCGAGTTAACGTCATAGGTATCGACAAGCAAAGACAAGCGAGTGTGAGGTGAATGGCGTTCTTTTATTCTCTTACGTTGGCAGCACGTTCCCGTCGTAAGCATAGACTTAGAATATACTGGCGTATAGACGACCTGACAGCCCGAAAAAGCGTGACCAATTTTGATTTGTCATTGTATGCGTTAGCTAGTGATGTACATTTTACTTACAAGGACTATCGAAAAATGATTGTTAAGGAAGCGGTAAAAAGATTTAAAAATATTGTTTAGTGCACGAAATTGAATAACTTCAAAAATTAACTGAATTTTACCATGATAGTTCTAAAATAATTAAAAAATATTCATATAACATGTTTCTGGGAATAAGCTAGGTAGGTTCTACCTGCCTTTTGTTGGATTGTTGTTCAAATGTATAAAATCCCAGGTGACTTTACCGATAAACTTAAAAAACTCTCCAAGAATCAGATCGGAAAGCTGTATTTTCGAGCTATGATCTTTGGAGAAAAATATTTACTGCCGTGAGCAGTTTCCCCGGAATTTATTTTTAACATATTGTTAATATAAATGGAATAAATTGTTAATATAATTTTATAAAATGTTTTGATTGGGAAATAAAAACGGGGACACGGAGTACATAATGATTGGTTTATTTTTCATATAAGTATTAGGCGTCGTCCTAATACAACACGATTACGCGATTGTCACGCGAGTAAGCGATGCGACCATCGAATGCTCGCGCGATATCAAAAATGGGTGTCCTAAAAGAACTCGAATAAGCGATCATAGCGCGAATTGACGATGCGAGCGGCCGCGGGTTCCGCTTCGCTTCGCAATTTGCGCATGGCATTGGCGCTAAGCATGGACGTCAGAAACGCCCAGTTTTTACTTTCTGGAAATATTACTCGGTCAATAAGTCCCGAGCCTAAGTAAGAAAAACATAATTTTTATTCAAAATTCAATTGTATTCATCAATATAGTCTCCTTCAAGAGTGATACACTCAGTCCAGCGCCGCTCTAACATTTCTATGCCTTTTTTATGATACGATTTGTCCAACCCTTCGAAATACGCTTCAGTTTCGGCGATCAATTTTTCATTTGAGGCAAATTTCTATCTGGATAGCATTTTTTTAGGTTAGAGAACAAATAATAGTCGCTGGGGGCTAAATCTGGCGAATACGGTGGGTGAGCAAGCAACTCAAACTTTAACTCTGTAAGTTTCGCCATGGTGACAACAGACTTTGACATGGTGCATTGTCCTGATGAAAAAGAACTTTTTCCTTTTGCATTTGAGGCCGTTTCTTCGCGATTTCCTCCTTCAAACGCACTAATAACGACATATTATATTCGCTATTGATACTTTCGCCCTTCTGTAGATAGTCTATAAATATTATACCATGCACATCCCAAAACACGAATGCCATAACCTTTCCAGCTGAAATTTGAGTTTTTGGTCGCTTTGGGCGGCTTTCATTGGTTGATATCCACTCACTTGACTGCCGTTTTGATTCTGGAGTGTAGTGGTGGATCCGAGTTTCATTCATTGTGACATAACGCATGAAAAAATCTTTTTGTTCCGCCTAAATAACTCTAAACATCGCTCTGAGGCTTCAACGCGTTGATGCTTTTGGTCAACGGTGAGTTAACAAACGCGGTACCTACTTGGAACAAAGCTTTCTCATACACAAATGCTCATGCAAAAGCACTACCTTTCTTCGATGTCTTTAGGTCGTCGGCTATCTTTTGCAATTTCATTTTACGGTCTTCCAAAACAATTTTATGAGCTTTTTTTATGTTTTCTGAAATAACAGCCTCATTTGGGCGTCCAGAGCGTTCAGCATTATTTGAGTCTGTTCGTCCGCGCTTAAATTCAGCAAACCAACGTTTAACTGTTGCTTTTGATGGAGAAAGTCCCCATAACACTTGTCAAGCCAATTTTTTGCTTCAACGGTATTTTTCTTCATTAAAAAACAATGTTTAATTAGCACTCGAAATTTTTTTCGTCCATTGTTTCAAAAATTTTCAAAGTGGCACCAAAAAATCACCGTAACTTTTAAACAAATAATTTAGAGGTTATGAAAATTTTGCACAGATTATATAGAAGTCTGTTCTTTTTAAAAATAAAAATTATTTTTCCCTTACAGCGCTATCTATACGTCAGGCTCGAGACTTATTGACCGACGTAATATATAGATGACCTATTCTGCTGGTTTTGACAGCAATGAAAAAAAACGAAATGGGTCGCAATGTGCTTTGTTGGAAATAAGACCGATATGTGGTGAATTTCAAAATTAATATAGGTCGGGTCCCTGCCCTTCAACCCGCTGCCCGACGATACGACGCGATTATCGCGCGAATGTCAATTAGGACACCTATTCGACAGCAATATGTTTGATCGCGCGTTCGTAAGAACTAAGTTCGCGCGAATAGATTTTCAAACAATTAAGTCGCGCGACCCCATCGCGTTAATGCCAATTAGGACACCTATTCGAGATCAGTATGTTTGATCGCGTATTCGTACGAGTAAAATTCGCGCGAACTTGCGATTATCGCGCATTCGCGTTGTATTAGGACGACGCCTTACTTTTGATAATTAAAAACATTTAATAATTAAATACATTATAGAAGTTTATTTTAACATTCGATTTAAATATGAATGTAAACTTAATAATTTAAGTAAGAAAACTTGTAGGAATCAGTTAAATAAGATTGCTCTGTTTAAAGGCCAATATGTTTATGAGGCTTCATCATGCTTCATGTTTATATTCTTTCATGTGTCCCTGAAAACTATAAAGTAATAATAAATTTATTAACATTTTAGCTGCATGAATTTCAAAAACATAATGATCTTAACAGAGTAAAGTGCACCAAGTGTCTGAGGATACAGATGCACTCTCTATTCTCTCAATCTCGGTATTTAAAAAAATGGTCACTCATTTATGGACTGACCGCGACAAGTGAAACTTAATCTCGCAGATCCAGTAGCGAAGCTATGGCTCCAAACTAGGGCAAGCCCAAGATATGGTTTTGTTGTTATTAGCAGTTTTTAGATGAGCACTTTAACATACTTCAATTTATCACAAAGAACACTATTATCCTCCATTTTCACTAAAAATCTATAAAAAAGCATAAATTTTCAACTCTCAATATTTATTCGCTCAAGTAAACACACAGAGTAAACATTGAAATGTGAAGTGAACTTGCAAAGGTATCGGCCGCGCTAGACTAATGACTAACTTCACACTAAAAGCCGGGCTTTTCGCTACGTACAAATTGCTATATAAACAATCGTAGTTATATTTCATTATAGAACATTTTACCACAGGTTAGAAAGGGAGCGATCGTATTCTCGAAAGCCCGGTAAAAACCCACGCGTGAGAGAGAGACAACTAATTTTTATGACAACCTAATCGCGCAGTTTTGCCGCGTGTTGACGTTATAAGGCCTGTGTATATACAGTAATCTATGGCCTGTGTAGAACAGGTCAGCGACAGCGATAGAGAAGCGCGCGGGAAATTCGAAATAGTTTGAAACAGTTTACGAGTTATTTTATTAGTTGATATTATTGATTGAGCAGTTGGATAGGACAAGCCCAGCTTTTCGGCTTCTATGGAGGTGTGGCCGGTGGAAGGAAAAGGGGAGATCTCCCGCCGGGCAAGGTGATCGGCCCGGGGAGCGGCCAACGCTCCGAGTGGTAGTTCGGAGCTATTCTATATATACTGTTTTTGCTTCGGAACTTTGATAGCGCGATTTAGGCCTTCGATGTATTTCGCTTGTGGCGCGACGACAGCGCCGCCACAGAGGCTTTGCTACCGCGCAGATCTATTGATCCGCGCAGCTATTACTTAACCACGAGTTACTCTTCTCTACGATTAATGCTGTAGGGGGATGATCCACGCTATTTAAGCCCTCAGCACAATGTCGTCGGCCGTCAAGCATGAATCGGGCATCGAGCGTTGTGAGTATCAAATACTATGGAATTTGTACTATCGCGTCTCATGCACGGGCGTCTAGTGGCGCTTCAGGAGCATTACTAAATATCTATACCTGACTACGCTAAAAGTTTTATCATTGTGACTTGGGAATATAATCCGTAGTTCCGAAGCTCCGCTCAACCCCTTGGGGAAAATAGCGTGATGCTTTGAATATTGTACTAGTGTGACCATGAGGCTGTGCGGTTGGTTAAGTAAGGTTATACATTTATTTTGGTTGATAAATAGATACTTAGTTGGGTTCATAAAGGCTTAAAGAGGATAATCTCATGATTTTTATCTTTGATCTACTACAGTTTTATTATGTATAAAAATCTGTCTCTATTTTTATCTAAAGTTGTGAAAGTTAAATTTTTGAAGTCTTATTATAACAATATTTTACTTACTGGTAGAAATAATGTAGAAATGACTCCTTTTAATAAAATTGTTTTTATTCTACTTTTTCTTATACTTCTCAAGAAAATGTTTGCTGCAAATTGTTGAGTTCTTCTTTACATTCCAACCAACCCGTCCAATCAACCCTAACCATTTTTTCTAATTATAGAATCCGGAGGGAATCTGTTTGACAAACGGCAAAATTAAACTAAATTTTAGAACGCAAACCGAGGACTTATTTTCTTGTTGTGTGGGCAAGTCTATCGATTCATTATAAACATTCAAGATAAATATCGCCATTAATTTTGATATAGTTGAGTCAATCCCTAGCGTACATGTAAAATATTTTGTATAAAAATGTATTTACCAAATTCATGCAAATTATAAACAACGTGACTTTTTTCTTTGCAAAATATCAAAATTAACAAAATAATTGAAAATATTCTATATTTTAAACAGTATATAACATAAATTTTAACCAAAAATAAACGCTTCATAACATTGACGACGTCTTGAGAATTACCTGTGAAATATGCAATTATCAGGATTATTTCTATTATTAACACCACAATGACTCACAGAACAAGTAACTATTTTGGAAAAAAGTTACTTACTAAAAATAAACTCTAAAAAATTACAAAATATCTAGGAGCTATTTTTTGCGTGCCGACTTGTGCCGACCTGTCATTCAAAATCGATTACAGATTCATGAGATTTGGTATCCTTTTCTATCTTGCATTTTTGCCATAAGAAAGTTTCTTCTCCCTTGCACACTATGTTGGTCTATACGCCAGTATATTCTAAGTCTATGGTCGTAAGATATACTAACCAAATTGAGAACGACATTTTTATTTAGTGGTCTTAATATTACCATCTGTCTATCAAAGTTGTGGTTATTATAGCGATCTTTATTACCTATTTGTTTATGTTTCGTTTCGTTGTTTGGGTTTCGACAGTTTGTGTTAGTATTAAGAGATTGTGAATTAGCCATTTAATTGTTAATTATTGAAAGTATTAAATTGAAAGCAAAAAAACATGAAGATGTTTTCGTTCTAATGTGATTTTATGGTGACATTTATGGAGCAGTAAATGGAATTTAGTTACTTAGTGTTAAGTGAACTTATGACGAGTGTGTTTTAACTTATGAGGTTTCACAGACTAGAATTTATTAGATTTTCGGCATGGAGGCCTTAGCAAAGCATCCTCTAATGCAAGCGATAGGATGGCCTGTATGAAGAATTGGGAGGAATTGACTTAATTATTGAATAGTGATGGTAAGAACTTGGTTTTATCAACCGCTATTTACACAAAAACTTGAATACTTTCTTGGAAAAGGTCATATCTATCCTTAAATTGCCTGTCATCGGGGTGTAACAACGGACTAAAATATGCACGAGCTCTTGCTTCAACACTAGCGTTATAATAGCACACATCTATTATTATTAGTTATTAATGCCTTTGCGGCTGCAAACATCCTCCAAACGAAAAAAAAAAACGTCATGCCAAAATTATATATCGTTCTCACAAAACGAAATAAAATTAACTCTTCAACACTTCACACAAAACTTTTATTCTTATTCTTCTATCTCACTGTAAAAATCTAGGTGAAAACTTTTTCGATATCGACGGTGTAAAGTTTACATAAGTTACGTCTCGAACGATCGAAATTGGCGCCCGCACTCGCAAAATACTTGAAACAACCAATCACGTGCGTTAACGTTCTCACTGCCGAATGCGAGTCAATGCTCGATGGTCGATATCGATGACATAATAAACTCGCACTCATGAATTATGATTCCGATTATTGCCACTAGTTGGCGCTGATTTTATTCCATACAAATCGTAGTTAACTTTTTCGGGATCGAACACGTAAAAAAACTCACACTAGGCACGCAGAAGCACACATAACCGCGTATTTGTAAGTATTTATTGCCAGTGGAAACGGCGGCGGAAATCGGAGACATTGAAAAGAAACAGTTATAATATATAGTCATGTAATAGACGATTTCAGCGGAAGGATAGAACAGTTATGAGGGCTAATAATCTTCCATTCACCAGATGTCGCTAGTTGGGACTGAGGTTAAGATTTTGTTACACAACATCATAATGCCATATAAGTAACATTTTAAATAAAAGTTTAACAATTTCTAGAGTATTATATAAATACACAAAACAATGCCTCAGTGGTTTGCTTGTTAATATTTTTCACAATTTTTACTCTTTTTTTTCAACTTTTAGAAATAATTGGAGTTTGATTAAAGATGGTAAAAATTATTTTGCGTACATATAATTTTTACCATCTTTAATGTAATGGATTTCTGCAAAGTAACGCCTGATTCTATTAATTGTTGTTTGGTTTATCCATTTCTAATCTAATTATTATAAAATATAACTCATAATACAAAAAGAAACATTAACCCTCACATATTCATAACAAATTAACTTACTCGCCATGTAATCTGTCAAGTATTTCACCTCTTTATTTACTCACATGAGTAAATAAACGGAACAGAGACAAAGCTTCTTAAGAACGTGCAAAATTGTTACCTATTTTGGTAGGGTTGTCACAATAGGTGAAGACAAATTATACAAAACAATATCTATCATATTATTGCATTGTCACTGAAGTTACGGTATACAAAATTTCAACTCAATCAGACATCGGGAAGTGGTTCAAATCTTACTTGCAATATGTGAACTTAACCCACATACCTACTACATACCAACCCACCCACATACCTACAATCAGTCTATGTCTATGTCTAATAACAATAAAAAGGTAAAAAAAAATACCCTGTAGTATCATCTTCTTATTAAAAAAAGGATCATATAATAAAATAAAGGTACTTACTTGAAAAAGTAATAATCAAATATATACTTACCTATTGTACTCCTTGGGATTGTAAAAGTATGACATATTTTTAATTTTTTAGTATTATTCATACACACATTACAATAAACAACCATTATTAATAATACCACGTTTTTACATTAAAATGCCTGAAACCCTGAGATTGTTGTCCACTGGCTGTACCAGCGTAACTGATTTTTTCCAGTCTTGCCGCGTACGCGACAAGCGGCCAGTGGTCACGCACACATGCCCCGCGTGCTTGTAGTAGTGCAACCGATTCGCGCGGTTGTATGAAGCTTTATCTCTGGTCCGTTTATTTACTCATGTGCTTAAATGGCGCCGCCCTGGTAGCAAAAAAAGTCGTGGACGCCATCATTGAAATAGCGAAACGTAGTGACATAGGCGTCTGAATTAATTACGCAGAGTGATCTGACCGATAATCAGGCTGGTTTGTGATCTAGTTAGTTTTGTTCACAGCTGCTGGATGCTCTTTAGTTTCCGTTATTCAAAGGCTGCATTCACAAATACGCACACACCACTACATTGTATAAAACGACGAAATTCGACGAAACATAGTCCGGGATTTGTAATTGATCTATAAAATAATGAGTCTCCATAATAAGCGATAAAAAGGAGTGTGTTAGATGGCGTAGGAAAGGGGTATTTTTTATAGAAAAAGGGTGGCTAACAGATACACAGTTCACCTGATGGTAAGTGGATGCTATGGCCCATAAACATCTACATCTGTCTTTGATTAAGAATTAAAAGCAGATGCGTTGTCACCCCTATGGACTAAGATGGAATAGGTACCTGCTTTCCAGTAAAAAGGTTCCCCGGTTCTCTACACTCACCATATGAAATAGCATTAAGTTTCTATTGCACGCTGTTATTATGTGAGACCGTGGTCCTTTCCTGGTTGAGCCAACCAATTCGTGCTACAACCATACTATAGGTGCATCATGGATCTACCACGTGCAAGGAGGAAGACATCTTCTGCACGTGAAACCCAGCGAATATTTTAAATAAAAAGTTAACAATATTGAAAATGAAATATAGATCTAATCCCCGTTTTCTAGATCATTTCTTTACGAAACTCTTATAAAACGTCTGATATTGCAATCGTCAGTCCACCTGCTCAATGTATGTTATGGCAAATGCTTCCTACAACGGTAGGATCTCATATCAAGTAGTGATATCTCCCAGGCTGATATTATAGGCCTCATGCTCGTTTGCCCCTTCTTCTATAAAAAAATGAAAATAAAGGAAGCATACAATGTGAACATACACCGGTGTGAGTAAACGCATCAGGAATATGAAGGGTAGTTAAAATTATTTGTAAGTATGTCGGGAATTGTTTAAGTGCGTCCTCTTAGTACGAAGTGCGCGTTATAAAACGTTGCAGCGAACATAAAAGTATAATTCTAATTATACTTTTATGTTCGCAGCAAAATTGTCGGCCCGCTCTTTATCTGGGAAGAGAGCACTTTTTGTAAGAATAAAGTCATCAGCGCGCTCACGACGCCCAGTTAATTGCACGTAATCAGCGAGTAACGCGGTATGTGCTGGCTCGCAATCACACGAGAATTAGGCCGCGTACACATGGAGCCGGCACCGGCGTTCACATTAGTGTTTGCCTGTAAAATCTAAATAAAATCTCGTAGATTTTATTTAGGTGAAGCTGTAATGAATCGTGCCTTAATAAAATTACGTTTAAAATTATATAATTGCTCAGCATTTAATTGGATGCAAATTTTTGTGATATGTCTGGTAGCCGGATGAAACATGTTGAGAATTAGATTTAGGTCCACAAAAAATAACTCCTAGGATAGTTTTTTAGAGGCTAGGGTTCCTTTTCTGGCTAGGAGTTCTTCTAGGTATGTAGCTAGGTGTGTACCTTTCTCTTACCTATTTCTGACACCAATGATAATTATACTCACTGTTGCGTTATGAATTTGAGATTAAAAGAGTTAATGTTCTGGAATCGCGATTGCGGTATTTATTTATTTTTTTATTTATGTAGGGCACATGATTAAATATAGGGAGAGGAATAGAGAGCCAGTATTATTTAAGAAATGCATTCTATTTTAATCCTCAGAAGTGATAACCCATATAGAGTCTCCTTTTTAGGGTTCCGTACCCAAAGTGTAACCAACGGAACCCTATTACTAATACTAAGCCTCAGCTGTCCGTCCGTCTGTCTGTCAGTGGGCTGTATCTCATGATCCGTAATAGGTTGACAGTAGACATTTTCACAGAATGTGTATTTCTGTTGCTATAACAAAAAATAATAAAAATGGAAATAAATTAAAAATTAAAGGGGGCTCCCCTACTACAAACGTGTATTTTTGCCTACACAGTATTAAATCTTGTACGATGGTACGGAATCCTTCATGCGCGAGTCCGACTCGCACTTGGCCGGTTTAACTACTGTAACGACTTGCCATCAGACGGGTAGTTAGGTCGTTTTGTTTATTTGATATAAAAATCTCAAATTAATTTTTTTTTAAATTGTTCTGTGTGTATATAGGTATTTATATTATATAATATATCAGAACAATATTTACAAGAACACAAGGTGGCAGGACTCCCATTTTGCCTAAAAGTCCGTCTGTAGGTACCAGCCTCTTATCTATTTCTTCCGTCAAATAGCAGTGCTTGCTCTACTGTGTTCCGGTCTCAGAGGTACAGACAGCCAGTGTATAGTGCCAGTACAGGCTGTGAGGTATTCCATCTTAGTCCGAAGAGGTGATAATGCATCTGGCTGCAGGTGTCCATAGACTGCAGTAACCACTTATTACCTGTGGTGGACTCTAAATTCGTTTGTCACTTTAGTTTTATAAAAAAAAGAAAAATTAAAGAAAAAGAGATTCGCAATACTATCAAGTATGACATTAACACAACGTTAGTACACCGCCAAGATGATATGTTGTAAATTTGGTAGATGAATTAAACTACAAATCCTATCTCAAATATAAATAAGAGTACACGAGTGCCTCCCGCGTGCATGTAATAACAAGACGCGCGGTTCCACGTCGCGACTCGACGGCGAGTGTAATCATGTCATAAATCATCGCCGACGGGAAGTATTAAAGTCGCGAAGCACTCGCACTGTGTAAACGCAACCTGTCTATTTTCTATTTTAGCAAGGAAATCATATATTCTAAAAATTTTGTGTCATATATGCGGTTGTTTTTTTTTATGGAAGAGCAATCGGGCAAGCGGCTTACCTGGTTGTGTTATATGGTAGGGTTTTTAAAATCATAACTAATAGCCGGCATATACATTACGTGCCTAATCTCATTCCGTGGGTGATGTCATTGGGAACGACTTTTTTTAATTTTTTTTTTAATTATGTTATAACTAAATAATACTAAACAATTTATTACAGTACTTGTACAATATACTAACAAAATGATACACCATTTCATACGTGGTAGAGCCACGTTACAGCTATATTATGGTTGTAGTAGTAATGGGTCGGTTCGACCGGGGTAGGACCACGCTCTCGCAGAATACAAGCGTAAAATAGCAGCTTAATGCTGCTGTGCTTCGTGTGGTGAGTAGTGTAAACGAGACATTCCAGCTTAGTCCTCACGGTGACAACGCATCTGCATTTTGATTCTTAATTGAGGATAAATGTAGATGTCTATATGGGCCACAGCACCCACTTACTATCAGGTGGACTGTGTACTCGTTTGTCACCTAAGTATATTCTATAAAAACATTGAACAGTATCTACTTTACTTTAATGATTTGATATTCACCTATGTTACACGTTTTTATGTTAGTTTTATAGACCATAGTTAAGAAGCGACTGAAAGGCCCTCATTCCCGGACGGTATAAACAAAATATAAATTAATGTAAATATGCTTTTAATAAGTTGGTTTATGGTTATCTATTAAAGGCAATGCTTGTTACATGAATCATTCAACTATATCGTAATATGTTTTGCTAAATAGACGTGTATATTAATAGATTATTTGTATGTAAGTACTAATTATATATTTTATATATTATATTTGTCATCATCATCATTACAACATTTCACAAGTCCACTGCGGAACATAGGCCTCCCCCAAGGAATGTCACAAAGCACGATCCTGAGCCACCTGCATCTATCGACTTCCTGCACGTCTTACCAGGTCATCACTCCATCTAGTGTGGGGTCGCCCTATGCTTCACCTACCGGTACGAGGCTGCCACTCGACAACCTTTTTTCCCCATCGGTTGTCGGTTCTTCGAGATATATGACCGGCCCATTGCCACTTCAGCTTACTAACCCGATGTCGGTCACTCTAATTCTACTGCGAATACCCTCATTTCTAAGTTTATCACGCAGAGAAACTCCGAGCATAGCCCTCACCGTAGCTCGCTGATCGACCTTGAGCTTCCTGATACGGCCAGCAGTGAAGGAACACGTCTCAGATCCATAAGTCGTTACTGGCAACACGCACTGGTTGTACAATCTCGTTTTCAAGTTTTGAGGTATACCTGACGAGAAGATGTGTCGTAATTTCCCGAACGCTGCCCAGACAAGTTGAATATTTGTATATATGTATATAATGTGTATTTAAATATTAACATAATTGTGTGTATTTGTTTTTAATTATCTTTTTTTTTACTCTATATACCTACATCAAATTCCCAGAAACCAATGGTTTGACTTTTGTAATAGGGAATGCAATAAAGAATAAATGAACAAATACAATACCTAGATCGGCGACGGAAAGCAGCATAGAAGATGCGAAATCTGTTACTGTGATGGTCATTTCATTTGTCAAGCGTGGGGGTTATGGCAAATCCTCACCACTAGGAAAGACCAACTTCAACAGTGATCTGTGTCCGGACTGATAAGAATAGAAGTGAAGATGTTCATTGATGACAATCAATTTGGAACAATATAAGCAGCAGGTGGATCCAATTTTTTGTGGAAACAGAAACAAAAACTTTTTTATTCAATATAGCTTTTAAATTAAACTTATTGAAAGTTATTCTTATGTTTAATTTACCACTGGTAGGCATCTGTCCTGGGAAGAACCAGCAAGAAACCTAGCGGCACTTTAAAAAACAGTATAGAACCATATATATGTTACACAATTAACAACACAAAATAAATTAGAAATAGCTTGGTAGCGATTACCTCATTCCCAGGGGTTATTGTCATGCATAAATTCCTTAATATTGTAATAAAACTTTGTTTAATAAAGTTTTTGAACTTTGATTATATTAAGGTTAAGAAATAGAGGGGTTATGGTTAGGAAATGGTATGTTGCTAAGACCAGTTTTTTTCTAAATAAGTATCGCTAGATAAGAAGATGCTGCGCGTTAACTCGTCCCATTAATATTAATTAGCGACTATCACATCCGTTCCGAGTATTTCTATTTTGACGAGTCTAAGATAACATCTCGACTGGTGTCATGAGTATAACTTATAATCTGTTTAATTTGAGCTGGAAAAATAATTACAAAGATCTTAGAGAGAGGAATGATGAGCTATGCATAATATCGTTTTTAAAACTACAAATATTTGAAAGGCAAAGACTTTGAATGTACAGCGTAGACATATTACTTATTTTGAATTTTAATCGAGGATAAATGTAGATGTCTACATTCTGTATGTATGCTATGCTGTCTGGCCTCAGCATCCACTTACCATCAGGAGGACTGTGTTCTCGTTTGTCACCCTTATTCTATAAAAAAAGAACACCCACTCTCCACAATAAGAGAGATAAAAATTTCTCCATCACTTCAATCACTTTAACGACAACATTTAAGAAATGCATCAAGCATTATAGGTAATATTGTATAATATTTCCTTATGACATGATTTAAATAAATAAATAAAATAAGGAAAATATTTGTCCCCACAGGCGCTATACATGCGCTTATGTCGATTGTCAAGTTGTAGTAACTAGTTCGTGGTACAATACAATAGGTGAGGTATTCGATCTTAAAATCGTGACAGAGCCGATATGGAAGACAATATAACGTATTGTTTTCCTATTTCCAGTTAGCGGAGTCAGTGTAAGAAGGCTATATTTGTTCGTCGAAATTGTTAATTGCAGTTTAATTGCTGATTTACGACACGTTTGGTAGTGAGGGGGGAGGGGATTAGAGGACTTGTATGTCTGAGGAATAGAAATGTTTCTATGGCAGTTGAAATCTGCAATCGTGGGCGCGCTGGAGAAACGCGGCAGACTGGTCTATATATTATGGTTGTAGCATGAATGGTACGGCTCGACCGGGTAGGACCACGTTCTCACAGAATACAGCTAATGCTGCTGTGTTTCGTATGGTGAGTGTAGAGAACCGAGTCCTTTTATACTGGAAACGAAGCATTCCATTTTAGTCCTTAGGGGTGACAACGCATCTGCATTTTGATTCTTAATCGAAGACAAATGTAGATGTTTATGGACCACAGCATTCATTTACTATAAGGTGGACTGTGTGCTAGTTTGTTTCCCTTATTCAATAAAAAATCTGTGACAAAGAATTCGCTCAAAATCAAGTTTTTTATAGCTGGAATAATTATGATGATGCGAGCGACATCGCTGTAATTATTCCGCCGCGGAGGGATGTATACACGTTTATGCCTAACGAAGAAAAATTTAGGGGGAAAATTAACAAAGTGTATTTTTTCGTAAACGAAGCCAATCGTCTCTGAGAGGGTAGCCAGGTGGTCATGTGTTTTTTTTGGGAAAGTCCCAATTTGTTTTTGGAAATTGTTCTAAGATTCTTCGCTGTTACTGTTAATTAATGTTAATGTTCCGGTATGAATGGTATAGATAGCAGTATAATGGGCTGTAATGTCAAATATACAAGCTGTAAGACATACCATCATTGTCCTCAGAAGTGATAACGCATCTTCTTTGTATGCAGGTGACCAGGGGCTGTAAAATTCAGTTACCATAAGGTGAACTGTAACGTCATTTGTCGTTTTAGTAAGTGTTCTAATTAAGTTAAGGAGTTTTGTCCAATCTGCTGAGTGCTAGTTGTCGGAATTCTAAAACCTACTACTTCAGTTGTTTTGTGTTAATAATTACGTTCAACGTAGAAGCTGCACCTCTATAATGGCTGCAGCACGAATAGACTGGTTTGGCCGAAAAGGAACCACGCTTTCACAGAATACCAGCATAAAATAGCAGCATAATGCTGATGTGTTTCATATGCTGAGCGTAGAGAACCAGAGACTCATCTACCTTAGTCCTCATGGGTGACAACGCAATTACATTTTGATTCTTCATTGAGGATAGATGTATTTGTATATGGTCCACAGCATCCACTTCCCATTAGGTGGACTTTGTCCTCGTTTGTCAACCTTATACTATTAAAAAATATTTTGTTAACTTACACTATATTTATTAAAGCTTCATAATTATAAAGCAAGGCTTAGTTATCCTAGTGTTCTCTCCCCCCTGCGGCCTGCGCGCCCCGGGCGCTGTCTAATTGCTCATAAATTGTCTCTCACGCGCCGGGATATGCTTCCGCGAAGCTAACAATAGTGGAGAGGACAAAGAGAGCACACCTACGCAAAGTAGTCCGAAGTAAATTAAGAGCCACATATTATAAAACACTTTTGTTAATAATTGGTTTTTGCTATACAACATCCTACTATAATATTATAAACGTGAAAGTTTGTGAGGATGTATGGATGTTTGTTACTCTTCTACGCAAAAACTACTGAATGTATTTTAATAAAACTTTACAATAATATAGCTCATATATCAGAACAACACATCTAGAATTAATAAAGATATTGTGTAAATTGGTCAAAATATAACGAAATAGTAAGTCGGAAAAAATCTGTCATCTGCGAGCTATTTTGGCGTGCGGTGCAAAAACTGTAAAGTATAATTGGTTTAAAGTATAATATCTACGTGGACGAAGTCGCGGGCAAAAGCTAGTGTTATCATAAGTACTATAATATTATCTTTGAATCATCACTATTGTCATTATCACTATTAATAAATACTTCTTTATAGAAGCAAGAGCGACAAACAAGCACACAGTCCACCTGATGGTAAGTGAATGCAGTACGCCATAGCCATCTACATGAAGATGCGTTGCCAATCCAATGCCAATAATCGTCAGATTAAGATGCAGTCTCGTTACCCATAAAGAGACACCAGTTCTTTACACTCACCATACGAAACACAAAGCTCTCAGAGCTTTTATGTTGGTATTATGTGAGCATAATACCAACATAAAAGAACAGCATTAAAGCTTTTAGTCGTCATAGGTGACGACGCATCTTTTTTTTGATTTTTCATCAAAAAAAAGATGCGTCAAAACCTATGACAAAAGATTTCATAGGAATGAATAAATAATCTGACTAGATAGTAGGGCCTTTTTTGTCAAGGTGTCCTTCTGGGTGGGTTACCCTTACGTATTTATGTCACCAAGCAGCAGTACGTGCTCTGCTGTATTCCAGTCTGAAGGTTATTGAGAGCCAATACAACTATGGACTGCGAGGTTGATGTTAGTCCTCAGAGGTAACAACGCATTTCTGGCCTTCTTTATTTGACTGTAGCTACTGACTGGATAATAAGTTTGAAACTTCAGTTTTATAAAAAATTCGCATTAAATCAAACACAAATAATGATAAATTTATGCAAATGGGACTCGAGCGAACCTCTAACGCGGCCACCTGCTACTTGATCCAGTTTACCGGCGTTTTGAAACAGTCCGGCTCTACAAGTGGCTCTCAGACGAAGCATCTCATGAGAAGCACCTACAAAAGAGTTGTCTTTCAAGTGAGCACCACTATCGCTTTATTCTTGTAACTAAGAAGAATTTAGATCAGGTTTTGATCATTATACGTAGGAGATTTTTAATTTATTTTAAACTTACGTCACTCTCTGTATGATTTAAGAATCTAATAGTCTTATATTAATATGTATCGTGTTAGTTTTATAAAAAGGTCCCGCTGGGTTTCTTGCTGGTTTTTCCCAGGACAGACGTTTTTTCCGAACCAGTGGTAAAAAAAAACAAAAGAGTGACTTTCAATAAGTATTATTTATAATTTATATTGAATAAAAAGTTTCTGTTTCTATTTCTATCGCAAGAGATGACTTGAAGGCAGATCTTAGGCTTCCGTCTATCTGTCTGTATGTCCGCCGTCCGTGTTACAGTCCAGAAATTAGGATATTTGTTTTAGAAAAAAAATTATACTTGTTGAATAAAAAAAAATCAATTCAATTATTTTTCAGGAAGTCTTAAATGAGCCAAATAATTTTAGGATAATGGTATAGAGATCATGGAGTCAAGTAGGAATTCATTTTCTTTTCATTTTCGAACGTCGGCCATTTGTCGACCTTTTTTGTTACGGGGTCTCTCTCAAAAAGTAAACTAAATAGTACCAGAAATTTGAAATGTAATATAATAGAGCGAGGGGCGATTTTTTTTAATTATGATAACACTTTATAACCTAGAAATAAGAAATTAATTTATAAGACATCGGATTATAGTAGATATCTACTAATATATTTACAAAATTCAATGGATTAAAACGAAAACATGATTTTGATTACTGACCATGAGAGCAGTAAAGAACCGAAACGTCGAGAACTAAAAATAAGTTAAAAGTTAATACGATAAAGTCTGTAAAATTACTTTTATTTAACGTGTAGTATTCACATGACTAGAAGTCAAAGTCAAAGTCAAAAAAGCTAGGCCATTGTTTCAACAAGTCCCTGTTGCAAGGACCCTTTATTTAATCTATAATATTAATACTGTGGTATGTACAACAATATAGCCTGAGCTAAGCCACTATTTGATTAACTCCTCTCATCCAATAACCTACGAAACTTCTAAGCAAAGCAGCTGGCTTTATTGCAAGTTCCAACTAGTTTAGCCGATTGACATTATCTTATACTTGCTACCTACATTGTTGATAAGTCACATAACTAACATATTCTGAATGTTATTCATCCTGAAATAAACGATTGTTCATAGAATTATTACGTATTAAAACTGAAAATTGTTATTAAAACTGAAAATTATTCTCAGAGATGATACTGTGTTACATTAAAAATGAAGTAGAAGTGATAACTTTTTCTTTTTTGAAATCGATTAAAGAAGTTGGAATATTAAGTTTGTTAATATGAAATAAAAATCTTATAAAATAATAATATTATTATTTTGTTACTTTATTGTCTTTTAAAATTCATCCTTAGAATAAAAAAAAATATTCTTCAATCTCGGTTTGATTTTCATTTAAATCGATGTAGGTATGTATGAATATTTTATTGCGAGCGATCGGAATATTATGTTAATTCGTTTCAAATATATAAAACTTAATATATTATACTTTACACAAATAAATTGTTGCATGTGTTAGAAATTAACCTCAAAATTATTAAAATATTAATTAAAAGAAATATTTCTCAGTATAGACCCTTACGTTATAAAAATACATAATTAATAATTAATAATTCAAAACTACACTAAACTATAACAAATATGCTAATCGACAGCAACACCAATTTATCTAGTTGGTTACTTCTTCCTTGACCAACGTGGACTCACGCTCCAGGATGGTTAGATGGAATTTCTCACAGCCGGTGTTTATTCTAGCTCTTTGCACCCTTAAGAGCGGAGCACAGTAACTAGTGCAAGCACTGCCATTTGGTAGTGAAAATAGCTAAGAGGGTGCACCCACCCTGACAGACTCCTGGCCGGCAAAGTAGACTCCTACGTATACCATCGATTAAACGTATATTTGAAGGAATTCTAATTGCATCGTTGATACTCGTATAGTGGTCGTCAACGCAGTTGATGATCATGAGTTTTATTTATTTATTCACAAATTGCATTACAAGAGACTTAGTGACTAAACAAAACATCCAAGTACCAACAATCACATGCACCTCGAAAGGCATAGCAATGAACAGGAGAGGGACAGACACTCAAACATTCTTTTCCTCAATGTATTCATTAATTGAACAGTAACTTTTTAATAAGTAAATTTTTAGAGCTTATGAATTTATTAATATTTGTTTCGGCTTTTAGGTATTCTGGGAATTTATTATAAATTTTAATTGACATCGGGTAAGGACCTGAACTGTGTAATTTTAATTTAGATTTTGTTTGCAAAAGGTTATTTCCCTGGTTCGAATCCCAGTTCGGGCCAAAATCACTTATTGGATTTTTCTGACAAGAAATTCTGAGCAGTAACCCAGAGTCAGGAAGTTGACCTCTGTGCCTCGAAAAGTACATAAAGCCACTGGTCATGCGCCTGATCTCTCTCCGGTCGTGTCCGTTTACCGTCCCATCGGACTGTGAGAGTGAGGGAATAAAGAGTGCACCTGTGCGGCTAGTCTCCGATCAGACTAGCCGCCGTGACCGAAATTCGGTCTTGAGACCATTCTTTTGTGTTTGTATTTAGTATTTCCTAATTTCTAGCATAAGTTTCCCAGATATATGACAAGTCGTATAACTGCCTTCCCTCTCCCACCCGCAGTGTCCTCATCTACCGAGCGCTCTTGATTAAAACAGCTTCGATAAGGTTTGCAGCTTGGATGCATAATCCCGCCGCAAACTTCGCCCGTAACGAGCTGCACAGATCCGTCAAAATGAGCGAAGACACGGCTGCATCAGGTGGAACGGACGAATCTTATTTGGATTATCGTAGGGAAGCAAAAATTTAATTAATTAGCCGACTCGAGGGTAATGTTTTATTGAAAGTATGTATTATGTACATAAGTTTACTATTTCTTTGGCATGCTCTGTAGCCTTAACGGCTTGATGCATCTCAACATATGAGGTGTCGTTAGATTCGACTTAATTGTGGGAGTGACATAGGCTATATAATATTTATATATTACATCTGAAAATACAATAAAAAGGGAGGGGAAAGTTTTTTGATGCAGTCTGGTTTTACAAGCTTTTATTTAACTTGCAATGTAACTATGTTTGTTCGGGTGGAATCTTGCAACTCAATTTTGAAGCAGATATCTTCAACCGATTGAGCTGAAATTTTGTTTACACGTTTAGTTTGGATGACAATGCATGGTTAGCTGTGTGACGTCATTCTAAATCCAACATCGCGGAACAAACAAGATGGCGGACTAGTTATTTTAATGCACTCCTACAATATGGGTATCTAGTGAAAGGGCTTGCTGAGAATAACTCGAAAAATGAAGTGACGTCACTCTAAATCCAATATGGCGGACTTCTAAAGATGGTGGACTAAGTTTTTTTTTGCTTTCCTACAATATGGGTATCAAATGAAAGGACTTGCTGAGAATATTAATGCGAGTTAAAGAAATAAGATTGTGATCATAAACTACTTTGTTCCAATCCGTCTGAAAAGAGCTAGACTATTCGAATTAAGCGTCAAATGACCTTGCAACAATGATGCGTTGAATGAGATGAACAGACTGAGAAACCTGTCTAGCGATAACTAAAAAATAAAAAATAAATTAAAAGTAAAAAAACTTTTTTAAAAACAAGCTGTTATTTAAATGCGCTAAAAGGAATAAAATAAACTTTTCCTTTAAAACTTTTACTAGCAACTTATAACGTCATTAGTCATTACACAGTTTATATGATATAAAAGCTTGTCGCGAGATTTACCTGTGTAGATAAACTAGTAAATTAAATAACTGGATATGATTGATGTTAATTTAAAAAAAATTCAAACTAAGTAAATACGAGTACTTCAATCTCGCGACAAGCTTTTGTATCATATAAATTGTGTAATGACGTTATAAGTTGATAGTAAAAGTTTTAAAGGAAAAGTTTATTTTATTCCTTTTGGCGCATTTAAATAAAAGCTTGTTTTCAAAAAAGTTTTTACTTTTAATTTATTTAAATTACTGTTTTAACCATTTTGCTTGCTTGAAATTAGTTTTTAATGCTAAGACACGATCAAAGATTTAAAGCGGTTTTGGAAAATTTGACTTTACCAGTCAAAAGAATGATCTTGCCAGTTATGACCGTGATAAAATTTTTCAAATATGGAAGAAAGCTGTTTCGGTATTGCCCTTAATAACTCGTAAAAAGTTACTACTGATTTCTAAAAATCATTGATTTTGTCTTAGTCGATTAGAATAAAAAAAAATACTTTCAATAAGAATTAAGAGCTAACTCAAGGGAATAAAAAAAAAATACGTCAGATATATATTACAGGAATATCCCTACAAATGAAAAAAAATCAATCTATAAGGATGGCAAAATAGACGATGAAGTTTTTAATATAACTATTTACACGACATTGAGATTGTGATATTCCTTAGTCCACTCAAAAGGATAAAAATATTAACTTTTAATAAAAAGTTGGAACCGAATTCAAAGGAATAAAAAGAATAAAAATAAGAATAAAAATGTGAAATACATTCTAAAGTCGGAGGTAAATTCTTCTATTTGCTATGTCTTAGCACAGACTAAAGAATATTTTAGTTCAATCAACATATACTTTAAAAATCTATATCAAATAGTAAAAGCCGACTTCAAAAAGCTGAAAGTATAAAATATAACATTCTTCAGTCGGTGCTAAGATATAGTGAATAGAAGAATTAACCTTCGAGTTCAGAATGTGAAATTATTTAATTCGTTTTATTCTTTTGAATTCGGCTAAAAATTTTTCTTAAAAGTTAACATTTTATAAGTTAATAATTTTCTCTTTTTGAGTGGACTAAGGAATATCACGATCTCAATGACGTCAAAATAGTTACATTAAACACTTCATCTTCTACGTTGCCACTTTTATGGGTAAATTTTTTCTCCAAATGTGAGACCATCCCTGAAGTATCTATCATCTATTTAATGAAAAAAGAATCATCAAAATTAGTTCACAACTGACAAAAAATATCACGTTACATACATCCAAAAAAAAGCAGTCGATTTATAAATCTCCTCCTTTTTTGAAGCTTTCTAAAACAAGATTTCATGAATTTATCGCATTTGATGCTACATTCTACATCTCAATGCAGCGGACAGATCTCCTTCTCCTTTCATTTCTGAGAGAATAAGAGGTTATGGCACAGTTATATTTAATTGAATACTAACGGAAATTAAATTTATATTCACCAAAAAATATTTTAAAAACAAAGTATAATATCACTTTTTTGTTCTATATGTATACGCTAATAATAAAAAAACAAGACTTTAGCCTCTCAACACATTTATAAATATTTTTTGTATGTAAGTGCACAAAAATATAAGTAATTTTAATAAAATAAGTGCTCGCGCCAGTCGGGATCAAATCCAGTCCGAAAGAGAAGCTATGGTAGAGCGTGTGAATCTAACACTACAGGCAGTCTCCGAATGGGGCGATGCCCATCTTGTGAAATTCAACGTCTCCAAAATACAAGCGTGTCTCTTAACTGCAAAAAGGAGCCAGCTCACCTTGGCTCCTTCTTTCCGAAATGTATCACTGGAATACACCGACCGCCTTCAGTTGTTGGGGTGGAGATATCCTCAAATATGATCTTCGGGCGGTTCATTGAGTCCAAGGCCAAAGCAGCTGCAAAGAAGCTAGGAGTCCTTGCAAAGGTGCAGCGATACTTCACGCCGGGACAGCTGCTTACTTTATATAAAGCGCAAGTCCGGTCGTGCATGGAGTATTGCTGCCATATATTTTGGGCTGGAGCTGCAAAATGCCACCTAGCAGCTTTGGACTCAATGGAAAGGTGTGCTAAGAGGCTTATTGGTGACCCGAATTTGATTAAAACCAATCTTACCAGCCTCGAACACAGGCGCAAAGTAGCCAGCCTTTCGGTTTTCTATTCGGATGCATTTCGGAGAGTGTGCGCAGAAATTGCATAATTTAATTCCTCCCTCTCCATTCCACCATCGGACAACCAGTCGTTCAGCCAGTCTCCACCCTTTCGTTGTTGACTTACCACGCATTCGAACCAAACGGTTCGCTACGTCGTTCATCATGCGTACAGCAAAGGAGTGGAATAAGTTGCCAGCATCTGTCTTTCCATTCGATTATAGTGTGAGTGTCTTCAAGGCAAGAGTGAATAGGCTTTTGTTAAGTCAGTCCGCTTCACCATCTTAGGCTACATTACCACTTAACATCAGGTGGGATTGTAGCTAAGCGCTGACTTAAAATAATATAAAAAAAAAACGATATTCACTCTTTAAATACTAGGAACATACACAAGCTAGTAGTACCAGTTACTCGACTCCATGGAGTCAGTAATTCATTCTTGGGGCAATGTATACGCTTTTATACAAATTCTTCGAATATAAACGTCTCTTTATTACAAAGTTTAAATTTTTTACTAAACATAGACGGTACAATAATGGTCATTATAATATAAATGAATATATGGGTTATAATAACCCCCAGAAATAGGCGATCGCTAGCATGCTGTTACTAAAAGCTTTTATATTTAAATGTATGTACGACATACATTGTAAATTATTATTAAAAAATCCCGCTGGGTTTCTCGCTGGTTCTTCATAGGACTGAAGTTTTTCCTAACCAGTGGTAAAAGTAAAAAACGACTTACAGTAGGAATTATATGTAATCTACATTGAATAAAAAATATTCTTTTCAATTCTGTTGTAATCCGCTGCGCTGGTACAGTTCTCTTTGAATTGTTTCATTTTCCACACATGCAGGTTTCTTCACGATGTTTTCCTTCACGCTATCAAAATTTGCGTACGTATAACTTTATCATAATTACCATTAGTTATTAAGAAAACCACTGCTGGGCAAAGATCTCACTCAAGTAAGGAAATCATCCTTTGGAATGTTTTTTTTAATATAATATGGGTGACAAACTAGCACACAGTCCACCTGATGGTAAGTGGATGCTGTGGCCCATAGACATTTACACTTATCCTCGATTAAGAATTAAAATGCAGATGCATTGCCACCCTTGAGGACTAAGATGGAATGCCTCGTTTCCAGTAAAAAGGGTCTTCGGATCTCTACGCACACCATACGAAACATAGCAGCATTAAGATGCTATTTTACACTGATATTATGTGAGAACGTGGTCCTGTTTGAATACACCTTCTTCAATGTCCCTTTCAATAACCAGTGTGGATGATTACAATTTGACATTTTAAAGGACAGGAGTGTAAATTTATTTGCGGCATTTCAATTAGTCGATTATAAGACACCAGAGGGATAAAGAGTCCTAAAACACTGACATCAAATAGATTTTCTTGTGGGTAACGTGATCCTGGTAAATTATTGATTCCCAATTAATAATCTGGATCACCCCAGTGAGTGTAATCGTAGAGTCTGAGTTAGCCAATTACTGGCGGGAGAGGGCTGCAGGACGGGTCACTTTTATAAATTGTGCGTATTAGTACAGGGGTGTGAGTGTGATAATTGATTAGGAAATAAATGTGCCTAATGAGTGCACCAACCCGGACGGACTCCGAAGTACAAAGAAGTTATATCACCTAGAAATTACAATATAGTACACAACTACCCAACCGTGTAGTGGCAGAGTGAATATTCACTACCCCACGTCCTCCCGTGGGTGTCGTAAGAGGCGACAGAGGGAAACAAACTAGGAGATGGGCAGCATCATCTTCCTAATAACAACTAGAAAAAGAACGGCGATTGCCCACCCGCCTGCCAAGCGTGGCAACTGCGCCAAATAACCCATTTCTGAGGCATTCTATGGGGAGGCCAATGTTCAGCAGTGGACTTTAACAGGATGTTTATTTTATAGGTTGATACATGAAAGAATGAACACAACTTTCCATAATTTATGATATACCATAACGTCCGTTAAATTAGAATAAATATAAGAAACGTACGTAAGTCCACAAGTGATAAGATCCATTCCTGCTTACCAAACCGATTCCCTAAGTAAACAGACGAAATTGAATCCGACGTCGTTATCGCGTCGTTCACGTGTCGCCGTCAGAGCGTGATGGATCGCCCGCCGAGACGACTGCGACTCGGGGAGAGATTTTATTAAAAAGTAAATAGATGGCTATTCACGCCCTCTATACACTTGCAGTGCGGAAAGCTAGCTGTAGGGAGGAGTGTTACAAGTGCTGACATATTTTACATACAGTCTGACTGTACTTTAAACGACGTTCAACATTTTCTAGTTAAGCGTGCCAAAAATTAAAATAAAAGACAAAATGCTAAATCATCGATATGTTTCGAATTTATTGCAGACGTATTCACAGACAGACAGACAGATAAAAAATTTAAAAAGGTTAGTCATGTCTTAGTGGCATGCAAATAACTCCATGAGCTCAATAAAAGGCAATTATTTCAATATTACAGACAGACTCTTCAATTTTATGTAGTATAAGTACATATTATTTACATTGGTATAAAAATAATGCAATTAAATAAACATCAGATATTTATTATGTGATAGAGCCAGGTTTTAGTATTATGGCTACAGCACGACCGGTGAAGGATCACGCTCGCACAGAATACCAACCTGAAAAGCAGCATATGTCGGCTGTTTCGTAAAGTGAGAGTTGAAACAGAAGACCCTTGCAAACGAGGCATTCCGTGTCTATTGTCAGGGATTGGAATGAAAATTCCGGAAATTCTTTAACATAGGTTTAGGTGTATTGGACTAAAAGACTGTATGTCCGTTGCTCAACCTTAGAGCCGATTTTTCATTGGTCAGATAACAGTTATCTAAAGAATTGATTATATCAATTTTATTAATACAAATGTAATTTTTAATTTGTTTATGTTCTATTCTATACTATGAATAAATTTTAACTGAGGATTGAAAAATTGGCCCTCACTTGTATAAAAATATATCAAAATAGTAAGTCAAACTTGTATTTACCGTGATATGATATGACATCAATCAAGCCCGGAATCGGCTTTGTATTACGAGTATATTGATGTTTATTACTTGTAACAAAATAACGAGAACATTATTATATTAGAATTAAAAATATGCAAAGTAGATAATGCTACAAATATCACTCATCACCAAATGTATTACTGCAATGTAAAGGCAAAGGCAAAGGTCTAAAATTTTGCGAGTGTAATGGGGTGAGTGTGGCACGAGCAAGCATCTGCAGTGTTGGTAGGCTTCATTCATAACAACCTATTAAAAGTCAACTTCTTAACATAGGCCTCTCCTAGATTGCTTCAGCAGAAGATGCTTATGCCCATCTCGTTTCAGTTCCCTCTCTGGTCTCTTACGAGACCCATCTACCAGTTTCCGATAAGGCTGATAAGGCTGATGCTAATAAGTGCTTATTTTCCTGGATCGATGGAGATCATGAAGGTGGTGTGCACCTTGTGTTCCAACGACGATACGAGTATAATCGTTGGCTGTTAATTTGTGAGTGGATGTTCCCGTGACCTTGTCGATATGCTATGTTTTTGTCGGTGACAATTCAACATAGCCAATCCTTGCCCCAGAAGCTGATATGCGTGAGGCATTTGCCCGACTTGGTTTTAGTTTAATTAACTGATAAAAGTAAATAAGCTGTACAAAACCCGACTGCGTAAAAAGTTTACTGAAAAGAGAAAAAGTTTATTCTCAATGTCACTTCTACAATTAAGGTGAATCTAACGACGCCTCATATTAAAATACTTCAAGCCGTTTAGGCTACATAGTGTGCCAAAAATATACATACATACATACATACACTCGAAAAACATTACACTTCTTCTGGTGCAGTCGGGTAAAAAATGCCTTCTTTTAAAATCAGTGCCGTGTGTTGAAGCAAAAAAAAACAGTAATTTCATTTCGCAAATCCACCAGTCAAGCATGGCAATTCAGACGTGACAAATCTTCCCTTAAATGGGATAAGGCATTGTTAAACAGTGGACTATTACGGGTTGATAAAGATTCGTCTTATGTTCAGTAATTTAAATCTTATTCTTTGACCCAATTCTATTTCCAAAGACAGCGATTTTGCTGACCGTACAATTTTACTGACGTCCGGGCATCTGAATTAGAAACATAAATTCTCTGAAATCTCTTTCGTCCCTTTGTTGCGAATTAATTGCGAACTGAAAAGTGTACTACTGCATTTAAAATCAGCTTTAAAATTTTAGGTTTGTTTTATTTTGTGAACTCAATGGAACCTCTCTAAGCTTTTAGATTTTAAAATAAAATGAAAATAAAATATAACTTTCTATAATCATAATTACAGCCCTCCACAAGTCCACTACTGAACTTAGGCCTTCCCCATGGAATGTCATAAAGCACGGCCATGAGCTACCTGCATCTGTCGACTTCCTGCATGTCTTACCAGGTCGTTACTCCATCTAGTGGGGGCCGCTCTACACTTTGTTTACCAGTACGTGGTTGCCACTCGAGAACCTTTCTTTCCCACCAGTTGTCGGTTTTTCGAACATCTTGCAATAAAGTCAGTGTTTGCGCATCACACAAAATTTTCGTGTATGGATTTATTAACCCTTTCGATAATATCGCAAAGAAATAAGAACATCTGATTCATGATTTAAGAGACTGACTGGCTTCTGAGTGCCTAGAGACTTAATATATTTTTTAACGTGTTCTGCTTTGATAGATAGTGTAATTATAGACTGTGGCACATTTTATTTTTCAGACATGCAGATATCCTCACGATGTTTTCCATCACCGCCGAGCACGTGGTAAATCGGCACTTAAAATTGCAATTAACATTTTAAGTGCCGATTCATCAATTCATAAATTTCATAAATTTCATTATACATTTATATGCTTAATCGGGAATCTATGGGCTAGAGCATCCACTATTCATCAGTTGGATTGTGTACTCGTTTATCACACCTTTGTTTACAGCATGGTAGATGTTCATTGAAATTAGTGTCTACTTGCCGTCGAAAAGACTGTAGACCGTTAATAATTCTGTTAATAATTAGAGAACTGGAGACCCTATTTACTGGAAACAAGGCATTCCATCTTAATCCTCAAGGGTGATAACGCATCTGCTTTTTGATTCTTAAATCGAGGATAAATGTAGATGTCTATGGGCCACAGCATCCACTTACCATCAGGTGGACTGTGTGCTCGTTTGTCTCCCTTATTCTATATTTTTAAAAAACACTGCAATGCTTATTTCTTGTTACTTAATTCTTTTAACTTACAACTATAAAAAGGGTTGTAACAATCGCATCGGGTGAAAGAACGACAATGATTTGAACGCTGCGGCTGAAAACTTAACGCGTTAAGTTTAACGAGTACTGAAACGTTCCGGAAGCAGTAAACCGGGCCGAGTCACTCTGTCCTCTCCACGGGTTCGTAAAAACTGGCTACTGCTGGTACTATACTAGCAGTTTTATTTGACTAATGTGACAAATAAAACTTTAGTGGCGCTTCCTATTTGTCGCCGCTAGTCAGTCACTGCTGTAAAGCGACCCCCTGCGATCTCTTCATGGTCATTTGAATAAATATACATGTTGAAGTGTTTACGTTGTGGTTTTCTCGTGTCATATTAAATTAAATTTTATGTAGATCTTTTCAAATCTATAGCGGTGATAGATATACTGTGTAGTGGAGGTTTAAGAATATCCACTACCCTATATCGTCCCGTGGGTATCGTACGACGCAACAGAGGGGAGGAGATGGGCAGTAGCGTAATCCAAATAAAAAAACTGCGGTTGCCAACCCGCCTGTCAAGCTTTTCAACTATGGCAAATATTCCCTGATAAGACAATCCATGGGGAGGCCTATGTTCAGCAGTGGACTATTGGCAGCCTGTAATGGCATGGTATAGTAAATCTAAGTACAGAGCCTTCTATAGAATCACAAGAAACATTGAAGGATATAGACAGGAAAACTTCCGAAGCAATATCCAAGATACAACTTACAAAATTTCAAGATCTAGAAAATGATATTTGTTTTCTAGTTCTTAAATTCGTAACTGTGATAGTCCACAGCAACGTTAGATAATCTACTACCACACAAATAAAGACATATTTTCATAGAATATGTGGTTGCCTTTAAGAGATCGCTTCTAAGCGCCAGTTGTACCATTGTATAGGTTTTGTTTTTTTAATTTATTTTCATGTTTATTGATGCACAATCAAGTATGTTTCATTCATTAATTTATTCATAAAAATATTACCTTCCTGTTAGTTTCTGCCGCAGTCGGGTAAATATTAACAGAACGTAAACGCTGTGCTCAAGGACTGTTCAGATGTTTTTTGCAAGCACATTAGCCGTTATTATTTACGACCTCCGTCCTACAATTAGCATAAAATAATCCCCTTTATCATAAACGATTTTTTGCCACAATGTCTTTTTATTATTACGACGCGGGAGGCCATTAAGGATGTAAATGAAGAGATGGAAAGGTGAGGTCCGTAATTTTATTCCTTTTATTATCGGGTCCGGGGATAATGGCGACCACGTGCCTCAAAGAGGATTCCCTTCCTGCATAGTAATCTTAAAAGTAATGAATTAATTTTGTTCTCAGCCTTGAGTACTTAGTGTGTTTTACAGAATAAAGGTGGCAAACGAGCACACATTCCACCTGATGGTAAGTGGATGCCGTGGCCGATAATCATCTACATTTATCCTCAATTAAAATCAAAATACAGATGCGTTGTCGCCCCTGAGGACCAAGATGGAATGCCTTGTTTCCAGTGAAAAAGGTCTCCGCTTCTCTACACTCAACATACACTACACGGCAGCAGTAAGCTGCTATTATGTGTTGGTTTAAAAGTGTAAGGCTTTCAAGCAATAAAACCGAATAAATTAACTTTTGAAGATTGGTGTAACGTTTACAAGTAAAATGCTACTAGCGATACCGGCACAATTCGTTCCGTATTATCATTAATTTATTAAGTACACCATTCAAAATTCTACTGCTGAAAATAGGCCTCCCGAAAGAATGCAACAAAACACTGTCCTGAAAACCTGCGTCCATCGACATCCTACATCTCTTATCAGGTTGTGATGAGTTGAGATGAGTTTGACATGACATGTATACAAATGCTATTTTTTAGCTAGCATTTCTTGAAGTAATATAATATAATATAATCTATATATAAAAATCAATTGCTGTCCGTTAGTCTGGCTAAAACCACAGAATAAATAGTAGTTAAAACTCAAAACTGGCTCGACCGATTCTGATGAATTTTTTATGTGTTTTTGAGTAGGTAGGTGGAGCTGTTGTCGATATCCAGAAATCTCCCGTGCGAAGCCGTGGCGGATCGCTAGTAGTTAATAAAAGAAATTTAATTTAAAAAGGACTACATTAAGATATGGCAATTATCCCTGAAAATATCACTCTTGAAATTCATTGTTCGAATATTGACTTCCACAATGGTCAATTTCATCGAGAATCAATTCTTTCGACTTTAAAAAAAAGTACAAAAACAACAGTAAGCAGTATAGTGTATTATAACGCCCCTTTTTGATAAGCATGTTGTATCAAGTGAACGTCATACCTAACAGGCTAATTATAATTTTGTTTCATTATCTGAGATTTACAGCCCTGGCCCCAGTCTCATACAGGCACTAATATACGGCGTAAATAAATTCGTTGGATGAATTTATTTACGTAATAAAATAACGGTCAATCGTTGTAAATTCTTGCAACTTATTCTTTAAATTAGTACCTCCGTCGAGAAGTAAGCTATAAAATTGGCTTTAGTGAAAATTAAATATAATAACAAGTAGAGTAGACCCTTTTTACTGGAAACGAGGTATTTTATTTTAGTCCTCAGGGGTGAGAACGCATCTGCATTTTGATTCATTTTTCAGATTATATTTTGGGCCACAGCATCCACTTACCATAACGTGGACTGTGTGCTCGTTTGTCATCCTTATTTCATAAAAAAATGTCTTGATGAATTATGATGTGAAGTACCTATCAATAAAATTCATTTTTAAATTCTATGAAAATATATAATTTATAAATCTGATCTAGAATTACAGAAAACATTATAGGTGTCTTTAAATCAATAGCTAAGTCAGTGCGCTTACATCACTACCTACCAGCAGGCAAAATGTCTTCCTTAAAGTAAAATCACTCCTTTTTCTTATATTAGTTTACTTCATGAAAAAATGGTTAAAAATACAAAAACAAAATTATATTGATATTCTTATGGAAATCTGCTCAACTTATTGAAGTAAAATACGTTTTTAAAAAAATAATTTCATATTTGTTGCCAAGAAAACTTCTCTATTAATTATTAATAAAGTTGATTTGCTAAGGTCTGAATAAAAGTTACGGCCTACAAACAACCCACAGCTGGGCGTAAGGGTTTTTGCACCCCTTCATTTCAAACCTAAATATTAAAGGAACTATCCTCTATTCAAAATTAAGATGCAGATGCGTTATCGCCCTCTCAAGACTAAGATGGGATGCCTCGTTATCAACTAAATTTTCTTTGTTCTCTTCACTCACTTTACGAAACGTAGCCGTAGATTACTAAGCATAGCATGATTTTGCTATTTTATAAGGGTGATAAACGAGCACACAATCCACCGGATGGTGTAGATGTTAAGTAGATTTAAGAAGTTAAGAAGACCTTTATCCTGCACTACAACTTGAAATGGACTAAGATAGAATGCCTCATATCCAGTAAAAAGGGGCTCCAACACTCACCATACGAAACACAGCAGTATTAATCTGCTATTTTACGCTGGTATTTTGTGTAAGCGGGGCCCTCCCCTGGTCGAGCCGCAGACGCTATCTTCTGTAGCGTGTCTGTTCTTTATTAAGTGGGAGCTCCACTTAATACAGAAATATTATTAAACGAATATGGCAGCTCATATATTTCATTCTTTACTGCTATATCACAAACAAATATATATCGCAATAAAATATTTTTATTGGGTTATAAAGTAAGCATTTGTTTGTATTATATATCCAGTGAATCGTATAAGAGAGCCCTTCTATTGCTCTTAACGACAAAATATGGCTCGCGGCCGTTAATATAGCTCTGAGACCGATTCCTTTAATAATTTTAAATTATTTACATTCTACAATAACTCAAAGTGAAAGCCGAAAGTTAGATATAATAACTTCAAAATCATGTGTTGTGCAAACTGAAATTTCATAAAATATTTGAGTACGTAAGGTTTACTTTGAACTTGATCATTACAGCCTATAAAAGTCGACTGCTGAACACAACCCTCTCCATAGATTGATCTCCTCCTCCTCCTCATAGAGGGCAATTTCGATTTCCAGTTTCAGTTTCCTTTTGTCGCGACTTACGACACCCACGGGACGATATGAGATAGTGGATATTCTTACGCCACCACTACACGGTTAATTTTTAAGGGATATTAAATATCAAGTATTTATTACGGGTTACGCTGCCGCGACTCCGACCGCGACTAGTTAATTTCACGCGGCTCTGCCCGTACCCGAAATAATCCGACAAGATGACTGTTATTTATTACCATTCAGGTCTAGTTAGCGTCGCTTGTGTCACCGCTCTTTGTCACAATTAGACTATTTTAACCGGGGATTAAAACGGGAGGGTCGCTACCGTTTATATTTATGGTGAGGGACATTTGTCGACCGTTCATAAATATGTGACATCGTCTGTATGACAGCTAATTAAGTGATATTCATTATGTGCGTTGGTGGTTTAGATTTACTGCTCTCTACAAATAAAGGAGGCTTATTTCTCTGCGCGTGTGTAAGTGTTAGGTAGTTCATTTTAATAATATAACAGGCAATTAATAATAATACGGGTAGAGTCATGCTGAAGCTGCATTTTTAGTTGAAGCACGAATGAATTGGCTCGATCGGAGCAGGACCACGCACTCACATAATACCACCGTAAAATAGCAGCTTAATGCTGCTGTGTTTTGTGTGGTGAGTGTAGAGAACCGGAGACCCATTTTACTGGAAACGAGACATTCCATCTTTGTCCTCTGGAGTGACAGGGCATCTGCATATTGATACATAATCGAGGATAGATGCAGATGTCTACAGGCCACAGCATCCACTTTCAAATAGGTGCAGCGTGTGCTCGTTTGTCACCCTTACTCTATTAAAAAACGAGACTTATTTTTCAGCGCCTTTTTGCTTCAAAAAAGCAAATCTAAAAAAAATACCCATTTTTTATTTCTCTTAAAGTGAATTAGATAATCATCAAAACCGTTTATATCAGTTTTTTTACCTCAAAAAAATCCACCATGTTTTTCTTTCGGTTAAAATATAATCTTGATTATTCCTGGCATTACTCTCTATCATTTTGCAAAGTTACGTAGCAATCTGTTCAGTTATTCCGAAGTTTAACCCGGGACAGACAAACAGACAAAAATTAAACATGTTTATTCATGTCTCAACATGTAAGTAATCGATATTACAGATAGACACCAGTTTTAATTATATGTGTATAGATCATTTAAATTCTAAACCAATCGATCATTACATGGCGAATATATCATCAATCAACATATTATTACTATATAATACTTATATAAAACAGTAGTAACCAAGCAGTCGCACTATTGGTATTAAAAAACTTTCCCTAATTATCTATTTTGATTTCTCTACGTCTTCCTAGATAACCAGTAAAATTTCAAATCAAGAAGAAAATATATTCCGAATGACAATTTGCTAGCCGCACCAAAAACGCGTAAAATTAAATTCGATCGATCGTCGACTGAATCCTATAAATATGCAATCACAAAACTCGACACTTAGTTAATGTTAAATGGCTTTTAAGACGACTCATTTCTCTTTAGCGCGAAACAAATTGGCCGTTATTGTAGAGTTATGACGAAGTCGCAGCCTATGTAAGCCCTAGACTACACTGGAATTAAGTTATTTGACAATTTAATGCCTTTAAATGACTGTTTATGGTAGCTACTTTAAATTATGAAATGTTCAAGTCACTTAAATGTTATCAGTATATTTGTATAATAGGTAGGTCTCACAGAATACCAGCGTAAAATAGCAGAGTGTAGAGAACCGGAGAACCTTTTTACTGGAAACGAGGCTTCCCATCTTAGTCGTCATGGTGTGCTCAAGACTGTGTGAATAAGAGTGGCAACTCTTATACTATAATAAAAGGTAGAGAATTGATTTTTATTATAGCAGACGGGAAGCATGCGGCTCACTTGATGGTAAGTGTCAACCGCTTCCCCTGAACAACTGCAACACCAGGGGATTTGCAGGTGTGTTGCCGGCCTTTTAAAAAGGATTGATTCATGGTAGCCCAGGGGCTAAGCACTCGTTTTAATCTCATGGTAATCTAGCACACTAGATAGTGTTCGATTCCCGCCACCATTATTGACATTGTAAACTATATATATTGTAACATAGTGGATATTATGATGCCGTGTAGTGGCACCGTAAAATAATCCGCTATCCCATATATTCCATGGCATGGATGTCGTAAGAGGCAGTAGAGGGAATTTTTAGCAAGGATAAGTGCAGGGGTCTATGGACGCTGTGGCATCCACTTACTATCAGGTGGTCGGTGTACTCGTTCGTATAAGAAAAACATACTGCGAACTCTGAACTCGTGGTTACTTAGGGGGAATTTTGTCTAGGGTCATATAGAACACGCAGAAAATCTACGTAGTCAAGGTTAATAAATATTGAACATACTGAAGCAAAGTGCGTGTGTGTGAACTGTTCTTTTTTAACAAACATATGTCCCGCTGGGTTTCTTGCTGGTTCTTCCTAGGACAGAGGTATTTTCCGAACCAGTGTTAAATTAAACATTGACTTTCATTAGTGTTATTTATAATCTATCTATACAAGTAAATAAAATTGAAGTGTCTGTTTTTAACGTCAAAATAACAGCTTTTTACTAAATGCAAATGAAAGTATATACGGTACTCATAACAAAAAAACAATTTTTAAAATTTTTCTCTGTCTGTTTGTTCCGGCTAATCTCCGAAAAGCTGGACCAATTTTAACGGAACTTTCACTATCAGATAGCTGATGTTATGAAAAGTAATTTAGGGTACTTTTATTTTAAAAGGAATCAGGGTTGCGAGCAAAAATTTAAACCCATGAAAACCAATCGTAATAAATTCCACGCGGGCGAAGTCGCGGGGAACAGCTAGTAGCGAATAAAAAAGTTTCTATTTCTAACTTTGTTCATACATCCCACAACACCTCTTTTTCTTGTGTGGATTTTATGTTTAGAAAGACTCCGACGTGCTGCCCAAATTACCTGCCTAATATTCCTCGAAATGTTTTCTCTCTCAGACATTCAGGTTTCTTCGCGATGTGTTCAAATGTGATCGATATCGATCGATTTTATAGATATCTTTTTTTATTGAATAAGGGTGACAACCCAACAATCAGTCTACTTGATGGTAAGTAGATGTTGTGGCCCATAGATATTTACATTCATCCTCGATTAAGAATCAAAATGCAGAAGCGTTGTCATCCCTGAGAATATAATGCCTCGTTTCCAGTAAGAAGAATCTCCGGTTCTCTGAACTCACCATACGAAACACAGTAGCATTGAGCTGCTAAAATTACAATTAACAACTTAATAATAATTAATTATTAATTAAATTAACAACTAAGTGTTAACATTGCATTTAATAATTTCACTGTCGTCGGCGTAAATAGAACCCGGTTTGCTTGCGTGCTAAGAAATTTTCGGAATAGCTAATAACCCTGCCCTCACAAAAAAAATGCGTATAACCATTAATTACACGTGGTTGAAGTAAACATTTGTGTACTGTAAATATTTTTATTGTAATTATTTTTTTTTTTTTTTTATAGAATAAGGGTGACAAACGAGCACACAGTCCACCTGATGGTAAGTGGTTGCTGTGGCCCATAGACATCTACATCTATCTTCGTTTACGAATTTAAATGCAGATGCGTTGTCAGCCGTGAGGACTGAGATAGAATGCCTCTTTTCCAGTAAAAAGGGTCTCCGGTTCTCTACACTCACCATACGAAACACAGCAGCATTAAGCTGCTATTTTACGCTGGTATTCTGTGAGAGCGTGGTCCTTCCCCGGTCGAGCCGACCCATTCGTGCTACAACTATACTATTAATATAGCTGCAGCATGGCTCTACCACGTTAAAAATTATGTATTAATTTAGATTCATCTACAAAATTTTACTTCTTAATAAGATATCATAACATTATATTATATAACCAAATACTCGTATCAATAAATCTAAATAAATCATTGTAATCGGACAACGTCGTAAAGAATTATCGCAGAAGGAACATAAAAATATTACGACCATAGAGGGAAAGTCTTTATTTTTTGAAGACGGTCTAAATTACACTGAAGTCACGCCTTAAGAAGTTTTGCCTCAAAACATAAACAGAAACAATGTACCTAATTAATTATAATAGTTTAGCTAGATGTGTTGTTAATTACTGTACCACAATGTTATACGTTTTGATCTTTTTATAATTTGCATAAGGGTCAAATTTTCTGATGTAAAGTGTTCTTCTGTCGTTCTTGTACGGATCAAACAGCCATAATGTGCGCCAGACCTTAATCTCTCGTATCGCCTCTCAGTCGAAGTCCTGCACTTAATTGCTGTGAAAGGCGGCACTTGATAATAAGCAGCGATGGACAAAAGAAGCGGTCCCCGCTCCCACTTGATTGTTGTTGCTGTCGTTAAGTTAGACGCTTAAGCGGGAGAGATAGCGGTTGTAGTGTTCCTTACATATTTTAATTTTTCTAAGATTTTAATTTTTTTTCGACGAACTTTACATTTTAATATAGATTTATCACAAAACGAGTGAAAAGTTTTGTAGTTTTAAAATTTGAAGACATTTTTTTAGAAAAATTAAATCTTGACACCACTCGTGCCGTCAGTACCCTAAACTTCTTGTACATGATTTCTTTATAGAATTAGTATGACAAGCGGTACACATCTATCTTCAATTAGGCATCAAATTGCAGATACGTTATGCTACACTCACCATACGATAAACATTTACATTTTAATTCTTAATCAAATATAGATGTAGTTGAAAAAATATGTAACTATTTTTATTGTTGTTTGATTTGGAAATAAAAAGGCTTATTATAATCCTATATTATTATTAACTTTTGAATCAATAATCTGAAATCGAGTACATCGAATAATATTATAATACAAATCGCTGTAGGCTTTTAACTTGTTCACGCAATTAGAATTGGCTTACGCCGCGATCCATTGTAGACCGTAAGCGTCGAGGATTTAATTATCAAATTATTTAGTTGCGAGCGTCGTAAAGAGCAGCTCGAAGTGATGGCGCCGAGATAAAGACGAGTGACGTTGATGTACGGGAGAAGAGGCTGCGTTTTGTGGCGGCAATCAGCGTTCGAGGATGAAAACACAATTACATTATCAAGTGCGCTGAATTACGTAATGTTAGGATTAATTAACACTGAAATGTTTATAACGCAATAACGATAAACATATTCAAACGGATACAAAACATAGATATTCGGAGTAGTTAAGATTATATTTATTTGAGGATAATTTTTTTTTCAATATTCTAAGCCAGCGCTTGACTTCTATCACACCTGATGGCAAGTGGTGATGCAGCCGAAGATGGTGAAGCGCTGACTTAACAAAAGCCTATTCACTCTAGCCTTAAAGATACCGGCATTGTAATCGGATGAAAAGACAGATGCTGGCAACTTATTGCCACTATCCAATTACAACTTGAACACGCAAAGAGTTGCGGCAGGCGTTTGGTTGCGGTGGTGCAACGCCACAGGATCGAATCCCGCACGGAACAAATGTTTGTAGGGCGTTCATATAACTTTTTAGGTTCCGGACAAACACCATATACAATTTATGTATGTAAAGTGCCTCCACGATACAGACAAACCTCCTGCGGAAGTAACGTTTATTTATGCGCCAGTCCGCAAGCAAGCGACTAGACTCCTCTCAGGAGATCTTATGCTCCTTTACTTTGGGGATGGACTTAGCCTCATTCGTCAAGCAGCAAGTGAGGTTGACCTTGCACTGAAAGCGTCGACATTATGCGGCCACACTGCACTTGTATTATGGCTGCAGCACGAATTGGTGGGTCGGTTAGAACGGGGAAGAGGTATTTCCCACAGAAGCACAGAATTATTTCGTCATTATTATTACAACCCATTTTAATATGGGTTCATATCAAAACGAGTGAGAAGTTTATTAGCTATTAAAGGATTTAGCAGATTTTAAAATATGAAATAACATTTATGAAAATATAAGTCTTAGTACTACTCGTGCCATCAGTGCCATAAACTTTTACACATTTACTTATTGAAATTTGTTTTAAAGTACCTAAGTACATGAATTTAGAAATGCGTTTAATTTTTCTGTCCGTGAGATTTTCGAATGGGTCGATTCGAACGGGAAGAGGTATTTCCCACAGAGGCACAGAATGATCATCATTATTATTACAGCCCACATAAATATATTCTTAAGTCCACTGCTGAACATAGTCCCCAATCCCCCACCAAGGAATGTGACTAAGAACGGTCCTGAGCCACCTGTACTCAGCGACTTTCTGCATCTCTTACTAGGTCACTACATTTATTTTCTTGCTGACCCCCTACACTTCGCTTACCGTTACGAAGCTGCCACTCAAAGCCCTTTTTTCTCAATCGGTTATCGGTTCTTCGAACTTTAGAACGGACGCATTGTCACTCCAGCTTACTTACCCGTTTAGCTATGTCGGTTAGTTTGATTCTGTCTCGGATATCCTCGTTTGGAAGTCTTATCACACACACTCCGAGCATAGTCCTCTTCATAGCTCGCTAATGTATAGAGATAGCTTGCACATAATGCCGACGTAAAATAGTAACATAATACTGCTGTTTCTTAGAAATATTTTGAATGGTAACGAGGCGTTTCATCTTCCAGTCCTCACGGGTGACGGATTTGCATTTTGATTCTTAAATGAAAATAAAATATAAGTGTATATGGGCTACATTATTTGCTTACCATATGGTGGACGGGTGGACTGTGTGCTCGTTTGTTACCCTTACATCTTAGAAAAACTACATATTATATATAATAAATAGAACCAAGCATTACTTTGTGAAAATTAATAAAATCGTAAATTTGAAAATTAATGTGCTAATTCCGCGTGAAATGTAAAAATGCAAATACTATTGAATGAATTTTATTCAATAGCATAACTTATATAAATTTCAAAGAAAAACATAAAACGAATATACAACAATATATGTAGAATCACGTCGTAAACTTTCGTAGTTTGGTGTTGGTGCCCCGCGAAATATCTTATTCAGTCGTCTAAATGCATAGGAAATATTATGTAAATCGGAACTCGGATATGTATGCGGTGAAATCGGCGCAGTATCCCAATCCTATTGAGCTTCCGAAGCACGGCTGGAGATTAACATCAATATTGAAGAGCGTGAGTCGCGGCGCTGCAGTCGCTGGAGGGCGGCGACCCTCTTTGAATTATGAACGAGTTTACCACAGTTGTGTCGCACTACATACAGTACGTGAGTAATGTGTAAGTTTATTTTTCTTGTCATGGCAACGATAAATAAGGTTGTAATCCAGTCGCAAGAGATAGCTCCGCAACTATGTATACTATAATAACTATACATGTATAACATGGAAAATGTTCAAAGGAATTCGACAAAATGCTAAAAAAACTGCAAATCATGACATATTATGAACAACAACTGAAAAACACTAGGACATTATGCCTAATTTGCAAAATTTATACTTACTACATAGCAACAAACGTCATAGAGGATATCGACTTAAAGTCTGCGATACGGTTGCCAATCGGAATCCCAAGAAGAAGTTTGTTACACATCGTGTTGTCACTAATACGAATAAGATACCGCAAAATGTACAGTAAACGACATAAAGAATAAATTGGATAAAATCTCCAAGCATTAAGATGTAAACACATCGGATTTTAGCTACTAGTGTGTTCATTATAATACCTATCTTGAAACAATACTTGAAAAATGTAAGGCCACTGGGAATCAAGAAAAAGTATCAGAGTCCGTAATTTTATCGGCTTCACTATATAACTGAAGAACAACAGTAAGTGTACTGCTACTTAGTGCCAGATGTAAGAGAAGAGTGGTATCAAGGGAAAAAGGGACCTTAAAAATTTCTTCATTGTTGTCAGAATCTCCTTTATTGTAAGGTCGATCATTAAAGTCACCGTAAATGCTATCTTCAACAGTATTTATAGATCCACTGAAAATGCTTTTATTTGAAGGTTTATATGCACACAATAAGCGGGCCACGCAGATTTTCGACTCTTTTATCACTACTTTCTAGTGGATTTTTCGCCTTGTGTATATCAGTAAAATAAAATAATATTCTGTCACCAGGCTACGATGCTAGCTGTTTTAAACTTGGTGAAAAAGTGTTTGACTTTTATCTTATCTTACTATTATTATCACTACAACTTCCACCACGTTTGGCAAATGTGTAACTTTAAAATAAATCGCTGCTCAGTTTATTCAAGCCTTATTCCGAAACAGAAACATTATTTTAGTAAATAAAGTATCTCATATTTCTTAAGGTTTTTACCTAAAGTAGACAATAATTCACTTGGTATCTGAATATAAATTTGTATAATTGTACTCGTAGCTTATTTTATTCAGCAACTTAAATTGCACTCTAGGCGTGAGAAAGGAAAGAGGCAAAACATAAAATAACCAAAGCTTTTCAAATAGTTCTTTACCCCTACAGATTGATAAAATGTTGTGTAAAACAATATTTTACAATGGTCATAAGGCCTAAGCGAGCTTGAACTAATAGCTGAATAATTTTTTTATAGTATAGGGTGACAAACGAGCACAAAGTCCACCTGATGTTAAGTGGTTGCTGTGATCCATAGACATCTACATATGTCCTCAATAAAGAATCAAAATGCAAATGCGTTGTCTGCCGTGAGGACTAAGATGGAATGCCTCTTTTCCAGTAAAAAGCGTCTCCGGTTCTCTACACTTACCATACGAAACACAGCAATGTTAAGCTGCTATTTTACGCTGGTATTTTGTGTGAGCGTGCTCCTTCCCCGGTCGAGCCGACCCATTCGTGCTACAACTATACTACTAATATAGCTGCAGCATGGATCTACCACGTTTATATAATGATTTCTTATGCTTACGAGAACGCTTAATTGGAATAAAATTATATTATTGTGCGTTTTTTATTATCTTCAATACACTCAAGGTTTGTGTACACAGCAGTTTTCCCGTACGTTCATATGACAAATCACTTGAAATTTGAAGTCATGACAATGAGAAAATTAAAACGTAGTTAGTTTAATTCAATGACAACCAACTACTAAGATGTGCGTCTCAATAACGTTATATCCCATATCATCAGATCATAATGTCCTCTAGACCGATTTTCGGTCACGGGGGCGAGCCTCAACGGGGACAGTGGTATGCGCAAGCACAGCTGTACTCTATATTCCTTCACTCTCATAGTCCAATGGGACGGTAAACCGACACGACCGGAGAGAGATCAGGCACAGGACCAACGGTTTTACGTGCTTTCCGAGACACAGGGGTGAGACACCGCCAACTTCCTAACTCTGGGCAGCTACTGAGAATTTCTTGAGGGAAAAGCTCAATAACTGATTTTTTGGCCCGACCCGGGATTCTATCCCTGGACCTCATGATCAGCAGTCTCACTTCTACAACCACTAGACCAACGAGGCAGCCATATATCAGATTATATATCATATATCACATGGAGAAGAAACAGTTGCTTACTTATTCTTAAAATTGGGCCGATACCTTGAAACCGACACAGATTTCCTCACGATGTTTTTAAAGTCCAGTGCGTGGTGCAACAACACTTAAAATTGCAAATAACAATTTAATTGGTGCCAGCGGAGGTAGAACTCGGTTTGCTAGTGCACATCAAATTTAAGAGAAGCGTTTATGAGCCTTAAGCTACTCCGGCACAGAGAATAGGTTAATAAACAAATAATAATTGTAGCGCAATACAACGAACGTCGTCGTATATTTAACTCATTTAACTTTTTATTTGTTAGAGTAATCTCGTCGTGCATTTCTGTATTTCAGTTTAAAAAGTAAAGAGAGCCGGTATGACTAAAGGGAATAAGCTTTTCCTTTTCGTTCTCAGAGGTGACACACATCGAATCATCACACGCATCGCCTTCTTTGTTCGAAGTTGTTTGCAGATTTTGACACCAGGCTGCAATAATCGTTTACCATCAGATGAACTGTAAGTTCGTTTTAAATAACAAATAATTAATAGAATCAGGCGTTACTTTGCGGAAATCTATTATGTTAAAGATGTTAAAAATTATTAATCCATTATCAAGAAGAGCACTACGCACTTTCGGACGCAATTGAGTGAGGACGGGAGTTGCTCTTCAAACTAGGTAAGACACATTATATTTTTTTACGCGGATCTTAGCCAAGAAATATTTTTTAACATTTTTTATATAAAAAAGTTAATTTAATATTACCAATTGTAATTAAATACACACAAGTGAAACTATGGAAGCATTGGAAGTAGCAACGCCGCCTGTTTTTACACTACGCACTTTATCTGGCTGTACATCGTGCGTTGCTACTATGCATAAATAAATGAATGAGATATGGCGCGACGCTACAGGGATTTATCGAGATAGTTCGCCGACTGAATCGGAATTATATTTTTGTGCAATATTCAGAGGAAAGTTGTAAAAGTTTATCGCCAGCGATTTGTCGACGCGCCCCACTGAAGCCGCAGATTTGAATTCCCTTTTTATCTCGTTGGATATATTTTATAGTGACGCTTTTAAAATATTAATGTGGCGACAGAATCTTCCGCGTCGCGGATTTATTGCGGTGTTTTATTGAAGTCGTATTACATTGTGAGTGAGGTTACCATGGGCTAGGGGTCTCGTCGAGACAATTTTCTTACCGAGAGTATTTTCTTTGAAATGTACAATGAAATCATTTAGCGTAAATAAATACGCAATTTAAAAAGAAAAACAAATGAAAAAAATATGAACTCTAAAATAATACTGTAATAAATTATTGGTAAGTAAATTGTAAATTTGTCATTACCGAAAATCAGTGTTGTGGTTACGCCAGAACTCATGCTGAGTAATGACTTTTTTGGCATGCCTTCGACATACAAACTTAAATTTATTAAAATTACGTTACTTTGTTTTAAATTTGTGTATTGTTGTAGATCAATGGTCTGGGCCAAAATAAAGTGCCCTTTCTTTCTTTCTTTCTAATAATTGTGTCGTTCTCCAAAACAAATCAGTTAAAAACTTTATTAAACTAAGTTTGTATAAAAAGGGAATATTAAGGAATTTATGGATGAAAATAACCCGTTGGGAATTAGGTAATCGCTACCAAGATATTTCTAATTTGTTTTGTGTTGTTAATTGTGAAACTTGCTGGTTGCTTTATGTTCCTTGCTGGTTCTTCTTAGAACAGAGTTTTTTCTGAACCAGTGGTAAATTAAACAAAAGAGTAACTTTCAATGAGTATTATTTATAGTCAATATTGAATAAAAAAGTTTCTGTGTCTGTCAACTTTCGCAAATAATATGTATGCACACAGTTTTTAGTTAAGCATGGGTTTCAGAAAACGTCATTCGATCAAAAATTTCATATACATCAAGTAAAACAGACCGTTGAAGTCAACTGTATGATATAAAACTTTTTTGTTTTGAATATTTAAGGAGACTATATTTCGAAATCAAATTTAAGGTGAGTCTGCATCGTGCTGTGTCATTTTTAATCAAGATAAATTTAGTTTTTTTCAGACAAAGGCTTGATAATGTAGGCAGTCCTGATATATTACGTGATTTAAAAATATTTTTTTTTTATATTTTTGTTAATTGTTTCATCTAATATAACTAACACCTTTATTTGATAACATTAATTCAGTATGTAACTTATGTTAGGCACAGACCTTTAAAATATAACAAACATTGTAATACCTGAAATGGGTGGTTAAGTTGTAAAACACGTAATATTATAAATTAACACCAAATGTCTAACACTAAACAAGATATGAATTTAAATTTCAATTATCATGACGAATGGTAACCCTAATTATGAAGCTGTGCCATAATCACTCTTTTGAGTTTAAATATTAACTTATGAGCGGAGAAATTAATTAAACGTTCTTTTTGTTAATTACTTGTGATACGTGTATTTACAAACCACAATATCTTGCGTCTGGCTCTTAATATTAAATTTCAATATATTACATATATTAATACACATATCATATACTTTTGCTAACATATTTTTAATTATTTTCACTGATATATGCTATTTTTCTGGCATTTTACATAGACGCCTCTTACGATACCCCCCGGACCAATTAAGGTGACGGATCCTCGTAAACCCCAACGACATGGTAATATGAGATATATCTTACATTAATTGTCAAGATCACTGCTGCCGAGTTCATTATTTTTAATAATATTTCTTGTATAGAATGAGTGTGACAAACGAGCACACAGTCCACCTGATAGTAAGTAGGTGCTGTGACCCATAGACATCCAACCTCAATTAAGAATCAAAATGAAGATGCGTTGTCACCCCAGAGTTCTCCGTTTCTTTACACTCTTCATATGAAACATCAGCATTGAGCTACTATTTCACGCTGGTATTCTGTGAGAGTGTGGTCTTTCCCCGGTTGAACCGACCTATTCATGCTACGAACCATAATAGAGCTGCAGCGTGGCTCTACCACGTATATCAGTAATTTACATGTTTATTAAACTATTTGATGACGGTATGGTATCGTTGACATAAATAGGTTTCGATAAACTTTAAAGTTTAGTCTTATAAAGATTGCTGCAAGATTATAGTGAACGAGTATGTTCGCAAGCATAGGTGCACTCTCTATTCCCTCATTCTCATAGTCCAATGGAACGGCAATCCGACACGACCGGGGAGAGATCAGGCGCTGTACCAAGGACTTTACGTACTTTCTAAGGCACGGTGGTGAAACACCGCCAACTTCCTTTTTTGATTTTACAATTTTCTGACAGAAAAATCGAATATCTGAAATTTTGCCCAACTCGGGATTCGAACCCGCTTGATCAGCGGTCGTCACCGCATCGGTCACGACCAGTAGATCAACGAGGCAGTCAAAAAAATCTTATGGTTTTTCAGTTCATGTCACTTTAGTGTGAACTCGGCTTAAAATCCTGCTTGAATAAAGATTGCGGATAAGACATCGAATATAATCGGCACATGAATCACCGGCAGCTGCTCTAGACCACAATAGATGGCCGGAGATAAATCTCTACACCTTTAAACTCCAGACGAAGGAAACCCGACGCTTCCTTGCTTTTTGTGAAGAGATTACGTGGGTTATATATTATAGTACAAAAAAATTGTGTAAGTACTTTTTTTACAACCAGTCATTGACGAAATGTTCAAAATAAATAAAGAAAGTAAGAAAGAGATTTTTTTTGAGCCATTTTTTTTACAATTTTTGATGTGCACATCATGTGTGTGATGTGTTTTGATTTTGATGTAAATATACATATTTCGTAACCGTGTAGTGGCGGTGTAAGAATATTCACTACCCCATATCGCCCCGTGGGTATCGTAGCAGCGCCTGCCAAACGTGGCAACTATGGCAAAATTCCCTCAGAATGACTGATGAGATTTATAAAATACTAGCGATCCGCCCCGGTTTCTCACAGGAGACAACAGCGCCACATAACGGATCCAATTGTGAATCTAAACCATCCAGCGACCCACTCAAATACACACAAAAAAATTAATCACAATCAGTCCAGCCGTTTAGGAGGAGTTCAGTGATAAACACACCTAGAGATGAACTATTTATGTAAAGATATTTCAGAAAATTTGTATACTGACGTTATTCAATATTTCTAAAAAGTCGCCAAAATGTAATGTCCACAAAATACTACCCAGCAAGTAATCGAATCATGTGTTCAATCATGCGTTTGGGGGCCCACTGGTAGGCAGGTCCCTTGACAAATGTCCCTCGGGCTTTCCGAAAAGTCGATGATGAAGCGCAACGGGGCAGCTGTATTAATCGCAGGACGTGACCGGAATCTAATGTCGGCTGACACGACGTTCAAATTACAAATACCGCAGCGAAAGATCCTGTATATTCGATCTATTTAATTATTCTGGATTATTCCGTTATCCGTATTATATATAACTAGCTTATACCCGTGACTTCATCCACGAGGAACTTAAACAAAGTAAGTCTCCAGATATTTTTAATAGTATAGGGTTGAGAAATAAGCACACAGTCTACCCTAAGGTAAGTGGATGCTGTGACCCATAGGGATCTACATCTGTCCTTGATTAAGAATCGAAATGCAGATGTGTTGTCACCCCTGAGGACTAAGACAGAATGCCTCTTTGAACTATCAATTTTTCATAAAAATCATGCCAATAGCCCGCTGAGCTCAATAGAATCTAGTTATTTCGAAATTACATAAAAAAAATCACATAGAGGCTCTATGAGTAAGACTACATATTTGTGCCATTTCCAAAAGAAACTGTATTCGCAACTAGTCGTCAGCGTTGGTGATAAGAAGACTAATTCTTTTATCGGTCGAAAACTAAGTATTTAGCGAGGAAACGCAGCTAGCGTTCTTGGAACTGTACTGCGGGAGAAGGATTGTATGATCATTTTAGTTTTAACTTTTAACTTTTATTATGATTTTATACATCGGATAATTTTATGTTATGTAAAAATGTGTTATAATTTAAAAGACAGTTTAAATATTTCGGAGATATCTTTGTCCATTTCTATTTCATGTATAGCCTATTATATACCTCAACTTTTATAAAGAAGTAAATAAGTCTTCAGAGTAAGTTTAACCCATAACTCAAACGTCTTGGGTTAGACTCTATAAAAATCCATATTTCAGGAAAAGAAATTATTAATTATAAAGTGGAAGTAACTAAACTATCAATGATTTTATCGTATAAATTGTAGCATTTATAATATAATGTATAGTACACAGTACAGTTTTGTACGTGGTAGAGCCATGCTGCAGCTATATTAGTAGTATAGTTGTAGCACGAATGGGTCGGCTCGACCGGGGTAGGACCACGCTCTCACAGAATACCAGCGTGAAATAGCAGCTCAAAGCTGTTGTGCTTTGTTTGGTGAGTGTAGAGAACCGGAGACCCTTTTTACTGGAAACGAGGCATTCCATCTTAGTCCTCACGGGTGACAACGCACCTGAATTTAAATTCGTAGTCGAGGATAGATGAAGATGTCTATGGGCCACAGTAACCACTACCATCAGGTGGACTGTGTGCTCGTTTGTCACACTTATCCTATAAAAAAAACAGTAATATGCCTTGCACATGTAATAATTTGGTAACTAAAAAACTAGATTATTATTTGCAAATTTTAGCTGCTATAATTATAACGAAAAAATAAGATCAAGGAACTCTAAATAGAAAAGCGCGCTTCCTGATTGCAAATATCAGTTACGTAAGATTTTAAGATTTGCTGAAAACTAAATCCCACTTAGTTATATTATAAACTGTGAAAGTTTGTTTGGATGTTTGTGGCTCAATCACTTGGCGATGTTATATACAACAAATTAGAATAGGACATAGTCTGAATTTTTTGTAAAAAACATACTTTTAGTCCCACCCCAAAACACAATCTTTTTAATCCATGGTGCAATAAAAATTGGTCGGTTTTTAATCAAACGCGAGCGGAGCCGTAGGTAAAAGCAATGAGTTTACCTCATCATCAAAATTCTGCAACATATTAAAAGCCTCGCATGGTTCAATAGGCATAAGACAATAATTAATTGTTGATGTTTATCACTGCGGTCGGAGCAAACGTTGCTGTGCGTATTCCGTCTTGCGGTGAGCCGCGCTGCCTCACTATAAACGTGATGAGTTAATATTGCAAATGCTTTGTCGGATTAAGTTAGCTTTCATGGTTATTGATAACCTTCGAAAATATTACGACGAACTAGGCCTAGGAGAGCAATCTATATATACAACAATCTATTATTTTCTGTTTTCAATAATTTATACAATTAAATTTGCGAAGGTTTTACAAATTTTCAATATTTTTTTAATGTTTCATATAATGTTTGATTATCCAATCAAACATTATATGAACATCACATGCGTGGGTGAGCGAATATTTGTAAGCGCAGAAAAGATTATCAATAAAGTAAAGAAATATCTCTATCGTTATTATTTTTAACTCAAAATCGTTCAAGGCGATTCTTTTAATCTATTTTATTCCTTAATAAAAATATTATTATAAAATATTAATTTAACTTTCCTTCCATCCAATGGTTGTCTGGAAGATATCGCTTTCAGCGATAAGGTCACCCATTGTATATTAATTAAATACATATTTGTTGTAATTTATAATTTTTGTTTACGCCATACAATAAAGTAGTATTTATTTATTTATTCATTTAATTTAATGTAATACCTTCCTGGATATTTTTTTATTTTTTTTTATTTTAGAAACGTTATCCCCACACTAGGATATTCTCCTGTATCGTGGAGGCAGTTTACAAACATAAATTGCACAAGGACAAACATCCAGACCCGGGATAATTATTTGTATGCCATATAAATACTTGTTCCGTGCGGGATTCGAACCCGCGGCCCCCAGCGCTGCAACTCATTGCTAAGCCACCGCGCCACGGAGCCGTCTGTACTGGATAATTATATCCTTCGCCATAAAAAATAATTTGGTTCAATGCTGAAAACTTTTCCTCAGAGTTATTTGGCTCATGAACATCTAAATCTATCATCGATTAAGAAACAAAATGCAGGTGCGTTGTCACATCTCAGTAATAAAACTATCTGCCTCGTTACCAGTAAAAAAGTTCTTCGACATCAAGACTGGTAACTTGTCTACTTTTCATAATTGAAATTTATGACAAAATTCGCTAATAGGTTTCGCATTGCATCGCGCCTGCGGTGACGCTGGGCGGCACGGCGTCATGTGAATCGTGATTTAACGCCCATAAAAATTTTACGCTCACCCGAAGCCCATCGTAAAAGTACATCCATTTGTACGTCCGCTTACAGTCGGCGGTACACCTAACTTGTTTGTTTACGTTTTCAATTATTACTTTATCTTTATGAGGTAGATCTATGCTTCAGCTATAACATTATGGTTGTGATTGCACCGTTGGTCTAGTGGTCGTAAGCGAGGTTGCTGATCATAAGGTCCCGGGTTCAAATTCCGGGTCGGGCCATAAACAGTTACTGGGGTTTTCTGTCGAGAAATTCTGAAAGCAGTCTCCGTGCCTCGGGGAGCTCGTAAATTTGTTGTTCCTGCGTCTGATCTCTCTACGGTCGTGTCTGTTTACCGTCCCATCGGACTTTGACAGTGAGAGAATAGAGAGTGCACCTGTGCTTGCGTATACACTCGGACACTATAATTCCTGTCCTGCGAAGATGGCTATAGTCTCCGTTGAGATTGGCCACCGTGGCCGGAATTTGATCTGGAGAACATTATTATATTATGGTTGTAGCACGAATGGGTCGGCTCCACCGAGGAAGGACCACGCTCTCACAGAATACCAGTTTGAAATAGCGGCTTAAAGCTGCTATATTTCGTATGGTGGGTGTAGAGAACTGGAGCCCCTTTTTACTGAAAACGAAGCATTGAATTTTCGTACTACTTCGTAATCTTAGTACACAGGGGTGATAACGCATCTTAATTTTGATTCTTAATCGAGGAGATTCTTAAACACTTACTATCAGGCGGACTGTGTGCTCATTTGTTACATTTATTCTTTTAAAAAAATACTCGCTATATGTGCGTTTTACGTGCATTATGACACACTCTTGTAGTAATTTTTTTTTATTGGAAAACAAAAATCTTTGACAAGTTTATCATCATCATCATCATTATAGGCCTTCAGATGTTCACTGCTGAACATTGACCTTCCCCAATAAATGCCACAAAGCACGGTCTTGAGCCAAAAAGCACGGTACCAGGCCGTTAGTCCAGAGTCTAGATCAGAGACTAGATAGTGGGGGGCCGCCCTACACTTCACTTACTGGTACGAGGTTGCCACTTCAGAACCTTTATTCCCCATCATTTGTCGACTTTTCGAGCTATTTGAAAACTTATTTGATGCGTTTTAATTTCTGGTTGAAATAACGATTCTTATTTTCTTCAAATTTTTCTTCCTTGTTACTAAGAGTTTTACTTTATTCTCCTTGATTATTGTTCAAGGTTCACAACCATACATCATATAGGTAACGAAATGTACGTTGGTAACAATAACATATTGATAGACTCTCTTACATAATCAGATCAGCTGCAACTTAACCCTAAACATATACGTCACGAAACACGACAATTTTACTAATTAAGTTAAATGGTGAGATGGTAAATGCGTTCCTAAATAAACTAAAAATTAAACATGAAGTTATTTAAGCTGTTGCAAGTTTAATAAAGTTGTATTAATAAGTAGTTACAAAGGCAATAAATTGCGCTGCTTTCCTCCCGGTGTGTAGCGGACCGTCGCGTCGGTCGGATATTATCCGTCGATGCACCGCTTCGCCCTGATATACGAGCCGGTCGGAACACGCCGTCAAGTCTATTTCCACAACGTTTATTTTGTCAGCGATTTAAAAACATTATACGGGTTTTATTTATCAATGCGCTTGTGCTTTCTCCGTCGAGTTTTTCATATTCACTTACTGAGAAATCCTGGCCAGGTATAGTATATAATTAAGTAAAGAATTTGCTTATGTTTTCTTTTATATAGAATAAGGGTGACAAACGGACAGACAGTCCACCTGATGGTAAGTGAATGCTGTGTCTCATAGAAATCTACATTTATCCACGATTAAGAATCAAAATGTAGATGCGTGACAATGCAAGGACTAAAATGGAATGCCCCGTTTCCAGTAGAAAGGGTCTCCGTAGCTCTAAAACACAGCAGCATTAAGCTGCTTTTTTACGCTGGTATTCTGTGAGAGCTTGGTCTTTCCCTGGTGGAGTCAACCCAATCGTGCTACATCTATATAGCTACAGCATGGTTCTTCCACGTAGAAAAGGACTCGGACTTCCTTTTACTTCACAGAGTTTTTAAACAGTTGATAAACCAATATGACTTAACGGGATTTACGCTAGAAACATTTTTAACTTCTTCAAGCATGGAGACTCCTTAAACTTCAAACACCAACCTCGAACACATTGTAAACCTACACATTGTAATTATCTTAGTGGTGCCGACTTGGATTGAATTCGGTAATTCGTTTTGCGCGCGTATATCAACCACTGTTATGTTTAATATCACCAAGGTACTCGTATATTTTTGTTTTCTATTTACATACTATGGCTAAATAGAGACTTGTTCAAAGTCTTTGATAGAGGCGAATTCTCCCAGAACATCTCTACGCACCCTTTGCCGAATATTCCACGCGTGCTATGAGCTCAAGATATTTTAAGTAATAGTGATAGCTTGGTTCAGCTTAAATTTGTATGTTTTCCTTTAGATACAAGATACGAGAAGCATCACGCACAATCTACCTCAATTTAGTTATATGTGGAGGTAGCGTGTGAGGGGAAGTTGAATTAATTCCGTCAGATTGGATCCCGGATCAAACTGCCGCCAGGTGCAATGATCAAGATTCAAACGATACTGTGTGGTCCAAGTATTGAGCGACTGGAACGACAATTGTTATAAGTATCAACTGCCAAAAAAATTCAAGTCGGCTAGTTGACGTTTGGGTAATTGAGCTTGCTTTCTTGGATTTTGTACTCGTATAATCTCTATATATAAAAATCAATTGCTGTCCGTTTGGCTCGCTAAAACTCGAAAACGGCTCGAACGAATTTGGATGGTTTAGACTCACGTTGAGATCCAGAAATCACCCATGTGAAGCCGGGGCGGATCGCTAGTTTATAATAAAACATAGACTATTCACTGATACTTACATATATCCATTATATATAAATAAAATATATATCGAGAATTAAAACTCGACAGTTGTCTAATGATAGGGTTCGGACTGCAAACTCAGAAAGTTGTGGGTTCGAATCCGCTATTCGACTACTGTCTTGAATCACTCTTAATACCAGCATTTTAAGCTTGCTTAGAGTGGTTAACAGGAATGTCAGTAATGTTAATAGCGTTATAAGTATTCTTTTTTTTTAAGTTACTACTGTAAATCCACTAAGTTATGCGCAGGTGTAATGTCAGGAAGCTGACGTAATAACTTTGCAGGGGACCTGGTTTTTTTAACAAGAACTGTCATTAACTGAGCACAATTAACGGCTCCCTCGTCGGTAGACCTTACGGTGGAGATGCGTTGTGGTGGAGAAAAAGTGCGTTACAAATGACGTCTCAGATGATTGAAAATTAATAGTAACAATTTAAATAACTGTTATTATTTATTTTCAATTGATGATTAGCTGTGTAGTGGCAGCGCAAAAATATCCACTATCCCACATCATTCCGTGGGTGTCGTAAGAGGCGACAAAGGGAAACTAAACAGAAGGTGAGCAGCAGCATCTTCCTGTTAACAGTCGCAAATTTAAAAAAAACTGTGGTTGCCATCCCGCCTGCCAATCGTGGCAACTATTACAATTATCTTCCTATGAGGCAATATATGGGGAGGCCTATGTTCTGCAGTGGACTTTGATTCGCTGTAATAAGTGAGAGAGAAAGAGATTTTTAATTGATAATTATGATCGTCTTACCCTTACTCACAGGTATATTTTAATAATATAGAAGAAAATCTTATATAAAACTGCAATATTATATGTTTCTAATTCAAACCGCGAATACTTTGTAAGATTGAAAGAGCATATAAAGTGTACAGACAGTCAGGGCAAAGTAACTATAAAACAACTTTTACCTTGTAAGGTAAAAATTTAATATGTCGTATGTATAAATATGTCGATCTATTATCACTTGGACTGGTGACCGAGCGGTCACATAATTCGCTCGTATCGGGTGTTAAGGCGTGATGTAGCGCCACCATGTCGCCAAATTACCCCACACACGTTTCTACACAATGACATGAGCTAACACATGGCTTCAAAATAAATGGTTTTGGGCAAAATTTGATGAAATTAAAGTTGACTTCGTAAAAATATTGGCACATTTAAAAAAAAAATAATATGTAGTTAAAAATATGATAAAGAAAAGCGAAGGTAGCCTAAAGGTGAGGAGCTGCGAAATTAAAATGCTGACTAATGTCATCAGCACAAGCATTTTAGTCGTAGATACTTGGTGTGGTGAATTGGTAATGAAGCAAAAAGATAATACTAATGAATTATGTACTAAAAATAAATTAAAAAATAAGTAACTACTTGACAAACTACTTTGATAATCCAGAAAATAAATGTGCAGTTAATTGTATATTATAGTGGTGTCGGCTCTGACGAACTTTCTATATACTAAGTCTATGTTCTATACGTTGTATAAAGTTTAAACTTTTATACGAAAGAAGCGAGTCGCAAAAAGTGTTATTAAAGCACTTCGAGAAAAATTTGCAAATCCATTAATGACTCAAATTTTCGTCCCAATTTTTTCATACTCCTTAATAATATACATTAGTGGCCATGGGAGGAGCATGGACAAAAAACTAATTATCATGTTCTGAATAAATGTAAAATGTCCTTCACGAATCCAGATAGAATTAATGAGTTATTATAAAATGGAAGATGGAGCGCGGAAAATAAAATTAATTTCGAGTAAGTTCTCATAGGCGGGGTTAGATGACGCTTTGAGATATATTATTTTATGTGGCGCGAGGAAGACTTCTTTCGTTCATATATTGAATTCTAAGAGCGAATACGTATCCCGTAATGGCTGGTGCTTATTGTTCAGGATAATTCTCTTGAAGCTATTTAATTCCCATTTTACAGTTCAATATAATTTTATAAATGCTTTGAATCATTTAAGAAAAAAGTAAGAAACATTGTTGGATTCATCGGTAGAGTTTCTGTCAGCCGAAGTTCTGGGTTCAAATCCTAGTGAGAAACATCAAATTTGTTTTTTCTTTAAAAACTAGCAAAATTAATTTTCGACAGACCTTATTGCTATAATTTATCAAATTGCAAACTTCTTTTGAAGCAAGATAATATTTAATTCGTGTAAAGCTTCAGTACATTTTGAGAACTTAATTTTTTAAACTATCCTAAGCCAGCGCAGACTACTATCTCACCTGATGGTAAGTGGGTGACGCAGCCGAAGATGGTGACTTAAGAAAACCTATTCACTCTTGACTCGAAGACACCCGAATTGTCATCGGATGAAAAGACAGATGCAGGCAACTTATTCCACTTCTTTGTTGTACGCATGACGAACGATGTAGGAAACCGTTTGGTTCGAATGCGTGGTAAGTAGACAACGAAAGGGTGGAGAATGGTAGAGTGGTCTGGTTAATCCGAGAGAAAAAGAAATTAGATGAAGTTTGTATGAGATGAGGATTTCATAAAATAACTATATAAATATGTGTTATAGATATCCTTCCTTATACTAAATATGATCAACTAAGTAATCACTTGGTTCTTTCGTATTTAATTTCTAAGTGCCGTTACCTACATTAAGGATAGGGTGGGAGATTCGAGCGTTGAAACTCTAACACAAGCCGGTTTCATATTACATAAAGGGGCACGGAGCAATCCTTAGCCGTAGGTGGAGGTGTAAAGCGATATTAAGTAATAACCGGGTATTTCGTAGCCGTGCGGGCGTGGGCGAACAATCCATCAGTCTAATAGCATTACCCGGGCGCTCCGGTTACAAGGCGATGTCGCACCTTCGGCCGGTGTAGAGGGCTGCGGATTAGATGGTTAATTGCCACTCTGAAGAGACTGGATGTACTATCCTCTTTGTCAGAGTACCAGGCAACTCCTGGACTCGAATTTTTAATATTCGTGAAAAAAACCAAAACAAAATAATTAATGTTTTGACGGCCCCATGACGTAGTGGCTTAGCAATTAGTTATAGCGCTGAGGGCCGCTGGTTCGTATCTCGCACGGAACAAATATGTTTACAGTTTACAAACGTAAATTGCACAAGGACAAATATTCAGACCCGGAACAATTATTTGTAGTCCATACAAATACTTGTTCCGTGCGAGATTCCAACCCGCAGCCCTCATCGGTACAACTCATTGTTAAGCCTCTGCGCTACGGAGCCGTCAAAGTTAGTCAAGATATCAATACAATAAATATGTAAAGTATGAAATACCAGATATGTAATAAATTTATAGGATATACGGCTTAAGCCTAAGCATTCCAAATTCTGCCTCTAGATGTCAAAATTCAGTCTCCATAATGAATTTATAGATATGATACAAAGCCGGATCTGTCCGCATATTAGTCTAGGATATAGTAAAGCCATACTGGCTTCACGTAACACTACTGGAACAATAACTAGATCTGTATGCTGTTTTGTTATTTCATATTTATTCTGATAACATCGTATTTCATCTTAGTCCTCAGGTTGACAACGAATCCGATAGACGACAACATTCACTTATTATCAGGATTCTATGCTCGTTTGTAGCTATTATATAAAAGGCAGATATAGTTGATGGTCGTACGTTAATGCGACATAATACTTCGGCTTAATTATTATCAAATGATTTATCACCGACAATCACACCGCAACGTCTCCGAGCAATATGCCGAGTACAATGAAACCGTAAGTAAACTATTAGCTAAGCGTTTCCACATCACGCTATCAAGCGTGATGGGTGTGTGCACAGATGCTCGGCTCAAACATTGGCTGCGGCCGCCTCGTTTGCTCGCCTCGAACTTTGCTACATTATGTATTATTGACACTTGGGATTGAATTGGTCGGCAAACATTTTGATCATACATGCATGTTGAAAAGTTTGCTATGAATCGCTTACGAAATTTGTCAATTTCTCTTGACTGCCTTAAAAAACTGAAAGAAGTACTAAGTAACAGCCTATAATAATATAATTTTCGCCCAGCCGTGGACTGTATGTAAACTTTAAGGCAATTGCGTATCCCCTGAGCTACCAAAATAATTATAAGTGTTACAACTAGATGAGCCACATGGTCATTTGCCTCCTCTATTAAAATCCAGTATTTTTAAACTCTACCCAAATTACTCTGCCATGCCTATAGTCTACTTGTCATTAACGAATTTGTTTATACGTGGTTGAGGTTTCACAGAATACCAGAGTGAACTAGCAGTATAACGCTGCTGTGTTCCGGATGGTGAGTGTAGAGAACCAGAGAACCTTTTTACTGGAAACGAGGCATTCCATCTTTGTCCTCAGGTATGACAAAGCATCTGCGTTTTGATTCTTAATCGAGGTTGTCACTCTTATTCTTAAAAAAAGTGTTACTGTCAGGTGTGCCGCATGCTCGTTTGCCTACTGTATAAAAAAGTTTTTACGCTACCCAAATTGCTAAGTTCATTTGTTATTAGCGTCGTCTCAATATTTCATGAGTGTGGTCACTGCCTTATGAAATTACTTGTAAACATGTCACGCGGGAGAAAGCGTATGGGTAATGATAATTAAACGTTATTTATGTTCCAGTGCGCACTGTTCTTACTCGCAGGTCATGGAAACACAATACATTGCACTCTTTTAAATAATGAACACAAAACTATAAAATACTTTTCACTTTTTTTTTTTTACTAATTACCGTGAAGAGGTGGTGTAAGAATAACTACTACCCCTTATCGTCCTGAGGGTATAGTATGAGGCAACAGAGGTAAACACACCTGAAAATAGGCAGTATACAGTCCCGGAACAATTGTTTGTATGGCCTACAAACAATTGTTCCGGGACTGTATGTTTGTCAATGCAATTTATATTTGTATATTGCCTCCACTATACAAGACAAAATCCTAGTGTGCGGGAAATAAAACAATATGTAATTAGAAATTATTAATAACAGAAAGCGTCATCGGAGGGTAGTACGAAAAATAAATTTCAGTATATTGTTGAAAGAGAGGATTAGGAGGGATTAAGTTCCTATGCAGTAGCTGAATGCGTCGGCAGAGATGGTGCCATCGATCTAGATTATCCGTAACAAGCAGCGCCAACGGACACTGATTACCACGTAGGGATTACTGAGACACCCTCGCAGCCTTGCATCCAGCCGGCTCCATAGCACGTAATCTCTCTTTATGTAGTGCTATACAGTCTGAGGATGGCTCCATTTTCATTTCAATGGACCGTTTTTACAGGGTAAGTGCACTTTTATATACACCCCTTTATTAGAAGTGAGTATTTTATATGGAGTTATAAAATAAATTAGAACTATGTTCGTTTCAATGGTTTCTAAAATCACCAGGATTTTTTCTGCCACCATGGCGAAGCTCTTATAAATGAGGTGTAATATTTGACAGATTTCATAGCGGGGAAGTTAATTTGTTCGGAAAATGTAAAGGTTAATGGTCCTTTCCGTACTATTAGTTATATTTTATATTAATTAGATTAAAAATAAATAAACCAAACCAGAACTATTCATTAAAATATAAAAATTAAAACAACAAACCACTGAGACATTGTCTTGTGTATTAATATAATACTCTAGAAACTGATAAACCTTTCTTTAAAACTAACTTCTCAATTAAATGACATTGTGTTACATAAAGTTCACCTCATTGTTAATTAGCGACATCTAGTGAGCGGAAGATTATTAGGCCTCATTAAAGAATCCGCCGTCTGCACGCTTAGATCTTTTAAATTACGCAACGGATTTTAATGCGGTTTTCATAAATAGACAGAATGAAACAATAATACATGCATATTATTATATATATTATTATATAATTCTTCTGTCCGTTTGTATGTAACTCCTAAACGGCTGGACCGATTTTGATGAAATTTTGTGTGTGTGATTAAGTTGATTAGATAATGGTTTAGATTATTATTCAAAATGGACCCAGTAGGTGGCGTTGTGGTCGAGATCCAGAAATCAACCGTGTCAATCCATAGCGGATCGCTAGTTATGAATATATCGAAAATGAATGGATACAATGTTTACGTGGTAGAGCCATGCTGCAGCTATATTAATAGAATTATTTTAAATTAGCTCGATCGAGCTGAATGGGTCAGCTCGATCGAGGAAGGACCACGCTCTCACAGAATACCAGCGTAAAATAGCAGCTTAATGCTGCTGTGTTTCGTATGGTGAGTGTAGAGAACCGGAGACCCTTTTTACTGAAAAAGAGGCGGCATTCTATCTTAGTCCTCACGGCTGACAACGCATCTGCATTTAAATTCGGAAACGAAGATAGATGTAGATGTCTATGGGCCACAGCAACCACTTACCATCAGATGGACTGTGTGTTCGTTTGTCACCCTTATTCTATAAATAAAAAATACAACGTTGAGATATTTTATTCTCATTCATTTCTATAGTTTGCAGAAAGTGCTGTATTGCTTGTTTAAACTGCACGGAGCTCGCCGCTAAATGATTTTTATTAAAAAATGTTTACTTTTTACTTATATTTAACAAGTAAAATTAAACTTAAATATAAGAAATCATTATGTAAATGTGGAGGTAGTTTATAGACATAAATTGGACAAGGACAAACATCCTGACCCGGATCAATTATTCTTAGGACATTCAAATATTTGTTCGGTGTGGTATTCGAACCCGCGGCCCTCTGCGCCACGGAGCCTTCCGTTATTTAAAGTCTATGTTATTAATAAAAAATACATAAGAACAAAATTGCTTTTCTTTGTGTACATATTGACACAGCGTAAACTGTCTCGAATCAAAGTCGCAAAAGCCACATTTAATTATAAACTTCACCCTTCCCTTGACATGAAATATGCTCTTCAGACGATAAGTGATTCGAAATTACATCCGATGAAGACCTTGGAACTTATGTATTTATATAGTTTATCATCGCGTAACCTGTAATTATGCACTGAGCCTATAATAAGTATCAACCGTAATGTAATGAATAGGGTGCGGAGATCGTTCTTCATTCTGGGATTTAAGAGGGAATAAAAAAGCCTTTTCATTGTGCGTATAAAGCTTAAAACTAGCGCGTGGGTTGAATGGTTATTATTATATAATATGATCTATTAATGTAGCGTAAGACCATATATTTAAATTTTTTTTAATCTTCAACATTTTCGGATAAAATATAGCCTAGATTCCTTCTGGCATTGCTCTCTATCTGTTTGTGAAGTTTAATCACAATTGGTTCAACCATTTCGAAGATCAGCCCAGACAGACAGATCGACAGATAGACAAACAGTATTTTTTTTAAATGGTTGCTTATGTCCAAATAGCATGCAAATGACCCCTGAGCTTAACAGAAGACAGTTATTCCAACATTACAGAGAGACACTTTTATTTTATTTGTACGTATAAATGTATTGCCGTGTAGTGGCGGTGTAAGAATATTCACTACACCATACCATCCCGTGGGTGTCGTAAGAGGCGACAAAGGAAAACAAATCAGCAGATGGACAGCAGCTTCCTCCTAATAACGACTAAAAATAAAAAAGACAGCGGTGGCCAACCCGCTTTACAAGCGTGGCAACTATGGCAAATATTTCCCCCTATGAGGCAATCTATGGGGGAGGCCTATGTTCAGCAGTGGACTTTAATTGGCTGTAACGGTAACGGTAACGGTATAGATGTAATTATACTAGTATCAGTGTGCTAATAAAGACAACAATATTTTTCTTTATTTCAAATCCTTGTCTCGTATGGTCAGTGTGGTGTAGCTTGAAGCCATTAATTGGCGGACACTATCTCAAGTCGTTATACTAGCGTCGTTATGAAGACGTTGGCCGACCACGCCCAGGCGAAGTCCGCTCACTGGACGTCGATTTTAATTTCTTAATTACCACGTGTCCAACGAATATTTACATTATGGTGAATGACTTACTTTCCGTGGCATCTCAGGGAAAACTCGTATTTAGTTTAAATTTACGAACGACCAGCGGGATAAGGCAAGTTATACAATTCTTCAATTGTTAACACTATTGAATAAAACTATTTTTAAGAATTTAATCGCGTTTAATTTTACTTATTGTTTATTCCCTACGTTGCGGGTGCTTTGCAGCACCCTTTGTCACGGGGATATTAAGATGATTAAAGTTCCGATGTCAGAGTTAACCACGAGTACCTTCAGCTTTTTAATTATTAATTTTGGTCCGATCTATGTAGAATTACCTCACTGTGTCTTGAAGTCTTGCAGTGGTATGCTTGGGTTTAGTTTTAATTTTATTAATGACAGGATCCCAAGCAGGTGGTAGTACCCAATCTCCTTCTCTAGTGAAACTAGGATTGATTTCTTATATTATAAAGTAGCTGTCGAAATTATTACGATTGGATTTCATGAGTTTTAATTTTTTTTCACGCGGAACTCTAATTATTTTCCAAACAAACAGATAGACAGACAGACAGATAGACAGACAAAAATTTTAAAAATTATTTTTTTGTTATAAGTATCGTATAATACTTTCATATGCATTTAATAAAACGCTGTTATTTTGACATTACATACAAACACTTCAATTTTAATAGAATTAAGAATAGATATAGATATAAGAAGGACGCATATATTCATAGTTATTTGTATGTACTAATTATATATGTGTTTAAATATGTATATTTTTGTATGTATATGCAAGTATTTATATATTTGTATATATGTATGTATAGGTCATATATGTACTTATAGTTTATTTATTAGTAAAATGTATATATTATGTAGTTAATTATCGTTTTGTGTAGTGTTCTTTTATTCTATATTGCCACACATACGTCAAATTCTCACCACTCCATGGGTTGACTGGTAGAGAATGCCTCAAGGCATTAAGTTCGTCCTTTGTATTATTTTGTTTTAAGGAATGGAATAAAGAATAAATAAATAAAAATAAGAAATCATTATTATTAACGCTTATAAAAAAAACTATATAAATAAATGAAATCAATAAGTCACGAGACTATTATACTTTGTGCACGTGGTACTACACGTGGTAGAGCCACGATGCAGCTATATTATGGTTGTAGCACAAAAAGGTAGGCTTGACCGTGGTAGGACCCCGCTCTCACAGAACATAAACGTAAAAATGGTAGTGAATTACTAACTGTACATATCTGCTCATTGTTACAGGCATCTCATCAAACAGTCTACTATAACATTTTGGCACCATAAATTAATCTTAGTTGAAGTTAAATTTACAGCCTATATACCTCCCACTGCTGGGCACAGGCCTCCTCTAATTTCTGAGAGGGTTTTAAGGTCTAAGAAATGTCCACCACGAATGCGTGTTGGCGAACTTCACATGTCTTCGAAATATATTTTTTTCTTATTTCTCAGACATGCAGGTTTCCTCACGATGTTTTCCTTTACTGCCGAGCACGTGGTAAATCAGCACTTTAAGTGGGAGCATCGGCACTTAGGAGAGGTCTATGTTCAACGGTTAACCATAGTTACGCAAACAGCAAGAAAGGCACAGCAGTTAAGTTTAACGATGTTACCAACTTAACAACTGCGTAGGATAGTCAAACACACGGATAGAGTAAACATTACAGTATAAATATACTCCGCCATTCCTACATTAAAATGATGAATGTAGAAATGGCGGATTATTCACAATTCAAATTGTGTGCCAACTACCAAGACAAATAAAGACGGAATATTACTTTTTAATTAATAAATAAATATATTTTTTATAAAACTGAAGTGAAAAACGAACATATGGTCTACCTGATGTTAAGTTGCAGCCAACTTCTGACAAAGGCTACAGATGCCTTGTCACCTCGGAGGACAAAGATGGATTTCCTCACTGCTTGTAATTGTACTGCCTCTATAACTTTCAGTTTGGAACACATGAGTCAGCAGTGTTAGCACTGTTACATGGCGACAGAAACAGATAAGTGACGCACTCCTAGGAGAACAGGAGTCGTACTACCTAGCAATATTATATTTTATACGTGGTAGAGCCATGCTGCAGCTATATTAGTAGTATAGTTTTAGCACGAATGGGTCGGCTCGACCGGGGTAGGACCACGCTCTCACAGGATACCAGCGTAAAATAGCAGCTTCATACTGCTGTGTTTCGTATGGTGAGTGTAGAGAACCGGAGACCCTTATTTCTGGAAACGAGGCATTCCATCTTAGTCCTCACGGGTGACAACGCATCTGCATTTTGATTCTTTATTGAGGATAGATGTAGGTGTCTATGGGTCACAGCAACCACTTACCATCCGATGGACTGTGTGCTCGTGTGACCCTAACCTATAAAAAAATTGTTCCCCCCTTTCGCAAGTTGGTTCCGCGGCTGTGTGATGTGGTGTACTGGATAACCTTACACCGCCACTACACGGTTAAAAAATATTATAAGTTAAGTTAATCAGTTATTTAAAATTCGATTTATAACTATATCTATACAAATAAATAAAATTGAAGTGTCTATTTGTAATGTTAAAATAATATCTTTTTATTAAATGAATATGAAAGTGTATATACGGTACTAATAACAAAAAAAGAATTTAAAAGTTTTTGTCTGTCTGTCTGTTTGTTCCGGCTAATCTCCGAAACGGCTAAATCGATTTTGACGGGACTTTCACTGGAAGATAGCTGATGTTATAATGAGTAACTTAGGACACTTTTATTTTAGAAAAGGAATTAGGGTTCCGCGCGAAAGAATTAAACCCACGAAATCGTAGTAAATTCCACGCGGGCGAAGTCGCGAGGGACAGCTAGTAATAAATATAAAAGTTATAGGTATTTATTACAAAAATTTATAAAATCTCACACATGGTTGAGATTTTATAAATTTTTGATTTTTGATTTGATGACGGCTTTAGAGAATTCATCATCTCGTTTCGTCCTTAATGGGTTAACATTAAAAAGTAAGTTGGTTATGCTGGACAGGTGTTATTACCTGCGATAGATGGCACTGTAACCATATGTCTGTCTAGAAATGGGGAACACCAAAACGTGCGAGACGTCTGCTATTGCCAATCGCCAGTCAGTCGTGGCAATTATGACAAACGTTTTCTAGAACAAAACGAACTATTGATGGACGAAATTTTGTATTCATTATTCATCGCCGTTCATTGCATACATCGAAAAATAAACAAAAATAATTTCGTTGTCATTTGATTTAATTTTTAATTTCAGAAGAGACAAATTGCGGTACATGTCTTAATTAATTTTTTTTTCTCCATCCACATTCGCCACCTGTATCCATTGACTTCCCGCATTTCTTACCAGGTCGTCACTCCATCTATTGGGGGCTGCCCTACACCTAACTCACTTACCGGTACAAAGCTGCCACTGGAGAACCTCCATCGGATGTCGGTTCTTCGAGCTATATGGCCTGCCTATTGCCACTTCAGGTTACCTATCCGTTAATTTTTAATTTATAAAATGCGTTATATAATAAGCGTGATAATTTAATTTTTTTTTGTTTTTCCTTCTAACTCTATAAACGCTGACCTTGATTTTTTCGCAATTTGACCGATAAAACTATTCGCCTCCATGGGAATACTACTTCAGTATTAAGTGTTATTTATATTTGATAAGCATGAATAAGTTTACTGACCTTTGAGTATCAAACATTCAAAAATGAAGAATTTTTATTAAATTATTTATTCCAGAAAGTTATTTTTTTTAATAGAATAAAGGTGACGAACGAGCACACAGCCCACATGATGGTAAGTGGATGCTGTGCCCCATAGACATCTACATATATCCTCGATTAATAATCAAAATGCAGATGCGTTGTCACCCCTGAGGCCTCGTTTCCAGTAAAAAGGGTCTCCGGTTCTCGACACTCACCATACGAAACACAGCGTAGTCCTAACCCGGTCGAGCAGAACCATTCGTGCTACAACTAATATAGCTGCAGCGTGGCTCCATCACGTATACAATTTTGTAAGAATTGTGAATTGTGAGAATTGCAGTAATACCTAGAGACATTCCATTATTGTCTCTATTGTACTTAAATGTGACAACACATCTGCATTTTGTTTTTTAATTGAGTACTGATTGGGTGTTTAAGGGATATAGCATCCATTTAGCATTTACCATCGGGTGGACTGTGTGGTTGTTTGTCACCCTTACTGCTATGATGTGCACAGATTTGCTCGTTGTGCACATGGAATTAAACTAACACTCTTCAGAGCGTATCATGAAAGTTTTTAACCATTTGTCTGTGGACCACCTTCACTCAAAAGTTTTACAATGCCCTACTAAACTAAGTACTATAGGGACTCTATTGGGGCTCCCACTTTTTGCACCACATCAAGCAAGTTTGCGGCCGCAAACGTAGATGACTTTTACGCAAGAGTGGAAAAATTCTGCCGCGATGACGCTGCGACTGCGGGGGAGTAATAACGGAGTTCTAAGGATATAGGAGAAAGGATGGACTCAGCTGTCTTTGGTCGATTCGTCGATTTAAACCTTAATAGAGGCTTAAAGCGATGAGTCGATCAAAGGCATAATCATTAATCACTTATTATTACCACTAACATTTCTATATTTCATATTATTTAATTTTATCAGTAATATAAATGTAAACGTCATAATGTTAAGTAAAATGGACAAACTTAGTCTGACAATAAACATTGTGTTTTTTATAAATAAATTTCAATAAATTTTATTTAAACAAGCACACACACTTGATAAGTCACATCTCGACAGCAATAATAGATCCTCATAGAGTGACTAAGATGCTACCGATCAAGATATTTCAGGACTAACATTTTAACCGTTCTAATTAAACTTGCAATGTTGATATTGGCAATAATAGTTTCAATTCACCAGCCATTCTTATCAGTACAATCGGTTAATATGCGGAACCCTTAGATAGCGCGAACGTTAGACAGATTGTTATGTCGTACACCACGCCTATATTAACGAGATGATAGCGTTGTTTACGCTCGCAGCGTATTTTCACATAGTTTACGCCGTGTAGTGGAGACATAGAATACTATAATATATTATAGTAGTCTGTGAGAGGAGACGTAAGATAATCCTTTATTCCATATCGTCGTGGGTGTCTTAAGAGGCCACAGAGGAAACAAGATAGACTGCAGCGTCTTCCTAATAACAGCTAGAAAATAAAAAATTGCGGTTGCCCGCCTATCAGACATGGCAAATAATCCTCCTTTAAGAAAATCTATGGGGAAGCCATGTTTAGCAGTTGACTTTGGATCGGCTGCATTGAATGCTGCTATGAAATCGGTCGAATCGATTTTTCTAAATGTTGTTATATTTGGTACAATTACCGTAAAAAAATTTAGCATAATTTACGACTACGAAGCCAAGATCAACAAAAGTTTACAGAATCAATGTAATATAATATGAACATAACACTACATATTTGTAAATATGCAAAAGCAAGTATGCAATATAATAAAAAATGATAGATTAAAACACCTACCCTGGTACAGACGCAAACGCCCTGGATAATCACACGAGAAGTGGCTGCGCTGCCCCCCGTTGGAGCACTGTCATATAAATCATTCTCCGTGAACAGACAGGGCTGCTATCTTAAATGTATTTCCTTTTTTCTTTTACTTACGTTCGCATAAAAAGTCGAACATGAATGCTCGGTGATCCAACTTTACCGTCGAGATATTTTTAAGCAATACTTTTGAAGTAAAACTTCTTTAATATTGACGTAGTGGAGAAATTTTGTGCGGTGTTATAAAACAAAAACGTCACGTTTTCTTATAACGTTTCACGCCGATTCTGCATGAGTATAATTTAACCTATTTATGTAAAATATAAAATAAAAAAAGAATTATATGTTTCACTTTGTACGTGTGTACTGTGTACACAATTGCACACACAATTTTTTTTAAATAAATATAAATATATACAACATAGTATAGACACGAATGCAACATCATTCCTTGCAACGTTTACATAGTTCAAAGTTGGACATTTGACTGTTCTCAATCAAAAACTAACCGAGCAGTGTGAAACGTGCTTACACCTGAGTACATGTCAACGAACAATTTGTGTTCCACAAAGTCTTCTTCTATTTCTTATATATATATATAATCATATCACAGTATCTACTTATCCAATCCGCCCCAGCTCCGCACCGGTAATTTCTGGATCTCACAACAGAGCCACCTACTGAGTCCAATTGTGAATCTAAACCATTCTCGAATCAACTTTATCACACACACAAAATTTCATCATATATACTAGTTCTTATGTATATAAGAACCAGCGATCCGCCCTCGCTTCGCTTGAATAGGATATATTAATGTAGCGTTATTTAGATTTAAGATATTCAAAGACCATTTTATGTTATCGATATTTCGTTTTTTCAAAATAAAAATATTGCGAATAAAATACGACCATAATATAAGCCAGTTATTTCAATATTACAGACAGACACTTCAATTTATTTATATGTATAGATGTATAAATTATATAATATTATAAAATTTGTTACTGCTTGTTGGGGATGTAAAAGAATCTATTCCTAAGTGGTAGGAACCCATGTTGCATAGATGCCCAGGCAAAAAGACGATCCTTTATTATGGGTAAGACCTATTCCCTCTAATTAGGCTAATGACGACGATGAATCAAAAGGTAAACAAAAATAAAAATAAAATTTCTGCCTTCACACGTCCCACTGCTATTGTGCATATTACTTTAGCAGACTCCTGATTTATGTATTTGATATATTTTTAATTTATAACGTTTATTATCATTTTCTTATGCGAAAGGGCCACACTGCAGCTACTCGTATATTATGGTTGTAGCACAAATCGACCGGGATAAGACCACGATCTCACAAAATACTAGCGTAAAATATAGCTTAATGCTGTGTTTCGTATATTGAGTGTAGAGAAGCGGAGACCCTTCTTACTGAAAACGAGGCATTCTATCTTAGTCCTCAGGGGTGACAACGCATCTGCATTTTGATTCTTAATCGAAGATAATCATAAATGTCTATAGGTCACAGTATTCAATTACCATCGGGTGGACTGTGTGCCCGTTTCTCACCCTTATTCTATAAAAAAAATATTACACATGTAAGTTTTCCCGATGCTTCATGGTAAATCAAAACTTAACAGTTTCAGTTATGTCAGCAGAATCTAACAAACATTGCGAGCGCCCAGCCATCATGGCTTGAATAGTTTGAATACGTGACTTGAAAACAGTTACTTAAGCAACTATCCAATCTACAACTTATTAAAACTGCTGACTAAAGCTTCTCAACACAGTTGACAAGACATTTAAACGTTCCAATAAGTGACTGCCCTGCGGTGCCACTACGTCGACGTCGCACTAGGTGAGAACCCTGCTCGATTGTAATAAAACTTAATTGAGACGTTGTCGCCGGACCCTAGGACGCTTGTAATGACGGTGCGAGCCAGCGACATGCCTTGCTTTTGTTTTATTTGTTCTCTAAGTACTAGTTGAGGTATGTTATTGGATTTGATATGCGTGGATACGTACGGATTAAGATGAAAGGTTTTTTATGAAAAATATAAATGCTTTTAATATTATTTCATTCATTTATTAGATTTATTACACTGATGATACCGGCTTCTCCACAGATTGCCTCATAAGGGGATATTTACATTGTTGCCACGTTTGTGAAGCTGGTTGGTAACAGACGTTTTTTGTACTCTATTAGTAGTAATTAGGAAGACGCTGCTGCCCATCTCCTAGTTTATTTCTCTCTGTCGCCTCTTACAACGACCACGGGACGATATGAGATAATATTTTTTTTATAATTCTATGTCCATATGTATCTACATCTGTAATACATCAATTCTGTGGCCCATAGGTATCTACATCTATCCTCTATTAAGAATAAAAATAAGGATCCGAAGGACTAAGATAGAATGCCTCGTTACTAGTAAAATGGTTCTCTACACTCACCATACGAAACACAGCAGCATTAAGCTGTTATTTTACGCTGATATTCTGTGCGAGCGTGGTTCTTCCTCGACCATTCGTACTGTAGTGTGGCTCTAGCATTTAAGCCTATACACGTGTCGCTGCTGGGCACTGAACTCCTCTCATGTTTTTCTTCACCGCCGATCACGTGGTGGAATCAACACCATGGTACCGGCGGAAATTGAACATGACTTGCTAGCATACTAAGAAATATGCTACTAATGGGCGAATAAAATGAAACATTGCATACGATAGTTTAATCACATGAGTAAAGTACTTACTCTTTACTCTGTGGTTTAACTTCGATCTTGTATTATATTTATCTTACCAGAAGTCTTGAACAAGTCTTTAAGAGTTTTGTATGTTGAAATACCTGAAAAAAAATTGCGGTTATACCAGTATTCTCATCTTTTATAATTGCCGCAGTTATATAAAGTAGAAGCGATCCTAATTAAGCCAAAAATTTAAACTCTTTAGTGTTCTACTTTCGTTGTGCCTTTTCGGACTCTAAACTTTAAAATTAAATTTCTCTTTCTACTTGCCGTCTAAATACCACTTAGTTAAAATACTGCGCGGTCCTCATTCCAATAACTTCACCAGACAGCTTTAAATATAATTTCCCTGCTAATTGAGTTTATTTGCTCTGTGCTAAGTATGTACTATACATTATAATTAGTTTTTTTTATGTAGGATAAGGGTGATAAACAAGCACATTGTCCACCCGGTAGTAAGTGGATGCTGTCGTCTATAGATATCTACTTCTATCGTCGATTAAGAATCAAAATGCAGATGGGTTGTCACCTTTCAGGACTAAGATGGAATGCCAGTTTCCAGTAAAAGTGTATCCGGTTCTCTGCACTCACCATACGAAACAGCATTGTTCTGGTGATTACTCGTTTGTATTCTGTCTTACCTCGGTCCAGCCGACCCATTCGTGCTGCACTGCTGCAGCAATGTACTACTGCTACAGCATAGCTGTTGCATGGCTCTGCCACGTAAATAAAACAAAAAGTATGATGTATTTTTTGAAGAAACTCCTATTTCTCACTATGCTTAATCAATATCTATAGTATATTTCTCCTGAGAGGTGACTACGTATCTGTTAGGCTTATTTGCTTGATGTTAGCTGCATGTGTCAATGGACTGCAATAGACATTTACCATTAGGTGAACTGTAAGTTCGTTTGTCATTTCAGTTTTATAAAAAATGGGCCTTCCCCTGTTGCCTCATAGAGGGGATATTTGCCATAGTTGCCAAATTTGGCAAGCGGGTTGGAAACTAAAGTTATTTTATTATTTTGAGCTGTGATCAGGAATATACTGCCGCCCATCTTATGTTTCATTCTCCTCTGTCGCCTCTTATTATGTAAGTATGGAATTTTTGGAACGATGTTCCTTATCGCACGGTACGAATTTGGCGGATGGGGGCTAGGCGAGAAAAAGTGTAAGGTTTTTCCGTCACGACCCCTTCTGACGTAGTGTAGACGGCCTTGGCGGCTATAAGGAAGCGAGATGGAATAATATCCATCTCCCTCGCACTTTTTCTTATCTTGTCATGAAAGAAATATTATTTTATTTTAAATGATGGTTCATTTTAATAGACGCTAGTAATTCATTTATTTGTATTTGATAATCAATAATATAATACTTTTATCAATAATAATATACTACGAAAGGAACTTCGTTCCAAATGAGTGTTCCACGACAATCACGCATGTTTTTTTTAATGATTTTCCTCCGGATGGTAAACCCCCTCCGACGGGAGTGTACTATCAATTTTCAACTTAGTTTAGAATTTTGTTTTTTAACCATGATTTTAAGTTTCACAAGAAAAGTTTTTTACAAATACGATTTATCCTTTACTTACAAAGTAATTATTTTTTAAAATTATTTTTTTCTTCTAAGCGTTCCTGAAAATTTTATAGTACGCGGGCAACCCGGATTTCATTTCCACTGGCATCTCTTAAATTGGCAATTGCAATTTGACGGCTCCGTGACTCAGTGGCTTGGCAATGAGATGCAATGCTAAGGACCGCGGGTTTGATTCCCGCACAGAACAAGTATTTGATCTTCAAATAATTGTTCCGGGTCTAGATGTTTGTCCTTGTGAAATGTATGTATGTAAACTGACCTCACGATACAGGAGAAAATCCTAGTGTGGAGATTACAAAGTGGAGAAAACCTGGCGAGGGCGGATGCATTTCGAGGAATAAGAAGTCTGCCATCATACACTGAAGCAGCACATTTTTTATTTTGTTCTTTATAAAGTACATAAACGTGGGAGCAAAATATTGAATACAAACTAATAATTATATTTTAATAAACTCATCTACGTACTATCTATACGAAGTATGAATAAGGACCGTGTATCCACCGTAGCTTTACAATAATGTGACGCGGTTCAAAATTGTGGTAGAGATGTCCGGGTCTGCAGTGTAAACCGAGCGGGATCTTAATTGTAGCACCACTAAAACTTTGAATTTAGCCTCTTAGAGCAGGCGATTGCATTTTTTTAAAAGGACATTTGAATGTATTAAATTATTAAAAGCATTACGTCATAATAAAGCTTATTCGTAAACGGCGACAGAGAGAAACTGAAACAGGAGATGTGCAACAGTGTCGTTCTAACAACAACTCAATGAAAAGCTATGAGGCAAACTGCGGGGAGCCCATGCTTAGCAGTAGACTCTTGATTGCTATAATGATGATGGTGAAGCTTATTATTTAGTCAAGGAAAGCGAAACGCTTTGATGAGTACCGCAATTATTAAATAAAAAAAAATATGAAATAGTATTTTGCTTTGTATTTATTTAATATACTTTCTATACATATTCTTGTATGCCTAAAACACTTTTATGAATAAGTGGGGATCTGTGCCAATCGGTGGGGTACGTAACAAAAGCTTACCTTGAACGTATATATATATGTACAATATTTAAAGAATTGGATAGATTAATAACTTTTTTCGCGCTTGGCAGACTTTAGCGATCTCAGTGCCAGTTATCTTGTAATCTAGACACTGATCACCGTCATGTGTGTCGTATGTTCAAGTAAGTTTAGTGCAGTAGTAGCTTTGTCTTACAACTTCATAGTATCAAATTAAATCGAGATTGTACCTCGGCTTTGTTTTCCAGTTTCAGTTTTCTTGCCTGTGCCTCCAATTTTAAACTATAAAGTTAGTGAAACAGCCAAAAAAATGCCTGAAACACTATTACAAAAAAAAGCTTTTAAAAATATTTTTTTGTTACTCGTATTTACCGACTTCAAAAAGGAAGAGGTACTCAATTCGACTGTATGTTTTTTTATGTGTGTTACCTCATAACTTTTTCTAGGTGAACCGATTTTAATAATTCTTTTTTATTTAAAAGCTGGTACTTTTCATGTGGTCCCATAATAATTTGAAAAAAATATCAAGGTCTAACCAGTAGCTTTTGAGTTATCTTTAATAATTTATATTGAAGTCGGTTGTACAAATTTTTTAATTTTACCACTTGTCTATTGCCCTTAGCGCACCTGTAGCTGTAGGTAGAGCATTATCATCATTAATATTTAACGCCCTGTGAAAATTTAAAAGCGCAAGTCCATTTAGTTGCTTTTCTGCTATTCAGGTACGTACGCTGTGTCACCTAAAAGTGCTTTTAGCCCACATCGCAGAAAAGATCTTTCGGTTATTTCTACGTTCACTTGTAACCTTGGAATGTTATACATAATGCGTATAAATAGCCTAGTTTTAAAATTGTAATACTTACTACTACTCCTACTGGGCAGGTTAACTGAGAAATGCGTCGCATAGCTACAATTTGGTAGTTGGGGGGAACGGGGGGGGGGCATAAACTTGTGGGCACTCTTTGTTTACGCTCTTTCTTTTCTAAGATTAGCAGTAACATTCCCTAACCTACTATTAACATATTAAACATGAGAGCTTAATTGTTGCGAAGAAAATCCTAGTGTAGAGATAACGTTTCAAAAACACTTTAAAAAGCTATGACCTGTTGTATATTTTCTTTCTTTTCCACTTCTGTTTCTTTTGTCTCTGAAGGTATTAGTGCTTATATTACAAGGATTAATTTAAGTAGGTAATAAAGACAATCTCGTTAGGAGAAGTCCATAGTTTCAGTTATAGACACTGAACATAAAGCGCTAGAGGGGTTGGATTACTCGCGACTTAGACCCAAGTGGTCCGCAATATGTTTAGTTACACCCCCTCCCTCACATCGACCCGGGTCTCGAACCCGCACCCACCGGGCATCGAATTGTCGGCATCTTAAGCCTGTAATTGAATTTATAATGGGTTGGTTTAGGAGGTATTTGGAGTTTTCAGTGCGGGCTCAATGGGCTTTGGACACCTCTAGTGTATCTTATGAAGTATATATTACTATTATTTTGTGAAGGGTCGGCTTAGAGTATTATGGGTATTAATGTGCTTATTGTTTTCTTTCCCCCGCTGGGTTCCTAAAGTCTCGCTGGGTTACTTGCTGGTTTGTTCCAGAACAAAAGTTTTTTCCGAACCAGTGGTGAAATAAAAAAACTACTTTCAATAAGGATTACTTGTAATCTATATATTCAATATAAAATTTCCCTGATTTTGCAATTGTTCGTGGGCGGCGATCGCCACTTTCCATCAGATGAGCTGCATGCTCGTTTGTCCTCACTGCTATAAAAAAGTGGCTTACTGCTTTTTCAACTCTGTCTGTGGACTGGATCAATGGCTATACGTCATTTCCGAGGCACGGGAGTGAAACACCGCCAACTTCCTGACTCCGGACTGCTACTGCCAGTTCTTCTCTAATGAGGTGGTGAAGATATATTTTGTAAATAATACTACTAATACGCGATAAAATCCGTAAAAACTAGTTTTCTTTAAATGTGTAGTGTTCGCGTAAATATAAGAAATGAATACTCCCAAATTAAGTAAAGTCGAATTTGAATAAATAGGTATCCGTTACTAAATTGATACATAGATACTAGAAGGAAAATCAACTTTTATTTATTGCGTTTTCTTTTAAGCAAGATAGTCTAGACGGCAAATTCATTAGTAAAAAGTCCAGTTTCGCTTTCAGAACTCTTATCCCATTTCTGCATTTAAATTTAGCAAGATACATTTCGTTGCCAACAAACAATGCTGCAAAACTAATCAGAATACAACAAAGATGCCTCGAGCTAATGCAATAAGGCATGCAGCTGCAGTATGCTAAGATATTCATCAGCCGGCAAGCGGTAATTTTATTTGGAGTAGGGTTGCCAGAAAGTTGACATTTGTTTTAATTCTCCTAATGGTCTCCAAACATTCAGTTGAGTACAAAATTTTCCGGCAAAATGCTACTCGGGATCCGATTGGCACACCTACGCACCACATGATTGAATGTTTTTTTAATAATGCTCAAGGATTTGAATGGAACTAATGCAAAATAAAAGATTCCACGTAAATATAAATTAATGTCTTTAATTCATTCAACTGAATTTTTTTTATTTATAACATAAATATATTTATCATATTATATTATTATATTATAATCTATAAATATATAAGTGAATAAATAAATTAATAATAAATAATTTTGACTTTTTTTTTTAAAAATGAAGAGTACATTTTGGTTCATAATATTTATTTTTGCAAATATTCTAAATAATTAATGGAGTCAGGCGTTACTTTGCGAAAATCTATTATATTAAAGATGTTAAAAAGTTTATCAGCTAAGATATATTATAATTTATTACGGGGATCTTAGCTAATTAGCTTTTTAACATTTTAAAAATATTCTAAATTTCTGATCTGGCAACCCTCTTTGGATGTGAATCGCTCGCTGCTGCCATTAGCCTTATTGCTGACGGTCCGGTTGTATGTAAGTTTTAAAGTGCTAGCCTGTGTGTTTCATAAACAATCATCGCTGAGTTTACTAGCGATGGGGTTAGATGAATGAGGCACGGAAAAGTTGGCGAGGGAAAGTACGAGTTGTAGAGTGACGTGTGCAAATATTGCTGCAAAAACACTGGTTATAGTCCGTTTGTCCCCGACATGACATCTAGAATGTTCGAGTACATATCGGTCCCGAAATTTCTAGAAGGATCTTGACTCTCCTAGTTCTGCTACTCGATACTAGAGGCGCTAGTGGTAACTAGTGTTGCCATGTATAAACCATTAATAGTGGCGCGCAACACTGCCCCTCCTAAGACATGCTCGTCCCGAGCATTATTGGCCCCATAATAACGCGCCAGTCGATCCACATGGACGATCTTAGAGTACCTCTTGCACCTTTCTGTATCCGGTAGGTTACGTCATTGATCCTTGTCACAATCCGGTACGGTCCGTCCCATTTAGCTTGAAGCTTAGGAGATTTCCTTTGCTGCGAACTGGATTGTGTAACCACACTAGTGAACCTTCGTCAAACCCTTTGCTGTTCATTTTGCGGTCATACCGTGTTTTCATCTTCTCAGACGTTTGCTGGCCCGACTGTCTAACGTGCTCATAAATGTCATTCATTTTGTTCCGCAAGTCATTTGCATAATCGGTTATACTGCGTGGGGCATCAGGTGGTATTCCGGTGATCAGGTCTGCAGGCAGCCGTAATTCTCTCCCAAAGTTTGCTAAAGCTGGTGTCACTGATGTACTTTCGTGAACAGCGCTTCGATATGACAACAAAAACGGTTGTATGTGCCTGTCCCAGTCTCGTTGCCGTTTTTCCACAACTTTTGCTAGGTACCTCTCCAATGTCTGATTAAATCGTTCTACCATTCCATCAGATTGTGGGTGGTAAGAAGTTGTTCTTGTTTTATGAGTACCCATAACTCGGCAAGTTTCCTGGAATATTTGAGACTCAAAATTCCTTCCTTGATCGCTGTGAATCTCTAAAGGTACTCCAAAACGACAGAAGACTTCATGTACTAGTTTATCTGCAACTGTTGAAGCTTCTTGATTTGGAATGGCGAAGACTTCTGGCCATAGTGAAGTAATCCATCACAACCATGAAATACTTGTTACCACTTTCACTTTCCGGAAACGGCCCCGCAACGTCAATGGCTATCCTCTCCCATGGTGCACCAACATTGTACAATTTCAATGCACCTCTACTACGAGTTTGAGGTCCCTTTACAGCCGCACAACTTGCATTTGCGACACCAGTCCTCGACATCGTCACGACAGTGGACCCAGTAAAACCGTTCTCGGATCTTCAGTAGAGTTCGTTTAACTCCCAGGTGGCCTCCTGAACAACCATTATGGTACAGCTGTAGAACATCCGGTACTTTAGCTTTAGGGACAACCATTTTCAAATGACAACTGTCTCCCGATCATTTTCCCATTTACGGCACAAGACTCCATCCTGAATCAGCAAGCTGTCCCATTGGACCCAATAGCTTTTCGTGGTCAAACTCATCGTTGAAACGTCGCTCCACTTGGGCTTAGGAGCACTGGTCTTCATCCATTCTAGAATCGGCTTGATGTCCGAATCTTCCTGCTGTGCATGTCGTAGGCTATCTTTCCACTCATTGTTGAGCTGGTCTGTCATAAGCATCCTCACAGATACCACTTCCTTACCCTCTTGCCTAGTACAATGCTTGCAATCTTCAGGACAAGGTCTTCTTGACAATGCATCAGCGTTGCCATGAGATTTCCCGCTGTGCTGGGCGGTGCTGATAGCCGCACTGCCCCTCGAGATAGTTCACCTTCCTTTCCTTTCGCTTGGGCAGCTGGATCGAAGATGGCCCTTTCCCCAGCCGTAGCACCTAGGCCTGTATCCTTTATTGCGGTCGCGAACTGTAGCTGCTGCAACCTCCTGACGCGATGGGAACGATGATCCTGCCGCACGGCTTCAACCTCCAGTGCATGGGCTAACGCGTCCTTAAGCGTCTCGTGGTGCCGAGCCTCACAGCAGCTCTGACTTCAAAGTCGCGGATGCCGTCGATGAATGTCTGCACCAGGTTCCTACAATGAGCGCAGGTACAGACTGGTATGCTTTCGAACCAGCTTCTCACCTCAAGGGCCCACTGCTGCAGGTTTTCGTTGCTGCGTTGCACGCGATCCTTGAGCTGCGCACGAAAGACGTGCTCCAGGTGAGCGTCGCCATATCTCGCCTCCAATGCCTCAAGGAGCTGCTCGTGAGTCACTTCCTTACCGAGAGCTTCCAGAACAGTTAAGGCCTGGTCACGCAGGCCTAGGGTAAGAGCAGTCATGGCCTGACTTTTATTCCAGCCGTTCGCCTTCATGACAGCCTCGAACTGGATTTTGTAGGCCGACCAGGAAGAAGTCCGTCGAACGGCGGCACTTTGAATCCACGTAGCGAAGGTGTTGTAGCTACCACGGAAGCTGTAATTCCTTCCCAAGTTTGAGGTCGTCCAGCGTTTTCTTCATGTCAGCCATCACGTTGTCAACCCGATTGTTCACTTGGTTGTTTCGGGTTTCAGCTTCCGACAGGCGGTTGTCATGTTGAGCAACTCTATCCTTCACCTCCCTTATCTCTTTCCCGAAGGTAGCGTGAAGGTCCTTCATGAGGAGCATCTGCTCTTCCATACCGCGCTGCAGCTGCTCTTCCAACCGACGGGCCTGTTCCTCCTGTCGGCGGGCCTGTTCCTCCTGTCGGTGGGCCTGCTCCTGCAGCATCATCATCAGAGCACCTAAGTCAGGTGCTGCAGATGCAGAAGCTGCAGACGGGCCGGCCTCCGTGGTCGGCAGCTGGCCCTCCGACGTCTGCGACGTTGCACCACCAAATCGTCTCTGGTCCGTCTCCTGTTGGCGTTGACTTCGGGTACGGATACCCTTTGCGTCGTCTTTAGGTAAAATCGGCATGATTTGATCCCACTTCTGACACCAATTGTTACGAGCTTGGGGTTCGATACAATTAAAAACTGCCGAGTGAATTACCAAAATTGACACTTTAATTACACTTTATTAATTACAACTTTAAACCACACTAATAACAAAATACAATTTTACTACAGATCGCTTAAGTTCGTAGTTGTATCGCTTCGAAGTCCTCGCTTGTATCGCCAATTCAATACTGACTCGGTCGCGGTCTATACCGGCCTTATATAGGGCCTCAGATAGTTTCCAGAACCTTCTACTGTAGAAACATCTAGAATGTTCGAGTACATATCGGTCCCGAAATTTAGAAGGATCTTGACTCTCCTAGTTCTGCTACTCGATACTAGAGGGCGCTAGTGGTAACTAGTGTTGCCATGTATAAACCATTAATAGTGGCGCGCAACACTATTATATTATTATATTGTAATCTATAAATATATATCGTATGAGGGAAATTTTGTTATGACAGTCGTAAGTGAATAAATAAATTAATAATAAATAATTTTCACTTTTTTTTAAATGAAGAGAATCAGGCGTTACTTTGCAAAAATCCATTATATTAAAGATGTTAAAAAATGTATCAGCTAAGATATATTATAATTTATTACGGGGATCTTAGCTTATTTTTTTATATTATTAGCTTTTTAACATTTTAAAAATATTCTAAATTTCTGATCTGGCAACCCTCTTTGGATGTGAATCGCTCGCTGCTGCCATTAGCCTTATTGCTGACGGTCCGGTTGTATGTAAGTTTTAAAGTGCTAGCCTGTGTGTTTCATAAACAATCATCGCTGAGTTTACTAGCGATGGGGTTAGATGAATGATGCACGGAAAAGTTGTCGAGGGAAAGTACAACGAGTTGTAGGGTGACGTGTGCAAACCATACTTGGTGGATTTTCTTTGGTGATTTTTTTTGGGAGATTTTCCACAAATAACTAACTTGGTATCTGTTTACAAAGTATAAATAATACTTTTTTTTTTGTCGAGAAGTGGGTTTAATTATATTAATTTATTTAGTCTCGCATCCGATTTCCCTTACTAATTTTAAACGAGAATCTGGTTTTATATTTTGTTATCATTTTCTAGGGCTTCTTCACCAATTACCATCAGGTCGGATTGTGGTCAAGCACTGGCTTACAATAAGTTAAAAAAGTCGACTTCAAAAAGAAAGGTTTTCAATTCACCTGAACAATTATTTTGTATTAATATATTGCTATGCGATATCTTCGTTAAATATTCTAATAAACTTCCCCTAAAATAATTATACTTTTTCTTGTTCTTTGAAGTCGACTTTTACTTTTAAAAAGTTTTGTATGTAAAGTTGTGTTTAAAGTTTGTAATATTTAGAGTCATAGTAGATCAAGGGCATAGCGGTCAGTGTAAATATCTTAGTACGCAAGCAACCAAGGTTTGATCTCCGCCAGTACAAATGTTAAATTCAATTTTAAGTGCTGATTTATCACGTGCCGAATGGTGAAAATATTTCGAAGACATCTGAAGTCCGCCAACACGCATTGTGGCAACGCGGCGTTCAGGAGTGGTACGGATATAAGCTGGAACTTTATAATACAACAGATTTACCCCTTTCCCTGACCTATGAATCTAATATATTAGGTCCTTACATATGAAATTAGCGTTTTGTCGTACTGACCACTTTGATCTGAAATATTTCCTCTTTGGTTAAGAATTCCAAATTCAAATTTATAAATTCATTTAGCTGGTACATTTGAGTTTTGAAAACAGTCATTTATTTGTTTTTTCCTCATTATTTTATTCTTTGGCGTCGCTTATTACCGCACAATGGAAAATCGGTATATTTACGAGTACGAGTACAGTGCTGCAGAAACAGTTCAACAGTTTAATGATGTGTACGGCGCTGGTGTCGCTGGTGTTGAAACCAAAAACGTACCGCAAGAAAACACGGTACGTTTTTGGTTTCAACGTTTTCGTTCTGGAAATTTCGACCTTCAGAACCAACCCCGTGGACGGCTGGAGACCAAGGTGGAAAATGAAGAATTAAAGGCTATTGTGGAAGCGGATCCATTACAAAGCACTTCAGAGATAGCTGCAGGCTTCGGGGTAAGTGATAAAACTGTATTAATCCACTTGAAGCAAATCGGGAAAGTAAAAAAACTTGAACGATGGGTACCTCATGAATTGAGTGAATTAAACTTACAAACACGCGTCGGCTGCTGTGTTACTTTGCTCAACCGACACAATAATGAAGGATTTTAAATCGAATCATTACTTGTGATGAAAAGTTGATACTTTACGATAATCAGGCGCTCGGCGCTTCCCCAACGTGGCTGAACCCTGCAGACCCAGCCAAATCCTGCCCTAAACGAAAATTGACTCAGAAAAAGTTACTTGGGGTGTTTGGTGGACTAGCGCCGGTGTCGTTCACTACAGCTTTCTAAATCAAGCCCCAAACGATTACGGCAGATATCTATTGTCAGCAACTGCAAACCATTAAGGAGGAACTAGCTGCTAAACAACCGAGATTAGTCAATCGCTCTAGGCCACTGCTGCTTCGCGACAACGCAAGACCACACACTGCACAACAAACAACCATTAAGATAGATGAGCTACAATTGGAATTTCTGTGACATCCACCGTACTCCCCGGACCTTGCTGTAACAGATTACCATTTCTTCCGGAATTTGGACAACTTCTTACAAGGAAAAAACAACTCCGAAAAAAATTCAACTCCGATGCGGCAGTCCAAACCGCCTTCAAAGAGTTTATTGATTCTCGCCCCCATGGTTTTTTTAGTAAAGGGATCAATGAACTACCTATGAGATGGCAAAAGTGCATAGATAACAACGGTGCATACTTTGATTAATTAAATATATTTTACAAAAAAATGACTTTATATTCCTCCCGTACAAAACGCCAATTTCATATGTAGGGATCTAATATAAAAATTAATGTTTGCTTGTTCGTATTTTATGCGCTGCCATACCGTTCATCAGATTGCGGTAAAACTTTGTCAACTTATTGCTTGCACTTGCGCGAAGGTTATATGCGTAGTACAATTAACTTACAGTAGGTGGCGCGCGTATCGTACCGACAAATTTATTTGAAAGTTATATATTATATCATTCAATTTCAATAAATGTATTATCATTCCTAATTAAACAATATAACTCTTCCAAATTTAAAACGATATTTCCACAATTATTTATTCTGCGGCAGCAAGGCGCCGGGTACCAGTTAGTTATATATAACATTTGTGTCTATATCGCGGACAGGGAAACTGTTAAGTTAGAGACGGCTCCGTCGCGCAGTGGCTTGGCAATGAGTTACGGCGCTGAGAGTCGCGGGTTCGAATCCGACAGAGAACAAGTATTTGTATGGCTTACAAGTGAATGTTCCAGGTCTGGATGTGTTTTCTCGTGCAATTTATGTATCTAAACTTCCTCCGTGATTCAGGAGAAAATTCTAAAGTTTTTTTTTAAGAAAAGAAAGATAACAAAAGATAAGTTTTCGATGCCTTTGCCGAAAAATAATTTAATCTATACATAAAAATATCTTTGATGTGTCGAAATTACCGCCTTTTATTGAGTTAAGGGGGTTATTTACATGTCATTACCGACATAAATAATAATTTTAACTGTCTGCCGAATCAATTGTGATGAAACTTTACGAACAGCTAGAGAGAAATGCCAGGAGGAATCTAGGCTATGTTCTAACCGAAAAACTTTTTTATAAACGAAAAATTGATAAAACAAATGATGTTTATTGATGTCTGATGATTATCTTAAATCTTAATAACACCACATTAATGGATTCTGTACAGGCAAAACCGGAGCGGGTCGCTAGCTATATATAAAAATCAGTCGTTTTTTATATATGGGTTTGCAAAATTATCGAAATATCTCAGATTCGCAACCATCTCAAGTGGGTCACAATGACTTCGTAGGGACACTTGATTGTTATGTCTCCTCTGTAACATCCTTCGCAATCTATCTTCTGCGTCATATCTAAGGAACCTATTTTACTGATCCCATCCTCCGGATTTACCATGTAGATCCCTTCATGGTAAGCCCGGAGGTCAATAATAATTTCTTTAACTCTCTTGTCCATAATTTTATTATATTCCTATTCCTTTTCTTTCAATGCGGTTAGATTGTGAGGCTCTCTACCGCCTAACAAAGAGATTTTGAAACAATCACCATGCTACTTACCATCTTGCTAGTTAATTTTATCATTACAGCTCTTTCATCCATACAAATGGTCTTGTATGGGGTCCAATATTTGCCACAGTTTACACGCTTGGTAGACGGATTCGTAGCCGCAGATTTAAGTTAAATAAAATCTTGTAATAATCACATAGATAAAAACAAATAATACTAAACTTATTTATAAAAAAAACTTAAAAAATTATACGAATATTATAATGTTGCCGTGTAATGGCGGTGTAAGAATATCCACTAATACATATCTTCCTGTGAGTGTTGCAGGAGGCAAAAGAGGGAAACAAACCAGGAGATGGGCAACATCGTCTTCCTAATAACAACTAGAAAATAAAAAAACTGCGGTTGACAACCCGTCTGCCAAGCGTGGCAACTAGGGCAAGTATTGAGGCATTCCTTGGGGAGGCCTAGGTTCAGCAGTGGACTTTGAAAGGCTGTAATGATGATAATGATGACGATGAAATATTATGTGTGTGATTTTTTTGTATTGTCGATAATGTAAGCCTGAACCACAGATTAGAACTAAACTGTTTTATTAAAAAACAAGGCTTGTACTAGCTTAAACCCTCATTTTAATTCAACTTATTGCTAAATAGGGATAAGAACACTAATTTTAAGTTATTAAAATTAGTGAACTTATCTCATTATTAAGCTAAGGCTACTTTACACGCTTTAGACATAATAATAAAAAAGATATTATTTTTTTAGGATAAAAGAGCGTCGCAATGCCTTTATAAAGGCTACTATAAAAGGCCAACAATAAAGGATGCTGGTGTAAAACACAAAATAAGCCTGTAAGCAAAAGGCAATCAGACCGTGAACCAAAATACGGAAACGAATGGGCGCATCAATAGGGCCGTGCAATCAAGCTAATGGATCGGAGGGTAGATGAATAATAAAATTGTCCACTTCATGTAACACGAGAGCGGCAGCCCTGACTTCCCGATCTTTGCTTTATGGACAGGAAAACCTTACTTCCTTTCGTTTTCACTGACCTAATAAAACACGGTCAGCTTAAATTTACTGAGACTTTGATTATTTGCAGGCTAATTCATTAAAATATCCAATCTTTGAATCTAAAAATCTCAATAAAAATTCTTAAAAATGTTATCAACTTTCGTTAATATCTCATATACAACATAGATTTAATTAATTAATTTACAATAGGGATCATCCAAAGGCTAAGTGGAAACTCGTAGTAAGATGGCTTAGTTGTTTAATTGCATCAGTGACTTGTAATCTTATTAATACAACACTATGTATTAGATTAATCGTTTACAAAACGTAACTTAATCTAACAATATAAATTATATTATTATAAATTAGAATTTCTAGCTTATAAATAAAACTCCCAAAAATATTTTAAGTTATTTTAATGATCGACACCAAGACCGATATTTTGACACCACCGTCGTGTAGTGGTAGTGAAATAATATACACTACCTAATATCGTCCCGTGGGTGTCGTAAGAGGTGACAGAGGGAAATAAAACAAGAGATGGGCAGCAGCATCTACCTGATAATAACTGAAAATAAAGAAAAACTGCGGGCGCCAACCCGCTTGGCAAACGTAACCGTGGGAAATATGGCAATCTCAACATTCATCATCATTACAGCCTTTCACAAATCCACTGCTGAACACAGGCCTCCCCCAAGGATTGCCACAAATCACAAAGCACGGTCCTGAGCCACCTGCATCCATCGACTGCCTGCATGTTTTACCAGATCGTCACTCCATTTAGTGGGGGGTCGCCCTACACTTCACCTACCGGTACGAGGCTGCCACTCGAGAAACTTTCTTCCTCATCGGTTGTCGGTTCTTCGAGCTATGTGGCTGGCCCATTGCCACTTCAGCTTACTAATCCGTTGGGCTATGTCGGTAAGTTTGGTTCTACTGCGGATATTCTCATTTCTAAGTTTATCACACAAATAATCCCTGAGCATAGCCCTCTCCATAGCTCGCTGAACAACCTAGAGCGTCCTTATAAGGCCAGCAGTGAAGCACTACGTCTCAGATCTCAGTATACCTGACTAGATGTGTCGTAATTTCCCGAACGCTGCCCAGCCGAGTTGAATCCGTCGATTGACCTCTCGGTCGAAGTCGGACTATTAGTCCCAAGTAAACATACTCGTCAACAACTTCGAGCTTAGTGCTCCCAACAACTATCGGCATAGGTGTGACATGGACATTACAAAAGATCTTTGTTTTGTGTATGTTCATCTAAAGACCTATCCGTTGGGAGACATTATTGAGGTCATTAAGCATAGTACTTAGGTCCTCCAGCGATTCTGCCATAAGGACTATATCGTCGGCAAATCAAAGTTGAGTGACGTACTCGCCATTGATGTTAATACCGTATCCTTTCCAGTCCAGTAGCTTGAAAACGTCTTCCAATGCAGCGGTGAAGAGTTTCGGGATGTAACGTTACACTGTCTTGCACCTTTTTGCAGTTGGATAGGTTTCGTACTCTGGTTCTGTACTCGGATAAGCATCGTAGCATCGTACAAACACTTCAGCCTCTACCACTTATTAACCACGTATTACTTTAAAAATGAAAAAAAAATTGCACGTCATTGTATAATAGAAAGTAAGATTGCTTAAAAGTTTTAAATGTTTACGATTGCGTCGTCTTAGCTGCGTAAGCTTCAGTGGTAGAGCCATGCTGCAGTTATATTGGTAGTATAGTTGTAGCACGAATGGGTCGGCTCGACCGGGGAAGGACCACGCTCTCACAGAATACCAGCGTAAAATAGCAGTTTAACACTGCTGTGTTTTGTATGGGTGTAGAGAACCGGAGACCCTTTTTACTGGAAAAGAGGCATTCCATCTTAGTCCTCCCGGGTGACAACGCATCTGCATATTGATTCTTGGATAGATGTAGATGTCTATGGGTCACAGCAACCACTTACCATCGGGTGGACTGTGTGCTCGTTAGTCACCCTATCCTATAAAAAAAAAGTTACACTGTGACGTGCGTCGGCTCTAAGGAACTGAAGTAAGCTAAATAATTTATTGGAGTTAACAAGGATTAATACGTCTCGGGAGCGCTAAAATATCATCCCCGAGCTCGCTAAACGAATCACTGTACAACTAAACAGATCCTGTGAGATCAAAGCGCGTCTTTAATAGAGTTACGGTTTCATTCATTTTGACTTCCTACGAAGGTGAAGTCAGCTTACGTGATTGTTAATTTAAATGGATTATGAGCAAATTTAAATAGACGCATGTCTGTTACTAGAACAAAGCCTAATGCGTCTCGACGTACTTATGATAACTATATGTTAATATATTCTTCGGGTAATTTTTATGGAATCTCCTAAAAACTGAATTTATTGGGATGATTATTTTAGTGCGAAAGAAAATCCACTACTATATATCATCCCATGGATGTCGTAGGTGGTGAAAGAGGGAAACTGAAACTGGAGAAGATGATGATTATCATGGTAACAAATTAAAATAATAAAAAAAAGTTGTGGTTGCCAACCCGCCTGCCAACCGTGGTAATTGTGGCGAATAGCTCTGAGGACTTTAAAAGGCTCTAATGATCATACATATAAGTCAAATCTTCAGACTGGTCCAGAGTTCAAATAAATGTAAAGAACGTATGGAATAATAATTAAAAATTAAAAAATTGTACAACCCACTTCAATATAAATTATTAAGGATAACTCAAAGCCAGACCTTGATCAAATTTATATGGGACCACATGAGAAGCACCAGCTTTCAAATAAATAGGTTCACCTAGAAAAAACTTATGAGGTAACACACATAAAAAAAAGATCATACAGTCGAATTGAGTACCTCCTCCTTTTTGAAGTGGGTAGAAAAAAAGGAGAATTTAACTGTAAGAATTGAGAACCTACTCTTTATTTGACGTTGACTGAAAGAAACAAGGTTTCCTCATTTGATTCAGCTAATGGTGGAATCACACTGCAGCGTATACAACTACAGACAGAATGGGTCGGCTCGACGGAGGAATCACCACACTCGCACAATATATCATATAAACTTTTATTTTACTGATAAGGAGATATTTCAATTTAGTCCTCAGGGATGACGACGCATCTGCATTTTGGGGACTGACGTAGAGATGTATGGGCCACATCATGTATTTACAATAAGATGGTCTGTGTGCTCGTTTGTCACGCTTACTTGTATAAAAAAATAAAAAAAATGCTTAAGGAAAAAATAACGAAACTGTTTTGTTCATTTTTATAAACTATCTATTAAGCGAATAGTTAGATTGCTTCGTTCACGAATGCAATAACAAAACATAAGTTTTTTTTCATAATATTATAAACCAGAACAAATTACGTAATGTAAACGTAATAGGAATTTAGTTACTAAACGTTTAAAATAAAATCCATTCTAACACATTTCCTTTATGAGGTTGTGACCCTTGTTCCAATATTTGTAAATAACACCTATTACAATGTAGTTTCCGTACAAAAGACATTCCTGGATTCTAAACATTTGGTGACGAAACATAAAAAATCAACAAAAGGTGTCACCCGATGTCGGCGTCGCGAACCGAGACCGAATGCACCGTCAATGCTGACACAATAGAAACAAAAATGTATACAGACAGACAGGAATGCCGACACTTGACAACTGTGTACGTAGCACTGTTCAGGTAAAAGTACTTCAAAGCTTTTCCCATGGGCTTAAAGCACATATTCCAATGGAAAATACATCCTTTTTTAATTTAACAATGCAGGCTTAGTGATTGTACAGCTATTTTGTATGTTTTTGTATCGGAATTTATTAAGCTGTTGTATTCAATGTTGTGACAAAACGTTTTATGTATTATTGCCATTACTGTGTAATACCTTTGCTCCATAACCACACGGTGATTATCAAAGATATCAATAAGCAAAATATTGCTCTACGTGTTGAGATTATACGAGCATCTTCTCTCATAATGGAAGATTTTAATAAAAATTACTTGCTATTGTTTTCATATTCTATTTATCCAACTGTGTAATATTCTATCTGTTATACGTGGTAGAGCCATGCTACAACTATATCAATAGTACAGTTGTAGCACGAATGGGTCGGCTCGACCGGGAAGGACCACACTCTCACAGAATACCAGCGTAAAATAGCAGCTTAACGCTGCTGTGTTTCGTTTGGTGAGTGTAGAGAACCGGAGACCCTTTTTACTGGAAAAGAGGCATTCCATCTTAGTCCTCACGGCTGACAACGTATCTGCATTTTATTCGCAAACGAGGATAGATGTAGATGTCTATGGGCCACAGCAACCACTTAGCATCAGGTGGACTGTGTGCTCGCTTGTCACCCTTATCCTATATAAAAAACTGCTTTAGAAGGAGGGTAATGTTTGTACGTATGTATGTATGTCTATTTTTTGACTCGCTCTGTAGCCTAGATGGCTTGATGGATTTTAACATATGGGTGTTGTTAGATTCATCTTGGCTGTGGGAGTGACATAGTTTATAAAATATTTATCTTCAAAGAATGTCAGTCGTTTTTTTTTAAATTACTGTTTAACCCTTGAGCTTGTTAAATAAAATCAGTAAGGCTACTTATAAAACAAATGTTTGTTCAAATGATGATCATTGTCAAACTAATATACGTAACGCAATCAATGTGAATCTTTACTCAGTACATATTCCAATCTTTAATCAGCACATTTCCAGAACTGATGATGGGTGATGATCACAGTGATAATTACAATAATTATCACACACATTAGCAAATGAACACACTTTTATTAATAACTTCGCCTGGATAGGATCTAGTAATGTGGCGATATTTAGATTTGTACCGGACGGGCGAAACTCGGGAGTAAGTGTTATCGAAAGTACTCCGCGAGTCGCTCACGTCCTACACCTATAGGTTCCGGAGGATACTTCTACTGCCTTCTTTGTGGGTGCAGCTGGGGTACTGTGGACTGAGGTTAAATCAAAATGCACGAAATATAATACAAATGGCAAGGCAGTGGCCAGCGGTTCGACTGCTCAACTGTTCGGCGGAAATCTTCTGACTATTGTTTATTGACCACGGTTGTTGAATATGATTGTTCAACTACGGTTGTTCACTATCAGTTGGTCACTATATATTTCAAAAGATTTCTTCAAATTATTATGGTAGTATCAAATATTTATTAGTAGTAGCTGGTTTTATCAACACTGTCTGACTAGCTGCTATTATCAACTAAAATAGCTATTTCTATCACTTGTGTAACTGCAAGTATCAGTTACCACGATATACAACTAGTTATCAATATCACTTGTAACTGCGAATATCAGTTACCACGTTATGCGACTAGCTATCACTTTCAAATATGTAACTGCGAATATCAGTTACCACTTTATGCAATTAGTTATCACTTCCAAATATGTAACTGTGAATATCAGTTACTATGTTGCTAGCTACTATTCACTATATTCTGCTACTAATCACTTCAGCTACTACTGGTTACTACCGCTTCTTACTGGTAGCTCTTCACACTACAACGTTACTCAACGTTGTCATCTGCAGGTGCTCAGCACCTGTCAGGTATCGGGCCTTGGGGCATCTCCCCCATTGCCCGGGTGTCCTCACGGCCCACTACTATGGGCCGGTCCTGGGAGCCTTCACGGCATTATCATATAAAAATTTGGAGCGATCTCGGGTTCGGTTCCCCGGTCGCTCCGATGATCTCAATTTTTTAAAGGTAAGTATAAATTTAGGTATGTCTAAGTTGGTCATTCTGTGACTTTGTGGGTTGTTACTCGACTCCCTAATCTATGTAGGGAGGAGTTCTCTTGGTCAGGTCGCCCGTCCGGGGGGCGGGCGTGTAGCGGCGCGAAGTTATTTAGGTGTTCGTGGCCCGTTGTCGGCGCGGTTAAACATGCCGCGTGACAGCCGGACCACAAAATCTTCGATGGATTCGATTTTCAGGTTGGCCGCTGACGTCATTCCGGACGTAGCGACCTGCACCGACAATGGTTCTTAGCGATATATTCTGCTGGGCCTGCAGTCGCCGCCTCTGTCGGTCGCTCAGGAGGGCGTACCATGCTGGTGCGGCGTAAGTTAACCTGGGTCTTATGTATAGTTTGTATATTTTGATTTTAGTTCTTATCGGCAGCTTGGATGCCAGCACGGGACGAAGCGCCGCCCGCGCACCTCTTGCGTTGCGGACAACAAGATCTACGTGCGCGGTCATGCGCAACATCCTGTCGATCCGGCATCCAAGATACGTTACGGTTTTCTCATATATTATGTTCTGCCCTCTGAGCGTCAGTGGTGGTGGCAAGTTTCTGAAGCGGCGAGTGAGTAGAGCGGTCGTCTTACCAACGTTGACGGCCATCCTCCACTCATCCAACCATGGTGGCAACAGGTCCAGCAGTCGCTGCATCCTGGCAGTGGCGATGTGGGCTCTTCTGGACGACGTGAAATAGGCACTGTCATCCGCGTATAGTGCCAGCTCAACGTCGTCCTCCCACTCGCGCAGGTGTCCTGCCAAGGTTGGGATGTCATTGGTGTAAGCCGCGTACAGGACTGGAGACAGACAGCTGCCCTGTGGCACGCCGGCTCTGATGGGTCTTGCTGCGGACACGGCGTCCTCCACACAGACGTAGAACCTCCTATCTGCGAGAAACGACGCTACTAGCCGCAACATAGCAGGAGGGATACTGGTTTGAGCTTCTAACTTGTAGAGTAGTCCAGAGTGCCACACCCTGTCGAACGCCTTCTCTATGTCGAGAAAGACGCCCAACGATGTGCGGCCGCGGTTGACAACAACGTTACTGGGTCCCGAGCCCTTAATGTAGATTTGAGCGTTACTTTAAAGTGAGCCGCTTGCCATTGTCCGTTTTGCCTCTTTATTGCATAACATTTTCACTACACAATTGTCATAAATTATAATTTTATTCATACATGGTCAATTCCTACACTAATGTACTATATATTATTAAATCGGCAATTTAGTCCTTTATTAGTATACCATAAAGGTTTCTTAATATATTAACATTATAAAAAGTTATTAAACAAAATGTCCCAAATTTCCATAATATTTGGGTGCATTAATTCTTTAATTTCACTATAAAAAGGAAATAAGTTTAATTACGCTAAATATTATTTTGTTTCCTTAGTTTATAAATTTTAATCTAATTCAATATTATATTTATAATTCTTCCAGAACATAAAAATTATTTCCATCATTTTCGGGATCAACTATTACGCAGTTAATTAAAAACTTCTAGAAAGTTCTACAATACATCGCGCTCTGATTGGTCGACTTATCTTTGTATATAATAAGAGATATTTTCTTAACTATTATCAAATTCGATGTTCTATACTAACATATTGAGGTTATAAATATGTTTTAAAACTATATTAATACACTTTTCACTTAGTTTTGTCAGTAATTTCACTTTTAATATTATATTTTACGGTCATCGCATAACACACGCTGACTGGGAACTGAACACGCTTAAAAGCTTAAAACTGAGAGGAAAGTTATTAGGTTTAAGTTTAAGAGGGATTCTGCTGGGTCACAGAACACAATTACTCTCTACCAAGAGAAGAACGCCAACTTCATACTAAAAAAAAGGAAACACGTCTTTATGAGTGTATACTAAAAGCGCTACGGTGAGCGCCCATATAAAACTTTTTAGCGGGAATTTCAAACCTTTGTATTTTGTACTTTGAACTTGTTATTTAAGGCATATTCGAGTAATTTTGGCTCACGCCTTACAAACCTATGGGGTAAATTCCCATACATTGGAGAGGTTGCACGATTCACCGGCGAAGAATCTTAACACCGCAATTCAGAAAAGGTTGTAATTTGTACAACGCCATCTATTATTTATTCTTTGTGAAAAACATCCTTTTTTAATTTAAGGAAAACATCTTTTTTTGTTTACTGTTTTTTAAGTATAAATATATTATTATAGAACGTTTTTTTACATACAAATCTTTTTATTACTATTTCTGAGATTTTATGGAGCCATTGAACAAATTCGAACCTACATGTGGTTTTTTTTCCTGTAGAACTCATCTACAGGAAAAAAACCACAACCTGCCTTTTTGTATTACATTTGCACAACACCACTATCTATCGATGAAATTGGCTAACTATTGTACTTTAGATTTATTTTAGATAATTATAATAAGGTTAATATATTTTTGTATATATTTGTTACGTTCTTTAATACTTTTGTTTACCTGCTGCGTTTTAGATATAATTATATCATTATAGAACATTATTTTACATCATTTAATTATGATTTATGATATGATATTAGTTTAAAATGCACTTGATGACTCAACCAACGCCACCATTAAACAAATTCGTATCTATACTTCGTACCCATACTTCAGAATATTTATCATAACTTTTGATGGAATGAACTGATTTTAATAAAATAAAGACTAAATGTAACACGAAGATACACTTTATAATTTCTTTAACGATTCTTATGATATTAATATAAATATTAATAACGATATTAATATTAATATAATGTTATATACTAAAGTATATAATATTATTGAACATGCTCACAGATATACGGTAGAGTACAGGCAGAAAATTATCTCCGCTATAGTAGTGGAGTCCACCGGCACCCACCGGTACAGGAAGCTGCAGTGAGCGCGCCGCTCGGACGGTTGCCAGATTTCACGCATCGCTTCCTGCCGTCCCAATGATACGATTCAGAAAATTTTCACCAAGTTCATTTTATATATTGCACTTTCATAAAATGCTTCTTCGAGTAGCTTTATTTACTTAGAAGAGAATACAATAACTTTTATTCAATATACATTATTACGTAATACTTATTGAAAGTCATTTTTTACCACTGGTTCTCAAAAAAAACCTCTGTCCTGGGAAGAACCAGCAAGATACCCAGCGGCATTATATTTTTTACTCATTACAACTTTACCATAGTAATTCCGTTTTATATTTATACTTAACAGGAATTGTGAAAGAAATTGTGAGAAAATATGATTTATATTTCATATTCCGAATAATTTTTAATGACCCATAAATAATTCAATTATTTTAAAATAATTATTAATAGTTTTTTTTGCAATCAAATACAACAACGCTTTAAATAGTGAATCACATGTGTCTAAAAAAAATCAAACCTGCTTTCAACTAAGAAGTAAGCGTAAACGCGATTGCTGATCATGAGGTCCCGGGTTCGATTCCCGGGTCGCCCGGGTGCATCTGTGCTTGGTCATAAACTCGGGTACTATAATCCTTTACTGCGCAGATGGCAGTCTCCAGTGTGACTTGCCGCCGTGACTGAAATTTGGCCTAGAGGACATTATTATGATAGCCCCTGAGTCATGGCTTCTATATGTGTATTTTAAATTTAAACATAATATACCTTGTTCTTCATCAGTCCGTTGCGCAAACAATAACTTCGCATGGTTTTAATACGTTACAGTACAGTGGAGTGCAGTATTGCATTTTGGCATATACTAGTACATTTTATGTATTAGATAAATGCCTATGTCTTCACAATAATCACCTTTGCTAGTTTTAAAATAAGATCTCAAATGTATCAATACTGATTAATCGTACATAAATTTGCTAAACTACAAATAGGGTCATTGCGAAAATGTACGTGTTATAAAAAGGAAGGGGAAATCCCGTTTGCTGCAGGTGTGTGTTCGGATCTGATGGACGACATCGCTTCGCCGGTACTAGAGGGGGGTCGCGAGAATTTATTCACCGTTCGATACATATCGGGTTTTTATTGCTTCGATTGTGTTAGAAGGGTTCGGAGGAAGCCGTGATTTTGTAATTCTGTTAGAATAGAGAGAGTATATAAATATAATAATTTAAATTGGGTTCGTATTACAGTATCATGGTTTAAGGTCTTTTTCATAGAATCAGGTTGTCAAACGAGCACATAGTCTACCTGATGGTAAGCGAACGCTATGGCCCATAGAAATCTACATCTACCATCAATTAAAATCAAAATGCAGTTGCGTTGTCATCAAGACGATTAAGATTAACTGTGCCGTTACCAGTTAAATGGGTCTCCGGTTCTCTACATTCATCATATGAAATACAGTAGCAATACTCTGCTATATCATGCTGTTATTGATCGTGGTCCTACCCGGTGGAGCCGACCCATTAGTGCTGCAGTCATGTATATCTGCAGCGTGACTCTATCCCGGTGATCAATATTTTGACAAAATAAATAGTACTGGCTTCTTTTCATTGGACTATGTACGGCTATATAGGCCTCCCACTATATAGGGATTTTCTGTATTCGTCACCCATGGCAGGCGGATTGGAGACCGCGGTACCAGAAGTCACGCAGTCGTCGGTCTTGTTATTATATGTGTTTTATAAACGAAATAGTTTTAGCTATCGAAAGCTATAAGATTTCCTCTCGCTCTTTCTATTTCATGACTTCTATGTGTAAATATTAAAACTAAAGTAGACAATTCATTTGGGCCCTCTACAAATGTTCATTAATGGTATTACACATAAAGAAAGAAAACAATTTATTATAGTAAACGGGCTAAAGATTATACGTAAGTCTAACCGGAATCATGAAATCTTAATAAAACTGGGATGTATTGATATAGCTTTTCCAGCCAACGGATAAAATGAAACAATATCCGTGTAGCAAAGGCTTATATGTATATTAAGAATAAATGTAGCCTGATATTATGTATTGTATGTATGTATGTATATATTCATTTATTCTAACGCTCCAACTCTCAGTAACACTGTAGCAGTGTACCCAAATCTGTCCTCAAGTTTTTGCGTGACGTACATGTTCAGAATGACAGACAGATAACTTTCATTTTTTTTTGCATCTGTATAAACTTCAAAATTCAAAGTAAACCTCGATTAAAATCTGAAAAAAAAATCTTTATACAGAAATAATTTTATAAATGTTATTATAGTTTAGTTAATAGTTGTAGAGCTTTCAACTGACTTTATAAGTGAAAATGAGAGTGAAAGTCAGAGCCATGCTGCAGCTATATTATGATTGTAGCACGAATGGGTCGGCTCCACCGGGGACGGGCCACGCTCTCACAGAATACCAGCGTAAAATAGCAGCTTAATGCTGCTGTGTTTCGTATGCTGAGTGTAGAGAACCAAAGCCCTTTTTAGTGAAAATGAGGCTCTCCATCTTAGTTCTCAGGGGTGACAGGGTATCTGTATTTTGATTCTTAATTGAGGATAGATGATGAAGTTTATGGGCCACAGCATCCTCTTACCATCAGTTGCACTATGTATTCGTTTGTCACCCTTATTATATAAAAAATAGCAGCTTAATGTTGCTCTGTTTCTTATAGTGAGTGTAAGAACCGGAGACCTTTCTTGCTGGAAACGAGGTACTCCATTATAGTCCTCAGAGGAGCCAACGCGTCTGCATTTTGGTTCTTAATCGAAGATGTCTATGAACCATAGCATCAACTTACTATCAGGTAGACAGTGTGCTAGTGTCTTGTCACCCTTATTCTATAGAAATACCTTTTTATAGTTTCGTTTTATAGCTCCGTGGATGTCGACAAAGGAAATTAGTTTTTGTTGAACAATATTTCCTGCGCTGAAAGAAACCAGCGGGCATTAGGGCGGTCGCAAACGTATTGCGCTCCGAAAATACACGTGTCAAGTGTCGCATTGTCGTAAATAAGCCCGACAGGCTGTCATTGTGGAGTGTGGGGCTACACCGCGCCGCGATCTCTGCGCTGCGCTGACAGCACTCGGCGTACGGGCACAGTGTAAGCGTAGATTTAGTTTTTTTTTAATTAAAAATTATTTATATTCAATCATCCTCACCATCATTACAACTAGACACTTGTTCGCCTTGTTTATTTTCAAATTGTAACCAATGGGTAAACTGCAAATTTCACGGTATCTGAGCAACCCTGGTTTGATCCCTGCGGGCCCCAGTAAAATTGCTATTTGCTATTAATTGCTTGCGAGTCGACTTAATATTGGACGTCGCGACAGAATATCAGCGCGCTAACTCTGTTACTGTAGCATTATGATGAGTGGTCTTTTTGTTGCTGTTACTTAAATAATAAATTTTGATATTTAGTTAAGGATTAATTTTTATTGTCAAATTGATGTTCAGCAAGTTGCAGCAATAAATAAATATGTTCTTTCTTTCTTTCTTGTTTTCTAATTTAAATACTGATCAACTACGTGCTCGGCGGTGAAGGAAACATTGTGAGGAAACCTGCATGTCTGACAAGTAACTAAACGTACTTCGAAGATAGGTGAAGTCTGCCAACATGCATTAGGGCAGCGCGGTGGGCACTTCTTTGCTCTAAAACGCTCTCTGAAATGAGAGGAGGCCTGTGTTCAGGAGTGGGCTGCAACTTTACTAACTTTACGTCTGCCAAATTTTTTTTTACTAATTTAAGCCAGTGCGTGACTACTATCCTAATTGATGGTAAATACTACTAAGAGATATCACGTATTCAACTACCGAAAATAGCATTATAATGTTTTATTGATTAGGTAAAAACACATTTCATGAATGGATACAAATTGATTAATCAGCATGCAATGTTGAATGCAACTCGTTATTCAATTACAATTTTGCAGATATTAGCTTACTTAATGGGTTAATTTTTTATAAATTGACGTTACAATCCACCTGATGATAAACGCTTTTTAAATTAAATTTAAAAAGCACTTCAAACAAAGAATGCTACAGATGCGTTGTACCCGCGGGGGACTAAGATGAAATGCCTCACTGTCTCTAATTATACCGTCTATCTATACACTTCATGAGGAATACAATAGTGCCTACACGTACTGCTGCTTGGCGGTTTATAATAGATTCTGCTTATTAAGCTTTGCATCGCGATTTCTCCAGCGATCACTCGCGCCCCGCCCCAATCCCGTCGCCGATGACACACATGCAGCTTATTACAAGTGTGAAGTCGAGATTGCGCTGTTTTTATTTCGAGTTCCAGTACGCTGCATCGCACTCAAGAGGCATGTTCAGGTTGAAAGCTTTTTACTTTTTTCACTTGAAATGTGCAACCGACATACTTTATTATGTGACATCAAACACAAAAAGTTAAAATAAAAAGTCTGTATTTCAAAACTAGATATAAAAATAATTAAAGTGTATAATGTCGGGTGCACTTGATAGACTTCGAAATGAGTATATCGCACTAATAAATAATAGTTTGAAAAAACTAAAAAATACGCTATTGTAGATAACCGAACTAACAAGTAGAAAATAATTTTCAATAAGCTTAAAATAAGAAAATAGTGATTAACATAAAAAAAAATTTTATTTTAAAAAAGCATATGGTAATGTGGCAAATGTCTAAGGACTATGATGGAATGCCTCGTTTCCAGTATAAGAGGCCTCGGTTTTTGTCGTACTTGAAGTATGCTGGTTTTCTATGTAAGTGTGGTTCTCCCGGTGTAGCCAACCCAGATTTGCAGTGCTGTAGTTCCATGATACGCTGCAGCGTAACTCTACGGGATAAATTATAGTACTCTATATTATTTATTACGTGGATAGAGTACAAAATTAATGGTAAGTACTCGTAATAAGTAATAGTTGTTTTTTATATAAAATTGCAGTGACAAATGAACTTACAGTCCACCTGATGGTAAGTGACTACTGCAGTCCACGGACACCTGCAGTCAACTTCAAACAAAGATGGCTAAACCACATACCACACAGCTTGTAATTACACTGGCTCTCTATAGTCTATACCCAAAAACCGGATCAGTAGTGCAAGCACTACTATTTGACTACAGAAATAGGTTAGAGGATGATACCTAACCAGACAAAGTCCTAGGCAGAAATGGAGTCCCACCACCTTTTAGTACTCGTAAAAGTAATTGGACTCTTAGAAATTATTCCTGACAGTTTAATGGTGCAGTAAAACCTAACCCAAACCAGTAGAATGTCATTTGCATGGTACCAGTAAAGTTGTTCGTACTTAAAACTATCCCGAAAGTTAACTTGAAAATTGAATTAATGATTTTCGACTTCATACAAAAACATAGACAAAGTAGTTTCGTAATATCCGACATCCGTTTCCCATGTTGCCAATGTTTTCTAGTCGCTACTGTAATATCTAGTCGGATAATGTAGTTTTTCCACTTTATTAAGTCGAGTATTCATGTCGGCTCAGAGGTTATGAGCCAAGTAATTTATATAACACCGTCATTGAACGCTTATCTCAAACGAATCGCAAATAAATACATATATTATATCGGATTACTGCCGACTTTAATTGAAATCCAACATCAAACATTGAATAAGCTGGCTGTGATTGAAATTGTGTATTTAATATGTTAATATTTAAATTATGACATAGTGTTTCAACGAAACGTTTCGATATTTAAATAAAATAATATATCTTCATTATATGTTTATGTAGTAGAGCCACGCTGCAGCTATATTATGGTTGAAGCAAGAATGGGTCAGCTCTACCAGCGTAAAAAAGCAGTTTAATGCTGCTGTGTTTCGTATGGTGAGTGTAGAGAACCGGAGACCCTTTTTAATGGAAACGAGACATTCCAATTTAGTCCTCAGGGTAAGTTTAAGATCGCAGCCTCTAAATTTCTTCTTTTTAAAGTAAGGGTGACAAACGAAGACACATTCCACATTATGGTAAGTGGATGCTGTGATTCATAGATACCTACATCACTCATTCTTTCATTCATTCATTCAACATTTATTATAGCCTATCAATAGACTATCAATAGTCCACTGCTGAACATAGGCCTCCCCATAAATTGTCTACTTAACAGTAGGCAGGCGTGATGGCAACCGCAGTTTTTTTATTTATAAGTTGTTATAAGGAAGTCGCTGCTATCCATCATCTGGTTAGTTTTCCTCTGTTTCCTCTTACGACACCCACAAGTCGATATAGGGTATTGGATATTCTTACACCGCTACTACACAGTCAATCTAGCTACATCAATCATCGATAAAGAATCAAAATTTGAGATGCGTTGTCACCCTTAAGGAATAATATGGAATGCCTCGTTACAATAATATAAATAAAAATTAAAAATTTTCTACAATCGACTTCAATATAAATAATTAAGAATAACTCAAAACTATTGGTCAGTTGTTAAGTTACAGCCAATAACGTCCCACTGCTGGGCACAGGCCTCCCCTCATTTCTGAGAGGGTTTCAGGGCAAGGAAGTGACATCCGCGCTGCTCCAATGCGTGTTGGCGAACTTCATGTCTTCGAAATTTTTCTTTCTTATTTCTCAGACATGCAGGTTTCCTCACGATGTTTTCCTTCACCGCCGACCACGTGGTAAATCGGCACTTAAAATTGCAATTAACAATTTCATTGGTGCCGGCGGGGATAGAACCCGGTTTGCTCGCGCACTGTGAAATTTACAGGGAGCGCTAACCATCTGAGCTACCACGGCTCTTAGTTAGATCTTGATAAAATTTATATGGCATCACTTGAGAAGCACCAACTTTCATATTATAAAAAAAGAATCATCGAAATCGGTTCACCCAGAAAAAAGTTATGTGTTATGAGTTATAAAAAAAAACATACTGTCGAATTGAGTACCTTCTCCTTTTTGAAGTCGGTAGAAAAAGGGTTTACGGTACTCTACACTTACCATACGAAACCGAACAGCATTATGTTGCTATTTTTCGCTGATGTTCTATTAGAATGTGGTTTTTATCCGGACGAGGCGTCCCATTCACGCTGCAGTCACAATACAGAAGCAGCGTGGCTCTACGACGTATGCTTGCTACATTTTGAGAGTAACCTGTGCTCCAGAAAGAAAGTAACCTTCTTCTACTTTATATTTCGAGAAAGTTTTATTACAAAAATATCGAATTTAAATACGAAAGATTCGATATTTTGGTAATAAAACTTTTTCCTGGATTTATTTATAAATATCCAAAAGGATCGAACGAAGATGTACCTACATATGAGTACGAATTTACAAAAGATTTATAAACGAAGGACATATAGCAGCCTAATCACCCACATTTGTCATTTTTTTTGTAACTCATTGGCATCCTATGGGTACATCTGTCAAGGTGCGTTCTAAAATAGAAGCATGACACGTGGGGCGAGGGATTAGAGGACGGGGGGCGAAGGGGGACGGGAATGCTTTTAAACGGCCCATTGAATGCGTTGACGTATGCAATTTCAGATTCCCAACAAAAAGTAATAGAGGACCGTCATCTTTGCATAGTGATGTATCGACAGATCTTGAAAATTTTATTTGAAAGAAAAACTTGATGATGTCTCATTTGAATGAGAATTCCATTTTTGGAAATTAAAATAACAATATTTTTCATCCGGCTTTCAACACTTAAACCGTGTAAAGGCAGTGTAAGAATATCCATTAGGCCATATCGTGCAATGGGTGTCGTAAGAGGCAATAAAGGCAAACAAAGCAGGAAATGAGCAGCAACGTCTTCCTAATAACAATGAATAAAAAACAAAATAAAACTGCGACAGCCAACCCGTCTGTCAAGCGTGGCAACTATGGCAAATATAGAAGTGTAATATAAGTGGAGGCCTATTTTCAGCAGTGGACATTGATGGACTGTTATAGTTAAATGAATATCAACACCTTATTGTCGGACTATTTGCTCCAATTGTCACGTGGATTGATGATCGCAGTTCCAGACGTCAGGCACGTTTGACGCTGGTTCCTGTCGATAAATACGAGATATTCTGATCTGAAGCTACCAGAACTTCTAGGCCTTTACTTCTTTTTCCTTTCTTCTACTTTTAAAGCAACTTAGCTTTGAGAAAGTAGAATGGTTTCCATTGTGTTGCTGTCTCAACTATGCTGCCAGGATTAATGAAAAATTCTGAAATAAAAATTTTGAACTAATTGCTGGAATCCGGCCATAACGTCGCATTTAATACTGGATCCCTAGTTGACGAGCAAATCCCACGCTAGGCGTAGGCCTCTCCAAATACTGCCCATACAAAATACTGCAAAAGCAAACGCTGAACACAGTCATCATTATAGCCTATCCAGGTTCACTGTTGAACATATACCTCCTCATAGATTGCCTCATAGGAGGGTATTGTCCATATTTTTTACGTGGTAGAGCCATGCTGCAGCTATATTAGTAGTATAGTTGTAGCACGAATGGGTCGGCTCGACCGGGGAACGACCACGCTCTCACAGAATACCAACGTAAAATAGCAGCTTAACGCTGCTGTGTTTCGTATGGTGAGTGTAGAGAACCTGAGACCCTTTTTACTGGAAACGAGGCATTCTATCTTAGTCCTCACGGGTGACAACGCATCTGCATTTTGATTCGTAATCGAGAATAGATTTAGATGTCTATGGGCCGTGGCAACCACTTACCATCAGGTGGACTGTGTGCTCGTTTTGTCACCCTTATCCTATAAAAAAATGCAACGCTTGACATGCGAGTTGGCAACCGCAGTTTTTTATAATTTTAAGTCGTTATGAGGGACATGCTGCTGCCCATCTCCTGTTTCAGTTTCCCTCTGTCGCCTATGACGACACAACGGGTTGGAATATGGTAATGAATTCCCTTACTACACTACACGGCGGACCTTACCAAATACTGCCTATTTAATACTACAAGATTCTAAGCCAACTAAATCTATCGATAATCGATTAGCAATAATAACCTATGATTAGTAACAGGCGTGTCCCATCACTACAGTTAGCTCTCTTCAACGCCTCACAAGTTTTTGTAAATGTTTGAGCGTTATAAAACGCTCTTGAGGGTGATGCCGTCTCGATGCTTTGAGCTGGGATCATGAAGAGCCGGCGCATTTTAATAATAAAGCTTTGGGTATCGAAGGAGCCTTTCAAAGTGCTCACTATGTATCGGGCGCGTGTTCATATGGGTGTGGTGAAATAGGACGGATAGGGGGGAAAATAAAACATTATGACGCCCGGTGAAGTGAAGGTATTTAAGATAAAAAAAATAAGGTATAAAAAATATAACGCTATGCTTTTAGACTTGATGTGTGATAGAAAAAATAGGTGTGTTTTTATCATGAAATATTATAACTAAAGTTAATTGTAAATATCTCTTTAAATATTTAACTGAACAGATTGCAATGAAACTTTACGAACAGATAGAGAGCAATGCCAGTAGGGACTTAGGCTATATTTTATCCGAAAAAAAGAAGATTTTTTTTTGGAAAAACTTTTCTTGTATTATCTTAAATCTAAATAACGCCACATTAATAGATTCAACCCAGGCGAAGCCAGGTCGGGTCCCTAGTAAGCTATAAAAATTGAAATTTTAATAAAAAGTAAGAGAACTAAAAATTATAAATTAATTTCCACATAATGTATTACCTATGGAATGTATGATATTTTTAAGGAGATAAACATTTTATTTAATTTTTCATAATACCTTCTGAAGTCGCTTCTTAGACAAAGTGTATAAAAGAATAAAAATTCCGAGTTGAAAATTATTTCATTGTTTTTAGTTCTTCGAAGACGACTTTTACTTAAAGTTTTAACGTTTTTAAGTGGACTGAGGAATATCATAAGCTCATGGTAACACCTCGAATGTTGTTTAAGTTAGTGCGTTAATTTAAAAAACTTCATCTCCTCATTGTCCACTTTTAGGAGTGCAATTTTTCCTCTAAATTATGGACTACCGCTGAAGTGTAAGTTATTTAATAAAAAGGAATCATTCAAATCGGTTTACAATTGACAAAGATATCGCATAACATACATACAAGAAACATACACTCCAATTGAGAACCTCCTTTTTTAAAGTCGGCTAAAAATATAATTAGCTTCCAACACAAGTGCAGTGAATATCTCTCGCGGTGGTAGACGGGCGGGATAACATTCTTTCATCTCCGGCAAGGTCGTCGTTACCGCTCAGTCTCACCTGACTGACGTTTATTTGTAAACAGTCGTTTGTGTGTGTTTGCAAGTTTTACGACGTCGCTCGTGGCGCTCCAATAACATCTGTTAATGGAAACTTATAGTACGCTTTCCTTTGTGTCTGCGTATAAAAATATTTTATGTTATTGCAATGTGAAGGAGAGGCGATGAGCTCTGAGACAGTATTTTGTAATGGAAACTTGGAGTTTATTATTGTTTAACAGCATAAACAGGCTTTCACGTCTTGGAGCCATGCTACAGCTATATTATGGTTGTAGCACGAATGGGTCGGGTCAGGTCCATGGGGAAGGACCACGCTCTCACGGAATACCAGCGTAAAATAGCAGATTAATGCTGGTGTGTTACGTATGGTGAGTGTAGAAAACCGGAGACCCTTTTTACTGGAAACGAGGCATTCCATCTTAGTCCTCACGGGTGACAATGCACCTGCATTTTGAGTCTTAATCGAGGATATATATATATTTTTTAATATAGAATAAGGGTGACAAACGAACACAATCCACCTGATGGTATGTGGATACCGTGGCCCATAGATATAGACATTTCACCTTTATTCTATAAGAAAATTTGATAACGTTTTATATTTTGATCTTTGAAAAAAAACGAGCTTTACATTGCACATTACAATACAATATAATACTTTATTGTACACCAAGAAAAGATAAAAATATCAAAAAGAAAAAATACACATTACATACACACATACATACACACATGCACATTATATTATCACTTCAGATAACAATAAAATCCTATCGCGAATCTAACAAGAAACATCTTCATCGAGCGAGTTTCTGAAGGAATCTCTTTTTTATTAGTCTCAAGAGGAGAGTTTTCAAAAATTCTGTTTGAAAACAATCACAGCATTTGCAAATATATGGAGGCTATCGGAAATTCGGAATGACGATAGGAAAGTTTGCACTTTTCTTGCTATACAATACTAGCTGCGAGTTCTGTTTATTTTCTTAGCTCGCTTAAAATAGGGGATATTCTTAAATAAAAAAAATGTTGTTATATTTTATGTACCAACACTTCCACTGCCAAGTGTGAAGATACGGCGAATCCTCTCTACAACGGAGGAGTCCAGCCGTGGACTTTCACGAGTCGATAAAAAAGTGCTTACGTTAATGTGTTGTTGCGTTGTTGTGTTGCTGCTTAAAATAATGTTTTTTAACTTCCCACTATGACAATCAATGATTTTCAAAAAATCGGGAAGTTATTAGTTTCACCCATAGAGGAATATAACCAGTGGTTATATAGTCATTGGTTTCACCCCAGTTTTCGAAAATCGAGGTTGCATCAAACTCGACGTCGTGATGTGTGCGCGTGCGTGTGCGCGTGCGTGTGCGCGCGTGTGTGTGTGTGTGTGTGTGTGTGTGTGTGTGTGTGTGTGTGTGTGTGTGTGTGTGTGTGTGTGTGTGTGTGTGTGTGTGTGTGTGAGTATGTGTATATAAACCTCTCATAACTTTTAAACGGCTTGACCGATTTGAACGAACTTGGTGGCGTTCGAAAGGGTTTTACCAAACTTAGATTTTCAATTACTATTTTATGGAATAACTTTTAAACAGATGTAACGATCAATTTCAAAATCTAATCAGCTCTTAAACGTAGAAAACGAAGATTGCTGCAAACCGCTTTAAAATCGGTTAATGCGTTGAAGAGAAAACGAGGAGGAAAAATTTAGAAAAAGTGTTTTTTTTTCACATAACTTTTGTATTTATAGTCTAATCGGTTTTTTATAATAGATTTTATTATTGTTCTTAAAGCACTTCGTCCATTGCGGCCAATCAGTTGATCCATTCGAAAGTTATCGTTGTCAATAAATTACAAAATAGTGTTTTTTTTAATAACTTCGAAATATCTGCTCGGATCGTTTTTCATGTAATGAGTTAACTATAAGTTCGTAAAAATATTTGTCGAGCGTTTTGAGATCGAACATAGCGGGAAGTTCCAGGGATGGCTTGCAGGGTCAACCGTATTTTTTTTGAATAATGTCTCTTTCTTGCACATTTATACATAATAATAATAATAATAAGGCGTAGGAAGTGACGACCCCATCGCCCGCTGACGTAACAGTTAAGGACAAACTGCTACGTCGGCGCAGTCAGTCAGCACCTTGCCAAGAGGTGTGAGCGCCGTGCCTCGGCAGAATTGAGGTGCAAAAGCCCGTTTGTGCTACGGCCACACTATTAAACGGTGCCGGGCCTGGGCGTCTCCCGTTAATTGACGCCCATTTTATGGATGATGGAAAGAATAGAAAGCGCATAGGGCCGCTGCCTGGGGTCGCCGGGCGCGTCTGGAGCTGGCGCTGGACGCGACAGCATGCGGGCCGCCAGCCGAGCGCGAGGTACTGCACGACCACCTAGCAGTCCTCGCATCCATCATCCCCACCAGATGGCTTGGTGTCGGCAGGGTCCTCTCGGACTCGGCAAGCGGCACCCGCCGCTGGTGGAGTACGCCGCATGCGTTGGACAAAATATATGAACATAAACGCATTGCGGGCGTACTATAGGGCGAAAGGCGAAGAAACTGGAGGAACAGCGTATCGGGCTCGTATGCACCGCTTTTGCTGAGCTGGAGCCGTCTGTTCCCGTCACAGAGCAAAACCTGGCAGACCGAGTTCGGTACATCATACGCTCGAAAATATTTGATGATGCCGAACTCGAACGACTACGGCGTGAGGCTATTCCCTCATCGAATGAACCAGCTATAGCTGGGGATGCGGCTCCTAAGGCCATAGACCAGCAGCCATATGTGGAAGCCGCCATGGATCTTCCCGCTTTGGTTGGATTATTATGATGGAATGGTCATCCAAGAACTAGAGCAGATGAGGAGTAAATTGGAGGAGGCAATTGTGGAAACGCGCTGTACGCCTCTCTAAAATCGACCGCGACTCCCACGCATAACCCTAAGCAAGCGGAATCGGGATGTGGTGACGGCCCTGAACCCATTGCTGGCAACCTTTTGAAACCAGCCGGGACCTTTGCGATACGGACTCAATACTCTTTGGCGCCGCATTGGCAGTTTGCCGTATTGTTGGTGCCAAACTTCCCACGTCTGGACGTGCTACTGGGCAAAGTAGCGAGTGTTACGCCCATGGACCCCGTCATCATAACGCCGGATGACGTAGCTGAGGCGGTCCGTAGGGCCCCGAACTGGAAAAGTCCGGGACTCGACGGACTGCATCACTACTGGCTGAAGGGGTTCGTGGTGTGTCACGCTGTGCTCGCCTGACAGTTTCAAGAGGCTCTCGACCAAAAGTCACTCCCGAGCCTCTTCACTACTGGGATCACTCATTTGGTTCCTAAGACCGGGATTCCACAGACCCGAGCAAATACCGCCCCATAACCTGTCTACCTACCATATACAAGACACTAACATCCGTTTTGAGCGCGAGAATCACTCGTCACCTGAACGCAAATCAGGTGATGTCGCGCTCAAAACGGATGTCGGGCGGTGGTCGTGGAACCAAGGAACCACTCCTCATTGACGCGGTAATTGGCAAGGTGGTTAAACGTAACCGTGGGAACCTCTCCGCCGCCTGGATAGACTACAAAAGGCATTCGACTCGGTGCCTCATACATGGCTTAAGAGGGTCCTCGAGCTGTACAAGGTTGACTGTACAGTTCGAGACTTCCTCAGGCAGTGTATGGGGTAGTGGATACGATCCTTTGTCATCTAGGCGAGCGGATGACGGCTGCGGAGAACCACATAAGGATAAGAAGGGTATCTTCCAGGGCGATTGTTTGAGTCCAATCTGGTTTGCCTCTCCTGAACCCTCTCAGTACCTTACTGGAGGACTCCGGGAGGATTTCAGCTTCGGAAGGAGGTACAAAAGTGACCCACCTTTTCTATATGGATGATCTCAAATTATTCGCCTCCAGTCGCTCCTATCTTGTGGAATTGCTAAACATCACTTGTGATTTTAGTAATTCTATTAGAATGGAGCTGGGGACAGATAAGTGTGCGTCCTCCATGTTGAAAGGGAAGGGTTGCTAACTCTGAGGGCATAGACTTATCTATGCCCATCAACATAAGGACCCTTTCTGAGGCTGAAACATACCGATACCTGGGTATGTCACAGAACATCGGTATCGATGAGGCGGGTATGAAGCAGTCAGTTTGCGATATGTTTTATGCACGCTTGACCAAAGTGCTTAACAGCCTTTTGTCCGGTGTGAATAAGACACACGCATATAACGGTTGGGTCATGCCTGTTCTCATATATACCTTTGGCATACTTAGGTGGACTCAAACTGAACTTAACGCCCTGGATTGAAAAGTCCGCACTACTATGGCGTCCCATAGGATGCATCACCGAGATCGTCGATTATGAGGCTGTACTTGCCGCGGAAACATGGTGGGCGTGGCTTTTAAACGCGGTTACCATGCATAATCGCGAAGTGTGCAGCCTCCGTAATTACTTTCTGACGAGATCGGATGATCCATTCTATAGGACGTCATTTCTGTGATAAAGGACTTACCCTCTATCCTTGGCCAACGAGCAATGGCAAGACCCGGCAGTACAGAGCATTTTCGACCGGGAGACCGTATGGAAGGAGAAGGAGCTCGCGGGAGGTTCTACAAGGCTCTACATGTGCCTTTCGTAGACACAGTTGCCTCCCTCCACTGGCTACGTTTTGGTGACCTCTTTGGGAAACCGAGGGTTTTGTCTGTGCGATACAGGATCAGGTTATTAAGACCAACAACTATCGGAGATACATCCTAAGGGATGGCACCGTCGACATCTGTCGAGCTTGTCGCCATCGGTGAGTCACTTAGCATGTCATCTCCGGTTGTTCGGCGCTTAACTCTGAGTACTTGCACAGGCACAACTTAGTAGCCAGAATTCTATACCAGGAGCTCGCTCTGAAATACGGTCTCGTGGACCGGAAATTGCCGTATTACAAGTACTTGCCGGAAGCCGTGCTCGAAAATGACCGCGCCAGGCTCTACTGGGACCGGGCCATCATCACAGACAGGACTATTCTTGCGAATAAGCCTGATATTGTGCTGATGGACCGGGCACAATCAGGATATTTTGGTCGACATCACCATTCCGTATGACGAGAACCTCGTGAAAGCCGAAACAGATAAGCGAACAAAATATCTGGACCTGGCTCACGAGGTGACCGACATGTGGGGTGGACTGCCGACCGAAATTATACCTGTAGTCGTCTCTGCGAACGGGTTAATCCCAGTCAGCCTCTCGGGTCATCTGAGGCGACTGGGACTCCGTGACGGACCGCTCCAAGCTCAAATGCAGAAGGCGGTGCTCCTCGATACCGCCCGCATCGTCCGCCGGTTTCTCTCCCTTTCCCCCTAACCCTCGGCCGTTTGGTCTCCCCTGCCGAGGGTTTCCATCTGGTTGGGTTTTTATTTATTTATGTATTATTTATTTATTTATGTTAGTATATTAAATATATATTTATGTTTATTCATTATTTCCTTTAAAATATTTATTCAGCCCAACCAGATGAGAATACTATATAAATACCCCAAAATAATAATAATAATAAAAACGCGGGATGACGTAGCTGAGGCGGTCCGTAGGGCCCCGAACTGGAAAAGTCCGGGACTCGACGGACTGCATCACTACTGGCTGAAGGGTTCGTGGTGTGTCACGCTGTGCTCGCCCGACAGTTTCAGAGGCTCTCGACCAAAAATCACTCCCAGCCTCTTCACTACTGGGATCACTCATATGGTTCCTAAAGACCGGGATTCCACAGACCCGAGCAAATACCTCCCCATAACGTGTCTACCTACCATATACAGACACTAACATCCATTTTGAGCGCGAGAATCACTCGTCACCTGAACGCAAATCAGGTGATGTCGCGCGTTCAAAATGGATGTCGGGCGGTGGTCGTGGAACCAAGGAACCACTCCTCATTGACGCGGTCATTGGCAAGGTGGTTAAACGCAACCGTCGGAACCTCTCCGCCACCTGGATAGACTACAAAAGGCATTTGACTCGGTGCCTCATACATGGCTGAAGAGGGTCCTCGAGCTGTACAAGGTTGACTGTACAGTTAGAGACTTCCTCGGGCAGTGAATGGGGCAGTGGAATACAATCCTTTGTCATCTAGGCGAGCGGATGACGGCTGCGGAGAACCACATAAGGATAAGAAGGGGTATCTTCCAGGGCGATTGTCTGAGTCCAATCTGGTTCTGTCTCTCTAAAAACCCTCTCAGTACCTTACTGGAGGGTTCTGGGAGAGGATTTCAGCTTCGGAAAGCAGGTACAAAAGTGACGCACCTTTCCTATATGGATGATCTCAAACTATTCGCCTCCAGTCGCTCACATCTTGTGGAATTGCTAAACATCACTTGATTTTAGCAATTCTATTAGAATGGAGCTGGGGACGGATAAGTGTGCGGTCCTCCATGTCGAAAGGCCAGGTTGTTAACTCTGAGGGCATAGATTTATCTATGCCCATCAACATAAGGACCCTTTCCCAGGCTCAAACATACCGATACCTGGGTATGTCACAGAACATAGGTATCGATGAGGCGGATATGAAACAATCAGTTTGCGATGTGTTTTATGCACGCTTGACAAAAGTGCTCAACAGTCTTTTGTCGGTGAATAAGACACACGCATATAACGGTTGGGTCATGCCTGTCCTCATATACCTTCGGCATGCTCAGGTGGACTCAGACCGAACTGAACGCTCTGGATAGAAAAGTCCGCACTGTTATGACGTCACAGGATGCATCACCGAGATCGTCAGTAATGAGGCTGTACTTGCCGCGGAAACATGGTGGGCGTGGCTTTTTAAGCGCGCTTACCATGCATAATCGCGAAGTGTGCAGCCTCCGTAATTACTTTCAGGCGAGATCGGATGATCCATTCTACAGGGACGTCATTTCGTGTGATAAAGGGCTTACTCCTCTATCCTTAGCCAACGAGCAATGGCAAGACCCAGCAGTACAGTGCATTTCCGACCGGGAGGCCGTATGGAAGGAGAAGGAGCTCCACGGGAGGTTCTACAAGGCTCTACATGAGCCTTTCGTAGACACAGGCGCCTCCCTCCACTGGCTACGTTTCGGTGACCTCTTTGGGGAAACCGAGGGTTTTGTCTGTGCGATACAGGATCAGGTTATTAAGACCAACAATTATCGGAGATACATCCTAAAGGATGGCGCCGTCGACATCTGTCGAGCTTGTCGCCATCCCGGTGAGTCACTTAGGCATGTCATCTCCGGTTGTTCGGCGCTTAACACTGAGTATTTGCACAGACACAACCTAGTAGCCAGATTCTACACCAGAGCTCGCTCTGAAATACGGTCTCGTGGATAGAAAATGCCATATTATAAGTACTTGCCGGAAGCCGTGCTCGAAAATGACCGCGCCAGGCTCTACTGGGACCGGGCCATCATCACAGACAGGACTATTCTTGCGAATAAGCCTGATATTGTGCTGATGGACCGGGCACAGTCAAGGATATTTTTGGTCGATATTACCATTCCTTATGACGAGAACCTCGTGAGAGCCGAAACAGATAAGCTGACAAAATATCTAGACCTGGCTCACGAGGTGACCGACATGTGGGGTGGTCTGCCGACCGAAATTATTCCTGTGGTCGTTTCTGCGAACGGGCTAATCCCGGTCAGCCTCTCGGGTCATCTGAGGCGACTGGGACTCCGTGACGGACCGCTCCGTGCTCAAATGCAGAAGGCGGTGCTCCTCGACACCGCCCGCATCGTCCGCCGGTTTCTTTCCCTTTCCCCCTAACCCTCGGCCGTTTGGTCTCCCCTGCCGAGGGCTTCCATTTGGTTGGGTTTTTATTTATTTATGTATTATTTGTATTAGTATATTTAATATATATACATATATATTTATGTATTTTATTTACTATATTTCTTTTATATATTTATTCAGCCCAACCAAATGAGAATAATTTATAAATATCCCATATAATAATAATAATCTTTTATTCAAATAAAAGTACAATAATAAAGTGAAGACTCTGATCCCCAAACTAGGGATCAGCGGCCTCCCAGTGTTGTGACAAACAGTATTTTAATCTTAATAACTAATTAAGTAACTAAGCTTGACATTTTAAGTAACTATATAGCTATTTAAATGTATTTATTTACAATTAAACATAGACTATAACTTAATGCGAATAAAGTAATTAATATTTTATATAATCGTAGGTATATTAAAATTAGTTTGTAAATTGCAATTTGTAATGTATATATATATACACATATATATATATATATATATATATATATATATATAAATATATAATAATATAAATATACATATAAATAAAATAGAAGTGTCTGTCTATAATATTAAAATAACTGGCTTCTGTTAAGATCAGGGAATTATTTGCACACTATTAAGACATAAATAATCATTTAAAAAAATTTACTGTCTGTCTGTCTGTCCGGGTTAATTTTCGAAATGGCTGAACCGGTTGTGATAAAACTATACCAATAGATAGAAAGCATTTCCAAGGATATATCCGAATAACTTGAAGATTTTTTTTGCAAAAACGAAACATTGGAAAAATAAATTGATCGTTCATTATTTTAAATCTAAATAACGCCACATTAATAGATCTTGCCCAGATGAAACCGGGACGGGTTGCTAGTTTTAAATAATATGGATATATTTAATTCGCATAAGTTATTAAAGAACTTTCATTCTATTTCTAGAAAAGTAACCACAATCTAATGTTTTCTCCGAAGATTGCAGAAACAAAATTAAGTCTTCAAACGTTCCGCGTCGGCAGTTTATATGGATGTGAGTGTTTATCTTGGCGCATCTTTATGTTGCCTCGGTTGATTTCTGCCACTATTTTGAAAGTGCTTTCACATACGAAATTATTGTTTTCAGCGAAGCGGGCGACTGAATTTCTTGGTTTACCTCCCTTATAACAGGTTGTTCAACTGGCTGCCACTTACAAGTTACTGCAGAGAATCGACTGAACGTGAGCATTTATGACAAGGTAAGTGTTTTAAAGTGTTGTTTTGCTTACTTCGCTTAGACTAAATTAAAAGTTGGCCTTTACTGAACAGAAGGAAAATTATGCGTCGACGGTGAAGTGAACATTTCTATTTCTATGCTATTTTCACCTTCAAATTGCACTTGGTTGTTAAACTGCTAGGAAGCGAAAATTGGCGGAGTTTAAATAACACATTTTTGTTCGTAATCGTGCACTGACTGGCAAATGTTAGAGTAGCAAGATGGATATGACTCGCAACGCGATGGTGTTAGTATTATAATCATATATTAGTAATAATATTATTATGTATCATATTGTCCAGCACCCACCTCCCATACTCCTTGTAATAATATAACCAAAACTCCAACTAACTTGCCCAAAAAGGTACTAAAATAATTATAAAATAAATTAATCAAGATTTTTTTTGTATACAAATAAAGTTGATAAGCACAGTCCATCTGTAGCCATCTTTGTTGTTGAATCATCTTTGAAGTAGGTTACAGATATACGAGTACGTGAGCTGTGAAAGTATGATATTTCCTACCAGGTGCATTATAAGTTCATTTGTGATTTAAACTTTAATTTAAAAAAAGTTTAGATGGATGACTAAGATGGAATCCCTCGTTACCCATGAAACTCATCAGAAATAGTATGGTGTCAATTCAGACGGAACGTACGACAGAAAAGAACCCATATCACATATAAAACGTGCACATAACTCAAAATATTAGAAATTTATAATTATGGTTTTGGATTTTTTTTTCAATATAAGTGAACGCTTACATAGATTGATTTAAAGCTTAGGGCTAGCCGATTAGACTTTCATCCTTGACGGTAAGCGAAATGGATTTGCGCTGGCCTGGATTGAAGACTGATTATTACCGATTAGCGGAGGGCTTTTATTGATTAGTTCCACCGTTTGTGATTTATGGCGCAGTAACGGTTTTACTTTATACTTTGATAATTGTGAAACTCATTTTCTTAGGGGTAACCGCTTTTTAAGCTTAGTAGGAGTTTAATAAGTCTATAAAACTTATTTTACGAATTTTATTGCATTTTATTTAACTTATTTTACTTATTCTTTTTGATTTCCGCGGTATCGGGTGGCACCCATGGTCACATTGACGTCCCATGTCAAAGTTAGCCTGGACCCGGCTAAAATAAAATAAAAATTAGTGCAATTAGTTAAATTAAACCGTAAAATTAGTTTTATTCAATGTCAAGTATTCAGATAATTCTTAAAGTAATTACATACATACGTAATTACTCTGAGAGATAATTATAAAAAATCATTAGGAGTGACATTTAATTAAAAAACGTTAAGGCGTATTATATTTTTCGTCTCTAAAGTCACTTTTCCTGCCGAAGGTCAGTAATATGTGCGAGCGAGCCAGCAAATTTCATATATAATTCATTGTCTTCAGAGCTGTCCATTTCGCCCTCCAACAAATTGTAAATTAAGTATTTATTTAGCTCGAAGCTTGAACACAGGTTGCGTGCCACTTATGAGGCGTAATCACATGCAATTGCGGAATATTAAATGCTTGTAAATGAACATGACAAAGTGCTGCACTGAGTTCAAGTAGCATCGGGTCGGGTGGGTACGCCGTACGCCTTTTTGTTTTGTTGGCTTTGTAAATATGTTAATGAATTAAGCTTGAATTTTATATGAAAAAATAATTGGCAATCATTCAGATCTGACGAACAGAAGTGGAAACTTAAAACTATGATGAAATAACCTCTCTGTTAATAACCGTCGATTTTTGGATTAAAAAATGATTATAATATTAAAAATTACAATTTTATTATTTATTTATTAAAATCATTATTAACATAAGTCATATCATGTCTATCGGCACTCCGAGAAACAATAATTATATTATTATACATTTTTATTTAGTTTATTTATTAATCAAAACACATGATGGGCTGCGCACGTCTAGTACAAAATATAAATACAACTTAATTGACATAAAAATTATATAAATTTATATTTATATTTTTAAATGTTAGTGACGCGAACCTGTAAGATTTTAACAATCCAAAAATTACCCAAACGCCTAAAGAATTTTTCACTTGAAAAAAAAACTTGTTTATGTAAAGACATGTAATTACACGCCACTATTTTATATAATTCATGTACGAATATTTTGGCGGGAACCTTACCGCCGGCAAGTTGTTGTAGTACTTTAGATTAAATAAGGTTCAAAGTTTAGAGATGGTGTAAGAATATCCACTACCCCATATCGTCCCGCAGCGTCTTCCTAATAACAACAAAAATATAATAAACTGCGGTTATCAACCTGCCTGTCAAGCGTGGCAACTATGGCAAATATTCACATATTACATTGTTGAATTGCCCATAGTTGCTATGCTTGGCAAGCAGGTTGACAACCGCAATTTTTTTATTTTGAGTTAGAGTGACGCTGCTGCCCATCGCATGATGATATGGGGTAGTGAATATTATTTCAGCGCCACTGCACGATATACGAATATAACTCATAAAAATGGACGTCAACTGAAGAAAAGTTTAAAATTTAACTCTCACTCCTTACTATGTGACAGCAGAAAGAGACAGCTATAGAGATAATTTATACATAAGTAAACGATAGTAAACGATGACATGTAAGGCTGATAACTATTAAATAAACTAGCAAAGTAATTGCGACATTTAAAACATAACAGTTTGTTACCAATCGCTTTCTGCTACATGTTCTAGTTAGGAAGTTGTTCCAAAGAGAACAGCCGCTGAAATCGACAAACAGCGGGACTATCGGTGTTGTCATCGCTCGAGTCGAGATTGTACCGATAGAAACAAGGCTAATTAGTAAGAACTTTGTAAAATAGATAAAATATTGTTTACTCAATATTACGTTTTAATTCTACTCAAATTACAAAATATAAAAAACAATTACAATGAGTATTACTTTTAATTGACACGTTTTTTTCAAAAAGGGTGACAAACACGCAGAAAGTCCACTTGGTGGTAAGTGGATGGTGTGACCCATAGACACCTAAATCTACATCTATGTAGACATCTGTTCTCGATTAAGAATCAAAATGCATAAATATGAATCAAGTGTCACCCCTGAGGAACAAGATAAAATTCCTCGTTGGCAATATATGGTGTCTCCGACTACACTCACCATACAACACACAGCTGCATAAAGCTGCTATTTTACGCTGGTGTTTTGTGGTGTTTCGAGACAAACCATTCGTGCTACAACTATAATATAGCTGCAGCATGGCTCTACCTCGTATAGTTAGTTCATTATGACGACATTTTGTTACCCAAAATATTAAGGAAGAAATAAGATATAAATATAATTTTTGGGGGTTTAAAGATTTCAAAATAATACTTATCGAAAGTAATTTTTAACTTTAGTTTACTAGATAAAAAAGAAATCTTATCAATAATTATACGAAATATAATACAAATCGTACGTACAAATGTAGTAAGTACGTATAATCTAATATATAAAAATACATTTTTGTTTGTTCATATTTTATGCGCCATACCGTTCATCAGATTACGATAAAACGTTGTCAACTTATTGCTTGCACCTGTGAGAAGGTTATAGGCATAACTATGCAACTGACTTACAATAGATGGCGCGCGTGTCGTAACGACAAATTTATTTGAAAGTTATACATCACTCAACTTCAATGAATGTATTATCATTCCTAATTAAACAATATAACTCTTCCACGTTTAAAACGATATTTCCACAACTATTTTTTCTATGGCAGCAACGCGCCGGGTACCAGCTAGTACAAAATATAATCCAATACCTCAAATGTTATGACGTATGATAATGTTAACCGCGATCTCATTAGAGTTTTACAATCGCACTTCAGAATATAGCAGTGCGATTGTATAATTCAGGAAACAAAAATTACTAAAAATGTACTTTTGTTTGGCGAGCAAAAATAGAGAGCTACCTAGTCAGACTGACTCCTATGCAAAAAGTCTTACCACAAAGTAAGATGTAATATGACTATAACAAAAAGTCAATCAATGTTTTCTTTAACGCATTCAAGTACCTTTCCAGCAAAGGTAGTCATATATTTGTTGCAAGAAAAGCAAGTTAATCTTACAACCAAATGACAATAGTATTTTTTCGGTCAAATAAAAGTGTTCGCAGTAAAATCTAATCGAGATAAAGTGAGCAATAACCGTTCTCTCAATCTCCCAGCGGCTGGACCAGCAACATCTCCAGAGAGCGGTCCGCCGGCGCTTCGTGATCAGAATTTTACTTACTTCATATTTTGCTTTCAAATGCTAATGTTGCGATTGTATTGTACGCCTTTGATCTGGTTTAGGGTTATCGTGAAAAGTTTTAGATTATTAGTTTAATCAAAGAATTGACGACAAAGTTATTCAAAGTCAAGGATAAGTTTATTTTTTGACTGGAACTTTCTATATCATTTGTATATTTTAAAACGATTGTCAATTGAAATTAAATTAAAATAAAAAAAAATATAGGTTTGTCCTTTCGAATGTAATAAAATATATGATATGTAAGTTTTTGTGATTTGGATAAACATTAATTGAACAATATTTATATATGTTAATAAAACATTTATTTATTTATTTTAAATTATTTAATATCGTATTTCTAGTACGTGAGGGTAATATGGTCATCCGGTTAATATGGTCACTTTCTTATAAATCAAAAACTACAGCATTGTTTGCATATATGGCTCTGTGATACGATAGCTCTTCATCAGTCAATCAAATAATAAAAGGTTAAAAGGGCGCTGCTTTATCGACGCCATTTTGACAGGTGACATTGTAGTAAGCATTTCAGTCAATTTTAGTATTGTGTAGTGTAGTTAGTTTTTCTAAGTTGATTTTTCGAAGTTTTCCTAATTATTGCCGAGCTTATTTGCCATTTTTTTCTTAATATATTAATTATACGACGTATTAGTATACGACTTTGTGTTTTTGTCTCTGTCCTCCTCCTAGTTTTGGTTTTATAGGGTGGCAAAGCTTAAGGTGACCATATTACCCTCACGTACCTTATTTGTGGTACTATTTAATATCGTGTTTTATACACATAAAGAATTTAATAAATATAATTATAATACCCAACGGATTACTAAACTGAAGTGGCAAAGGGCCGGCCATATAGCTCGAAAAACCGACAACCGATTGGGAAAAAAGTTTCTCGAGTGGCAGCCTCGTACCGGTAGGCGTAGTGTAGGGCGACCCCCACTAGACGGAGTGATGATCTTGTAAGACATGCAGGAAGTCAATGGATGCAGGTGGCTCAGGACCGTGCTTTGTGGCATTTCTCCCACTGCTGAACATAAGGCTCCTCGGCTTATGTTCAGTAGTGAACTTGTGAAGGTCTGTAATGATGATGATGAATTACGCTAGAGTTGGTACACAGTTCTTTTTAATGTTTTCCGAGTTTATATATTACGTATATATAGCGTTATTTTGCAATATACGCCCATAATTGCAGAGATGGTTCAGAATAAGTAATATAGGCGAATGGTGCAGAGAAATTAATTAAAGAATCTCAAACATTCTATCCTTTTTATCTTTTAAATTCAGAATGCGTGGTAATGGATTATTTTAACTGATTGTCATTCATAAATATCTAACGCGCACTATTTTACTATGCACGCACACCGTAAGGGTCGCTCGGTCGGCAAAAACGTTGGAAATTGAATCGCACACAGAGTAGTGCCCGTACACGTAGTTGTTGTCCATAAATCACATTCAATTTGGGATAATTTCATATAAAAGTTGAAGCCTTATTTACTCGTATTTTCAAAAACTGTAATAACGTTGTATATATTTGAACTTAAAGATATTCTCTTAAAATGTATGTACATTCTGTAGCCTGAACGGTTTGATGGATTTTAACAAATGGGATGTAGTTAGATTCATTTCAGTTGTGGAAGTGACATAGAGCATAAAATATAAATTATATTTTTTAGTAAACTCGCTCGAGCTCGTGAGATTGACAACTGATTGGTATTCTCGTACTGCCAAGCGCAGTATTGGGCAACCCCCAGTGGGATGGATTGGCGATCTTACCCTAGGAAGCATACAGGAAGTTTATGGATGCAGGTGACTCAGGGCCGTGCTTTGTGCAATCTATGGGGAGTACTGTGAGGCTGTAATGATAACAATGATATCTTGTAATTTTTTTTTCTAATTGCTTTAATTTGCCCTTACGTGTTGATCACATGTTCATAGGGAACTTAATTTTTTGTATAGAGTCATAATAAGTTATTGTTTACTATATAACCAGTGTTCACAATAAATCATTTTGAATATGGATTTGAACATTTTGAAGGCATTAAAATATTGTGATCATTTTGAGGTCATAATATTATGCTTATTGTAATGGCTTGGTTTGATAGTGTAAATAACAAGGAATATTAAAAAAAAAATAACCCGTTCTCTGTAAAGAAAAACGTCCCACGCGGAAGTTCGACCGCACCACATCCGGGTCACGGCAATTCAGAGTTATAAAAACTTTTCTTTGTTTTATTCGAGCCCTCTCTCTTTTGTTGCGGATCGTCTGGACTCTAAATCGTTTTCCAATAGTATTTTATGTGTTAAAGGACAATAATACCATGTTCGAGAGGCCATTCAAAGATACGCCTTTATATGACTTGCTGATTATAAGGAATATTCTTGAATATTTCCCCTGCGTCGTTATGGCGACTATTATAGATGGGTGCCCAATTGTTGGAGCCAGGGGGTAGGGTTTAGGAGGTTGGAAACCATATACTTGTATAAAAATGTAAAAAAGTTGTTAGAACGATATATTGATTTCTTACGTTTACGTGATCACTACACATTTAAATAAAACTATTTTTTTTTACGTATTTTATCGCGTATATCAATTTATTTCATATTTCCGAATTGTTAAATTATAATATCCAGCATTTTTGTGAATATTTAATACCACCTACACAGAGGATTATTGTATTTGTACACGATACCTACTGTAAGTTTTACTAACACCTAACTCACTGTATTCACAAATAAATAAATGAATGAATTTGAAATTTAAAATGTTAACCATGGCTACCTTCGAAATAAAATTATGTTTTTTTTTGGTTCGTTCTACGCAGAATAAACTTATAGTATCCGCAGATGGTAGCAAAAGATGGCTGGGAGCTACCATCTGCTTGTGATCCTATAATTAATAAAATTTAATCCCAACCCAAGTATACAACTGCAAGACATCAAGAGATGGCGCAAGGTAATTTCAACCCCTGCTTGTACCGATTAAATTGTTACTTGCAATGTTAAACATTGATTTACCATGTGCTCGGCGGTGACGGAAAACATCGAGGAAATGTGCACGTCTAAGAATTTAAATAAAAAATCGAGAACACATGAAGTCCACAGACGGAAGCCTGAACCCTTTTTAGATGAGAACAGCCTATAATGGCTGTAGGACATGTCGTACATAAGTCTTCCCCGAAAGTTGCCTCATAGGGGAGATATTTGACATAGTTGCCACGCTTGGCAGGCGGGGTCGCAACCGCAGTTTTTTTTTTTATTAGAAAGACGCTGCTGCCCATCTCCTGGTTTGTTTTCCTCTGTCGCCTCTGACGACACCCACGGGGCGATATGATGTAGTGGATATTCTTACACCGCCATTACACGGTGAGGCTATTATTACACTTTTATTGTTTTATCCGGGAAAGCATTACAATAGATACTAAAATTATTTTAAGCGTACTTAATTCTGTTACATTTTAGTTGTAGTAACAAAATGTTTACAAGTCGCCTGTCCATTTGTAGCTCATTTAGAAACATAAAGAGGATATTAAATACTCGATATAATATTGAGTTATATTTCCCTCCACGTAAAATGTAGCGGAGCTATTAAATGTTTGGTTTCCTGGATGTTAATATTTCTGAGCTTGAAGAACGTTCCCGCTGATGTTGGGTGGCATGTAATTGACGGAAAATCTGTCTATCTGTCAGTAGCGCTGGATATGTACCGCTGTTCGATATTTATAGATATTAAGACAATAAATTAATTAACTAACGAGTTGCAGGAATCTTATAATATGCAATATTTGTAATTATTGTCAATGTAAACCAAATGAAAAACCTTTTACGGCGTATATGTAGATTAGAATAGTATATTATTTATTCAATAGGTACATTGATTATTATATCAATATAATATACATTTATTTTTTCTTTTAATTATTAGTTTTAATTATTATAATTATTATATCATATACATACATTAATTTTATTATAATTTTTTATGTACAATATAAATTAAAAATATAATTTTTTTAAATGAATTTGTAAAATTCTTGATTAACATTTTCTGAGATTTTGAAATGGGTTATGAATGGGTGATGATGCCCCTAAATGAATTATTAATTATGTGACACAGACTTGTGTTACTTATTATTATTATCTAACACAATATTAATATTGTTTTAAAAATATGCATGGACTGCAGTAGTCACTTGCCATTGGTCTAGTAGATCGTTAGCAAATTTTTTATATAATGTTTAAAAAAAATTAAGTCTTTAAAATTACGTCATTTAATCATCAACATAAATTTCGAGGAACTTTTTTAGACTTAATGGTATTAGAATAAAGATTGAATTCTCGAAACGGTTTCTTGATAAGAATAAAAAAATAAACAAAAAATAAGTAGAGTCAAGAATAATACAAAAATACGACTTCAAAATGTTCACGTGGTAGAGCCACGCTGCAGCTTTATTATGGTTGTAGCACGGATGGGTCGCCTTGACCAGGGAAGGACCACGCTCTCACAGAATAACAGCATGAAATAGCAGCTTAATGTTGCTGTGTTTTTGTTGCTGGGTGTATGGTGAGTGTAGAGAATCGGATACCCTTTTTAATGGAAACGAGGCATTCCATCTTAGTCCTCAGAGGTGACAACGTCTGCATTTTAATCCTTAATCGAGGTCTATGGTCTAATATATCCTTATCTATGGGCCACAGCATCCGCTTATCATCATGTGGATTGTGTGCCGCTCGTTTCTCACCCTTATTCTATAAAAAAATCTTTAGTAAATATCTATTATATTCATTTTTGCAATAACTTTAAACGGCTAATATTAACTTTATAATTAAATATGTATAACCTTAAACTTTGACGGCTCCGTAGCGCAGTGGCTTAGCAATGAGTTATAGCGCTGAGGGCTGCAGATTCGAATCCCGCACGGAACAAATACTTGTATGGCCTACAAATAATTATTCCTGGTCTAGATGTTTGTCCTTATGCAATGTAAGTATGTATGCTTCCACAATACAAGAGAAAATCCTAATGTAAAACCCCCATACTGAGATCTTTTTTAAAACTTTTTTCTTAAAAGTCTACGTTTTATTTTATTTTAAAAATAAGGTAGCCTCACCATCTTATGTGTTCACGCTACAGATCGTCTGACTGCAGTTCTGACGTTAACTGCATTAGAAAATTGATAGCGCTGAAGGGTTACGGCGATTTTATTGTCTGTTCCCGCCGAGTCGACTACCACTGGCATTTTCAATCAAGAATCACGATTGACATTTATCGAGCTTCGCCATAAACATTGGCTATTTAATGGCCACACCGTACACATTTGTTTGTTTCTGAAACTACTATTGATTATAGTACTTTGATTACTCGTGTTAATGCAACTATTCATTTCATGCATTTCGTTAAATATTTCATGGTATTTGATTGTATTAGTAGTTTTAGGGGAACTATTTATTAAGTCATATGTCATTAGTTTATCTCAAACAAAGACAAAATTTGTTTTTTAGATCTCAAAGTTATGTAACTGTTATTTTTTTAATAGAATAAGGGCGACAAACGAACACGCAGTCCACCTCATCACTACACACAGACCACACTTAATTTTATCTGCAATATCAGTAAAATGAGTCTCCAGTTCTCTACACTCAACATACAGCATTATTCTGCTGTTTGACGGTGGTATTCTGAGCGTGGTCCTTCCTCGGTCGAGCCGACCCATTCGTGCTGCAGCCACGATATAGCTGCAGCATGACTCTACTACAAACGGTGTAAATCAACGACCGTGTCAATGTTTTTATTTCCCTTTAAGTTTCCTCAACAAACTGATACCCTCTTTTCTTAAATCCCTTATTACGCCTACCTAAATTTACGACAATGTTAAGTTAGATGGCTCGTCAAATCAGCGCTAATTAAGAGCCCCAACATAAAAGCACCGCCGCTAACAGGACGTTACCCCAAGGTACAGTTCTCGCATTTCGCAAGGGTCCGAACCATCGATTGGTTTTCGAAGGGACTCAACCCCTCGCACAAACACGTCAACGTCTTTGAACTTATGGTAGCTTAAATGTGTGTAAATACTTTCACCTTCTCTGTATTTGTTACAGATCTTTGTTCGTATCTCATTTATAAATAACTAGTGACTAAGCCAGTACATCTGTTTGTGTAAGTCACTGTTGCGAGTTTCGGAAGCATGTGCACATATTATGTGAGAAACAAGTAGAAGAGATACATTTTGTAAGAAAAAACTAACCGTGTATTTTTTTGTATCCTATAAACTAAAAATGTGGTTAGATACGGTTATCTATTCTATAGCTGCTACGATGACTGCTTAAGAGGCTTTTGCGGCAAAGAAATGCATCTTATCATTATCATCATTACAGTTAATCAAATTCCACTGCTGAACATAGGCCTCCCTCAAAAGGGAAATGCTTGCCATAGTTGCCACGCTTAGTAGGCGGGTTAGAAACCGCAGTTTTTTTTCATTTTCGAGTTATTATTAGGAAGACGCTGCTGTCCATCTTCTGGTTTGTTTCTCTATGTCGCCTCTTACGACCAGTAGGAGTCTATATAGTCTATACTCAAGGGGCTATATGGGCTTGTGGATATTCTTCACCGCCACCACATGGTTTTGAGAAATGCATTTAGTTGAAAATAAACAAAATAAAGTGTTGTAACCCTTTTAAAATGCAAGTAGTGGCAGATACTATTAAATAGCGAAACACAGCAGCAGCATTAAGGTGCAATTTACGCTGGTATTCTGAGAGATTCGAGTAACCAAAGAGTCTTTTTAATAACAACTTGAAACTAAACAAATGCATTTGCCAACCCGCCTGCCAAGCGTAACCACTATAGCTAATATCCCCCCTATGAGACAATCTATGGAAAAGCCTATGTTCAGCAGGGGAATTTTGATAAACTGTAAAGGTGAATGTATTCCAAAAGTTCTTACCCAACAAAACCCGACATTTTATTTCTGGCCAGCTAGCTTTCATTTTAAAAAACTATAGTTATTAAGTGTACAGCTGGACTTAGGTATAAAAAGAATCCGTCCATTCTAAAAATAGTGCACTGTTATTGTTAGGGAATTTCAATTTGAAATTAGTGTAGTGGCTGCAACTGCAAATCGTTTTCTTGCTTTCTGTTCTTTCTTTGCACATTGTTTGTGAACTCTATTAGCGAATTCGTTTCTAAACATGTCATAGCGAAGTTTTAAAAAGTCGATAAATTACTCTTGAACCGAAGCGTGTTTCTATATGACTTACGCTGCAATGCGGGGTTTGCGCCATAATTCTAAATGGACGGATGTTTTGCGGAATGCAGTCAAGTCTTCTTGATTAAGGAAAATAATTCTATTTCAACCCTTTTTACTGGAAACGTGACATTCCATCTTAGTCCTCAGGGATAACATCGCGTCTGCGTTTTAATTTTTAATCGAGGATAAATAATTAGGTGTCTATGGGCCACAGCATCCACTTACCATAAGGTGGAAAGTGTGCTCGTTTGTCATCTTTATTCTATAAAAAAATAAATTTAAAAGCCATTATTATTCTAAATTTTTTGGAGTCGACGTTGGATCTGAGGTGCCATACATTTAAAATTAAATACATGGTCATCTCTGCGCTCACAAATCTGTCTGCTCAGCGTGGTGAGTATTGTCATATTTTTTCGGTACCTGTGAGCGCATACGGCGCGCATTTTTGGTGTTTATATCCAACAATGGATTTAAAAATTCAATACAAATATTTTTTTATAGAAACTACATTTAGAATCTATCTTCGATTAAGAATCAAAATCTAGATGCTATGTCACCCATGTGGGCTAAGATGGAATGTCTCGTTTCAGTGGAAAGGGACCCGGTTCTCTACAATCACCACATAAGACTCACCAGCATTAAGCTGCTATTTCACGCATTTTATTTCATTTCCAAAGTAAATGTTTAAAGAGCTAAAATATTACTGCAAGTCCGCGTTTAACTTTTTTCCTAATTAAAGTTTTCAAAGGGTATTGTTTAGGCATCGGTCAGACGGGCGGGTGCGAGCGTTTATTGGACGATAAATTACGCCGAGTGGCGCTTTTTATCTCTTCGGGCGATAGGCGATACGATCGTAAACGTCCATACATGCCTTAAGTAACGAGATTGCGTCCCGCCGCCTAAGCGGGACCGACTCGCGGGAATTTAGGGATAGCTGCTTTTTTTGGACGAAATTAAATGTGCATTTTGTCTCAAAAAGGAGTATCTGTTGCTATTTATACGGCAAAGACTGCCACTTTACTGCTATTAAAAGTAATTTTTTTGATATCTATACGATACGATATCGATACTAGCGATCCGCTCCGGCTTCCTACGGGTGATTTCTAGTTCTCGACAAGGGCGCCACCTACCGAGTCCAATTGTTAATCTTAACCATCCAGGGACCCACTCAAACACACACATTTCATCAAAATCAGTCCAGCCATTCTTAAGAGATCTTTCATACATGCGGCAATTGATTTTTATTATAGATTGAAAACCAGTTGTGGTGAAGTAAAAAAATAGAGCTAGAATCTATATACGTGTTTACGTACGTTTTACGTGATAGAGCCAAGCTGCAGCTATACTATACTATAATTATAGCACGAATGGGTCGGCTCGACCGGGGAAGGGCCACGCTCTCACAGAATACCAGGGTAAAATAGCAGCTTATTGCTGCTGAATTTCGTATTGTGAGTGTAGCGAACCGGAGACCCTTATACTGGAAACGAGGCATTCCATCTTAATCCTCAGGAGTGACAACGCATCTGCATTTTGAGTTTTAATCGAGGATAAATGTAGATGTTTATGGGCCACAGCATCCACTTACCATCAGGTGGACTGTGTGCTCGTTTGTCATCCTTATACTATAAAAAAAATGTCCCACTCCTGACACAGACCGCGTTTGGTTTCTGAGAGGGTTCAAGGGCAAGAAAGTGTCTAACGCACTGATCCAATGCATGTCGGCGGACTTCATATGTCTTCGATTTTTTTTCTCAAGTATGCAGATTTCCTCACGATATTTTTCTTCATTTGTCCTAGGCTGTAAGCTAGAATGATTATGAAAGATACGTAAGACGTACTGCGTTATTGGTATCGTAACTGACATTTTTAGACGTCATACAGCAGGACATAGTTTTGTAGTGAGAAAATGTCCACAGCTCTCAGTGGCGCAGTGGCTTAGCAATGAATTGCGCACTGAAGGCCGCGGGTTCGAATCCCGCACGGAACAAGTATTTGTATGCCCTATAAATAATTGTTCCGGGTCTGGATGTTTGTCCCTGTAAAATTTATATTTGTTAACCGCCTCCACGATACAGGAGAAAATCTTAGTGAGGAGGTAAAGTTTAAAAAAAATTAGTGTTGTTAGATAAACATTGTTTTAAATCAATTTGAAAATTTAAAGAAATAAATTTTAGGATCATCGATTTAACTAATGGTAAATCGTGACGTGAGTTCTTCCACCGTTGATCATCCGCCGATTTGAAAGTTGTAAGCTACTGTTAAGAGATATTTTATAATAAAGTAGATGCTCAGAGGCTTTCTTAAAGAATCAAGTACACAAAGGCGTTGTATATTTGAATCGCTTTCCTTTGAAATTCACGAGCATAAAACTTCTAACATGATCAAAAGTACGTTTAAGGGAATATGAAAGTTTCATCAATTATTTCTTTCGATTTAATGCGAGATAGATATTTATTACTTTTCATTTTTATACCAGCTCATAAAACATAAAATGAGATAAAATATAAATCAATATATGTAATGTTGCTCCGCGTTTATTTGCTTGCCTGTCAAAGTAACTGGAAGATTTGAATTCTTCTATTTTAACCCTTGGCGTGTAGTGACGGTGTAAAAATATCCACTACCCCATATCGTCCCGTGGGTGCCGTAAGAGGCGACAGAGGGAAACTGAAAGATGGGCAGCAGCATCTTCCTGATAATAGCTCAAAATAATAAAAATACTGTGGCTTGTGTTTTGGAATCCTCATCACTCGCATCCGGTTTGTGAGCACAGAGTAACCAACCCGACCTTGCAGTGCAACCTTGTAGTAGTGGTAGTGCTGCCTGTCACTAAACTGTAAATTTAGTGCTTGGCATTTTCAAATTGATGTCCCATCAATTATCATTCGTCAGATCTTCATTCATTACCATATCTCAAGGTCGCCCTGTTTTCTGTTGAAAACTTTTGGAAAAATTATTACATCTCCTTTACGCCTCTGCCGCTTCTCTTTTCTTTTCTTCTTATATATTTAACTGATTATTTCAAATATAAGCAATTGAAGTTAGTTTTTTTTTTTTACTTTTATTATTCGGTTATCGGGAGTCGTCAAGGTCGTAAATTGGTTATGAGGGGATCAATTGTGAAACTTAACGCATACGTTGTAACTGAAAACGTGAGTTAGTAAGTCTCATAAATAAGTCTTTGTAGCCGCTTCCGGGAGAACTTTCAATGTGATTAACGCGTACAGACTTAACCCAATGACAGTAAAAAGCTCTTCAGTCAAATTTCTTGCTTATAAGGTAATCAACATGCTGATCATTTAATGACCTCTCAAGTATCCTAGCAATAAAAACCTGTCCACACTATATGACATTTAACACCTTCATAACTTAAGTAAGAAATGAAACCAAGTAATAAAGGTGCCTGATTAAAGTTGGTGAATGACAAGCCGCTCTCGAAGTAAAGCTTCTACCAAGTTGGAAAGCGAAGCGATGCTTTATAAAATGAAAATATAATATATTACCGTTACTCTTTGAACCTATTAAAAGTCCATAGGGGGATATTTGGCATAGTTGCTACCCTTGGCAGACAGGTTAACAACCGTAGTTTTCTATTTTTTTTAGTTTTTTTTTTAGCAGAATAAGGGTGACAAACGAGCACACAGTACACCTGGTGGTAATTGGATGCTATGGCCCATACATCTACATCTATCCTCGATTAACCTTAAATTGAGGTTTACCATTACCATACCATTACAGCCTATAAAAGTTCTCTGCTGAACTACAGTTGCCAATCTGCTTTCCAACCGTGGAAACTATGTCAAATATCCCCCTATGAGGCAATCTATGGGGGAGGCCTATATTCAGCAGTGGACTTTAATAGGCTGTAACGGTAGTGGAATTATCATCAGAAAGATACTGCTGCCCATATCCTGTTTCAGTTTCTCTCTATCGCCTCTTACGATACCCACGGAATGATATGGGGTAGTGGATATTCTTACACCGCCACTACACGGTTAATCTCATTTACGCCAGAAGTAAAATAGTGTAGTACTGCTAATGTCAATCCCGTTGTCCAGCATGATAATTACAGAAAATTCTTTCATCAATGTAAGAGGCGTCATCAGTAGGCTGATGATGATAAAGAAGAAGCCGGCTACCCGCGGTTAAGAACGGGCAAACCTTCCAAGAGCATGATGCACGCCGGATCGGCGCTTTCTTGAAAGGATTCGAAGACAACGGAAAAGATTATTAATAGTAATTTTATCACTAAGTTATAATTGTTATTTATTGATAAAATTTATGGTAATTCATTTTGTAAGAAAGAACTTTAACCGAGTTCCAATAAACGAGAAGGTTCTATTTGGAACGTATGTTTTTTGTATGTTTATCGAAAAGAGCTGAACCGATTTTAATGAATTTAATTTAATTAAATAGGTTATACTTTACGGCATGGTCCCATATGAATTTTAAGAAAAAATTCACATCTAAGGGTAGAAAAATAGAGAATGAAATTTTCAATATTTACTATGGAGTTGAAATTCTAGTTGTTACCTTGACCTTGTGATATTCCTTTGCCCACTCAAAAGGGTTAATAATCAAACTTTTAAAAAAATTACAACGAACTTCAAAAACAAAACAAAAAAAAAATAGTTTCTGTAGTCGCGGTTTGCATTACTCGATACACAATGACTTAAAAACGACTTCAGAAGCTATTATGAGGATTTTTTTTTTTGTAGCCATCAAAACGTGTATAATAATAATTATTAATCAAACCGGAATCTAAAAAGGTATTGCATTCGTATAAAATAAGATTATGGAAGACCGTTAACTGAGCTAGAAACGGTCGCTAGACCTGAGGATTCAGTTACTAAAATAATATTCAATAAATAATGTCCTCCTGTTCTTAAAGAAATTTGATCTGGATGACATTATTCCCTCACTCTCATAGCCTGGGACAGCAATCCGACACTGCTTGCTTTCTGAGGCCCGGGGGTGAAACACCGTCATTTTTCGTTCCCGGGCTGCTACTGAGAATTTCTTGACAGAAAATCCAATAACTAATTTTGGCTCCACCCGACAACCAGGAACATCTGCCACGCTTACGAGCACTAGAACAACGAGGCAGTTAATATTGACAATATTAACCTCGCTGAAATGTTAAGTATAGCCATTCAGCGAGGAAATGCTGTCAGCGTTCTTGGCACCATACCGCCGGGAGTAGGACCAGTATGAAAATTTTAGTTTTTTATTATGGTAGGTACATAATAAATATTGTATATATTTGAATAAATAATGTACTAAATCTCCTTTACGAGTTCAAATTTTACATACTGATTTTAGTTTCCAACGTGGTAGAGCTACGCTGTAGCTATGTTATTGTTGTAGCACAAATTGGTCGGCACGACCGGGGTGGGACCACGCTCTCACAGAATACCAGCGTAAAATAGCAGCTTAATGCTGCTGTGTTTCTTAGGGTTAGTGTAGAGTACCGGAGACCCTTCTTACTGGAAAAGAGGCATTCCACCTCAGTCTTCAGGAGTACCAGCGCATCTGCATTTTGATTCTTAATTGAGTATAAATGTAAATGTCTATGGGCCACAGCATCCACTTACCATCAGGTAGCCTGTGTGCTCGTTTGTCACCCCTATTCTATAAAAAAAGCTTGCACCTTCTCATCGCTTTGCTTGCAGTGTGGTCATAGCCTTTATTTACGACGGCGATATAAAGCCGCGCCGATCATAATAATAAACAGTCTCATCAGCGCAGACCTTCAATGCATTCGAATAAAACTTTATTAGCTGTAAATGAAATCGCCTCTCAAATACACGCGCTCTCTAGCACCATTTGATCGTAGCTTACATTACAACGTTGATTGGATACGCTGTAGCCGATTTGATAGCGTACTTGTAAATTGTGATATTGCTTGTATTCAAAACTTTATCTATATTGTGTCATTTAATATTTATTACTCAGTTTTTTTTCTTCATAGGACTGAAGTAACAAACGAAGTTACAGTTCACCCGATGGTAAGTGGCTGCTGTAGTCTATGGACACTTGTAGCTAACTTCAAACAAAGAAGGTTACATATACGTCACCGATAAGGACTAAGATGGAATGTCTCACAGCTTGTAATTATACCGGCTCTCTGTACCTTTCAGGACAGAACACAGCAGTGTATGCATTGCTATTTGGCGGCAGAAATAAGTAAGAAGTTAATACGGACCCAGATTGAAAAAATCCCACCAATTAAATCCGAAAACACTATGTAATGTATATATATTTTCTACGTGGTAGAGCCATGTTGCAGCTATATTACTAGTATAGTTGTAGTACAAATGGGTCGGCTCGACCGGGGAACGACCACGCTCTCACAGAATACCAGCGTAAAATAGCAGCTTAACACTGCTGTATTTCGTATGGTGAGTGTAGAGAACCGGAGACCCTTTTTACTGGAAAAAAAGGCATTCCATCTCAGTCCTCACGGCTGACAACGCATTTGCATTTTGATTCTTTATTGAAGATAGATGTAGATGTCTATGGGTCACAGCAACCACTTACCATCAGGTGGACTGTGTGCTCGTTTGTCACCCTATTCTATAAAAAAAAATATTTTGTAATAATTGTAAGATATGTAGGTTTTTTTTATGGAAAACACGGTCAAGGTTTAGAAATGTCAACCTGGCAGGGTTTCCGTGTAATGTTGGAGATGTCTTATATGACTTATATAAGACATATATATGTACCGTAATGTATGAATGGGATAATGTATATGATCCTATCTTTTGCCTTTATTAAACTTTTACAAGACACATGATAATTTTAACGATATATTAAACAAAATAAAAAAATAAAAAAACTATAAAGAAAACTACAAAATTTACCTACAGGCTGACTACACATGTTAGCTTTCCTCCCTAAATAAAGAGCTTAATTTCCATCCCCACTACGACAAATATGTTGTTGAATAGATAGCGGATATCAAACACTTTAGCAGACGCTCTTGAATTTTGTGAGGATGTGTAAATATTTATAGTCTCGTCTTCAGTCACAAGATTTCAAGTACGATAGAAGATCGCAAAATCTCATTGATATGTTACTTTGTACATGAACTGCGGTTTTATATGTAGCTTTTTTTTAACTGTTCTAAGCCAGTGCATGACTACTGTCCTATATGATGGTAAGTGGTGGGATAGTAGTGGTAGGCCGGTAATTTTATTTATTTGTTACATTACTTTATAAACTGCACAAAAACATTTCAGAAGGCAATTTCTAGTCTGCTATGTAAGGTTTAGTGGCGATAATTCACTACTCCATATCATCCCATGGGTGTGTATTACAAGGCAAGAGAGGCAAACGAAACAGGAGATGAGCAGTCGCATCTTCATAATAACAACTCTAAATAATAAAAAAAACTGCAGTTGCCAAGTAACTATGCAAACTAGTAAATCAGTAACTGCGTGGTAACTATGGCAAATGTGAGGGCCCCCAATAAGGCGATTTATGGAAGAGGATGTTCAGCAGTGGACTTTTGATAAGCTGTAATGAATGATGAATGAATACTATGTTAGTAAAATTTTACATATTAACGGGTTAAACGGCGATTTCTAGCCTGCAACGAAAGTCTTAGGTGTCGTTTAGTTCAGTCTTAAACTTATATTCTAACTCAGCTAAGATTATTACTAAGGCAATTTAACAGTCATATAAATTTCGACTAATGTTTGCCAAGTATCCGAGTTCCGACGTCATTAATGTGATCCGTAGCTTATGCTGTGCCTTTTCAGTTCCATTAGACCATATTTATTTTATTCTTTATTGCACCATAATCCTGTTTAAAAGGCGGGTTAATGCTATACATTCTCTGTCGGCTAATCTTGGGTAGAGATAAGAGTGATCTTTCTACCCAAACAAAATATTCCAATTTCTATTAAATATCAATTTAATTGAAATCAGATTATTTTCAGTATTCATGGTTGGATATTTGCCTTACTTGCTTCACTTGGCAGGCTTGAAATTTAGTCAATAACTATTTTTAAAGATAAAGATAAAGACATTTATTTTGTAAAACATGAGTAAAAACATAAAGGTGTTAAAAACTCAAAACGAGCTACATGTTTTGCCATTTATGGCGTACAAATATTTACTACATATTTTATTAATTATAGAAGATAAATTAACTACCCCTACAGACATAATTCTAGATGTGCAGCAATTTCAATGGCATCTCCTAAGATTGCATTAGAGAAATGTCACAATTCAATTTAGTTAATTAATTTTAATTTATATATAATTATATATAAATTAAATAATAAATATTTTTTTTTTAAATTTAGCTTAAAAATATCATTCAAGAAATCACGCAAGCTGTAATAACATTTGGCTATCATTAAGATGTAGATTAAAAGTGTAGTAGGCAATTGTTTGATGGGTTTGGGGATTTTATTAAATATTATTGGCGCCAGACAGAAAATACTTTTATGCGTCAATGGCGTTCTTGATCCAACTGCGCATAACCTGTTATTATACCGGCGATTGCGAATTGTAACCTCTGATACAATTAACGTTTGTTAAACAATTTAGGGTTACTTTGAAGAATTTTGCTACTTCATATATAAATAAGGCGGGTAAGCTTAAAATTTCGTACTCAATAAAATATGGTTTGCAGCTGGCAGTAATTTTAAGACCAAACATAGCCTTGATGCACCTTTTCTGGGACTTAAATATAATTTCCTTATTAGGAGAATTTCCCCAGAATATGATGCCAAACCTCAAGATTCAATCAACAATACCGTGGTAAGGCGTAAGAAGCGCATCAATATTTACGACGGATGCGAGTTTATAGAGCGCATAAGCGGAAGAACTAATTCTCTAGTTTAGTTCTTCTGTGTGCGCTTTCCAGTTCAGACTTTTATCAATAGTTACACGTAGACATTTTGTTGTGTTTATTTGGTTGATTTCTGTCCCTTGGTAATAAACTTTAATATTTGGTGTTGCTAAGCGTTGACTGAAGTACATAATTTTTTTGAAGATTTATTTTTAAATTATTATTATTTAACCAGTTGATAATTAAATTGATTGTATTATTAATGTCACTTTCAAATGTATCCTTATTGATGGAGTTTGTTGTGACCCTACTGTCATCGGCAAAGAGCGATTTTGGATATTTTGTTATTCTTGGTAAATCGTTTATGTAGATGATGAACAACAAAGGACCCAACACACTCCCTTGTGGGACACCGTATTTAACTATTTGTTTATTTGATGTGCATGTTTTTTATTTTTTGGTGTTAATGTTTATTCTAGAAATTTCGGTATATTGTGTTCGATTTTTAAGATAAGATTCCATGAGGATTTCTTATATTTACGCGAACACTACACATTGAATAAAACTAATTTTACGGATTATATCGCGTTTAATCAACTTATTTTTAATTCCGACGTTTCGGTGCTTTACAGCACCATGGTCACAGGGACTGAGGTGATTGACGTCCCGATGTCAGAGTTAATCCGGAGTACCTTCAGCTTTTTAATTACCAAGACCAAAATTAATAATTAAAAAGCTGAAGGCACTCCGGATTAACTCTGACATCGGGACGTCAATCACCTCAGTCCCCCGTGACCATGGGTGCTGTAAAGCACCCGAAACGTCGGGAATTAATAAAAATAAGTTGATTAAACGCGATATAATCCGTAAAATTAGTTTTATTCAAAGATTCCATGAGATTTAATACGTTTCCTCTGATGCCATAGGCTTGTAATTTACTGAGCAGGATTTCATGGTAAACATAATCGAAAGCCTACCACTCTATTTAAAAAATCAAAAATAGCCATATTTATGGTTTTGTTTTTGCGGAATCCTTTTTGGTCTTCTGTAGGAATGTTTAGTTTTTCTATATATTTTTCAAAAACTTTTGATAGTATAGGAACAAGCGCATGGGTCTATAGCAGTTCATACTTTGTTTGTCATCTTTTTTAAACAATGGCTAAACAATTAAAGTTTTTAAACTTTCCGGATAAGATCCTGTGCTTATACAAATATTCAAAATTTGGCTGAGATGATCACATACGTAACAAGCAACATACTTTATAATTTTAGTTGAGATCCCATCATGCCCTACACTTGTGGTATTTCTTAGTGATCTTATGATTTTAAGTATATCATATGGTGTACTCGGTGCAATAAACATTGACTGAGTTGATTTGACAATATTTGAAGTTACTTGCTTTCCTGTCCCCGATTTTATTTGGCTTGATATGATTCAGTTGCTGATAAGAATTTTATATAAAAAAAAAAACAATAACAGTTATTTCGTTATTTAACATATTTGTTATATTTGTATAAAACTGAGAAAAAAACGTAGGTACATGTAGTTATAATTAATGTATAAAAAAATCTTGTTACTCGTTGTACAATTTTATTTTCTCCTTTCTAATTGAATACAAACTTCAAACAGATATTAGTCAGGTACAACTCTTCCGTAACTCTCGTATACCTTGCATATTAACGGGTATAAGGCGCTTAAAATACAAATTCACAGTTGTCAACGCTTATTTAGAGTCATGCATATTAATCAGTGGAATTACTAATTTGTAACCCGTGAAAATCGCTCTCTGCGCTGTAAATTAATTACCGTTCAGCCAATTAGGTAATTTGTAGATGTGATTGCATTTAATATAGAGCTATGAGCTTTAATGGAGTATCGTTACCGTAACAGCCTATTAAAATTCCACTGCTGAACATAGGCCTCCCCCATAGATTTCCTCATAGGGGGGATTTTGGCCATAGTTGCCACGCTTGGCAAGCGGGCTGGTAACCGCATTTTTTTATTTTTAATCGTTATTAGGAAGACGATGCTGCCCATCTGCTGATTTGTTTCCCTCTGTCGCCTTTTACGAAACCCACGGGATGATATTGGGTGGTGGATATTCTTACACCGTTAGTACTCGGTAATGGACTATAAGTGAATTTTAGACAATAATGTAATTAAAAGTCGGTTGCTTCTTGGGCCAGTCTTTGCAATCCTGTTGTACAAATAACAGGATAGGATTTATTTCATCCATTAGTTTTTTGCCAAACCGTGTAGTGGCGGGTAAAAAAATACACTACCCCATATCGTGGGTGCCGTAAGAGGCGACAGAGGGAAACTGGAACAGGCGATGGGCAGCAGCATTTTCCTGATAAAAACTCTATATTATAGAAAAGCTGTGGTTACCAACCCGCCTACCAAGCGTGGCAACCATGGCAATATTTCCTTATGAGATTATCTATGGGGGAGTCTTATGTTCAGCAGTGGATTTTTATAGGCTGTAATGGATGGATGAAATACATAAGTTTTTTGAAATCCTATTGATTGAAGGCACGGATGGCGTACTTCGAACTCGCAAATCGACTACTGTTGTGAACTAAACACAAAATACTTGTGTTAGTATTTTGAGCTTACCTGGAGTGGTTTACGGGAATTAATGTACAGTAAATGGCGACTGCGATGATGCGATGGCGATGGTGGAAATGGGAGGGATCCCATTTCCACCATCGGACAATCAAGCGGTCGACGAGTTTCACCTCTTTATTGTCGATATTCCACGCATTCGAACCAAACGGTTTGCTTCGTCTTTCGTAATGCGTACAGCAAAGGAGTGGTATAATTTGCCGGCGTCTGTCTTTCCGCCCGAATACAATCTGGTTGTCTTCAAGGCAAGAGTGAATAGGCTTTTGTTACGCTACGTTGTGCGATTTACCATCTAGGGCTTCATCACTACTTAGCACCAGGTGGGATTGTGGTCAAGCACTGGCTTATAATAAGTTAAAAAAATCTTATACCGTGGCAATTATAAAACTACAACCGTAAACTAATAATTAGTGTTTTTTGAAAAATACTGACTATTATATATATATAGTGCAAAAAAAAAGTAAAGTATGTAGGTACAAAATATTCGCGGTCGTTTTTGTCTTTACACATGACTAGGAAATAGAATACAATAAAAATCTCTTGAGATAAAGAAATAGAAAACTGGAACAGAAAGTTTTTAATGATACCAAATCTCGGAGGAAAGTTTTCCAGCTTTAGATCCGTTTCGTTGTGTACTTTAACCGCCAAATAAAATCACTTAGATCTGCGCGAGAAGTTTTTTTATACAATCTACGTGTCACGTTAGGGAGGACCATGTCTAGTAAGTTTGATAGTTAGGGATAAAAGTTATTATTTTTGGTTTAAATTGCGACTACAGCTAGAGTTTTGTAATTATACCGCCGGTAATTGAAATATTTTTGCAGTGGTTCTTAACCTCGGGTTACGAGGCAAACCCGGTCGCGACAGATATTCAAGTGGGTCGCGAGAGTCCCATATTAATTAAAAGTTATAGTAGTATATTATTTTTAGTATATTAATTTATTTTATTTTCCAATACGATTGTAAAAAAAAGCTCCCAACAAGTTTGTTTTTAAAAATCAAGTCCGTAAGCATGTGAAAAAATCGTTGCAAGTTTGAATTAACACAGCTCTTATTTTCATATCTATTCTGATATTGATGATAATTATCAGTATGTATACGCCTCTAACGTGCCTATCTATATTTAGCCTAATGGTTGACTAGGAGAGGACGCCCTATGACATTAGGTCCGCCTCATTGTTCATTGAATCTCCTTCTTTGTGCATTAAGGTATAAATAAATAAATAAAAATAAATAAATCAAGTGCAATAAAATCAGTCGCCAGGGAAAAGGTTTAGAACCTCTGTATTATAGCTTCATTTGTCCGCAAAACTTTGAGGCACAACTGACCAACTTAATTACATATATCCAATATAACCTTATGCCTTATACACAATATTCTATACTAATATAATCACAATACTTTCAAATCGGAAAATAAAGAAATAGGAACATGAACTCATGTTCAATCGGGAAAGTTTCTAATAAAGCACGGTGGTTTTAATTTTTTTTATAGTACGCAACATATGAAAAGAAATAAAATGAAAGTCTTTCTTATATTTACGAGAACACTACACTTTGAATAAAACTACTTTCACGGATTTTATCGCGCTTAATTAACTTATGTTATTAAATTCCCAACGTTTCGGGTGCTTTACAGCACCCATGATCACGGGAGACTGAGGTGATTGACGTCCCGATGTCAGTGTTAACCCGGAGTACGTTCAGCTTTTTTAATTATTAATTTTGGTCCGATCTACGCATAATGAACTTACTGTGTCTTGAAGTCTTGCAGTGGTATGCTTGGGTTTAGTTTTAATTTTATTAATTACAGGATCCCAAGAAGATTAGTCAGTTCTTACCATCCGTCAAGTGCAATATTCCTCTACAAGATGCAGGAGTGTACAAGCTTGATTGTGATTGGGTGCTGTAAAGCACCCGAAACGTCGGGAATTTAATAAAATATGTTAATTAAACGCGATAAAATCCGTAAAAGTAGTTTTATTCAAAATGAAAGTCCTTTATTTTTCGACTTAAGTAATTAAAATTTCGTTTGTAACTTCAACAATTTTTATAAACTGTAATAAATTAAAATTAATTGATTTCATAAAATATATAAATATGAAAAATGTTTATATATTAAAATTATAATTTATGCTACAAATTCAATCATAAGCTACTGGCTATAGATCTAGAAGACCTTTGAGCCCTTTCGAGATTATAAATTACGTTGTGACGCAGCGTGCGCGCATGTACCATCGGATGGCTCGCATGCTTGCAAATTTAATATGTACTCGTAGCTTGCAATAACTGTCTACGAGTCATAAATTTCCCCCAGTTTTCATTGATTATTCATATTATATTGATGCAAAGAGTTGGAATAATTTGCACGTGAATGATACACATGTACTACATGTGCCTCTTCATGAGAAGATTGAAAGAGCAATTACTAAGCTTGTGCGTTTACCACCCGAGAAAACCGGACTGATTTTTCATATCACTCATGAATCACAATAGTTTCATTTATAGTATAAGGATGATAAACGAACATAGTCCACCTAATGATAAGTAGATGCTGTTGCCGATAGACATATACATCTATCCTCGATTAAGGATTACAGAAAAAGGTGCAGAATGCATTGTCACCCCTAAAGACTAAGGTAGATTAAATTGCTACTAGTAAAAAGGTCTCCAGTTCTCTACACTCATCGTACAAAACACGGCAGTTCCAAGGTGCTATTTTACGCTGATATTGTGAGAGCGTGTTTCTTCCCTGGTAAGCCGACCTATTTGTACTGCGACCATAATATAACTGCAGCGTATCTCTACCACGTACAATATATTAAAAAGTTAATACTTTAGCCGAAGTCTAAAATAAACAAAAATTTGTTTGATTCAAGCAGTGTTGTTCGATATAAAACCAAAAACATCAAAACTAAGCCAACCAGCCAACCATGACTCCCATTGCACTAGAGTTACAAAATCGCACTACAGTAGGGTAGAATACAATCGAACACGCGGAGGTTAGGATATGTTCTTGCGTTTTTGGCATCTGACGTTTTCACTTAACGCATTTTCATTTGCCTTCTCAAATATTGCATTATTTTATTTATTTATTTATTTAAAATGATTGCAATTTATACTATTAAAGTTTTACAGTCTGCCAACAAGCTAATGAGCTCTCCTACTTCCTAACATGCAAAAAAAACAGATTAATACAAATATACACACTCAAATACAACAAATCAGTAATCAGTTTTTACGTGGTAGAGCCATGCTGCAGCTATATTAATAGTACAGTTGTAGCACGAATGGGTCGGCTCGACCGGGGAAGGACCACGCTCTCACAGAATACCAGCGTAAAATAGCAACTTAATGCTGCTGTGATTCGTTTGGTGAGTGTAGAGAACCGGAGACCCTTTTACTGGAAAAGAGGCATTCTATCTTAGTCCTCATGGTTGACAACGCATCTGCATTTAAATTCGCAAACGAAGATAGATGTAGATGTCTATGTGCCACAGCAACCACATACCATCAGGTGGACTGTGTGCTCGTTTGTCACTCTTATTCTATAAAAAAAAACAATTATACTAAAATGAAACAGAAATTTAAATAACAATAGCATTTTTATATATGCATAATGCATATACACATACACATATACATACACAGGTACACACCCATACATAATAACTGCAGCTTATATTGTTGTATAATGGATTGTCACGATACATGTCAACATTTTACTATTTACTAGTATAAAGTTTTTAAACTGTCCTTTTGTTTTATGCGTAAGGCATTCTTCCGGTAAATTGTTATGAATTTTTGATATTAAGTGTTAGAACGTTCTTTTGCCATAGTAGTTAGCACATATATATTGTAATTCATTTAATTTTCAATTTATGGTTCAGTACACTTTTATTATTACACAGTTATTATTAGCCTATGCTCGACTACAACCAAGCTGGTAGTTCGTGGTGATGAAGCCCTGGTAAATCACACCGTCTTAGCGTAACAAAAGCCTATTCACTCTTTCCTTGAAGACCCCCATATTGTGACCGGGCAGCCGCCGTCAAATTATTCCACTTACTTTACTTAACATATCGATCTTTTACATATGGATGTAAGTAAATGTGAAATGAGAGATCGACGAGTAAAGTAAACAATCTACAAACTTTCCACTGCTAGCTACAGATCTGCTCTAATACTAAAAGGATTTAAGGTAGGGAATAGTCTGCCACACTGCCGTGCCGTGGCGACATTATTTACATGTAGTTGCTGTTGAAGAAGTTACATGCTGGTTTCCTCATGATGTTTCATATTGCTTATTTAATATCGATACACCTACGTCAAATTCTCACCACTGCATGGGTTGGTAGAGAATGCCTCAAGGCATTAACTCCGCCTTTCGTATTCTTTGTTATAAATAATGCAATAAAGAATAAATAAATAAATGTTTTCTTTTACCGCCAGGTGCCTAGTAAATCAGATCCTTACCATTTCATTAGTGCCATTTGGGATTAAAATCTTATAAACGCTTAGCCCCTGAGCTTCTCGACAGTTTCTTGCCAGTTTTGCGCTAAAGGTTTCTAGCTTTTAATCCGATAGTAGTTTAATTTTAGAAATTTATTATTATTTATTTATGAATTAAGAGTTTAAATATGTTTAAAATGAAAAAAAAAACATGACTTCAAAAACACAGACTGGGGTAAATATAATGGTAGTATTTATGTGAATAAAAACATTGTTTCATGTAAGACAAGGAACTAAAAAGCACCTGCGCTAGAACCGGGATCAATGGTAAAATATGCGCAGATTTAAGAGACGAGTTAAAACGTGATATGGGAAAGGAAGGCTTAGAAGCACATTCGACAGTCTCACCCGCCGCACGTCGGCGCCATGTGGAGGCACTTCGCCGTTTATTTTTAATGTTATTATCGTTATATCTTTTAAGAAATAGGTTTTTGATCGTAATACTATCGTTTGATATCACGGTGAAATGGTTATCAAACCAACTTTAATAAAAATTGTTTGCATGAGAATCACAGAAATTAGATTACATACGTATTAAAATAATACAATAATTTTTAAGTTTTAGCACAAATGGGTCGGCTGGATCACGCTTCCGCAGAAATAGTATTCGTGATGCGTAATGTAGTGAGTGTAAAGAACTAGAGACCTTTTTATTATTATTTTATCAAAACATCACTTGCACGCCGACAATCTCCAAATTTACACTCAATCTACTCTGGATGATTTACCGAAAGCTATTGACACAATGAACGGTGATCTGGCTTGTATTTTGGACTGGTGTAAATCTTATGGGTTATCCATTAATCCCACTAAAACTCAAGCAATAATTATTGGCAGTTGAAGATTAGTTGTTGGTTGATTTACTATGGTTTGTTGACTATGGTTGATTTTTCTCTCATACCTCCTATTCTCCTCAATAGCATTCACATCCCTTATAGTCATAAAGTTAAGAATTTAGGAATATATATCGACTCCTGTCTAACATGGTCACCACAAATTAATGAAGTCAGTAAAAAATGTTTGCAGCGCTAAGCTCTCTGCGGAGACTTAGAAATTTTCTCCCTACTGCCACTAAAGTTGCGAGAAAGAGTCAATCCCTACTTCTGCCTATTCTTGACTATGCTGATGTTTGCTATCTGGACGTTACCGAAGCCCAGTTAAATAAACTTGAGCGTATTCAAAATTTATGCTTACGATTCATATTTGGACTCCGTAAATATGATCACATTTCAGAATTTCGTAAACGACTCAAGTGGCTGCCGATTTGCCTTCGCAGGAATACTCACATCTTTACTGCTTTATACAACATACTGTTCAATCCATCCACTCCACGTTACCTGAAAGACCGCTTTGAATTCATGTCCTCCTCTCACGATCGTCATCTACGTTCCACTAACAATTTTTTGTTTCGTATTCCAGCACATTCATCCTCCTTCTTCAATAAATCTTTTTCGATTACAGCTGTACGCTTGTGGAACTCCTTGCCTTTATATATTTGACGTGCACAGTCCCTTTTTTCCTTCAAAAATCTACTCAAAACTTATTACTTGGAACTCTAAATTCCGTCTTTAATTGTCCTACCCTACCTATCCGCAACCGTCATCATCTTGTGTGTATTTATATATATTTCTAACTTGATTGTCAAATTTATGAACACCTTCCTATTTGCCATTCACTGTAAACAACACTTTTTGCTAAATAAGGGTTGTCTGGAAGAAATCGCTTCCAGAGCGATAAGACCGCCTATTGTACCTTATATATATTTATTTCATTTTGTCTCGTTTTAATGTATATTGGTGTACAATAAAGAATATATTGATTGAACTTTACTCCAGACTAGGATGGAGATAAATCGCACATACTAAGCGTAACGAAATCCTATTCACCATTGCCTTCAAGACACCCATATTATTATATAGACAGTAATCAGATGGATGGAAAGACAGAAAGACAGATGTTAAAATATTCCACTCCTTTGCTGTAGGCATTACGAACGACGGAACGTACCGATAAGTTCGAATGTGTTGATGTCGACAAGCAAAGGGGTGGAGATCAGACGAGCTATTGGTGGTCCAATAATGGTACAGAGAGGAAGTAATTAATACATGCAATGCCTGCGTACTCTCCAACAAATTTCAAAAACGTATCCAACAAATTATCATGTGAATACGATTATGTTCTTAACATTTGATTCAAAGATATAATTTAATTGTATAATGTTAATAGTAAAAATAATAATGTTTCACCATAGTGTTATATTGAGAATAAAATGTATAAAACATAATTTAGACGGCATGAAGGATAAAGGGTAAGCGCTCGCATTTAAATTTCATAGTACGTGAGCAAGTTGACTTTCGTCCTAATCGCCAATGAAACTATTTATTGCAATTTAAGCACGCGTAGTTGAATGGTCTAATAAAACAGTTTAGTGCTAAATCCTCAAAAGTCTAAGACTGTTTCTTGTGCTAGGGTCTATAAATCAAGTAGATAGGATTAATAGGTTTAGTTTAGAGCTAAAAATACAGAATAAACATATTGAACAAGTGACAGAGGCTAGAAATCTAGGTGTACTAATGGACGAAATTGTTATTTTAGGCTAAACATTTTATACCAAGTACGTAAATATTTAAGCTTAAGATATACTTTGTGACACCAGTTGCAGTCACTAATACTTTCTAAGCTTAATTACGCTAATGCAGCTATAGGCGAGTGTCTCTCTATCATACAAAGAAAGTTATATAAAGGGTGCAAAACGCTTGTTGACGTTTTGTTTAACATACCGAAGTGGACCATGTAACACCTTATCTCAACAATAGTAACTTAATGAATATGCAGTCCTGACGTTCTCTTCATTTTGCCAGCTTATTGTTGGTATCATAATAATACTCACATCTTTACTGCTTTATACAACATACTGTTCAATCCATCCACTCCACGTTACCTGAAAGACCGCTTTGAATTCATGTCCTCCTCTCACGATCGTCATCTACGTTCCACTAACAATTTTTGTTTCGTATGCCAGCACATTCATCCTCCTTCTTCAATAAATCTTTTTCGATTACAGCTGTACTATTGTGGAATTCCTTGCCTTTATATATCTCGATGCACAGTCCTTTTTCCTTCAAAATCTACTCAAAACCATTGAGTTACAATACCTATAGTCACAAACAGACAAAAATGTTCGCGCCAAAACTCGGCGCACGCTGCGAAGTGCGCAGAGTTTTTGTTTAGTTGTAAGGCGACCACAATCCTCGTACAACGTCCGCGATGCCAAAGTGTTCGGTGATTTTGCCCAAATAACAGCAGACACGTGAAAAAGGATGGTGTTTCATATTTTAGGTAAGTATCATACCAAATTTACGTATTTATGTATCCACAGTGCATGTTTATTTAAATTTCAATAATTTTCATTTTATTAGCAAACTAAAACACTCACCGCGACCGCGCGGCGCCGCGATAACGTTTCTTCACACGTTAGACAAATATGCAAGAGTAAAAGAAACAAATAGTCACGCGTACGAGTGACTCGCAAATTATGTTCTAACGGTTCTATGGGTGGATTGATACAATAAATATTTTTACAGATTTTAAACTTAATGTACTAATATTACAATGTTGTTAAATGTTTTATTTTTAGTTTTCCGTACAAAATGTAGGTCGAAAGAGTTTTATTATTTTAAAGTATAATTAAAATATGTTTTTTTTTTGTTTTAGTTTTCCTCGAAACCCCATAAGATGCTCTGAATGGACGATTATTATAGCAAAAGCCCGAAATGAATTAAACTACAAGCCATATAAAGGGTCGGTTGTATGCTCTAATCCTTTCCTGCTTCAACATTTATACAACAACGAAAGGTTTCAGTAGGCTTAACAAAAATGCAAAACCCATTTTACATGTAAGAACTTATTCCTTTTTAATGCTTACAATGTAATATTTTATTATAACTTTCGATTTATCAAAAACATGGGAGGATTATTTTATTCGTCCAAAGGTGTGTTTAATTTATGCAAAAAAACCGAGCACACTATAAGACATTGTCAACGTTGTGGACTTAAGTTGAACCCACAAAAAATTATTTCTGCAGTTCTGAAATCATTCGTAGGTGCAATAGTTATGGAAGATCTAATTGAACATGCATTTGAATTTACAAACCATAGAACCATTTTAATGAGGGCAGTCATTGAACGGTACATAAACATTAGAATTCATTACATTGCAAAGAAATGTACTGAAAAAATTAAAAATCAAAGTAAAAGGCAACGTTACAATAAATTAACATTGTTTCAAGGTAATTAGGTTAGGTTAAGTTTTAGTTGTAAGTTATTAAAAGTAAGTAAGTAATATACCGTTATACCTAATATTAATTTTGTTTTATTTTAAATTATCAGCGACCCGCGTGATCCCGTGTTTCCGGTATAAAAGTAGGTAGCATAAGTGATAATTTAGGGTATAAACTATTTACATTTTCATCGAATCCGTCGATCTGTTAGGCACGAACAAAATACAAACATACACTAAAACGTACATACCCTTCATAATATTAGTGTGACTAGCTGACTCGCCCGACTCACCCAGTTGAATAATATAATTATGTCCATCCTAAATTCTAAATGTCCATTCTAAAGTAGTAATTAATACTTAGCATTTTAGTACCTAATTCACAAACCTTAGTGGTTTACTAGTGCTATTAATACTATTAATTATTACACCAATTTTTTTTCATTTACTTATCATATAAAAATCTTATAAAATGTGTTATGATTTTTAATATGATAAGTAAATTAAAAATTAGTGTAATAATTGAAATCAGTTGTTTAGTTCTCTAGGTACATATAAACTCACAAACTCATATTTCACAATTATTATAAACCCTAATAATATTAGTATAAATAGCGTCTCCACTGATGCCTTGTTCCCTGCTCGTACGCAAGCCCTTGAGTGAATGATGATGACATTGCATGAGCGACTTTGAACATTATACAAGCAGGTTAACGTCTAAATTCGAGCAAATGTCATTTTGAACTATATAATATCAAAATATATAGGTATATGGAACGGCGCTCGGACATTTTTTTGAGTATTGTCAGTTAGAGATTGTGACTCTATAGGTATTGTAACTCAATGCTTGGAACTCTCATATTTCCCATCATAATTCCCGTCCTTAATTGTATCTATCCTACCTATCCTCAACCGTCATAATTTTGTGTGTATTTATATATATATATTTCTAACTTGATTGTCAAATTTATGAACACCTTCCCTATTTGCAATTCACTGTAAACAACTCTTCTTTTCTCCTATATCGTGGGGACAGTTAACAAACATAAATTTCACAAGGACAAACATCCAGACCCGGAACAATTATTTTTAGGCCATACAAATACTTGTTCCGTGCGGGATTCGAACCCGCGGCCCTTAGCGCTGCAACTCATTGCTAAGCCAATGCACCACGGAGCCGTCTTTTACTGTAACGAGGTAGAATACCTTAGTCCTTAGGGATGACAACTGATTCTGCATATTGATTTTTAATGGATGATAGATGTTGGTGCCTATGGGCTTTTTTGGGTTCATTTTTTGAACTATTATAAACTGGTGCTTGCTTGCTTGATGCCCAGTGGTGATGGAGATAAATCGCACATACTAAGCGTAACGAAATCCTATTCACCATTGCCTTCAAGACACCCATATTATTATATAGACAGTAATCAGATGGATGGAAAGACAGAAAGACAGATGTTAAAATATTCCACTCCTTTGCTGTAGGCATTACGAACGACGGAACGTACCGATAAGTTCGAATGTGTTGATGTCGACAAGCAAAGGGGTGGAGATCAGACGAGCTATTGGTGGTCCAATGGTGGTACAGAGAGGAAGTAATTAATTCATGCAATGCCTGCGTACTCTCCAACAAATTCCAAAAACGTATCCAACAAATTACCATGTGAATACGATTATGTTCTTAATATTTGATCCGAAGATACAATTTAATTGTATAATGTTAATAGTAAAAAAAAAATGTTTCACCATAGTGTTATATTGAGAATACAATGTATAAAACATAATTTAGAAGGCATGAGGGATAAGGGGATTAGCGCTCGCATTTAAATTTCATAGTACGTGTGCAAGTTGACTTCCATCCTAATCGCCAATGAAACTATTTATTGCAATTTAAGCACGCGTAGTTGAATGGTCTAATAAAAACAGCTTAGTGCTAAATCCTCAAAAGTCTAAGACTCTTTCTTGTGCTAGGGTCATACATATTGAACAAGTGACAGAGGCTAGAAATCTAGGTGTACTAATGGACAAAAATTGTTATTTTAGGCTAAAAATTTTATACCAAGTACGTAAATATTTAAGCTTAGGATATACTTTGTGACACCAGTCGCAGTCACTAATTCTTTCTAAGCTTAATTACGCTGATGCAGTTATAGGCGAGTGTCTCCTCTATCATACAAAGAAAGTTATATAAAAGGGTGCAAAACGCTTGTTGACGTTTTTGACATACTGAAGCGGACCCATTTAACACCTAATTTCAACAATAGTAACTTAATGAATATGCAGTCCCGACGTTCTCTTCATTTTGCCAGCTTATTATTTGGTATAATAATAACACACACCACAGTATCTTTATAACAAATTACACTTTTCATAGCGACAAGTTAGAATACCAACTCGTTTAGTATGTCCAAGACACAGTACAGCGGCATTTCGAGGTAGCTTTCGTTATTCTGCCACGAGATGCTGGAACAAAATTCCATTACCAATTATAAATCTAGCTTCAATCGGTTTGTTTAAATATAATTACAAAAAATACTTACTCAATATTCAAAAGTCAACTTATTGAAAATTATTTACTGTGTCTTACATACTTTCCTATTCCGTTTATTCGTTTCTTTTTAATTTTATTTAAGTAATTGCTACTTTTATTATATTAATTTATTATAAGTATGTATGTGGTAGTGATATCGCGTGTATGGTTTAAATATATGATGTGTGCATATTGACTTAAAATTGTATAACAATGAATATTGTTAAGTTTTGTTTTTGTTAAATTTTTATTGGCACCCACGGAAGATCAGTATCGAAGTACTTTGTCAGTACCAAGACTATGCTGAGTCGGGTACCTTTTTAGTAACCATTTATCAAATTTATAATATGTTATTATTGTAAGCAAACTGCTAAAATGTGTTACTAAATAAACTTATTTTCTTTCTTTCTTCTTTCAATTTAGGAGTTGATTTACCACGTGCTCAGCAGTGAAGGAAAACATCACGAGGAAACAATGTCTAGAAAATTACCGGAGTCCTTTCTTTGCCCTTAAACCATCTAAGGATCAGGAGAAATAAAATAAAAGATATATTATAAGAGCTTAGATAGGAGGGTCTTACGTACTTGGCTTAGCAGTGGGAGATGTTTCTTTACGTAGTTATTTACTAGGCTTGCCATTTCTTTCTTCGTAACTAATTTAAAAAGTTATATTATATATCTGAACAGAAAATATTTCCTTTTTTTAAAATATATTAATTCTACTATATCATATTATAAGAGCGCGAAACGACAGGCGTGCAGAAAGAAAACGTATAAAAACGGTATTAAGAAAGTCATGAGCTGCTACAGTATAAAACACAACTAAAATGAGTTCATCATTTTAGTATCATTTTGGAATGAAGGTATTTTCTTCGGTAATATTAAGTAAAATTGCAGCCTAGCTATACACGTCAAACTAAAAAATTCGAAAGCATCAGACAAATGTGAGCTAGGAGATTGAGCAATTTGAAACAAATACGCGGTAAATAAATTCAACATCAAGACAAGACTAAATCTTACAGTGAATTGCAATGTTATTGTCGCTTTGTAACTGTTGGGAGAAAACATAAATCTAAAGATTTATCAGCGACGTCCATCTGAGTGTAAACAAGGAAACAGAACTCGAAACACAAAAGAAACTGTGATAAGCGGGAGCAGTAAATTAATCCTGGAGAGGGGAGAAATTGTATATTTTAATCTATGAAAGAAGATTCCAGATCTACTTTCGTTTACCGTAATGGTGATACTGGTATGCATGAGTAAATTTGCGAAATAAGATTAAGTAGCATACGGACAGACACTCTTTTATCATAGTAGTTCTTGTATTTTTTCTAGCAACTTTTGTTTTTGCTGTTTTAACTATCTCGTTCTCCTCTCGTGTTCTATTGATCTCTTGTTGAATTTAAAGCTTTAAAGTGTCGTTTATTTACTTATTTTTTAATTAATTTTCGTAGTGTTATCAATTTTGAAGTCATCTTCTCTCATAAAACATTCATGCATATAAAATACAGCATACATTCCTTAAAATAAGGTGTAATACAAACGTGTTATATCTCTTAGTTAATATCCATAGAAAGATATGTCACGTGAATAACTAAGAACTTGTCTTTATCAAACGTGACGTCAGATTGACAGTTACAGTCTTAAAAATGTTAAGCAACAAAATAATTAAATGCGGTTGAAATCAAAACTTGTTACGCCGGTGATAACGAATTTATATCAGAAAATCTATGTACCTATAAAAAAGAAAACTGCTTTCTATCATATAACTGTAGCCTTAATTTCAATCTATTAGTATTACTTACGGCATGGAAATATTCTTTTGGATGGTGTACATAGTTCAAATCACATACCTGAAAAAAAAAATTAAAATGTGTCCAATTATAGAAGAATAACATGTCCAATTTTATAATTTTTTTTACGTTGTATTGTAATTATTTTTGAAGTAAACGACATAGAGACGTTTTATCAACATTTCAAATTAAACATAAAAATAAATTTTAATTTACATATTAAACATTGACATGAAGATTACTTGCGTGTAACAATAATTATTTCATACACCTCTGACTGAGAGCTTAATAAATTATTCAAAAATGCATTAATCCGACCGCACAAGTAGTGTCCAGGTAGAAGTGGCATCAATGAAAGCAATTGTACAGCCTCGTGAATAATGCACCGGATAGTTACGTGTCGGTTGTCGAGAGGACCCAGCGCCAGCGCAAATGTAACAGCTTATCCGACAGGTGAAAGCTATAAATGGACCGTTTAGAGTTGATCTGCTAAAGTAGTACCTCACGGTGATTATTTATATTCCTTATCAAATTAATGCAAAATTACTATAAGTTATAAGTTAAAAGCTACTATTATTCATTTGTATCGAGTAATATTTATCGGTTAAGATATAGAACACAATGTTGGATCGGAGCCATTAAAATAAATATCTGTGGTTTCATTAAAATTGATAGGTGTTTACATCTTTATAAAAATATTTCACATAAGTCACTGTAGCGGTGGAAGAACATCTACTATCCCATATCGTCCTTTGGGTCAAGAAACTGAAACAGGAAATGAGCAGCAGTATCTTCCTGAAGACAACTGAAAATAATTAAAAAACTGCGCTTGCCAACTCGCCTGCCAAGCGTGGCAACTATAGCGAAATCCCTATAGTCGACTTTTATAGGCTGTAATGGATGGATGAAAGTTAACCGAAAAATTCAGTGGTGATATATTCTGTTTCTTCTTCATCATCAACCTGTTAAAGTCCACGGCTGGACATGGGCCTCTCCTGTTGTAGGGAGGATTAGCTTAATCGTCACGATTAGCAGGCATATTAATGACCGCAGTACCTGACGTCTCGCACCCTTGACGTTGCTGCCCGTCGCCGATCTCGGTATTTTGTACCTGGGGTGAACGATATGGTAAAACAGCCATAATATTATCCTGAAATTTCCCGTAGTCTCCTTTTACGATACCCAAGGGAGATAATTAAGTGATTCTCTTACGCACATGGTATATGTTAGTCACTCTAATATTATTAAAAATACTTCCAATTGTAGTCGGCTTCAGACAAGGGGGAGCTTCTCGAATCAACTGTAAGTTTTTTCTCTGTTGCTGTTCTGTTGTAAGTGTAATTGGAGGATCGCACATCGAATTTTCAGTGAAATCACAAAGCTCGAATTGAAAACCAGCGCTGCCTTTGCAGCATTATCTTGAATTGAAGACCTATTTGATGTCACAAATTAATTTTGATTTCTTGTTTAATTTTTTTTGTCTTCTTATCAATTAATGACGTGCATTCTTTATTGTTAATGCGTAAGCAGTCTGACTGGTGCATGCATAGTTTTGATCCTTGCGTTTGTATATTTCTTGAAATGTATGTAAAATGTGTGTATTAAATAAATAGTTTATTCTTTCTTTGACTTTTATAATATCTGGGTATTTTACTTCGTCCGGAAGCCAGATGGTTACACCGCCATCTATCTGGAGTCATTAAATTATTTTGGTATTTCTCATAGTCGACTCTTACGACACCCACGCGACGAAATACCGTAGATGGATTCTCTAACACCACCACACGGCTAACAGCTTTTTGGTTATTACTAAAATTGTCAAATTCACCTAGATTATATCTAGAGTCTTCTGCTCTTTCGTCTGAAGTCCCTAGTATTAAAAATGTCACCTAGTAGCTATGGACTCAATAGAAAGAATATTAGCGACGCAACTTAATGCTAAGCCACTGCACCGTCGTATAAACAAAAATCGTTTTATTAAAACATTACGTTATTCTGTAAATACTTGGAACAAGCACATGATAGTAATAACAGTTACTCGATTCTTAAGAGCTGACTCTTAAGAATATAGTTTAATTATAATTCCGCTATAGGGCAATATATATGGTTTTACAACAAAATCCCAGAAAATATTCAAAACTTTTTAAGAATCTTACTAAGCGAATGCTGTATAAAAATGGTTTTTATAATAATAAAGAATACGTGACTTATAATAACCCTAGGGAAAGAGGTAATCGCTACCATGCTGTTTCTAATTTACGAATTTTATATTCAGTTGTACTTTGTAAATTATTATAAATTATTACTTAAAAAGTGTCTCGCTGGGTTGGTAAAAGCATGAATGACTAAAAAATACATTCTTGTATTCTACATTAAATAAAAATTGTTCTATTCCATTCCATAGTAATATAATTATAGACTGTTGGGCTTAGTTCTCAGAAGTGAAGCATACCTACGATTTCCTTTATTTTGAATGAAATTGATTGCAAGTCTCCACAGGCTGCTGTACCCATTCACCTACAAGTGAACTTTTATTTTGTTTGTCACTAAAACAATATTTTAATATTGCCAGAGACAAGGAGTTTATTAGTAGATATGCGAGACTAAGCAACGTGATCAAAATATCAAGGAAGAGTGGATGTGGATGTGGAGGAATTTATGATATGTGTCCTGTAAATAATATTGTATTTGAACCTGCTTGTTTCTTGACGACGTTTATGATCAAAAATCAAGATGCAAATGCGTTATTATCTTTGAAGTTTTCAACACCATTCACTGAATTACAAATTGTAGCCATTTATTGCCAAAACGCGATTGCGTAATGCTGCTACTTTAACTTTAGTTCAAATACTGCGTGTTCTCATGAATACACTTCTATTGATTATGTACATTATGTACGAAGAACCTTTACTCTTGAAGCTTCTTTTTTTCTGCTACATATCAAGAAGAATGGCAAAAGTTGTCTTTATCTGGTAAGACCATTACAATTAGAATCGTTTATTTTGCGTATATATACGTGGTATTATGTCATGGTGGTTGCAGCTATATTATGGTTTTAGCACGAATTGTTTCGCTCGACCGGGGTAGGACCATGCTCTCACAGTATACCAGCGTGAATAAGCAGCTTATGCTGCTTTATTTGTTGTGATAAGTTTAAAGAACCGGAGACCTTTTTTAGTGGAAACGAGGGATTCTACCTTACTCCTCAAGCGTGACAACGCTTCTGCACATTGATTCTTAATTAAGGATAAATGTAGATATCTACAGGCCACAGCATCCATTTACCATCAGGTGGACTGTGTGCTCGCTTGTCACCCTTATTCTATAAAAAATTGCATTAATAGTGTTAACAGCAACAATATCATTTACATAAACTTCAATTACAACTGATTGTTCACGATGTTCAACAACCTATCAAATACTATTCCATTATCCGCCTACGTGACGTCACGCGTGGGCGACGTCACTTCACATAGCCTAAGTTGAATGGTCAGTAATTATTTTACCGCTTGAAACATATGAAAGTTTGCCGCATTTATTTTATATTAAACATTAAAGCACAGAAATTACTGTGTAATATGTATTTTAATATTATTATAATAATTATTATTTACATAATATAATTATTGTCTCTATAATTCAAACCGTTTAATTAATAGCGGTAATCCAGATAATGGCAGTAGCATAATCTAAGTGAAATAGCATTTAAATAAAACATATCGTTTTCACGACAACAAGTTTATGTTCCCGCGCCACAGTGACAGAGTGAAAACGGCAACAGTCGAGCGTGTGCCTGCTGTAATGCCAGAGGTGTCACAGACAAGATTGGCTACACCTTGAAGCGAGCTTCTATTAAAACATATTTCGAGTTTTTATCATTAGTTAAGTGTAATTTTCCTCTGTAAGATGCAGTAGTGTACAAGCTGGATTGTGAATGTGGTCTCTCTTACTTAGGACAAACAAAAAGATCAATAAAAACCGGCGTAAAAGAACCAATACTTATGTGAAGAATTGACGCTCCGGGAAGTCTGCAATCTGTGAACACTTATAAGATCATCCCCGCCACTACATCAGATTTTAAAGACTATAAACCCTCGCTAAAGAACACAGATTCCTTCCAAGGATGGTTCGAGAGGCTATGGAAATCGAAAAAAAAATCCGAATTTCAATAGAAAAGATGGCCGGGTGCTACCATTTACTTGGGATCCAATAATTAATAAAATTAAATCCCAACCCCAGCATATAACTGCAAGACTTCAAGATACTATAAGGTCATTCTGCGTAGATCGGGCCAAAAACAAATAATTTTAAAGTGAAGGTAGCCGTGGTTAACCATGACATTGGGACGTCGAACACCTCAGTCCCCTCGTGACCGTGGTTGCTGTGAAGTACTTGAAACGTCGGGAATATAAAATAATTTAATATACATGAATAAATCCGTAAAAATAGTTTTATTTTAATGTGTAGTGTTCCCGTAAACAAAAAAATCGTTGAAATAGCATTTCTAACATTCGTCTCCACAACCATCACCCCCACCGGCACTGGAAAAAATCAGTCGCTATTATCGTAATTGAGCCGCTATTGTGTTAAAACCCATTTTAGTTAAAAGTTAAATTTACAGCCTATATACGTTCCACTGCTGAGCACAGGCCTCTTCTCATTTTTCTAAGAGGGTTTGAAACCCATTTAAACCAATTTAGTGGTCGTTAAAAATTTAAAATTTCTAGACAAATTAAGAGCCAGGCTAGCTAAGAAACCCAATCGCACCACAGATATATAGTTTGATATGACTCCCATGTATTGCTGATCATGGGGTTCGAATCCCGGGTCGGACCAAAATGAGTGATTGAGTTTTTCTGTCAAGAAATTCCCGGTATGAGCCCGGAGTCAGGAAGTTGGCGGTATTTCACCCCCGTGCCTCGGAAAGCACGTTAAGCCGTCGGTCCTCCGGTCGTGTCGAATTACCGTTCCATCGGACTATGAGAGTGTGGGAATAGAGAGTGCACCTGTGCTTGCGCATACACTCAGGCACTGTAATCCTGTCCTGCGCAAATGGCTAGTCTCCGTTGAAGACTGGCCGCCGTGACCGTAATTCGGTCTGGAGAACATAATTATTATATTAGTTTGAAGCATTTTAAGTGCTGTTTTACCGCGTGCTCGACAGTGAAAGCCAAAACCTTGAGAAATTTTATATATAATTAATATTTGACGGCCCCGTGGCGCAGTGGTTTAGCAATGAATCCCGCAAGGGCCGCGGGTTCGAATCACGAACGGAAAAAGTATTTGTATGGCCTACAAATAATTGTTCCGGTCTGGATGTTTGTCCATGTAAACCTTAGTATAAGGACGTTTTATTAAAGGAAGAAGTAATATTCTATGGTCATGTGACTCCGTTACTACGTATTGCGGCAGCCTATTGAGCAGTAGCCTACTCTAAGCCCCTTTTAGGAAATAAAAGAAAGGTATACTTTAAGAGATGTTTGACACATTTATAAATGGAAACAATCAGAATACAAAGTTAACAGTTGGAAACTTAATTCCATTGTTTCTAAAGTTAGCAATTAAGGCGCTACCACACATTTGAATTTACTTCCAGATAAGTTATGAAACAATTTGCGAAGGATACAATGAGACCGAACCTAAAACTACAATTAAACTTCCCGTTAAGGTAGGATCACATAAATGTAGCTGCAGTGCTGTAAGGGGTCTTACCTTTAAACCCGTATTTATAAAGGTAAGGATTACAAACTTCCCTGTTGCCTTTGAACCTTGAACTTTACGGGTTTGAAATATAATATCGTTTCATAATAGATTTTGGAACTATTTAACATTGTTTAACAACCAGATTCAAATTGCTTTATTGGAGTTGGCGACTGAAAGGCTGTTATCAATGTAACTGCTGACACAGAATAATTTATTTATATATAATAAAGGCACCTGTTGGTAAGTGGATGATGTGGCCCATAAACAGTTACATTTATCTTCAAATAATAATCAAAATGCAGATGCGTTGTCACCCGTGAGTACTAAGATGGAATACCCCATATCCAGTAAAAAGCGTCTCCGGTTCTCTACACTCACCATACGAAACACAGCAGCATTAAGCTGCTACTTCACACTGGTATTCTTTTAGCACAATACACAAATAATATGTTGTAGAGAGGCTGTCCCTTGATACAATAACTAAAGGTAAGCTGTTTTGAGGGCCATCTTGTATTTACTTTTAAGTGGTCACTTTGTTCCTTGAATATTTTATACCGCCAAGTCAGTAAAGTTATTACCAAAAAATATACATTTAGTTAAATTGACGGCTAAGTAGCGTAGTGGCTTAGAAATGAGTTATGGCGGTGAGGGCCGCATTCGAATTCCGCACGGAACAAGTATTTGTATGGCTTACAAGTAATTGTTCCGTATTTGGATGTTAGTACTTGTCCAATTTTTGTACGTGGTGGAGCCATACTGCAGCTATATTAATAGTATAGTTGTAGCACGAATGGGTCGGCTCGACCGGGGTAGGACCATGCTCTCACAGAATACCAGCGTAAAATAGCAGCTTAATGCTGCTGTGTTTCGTGTGGTGAGTGTAGAGAACCGGAGACCGTTTTTACTGGAAAAGAGGCATTCTATCTTAGTCCTCACGGCTGACAACGCATCTGCATTTAAGTTCGCAAACGAAGATAGATGTAGATGTCTGTGGGCCACAGCAACCACTTACCATCAGGTGGACTGTGTGCTCGTTTGTCACCCTTCTTCTATAAAAAAAATAATAATAAAAATTAATCTATGTAAACTGCTTCCATGACACAGGATCAAATCCTAGTGTAAGGGTAACGTATTTAAAAAAATATTTTTGATAGTAATTTTTATCACTAGTATATAAATATTAAAAGAATGTAATAAATATTATAACAATGTTTTATTAACGTAGTAGAACCAAGCTGCAGCTATATTAAGGCGACATCGCGAAAAAATGCACCTCCTTTCATCGAATAGTATAGGAGTATGACACGACTAACGAAACTGGAATTTTGATATAGATAAATTCATGTCTTTATCTTGAATTTGCTTGTTCCACAACACGATTGTATAATTTTGACTCGATCATAATTATTTGCGAAAGCACCTCTAAAAAATCACTATAGTTGAAATTACAACGAAATTACTTAATCTATATGCTTGGAAATCACTCAAATACATTCATAACATCAATATTCGTAATTTACTTGCTCATTATTTTGATTACTTAAATCAATAATTTTTTTTAAATATTTTAAGATTCTAAGTGATTTCTAAACGGTCTTAATCATCGCGGGCGCTACGCAATTTTAGACCTTATGACGGCGTTTTTGAAGTTTTTATAGAAATTATGTTTCACTCGGGTCAGTCCGGCGATAGCCCGCTTCAACGGTTTTCGATGTGTCGCCTTTACAAGCACGAACTAGTCGGTTCGACCGGAAAGAACGACGCTCTCACAGAAAATCAGCGTGAAATAACAGCTTAATGTTACTGTGTTCCGTATGGTGAGTGTAGAGAACCGGAGAACCATTTTACTGGTAACACGGCATTATAACTAAAGTTCTTAGTAGTGATAACGTATCTTTATTTTGATTATTAATCGAGGGTAGATGTAGGTGTCTAATCAACCTAATACTGAAACTGAACACCATATGAAACATTATATTATTCCATAATTAAAGAATTGAAGTTGTAATAAGTCGTAATAATACTTTTAATTTTTGTTTTATTTGTGGTAGAACCATGCTGCAGATATATTATGGTTATAGCACAAATGGATCGGCTTGTCCGGGGAAGGATCACGCTCTCACAGAATATCAGAGCGTGGTCATTCCAATTGTGCTGAAATTTTTTTTAGAGCCTGGCTCTATGTGTTATTAATTTTTTATTCATTTTATCTTTACAAAATGATTTAAACTGAATATATGCAATAGTTATTCACATTAACAATAGTCAGTGTGTTGTCGCAGATTGTGTAATTTACGTACCACTTATAATTCTTGACTAACTAGAAATAGATAGGTGTGTCGGTCGTATTCCCTGTTTAATTTATTCAATAGTGTTACATGTTACATTACAAAATTAGAATTTCTGTTAGTGTCTGAACTCGTATATCTCAGTAGTGAGCGATTTAATTTTTCTCTATCAGGGCGAATTAATCAAGTTTGCTCCCTTGTACGATTTATCAAACCATTATCTTCCAGATTATTTTACAAATACTTAAGTGTTTTTAAGGTTTTCCAATTTGAAAATAAATAGTGGAGCTTGTAAGAATATTAATAACATTTAAACAAACAAGTACGCCGCCCTCTAGAGATTTGTAATTACGGATAGTTTTTTCAACTTATTTTAAGCTATTGCTAGAATAAAATCCCAACTGATAGTAAGTGGTGATGAAACCCTAGATTGTAAGCCACACTGTCTTAACGAAAGCTTATTCACTTAAAGATACCCAAATTATAATTGGATGAAAAGACAGACAGAATTTTCAATTTTTAATACTTATAGAGAACACTATTACGTTGATCCTAGTGAAATTTCTAGGACATAGTTATGAAATTATTGTATTGTCATCGGTTCTTAACGGGTCTAGAAACTTTCAGATTATACAGACGCTTTGTAGTATCTGAAAACTATTTAAGTACTTTTGAATTAAATAATTCCATTATATTCATCGTGTGGTGGCGGTGTAAGAACATCCACTAGCCCATATTGCCCCGTGGGTATCGTAAGAGGTAACAGAGGGGAACTGATGCAGGAAATAGGCAGCAGCATCTTCCTGATAATAATTCAAAATAATAAAAACTGCCGCCTGCCAAGCGGGCAACTATGGCAAAATCTGTCCTATCAGGCAACCTGGTGGAGAGGCCTATGTTCAGCACTGGATACATAAGTATAGGTGTAGCGAATAATAAAAGGCGTGTCAATTAAGAAAAATGGCTTTACCAAAAAATTACAATAAGGGCTTTAAAATTACTTTGAAGAAATAGCTATTCGACGGCTCCGAGGCGCAGTGGCTTAGCAATGAGTTGCAGCGCAACAAGTATTTGTATGGCCTACAAATAATTGTTCCGGGTCTGGATGTTTGTCCTTGTGAAATTTATGAATGTAAACTGCCCCCCACGATACAGGAAAAATCCTAGTGTGGGGGTAACGTTTTTTAAAATAGAAGAATAAAAGAAGAATGTGGGATTCATATCGGCGTTCAGCAGCGCCGCAGCATAAGGTTTAACCCCTACACTACTCGAGCTGTCAGAAAGTCTTACAAAAGAGTGAGCGCGTAATTTTAAAAGAATTATAATGTCATTTTAAACACCTGCTTAACATCTACTTCAAAATTTGATTTTTTTAGTCATCTTCTTTCATGAATATTCAAACCTTATTCATTAAATCCCGAAGATTCATTGTCAAATTTTTGTTTTAAGTTTTTGAAGTACCACAGATACAAGATGTTTAATATTTAAACTACTTTTGACGCAATTTTCAAGAGTATTATCTTTACTGTAACGTATTTGTTGAAATGTATCTATTTTATAATTTATTCCGATAATATTACAATGTAACATTCGTTCCTTTTCGAAGCGGCGACATTGATACAAAGAATAAGACATTTAACTCTAAAGTACTTATTTAAAACTACGTCCATTTTAAATTGACATAATGGTAGAACACAGTAAAATTTGGTTATTTATAGAGCTTGTTGCTGTAGGCAATGGAATATTTATGAAGTGCAGAACGATGAACTCTTTGTCCACATTTTTCCGATAGTTACAATCGAGTATACATTCAAAGTGATGGTTTCGGCAGCCCAAGGGCATCTGAAACTTTCAGACATACGAGGGCAATCATAACGTAAACAGACTAGGTGGTAGAACATAGGCCTCCCCCATAGATTGCCTATAGCGGGGATATTTGCTATAGTTGCCACGCTTGGCAAGCGGGTTGGCAACCGCAACTTTTTATTTTTAGTTGTTATTAAGAAGATGATGTTGCCCATCTTTTTCTTTATAGGATAAGGGTGACAAACGAGCACACAGTCCATCTGATGGTAAGTGGTTGTTGTGACGCATAGACATCTACATCTATCCTCAATGAAGAATCAAAATGCAGATGCGTTGGTACTTCTGAAGACTGAGGTGGAATGCCTCTTTTCCAGTAAAAAGAGTCTCCGGTTATCTACACTCACCATAAGAAACACAGGAATGTTAAGCTGCTATTTTGCGCTGGTATTCTGTGAGAGCGTGGTCCTTCCCCGGTCTTAACCCATTCGTGCTACAACTATATTACTAATATAGCTGCAGCGTGGCTCTAACACGTATATAGATTCTCCATCTTCTGATTTATTTCCCTCTGTTGCCTCTTACGACACCCACGGGATGATATGGGGGAGTGAAGAATCTTACACCGCCACTACACGGTGTATATACTTATACATATACTTAATATATACATGTTAAGTATATAGATACATAAGAGAGGTTGAGGGTTACCATAGCTCCCATACATAGTAATGTCCAGTTTGACGCACGCATCGCGCCGATTCAGACGCCTTCGTGAATAATTCAAGTGACAGATATCTGTCGGGCGTCGAGAGGACACTTTGATCGACGCTACATAGGGATAACACGTCGCGATAACGAAGCTTATCGGACGAGTAACAACTACAAATGGTTTGTTTAACGTTGATCCGAATTTTAAAGTTTGCAATTGACATAAATACAAAATTTCGAACGTAGGATAATTTTAACTGTTCATTACTTGTAAGCAATATATATTTCTGGATATATATTTTTAATTTTGCAAACGTGGTGACAGGATGATATGGGGTAGTGAATTTTCTTATGTCGTGTAATGGCGGCGTAAGAGTATCATTTATCATAAAATCATCTTCGGTAAGAGTATTCATCACCGCATCATCACAATTATGATGATGATGATTTCGTTATATTACTTTCAACCTTTAGCCGTGGTAGATAAAAAGGTACGCTAGACCGTGCGTAAATAGAAACGTGCGCGTAAGCTAAACGCATGTACACGGATGAAATTGTCCGGTACAATATCCTGTAAATCAGAATCCTGCAGTTGTCAACGCTCATTTAGCGGTGCATATTAATCAGTCGAATTGTTATTTCGCAACAACGGAAATCGCTTCGCGCAATAAATTCACTAACATTGAAACAATTAGGTGATTTGTTGCTGCGTATGCACTTAATTGGAAGTTATGTAGTACCAATTATATTAAATTGAAATGTAAATTTATGAGAACCAAGCAAAAAAAATTAGTAAAAAAAAACCGTACGCTCACTCCCTATATGAAACACAACGGTGTTTTTTTTTGTGATTATTAAGATTAAGCTAGTATGAGGTAAACGTACTACGTTTTCCGGATGAGCTGACCCATTCGTACTACGGTATAATATATTTGCAGTACGAATCTACCACGTTTGATAAGGTTGTTTGAAAACGATGAGGCAAATCATGTTAGTCCTCGGGGGTGACAATACATCTTCACATCTTAATTAAGAATAAATGTAGCTAATGCTCGCACATAAAGCTCGAAGAACTGACAACTAATGGGCAAGAAAGTTTCTCGAGTGACAGCCTCATACTGCTCGTACTTGTTAGTGCAGTGTTGGGCGACCGCCCATCCACTAGTAGGCTATGTACTAGTTAATAGTCTTACTCGTATAAAAAATTTTCAAAGCTATAAAATGGTTTTGTTAGTAAGCGTCTACAAAGGTGATTCTTTTTTTCATTGTGTATCAAGTAAAGGCACCCACAAAACTGTATCGAAATGTTAAAACTCTTTGCGCTTTGTACAATTTGCTCATACGAGTTGTGAAATGGGTCGGTTAGTAGAGTCCATTTTTATTCGCGTGAAATTTTAGCTAGATAAAATTTTATCCTACTCAGGTGAGATAAATTTATTCGAAAATAGTGCATAAAATTTTACACCAGCTTCGTTGCAAAAATGAAATGTTTTAACTGTTGGAAGTGTATTCGTTGATGTCGTAAAACTTAAATAAGGAAAAATATTTTAAACTCCAACTGCCGAGGCACCACTCTTAAACTTTAGACCAAAATATGAAAAAAATCATCTTGTAGAGGAATATTACACTTGACAGATGGTATGCAGGAGTGCACTTGCTTGATTGTGAGCATAGGAAAACAAAAAGTTCCATAAAACCCGCGTAAAGTAACACATAGGTGATGTAAGGTACAGACACTCCAGGAAATTTGCAGTATGTCAACATGTTGTTCTGGATCATTCCAACCATTACATCAGATTTGATAAACCAAAAATCGTTGCTAAAGAAGACCGATTCCTATCAAGGATGATTCGCGAGGCTTTCAAATTTAAAAAAAAACATCCTAATTTTAATAGAGAAGATGGCTGGGTGCTGTTATCTACTTAGACCACTCAAAAGAGTCAAAAAATCAAACGTTTAATAAAATGTGAAAGACGGCTTACAGAACAAAAGAAATAAAAAGTAATTTCCACATTAAAGTTTCGCTTGAAGTCTGGGCCCTTGATTCTTTAACACACTATGTCTTAGCCCCGACCTCGGAAGCTATTGTGTGGAAATTATTTTATTCTTTTTAGTTCTTTGAAGTGTCTCTTTACTTTTTATTAAAAGTTTAATCTTGGAAAAAGGGCCGAAATTAATACTTATTTTGTCGCAAGCTACAAACATTAAACTTAATTGCTAACATAATATCTTTTAATTTCAATGAGACAAAAGTTAAGTTTTTCTGTATTTAGCCATATCGGGCATGCAAAATAATATACATTAAATGAAAAATTACATACATACTCGTATAAAAATCACAATGTCAAATTAATAATTCTTTACATTTCAATAGATCACACCACGTTACATTTTAATAAATACCTATATAATAATCTAATTTCTCTACTATTTGTCATTATGATTTCACCATTTATATTTTATCGGTATTATTAGTTTGTTTTGATTCATGTCTACCACTGATATAATAAGCCTTTTCCATTAGCAAATCTTTCAATTTGCGGCGAAATATGTAGAAGCTCTCTATTTTTTTAAATATCTGATGGTATTTTGTTATATATTTCATGACTCATGAGCCGTGTTCTGTTTCATGACACACAAAGCTTATTATTGTGCCTAGTGCTATTAAGAAATGATCATTTATCTCATGGAGTAAAAAGGACTATTCAGCGTGCCCTACTTTTGCATTGACACACAAAAAAATATTGCGCTTGTATCGTAGTGTTAACCGCTTGAAGCCTGAAACATCGATTAGCTCCTCGGAGATTACAAGTTACAGTGTGCGCGGCCTCGCGTGCGGGATCTGATTACAGCTCGCGTGTTCGCACCTCTTGTACGTGAGTTGTAATTACTTTCTCTAAGTAATAAATATACGAAGATTTACGTCGATTACATCTTCTCTCTGTTTCACTAGTTTTGTCGAGCGAAGAGCGACACGACTACGGACAATGCAACTTTTTTATCTTTTCAGATTGTAAATTCATTGTTGTGTGTAGTCCTGCTTTAGTATGTTACTAAATTTTCCATATTTGTTTTCTTTTAATTTTTTTTTAATAATTATTAGTAACGTTACTTTATTTTCTGCCTCGCACGGCCATACTGTGGAATTTACTGCCGCCTGCGGTTTTTCGGACCGATACGACCTAGGGACCTTCAAATAAAGATCCAACTCCTTTCTAAAAGGTCAGTAACACAACTGCAACCCCTAGTGTTACAGTTGGTCATGGGTGACAGTGATCACTTACCATCAGGTAAGCCACATGCTCGATTGCCTCATCTTTCAATAAAAACATGATTTTCAATGTTATTAAATTTTTTAAACGTCCATAATTAATTTTGTATATGCATTTTATTTATATATTTTGAATCGGCAAATCTTCAGTTTATTAAACAGAGTAGTTACAATCATTAGAAACTTATAGGTAACTAGCGATCCGCCCCGACTTCGTACGGGTGATTTCTGGATCTCGACATCAGCGCCAACCACTGAGTCTAATTGTGAGTCTAAACTATGCAGGAAACCACTAAAACACACACAAGATTTCATCTGTCCAGCTGTTCAGTGACAAACACGTTCAGAAGAATTATATACGAGCATATAATATTAACATCGAACATGAGCGGTTCATAACAACAAATTATGCGAATTTTACCTAAGTTTTAACAATATAATATCATGCTATAGATTTTTTTGTTAACAGTGATTATCGCTTAAGATACTCATCTTAATAATCATGAAAAGCTATAATGTATAAAGTATATAATGTTCTCATAAACTCACAAAGAGGAAAGTGTAAATTTTTTTCTTAAATCGTTTTTTTATAGGATAAGGGTGACAAACGAGCACTCAGTACACAGTAAGTAGTTGCTGTGGATAGACCCATAGACATCTACATCTATCCTCTATTACGATATCAAAATGCAGAGGCGTTGTCACTCGTGAGAACTAAAAATGCCTCGATTCCGGTATAATTGTAGCTTAATATTGCAATATTGAGCTTGTGAATTCTGTTATCCACTCCAAAGGGTAAAAAATAAAACTTTTATAATAAATAGCTTCTAAAGTGGGGTTTTAATTCTTCTATACATCATGTGTTAGCACTGACTTCAGAAGCTATTATGTGGAAATTGTTTTACGTGGTAGTGTCACGCTGCAGCTATATTTTGGTTGTAGCACGAGTGGCTCGGCTCGACTGGGGTAGTACCACGCTCTCACAGAACACCAGCGTAAAATAGCAGCTTAATGCTTTGTTTCGTATGGTGAGTGTAAAGAACCGGAGACTCTTTTACTGGAAAAAAAGAATTCCATCTTGGTCCTCAGGGATGACAACGCATCTGCATTTTGATTATTAATCGATGATAAATGTACGTCTATGAGCCACAGTATGTACTTACCATTAGGGGATCGCTGTGTGTTCGCTCACCCATATTCCATAAAAAAAATACTTTTAGTCGGCTTTTCCATTTTTTTAATGTTCAGTTTTAGGTAATAATACCATAATTCCTCGACCCATATATGTACAATAAGCAGCATATTCTCAAAATCCCGCGGATTATTCAAATAGTGACCTAGATTAAATAACATCCGCTTATGTATATCCTTATTATGCATATCCGATTTATACGCTTTCCGGTAAATCTGAAACGAACTTAACGTTATTTAAATTTAAAAAAAATCTATAACCGTAATAGTTCAGAGATAAAGGAAGTAGCCCGCATTTTATTCCAGGCAGCACCAATTAAATCGTCTATTAAAATTTGAAATACTTACTGTTTACATGGACCTAAAAAGTTAAAATATTTCAGACCATTATAATTCCACCAAGATGTTTTTGTTTATTAGTATTCTACTCAACGTAATACAGTAATAATACCGTATACATCAGACCGTGTTGGGGCGTTGTAAGAATATCCGCTATCCCATATTTGCCCGTGGGTTTCGTAAGAGGCGACAGAGGAAATAAACCAGGAGATGGGCAACGGCATCTTCTTACTAACAACTAAAAAATTAAAATAAACAGCGGTTGTTAACCCGCATGCCAAGCGTGACAACTATCGCAAATATCCCCCTTATAAGACAGTCTATGAGGGAGACCTATATTCTGCAGTGGACTATTGATAGACTGTAACGGTAACCGTATACCTCAGGAACTTGACTCTATGCAATACTGCTTCATGACCTCATTAATATCTCCCAACATTTATCCGATGGTAATCTTAAGATAAACATGGACAAGTCCTATGCCGGTAGTTTTGGAAGCACTAAGCTCGAAGTTGTTGACGCGATGTTTACCTAGGAAAATTTTCCGACTAGGTAAGTACAACTTCGGCCGATAAGTCGATTGGGTAGCGTTCGGGAGATTACGACATATCTTCCCATCACATAATGGTGATGATGTAGATGAAATCGTTTTAAATTAAAAGCTACAAAATAAAATTTTAAGAAATATCTTACCGTAAGTTGTCGGTCAATTTCTTAATATAAATAGTTGTTATACTATAAATTTACAGAGACACTCGACATTTATAACCCACGAATCTGTGTGTACCTAATTTAAATACTTATATATAAAGAAAGATAACCTCATCAGAAACATTCATTAGTTCACAAACAGTTTGTAATCAAGTCTTTAATAGAATTCAACAAGCGGGAACATTTTGCGCCCACGTACCAACACCCACACTTGGACTGTCAAACATACCAACAAAGTTTAAAAGGCGGTTATTATCTTGACTACTCAACTTTAAAAAAATAAATGAATCGTTTAACTCTATAACAACAAAATTTCTGAGTTGAACAGTTTATGTATTTTAATTTTGTACGAAATTGAACGTAAAATAATCCAACCAATTTTTTTTATAGAATGTGAGTGACAAACGATATATAAGAATCAAAACGTAGATGCGTTGTCACCACTAATGACCACATCTGTCTTGATTAAGAATTAAAATGCATATGCGTTGTCATACCTGAGGAGTAAGATGATATGCTTCGTTTCCAGTAAAAAGGGTCTCCGGTTCTCTACACTCACTATACGAAACACAGCAGTGTTAAGCTACTATTTTACGCATAATTATTGAATGCGTTTAAGTCGTCTGAAGTCGCTTTTACTTTTTATTAAAAAAAAATATTTTTTGATTCTTTTGAATAGGCAAACAGACAGTCAGAGTAACAACTGGAAAATCGTCTAAATAGTTACTTCAAAAACTTTATTCCCTATTTCCTCAACCTTAGGGGTGGAAGTTTTCCAAATTTAAATGGAACCATCCATGAAGGAGAACCTATTTAAAAGAAAAGAATAATTAAAATGGCCTCTCAATTGACAAAGTTATCTCGTAATATACCTACAAAAAAAGTACATACAGTCGAATTGAGAACCTCCTTCTTATTTCTGAAGTTGGTTGAAATCTTTTATTAAAAACAAAGTATTACGGTACGAACACCGAGCAACAATTTAACTTAGTTGGAATCGAAACAAGTGACGATGTTTTTCGCACTACTGTGTTGAGCGTTTTCTTATAGTTAGAATGAGTTCTTCCCTCTTCAGTGAGGGTGATGTAGACAATTCTTGACAAATACACTACTTGCTAGAAACTTTCTAAAGAAATTGACAGATATAAAAGTCATTCACTTCGGCAATCCCTGTTATATATAAAATAAAGGGTGCGTTTCGTTTTGCCCTCACTTATAATCTATCATTTGATGAGTGATAGTGAGGTTGGTTGCTCCTGAAATTTTGCAGACTTTTTAAGAACCGATGACAATACAATAATTTATTACGACCTAGTGTTTTCTCTAGGTTACTGGGATCATCACAGCTCATGATCAATGAGTATTGTATTTTTTAAACTCTAATATAATAAATAAGCCCAATCGTAGAGTACGAATTTGAAAACGTGATGGAAATATTATTTATTTATTTCTTCTATTAAATAAAAGTTATCATATCTACGGGATGGTTATTGAATGAAAGAAGAAACGAAGGTTTTTTTTTATAGTGACGATGATTCTCTTACATAGAGCAACATTTCGGTCCGCGGGTATCCCGTGTTGCTGTATGTTCTGCTACCATATGTATACATTGCTACCAAATTAAAATAATATAGACAATAGGCTACTTATATATGTAACTAAAATGATAACAGTTACTGTGAACGTTTTCGAAAGTGAAAAGTGCGTTTAGGTATGCGTATAGCGTGACCGCATCCCGGAGAGATATGTTTATATGTACTAAGTACGTGTACACGTACAGAAGATGTACAGATGTAGGCAACAGCTGGATTCATCAAGCCAAATAATAATCTAGATTGTTATGCCTGGTGGCTATTACTGGTTGTTAAGTGCAACAACAGATCATTATATTTTAAAAATAATTTTTGACTTATATTAATAATGTCTGAGATTTGAACAAGCATTTACAGCAAGAGCTTTAAATGTGGCAATCAAATACAACAGGCACTGTCCAAAGGTAAGTTATCGAACAAGACCCTACAGCATCTTGTTTCTTCTGACGCAGTGACAATGAAAAACGAAGCAATCTAATACAAGTCAGTGTTATAAAGTATTCATGCACCGATATAGTGACGTTCACACAAAGACATGGTCTAAACGTTACATTCGTACTGCATCCATAATAAAGCTCACTTCTTTATTGAGCACGGAGGCGCTGGTCCACCATTTGTAGATTGGTCGAGTCCGTGTAACGACTGCTCGCTGTCAACTTGTCGAAGTATTTCAGTTAATTTTATTAGTTGGAAAACACTTACGAGTATAACAATCGAGGTCAGGTGTACACGAAAATAATGTATAGGGTGTAACGTCGGTACGTACCTGAAATAATAGAAAATAAATTACATTAGACATAAGCAACAGAATGACGACTAATAAAAATTGGATGCAAATAAAAAATAGCAGGTTTGATTAACAGGTTGTAAGCCATGGTTTGTGTGTTTACAATATAAGACAGTTCTCTGCTATTATTGGTTGCATAATAATTACTCCCATAATTATAGTTATAACTTATAAGCAACTACTTTAAAATATATCGATGTAGATACATACACAAGGTGCATTATAACTATAGGTAGGTAAAAGGTAGGAAAAAGGAACATGTGTTATGAATTGAATTTAAAAAACTTTAAAAAACATTACTTTATTTATGAAATACTACAATTAATGCAGTTGGATTAAAAAAAATTGTTTATAAATAACTTAGTCTTCCCTGGACTTACCAGGAGGTCTCTTCCGAACCAGTGGTAAAAGCATAAATGACTTACAATAGGTATTCTTGTATTCTATATTGAATAAAAAATATTTAATTCTATTCTATTCTATAGTAGTTTAATTTTATTTCAGAATAGATAAGTTATTAATACTTTGAAATTTCAAATAATTATTTTATGCAACAATTTAAGTGCTACCAAGTAAATCTTCCCGCGGACGTTTTCCCCGGATCCTAACTATAGCCGGTATTAAACTCAGAAAACCAAGTTTAAACTTAAACTTTACAATATCAAAATTTGAGTTTTAGACGATATTATGTTACACAAATTTGACATTACGAAGTTGGGGTTTAAACTCATGATAGAACTTATAAGTAGAAGCAGATGCCGTACAACTCTTTTCCTTTTATTTAAACGTTACCCCCTAGGGTTTTCTCCTGTATCGTGGAGACAGTTTAGAAACATAAATTGCACAAGGACAAACATCCAGACCTGAAACGATTATTTTTAGGGCATATAAATACTTGTTCCGTGCGGGGTTCGAACCCGCGGCCCACCCATAGAGCCTTAATTTTTTTGCGCACTATGTTTTCTTTTATCGACGAACATGTGGTCAATCAGTACTTAAGAGAGGGAAGTCGTCAAACTTCGTGCAATAGAGAGTGAAGAAACTTGTCTCAGAATTCAGGCACCACAAACGAAAGGATTGTTAGAACTAACTAGATACTGAAGCAATCAAACAATATCGCGCAAAGCTTTTTCTTAGATTGGGGCTTGAGTAGCCGCTACAGTTAGGCCCTCGTGAATTATTCACGTGTCGGTTATCTGTCAACTGTCGAGAGGACACTCGCTCCATCTTGCAGAACATAGCGTATTGCAAATTTAACAGGATTAATATCAGATCAGTGAAAGCTACAAATGATTTTCTTTAATGCTCTCGGTGTATTTTTATACGTGGTAGAGAGATGCTGCGGCTATATTATAGTTGTAGCACAAATTGGTTGGCTCGACAGGGGATGGATCATGCTCTCACAGAATACCAGCATAAAATAGCAGCTTGATGCTGCTGTGTTTCGTATGGTGAGTGTAGAGAACTGGATTCCCTTTTTACTGGATACGAGGCATTCCATCTTAGCCCGCAGGGGTGACACCGCATTTTGATTCATAATCGAGGATAAATGTAGATGTTTATAGGCCACAGTATCCACTTACCATCGGGTGGACTGCGTGCTCGTTTGTCACTCTTATTCTATAAAAAAAAATTGTCTATATACGTCCAACTGCTAGGCACAGATACAAGTATTTGATTCGTTTGACATGCAGGTTTTTTTTTTTTCATCTTTCAAAAATGCTACTTCCACATTAGGATTTTTTCCTGTATCGTGGAGGCAGGAACAATTATTTATAGGAGAAACAAATACTTGTCCCGTGCAGGATTTGAACCCGCGGTCCTCTGCGCCGCAATTTAATGCTAAGCCACTGCGCCATGGAGCCGACATCTTCTTTCCACACGATGTCTTCTTTTATCGACGAAAATGTGGTAAATCATTACTTAAAATTACAATTAACAATTTTATGAGCTTCGACGGGAGTCGAACACAGGTAACTAGCGTACTGTGAAATTAACAGTGAGTGCTTTGCCCGTGAGCTATAATAAAGCGCAATGGTATAAACTAAGTTTTGTTATCGCTAGGGCTTATTCAAGAATTAGTTATCAAGACTAGATCTATCTACTTAAGTAGTGATAGAATTTATCAGAGTATTAAACTTACTGGTATAAACTAGGCGTACATAATGGCTCCTGATAACAAACTTGAAAATCGTAAAATACAATAACACCTATTGCCTTCTAAGTAAACTTGAAAGTGGACAACGTTATAAATCAAAGGATTGAGGTGAAGAGAATCAAATTGAAATTTGGTTTGTCAAATGTCTCCTTTTTAAATGTACTACGGTATCAAAATAAGGTTCATCTGAAGGTTCGTTCTGCGTAGATTGGACCAAAAATTAATATTCAAAAGCTGAACGTAGCCCAGGCTAACTATGACACTGGGACGTCAAACACCTTAGTTCCCCCGTGACCATGGGTGCTGTGAAGTATCCGAAACATCGCGAATTAAAAATATCTTAAATAAGTTCAATTAAACGCAAAAACCCGTAAAATTAGTTTAATTTATTGTGTAGTGTTTGTGTAAATATAAGAAATCATTATGAGGTTCATGTGATTGAAAATGAAACTGCAACATAACTTATAAGTAATGTAATATAATATAGTAATATACATATAAAACAATATAGCAAGTATAAATACAATATATCTATTTAACTTATAAAATGGAACACAATAGTAAAACAGAAGAAACCTAACTAGGCTAGCTTAACTTGCCTTTCAGTTAACAGCCTAGCCTTTTTACTAAACGGCGACAACATAACTAGCGACATGAATGATATTCCAACGATGCGTCTAATACAACATTGCACCTACATACGAGTATCTTGTAATCTCAGCGACAGTAGGTTATGGCGTAAACGTACGCGGCTTTAGTCGTATAATAATGTATAATGTACTTGTATAATATAGCACATAGCACATAATTAGGCACAGACCAGTGAATCGTCTCGTTTAATAAGGTGACCATGCTATATAGTAATGCCATGGTCACCTTATTAATTTCATTATACGAGACGGTTGAATTACGTTCATCATTCAGGCCTGTAGTTGAACGACGCCGTCTAGTAGAAAGGCTAGGCTGTCTACTGAAAGGCTAATTAAGCTAGTTGGTTGTGACATATAGACTACATTAACAGATTTGTTTCGCTCGTCAAAACGTGCAGAATTTGGGCTATAGAAACATGTGAGCAAGCTACGTAGAGCTGGAAAATAGTCCTTTTAGTGGGATTTGAAATGTTTACGTGATTGAGCCATAAATATAAATATCCGAACTTCCAAATATTTTTTATAGAATAAGAGTGACGAACGAGCATACAGTCCTCCTCATGGTAAGTGGATGCTGTGGTCCGTAGACATTTTTATTTACCCTCAATTAAAAAATGCAGATGCATTGTCACCCCGGAGGATTAAGAGGGAATACCTTGTTTTCGGTAAAAAGGGTCTCCGGTTCTCTACACTCACCATACGAAACACAGCAGCATTAAGCTGCTATTTTACGCTGGTATTCTGTGAGAGTGTAGTCCCACCCTGGTCGAGCCAACCCTTTTGTGATACAGCCATAATATAGCTACAGCGTGGCTCTACCACGCATAAAATATTCAAACACCCAAACAAGCTGTCAAATTTATAGTATGTATTAGTAGGAAGTAAGATTAAACGTACAAGCAAATATTGTACAAGGCTGCAGAATTTCCAAGTATTGAGATACAGTTCGTAAGGAAGCCGATGAAATATTTGATACCATATCTCTTAGTTTATCAAGCAAGCACTTTGTAGTATTCTATTTGCTAAGTGCGTTTAAGCGTTCCCCTACTTAGCATATCGGTTAGAATTAGAAGTGATACATAAACAATAATTTATATGAGGTACTTTTCAAAAACAAGCTTAACTTTAAAACAGTTTTTTAATAGAATAAGGGTGACAAACGAGGAAATTTGATGCTGCGGTCCATAGAAATCTACACTTATTCTCGATTATGTATCAAAATACAGATGCGTTCCCACCTCTGAGGACTAAGATGGGATCCCGCGTATCCAGTGAAAACCATATCCGGTTCTCTACACTCATTATACGAAAAACAGCAGCATTAAGTTGTACGCTGATATACTGTGAGTGGTACTTCCCCAGTCGAGCCAACCCATTCGTGCTACAACCATAATAGAGCTGCAATGTGGCTTTACCAAGTGTTAATTTAAAGTGAACACAAACGGTACTCTTAATGACACAAATTGATTTATTGTATGACTAGGAAAATATACATACATATTACAGTAACGAAGTAAAAATTTATAAATAAAATATAAACAACATCATAATATAAAAATATTTGAATGTAACTTATGTTAAATATGTGGTAGTAGTCCTTTTTCAACCGACTTCAAAAAAGGAGGAGTTTCTAAATTCGACTGTATTTTTTTGTGTGTTACCTCAGAACTTTTTCTAGGTGAACCGAATTTGGTGATTCTTTTTTATTTGTAAGCTGGTGCTTCTCATATTATGGTCCCATATAAATTTGATCAAGATCTGACTTGTAGTTTTTGTGTTATCCTTAATAATGCGTATTTAATTGACTTCGACTACATTGATGATGTTTTCATTTTATTTATATTGAAATCGGTTGTACAAAATGTTTATTTTTACCACTTGTCTGCCTACGAGTCCGTATGGGCAGTTACCGCCCTGTTATCTATTTCTAGCAGCAGTGCTTGCGCCGCTGTGTTCCGATCTGAAGACTACAGAGAGCCAGTATAGTTGCAGGCTGTGAGGCATTCCATCTTAGTCCTCAAAGTTGACAACGCATCTGTAGCTTTCTTTGTTTGAAGTTGGCGTCAGGTGTACATGGACTGCAGTGTCCATTTACCGTTAGGTGAACTGTAAGTTAGGTTGTCGTGTATGTTAGATGATAGTTTTATTTAGTGGATTTAATCGCGTTTAGTTTTAACTTTTTAATCACATAGACCGTGCTTTACATCAGCCGCGATAAAATCCGTAAAACTATCATTTAATCCGTAAAAGTTTCATTTCATCCAATAATAAGTAACACATCAAAGTTTATTACTCTATTTGATTAATTTGGCCGTTGTAGCTCAGAGAGAGCCGCGGTAGCTCAGATGGTTAGCGCTCGCGGTAAATTTCACAGTACGCGAGCAACCCGCCGCACCAATCCGGCACCAATGAAATTGTTAATTGCAACTTTAAGTGGTGATTTACCACTTACTCGGCGGTGAAGGAAAACATCGTGAGGAAACCTGCATGTCTGAGAAATAAGAACAAAAAGTATTTCGAAGACATGTGAAATTCGCCAACACGCATTGGGGCAGCGCGGCGGACACTTGTTTGCCCTAAAACCCTCTCAGAAATTAGAGGAGGCCTGTGCCCAACAGTGGGACGTATATAGGCTGTAACTTTAACTTTTTTGATTAATTTTGTAAGTTGGAATTTTAAGTGCAGAGTTTACGCTTATGATAAGGTTACGTCTCGGAGTACTTTTTTTGTATGAATTTTTATTTATTTTGTACGCAATATCATAGCTAATAATGAACAGATTTTATCATTTCTAGTAAAAATCGTTTTTAGTAAACAGCCTCGACGGTGATCCCATTTTAATTTGAAGACGAAATTCCTTAAAGGATTAAGGGTTTAAAAATAGGGGATGAAGTTTTCAACGTAATTGTTAAGTTGACATTTAAGTTGTTAGCTTGAGTCAGAGCTATAATCCTTAGTCCAGCTAACAAGGTCACAAAATTAAACTTTAAATAAAAACAAAAACCAACTTAGAAGAAACATAAACAACAAAATAATTTCCGTTAATAGATTTAAGCTTCTGAAAAAGGCGGCCTTAATTCTTTGATCCACTATGTCTAAGTTACGACTTTAGAAACTATAATGGGGTAGTTATTTAATTCTTTTTAGTTCTTTAAAGGTGCTTTTTTATTTTTATTTAAAATATATAATTTACATTTTTCTTTATCATTTTTATTTTCACTCTCCTAAAATGGGAGAATATCCGTAATTGCGAATCTTGGCAAGTGAATTGGCAATACAGTACCAGACAACTTGATTGGTGTTACACCAAGTTCTTAGTCCGATATTGTAGTCATTGTTTTCATTGATAAAACAATAAGTAATATAATCATGTTTGTGTCGGCCCAGAGACATCTACATCTATCCTCCATTAAGAATGAAAATTCAGATGCGTTGTCTGAAGACTAAGATGGAATGCCTCGAATCCAGTAGAAAGGGTCTCCGATTCTCTACACTCACCATACGCAACCCAGCAGCATTGAGGTGCTATCTTACGCTAGTTTTCTGTGAGAGCGTTGTCCTTCCCCGATCAAGGGGACCCATTCGTACTACAACCATAGAATAGCTGCAGCATGGCTTTACCATGTAAATGACAGTTTGCCTGGTTTCTTTGCCGATTGGTAACTTGCTACCGTTTTGCCTATTATCCTTTTGCATTTCCTAATAAATATCATTCCTTCACTTTCATATATATATAACAAAAACTTTATTTTATTACGTCAAAGAAATAAATTTATTTCATTTCATTTCATTTCAAGGACCACAGCGGATCGGAGTGACGGGGCAAGATTGATACTTCGAGGCAGTTGAATGATAGGTGCGTCGACAGTGCAGCCACACAATGCCCTTTCATTAACCGCACGAGTGCCTCGTGTAGTAGCAGTTTTTTTTAGTGATCGTGGCCTAGTGGCTAAGGGACTTAGTTTCTAAGAATAAAAATAAAAATAACCGACTTCGAAAAACTAAAAATAGTGAAATTTTTAATAATTTTTTTTTATTCTTTGTAGTTAGTTACGCGGGTTTTACTTATAATTAAGTATTTATTTTAAGTTTTATGTACAATTATTAGACGCCTTTGAGTGAACTAAATAATAAGACAAGTTTGGTCAAGAAGTACATCGTCTACTTAAATATATTAAAAACTTTATCCCCTATTTTTCATCCATCTAGTGTACCGTACGAGTGTAATACCGGCACAAGACTGTCACAGGAACCTTTCCATAACGATATAATTATATTAGTGGCGTAAGTGAATCCTAGATTTTGTTAACTTACCGTAAGATGTACGATTAATGGATTAAATTATGTATTTTATAGGTACATATAAGTAATATTGAAATGTCTGTAATATCGAAATAACTGCCTTTTATTGAGATGAGGGGTTGTTTGCATGCTGTTCACACATTAACAATCATTTCTAAAATGTTTCTCTGCCTTAGTCCAGAGAATGGTCAAATCGATTGTGATGAAAATATTACGAAGAGATATAGAGCAATGCCAGGAGGTACACAGGCTATATTTTATCCGAAAAACTTAAAGATTATTTTTATGAAAAATAAATAAAGAGGATATTGAAAAAAAAAGACCTTAAAAGTAAATAACGCCACATTAGATCCTAGGCAAAGCCGAGGCGGGTCGCTAGTTTAAAATAAAATTACTTAGGAAGATTGTCAGCCCTGCTTACATTATGCAGCACGCGTGCTGATATAAAATAAATAAATACAGCGTAGAGTAGGATGATCCCGGTTGATGGATGTACCGTCGGGTACGCCCGATGGGAAGCGCACTTGCCATAACCTACGAGGCTTCAATCCAGTTAACAACGCGAGTCACCATCTTTACTTTTTGTTGCGCACTTTAAGCTTTATTTTTTATCTTTTCTTTTCTTTCTTATTCTTGAGCTAGTAATAAATGTGCTTTATAAGGAAGAATATATTTATGTATATAATTCTAAAGAATAACAGATTAAACTGACGTTATAAAGAATTATTATACATTTCAATATAGCGGAAAAATCCGTAGGTATATACAATTACTAGATGACCCAGCATCGCACTAGTTTTCTTTCTTAGAAAAATATCGGCCTGCACGGGCATAATATTATATGCTTTGCAAGTTACTAGTAACATCTCTAGACCTGTATGCTTCGGGTTTGACCTAGGCCTTTATCAATTGTAATACCGAATCACCCGTTTACGAGAAATGTTTTTTTCTGTCTTCTCCTTTTTTTTTAAATGTGACCTCCACACTAGGATTTTCTCTTGTATCGTGGAGGCAGTTTACATACATAAATTGCACAAGGACAAACATCCAGAGCCGGAACAATTACTTGTAGGCCATACAAATACTTGTTCCGTGCGGGATTCAAACCCGCGGTCTTTAGCGACGTACCTCATTGCAAAGCCACAGCGCCACGGAGCCGTCAATTAGGCTCATACAATTGTGTTTACAATTTTCTTGATATAAAACGTGATAGTTTAACTAATAAAACATAATTTATTCAGTTTTATTTCAATAAACATACACTTGTGACAATAATTACATTGTACCCAAGAAAAGGATATACATAATTTAAATACGTACTTTATTTTACTTTATGTTTATGTGTTTTAGGGTATGGTTGTATATTTATATATATATTAGAGTGACAAACAAACTAACACACGTGAAGCAAGCGCTTATCTTTTGGTAAGTGGCTACCGCAGTGTCTGAACACTGAAACTTTAAGAAAAAAAAGAAGGCAACAGAAGCGTTGTCATCCATGAGAAATAAGATGGCCTCGCAGTCTATTTATTCGTTCTCTTAACCTTTAAACATCAGTAGGCGCGCTGTCGCATGGCGGCAGAAAATGCGAATGCATCACAGATGTGTTCTTATTCTATAAAAGGAGCACATTACCATGACGACAGCGAAAAAGAACCCGTCACCCCATTTCATCCCGAGGGTGTCTCAAGAGGCGACTATGAGAAACTCCAGAAAAATCCTATTACTTCGATAGACTACAGGTGGTAGACCCATGCTGATATATAGTTGCAGCAAGAATGGGTCGGCTCAAACGGGGTGGATGCACGCTCTCACAGAATAATATACCAGCGTAAAATAGCCGCTTAATGCTGGTGTGTTTCGTATGGTGAGAACCGGAGACGCTTTTAACTGGAAACGAGACATATCATCTTAGTCCTCAGGGTAATACTGCATCTTCATTTTGATACTTAATCGAAGATAGATGTAGATATATATGGGCGACAGCATCCACTTACCATCAGGTGGATTGTGTGCTTGTTAATTATTCTGTAAAAAAGATGGCGACATAACCATCTCGTTTACATAAGACGTAAACGACCCAGACCAGGGATGAGTAGCTGGGTGCGTGACATTAATACACATCCACCCGGCAAAAGGAGAGGCCCAGTGCAGTGTACTTTTATGGGCTGGCAACAAAGAAAAGAAGAAAAGGGCTCTACCACCTACTAAAATAACTTTGTATAAAGCTTATAATTATTTATGAGAATTCAATCCAATCTCAGCGCACAAGTCTTATCAAAAGTTTACACAGCTTGAAATTTCGTTGAATGTCAGTTGTAGACAATAGTTTCTGGACGAGGATTATCACTGGGAAATTATTGTTGAATTATTTATTATAAATTATCTTATTAACGTCGAATCTTTTTTTCATTATCTTTTTCCTTAATAAAACATTTCCTCCACGTAAAGAGTGAACACAGTTTATATAAATATATTGACCCGAAACAATTATTTGTAGGCCATGCAAATGTTTGGTTTGTGCGGGATCTGAACCCGCGGCCCTCAGCGCTGCAACTCATTGCCAAGCAACTGCGCCACGGACTCGTCGATATTCTCTAATTAGTTTTTATCTAATAAAATCTAAAAGTAATTTCTAAAACGAAGTCAATGAATTTCATCCGTCGTTGTCTATTGGAACTTGGGCAATATTTTAAATTGTGTACAACTTTTTATTAATTGGATGCATTGCAGGACGACAACTTTAATATAAATTTTTAAATAAAAATTGCAAAATAAAACATTTTTATATTATACTCCTTTAAAAAAAAGAGAACAATTTTTATATGATTTTGTATTTGCTTCTCTTTTTTCTTGATTTAAACTATTCTATTGATTTCATCGCATTTATTTGTTAAATTTTAATTATCATCGGCGTAATATTTTTTATTTTTGTGTAGAGGCGTACACGTGTCGTATTATCGACGGTGGTGTGTCTTACCTAGTGATTGATGTGTTGGAAGTACTGGTGCTGGGATTAATGGTGACGGGGATAGTGCTCGCAATTGAGGAAGGGCGGGAGGTGTTTTTCAAACTAGGTAAGACACAATATTTTATTTCTTTAAGCGGATATAGCGAAGTAATATTTACCAACTTTAATAAAATGGATTTCCGCAAAGTAACGCCTGATTCTATTAATTATCCTCAATCTGTTATTGCTCGTCTACTATTAAATGTTGGTGTCTGAGCTACCTCGGCTGCGATCTTGATTTTCCTGATTTCGAATTCAACTACAAAAATAAATAACTACCATGACGTGCTTACTGTGGTTAATATCTATATAATTAATGAAGGACCCTACTCAAAATATTTGATAACAAATATGTAGAAGATACATCAAAAGATAACAACCAATTTGCTACCGTCGCGTACGGAGCTGACATGACGACGCTGACGGAGGTAGTCCCGGGCGTAGATCAAATTTAACTCAATATCCCAGCAAACATTTACCTGCGAGGAGCAAAAACAAATAGACGAATGTCAACATTTGTCCATCGTGAAGCTAACGAAGTGGAGGCACGCACGGTATGTCCGATGAGGGGGACCAATTAACTAATTGTTACTATTTGTGATGAACTTATTTCTTACGTGGTAATTGTACTCTGCTTGTTTATAGCCGCTAGTATTCCCACAATATTTTTTATAGAATGGTGACAAACGAGCACACAGGCCACTTTTTTTAATGATCTATCTTTATTTAAAAAGGCTTTTATCCAACAAGGATATGTCAGCCTTATCGTAACATACCTTTTTCCTGTTACACAAATCCTGAGTATTTAGAAAGGGGTAATCAATGTGTTAAGATTATGGAAATTAATCATTTTCCTACCGCTGAGTATGGCTTAGCAAGTATCCTCAAAAACCAATCCGTTTCACACAAACTAATATTATTTTTTTGCACCAGATTCCTCCTTTCCTTTGATATTTGACACATTATACTAGCATATGTTGGACATCTTCTATAATGTGACAAATATCACAATTGGGCGAATCTGCTTTTTTCATCAAAAATACATTTTTTCTTTATTTTACCAACAAAACGTAACCAGTACAGTACAGGCCACTTGATGGTAATGTCCATAGACCTTAATATTACAGACAGATACTTAAATTTTATTTAGATGTATAGATAAAATTACTAGTTATTAAAGCTAATATAGTAAAATTATCAACTTAGTAACATTAAGTGAAGTAGTGCTGTTAACAAAAATCCCATAAAATTCTGCAAAACGAAATAATGAAAAACTTCGATCGACCGATTTATTGTAAAACTGGTTTCGCAAGTGTATAATATAACCCAATAAAAAAGTAACTCGAAACGATATATCACTTTGTGGTGAAGTATCATATTTCATTGCGCAATATTGATAACGTGGGATTCGCGTATCTCACTCCATAACTTTTGTAGGAAACTTTCCAAGCATTTGATGGATTAAATTTGTTCAGTAGCCGATCATTTAATATTGTCTCAACATTTAATAATCTCACAGAATACCAGCGTAAAATAGCAGCTTAATGCTGCTGTGTTTTGTGAGAAGAGTGTATAGATAACCAGAGGACCATTTTACTGAAAACGAGGTATTCTATCTTAGTCTTCGGGGGTCACAACGCATCTACATTTAGATTTTTATTTAAGGATAAATGTAGATGTTTATAGGCCACAGCATCAACTTACTATCAGGTGGACTGTGTACTCGTTTGTTATCCTTATTCTATAAAAAGCGATTGTAATAGTTTAAAAATTGGAGTCTAATTGAGGTAATCAATAAGGAAGGACCTTTTTTCAAGAAAACGGGAAAATACGCGAATGTAGAATGAATTAGGTATTGTCACGGAACGCTTTTAGTAGAGTTCATTCTATTAACTACACTTGACATACCTTGAACTGGGGCTAGAGAAGTGTGTCATTGTGCTTTTGAATATGACAGAGTATCAAGTCAACACGTGCGATTATGCGATAAAGGATTCAATAACTTGAACTTTAGAGGTCATAATACCGTATGTGCATTAATGAAGTTATATTCAATTAAGCAGCGACAAGGCGAGAATTCCTTTTAAATGATGTGATCGTCGAGATAATGTTCATTGGCCCAATATATAATAATCATATTATTTGGTAAATCAACCAAACATATTATATTACCAATAGAATGTAGTAACTTAATAATTATATATAGCTTTTTTGTATAAGTAACTCTCGCCATGGGAGGCATATTGCCATAGTTGCCACGCTTGGCGAGCGGGTTGACAACCCCAGTTTTTTATTGTTATTATGCTGTTATCAGAAAGATGCTGCTGTCCATCTTCTGCCTCAGATTCCTTCTGTCGCCTCTTACAACACCCACGGGAAAATATGAGATAGTGGGTATTCTCTTACCTGCCACTACACGGGGTTTTTGTATAAGACTCTTTAGTGTAAATAAACCCCTAGATATTGTACTTTAATATAACATAAATTTGCTTAATAAATTTAAAAAAATAGCAAGTTAATTGGCCGATTCATATTTTTATCAGTTTTATATTGATAAAAGTTACATTTTATATACGTCTCACTGCTGGGCACAGACCTCCTTTCGTTTCTGAGAGGGTTTTAGGGTAAGGAAATGTCCGCCGCGCTGACCCAATGCGTGATGGAAAAATTCACATGTCTTCGAAATATTTTTTATCTTATTTCTCAGACATGCAGGTTTCCTCACGATGTATTCCTTCACCGCCGCGCACGTGGCACCTTAACCATCAGCACTTAAAATTGCAATTAACAATTACATTGTTGCCGGCGGGGATCGAAACCGGGTTGCTTGCGTACTGTGAAATTTACAGCGAGCGCTTAGCCCCTGAGCTACCACGGCTCTATATATATTATATTGATAGTTTTAATTAAATATAAGTTTTCCTTTTTATGGTGATAAATGAAAGTCCTGAAACTGGATGACACGTAACAAAATATTTGTACATTAAATTATGCTTTCTTACTGCTTAGTGTCTTCTTGAGTAACTGTTTAACTATTCTTCTCCTTCAACAGACCATAATGTTCATTACTGGACATTAGCCTCTCCCGTTGCAGGGAGGACTTGTTTCAATCGCCACGTTTGGCAGACGGATTGACAACGGCCGTATCAGACATTCTAGTATCTTTGACACTGCTCCCAGTCATCGGTCAGGTAATTTAAGCTTTGCTTAAAGAAATGGTTATATCGCCATTTATCGGATACTATAAGATTTTACTGGCATTTCTGATAGCCGCCTCTTACTGCCCACGGAATTAAATGGGTGACAGAAATGAGATTGTAACAAAAAAAATCTGACTCGCAATACTCTACCAAATCTATACCTAGTAACGAACACGTCGTGTACAAGAAGTTGGTTTCTCGTGTACGAATAGTTTGTTGGCATAACATTTTTCGAAGCAAGCAAAAGGTTTTCTAGTTTAGCAACATGGCGGGGTCCGTAGCCTTGCGATACATGTATGGCCCCCCGTGGAGTGTACGGACCACCGACGATGACGCCGCGGGATACTGCAACGGCACAAGATGTAGGAAATAAGGGAGGAAATAAATGTGCCTCGATTATAGAAGAAATCGTCTAAGTCGTTGAAAATGTTTATGTTATTATGTACGCTTCCATTACGGTAGTAAAGGAAAAACACATTTCTATAAGCAATATTGTTTAAATGTTTAGTTTACTTTAGATATAACAGTAATTCAACTTCGACTTACCTTAACGACTGCACTGTGTGGACAGCTGCAGTCAATGAAAGATGTTAGCATTTGTATTTGCTCTGTGGTTAGCATACATACAAATAAATAAAATTGAAGTGTCTGTTTGTAATGTCGAAATTACAGCTTTTTACTGAATGCATAAGAAAGTATATACAGCACTTATAAAAAAAACTACAATTTTAAAAAAAATTGTGTGGCTGTCTGTCTATCTGTCTATCTGTTTGTTCCGGTTAAACTCCAAAACGGCTGGACCGATTTTGACGGGACTTTCACTGGCAGATAGCTGATGTCATAAAGAGTAACTTAGGCTACTTATATTTTAGAAAAAGAATTAGGGTTCTACGGGAAAAAATTAAAACCCTAAATAACACGCGGGTGAAGTCGCGGGGAACAGCTATTCTCTAATATAATCGATTTTTGAAAAGTAACGCCTGTTTATATTAATCAACTGCAGTTAACTTCAAACACAGGAGGCTACAGATACATTGTCACCTGTGAGGACTAAGTTGGGATCCCTCCCAACCTTTTTCTCTCTATACACTTCAGACTGGAACACAACAGTGCAGGCACTGCTATTTGGCGGCAGAAAAAATGGGTAAGAAGGGGAGGGGGAGGGGAACCGGGGGGGACCTACCCAGACGGAATCCATGGCAGAAAAAGAGTCCCACCACCTTGTGAAAAATTTATTTAATTTAGTTTACCGTCTCTCTTTCAAACGCTTGCCCTAAGGCCTTTAATTTTAGGCTTAGACTTCTGCTTCAAGTCAATTTGCGATTGCATGCAATCACTTATGATCGGGCGGTCTTGTACTTGAACACTATCTTAAGGTCAAAAAAAAGTCTACTTGTTAAACTGGAAATAATCCTGTGCGGTTTATCCTTGTCCAATTATAAACAGATTTTTGATTTCGTTTTGTGTATTATTTATTACAATGTTTGTTTAGTTTTTAATAAGTTTAAATTCCAATATTATAGGTATTAAAATTACAATTTTTAAATGTTTCATTTGTATAATTTTGTAATTGTTTTTACTACAATTTTTAGTTTGTAATAAAAAAACTAAAAAATTGTAGTGTATATTTAGCTTTAAATCAGGTGACAAACGTGGTAAAAAATAAAATTTATAATTTAGTTTTTTATAAATGATATATCTGCCCGGACCTAGGTCGTTATTTACCTTATATCCATCACTGGTTACAACAACCTCTTAGCATAGTGTTCATAGTGCCTGATAACTTTTTCGAAACTCCTGGACTTAAATCCCACTTGAAAACAAATTCCGAGGAAACAACTTATTCGTTTGCAAGTATACTTAGAGTACAATTTGGTCTTGTGCAGATCAAAACGTTAGATGACATTGTGATATAGTCACGTTATTGTAATCATTTCAGAGAATATCATCAATATTATATATTATATTAGACAAACAAATAAAAAAAATGTCTTAAACTTTGTCACTAAAATCATATTAACAAAACTCTATCTAACGACTGTTGGATACTCTGTGAGAGTCAGCGGGGAATGTTTCAACCACACTTGCATGGGAAAAGAAAAAAAAATCATACAACGATGCGTGTTTCCTATTCAAGCGATCGCGAGTGATTTATAATGCTTTTTGTCACTCAGTTCCGGGAGTCAATGGTGTTTTTATAATCTTTGACGTTATTATGACAAGGCTGATACAGAAAAAGTATAATATTTATTTCCTGCCTGTATTATGTTGATACAATAATATGATAAATTGAAATTAAATAAAACCTCGGTTATTTCAAGTTGTTTTTTTTTTCTCTAAAAATGTATTACTTTATTGTTTAACTAAGAAGCGTAACTAGAAGCCGTTAGCTCAAAGGCTTAGCGCTCGTTGTAAATTTCACAGTACCCGAGCTTCCCGGGTTCGATCCCCGTTGGCACTAATGACATTGTTAATTGCAATTTTGAGTGCTGGTCTACCAACTTGTTTGAGTGGTGAAGAAAATTATTGTGACGAAGTTTTATATAAGAGGGGCAAACGTGTATGCAGCTCACGTGATGGTAAGTGACTGAAGCCACCCATGAACAACTGCAACACCAGGGGTAAGTTTCCGCTTTTTTAAAAAGTAGGCTCTTTTTTTGAAGGTCTATAAGTCGTATCGATCCGGAAAATTCGCTGATGGTAGCCGATTCCACAAGGAACTCGTGCGAGGAAGAAAATTTATTAGATATTAACCAGATATTATTGCGAGTTTTGTATTGTTTTGTGTTGCATGTCTGAGAAATTAAAAAAATACTTAGAAGACATGTGAAGTCCACTAATATTGGGGCAGCGCGGTGGACATTTCCTGACCCCAACCTTCCCAAAAAAGAGTCCTATAGGCTGTAACTTTACTATCTTTAAAAAAATGCAATCGGTATTTATCACTATACAAGCCAAGATACACACGACGAAATAATGTCCTCCACCTCAAACTAAAGATAAGATGCGAGAATATTTTCTTCGTAATATCAATGCGTTTTATTAAGAAACATCCAGATCGGTATCAGAATATGGAAAGCAAAGCTGTGTTCACCCCACAGCCTCCGATAAAACCGTGTAGGTCCAACAAAAACTAAGTGATTTGTTAGTCCGATGAAGACCTCTGTTTGTTTTTATTTACATTCGGAATACGGTTTGGGTGGGTTTTTGCTTGTTATTTCATCCTGCATACAAAATTCTATTGTCAGTTCTTTTGTCAACAGATTGAATAGAAACAGTAGGCGATTGATCATAAATCATATCGGCTCGTCTCGATGATTATCATTAACGCAGATTATTTGTTAGTTAAAATATTTTGATCACGACATACCATTTAACTTGGTTTATCTTTGTTGCTTGAAAACCTGTTTTATTCTACGCCGAGATCATTCTTTATTTTTCTTTTAACCAATTCTTTATGGAATCTTTTACCATCGGCGATTTTTTCCGGACCAATACGACTTAGGAACCTTCAAGAAACGAACTTACTTTTTTTAACCCTGGTGTTGCAGTTGTTCATGGCCGGTGGTCGCCACTTACCATCAGGTGAGCCGCAAGCTCGTTTACGTCCTCTTTTTTTTAAATAACATCAGACTGTGTGCTAGTATGTCACTCACAATATTATTTATGCAATAGCATTAATAGGATTAAGCTAATAACACGGATTTAGCCATTACATTAATTTGTGTTAATATTATACAGTGTTCATCGTCAAATTTTATTTTGTTTAATGAAAACAAAGATTTTCTCCTGTACCCTGGAGGCAGTTCACACATAAATTGCACAAACACAAATATCTAGACTCAGAACGATTATTTTGTAGGCCATACAAATACTTGTTTCGTGCGGGATTCGAACCCGCGACTCTCAGCTCTGCAATTAAAAGCAAAGCCACGGCACCACAGAGCCGTAAAAATCAATAAAGCCTATCAAAAGTCCACTGCTGGACATAGACTTGCCCCATAGAATTCTTGTTGGGTGAGAAATTTTCTTTAGTTGGCAAGCTTGGCAGGCAGCAATTTTCATATTATTTTTAGTTGTAATCGGGAAGATACTGCTGCCAATCACCTGTTAATTTCCTTCCGTCGCTTCTTACAACACACTCGCAATTATATTGTGTAGTGAACTTTCTTAAGCTACTACACAGCTTAACAAAATTTACGTCAGAAAATTAATAAAATTTCATTATATTTCATTACAGCATAATGTGCAAATGTATAAAATATGAATATGTGTTAGAAAATGGGATTAAATTCAAAGCAAGCGAACAGCAGTAGCAACATATTGAGATTAATCACTCAAGACTTCACGTATCTTCAACAAGATCTCTACACTAATTAACTTTATTACGCTTTCATATGAACAGTCTCAGATAAAATCGCTGAGCCCGCCTCTACAAAGCTTCGAAACTTTTATGAACGCATTTAGCTAAGATTTTAATTTAATTAATAAAGAGGTAAATGTGATCATAACAGTTCTGATAATTTCGCTACTTAAATCAATCAAATACTTGAATAATATCGCACAAGAAAGAAATTGTATAATAAACTAGCTATTCCCCGTGAATTCGCCCGCGTGGGCGAAGTCACGGGGGTTTTTTTCGCGCGGAACCCCAAAATAAAAGTAACCTAAGTTACTCCTTACAACATTAGCTATCTGCCAGTGAAAGTCCCATCCAAATTGGTTCACAGATTATTGCGTGATGCGTGTTCACGCCAAAGTGACAGATTTTTTTCAGACTTCCTTAACATTTATCGTTATATTTTGGCAAATTTACACAATATTTTTCTGAATTATAGCTTATATGTTATTCTGATGTATGAGCTATATTATTGTAAAGTTTCATTAAAATCCATTCAGTAGTTTTTGCGTGAAAGAGTAACAAACATCCATACATCCTCACAAACTTTCACATCTTAATACACATTTAATAATAAGAAATGTAATATATTCAAAAATTGTATTTAGGATGTTAAGTTAAAAAAAATTGATTTTACAATTTGGAATAGCGATAACATTGTAATAATTAATAGATCGAAGTAGTAAGGTTGACTGCCTCGTTGGTCTAGTGGTGGTAAATGCGGTTGCTGATGATGAGGTCCCGGGTTCGAATTCCGGTCGAGCCAAAATAGTCGGCATCAGGTGTTACTTTCTATGAGTAACAGTAGTTTGAGATTAGTTCATGATTCTGTTAAGCTCCCAACTCTAGCTCTAAACTCCCATTAAATGTTTTCACTGAAAAAAAACTGCCTTAAAAATTCGTAACAAAGAGTAACCAGTTTAAAGTCTAAAAAGGGTGAACGGTGCATAATTAGAATAATAAGCGTTTCAAAGAGGTGAATAAATCAAAATGAGCCTTGCGGTGGCTTGGACATGGCGACACACAACTCCTCTAATGAGAGGAGTTGACTGCAGAGTGCAGCTCGGTGCTCGGACGAACTCGTTTCCTTCAGCAATGGAAAGGGCCGTGCTATAGAAAGACTAGTTAAATTTATACCTATAGCTAAGCTTGAAATTTAAAGTACTCAGGTTAAACGTGTGTGGTCTTGCAATTTCGAAATGTATAAGCTTAAAGGATTTGATTCTTTTAAAACATACGAATATATTATATAATATGTATCCTATTTTAATGAATAAAGAATATAAAATTTGATCGATTAGATCTGGGAAAGGTTAAGCCTTTTTGGTATATATCGAATGTGCCAACAGTGTTACTTGCCTAGCATGTCGTAAAAGATGACTAATGGGATATCGCTTTTGTGATCGTGTAGGCGACGGCCAGCCCATATTAACAATTTACCATCAAAACCTATAAGTATTATGGCTAAACTTTGGACTCTGCCTATCCTCTAAAGGATAGCCGATGAGGAAAAAAGATTCTGGAGTGGCAGTATCGTACCTGTAAGCGAAGTGTAGGGTGGGCCTACTAGGGGATGACGACCTGGTAAGACAGTCGATAAATGCGGGCTCAGTTCCGTACTTAGTGGCATTACTTGGGGGAGGCCTATGTTCAGCAGTGGACTTGACAGGGATGTAGTGATGATGATATACAGTAGAAAATATATTGAATGATTGATTATATGGGTCCATGAAAGAGAAAGCTTTAAGCAATTTCCAATAACAGAAAATCTGTAGCCTCCCCAGCTTAGCCAGTAACTGGTTATCTTTAGAAAGATCGACATTTACTACGCAAAATGGGTAAGTACATAATGATAGGATAAATTGTAAGCTATTGAAATATTTAATTATAGTGAAGATATTAATTTGTAATCGTAAATCGTTATTATAAGATAGGGATCGCGCTGTCATGGCTGATTAAATTGCCGCGAGACGAGAACACGGACCACGACGAGATTTCATCAACGTTTGAATTTATAATGGCGGCTGCCGCTGCGTATTTTGCTCTGAATTGAGAATAATTTTGACTATGAGTTGCTTGAGAACATTTGAAAATTCTCAATTGTTTTATCACTCAGTACCTAACTGGCCCTGCAGACGTTTCTCTGTTTTTACCGGTAGATGGCGCGATTAGTTTCGGGTCAAATTCATTCAATTTTTTTTATAGTGCAATTATAAAAATTAATAATTTAATTGAATACAATTTAAGTTTTCTTCCTCGCATAACTTCCTTGCGGAATCGACTATTATCAACGATTTTTTCGGACCAATACGACATAGGGACTTTCAAGAAAATAGCCTACTCTTTTTTAAAAACCTGGCAACGCACTCGCAATTTCCCAGGTGTTTCATCATTACAGCCCTTCACAAGTCCACTGCTGAACATAGGCCTCCCCCAAGGAATGCCACAAAGCACGGTCCCGAGCCACCTGCATCCATTGACTTCCTGCATGGCTTACCAGGTCGTCACTCCATCTAGTGGGGGGACGCCCTACACTTCGTCCGCCGGTACGAGGCCGCCACTCGAGAACCTTTCTTTGCCGTAGCCAGGAATAGCGGGGCCGCCGGGGACTGGGGGCCGTTTATTTGTGTCGTTGCTCAACCGCTTAAAGCGTTCAAAAGCTAGACAATCACTAACAAACTTACTACCGATTATAATGTAAAGATGTAGTTTGTACAATATAAGGCGCTTTACTGTAAGATAAGCTATTTATTTATAGCAATACATTACAACAATATTACAGAATACTGCAGCAATGAAGAAATCCAAGAAATTACGGTATCCTGTAAACTCACTAATTTGTAAGGATTTCTGTCTCGTGGGGCCGGCGTAAATGTACGACGAGCGTGTATGAAATTGTCTTTGGATTGTGCCTTGCTGTGTGTTTATTCTATGGGAAAGGTCTGTGTTTAACTGTGGACTTAAGATCGGCTGTAATGATGGCTTCCTTTTTTGCCTAGGTGTCCGTCTGGACAGGTACAAGGTCACCAAGTAGCAGCGCTTTCACTGCTGTGTTTCGTTATAAAAGGTTAAGAGATTCAGTATAATTATAGGCTGTGAGGTATTCTACGTATATCTTAGTACTTGTCTCGACCAGGGAAGGATCAATCTTTCACAGAATATCCGCGTAAAATAGCAGCAAAATGCTGTAGTGTTTCGTATGGTGAGTGTAGAGAACCGGAGACACCATCAGGTGGACTATGTGCTTGTTTGTCCCCCTTAAAAGTCAAAAGTTAAAGTTACGTTAGCCTACGAGTATATTCGTCCCACTGCTGGGCCTCCTCTCATATCTGAGAGGGTTTTAGGGCAAGGGAATGGCGAACTTCACATGTCTTCGAAATATTTTTTTCTTATATCTCAGACATGCAGGTTTCCTCACGATGTTTTCCTTCACCGCCGAGAACGTGGTAAATCAGCACAGAATTGCAATTCACAGTTTCATTGTTGTCGGTGTGGAACAAACTCGGGTTGCTCGCGTACTGTGAAATTTACACCGAGCGCTTAACCCCTGAGCTAGCTACAACGGCTCTTTACCCCTTACTCTATAAAAAAATAAATTTTAAAATTATTCACCTAGCCGTCGATCGCACAGTACAATAACGGAGTGACAATACAGTCACCATATAGAAAGTAAAGTGTTTCCTTGGGCTATAAATTACTATTATTCCATTACAATAACCCCAGCCTAAGCCTAATCTTTCATTTTTATTTAATTTGTAAGCTATAACTCACGGTAATCGTGTTGATGTAGCATTATGGTAATTTACTGTGCCGTTATTTATGAGTGTTTGTCATGAAATGTTTGATGCAAGAAGTCTATACTGAATGGCTTAGACTATATAATGAGATAAGCGTTCGCTGTAAATTTGACAGTACGCGAGCAACCCGGGATCGATCCCGCCGGCACCGGAGATTTTTTTAAATTGTGCTTTTGTTATATTAGTGAAAGCAAACATCGTGCCGATACATGTACGGTTTAAAAAAATCGAAGAAGTCCTATAACACACATTGTGGTAGCGCGGCGGACACCGTTACCGTTACAGCCTATCAAAAGTTCCCATAGATTTACCATAGTTACCACGGCTGGCAACCGCAGATTTCTTTTAGTTGTTAATAAAAGCGCTGCTGGCTATCTCCTGGTTTGTTTCCCTCTGTCGCCCCTTACGGCACCCACGCTATGATATGGGGTAGTGGATATTCTTTCACCGCCACTACACGGACGGATGACAGACACTTTGCTCTTTAACCCTTTCAGAGCGTGTGCCCAGCTGTGCCACGTATACTGTCTGTAACTTTACATAATGTATTACTTGAAATTTATGAAAATCTCACTGAAAGTTTCAAAAGAATTCAAGTTTTTTACCATTAAAACAGATTTTTAAAAATGCGGAAATATTCGGCCACAAAGCATTAATGTACATCTCTTAAAACAAACTTTTAACATGTTTAAATTTTATAAAATCTTGAGAGGAGCAAGAAAGTTTGCAAAGTTTAAATAAGTGTTGAATTTTTCAAAGCTCGCGTACGTACCACCCTGTGGGGGCTGTTGTGTGGTCTGCGGGCTTCTTTCTTTTATTTGGAACAGCAGGCTATTGAGTGTCTGACGCCGCGGAGGTGCCGGCACCTGTTTATTAGTTGGTAGTTTTTTTTTCAGTATGGCGCTCTCGTATCTTTGCAATTTTATGTAGAGTGAAACTCGGGGTAATACTGGATTTTATTTTATGCTTAATGATTTTTTATGTTTACGAGAACACTACCCATTTAATTAAAACTAGTTTTACGGATTTTATCGCGTATTTTATATTCCCGACGTTTCGATTATTTTGGAGCACCCATGGTCTCTGTGGTCTGAGGTGTTCGACGTCCCAATGGCATAGTTAACCACGGCTACCATCAGTTTAAAATTATTAATTTTTTGTCGGATTAATAATTTTCGTCGGGAGTATAAAATAAGTTAATGCACGCGATAAAATCTGTAAAATCTAGTTTCATTGAAATTATTTCAATGTTTTTCTTTACTATCCTTTTCATGTAAGAGTTATAAATGAACAGACAGTCCACCTATTAGTAAATTAATGTTGTGCTCAATAATCTTACGAAATACAGTAATATTAACGCATGTAGTATTTTACGCAGTTATTCTTCGAGACTGAATTCATAAATGTAATAATACGGAATTACAATGTCATTTGGTAGGCATCCGACAGTCAGCAATACGTACCGACGAGATGAAAAGTTGAAAGAAAGAACTTACAAAATAATTATAGACTAAACAACTTATATTCACAGAACTGAAAAAAAATACCGAAATAAAATGGAATGCAATCATAAGCTTTATAATGTGTTCAGGTTTGGTATTAAAGAACTATACTCAGCATAATTTCGTGGTATTATCCACGAAGCTGGTTCTCAGTGTGCCCTCTGCTAAGTAACGTACGGACGAATATATAACACAAGGTCAACTATTACTACACTACAACTGTTTCACTTACTACACATAAATTGTTAGTAAAAAAGATAAAAGGTTGACTGGCAGAGAATGCCTTTTGATCCTGTACTGTTTGTAAGGGTCAATAAAGATTAAGTAATTAAATGAAGAGAGATGTAGTTATTACAGATTTTATAATAATAATTACATAGCAAATTATTAATTTGGAGAATAGTTTTCCCACACATTAGAATAGAATAATACTTATTGAAAGTCATTTTTTATTTATCACTAGTTCGGAAAATACCTTTGTCCTGGGAAGAACTAGCAAGAAACCCCGCGGGACTTTTTTTAAACATATTTCACTTAACAATAATTTTGTTTTAGAGCCATGCTGCAGCTATATTACAGTTATAGCAGGAATGGTTCGGCTCTTCTTGGAAAGGATCACGCTCTCACAGAATACCAACGTAAAATTATAGCTCAATATTGCTGTGTTTCGTTTGGTGAGTGTAGAGAACAGGAGACCCTTTTTAGTGGATACGAGGCATTCCATCTTAGTCCTCAGGGGTGACAACGCATTTGTACTTTGATTCTCAATCGAGGATAGATGTAGATGTCTATGGGCCACAGCATCCACTTACCATCAGGTGGGCTGTGTGCCAACTATACTTATATTTGCTTTTATTCTATAAAAAAACATTCAACATATTAAATAGTCTATTATTAACGTCCATTTTCAATACAGAGTTGATAATTATCCCCTCAGTCTATATTTAATTATCATCGATCAGTGCTAGACAGATAGACAGATAGACTTCCTAACAAGCTATCGCATTCATTATGCCTTCCCAATTTGTCTCCATCCTAAAGAAATTACTTTCGTTCAATTAAGGCTTAAATTCGATGAAGTTGAAGGATACAATTAAGGCGTTATAAATACAGTCACCGTCCAGCCGGAACGAACCCGTAACATTCAATTACAAGCCGCAATAAAACCCACTATTTCGCCGTACACAATAATTAAAGCGGGAAGCCGAGTATTGCGTACTAAATTATTCATGAGGTGCGAGACTCATGAGCGGCGTCTTCAGTTCAAAGCCATTTCAAACTATTAACATTTTAATTATCCGCGTTATTAAAAACACTGGCCGACGTGGATGGATGTATTAAACAGATATTAATGTCATTAAAATATTAATCTGTACTTAAAAGTTTAACGCTTTAATCTTTATAAGCACTTTATTTTCTAAAATTTTACAATATTTATTTTAAATCATAATATACTAATTACAAAAACTGACCGGTTTCGCTTCACGGCATCATCGGGGTATATAAGAATAACGAACATATCTTCATCCGGTCGGCTTTTATAGTTAGTATAATAATAATTTAAAATAAATATTGTGAAACTAGTATAAGTGTTTATCCAAGTCAAAAAATTAAAGTGGAATTTCACCAAGTGACAACATTTGCAAGTACAAATTGAATAAAACTTCTTTTGTGTTTTTGGTTTATTTTTCTGAAAGACGTTTTTGTGTAGATGATTGAAATTCGGCAAAGGTATAAAATGCAGTCACCCAAGTAATGACGTGACGTTCAAGACACTTTAAAGAAAAGCAGTAATTTGATCACTGTTTGGGGTGTGAAATCAAAACCTTTTGAAACACCGTTGACGGTTAATATCGCAGTGGCTGTGGTGTTGCAGAGCCGCGAATTCGAATCCCACATGGAAATTTAGTATAAAAAAAATTGTTCCAGGTCTAGATGTTTGACCATGTGCTAATTATGTATGTAAAAGTCTCTAATACTTGAGAACAGTTACAGTTTAAAAACAAAGGAAATTTCTAGGCCCTTAAGAATGCTACACGTAATATTTACTTTGGAGTTTACGCTGTTTTGAGGTGGAAAATTTTAGATGGATCCTTAGTTAAGATTGACGAATACCTAAATAGTATTGTAGATAATGTAACACTCAATTCAAAGATTTGCCTCCACTTAGATTTAAAGCTAAAACTCAACAGTCAGGTAAATTGTGTAAGAGTGAGATTGTGCGCAGGGTATGACTTAATTCTTCTTTCTTCCTTCCACCATTAGACAACCATACGTTCGTCTAGCCTCCACCCCTTTTATTTTTGACATACTAGGCATTCAAACCAAATGGTTAGCTTCATCATTTTCAAGGCCTACAGCAATAAAGTGCAATAATTTGCCAGCATCTGTCTATCCATCCGATTACAACTTGGGTATCTTTAAGGCAAGAGTGAATAGGCTTTCGTTAAGCTCAGTTAGTGCATTTTACCTCCTTTCACTGCATTAATACTTACCATCATGTTTAAGGTAATATTTTTCATTTAAATGCCACTAAACTTATTGTAGGAAATTCATAACTCCAAATCTCAAACCTAAATACTAATGTAAATTTAAATGTGGAGGAGGTGTGGCTTGTCGATACTACCATTTTCTTGAATTACACTAGATAAAAAGGTTCAAAGGGGCCCTATATATCTAAATTAGCAAGGAGACTTAGTTTTGTTGAGTATGCTGTAAAACTATTTGAAATCTTACTAGCGTCAAAATAGCTAGACTAGTTTATTTTAGCTATTTCCATAGCATAATGTCGTATAGTATTTTGCTATTCTATTCCATTCTATTCTATTCTATACTGCCTTACAACAGATAAAAAAGTAATAATTGACTTCGCAATCATCTTTTATCTTCAAATTTAAAAATTTATTCTATACGAAATTCTAAATCTTTTATCTAAATTCACTTGAAGCAAACAAAGGGTCAACAGATATGGGGTCAATCCAGAAATATGCACGTCCATAAAGCTATAGTAGATAGCTACATTATCCACGAGAAACTGTCCCATAAATTCGTTCGCAGCATAATATAAAACATAATATGGTCATTTATATCACGTGCGCTTTAAGTTGGCTATTCAGAGCCGAACGGAACGCAATTCAGAATGGTGTAGTGTCGCGAGAGTATGCATGACAGCTGACCGAGCACGCTCCGGACAAAAGTCTATTGAAAACTTTATTTTTAGATAGTTTTAACACAAATAATTCATAATAAATAAAGCAAAGTAAAGTAATGTTACAGCCTACATACAAACCACTGCTGGGCACATGCTTCACCACAGAAATGAGAACATATCTGGGAGGTCTATGGCGTTGTTAGTCCACGACAAAGTGCAACCTCTAAATAAATAAATAAATATCGTTTTTTTTGTATAATATTGGTGACAATGTGAGACAGTGATGCTATGGCCATAGATATTACATTTATCCTTGATTAAGAATCAATATGGAGTTGCGTTGGCATCCCTGAGGACTAAAATGGAATGCCTCGTTTTCAGTACAAGGGTCTCCAGTTATCTACACTCACCAAACGAAACACAGCAACATTAAGCTGGTATTCTGTGGTCCTTTTCCGGTCGAGCTGACTCATTTGTGCTATTACTATAATATAGCTGCAGCGTGGCTCTACCACGTATAATAAAATTATTAATTGCAATTAATAATTCTATTGGGGCCGGCGGCGATCGAATACGAGTTGCTCACGTACTGTGAAATTTACGAAGATATTATGATGATGAATTATTACGACAGGTGATAGGAGAAGGCCATGGAACAGAATACAAACAATTTAAGAGAAAAAACCTACGCTAATTTAACCGGCTAGTGGCGGTGTAAGAATATCTACTATCCCATATCGCCATGGGGTGTCGTAAAAGGCAACAGAGGGAATGAAACAAGGAGATGGGCGGCAGCGTCTTTCTTAAAACATCTAGAATAAAAACTGCGGTTGCCAACCCACCTGCCAAGCGTGGGAACTATGACATGAGTATAATAATTTTTTTGCATGTAAAATTTAACCTTGTGTGCGTATTGGATTTTCTGTAAGCCACAAGAGTTGTTGAATTAAATAAATAAATAAATAAATAAGAAAATCTCGGGGTAGGCCTATGGTCAGCTGTGAATTTTTGATAGGACGGATGTTATGCCTAAGCTGTCGCAATGAGGTTTTAAAGTGTATCTAGGACTGGCTTATAGTATGAAAAAAAGGTCATGAGTTTAACTGCGTTTTTTCTTATAACTAACGTGTCAAACGAACGTACAGTAAGTACACCTGATGGTAAGTGGCTACTGCAGTCTATGGACACCGGCAGCCATCCTCAAACAAACAATGCTAACTCTCTATACCATTCAGACCGGAACGAGCAGCAGTGCAAGCTGAAATTAATACGTGAGTGCGAGTGAATAGTAATGTATGTACAATGAACATTACAGTTTACATTTACATTTTTTTTATAGAATAAGGCTGACAAGCGAGCATACATTCCACCTGATGGTAAATGGATGCTGTGGCCCATAGACATCTAAATCAATTCTCGATTAAGAATCAAAATGCAGATGCGTTTCCACCCCCGAGGACTAAGAAGGAATGCCTCGTTTCCAGTAAAAAAGGTCTCCGGTTCTCTTCACTCACTATATGAAACACAGAGACATTGAGCTACTATTTTACGATGGTATTCTGTGAGAGTGCAGTCCTTCCTTCCATATTACATCTGCAGCGTGGCTATTTCACGTATATTCATTAAATGAAACCTATCTTCTACATCGTACATTAGCTCAGTTGTAATACATTAATATAGAAAGCAAATCAAGAGCAATCTCTACTGGTACCAATAGTTGTTTACATGCTAATTTTCACCTGTTCAACAACTAACAAGGGAACCTGCATGCCCTATATTTAAAATTGTATAAATAAGGCAACGCGTATTTCACATACACTTGTATAGATAATATTGAAGTATCTTTTTTTAGTATCGATATAACTGCCTTTTATTGAGCTAAGAGGGTTCTTTACGTGCCATTAAGACATGAAATATCAATTTTTTATAAATTTTTGTCTGTCTGTCAGCGCTAATCTTCGGAATGGCTGAACCAATTGTAATGAAACTTCAGGAACAAATATAGTGATATGCCAGGAGGGATCTAGGCTATATTTATCCATAAAAATCTTGAAAAAAAAAACTATGAATTGATATAATAAAAATGATCTTCGACTGTCTTAAATCTAAATAACGCCACATTAATTGATCATACACAAGCGAAGCAACGGCGGGGAGCTAGTTAAAAATAACATTGAAGACATTAAAAATAATACTGTACTTATGTATCGTACATGAAGAGAATACGTATGAACAAGTTATCAAAATACGTGCCTAGGTTCATTCGATAAAATTCCACGTCTGTGTTACTACGTTACAATTGGGGCGTGGGCGTCAGTCTAGGCAGCGTCTAGGCATCTGGCTCTGGCTGTGAGCCAACCGACGCCGGCGCGATATCGTCACCTACCATTACGACAATATCCGCCGGCTGTTTCCAGCGATGACACAGGCGATTATGAAAACGAAGCGTCTGCAGATTCAAACAGACTCAACTGAACGCCTCTCAGTTAAAGTACTGTGGTGTTTCTTGCCTTTACAATAGTTATATTTATTTTATAAAATAAGGGTGACACAAGCACGCGGCTCACCTGATGGTAAGTAAATAAATAAAAATAAACATTTGGATGCGTTGTCGCCCCTGAAGACCAAGATGGAATGCCTCGCTTCCAGTAAAAAGGGTCTCCGATTTTCTACACTCACCATAAGAAACACAATAGTATTAAGCTGCTACTTTACGCTGGTATTATGTGAAAGCGTGGTCCTTCCCCGGTCGAGCCGACCCTTTCCTGCTATAACCATAATATAGCTGCAGCGTGGCTCTACCATGTGTTAGTGATAATGATTTGTTATATTTACGCGAACACTGCACATTGAATGTAACTATTATTGAATGTAACTATTTTAGCGGATTTTATCGCGTTTAATTTACTTATTTTTAATTCCCGACGGTTCAGGTGCTACAGCACCCATTGTCACTGGGGGATGATGCAATATTATGTTACTTTTAATTTTTATTTCCTTAGTAGCAGTGTAAAATTGTACGGTCAGTATTATCTACGTCAGTACTGGTTCTCATATCGGACCTGTAAAAAATATTTTATATTGTTAGCATAATGTGAGCACTGTTGATGTACATAAAAAAAAAAGTAAGGCAACTGCGTGGCTCGATCTAGCCTTCAATTATTCCAAAAACTTTAAGTATTTTTCCCAGTCGAAGTTAAATAAATACTCATAAGTGCAACATTTAGCTTGCGGATTAGGTATCGAAGTTAGAATTTTTCAGTTTCCCTGCGTTGATTGGCAAAGAATGACACGAGACGTAAAATTAGCCTAGTGTACCCTTTATTCAGAGTAAGTATTAGAATAAAATACAGATAAATGCCGGCTTCAAAATTTTGAAATACGCAATCTATTATAGGCCTTAGGATATGTTTTACAATATTGTTGCATAAGGTCACGCCTGCCGCATCGGCAGTCTTGGAAATAAACGGAAGGCGATTACAATTCCCTAAGATATTACAATACTAGTTTATTTTATATAAATAATAGGTTCCAGTTCCGTTACCACTTCTGATTCAATTTAAGTTCAATATTTTCTTTAAAAGATAGAATGGAGTATGATCCCACCGGGGCACTAAATTTCAATTTTTGTGCTAATTGACGTGCAATCATAGCTATGTTTGACAAATTAGAAAGTAGTTTCATGACATGTTAAATCTGCCAACTAGCATTGGTGGTGAACTCTTTCTCATTTCAAAAGTCTATCAGAACGAAGAAGCCTGGACCCAAAAGTGGGATGTGTTGACTGTTTTTTTTTTTTACTTTTATTATGTATTTAAGTAATAAATGAAAATATACCCTTTATCTCATTTATTTTTATTTATTTTTTCGTAACTGCCTCTGCTTATTTACAATATTACTATACTTCTTATTAGAGTGACAAACTAACAAACAGTCATCTGTCAGTAATATCCTTTTACTAATAACGCAGGACCCAATCATCAAAAAATTTGGTATTTCATGCTTATTCTAGTGTAGAAAACATAATAACACGTAAATAAATACTGGCACGTAAACTATTTTTATTTTTCCCCGCGTTAAGAAAATATCACTTTGAACATTTTAAAGAGACGTGGAGATGTACATAGGTATGCATTACACGCCTTCGGCAGTGAAGTGTTCGAGTGTAACTGAGAACGGGCGAGAGGTGTTAAATCCATTACGTTGGCTCTCAAGGTGCGAACGCGAGTCGAGTCTAGACTAACTGCTTCAGATTGAACAGGAGCTTGAGTTATATGCATCTGCGTGAAAAATGACTAATTATTTTTTTTATTCGTTTCATTTTATATTATAAGAGATGGTTTTTGAAGATAGATACGACAGTGAACTTTTTTATTTTAAAAATTATGATTTGAATTCAAATGTATTTATAATATTAGTGTTATAATAAGGATAATTAATGTTACTATATTTTAATCGTATAGTACCTATATTATCTGAAAAATTTCAAGAATAAGATTTTTAGATGTAGTGATAGTGAAGAATTGAAGCCTCTGAAGAATTGATGAAAAGTATTGAAAAGAAGTAGGAGAAAGAAAACTTATTCTTCGTTTATTAGAAAAAGGAAAAAGAACAGTGACAAGGCACTTATTACACAGCACGTAAAGTTGAAAGCGACAGTAGAGGGCAATGGGAGATTTTTTTTAATAGAAGAGGGTAAACTGGCAGGCGGCTCACCCGATGGTAAATGTCGACCGCCGCCTATGAACAACTGCAAGACCAGAGGAACTGCAGGTGCATTGCGCGCCTTTCAAAATAGAGAAAGCTCGTTTCTTGAAGGTCTTTAAATTAATAATAATATATTTTCGCAAAGATTGTAAATGAGTTTGAGCAAATAAATTAAAAACGTAGTGTCGTAAAATGATATAATAAAAAGAGTTTGTGGTATGAGAAGCAAAATTTGAGGATGGAATAGTGAAGTTCTCTGTGTGCAAGTTATACAAGTAAAGTTTTCTTTAACTTCTTTTTTTAAATAGAATCAAGCGAAAAATAATAACAGAGATAAAAACACGCCAGTTGTATTGATAGGCTCTGCTGCCTAAAACATATACAGGTTTTTGTATTGGAAAGTTGTAAAACTAGAAGGCAAGGATAATTCATAAATGGACGTAAGGATTAATTAAATGATAATTTTCTCTAAACTGATTTCGGTTGGCTAGTTTCATTGCACTTCAGCTATTTTTAGACGTGGAACTCGCGAGTTCTTATACAAAGCGTGGTAATTGTAGGGTATACATTCATGATTGAAATGATCTCAGAATATTGGTTATAAGGAATAAAGAGAGAATTTATAATAAAAAAGTTTACGGTAAAACAAGTTAGCTTAAAGTATTCTTTTCTTACACTTGCGATGTAGTAAACTCAACAAAAAAAAAAACTAACGATAGGAGGTTTAGCAAAATTTAAAGCTATGCAAGTTGTTGGAAACATCTTGGATTTCTATGTTCAATCGAAGGATGGAACTAATTCCATTATATAAATTGACTACGGACCAGAAACGCAGAAGTCTTAATGAAATCAGTGCCAGCTTCGTTCTACCGGATTCCGTTCTTTAGACCTCACTGCATAAATTGATAAAAGAAGTGCAGTGCAGTATTGCCCACTCAATTGCCTAGGCACCGGCTCACGGCTCGGCAATTTGTGTTTAAAGTGTACGGAGGTGATGCTGGCTCGCCTGTACCCGCTGCTGCAAATTGGATAAGTGGTGCCGACAGCTTCCGTCATTTGAACCGTACCTAGCTGCGGGTATGGAACATTTACTAACCTAGATTTATTATAACCAATCTACAGAAACGAAAAATTTGAACCACTAAATACAGTAATAAATATTATTGTTAACAATGAAGATGTTATTATAACTCTGCAACAATAAAGATATATCTTGAATTGCCTAGAAGCTTAACGAAACGCTTCAGATATAAACAAAAGTTATAAGTCAGAAGTTTCTTTCGCAAGTTTGATAAGAATAACAAGACAAGAACAGAGGAGGTAAAATAAGCGAACCCGTAAGTATCGAGCGAGGGATGAAATTTATTCGGGCGAGGTGAAAGCTTGGGACGCGGCAAGCCGTGTCAGCGGGCAGATGTCCCTCCCTTGTTGCTCGGATAATTGTTCAGCTGTTCGTGTACCGCAGTTTAGTTTTTGTTTCTGAACACTGTTCTCACTGTTCTCTTGCATGCCAGTTTTAATATTTGGGCGAATTATCCTCACACATTTCCTAAGCGCTCACACTATAAATCTTACAGTACGTTAGCAAGACGTACTGTGGTAAACTGGTAGAACCCCATTGTAACTGTTTTTAAACGTGGTAGGGCTCCAGTGCAACTATATTGTGGTTGTAGTCCAAATGGGTCGACTCGACCGGGGTAGGACCACACTCTCACAGAATACCAGCGTAAAATAGCAGCTTAATAGTGCTGTGTTTCGTATGGTGAGTGTAGAGAACTAAAGGACCACGACAGAATAGAATAGAATAGAATTTTTTTTTTATTCAATATAGATTACATGTGTAATTCTTATTGAAAGTCATTTTTTACTTTACCACTGGTTCGAAAAAAAACCTCTGTCCTGGGAAGAACCAGCAAGAAACCCAGCGGGACTTTTTTTTTAAAGAAAAATTTACATTAATGGTTGTACAAACTATTTAAGTACAAAATTTATTTTAGAAACTGCTTGGTAGCGACCACCTCATTCCCAGGGGTTATTATCAATCATTTATACTATAACAACCCTTTTTATACAGTTTCACCTTAACAAAACATTTAAACTTGGTAATAGAGAGAGCCTGTACACTTTCCGGGACCTTGTTGTAATAATCAACAACGAGGCATTCCATCTTAGACCTTAGGGGTGACAACGCATTTTTGCATTTTAATACTTAATCGAGCAAATATGTCGATGTCTACATGCCACAGCATCCACTTGTTATTATGTGGACTGTATGCTCCCTTGTCACCCTAATTATATATAAAAATAATCCGGGTTCGATCTCTGGCGACAACAAAAAAACTTTATATCGCAATTTTAAGCGCTGATTTATCACGTGCTCGCTGGTGAAGGAAACCATAGTGATATATTAAAAAAATGAGAAGCCTTTATAATTTTTAAATTTTATAATTTCAAATATTTAAAAAACATTTTCCAGATTCCAGAAGCGGACCCACAGGAAGTGGACCTGGAAAAAATGAGATTGACTTCATTATGAAGACTAGACGGCAACTGTTCAGTGATGTCTCAGTGATCGCGAGGGTGAAAACTGGTAGCGATCACCGAATGGTTAGAGAGGCACACTGAACCTAAACGTTAAGTTGGAGAGGTGTCGTCTAATGAAGTCAACGCTCCGTCCCCCTCGTGCTCTAATCCAAAGTGCAGAAACCTTTCAGCTCGAGTTACAACCTTCGGCAAATTGTACAGAAGACAGAAGAGTACAATCTGCCACTTTGCCTTGCCGTATGTGGACTATGAGAAAGCCTTTGATTCCGTCGAAATTTGGGCGGTGCTACAGTCCCTTCAGCGGTGCCAAGTGGACTGTCGGTATATCGAGGTGCTGAAGTGTTTGTACAGTAGGGCTACGATGGCTATCCGAGTATAGAATCAGAGTACGAAACCTATCCAACTGCAGAGAGGTGTAAGACAGGGTGACGTGATATCCCCGAAACTGTTCACCGCTGTATTGGAAGACGTTTTTAAGCTACTGGACTGGAAAGGATACGGTATTAACATCAATGGCGAGTACATCACTCACCTTCGATTTACCGACGATATAGTCCTTATGGCAGAATCGCTGGAGGACCTAAGCACTATTCTCAATGACCTCAATAGCGTCTCCCAACGGATAGGTCTTAAGATGAACATGGACAAAACAAAGATCATGTTTAATGTCCATGTTACACCTATGTTGGTAGTTGTTGGGAGCACTAAGCTCGAAGATGTTGACGAGTATGTTTACCTTTTTACGTGGTAGAGCCATGTTGCAGCTATATTAATAGTATAGTTGTAGCACGAATGGGTCGGCTCGACCGGGAAAAGACCACGCTCTCACAGAATACCAGCGTAAAATAGCAGCTTAATGCTGTTGTGTTTCGTATGGTGAGTGTAGAGATCCGGAGACCCTTTTTACTGGAAAAGAGGCATTCTATCTTAGTCCTCACGGCTGACAAACGCATCTGCATTTAAATTCGCAAACAAAGATAGATGTAGATGTCTATGGGCCACAGCAACCACTTACCATTAGGTGGACTGTGGGCTCGTTTGTCACCCTTATTCTATAAAAAAAAACCTGGGACAAATAGTCCGACTAGGTAAGTCCAACTTCGACCGAGAGGTCAATCGACGGATTCAACTCGGCTGGGCGGCGTTCGGGAAACTACGACACATATTCTCGTCAGGTATACCTCAAAACCTGAAAACGAGATCGTACAACCAGTGCATGTTGCCAGTGCTGACTTATGGATCTGAGACATGGTCCTTCACTGCTGGCCGTATGAGGACGCTCAAGGTTGCTCAGCGAGCTATGGAGAGGGCTATGCTCGGCGTTTCTCTGCGTGATAGACTTAAAAACGAGGATATCAGCAGTAGAACCAGAGTAACCGACATAACCCAAAGGATTAGTATGCTGAAGTCGCAATGGATAAGCCATATAGCTCGAAGAACCGAGAACCGATGGGGAAGAAAGGTTCTCGAGTGGCAGCCTCGTACCTGTAGGCGAAGTGTAGGGCGATCTCCCACTAGATGGAGTGACGACCTGGTAAGACATGCAGGAAGTCGATGGATGCAGGTGGCTCAGGACCGTGCTTTGTGGCATTCCTTGAGGGAGGCCTATCTTCAGCAGTGGACTGGTGATGGGCTGCAATGATGATGATGATGATGAAAAAACATTTAAGCAACCCTTCACACCGAATTACATCCTTACAGCATTTTATTACTATATTTTTAATAGGACTTCGTTTAATTAAACCCATTCACAAATTCTAATGAATGCTTAAATTAATTCAATACTTTAATATAATCGAACGAATCGCTATGATATATGTATAATTAAAATAACTTGCAACAGCATAGACAAGCTTTCAACGTCTACAGCAACTAATTGCGCTAGATCTCGATCGTAATGACTTATTACCGGTCCATTATTGTTGCTCGGAGGGGCACGGACCTCTCTCATTGAATTCCATTTCTATAATGACAGCTAATTGGGATAATTAGCTCCGCTTGTCTGTCATAGCTGAGACTCATTTGGTATCCAACCTGTGTTGGTGTGTTGCCAGTTGCTTCTTCATTCTTTTATTTTTTTCATTTTTATGCAACATCGGAGGAATTACGCGTGTGTTCCCGGCCTATTAGAAAGCAGTAAGCTCTTTTCTTGAAGAAACCTTTAGTTCTGTCGATCCGTAAAAACTGCCGGTGACAGTATTTTTACAACGTTGACGTGCGTGGCAAAAAATCGTATTTATACGTATACGTTGTTGGAATTTAGCAGCTGGAATTAACAAATCATCAGAACACTGCACTGAGCCAGTGGATCAATCAGATTGGAAAGAACTACGTCGTGACGATTCGAGACTTGTAATTTTATAATTACAGAGTGATAAACGAGCTAAGAATTCACCTGATGGTAATTGCCTATGTTGTCTCTAAGCCCTTACAATCAACTTCAAACAAATTAGGCTACATATTTTTTCTCTAAAAATATAATCAAGGTTCTAAAACACGTTGCGCTGTTTGTTTGTGTAGGTGTTTTATATAATACACACATTCCGACCTGAAATAGTTATTTGTGGGCTACACTTGTTCCATTTGTCCATTGACGTATAGAGGCGATGTAAGAATATTTACTACCCCATATCGTCTCGTGGATGTCGTAAGAAGCGACAGATGGAAACTAAAACATAAGATGGGCAGCATCTTTCTGATAACAACTCGATTAAGTTAAAAACTGCGGTTCCCAACCTGCCTGCGAAGCGTGGCAACTATGGCGAAATCGCACCTTCTATGAATCAATCTATTATAATACACACATTCCGACTTGAAATAGTGCGGGGGGCTCTATTAAATATTTAATCGCACGCTTCTGTAAAGTACGGAAGCACACATTATGTGCTGTCTAGGTTTTTTATTAGTAGGCGGTAGGTAATTAGGCCTATGTATTATAAAAAAACTGATTATTAAAGTGATCTTACAGATATAATATTTTATATTTTATTTACTAATTATTAATTAGGGATGAGTCGCTCGCGTCCGTGAGCTTCGACCACCTAACCTAGGCCCACCCTACACGTGTCCCCGGGTGGTGCTAAACGAGCGACAAAGCCGAAAGATTAGACTCGGCTCCTCGCCGTATGGTAGCGGCGTAAAATCTACCACCCTTAGTCGCACCATGAGCCAACAAATAAAAAATATTTGAGTTCAGCGCCTTTAATGGGGCAGGGTGCGAAGAATCTCCGGGAGTAAAACCGGCGACGAGGTTCGCCACCGTCACGTTCTGTCTCCCGGAGAAACGAAAGTGGATTGCGGAGGCCCGTCTGGCTACGCTGAATGTATGTGGAGCAATGAATGATAAGATGGATGAAGTATGCGAAATGATGAATGATAGAGGAATAGATGTGTTATGTGTAAATGAGACGAAAAGGGAAAGGATGCCACTGCACATGGCATGTATACCGCTTACTGGTCTGGTGTAGACGAGACCGAGCGGGCATGCCAGGGAGTCGGTGTCATCCTTTCAGAAAGAATGGGTCAATGTGTGAAAGAGTATGAATGTGTAAGCCCAGGGCTGCTATGGATACGAATGAAAGTGGGCTTAAAGAAGTTGTTTGTGCTAGGGTGTACGCCCAGACATGTCTAAGCCACTTATATCCGAGAGCAGTTTTGGGACATGGTAAGATGGTGTTGAGGAAATGTAAGAGAAATGAAAATATTATTATGTTAGGAGATTTTAATGGAAGGGTTGGGGTGAAGAGGTCTGGTTATGAAAGGATATTAGGAACGTTCGGCGATGAAAGTGTAAATGAGAATGGTGAAGACCTCCTCGCCGTATGTGTGGAAAAGAATCTTTTTGTGACGAACACTTTCTTTCGCCATAAAAGGATTCACATGTATACATGGGAAAGAGGTGATGATAGAAGCATGATAGATTTCATAATTGTGGATGAAAGAATGCGGAGCGCAGTGGTAGATACAAGGGTTTACCGGGGGTCCAACGTTGGGACGGATCATTACTTGGTCTTATGTCGAATTAATGGTCTATTCAAGCGTTGGCGGCATCGGACATCTGTGTCTACCACTGCGTTACAGCGTATAAGAATAGAGAGGTTACAAGATGAAGATGTGAAAGAGAGGTATAAATGTAGACTGAGAGAGAATATTAGTGGTTTGAATGAAATATGTATGAATGATTTAGACTTGAAGACTGTATGGAATAATGTTAAGAAAGTTTTAGTGGATGTATGTGGTTTAAGTAAGAGAACGAATGAAAGGAAAAATAATACGTTGTGGTGGGATGATGAGGTACGAATGGAAGTTGAAGCAAAGAAGAGAGCATGGCTAGGTTTACTAGCAACCAAAGCTGGTAATGCTGGCGGTATGAATGATGAGATTGAAAGAAAAAAGGCAGACTTTAGACTTATAAATAAGAGAGTAAAAGAAGTTGTTGAAAGGAAAAGCAAGAAAGAACGGATAAGAATGATAGAAGGATATCTGATAACTTCCAGGCAAATATTAAAATGTTCTGGAAACTCGTAAGAACTGCCAGGAAATTCAAACAGCCTAGAATGAATGCTATACGAGACGAGAATGGCTGTATGCTGAATGATGAAGCTTCGAGTTTAAAGAGATGGAAGGAATACTTTGAAAGCGTGTTTATGAGTGAAGAGTCGTCTGAATTAAGTGAAATAGAAATTTCGAAAGAAGTGGAGAGAGGTAGGGAGATAAGTGTAGATGAAATAATGAAAGCAATGAAAAGCATGAAAGCAGGTAAGGCAGGCGGATATGATAGAGTATCACTCGAAATGCTAAGGGCTGGAGAGGGAGTGGTGGCAGGCCTGCTGTACACCTTGTTTAATTTATGTTGGGAACTGAAGCGGGTACCGGAAGACTGGTGCAAAGCCGTTATAGTCCCAATATATAAGGAAAAGGGTCACAGCAGGACTGTAAAAACTACCGTGGTATCAGCTTGCTTAGCATTGTGGGTAAACTGTATGCTAAGGTGTTAATTGAAAGAGTTATGGAAGAAACTGATGGAAAAATTTGGGATGTGCAAGCTGGATTTAGAAAGGGGATGGGGTGTACGGATCAAGTCTTTCCATGCGCATGATTGCGGAGAAGTTTTGGCCAAAACCAGAAAGTTTTGTGCGTTCATGGACTTGAAAAGGCTTATGACAGAGTGGACAGGAATGTGTTATGGCAATCACTGAACTCATTTGGGTTGAGCGATGGCTTGATACAGGCATTAAGGTCTCTTTATAGGGACTCTAGTGCTTGTATCAGGATTAATGGGGTCTACTCGGACTGGTTTGGCATCCAAAAAGGTGTCAGACAGGGCTGTGTAGCTTCCCCGTGGCTGTTTAACCCATTTATGGACAGTTGTTTGCAAACTTTGAAAGTTGAAGAATGTGGGTTGAGAATGGGTGAGTTAACCGTCAAATGACTTTTGTACGCCGATGATCAAGTCATATTTGCATCATCGGCAGCCGAGTTACAAATGATGGTTACTTTAATGAACTGGTCATTAAACAAAGGGGTACGAAAGTGAACGCAAGTAAGACGAAAGTGATGGTATTTGAAAGAGAAGAAAGTAAAACGTTATGTGAAATAAGAATAGAAGGGGAGTTGATTGAGCAAGTGGATGAGTTTGTATATTTGGGATGTTAGTTAGCAAGGATGGTAGATATGATAAGGATATAGAACGACGAGTGAACGCAGGAAATAGAGTGAATGGGGCTCTACACGCTATTGTGAGGAGTCAAATGTGTCAAAAAGGCACGTTTGGCAATTCATAATGCTATGTTAGTCCCTACTTTAATATGGTAGTGAAAGTTGGGTGTGGCAGAAGAAGCATGAGAGTAGAATAAATGCTGTAGAAATGCGGTCATTAAGGGTATGCTAGGGCTGAATCTGAATGACAGGGTGAGAAATAGTGTGATAAGAGAAAGTGTGGTTTGCAAGATGACGTTGTGACCAGGATTAAGAAAGGAATGCTTCGGTGGTTTGGTCATGTAGAAAGAATGAACGAAGAAAGAGTGACAAAGCAAATTTATGCTGCAGAAGTGAACGGCAGAGTCGGAAAGGGACGCCTAGACGAGGTTTATCGACCAAATTGGCGATATATTAAAATGGGCCAGATTAGGGTACCCTTAACCGACGTGCGTGTATGCGTAGATATATGGATGTAAAGGAGGCGAGAGGTGTGCCAGGATCGTGCCAAATGGAAGTCCGTAGTCTCTGCCTACCCTCTGGGTGACAGGCGTGAGTGTTTATGTATGTTACTAATTATGTGATTATGATAATATCATGAAATAAAAAAAAAATTTTTCTACGTCACAAGTTTTGACAGTTTTCTTTACCTTATTTGTTTTATGGAAACATCATAATAATATATTCTGCTACCTGCTCAAATTTGACAAAATTATTAGAACATCCTTTGTAAAGAACAGACATATATATCTTTTATCTTCTATTACTCTTATTTGGGCTCCGCCGCAATCGGGTAAAAATCGGCATCGAATAGTAGAGAATGCATACAAGAGGACAATTTGTTAAGCTACATATGGCTAGTTACAAAATACATACTATAGATGGCTTCCGTAAAATTGATATAAAACGGACTTACAAATAACAGTTTTAAAAATCCCCCTCTCCTCTATAACCCTTCCATACCGGGAACTTTTTGACCCGCCCTCCTACATACCTAATAGCAAAATATTACCCTTCTTTTATGCTTCACCGCAATCGGATAAAAAGCATCGGATTGTACAATGCGTACGAGAGGACAATTCGTACTTAACTAAACTGCACACAGTTAGTTACAAAATACATACCATAGACGAATGGCTTCCGGTTGCGTGTTGAGCGCGCACTCTATAAAAATTCCAGTGTCAAATGCGCACCTGTAGTTTTTGTAGACTGGTATACATTAAGGCAGGAATACACGCGTGAGCCGTACTAAAATTTCCAATATTATGAAATGTTTATTCTAACGATTTCTGTGCGTGGCAAGAGCGCATTAGGCTCTTAAGAACCTATTTTTCATTCACGGAGAATTGAAATCGTATTTAGTGGGTAAGGTAATAATTCTTCAAGCGACCGGAGCTCATCTGGGACTTTACTCAAATGTATATCAACTTAATGCTTGTTATAATGCTATTCAATGTCTAAATATATTGTAATTATATAACCGTGTCGTGGCCATTACCCATAACCGCGAGAGGGAAACAAATCAAGAGATGTGCAGTAGCGTCTTCCTAATAACAATTCAAAATAAAAAACTGTTGTTGCCAAGTGGCTTGCCACACCTATGAGGCAATCTATGGAGGAGGCCTATGTTCAGCAGTGGACTTTTAATAGGTTGTAACGGTATATAACCGCGTAGTGGCAGCATAAGGAAATCAATTACCCCAAATAGTCTGATGGGTAAGAGTCAACTAAGCGATGGGTCTGAAAAATTTTGTCACCCTCTACATATGGCGTTATAAGCGATATAAATGCCTAGAATGACAACAAGGCACAGCTTTAACGTTATAAAACTTCTGCACCTACGATTGCTAATCCTCCTCTCAAGTGTAATCATGGCATATTTCTCTTATGTATGAGCTTGCTCGTATAAGGACTGTAACGGGTTTATAACAAGATTTAGCATAATTATCGACTGACGGTCACAATGACATTTTTCGAAGCTATCACTTTTTTTTAGTTTTTTTTTTAAACCTTACCTCCACACTAGAATTTTCACCTGTATCGTGGGGACAGTTTACATACATGAATTTCAAAAGGACAAACATTCAAACCCTGAACAATTATTTGTAGACCTTGCAAGCCCTTGTTCCTTAGCAACTCATTGCTAAGACACGGCGTAACGGAGTCGTAAAATATGTTACTATACGTACCAAGCTCTGAAGCTCTTGTTCTAACCATCGTGTATTCAATCTTTTTTACTATTATAAGCCAGTGCTTGACTAATATCCTACCTGATCTTACCGTGATGATGTAGTCGATGATGGTTAAGCGCACTGACTTAGCTTAGCAAAAGTCTATACACTCTCTCACCTTGAAGACACCCACATTGCCATTGGATGGTGTGAGAGTTGATGGTAAATTATTCCACTTCATTGCTGTAATCAATTATGAACGACGAAGCCGAAACCGTTTGGTTCGAATGCGGGGTATATCAACAACAAACGGGTCGAGACCGGCCGATCGTCTGATTGTCGGATGGAGGGAATTTTTTAGTCTAAACTGTTTACAAAAACTGTTATATATTTTAAATAAGCGTCAATGTCGCGGTCATAAGTTTTTTTTTATATAATAAGGGTGGTAAGTGGATGCTGTGGCTCATAGAAATCCAAAATCCATCCTCGAACAAGAACCAAAATGCAGATCTGAGGACTAAACTGGAATGCCTCATTCCCACTAAAAAGGGTTTCTCACACTCACCATACAAGCCTTAAGGTGCTATTTTACGCTAGAATTCTGTAAGAGCGTGTTACTTCCCCGGTCGAGTCGATCCATTCGTGCTAAAACCTATATAAATAATCAAAAATCGAAAGCTGTATTAAATTAAAAGCTAAAATGAAATTAAAGATGTAACTCACTTTTTGGGCAAGTATTAGTTCCAACTGAACTAACTTCAAACTAAGGAGATAGTTATAAAAATTTTGACAAGTACAGCCCTCAGTCGACAACCACAATTATCGATATGTCAAGTACCGAACAGTCTAATAGCGGAAGTAACTAGCAAGCCATTAACGCGAAATGATGCCAGGACCGGTGGTGGAGTAATTAATTGGCAGCAGTTTGGCGCGGTTTCCATTTCCGAGTGGAAATGGTTAATTTGGTCGCGATGATAAGGGCTCGTTAATTTCCGTTGCGACTCACCTGTCACTGGAGGGAGAAGTTTTGGGAACTTGTTAAAATTTCAAAATATTTATTAATCAGATTCAAAACTCTATAGTTGTATCATGTTATCATTTATATCTATAATTATATACGCATATATGTATTTCAAATAATTTATGTAATTAGGTATTTTATTGTTCTTTAAACTATATGCCACTTTAGCTTACTGATCAGCTGGGCTGTGTCAGTTACTCATGTTCTTCTGAGGATCTCCTTATTATTCACTTTATCCTGCAGAGTAATTTCAAACCAGCAGTGAAGGACCTTAAATCATCACTGGCCACACGCACTGGTTATACACTTTAATAAATCAAAAAATCTCACAAAAGGTCACCGATCCTGCGAAATTTCAATAGACAAGATAACTAAGAACAAACATCTACTTTGAGCCTATAAAAATTAAATTAAATTCATTCAAAGCATACCACTGCAAGGCTAAAAATTTAATCAAAAAATTTAATTTTTAATTTTCATGACATTACTATATCGAACAACTCAGTCTCCCCGCGACCATACATAATGCGTAAAATAAGTTACAATTAAAATCCAAAAAATTAAGATCCAACTTAAAATATCAATTCAAAAAAGCGTGTGAACAAAGCACTTTAGAGAAATTAAAGCGATCAAATTTAGGCCTAAGAAATTGAAGCGAAAGTTCGCAAACACTTATGAAATAATACTTTAGAATTTACAAAGAGTAGCTTGTTTTCGTTTAAAGTGGGTGAAGCGAAGTCTGCCAGAGGAGTAATAAATTATACGTTGTGGGAATAGACAGCGTCCGTGAGAAGATAATATAGTATTTCAAAATAAACAAATGTAACCCTGGAGATAACTTGGATTACGATTAAGAATTCAAAAATATTGTATCGTGCTGCCGATAGAAAATAAGTGGTATCCTTGTATTAAAAATATACATGACACTATCAGTAAGTGGAGAATTTTTTGGGGAAATGATAAAAATTATAAAATAAATAGTCATTGATGATTATTTAAGAAGAAATGACAACATATATTAATAAATCCCAGGCAGACAAAGCCGGGCCGGTTCGCTAGTTATTAATAAACTTTATTAAAATTGACTATAAATAAAGTTAACTAAAATAATCATAATAGATTTTGAAGTAAATGAATAAAATATAAATAAAAATAAGCTAATTGATTCATTCTTATGCCTAAGTAAACATAATTTAAAATTGAATAAGTATAAAGTATTGATTGGTCTGTCTCGTGCGATGCTAATCATAGATTATAATAAATTACTTTTAATGCACTGGCAGTATCAAGATAAGTGTAATGATATCCTGTCCAGTCGTGACGAGGCGCTTATGAAAATTCCTCGATGCCTATCTTTGATTGATCTTTAATATCCTTTTAGCTTGTTCTCCTCGATCCCCGAGATTGAATCTACACATTTATTTTGCCCGTCAGGTAGGTCCGAGTGATAACAAGAAAAGTAGAGCAAACAAATTTGCCTAGACTTAAGTTACGTAATATTCAAAAAAAAAAAAAATAAGCGGGAATAAAATCAAAGACCCTTTTGTAACTCAAAATTAATTTTTTTTTTTCAGTTGTACCTAAGAATAACGCAATAGGATGAACGCGGTAGGATATAAATTTTCAGATAGTGTGTTTACAGTTTATTTTTTGCATTACTACATACAATCCTTCTTCTTTATCGGCCCGTACAATTCTACAGCTGGATATGAACCTCTCCCGTTGTACGAAGGATTAGTCTCAATACTTGCTTCACTCTTCGAGATTTGAAGCTGTTACTTTTTTATAGAAGAGGAATCAAACGAGCATGCAACTCACTTGATGGTATGTATCAACCGCCACCCATGAACAACTTCAAAACCAGGGGAACTGCAGGTAAGCTCATTTCTTGAAAGTTCCTAAGTCATATCTATTCAAAAAATCACCTGTGAAAAATCCTTTGGGTATTTTACATCTGACGTAAATGAGTTCGTTATACCGCTATCCATCCGAAACCATAAGATTTTTCTGCCATTTCCCATACACTAGACATAGAAAGTAATAACAAGCACCAGAATTTAAATTAAGCTTGAAGCATATAAAAATGTGGCCTAATATTGATGAAGATGACGACATAATCCAAGGAAAAATAGAAAAGAGCCGTGAAGGAAATGACCCAGTTGCTGAGTCATGCCATTATGGTTGTCAATTGTTGATTGTTATCATCAGAGCGGGCGTCGGGGGTGACTGCGATGCGTCTAACTCAATAACAGGCGACGGGGGACAAATTTACTCAAGATTAAAAGCGATGCCGCCTTAACGGATATTGAAATTTTACGAGCGTAAGCCCTTTTGAGATATTTTGGGAGCTCTGTTACATTTGTTTACCGTTGAAAGGTTTAAATTTCGAAAAGTTGTTCACGCGACAGTTTTACAATTTTGGTATAATTTATAAATAGTGTGAGTGCTCTGCTCCCGTTAGCTTCCTGTTCAAACAACTTTGTAATTGAAACGTCTTATTTACTAAAAGGTGTAAAGTGTAATAGAATTTAAGCAAAACTAGTTTTTATGGAGCTTAACGCGTATATTAACTTATTTTATATTCTCGACGTTTCGAGCACTTTACAGCACCCATGGTCACGGGGGCGACTGAGGTGTTCGACGTCCTAATGTCATAGTTAACCACGCCTACCTCCAGGTTAAAATTATCAATTTATGGTCCGATCTAATAGAATGGTCTGGATATTTGATGTACCGAGCTTTAAGTGACAGTAGCCTAATGGGTAAGGCTTCGAACTGCACACTTGAAAAGTTCGCAATTCGACTACCGTCGTGAATCACTTCTTTAGCTAGAATTTAAAGCTTACTTGGAGTGATTAACGGGACTATTGTTTGCTTTATGTATGTTCGCAGATTTTACGAAAACAGCTGAAAAATCAAAAAAGTTGACCACGAAGGATGGAGAAACAGATGATAGTTTTAATGTATATGTTTATACGACATTGCAGTTCTTACCTTGAACTTGTGCTATTCCTTATTCCACTTAAGAGAATAAACAAATTTACTTTAAAAAAGTCAAAACCGACCTTAAAAACCATAAAAGAATAAAATATTTATTGATTTAATATGTTTGCTATTTAATCGTTTCTGTGGTTGTTTACTATTTAATGATTTCTAATATTTGTTTTTATGTGACAGTCAGTGACAACCGGTGGAGTAGAGGTGTTATGGAGTGGAGACTGCGTGTAGGCAAACGTAGTGTGGGACGCCCCCTGTCCAGATGGAGCGACGATCTGCGCAATGTGGCTGGTAGAAACATCCAGTTTCGCCAGCTGGTAGACGAAGATCGGGCTAAGTGGCGCGACTTAGTAGACTCCTATGTTCAGCAGTGCACTGCCGCAGGCTGATGTTTGCGAACACTACATATTTAAATGAAACTAGTATTTACGGATTTTATCGAGTTTATTAACTCATTTTATATTCCTGACGTTTCGAGTACTTTACGGCACCGTTATTAATGATTTCTAGATAATAGCTCCAGAAATCGGGACTTTCATTTTACGATACACTGTGTCTTAGCACCGACCACAGCCCTTCGACCACCACTCCGAAGTTAGTACCGACTTCAGAAGCTATTATGTGGAAAATATTATATTTTCTTTTTTAGTTTTTGAAGCCGCTTTTTTTAAGAATGTTATCGTTGCAAAGCAAATACGAAGCCAATAGACCTCTTATTTGTTCAATTTAAATTTGGCTTGAGCTAAAGATAAAGATACTTTCTTTAATTTTATGTACGCACGCGGAACTCACAAGGTCCCGCAGGCGTTTGACATGTTTACGGATCCCGTATTTCATTGCGGAGGCTTTATTGCCCGGGGAGATCCGGGACGAAGATCGCATACATGAAATCACGTCTTGGTGCGGGTATTGTTTGCATTGACTACATACTTAAAATAATGATGTTAAAAATTACTTCGCCTATATCCGCTCAATAAAATAAAATGATGTGTCTTACCTAGTTTGAAGAGCACTTCCCGCCCTCCCTCAATTGTGTGCACTATACCCGTCACCACTAATCCCAGTACCACTACTTCCAACACCATTACAATAGGAAAACATACCACCGTCTATAATACGACGCTTGTTTCGTACTATAAATGGCAGACAACCCCGAGGCAGACCCAGAAATCGATGGCGGGATGAACTGGACTCCTTCATGGAAGACTGGTCCTCCATAGCACAGAACCGTGAATGGTGGAAAGAGGTTGGGGAGGCCTTTGCCCAGCAGTTGGATGTTATGGGCTGATAATATATGAACTGCCTCGTTGGTCTAGTGGTCGTAAACACGGTTGTTGATCATGAGGTCCTGGCTTTGAATCCCGGGTCGGGTCAAAATCCGTAGTCAAGAAGTTAGCGGTGTTTGACCCCCGTGCTTCGGAAAGCACGTTAAGCCGTAACGTAAAGGAATGGGTTTTACCTATAATATAGGATTGATATACCTCTATTATAGGTAAGATCCATTCCCAATCCCCATCTCACCTTGACGGCTCCGCGGCGCAGTGGCTTAAAAATTAGTTGCACCCCTAAAGGCCGCGGGTATGAATCCGCATGTTTTTGTATGATTTCAAAATTATTGTTCCGGGTCTGCATGTTTGTCCTTGTGCAATTTGTGTTTGTAAACTGAATCCACGATACAGGAGAAAATCCTAGTGTGAGGGAAACCTTTTTTTTAAAGATTTAAAATTAGTTTTTAAATCTTAATAATCATCTTTAAAAAAGATTAAAGATAATTATTTATCCGTGTATCTATGCACCATGAATTCCTAACACTTGGATTAGGGAATGGATTTTTTTACATCATCACCACACACTAACAACTTATACTAGCGATCCGCCCCGGCTTCGCAACTGATTTATGGATGTAGACAGCAGCGCCCCCTACCGGGTTCAATTGTGAATCTAAGCCATCCAGGAACCCACTCAAACACACACAAAAAAATTCATCAAAATCAGTAGAGCCATTTTCGAGTTTTAGCGAGACTAACCGACAGCAATTGATTTTTATATATAGATATAATATGAAAATTAAGGTATTTACTAATATGAAACTTCACTGCTAAAGTTTTGATATACATTGATAAACGAATCAAAATTCCGACATGTCTACAAAATGGTAATACAGCGGCACATATCTCGATTTTCTACTTACAAATGAATTATTAATACAAATGTAATTGATCCTGTGTGGGCGTGCTGTTAAAAGGAACAGGTCTCAGTGGGTGAATGGAATTAAGTAGTCGTGTGGTCAGAAGTGCAGGGACTACTGAGGTGGGTGGCTGGAAGTTTGTTTAACAAGGGACTTAAAAACGTCAATGATTGGTATGGAGCTATTCACCTATATTATCTGATCTTTTTTAATTATCCATCATTAAGCCTATCAGAAGCCCACTGCTTATCATAGATTGGCTTATAAGAAGGGTATTTGCCATAAAATCCTTGCTTGGCAGGCAGGTTGGCAACGTCAGTTTTTTATTATTTAACCTCTATTACCTTTTACGATAGTCACGGGAAGATATGGGGAAGTGGGATCCCTTACACCGAAACTACACGATTATCTAATCTTACTATATAATTTTATATCAATTTATATGTGCTTGATATACAAATCTAGTAGAATATATTGTGAAGCCAAAGCCAGGAGCCATTGAATACTAAATCGCTTAGCACTTCTACATTAATAATACTGGCTAACTTTGAAATAATATAAAAAAGCAGACAACGTGGTAGAGCCATGCTGCAGCTATATTAATAGTATAGTTGTACAACGAATGGGTCGGCTCGACCGGGGTAGGACCACGCTCTCACAGAATACCAGCGTAAAATAGCAGCTTAATGCTGCTGTGTTTCGTATGGTGAGTGTAGAGAACCGGAGACCCTTTTTACTGGAAAAGAGGCATTCTATCTTATTCCTCACGGCTGACAACGCATCTGCATTTTAATTCGCTAACGAGGATAGATGTAGATCTCTATGGGCCACAGCAACCACTTACCATCAGGTGGACTGTGTGCTCGTTTGTCACCCTTATTGTATAAAAATAAATACAAACAATAGTAATTGTTAGCACCACACTACAATTAACGATGCATTGCTAGACCTAGCCCTCTTTAAAGTTTCTGTTTTATAGGATTGATCCTAATTGTACATTTTACTAACGAATTGATGGTCTCAGTAACTCACGTTATCGCTTCTCTTAGTTCTCTAGTTATCGTCTTAGTGCTTTGGATTTTAAGACAAATAATCAGCTAGGTTACTTTTACGATATTGTAGTTAAAATTGGTTAGCATTTGTTTTAAATAACTTTTTAATTGATTAATGAGAAAGTCTTCATATCTGAATAACGAGAAAGGCCCATGACAGTGCCAGTGTAATTGTAATGGACCCGTGGGGTGAAGACCTAGTTATCATACAGGTCAAAATCTAGTTAGAACATCTGTCCCCCCACGCAGTTTTTGTCTGTTTATTTATGTTACAAACATATTAATTAACATATTTAAAAGTGTGCTAAGTTTCTTATAATATGATAAGAATAAGATTGTAAGATACGGGTGCCGTAAGAGGCGACAGAGGGAAATTAAAACAGAAGAATAGAATAGAATAGAATGACTTTTTATTCAATATTGATTATTACATAATACTTATTGAATGTTCATTTTTTTATTTACCACTGGTTCGGAAAATACCTCTGTCCTGGGAAGAACCAGCAAGAAACCCAGCGGGACTTTTTTTTTAAAATATTTCACTTTAAAATAATTTTTTTTTTACAATTTTTAAATGATTTTAATAGAACCAGCATGGTGGCGATCACCTCATTCCCAGGGGTTATTTTTATTAATGTATTTTTTGATATTATAGTAACCCTTTTTGTACAATTTTTCTTTAATAAAACTTGTTTATTGGCACACTTTGAACATGTTCTAGGATTTTTTTTGTAAAAATGTATACATTGCCCCATGAATGAATCACTGATTCTGTGGAGTCTAGTAACTGGCATTACAAGCTTATGTCTATATGAACTAAGTCTGTTTGCTAATTTAGATAGAAGATGGGCACAGCAGCATCTTCCTGATATCAACTCAAAATAATAGAAATAAGGGGTTGCCAACTCGCCTGCCAAGTGTGGGAACTGTGGCAAAATCCTCCCTATGAGGCAATCTATGGGGGAGGTTTTTCTTAAGCAGTCGACTTTAATAGGCTGTAATGGAAGAATAAAATATTTTGAGGTGTCACTTTTTATCGACAAAGGAAACCAAACAGTTCACGAAAGAGATTCTAACTGGAGATATGCTCATAAATACGAGTATACTTCAATAGTCGCAATAGTAGATCCTAAACATATACGGACATGTAACATTTGCGTAGGAAGCCAGATGAAGTGATGTAAAGGCCTCAGGGTACTCGTTTGGGAGCAATACAAGTGTAGTAAGTAAGTTTAGTAGTAGGAAGTTTCAACATCTGTTGCAGCTATACGTGCGATATTTATGTTTCTTTGTTGACCTATTTTATGATTGAAACAAATAAAATATCATTTCATTTGTTTATTTTTTCAACTTTATTTCATTCATCTTAAGGAAGTAGCAGCGAAGTTAATAGTCAGTATGATTTGTTTCACCATCCACGACATATTAAAATATGCCCAACCATTGCAACAATTTTTTTTTACAGGATAAGGGTGACAAATGAGCAAACAGTCCACCTGATGGTAAGTGGATGTTGTGGCCCATAGACATCTATATTTATCCTCGATTAAGAGTCAAAATGCATATGCGTTGTCACCCCTGAGGACTAAGATGGAATGCCACATTTCCAATAAAAGAGTCTCCGATTCTCTAAACTAACCATACTAAACACAGCAGCATTAAGCTGCTATTTTACGCTGGTATTCTGTGAGAGCGTGGTCCTTCCCCGGTCGAGCCGACCCATTCGTGCTACAACCATAATATAGCTGCGGCGTGGCTTTACCATGTATAACACTAAATAATAAAAGTAAATCAAAAAATGGAGGGTAGCGCAATAAGTTAATTTCACAAACTATTTAAAATATCAAAGAAATATTATTCAAAATACAGATTTTTGAGTGCGGATATACTGAAGATAAATAATTGAAAACAAAAAGTATTCCAGCCAGTGACAGCTAAATGAAAGCGAGTAATTCTCAGAGTAAACAGCGGATGGAACTGTAAAAAAACAGGGGCACGAGCATCAGAGCAAACATCTGTCGCGAAACGCGAGGCCGACGAAACTGTAGACGGAACGAACTGGCTTATTATTGCAATGGGATACAGTTGCTTTGTCCCCGACAGAGAGATACAGGCTGATCATCACAATAGCAGCACATTCATTTACTTTTTAAAAATAAAATTGAGTATATTGATGTTTGCGAAAATATTTCGTTTTGCAGGAAACAATCAGATTGATCTTGCGGAGTGCTTTTGAATACTAAAGGAAATTTTATTAAAGTGTCTAAATTACAAAAAAAAAAACGAACAAGTTTATTTGTAGAATAAAATAGAATTGAATCATTCGTATTAAATATAGATAACTAGTATACCTATTGTAAGTCATTTACCACTGGTTCCGAAAAAAACCTCTGTCTTGCGAAGAACCAGCAAGAAACTTTTTTTAAACATTAATTTACAATAAATGTTCATTTCCGATTCAAAATTGGTAACAATCGTTTTATGACAGCATGCACAACATGATAAATTCGCTTACTTTCTCAACAATAACGTATATGATATAGTACACTTCTCTAATAAGAATATTTTTTTGACATAACGTAATAAAGATAGATTGAAATTCGTATATTATGTAAATGTAAAACGTAAAAAAGAAACTGTTGTGGAATATAACATTAAATGAAACAAAAATCACTTCGGTGATTATAATGCTTCAGGCTTCTTTAAGATGCTTTAAAAACAATTTTGAGAGTAAACAGGGGTGCTTAAAAAGCTTTCAATTCTTTCTGATCTCCCCTAAATTGTAAGTTTTCCTATTTCACTTTGTTCCCTCCAATAAATTCGCTGAATTAATCAACATCCTGTACTTACAACGAGATTTTAACACTATTAAAAAGGGCGCTGGTGAAAAATGAGAAGTGAATTTGATTTTCATAATAGGTCAACTCTAGCTCGTGACTAATGGTGTTGAAACGGTTGTTTCTGATACACACAAATGTTATTTCGAGAGGCATCTGTCGGGTTTAGAAACTTGTTTTAAGTAAATACAATTTGCACGATCATTATTTACTCACTTGCATTATAATTATTTAAGTACTGAGCTATGATTTGAATATATTTACATGGTTAATGTTATTAATAACACATTTGTCAATGTTGAAGTATGTCAAGATAGATTAAAATGGAATTACAAAACAAAATTAAAGTAAAATCAATAGAGCATTTAAAGCAATAAACTTTTGGAAAGTTTTTTGAATGTAATGAACATTTTATGAACTATTAAAACGTAGTGATTACGAGTATAGTGTACTCTTTGGTAAGTATCTTTTTGTAATTGATAAAGGTAAGTCTCACACTAAGGCTGTTATTCAGAGACAATCTCGCGCTTAAATTTCAACTATATAATAATAAGTATACATAGTCAAACAAAGTATGGCGTAGACTCAAATTTTGATATTCTGGAGTTTGAAGTTAAACTCTAGATTGTCTCCAATTAATTAAGATACGGATGAGTAATGAGTAGCCTAAACAAATTGATCCAAGAAAGGTTTGGATCTGATAACCCATTGACTAACCATATTGATATACTATTACCACAAATTTAACTTTATATTATTCTTTATCAGTCAGTGACATTCCAAAGCTGGAAATGGGCAACACTGGGAAAGATAGAAATTTTCATAAATGCCACGCTTAGCAAGCTGATTGGCACCGGTCAAGGTATTTTAAATATGTATAATTTTAATGAATGCAATACAATACATATTTTATTACAATAAAATGCAATACATATTTTAGTTAACTATTTTAACTTATAGGAATATATAATATTATTATTACAAAACATAATCAGACGGTTAATGCGCGTTACTATTTTTTTATGTCAGAATCATAATAATAAATGCTACGTGTAATCATATTTGTATTGTGTATGGTGTCCGTTAATAATCGTTTTTTTTTTCATTTATATTTTTGCATTGAAAAAAAAACACAAAAATGTAACCCAAATTTAAAAATCGATTGTTCAGAAAAATATATAAAATCATGAAAATTGTGACGTAAGTTGTGCTAAGATTTTCAGGATAAATAAATTCAAGTGGCATAAATTTTATAAGCAATTTATTTAGTGGTGATTAATCACACGGAACATTATTGCACAGGCCTGGTGTGAAGGCCTTTTTATTTTTATTATACAATTAAATTATTTTGCGAATTGTTGCAAATACATAAAGAGATACTATGGCAAAGTAAATAAAGAAGACAAGACTGGGAGTTTCAACATTAACAAGAAAATATCTACACAAAAGAAAACCACGTTATGAAGTACACGTCTCATAAATTGAGATTAATTCATTGTTTAAAAATATAGCGCCATCATTTTCGCGCCGCAAAAATTCCACTACATTCTGTGAGCATTGCCTACTAAATCCTTCTGAACGTCATAATTATTTTTAAATGTTATAACATTATTTAGTGAGGATCGTTCGCGCCATTGTACGCTACAATATAGTCTGCGACCCACGGCCAGCCCGCGTGATTGTTCGCTCAGTGAATTTACTGCCTGAAGGGAGTCGGAGATTATTCAGAGCGAACTTTATTAAACTGTTTTTGTACGTATTTAATTTTATTAACAGACTTTTAAGCCGCCCCGGGTTCGCCTGGGTAAGAAAATTTAGATTTAAGATTATCAAAGACTATTTATTTTATAACTTTTTCATTTATGAAAAAAAATCCAAGTTTTTGATAATATATCCTAGACCTTTATCACGCCAGGCATTGCTCTCCACCTCTGTTCGTGAAGTTTTATTACAATCGGTTTAGCCATTCCGAAGATTAGCTCGGACAGACAGACGGACAATAATTTAAAAACGGTTATTTATTTATTTATTGACAAAAGGCGATAATTTGTTTCGATATTACAGACAGACACTTCAATTTTATTTATGTGTACATAATGGCTTTTCTCTTTTTAATGTTTTTTAATCTTTTTAATGAGTTACATTAAAAAGCTTTATGATGACCTGATGATGATGATGATGATTATAGACCTATTATAGGTGTATACCACGATTGGTTACTTTTCATAATTAATAGAATCAGGCGCTACTTAAACTAATAATAGAGAAAAATAAATTATTATTATTACCTCTAAGAGCACCTTCTTCCCTCCTACCATTTCGTGCACAGATACTGAAACCTCAAAACTACTCACTACTCGATATCGACTACACTAGGAAATACTACACATCGATAATACGACACGACGTGGTAATTAGCTAATTTACATATCTTCTTTTCTATATGAACATTATTCACACAGAAACAAACTAAAAAAAACACACACACACACACACACACACATGCACGCGCGCGCGCACACGTGGTAATTAGAAAGTTTTTTCTTCTTTTTTCATATTTATTATAACTAGACGAAAGCCCTAGATTAAAGTTTATCGACTAAATTGGCGATATATTAAGATTACCCTTTACCGACGAGCTGTTACGTTATGTTTATTTTAACTTGTTTTTGTATTCTACAATTGTATAGCGAAATGATATGCATAATGATTTCTTATATTTACGCGAACACTACTCATTGAATTAAACTACTTTTACGGATTATATCGCGTTTAATTAACTTATTTTATTAATTCCGACGTTTCGGGTGCTTTACAGCACCCATGGTCACGGGGGACTGAGGTGATTGACGTCCCAATGTCAAAGTTAATCCGGAGTACCTTCAGCTTTTTTAATTATTATTAATTTTGGTCCGATCTACGCAGAATGAACTAACTGTGTCTTGAAGTCTTGCAGTGGTATGCTTGGGTTTAGTTTTAATTTTATTAATTACAGGATCCCAAGCAGGTGGTAGTACCCAGCCTCCCTCTCTATTGAAATTAGGATGTTTTTTAATTTCAATAGCCTCACGTATCATCCTTGGCAGGAATCGATGTTCTTTCGCGAGAATCTATGGTTTATCAAATCTAATGTAATGGCGGGGGCCGTCTAGGATATGAGCACAAACTGCAGACTTCCCGGAACGTTGGTGCTTCACGTCAGCTATGTGTTCTTTTACGCGGGTTTTAATAGATCGTTTTGTTTGCCCTATATATGAGAGACCACATTCACAATCAAGCTTGTACACTCCTGCATCTTGTAGAGGAATATTGCACTTGACGGATGGTAAGAACTGACTAATCTTCTTCGGCGGCTTGAAGAATGTTCTTATAGAAGCTCGCTTCAAGATGTAGCCAATCTTGTCTGTGACACCTCTGACATATGGTAGTACAGCAGGCACACGCTCGACTGTGGCCGGCTTCACTCGATCACTGTGACGTAGGCGCGGGACCCGAAGCTTGTTGTCGTGCAGAACCTGCCTCTAACTCCATAGTCGTGCAGAACCTGCTTGACGTGCTGAAGCTCGGCGGCCAGGTGTTTGCTGTCACAGATCCCTCGTGCTCTCTGTAACAAAGATTTGCCCACAGTAGCCAACTGTGAAGCATGATGGTGGGATTCACCATTTAAATATCTGTTTGTATGGGTCTTTTTTCTATACACGGTGTGACCTATGGTGTTGTTAGGATTTCGAATGACTAATACATCTAGGAAAGCTAAAGAATTATTTGCCTCTTAGAACATCTTAATTCCATAAACTCTAAAATTCAATTTACTATGGAGTTAGAGGCAGGTTCTGCACGACAACAAGCTTCGGGTCCCGCGCCTACGTCACAGTGATCGAGTGAAGCCGGCCACAGTCGAGCGTGTGCCTGCTGTACTACCATATGTCAGAGGTGTCACAGACAAGATTGGCTACATCTTGAAGCGAGCTTCTATAAGAACATTCTTCAAGCCGCCGAAGAAGATTAGTCAGTTCTTACCATCCGTCAAGTGCAATATTCCTCTACAAGATGCAGGAGTGTACAAGCTTGATTGTGAATGTGGTCTCTCATATATAGGGCAAACAAAACGATCTATTAAAACCCGCGTAAAAGAACACATAGCTGACGTGAAGCACCAACGTTCCGGGAAGTCTGCAGTTTGTGCTCATATCCTAGACGGCCCCCGCCATTACATTAGATTTGATAAACCATAGATTCTCGCGAAAGAACATCGATTCCTGCCAAGGATGATACGTGAGGCTATTGAAATTAAAAAACATCCTAATTTCAATAGAGAGGGAGGCTGGGTACTACCACCTGCTTGGGATCCTGTAATTAATAAAATTAAAACTAAACCCAAGCATACCACTGCAAGACTTCAAGACACAGTTAGTTCATTCTGCGTAGATCGGACCAAAATTAATAATAATTAAAAAAGCTGAAGGTACTCCGGATTAACTTTGACATTGGGACGTCAATCACCTCAGTCCCCCGTGACCATGGGTGCTGTAAAGCACCCGAAACGTCGGAATTAATAAAATAAGTTAATTAAACGCGATATAATCCGTAAAAGTAGTTTAATTCGAAATGATATGCTTTTTTGTTTTGTACTACTCAGGCTGGAAGATGCTGACGACTGTAACACAGTTAATACTAATATGACCGTTAACGCTAACGCTTTTTTAATTTAAGATACATATTATACAAAAGCGTTATTTGTCAAACTGAGAGTCTAATAAATTATTATTATTATATTCAAGAATGCGCCAATTGTCACGTATGATTTGAAAGGTTTGCCTGCTCAACATGGTGAATATTAGGTAAACCCATACACCGGTACACCCACACTCACCCTAATGGGCAGATGGGTTGGTCTACGGAATCAATACCTCACACTCTTTTTTATTTATCTGTAACCTCGTTTGTTTATTAGCAGGGTGCATCGCGTTAAGCTGTGGTTGACAATAAATAAATGAATATAAAAATGTGCGTTTATATTCATTACTTTCGAATATGTAGGTACATCAATAGTGGAGGCATCGCATATCACGGTTTTGTTGCCTATTGAAGTAATGTCTTCTTAGAAATACTCATATTATTTATAAGAAATGAATTTTTTTTCTTCATTCTTACTGATTCTACTAAATCTATTTGTATGTTAATTTATTAAAACATTATTTGTGATAATTTAACTAAGATCATTTACATGTACACCATAAAACGTTGACGTTGCGATGACTAAATAGTTATGATTTTTACATTACAAAAACACGAATCGATTTGCCTCATAAATCAAGTTAAGGAGACCAATATATTGCCGTAGGTGGTTAGACCATTGTTGTGTGACAGACCTTGCGTGGCAGACTGTAGTGAAAGTGGAAGTTATGGAAGACGTGTTTGTGTCTGATTACTTACTACTAATTGTAAAGTGCGATCTAAACTGTGTAAGTTAACCATGTTTAAAGTAACCCAAGTTGACATCACCTAGCCTGCAACGAAGCACGGTAATATGGGGAGAGCGACATGAGGCACAGATAGCTAAGTACCATGACCTATGTAATAATAGTATGCGTGAGATTGATTTTCCTTCTGAGTTTACGGAGTGCAGCCGCGGAATATGTAGCTTGAATGAGCACAAAAAAGTACTAGATCGCTTGTATCAGAATATTATACATGCCCTTAGCGACGCGGCAAGTAAGTCTAGTAATACTCGTGGAGAAAGGGAGAGCAATAACAGGCATTTATGTGGGTAGAACAAGCATGTTTATGATGCTCACAAGCAGGCCAGGCTTAACTATCAAGTGTGGTTGCTAAATAATCGGCCTAAGTCTGGTAGAATCTTTGAGAAGATGTACGAATTGCGTAAAATATTAAAAAGTCAACTAAAATGGTGCCAACAAAATCAAGACCAACTTAAAATTGACGTTTTGGCCAAACATAGATCTGCTAAAAATTTTGATCATTTCTGGAAGGCAACAAGAAAGCTTGATGTTAAGTCTGGTTTGCCAACAAGTGTGGAGGGGGAGAATGAGCCTGCTTATATTGCAGAAATGTTTAGAGCTAATTTTAAAGTCAACTCACCACTGGGCCCCTTTGGTTCCTACTTTTAACAAGCCTTTGTGCCAGGGAAAAAATAAACTAGTGCATGTTACAGCAGAACAAGTGCGAAATGCACTAAAAATATGACAGGTGGCAAGTCTCTTGGACATGATGGCATTAGCGTTGAGCATCTTAAGCATGCTGGTGTTCACCTTCCGAGGGTTTTGGCTCTGTTTTTCACAATGTGTATCAGACATTCTTATTTACCACAAGAAATGTTAAAAACAATTGTGGTGCCCATTGTGAAGAATAGAACTGCTGACGTCTCGGATAAGATAAATTATCGTCCAATCTCATTGGCAACGACGATGGCTAAGGTGCTGGACGGTGTGCTTAATTCTTACCTTGAAAAAATAGCTAACCTACATAACGCACAGTTTGGGTTTCGGTCTCGGCTATCTACTGAGAGTGCAATTGTAAATCTAAAGCACACTGTCCAATACTATACTAACCGCGGGACACAGGTGTATGGCTGTTTTCTAGACCTGTCAACGGCGTTTGACTTAGTGTCTTACAACATATTCTGGGCAAAGCTGGAGGACAGGGGACTACCAGTTGAATTATTAAATATATTTAAGTTCTGGTATGCCAACCGGACAAATTGCGTAAAATGGGCCGACTCTCTCTCAGAAGAATATGTGTTGGAGAGTGGGGTAAGACAGGGAAGCTTGACGTCCATCACACTCTTCAACATATATATTAATGATCTCATTGTCACGTTGAGCAGTATGCGTGTCGGATGCCGTATTGACGGAGTAAACACCAACAATATAAATTACGCTGATGACAGTGCACTGCTCTGTCCAACTTCTTAGCGAGATGCTCAGAGTCTATGAGAAATATGCTGCTGAGCACGGACTCATATACAATGTAAAAAAGACAGAATGCATGGTGTTTAAGGCCGCTGGTACATGTCCCGATAAAGTCAATAACATTACCCTGAACGGCGTGAACATTCAACGTGTATCAAAATTTAAATATCTGGGACATATAATTACTGACGACCTTAAAGACGATGCTGATATAGAAAGGGAACGTAGGGCTCTCTCAGTAAGAGGTAATATGTTGGCTCGCAGATTCTATCGTTGTAGCGAAGACGTAAAGGTGACCCTTTATAAAGCGTATTGCCGAAACATGTACACGGGAAAATGTGGGCCAGCTATACGAAGAAGTCGTTGGACACCCTGCGAGTCCAATATAATAATGTGTTCAGGATGTTGTTGGGATTGCCTCGTTTCTGTAGTGCATCAGCGACGTTTGCAGAATACTAAGTTGACGGCTTTGCAGCCATTATCCGCAAAAACACCACGTCGCTGATATTTAGGGCGCGTGGCAGTCGCAATAGCATTTTGCAAAACTTAGCAGATAGGTACACGTCTCCGCTTTGGGCCTGCTTTGTGAGGAGGGTTATTTTAAAACACTGTTATTTAAATTAAATCCAAATGGACTTCATTTGATTATATTTTGATATTTTATTTTATTTTGATTGTATTTAATTTAATTTAATTTAATTTAGTTAACATTATTTGATTTCGATTGATTTTTATTTGATTTTTTGTTTTATTGTGTTTAATTTGATTTTATTTTGACATTACTATTATTAAATTTTTAGTTTGATTTTATTGTGACTTCATTTTGTGTTTAGATTTGATTTCAGTTTTACTAACCTAATCTAAGTCATACTAACAACTTATGGATCTTTGAAATCTGAAATAAAGAATTATTATTATTATTAATAATAATATATAGGTACTTATAACAAATAAATAAATTAAAAAGTGTTTATTTGCTACAAAAAATACAATGATAAAATTTAAATAGACAGCTTAATAGTTGTGACAAAACGGTATGTGACTCAGTTGTAACGGGAAACCCATTACTATACAAGGAATTAACCATACAGGGTCTTAGGCAAGTAATGAAACACGCGTATCTTAAAATAAAACTAACAATAATCTAAATAAAAAGTCTAAAACAGTGATTAAATATAACTAAATTAACAAAAAATATTACTATGTATTAGAGCCATACAGAGTCGGAGATTGTTGTTGGATCAGCCAATGCGGCTAAAATGTAAAAGTAAAGATGAATATCCTATATGAATCGTTTCATCAAGTTCAAGGCGACACAATAATGAAAACATAACAATTAGCGTCGGGTAATATACAATAACACGGTGATAATGGAGCGTGCAGACATGGCGGTATAGGATGGCCGCGGAACCGACTCGATTGTCACACGCGTGTGTTTACGTGCATTAGTGCACATGCGAGGGCTGAATCATTAGGATTACTAACTAACGTGCGTTCGAAGAGAAAGGTGAGAGATGTGGATTTAAACGTTCTGCATTATTCTTGGTTGAATTTTAATATTTTGAGGAATCCAGACGACCTTCCAAACTGTTACCGGAGACCCTTTTTACTAGAAACGAGGCATTCTCTCTTCATTATCTTAGTGCTCAGGGGTGACAACGCAGCTGCATTTTGACTCCTCATCGAGTATAAATGTAGATGTCTGTGCGGTCCATTTGCCATCAGATGATCTGTGTGCTCTTTTGTCACCCTTATTCCATTATTAAAAAAAACTATGATTGATGTATTGGATGCGAATTCCAACAAAATATTAAAACGCTTGTTTCCAAAGGTTGGCACGTGCCAGTTACGATTTATTTATTACTTTGCGCTTCCCACGGCTGCGCCCACAGTATTTTGTATATTGTATTCGACTCCCTATTTAAATTGAATGTTTTGTCATGTTTACACTAAACAACAAAAGCAGCTGCGTTGAAAATAAACGTGCAATGAGGCGCAACACACGGGGTCACTCGTAAAAATTTATATCTGAATTTTTAACTGGTCACATGGATTACGTAATTTTGTTATTTTTTTATTCTTCATATTTTTGGGACTTCTAATCATTTTTATAATTATATCAGCTCCATTGTAAGCTTATTTTTGATAGAAAACCACATCAACTGCTATGCATTGTCCATTACAGCCTATAAAAGTCCACTGCTGAACGTATACCTCACCCAAAGATTTCCTCTTAGAGGGAACTTTGCCACAGTTGCCACCATTGCCAGGCGGGTTGGTAACCCCAGTTTTTTTATGATATTGAGTTGTAATCAAAAAGATGCTGTTGCTGATCTCCTGCGTCAGTTTTCCTTTGTCGCCTATTACGACGCCCACGGAACAATATGGGTTAGCGAATATTCTTACAGCATCCATTACAGCCTATAAAAGTCCACTGCTGAACATAGGCCTCCCCCATAGCTTGCCTCATAGAGGGGCTCATCTATCTAATCAAGTTGCAACTACGCAAACTCTTCCCTCGATCAAAGGGCTAAATACTTGAGTCGGTGTATAGTAGCGGCGTAAAAGAATTTATGAAAACTCGTCCTCTCTATTTCTAACCATCCGGTACCTTATTTGTTTCTTATGTCTATTTATGTTCCTGATGGTAGCTTAATAATCTCAAAAAAAATGCTAGGCCTGTCATAACTACATCAACAATATTGAGCGCTATCTGCGAAGACAGGGTTTTGGATTAGTACTATCGCTAATGTCCCTGCCAAAATTGATAATTTTGGCTGATAATATCAACTTGTCAAAGACACAATTCGTGTTTGTTTAAATGTGAGCAGGGGGGTAAAATAGCTGCGTCATGAATAATAAAGTAATAATGAATGTTTTGAGTCTATGTAGATGTAGAGAACAAATGTACAAACTGTAGACGGAAAACTAAATAAAACTTCCATCGCAAATGCCGTTTCGCTCGTTAATAATAAATCAGAGTAACCGATACCTTGTGTTTTGCCATTTCGTTAAAGATTTTTTCATTTCATTTGAATGAGAAACATTCAAATATAACAGGAATTTCTATATATATATATCTAGAAATTCCTGTTATATTTGAATGTTTCTCCTCTTTGGATAGAGCTTATAGATAGATAGGAAAAATCTTATTTTTTCGTATGTATTATAACATCATATTTGATCTTATTTTTATCGTCCAACAAGTTTTCCAAATCAATCTGACTAAGGTTTCATAGTTTTAAATTACTTAAATAAAAATAATGTCTTCTTAAAAACAAAGTTGGCCACTAACACAATAATTCTGAAAATATTTGTCATTTTTGAATATAACTTGGAAACAAATTTTTTGCAAATAATAATAATACTAAGCTAAATGTGACAAACTATGCATTCAACATCTGATGTAACAATATCCAAATAAACGACGGCGTTACATTTTAAAGTCAATGACATGTTTGCAAAAACGCCGCTATTGGTTTTTCACAATAGAACACAAATAGGCAATACACACAAAGGGTTGGTGTCCGGTATATCGCTCCCCAAACTTTACTATGGGGCGTGATTCCCGGGGTCATCGGCTCCCTACGAGTACAATGGGGTCCACGAGGCACGGTGACTCTATTCACTTGAAACAGTGTTACAAGCAAATAAGTAGACTATTGGAAAAGAGAATTGCTAAGCACTGCTCCGATATTATATACCTTTTAGATATTACACGACATAAAAGTAAAATAAATCAAAATCATAAGTCGTCTTCATGATTCCAATATTAGACCATGTCCTAGATTACTACTTGGAACTTTTTACTAATTCATTCAGGTGGGACCGCGGGAAGAAACTAGTAAAACACACACATATATATAAGTTGTAGAGCCATACTGCAGCTATATTAATTGTATAGTAGTAGCACGAATGGGTCGGCTCGACCGGGGAAGGACCACGCTCTCACAGAATACCAGCGTAAAATAGCAGCTTAATGCTGCTGTGTTTCGTATGGTGAGTGTAGAGAACCGGAGCCCCTTTTTACTGGAAAAGAGGTATTCTATCTTAGATCTCACGGCTGACAACGAATCTGCATTTTGATTCGCAAACGAGGATAGATGTAGATGTCTATGGGCCGCAGCAACCACTTACTATCACGTGGACTGTGTACTCGCTTGTCACCCTTATCCTATAAAAAAATGCTGTTGCAACAAAAAATATATTTATTCATCATTGAAGAGCAAAGATGTTATACATTTCGACCTAGATTTCAGTTTTACATATTCGCTTAGACTTAGATGGTTTTCTTTAACTTTGATAAGATTTTTCTTCTTCTTTCTTTATTTTTAATAATTTCTTATATTTACGCGAACACTACACATTTAAATAAAACTAGTTTTATGGATTTTATCGCGTATATTAACTTATTTTATATTCCCGACGTTTCAGTACTTTACAGCACCCATTGTCACGAGGGGACTGAGGTATTTGACGTCCCAATGTCATAGTTAACCACGGTTACCTCCAGATTAAAAATTAAAGATTATTATATATATAAAACCCTCTCAGAAATGAGAGCAGGCCTGTGCCCAGCAGTGGGACGTATATAGGCTGTAACTTTACTTTTTTACTTTTATATAATATATATAATAATTTTTAATCTGGAGGTAACCGTGATTTACTATGACATTGGGACTTCAAATACCTCAGTCCCCTGTAACCATGGGTGCTGTAAAGTACTGAAACGTCGGAATATAAAATAAGTTAATATACGCGATAAAATCCGTAAAACTAGTTTTATTCTTTATTTTGTTAAATATATTTAAATAAAATAAGGACATAGTTATTACAAAACATCACAGCAGAAATTACAAATTTAAAACCTTCCACCGAACAAGACAATTTACAAAAAGGTATCGAAAAAGAAATGATTTAATTACCGCATGGGGAATACTTAAAATCAGATCCCTGTGAGGGGCCATAAAGAAACGCAATAAAAATAAAAGCCAGTCACCATTACGGCAAGGGTACGGCACACTGATAGGCGTGACTTGTGCGCCGTAACATTTGTCTGTTCACTCGCTTTTTGTACGTCAGTTGGACGTTTGCGTTTCGTTTCACAGTGTTTTAAAGCTTTTGGATGAATGGCTTTTGTGTCCGCTAAAATTTTTTGTATTTCTATCGGACGTTATTGCATTGAAAAAATGAAAGGATGCAAAATATTAAAATAAATTGGATTTTTTTTGTTACTGAAATTAAAATATCAGGTTCTGTGTAGTTTGTAAGAAAATAAAAATGGTAAGAATACATAATTTATAAAGTCTCTCGTATGTCACCCACAAGGTCAGGCAGAGACTACGGACTTCCATTTAGCACGATCCTGACACACTTCTCTCACTCCTTTCACATCCATATCACGCATGCACCATGCTCGTCGCTTAAAGGTACCCTTAATTTGGCTCATCTTCAATGTATCGCCAATTTAGTTCATAAACTTCATACCTAGCCGACTAAAAAAACTACTTGGTACGAAAATATTTTATACATAAATATCTACAAGGTTAAGTACCTTAAGAGGTAAGGGAAAAACATTAATTTCCACAATGAGACACTAATGAAATTGTTGATTGCAATTTTAAGTGCATCTTTACCAAGTTCTCATCGGTGAATCATTATTAATAAATACATGCATTTTGGAGAAATAAAATATTCCTTCCAGTAGAATAGTAGAATAGTGTGCCACAGTAAACATAGGCTCCGCGTATTTTGTCAATTTAAAAATATAAAAAGTGCAATTTCTGAACTAAACGTGTTATTATAGTTATACCAGGTATAAAGCAATAAGCACAATCAATATCTATCTCAAGTGTACATAAATAGCAAAGAAAACGACGAAATATTAAATGCAGTGATATTTTCGATTTTAACACCCGGATGAAGATATAATTGAAATTTGATGAACAGCAATGCCAAAGCGCCTACGCTTTTCTATTACAAAGGTTAGTGGAATAAATAAATACTATAATCTGACTGGAAAACCATTAATCCTACTATGTAAACAAAAATCAGCTGTTATTTTGATTTGAAATTTACACTGTTTTATCGACACTGACCCATACACTATAAAAGAGACAGTACAGCGACATCTGTTTTGGAGTAGTTAAAATAATCTAATGATCTGTTTTACCGACATAGAAATAATACAGCAGCAGCATAATATAGTTTTTACCGATATTAAGCAACAAAGAAAAACTGACTTACATAATCAACTGGGTAAAGCAATAAAATAACAAAGCAATAACAGTATTATCAAATCAACATAAATACATCCAGAGCGAAGCACTAAAATATTCTGTGTTAAATTTGATTTCCTTATTAAATATAACAGCGACATCTATCTACAAAAAACTTTACAGTCTATAAAAATCTAATAATTATCACAATTTCACAATGCTGAGCAACAAAACAACGAAAGTGCAACAAACAAATTCAAAAGCCGTTCGAAAGATGTCGCCAATGGTAACATGTGAAATATGTAAACAAAAAACTGAATCAAAAAAAGCATTACTTTGTTCACGATGCAATAAATATTTTGAATTCGATTGCACTGGCTACTCTGAAAAACTATACTTGTTAAAAGACGTAGACTCGAGAAAGAGATGGAAGTGCAAAATATGTAAAGAAAACTCAAAGGCAAGTGATACAGAGCCCTCTTTTGTAACAACGAGGAAAAAACCATTTACGCCAGAAATTGCCAAAAAAAACTCACCCGTCGTCATGCAAACGCCAATACAGTCGACACCAAAAAAAGCATCATGCCATTCTGAAGACTCACATGTACTGACCCAACATAATACATCTTTGGATAACTCACCTTCAACGTCAGACCAACTACTCTCAAGAAGTATGTATTGCACAGTTACAAACGCAATCGATGTTCAAGAATTAAAAGAAACTATTAACGAATTACAATTAGAGTTAGCTAGCACACAGAAGGAATTGGAAAGCTATATATTAGAAAATAACGCACTTCGAAGTCAAAACTCTAAACTTCTCAAGGAAAATAAAGTCTTAAAAACGCTGTGCCAATCTCCAATACAAGACAATAGTATAATAAAAAGCGCCAAGAAAAAATCTAAGCCGTCTACGTCTACGCAAATAACTAAAGACAGTTTACTCTCGCCATCCAGTTTACTTACACAGCGGCATTTTATTACCGATGATCAGTTGAACCTGCAACGGCAAATCACGGAGTTTCAACAAAAATTGAGCGATGTGCAAATAGAAATCGAAACCTCAATAAACATATTCACAAGTTGAAAATGAAATTGCAAGACACGAATTCATCGCGTTCACAACCTCTATTAAATTGACCCTACACCGGCTAAAAAACGATAACAGAAAAGAATATTTATCTACGGATCACAACAGTGTGTCGGCTATCCTCGGCCCTAATTCGATCAAGAGAAAATACGTCGTATGAAAATATACTTTCACATCTCAAACGAAGCCTAATGCTCTGACTATAGATATTTTAAGACTGTCATAATGTTGATTTAACGCCCAATGATAAATTAATATTATGTATTGGTGAAAATGACTACGATAAAAAAATATTGTTATCCCAACTTCGGAAATTCTTAAATACTTTTAAAAATAATGACATACTCTTATTAAATGTATTTAAAAATAAGTATATTAATATATATGACTTAAATAATAGTATAAAAAAACATGTAATGAATTTAAAAGGTGCCATTTTGTGACATGTATAAATGAAACTATGTTTGACATGTGTAATTCAATTAATTTTCTTATTGACTATATTGACTACAAAAAAATGTATCTTGATGTACGTGAAATAAAAAAGTTGATAGGACGTGACAATAATCCAATTACACAAAAAAGCGGCGTTAACATATATCCTAAAGGAACGATTCCTTATTATTTTAAGCGTCAATCCACATTTGAAACTACTGCTAAAACAGAGGTAAAAAAACCCAAACCCAAACATCTTATTACTGACTTCTTCCTATAGACGATAAAAGAGTTTTTTCGAGTCTCTAACATATAAATCATTTACAATCATGCATCAGAATATAGCGAGCATACTTGCAAAGAAAGACTTACTGGAACTCACGCTGGAGGAATTGCGTTATTCAAATATAAATCCAGACGTATTGTGTTTGTCTGAAACATTCCTGACATACAATCACAATAAATACGTAAATATTGCCCAATATGAATTAGTATCAACTTTCTGTAGAGATCAACAAAGAGGCGGAACTTGTATTTTAATCAAACAAGGATTAATTTACGAAGAATTAAACTTTACACAATCACATAACGCAAAAGACATTTGAAGCTTGTGGTATTAACATCCTGTCACTAAAATTACTTATAATTTGTGTTTACAGAATCCCCAACTCTGACCCGAACTTGTTTTTAGAAAAATTAGACATGGTTTTACATGAAGTCAATAGGCGGTATAAAAAAGACACGAAGATTGTAATTACAGGTGACTTTAATATTAATACGTTAAGACCAGGAAAAATTAGTAGTTATTTATCAGATTTATGCAACAACTACAATTTAAAATACATTAATACTCCAACTCGTAAAGGATCTTGCATAGATCATATTTTGAGCAATATTAAAGACGCTTCAACTACCTTATTACCACTCCATTTATCTGACCATGACACAGCTCAGCTATTAACTTTTCCCATAAAGAAACCAACAATTACACCCAAGTCACATTTTATTTATAAACGAGACTATTGCCTTGAAAATATAAAAAAGTTCAAAAAATGTATTAATAACTTATCATGGTCTGAAGTCTACGAGGAGCTTGACACAAATATGTCATTTACAAAGTTCCACGATATGTTCTGTTTATTTTATAATTTATGTTTTCCGAACATAAAAATCCAAATAAGCAACGTTAATTTTAAAAAACAAAAATGGATAAGCCGTGGACTAAAAATAAGTTGCAAAACCAAAAGATATCTACGCTTCAAATATTACAATAATAAGACATTAGTAAATAAAGAAAAGTACATGGCTTACTCCAAATTATTGAAAAATGCATTAATAACTCACAAAGAAATACAAACATCAAAATTATAAATCGAAGTAAAAATAAATGTAAAGCAACATGGTCAGTTATAAAAAATGAAATAACGAATATAAAAATTGATGACGATATTGCTGAATTAAATTTAAAAAATGAAACACTAACAAATCCTGTCGATATAGCTACTGCCTTCAACGATTACTACATTAAAATGACTGACACTATTTCAATTAACACTGCAAAATTTAAGCATAAAGGGACAACACTAATCAACTCAATGTACTTACAACCTATGACAGTGAAAGAAGTAAAAAAGGAAATTATGAGTCTAAATAACACTAAATCGGAAGGATATGATAGTATATCCACTAATATATTAAAAACGTGCGTCACCGAGATAGTCGATATCCTTACATATCTTATAAACTTGTCTTTTTCTGCAGGTATATTTCCAGATAAGTTAAAACTATCTCTAGTGAAACCACTGTACAAAAAGGGGGATAAAAAAAATCCAGCTAACTATCGCCCTATCACATTAATACCAATTCTATCAAAGTTATTTGAAAAGTGCATGTTAAAAAGGCTTATGAGTTTTTGCTCTAAATATAATATTATAAGAAAGGAACAATTTGGCTTCCAGAGAGAAAAATCAACGACCTTAGCAATATTTAACCTAATAAATAAAATACTGACCAGCCTAAATAAAAATTATCTGACTACTGGACTCTTTATTGACTTGTCAAAGGCATTCGATTTTGTTGCTCACAAAACTCTTCTGAGCAAACTGGAATCTCTCGGAATCAGAGGACCCCCATTATCATGGATAACGTCTTATTTAAGTGGGCGTCAACAAAAGGTTGTTATCAATAAAATAATTAATAATGAAATGAGTTCTGTTTCGTCGGAATATAGAGAAGGCAACTCTGGCGTCCCACAAGGAAGTGTACTAGGACCCATTCTATTTATACTTTACATTAATGATATAACAGAAGTAACAAAACATCAATGTACTTTATATGCTGACGATATATCCATAATTGTTACATCTAATAAATCTAAAAATAATGACATTAATAATACTATTGACATAATAATCGAATGGCTTAAAGCAAATAATTTAAATATCAATCTTGACAAATCATATTATATACAATTCAATAAATCAAAACATAAACAATACAATTTTAATCTAAATGTTACAAAGATAAATAAAGTACAACAATTGAAATTCTTAGGTATTACTATAGACGAGGATTTGAGCTGGAAAATACATATAGACCATTTGTGTAACAGAATCAACCAGTTTGTATATGTTTTAAACGTGTCAGAACGTAACCGACAAAAAGACCGCTATTATGTCCTATCGAGCTTACATAGAATCGATTTTGCGTTACGGCATCCTACTATGGGGCAATAGTACGAACAAAAATAAAGCATTTATAGCCCAAAAAAAATGCATAAGAGCAATATGTGGAGTTTTACCTAACGTGTCCTGTAAACCACTGTATAAAAATCTAGGATTATTGCCACTACCATCACTTTACATTTATGAAGTTGCGGTTTTTGTACACAAAAATACAGAATTATTTAATAAAGTAAATAATTTTAGATTGAGAGATCCTCACAGAATGATATATAATGACATTCCAAGGTCGGATAAGTATGCAAAAAGTTGCCTCTGTATGTGTGTCAAAATTTATAACAAGATTCCTAGAGTAATTAAAATGCTCAATATCAATATGTTTAAACACAGGTTGTACATATGGCTAAGTCAGAATAACTTTTACAGCATTGATTCGTTTCTCTGTACCATAAATTAATATAGCTATAAAATTTTAATTTATTCAATTTTTATTCGTAATTTTAATGTAATTTTATTCGTAATAGTATGGATTGACATGTACATAATTTAATTATGACATTCTTCATTCAATATATTATTTGCATGCTATTTTCATTATGGCGAAACATATGGTCTCTGTCAAAATTGTACCAGCTTATAATACTGTGTTTCTAAGCAAATAAATAAATTATTATTATTATTATTTTTATTCAACGAAACAAATGTGAAATACGCTAAGTGATTAATAAAATTACAGTGCACCTGATGGTAAGTGGCTTCTGCAGTCTATTGACACCTGTAGCCAACGTCAAACAAAGAAGGCCAAAGATGCGTTGCCATCTCTGAGGACTGAGATATATCTAATGCCTCACTGTAATTATAAGTACTGGCTCACTATACTCTTCAGATCGGAATAGGTAAGAAGAAATAGGTAAGAAGGTAGTACCTACCCAGAATAGAATAGAAAAGAATATTTTTTATTAAATATAGATAGATTACACGGAATTCTTATTGAAAGTCATTTTTTACTTATATCATGGGTTCGGAAAAAACTATATCCTGGAAGAAGCAGCAAGAAACCAAGCGGAACTTTTTTTCAAATTACAAACGAGCAGATGGACTTCTAGGCAGAAAAGGAGCCCTAGAGTCTAGTAGTAAGCTTCTCAGAAGTAAGACGATGTATGCGCCAAGCAATGAAACGTATATATGACTGGTAACGTCAACTTTTACACATTTCTATATCAATTACACTCCTTATTTTCTACTTAGTACAAGCTTTTGCCTTTATTGAATTACTTCGGCAGCTATAGCGGAACTTAAACCATCGCAATCAAATTTTTATAGTAAGAATCAATTATAAAATGACTTAAAACGCATTAAAGGATCAACCAAGTCATAACTTAAAGCCTGCGATTGTATCACAAAGGGAGTTTTATAGCCCTGATTTTTATTACCACTCAAAACAACTGTGGTGTAATAAACACAAAATATTTCTGTGAACGATTACGAGAGTATTATTTTGTTTCATTTTGTCTGTGATGTGGTGTCGTATATTTATTGGATTTCTTGGAAGCTTTCAAATGTTGATGTATATTTCTTTTAATATTGATATATTTGGCTAAATGGGTTTTCCGATCTGGCTAAATATTTAGGAAGAGTTACTAAATTATGTTATACAATTATTTTGCTGATGGTTACAATCTTTACACCGATGCGGGAGATAATTCAAAACATAAACAACTTCATCCTACGAGTAGAAGTAATCGTAGACTTCAAAATGTATATGGTTGAGTCTTCAAAGTTATAGATGTTAGTATTTAAAAAAAATGTTTTTTGTTTCTCACTGATTGACTTTAAGGTCATCAATGATAATAAAGTTGAAGAAAATAGGTGCGACTCCAGAGGTACACGTTACAAACTTTCCAGTAGAAAGTGACAAAAATAGGTAACCTGGAATGTAAAATAAAAAATAGGAATACTTGTAATATTTTTAATTTCCCTCTGTCACCTCTTTCGACACCTACGGCGTGATATGGGTTAGTAGATATTCTTGCACCGCTATTATACGCCGGTCTATTATACCTATATGTTACATCATTTATTTATGCACGAAAACATAAACATGCAGAAGAATAGACGAACAAAACAGGAATCAGACTATTCTATCGTTTTTTTTATAGAATAGCGAGCACAAAGTCCATTTGATGGTAAGTGGATGCTGTGGCCCATAGACATCTGAGGACTAAGATGGAATGCCTAGTTTCCAGTAAAAATGGTATCTGGTTCTCGACACTAAAATGACGACTCACCAAAAATGTACTAACATCTTCAATAAGTACAAACGTGTTCAGAGGCTTAGTATTTTAGAATGTATCACCTAATAAACTACGTGTGGCAGCTAAATGAAAACCGTCAACAGATTTCCAGTTAGAACCGGTGGAATTGAACACATTTGCTTTTAAATTGGTAATATCAACATGCCTCAGCTAATGACTCTATCGAACGTGGGGCCCATACTTGTACGGGGGCCCGCCTTCTCAGATCGTTCCGGCGAGAGCTTGTTTTCATTTTACTATCTAAATAGGCCTTCGGTATAATTAAGAATGAATTTAATTACCGTTGAGCGCATTTGTCCCCATATTTTATCTATGTCCCATAAATGCAAACTGTATTGCATCCAATTTGAATTCCTATTAGTTAAATTGCTACTGACCGAAGAGTTTCATGTTAAATACGTGTTTTGATTATATATTTTACTGGCGACCGCCCGGAATTTTGACATGTTCTTATCAAATTCAATGAAAAACGTTTTAATAAAGATTTACTTTGTTTATGAGAAGAAAAAAAAAACAAGTTTTGATAGAGTGCTTATAAGACGAAGAAACAATCTTGAGAATTCTGTGATTCTATTTCTCAGATCTTCATACTTTTAAAATAGTGTGTTGAAGGATAAGCTATTGATAAAGAGAATTAATATATATGTACATTACGCCACGCCTGTAATCTCTGAGCGGGTAAGCAGAGTCCAAAGAACAGTGAGCTAGTCTGCCAACGTTTAGCCAAAAAATATGGGTATATATAACACATTTATGAAAGAATCGATAGGTAGCTAGCCCATCGCTCACACAATTCCAACCCCAATATTCTAGGCAAGTACACAGTTGGGACTTTTTTATATGTGTTCCACATAAACATGGAACCTACAAATCCCAGACCAACATGTGGCAAATATTTCATACATTTATTTTGTGCCATTTGCTGTAGAGACTATCGGTCCGTGGGGTCCACGTGCGATGAAGTTCTTAAAGGAACTCCATCCGCGGCTGGTTGTTGCTGCTGGTGATAAGAGGGCTGGCTCTTTTCTCGCTCAAAGGCTAAGTATAGCCATTCAGCGGGGAAACGCAGCCAGCGTTCTTGGCACGATACCGCGTGGAGTAGGACTGTTTGATAATTAAATTACTAGTTTTAGTTTTTTTTTCTTTTAATTATAGTTTTTAATATTGTATATAATAAAATATTGTATATTGTGTTATGTAAATAAATTTTAAATATGATTAATATATTACATTTATTTAAAAATAGTGACCCGACCCCGGCTTCACCTGGATAGTATAATTAAATAAAGTATAAGTAAAAAAGTATAATTTTAAGTTAATCAAAAACCATTTACTTTATAAATTTTTTTTTCAAAAAAAATTCACGTAATAAAATATAGCCTAGATCCCTCCTCTATCTGTTCGTAAAGTTTCATTGCAATTGGTCTAGCCATTCCGAATATTAGCCCGGACAGACAGACAGACAAAAATTTTAAAAATGGTTATTTATGTCTTAATAGCATGCGAATAATCCCTCGAACTTAATATAAGCTTGTTATTTCAGTATTACAGACAAACATTTATACTTATAGATAAGATGCTTAATTTCAATTTACTTTGTTTTTGTATGGTTTTTGTACATAATTTTAAAAGAGACAAGCCATAAAGAAAATCAATTTCCAGATAAAGGGATTTAAAAAGTAACTACACATAATCATAAATAACCAGTTTTACGAACAAACCGTATAATGTTAGCCGCAAATACAAAGGGTTAATTAACAGCAAACAAAACACGTGGGTATGAGCACTCAATTAAAGCCAACCCACGTGCAACCGAAACTTTTGGTCCGAGCATTAGACTTTGGACATTGAATGAAATCGATGTATACTTTCTAATTGTTTCCGCTTTTTTATTAATTAAATACTTTGTTTTGCAATGACTGTAAAATATTATTGTGGAATGAGGGCTAATAATCTTCCGTACAGCAGATGTCGCTAGTTAAAACTAAGGTGAAATTTTTGTTATACAATGTCATATAATTGAGAAGTTGCGTTTTGAATAAAAGTTTGTCGGTTTCTAGAGTATTATATTATATTTACACAAAACAATGCATCAGTGGTTTGCTTCATATTTTTCACATTTTTAACACTCTTTTTTTTAATTTTTCTACTTTTAGGAATATCCGTAGTATGGTTTATCCATTTTTAATACAAGTAATAAAAAATATAACTAATATTTTAGGAAAAACATTAAATCTCTACACTTTTCTAACAAATTAACTTCACTATGAAATCTGTCAAATATTTCACCTCATTCGTAAGTGGCGCCGCCCTGATGACAGAAAAGTCGTGGATGCCGTCATTAGTACTTTTGTTATGATAAGTGATGATGATTTATTTGTACTTTTAACTGTCGCGAAGACTCTTAGAATATATTAAAATTGAATAATTTTATTCAATACTAGCTGATACCTGCGACTTCGTCCGTGTGGCTTGATATATTAACAAAGTTTTCGTATGTGCGAAGGAAAAAAAGATCGCAAGCAAAAATATACCTTGCTTACAAAATTTCTTTGTAAACAATGTTATTTTTTGCTCCGTTTGTAGCTAAAATATATAAATTATCTGGGTTAGTAACGCGAGAGCAAGCGACGTACAGTTGACCGTGTGAAAAACAGCTAGTTCTTATATCGATACCAAACTATGGGAAACGACGGAGGGCAATTGATCTAGGTACAACTGAACAGCATCGGGTCACTCGCGCAAATAATGCGCGGCTGGCCCTAACTTTATTATGAGGCAGAAGTAGAAGAGACTTCTCCTCTCCTACGCATGCACGCTACACCGTTTGCCCCACTTCTCCGCGACAAGAAAACATACATCACTGAACACGTAGTGTTCTTTAAATAAAAATCGTTGTTTCTTAAAACTTTAATAACTTTATATTAAATGAAGATATCGCAATAATAATTTTTTAGATAAGGGCCAAGTGTCTAAGAAATAAAACTTAGAAAGCCTAATTGAAATCTATAGGCTCCTAATCTAGTAGGTTTTTCTGTGAAGCGCGCACAACTGCAAACCTCTATCATTTTATTTATATGGATAGATTATAAGTAATACTTATTTCAAGTTATTCTTTAACCACTGGTTCAGAAAAACCTCTGTCCAGGGAAGATCCAGTAAGAAACCCAGCGGGACACTTTTTTTAAATCATAAATTATAATAGTTTACATGTAGTATAATTGAATTACATTATACACATTAGAAACAACACATTAGCTATAATCTTATTCCCAGGGGCTATTGTCGGTCAAGTATTGTTTAATAAATACATATATTAAGGGAAGAATTCCGGTGATTAGTCATACAGGTCTTTCGTAGTACTAACACCAGGTGTCACAAATTAAAATGGTTACACCTCAAATAGTTATAATTAAGGTAATGTAAGCTTGTGAGAGCAAATTAAAATAAAAGATAATAATCCTTGAATTTCTTACTTTCCCAACTAATCAGAATGCAAATCTAGCTCCAACGAAAATGCCTATGATGTGAATCCATGCCTTATTTGGTGGATTAGTATCGTTTGCTGTTCTACTCCCGCACCTGATCTCTCTCCGGTCTTGTCGGATTGCCGTCTCATCGGACTGACCAAAGGAATAATAATAATAATGTCCTCCAGACCGAATTTCGGTCACGGCGGCCAGCCTCAACGGAGACTAGCCCTCTGCGCAGGACAGGATTATAGTGCCCAAGTGTATGCGCAAGCACAGGTGCACTCTCTCTATTCTCTCACTCTCATAGTCCAATGGGACGGTAAACCGACACAACTGGAGAGAGATCAGGTGTAGGACCAACAACTTTACGTGTTTTCCGAGGCACGGTGGTGAGACAGCCCCAACTTCCTGACTCCGGGCAGCTACTGAGAATTTCTTGATGGAAAAGCTCAATAACTGATTTTTTTTGCCCGACCCGGGATTCGAACCCAGGACCTCATGATCACCAGTCGCACTACTAGAACCACTAGACCAACAAGGCAGTCAGTTTTTTATGTGCCGAAGGAATAGAGAGTGCGCTTGTACTTGTGCACTAACTCGTGCACTATAATCCTGCCCTGCGCAGATGGCTAGTCTCCGGTAGACTAGCCGCCCGCATTCGGTCAATTCGGTCTGGAGCGACATTATATTATTTGCCTCATACATACTCATTTTAATGTCATTTAATGAATTCTAATTTTAAAAAATTTGAAAGCATTTATTTTTTTATTTGTTTATAAGTTCCATAAGTAAGTAAGTAAGCAAGTAACATAATATTAAACGATAATGATTTTTTGATAATTATTTACGCGAACACTAAACATAAAAATAAAACTAGTTTTTATGGATTTTATCGCGTATATTAACTTATTTTATATTCCCGACGTTTCGAGCACTTTACAGCACCCATGGTCACGGGGGTTAATATACGCGATAAAATCCGTAAAAACTAGTTTCATTTAAATAATATTTTTATTTTTTTTATACATATTACTTTTTCCATTTAAAGAAACAATGGAATTTCACCACGTCTAACAATAATTGCAAGGTTTATAATATGATGCCATGCTCTGCATTGTTCTTTTAACCAAAACAAAACAATTGATCTTATTATATGTAACGTGTAACCAAAGCTATAGGGTTTAGACAACACCCCCTCCTCGCGTTCGCCTACTTCCGGGTACTCAATAGGGCGTGAAATGGCGCAATAAAACTTTCTTTTATTTATTTTGTGTCAATTTTTAGGGACATTTGACTTTTTTTTTTAAATTGGCATTGTAATATTATCTGTTACAGTCACAACCAACAATAACATATCACCTGTCATACAGTTCACCGCTGATCGTAGGCCTCCGCCATAGATTGCCGCATAGGGAAAATATTTGCCATAGTTGCCACGCTTGGCAGGCGGTTTGAAAAACACAGATTTTTAATTTTATTTGTCATTAGGAAGATGCTTCTACTCATCTATTGGTTTGTCTCCCTCTGTCGCCTCTTACGACACTCACGGGACGTTATGAGGTAGTGTATATTCTTACACCGTTACTACATGGGTTATATCATTGTTCTTTTATGCTTTAAGCTAGAAGGAAAAGACTAAACTGATTATGTTATAACATTGAAAACAAATCAACGTTTCCCCATAACAAATTAAATAAAGTAATAGATTTTGTAATAGATTTTGTGAATACCAAATACTGTCATTATGGATTATTTTTAAATTTGCTACTATTTACGAGAAATTCAATTGAAAAAATTTTGGCGCATACATAATTTTTATTCCGCGAAAACACGGCCGTCCATCTCAATCCGACTCGCACTTCATGCATACATTTGTTTCCCCTTGTTTCGCCATTCACTGAATGCTGATTAGCAATCAGTCACAATCGCTCCGTTGAGACGAGGGCTTTGAACTCGCTCTTAAGGCAAACGCTTATCACTATATTTGTTTGTCGTAACTCGTAACTCAGTTGTAACGCAGATTTTTTTTTTATAGATTAAGGGCGACAAACGAGCACACAGTCCACCTGATGGTAAGTAGATGCTGTGGCCCATAGACATCTACATTGATCCTCGAGTAACAATAATAATGCAGATACTTTGTCAGCTCTGAGAACTAAGATGTAATGCTTCGTTTTCAGTAAAAAGGGTCTCCGGTTCTCTACACTCACCATACGAAACACATTAAGTAAGTTGCTATTTTAAGTTGGTATTCTGTGAGCGTGATCCTACTTCGGTCGAGCCGATCCATTCGTGCTGTAACCATTACATAGCTGCAGCATGGCTCTACCACGTATTACGCTTACCAACTATAAAGGGTTCTCGAATACAAAATATTTATATAATACTTTAGATTCATATACCCACTGCATATCATTTCATTCCAAGACGATTCTACTTATTACCTAGTCTTAATGATATTTAAATATATAACGTATTTAAAGAGTTCCGTTCCGCAAACCACGTGTGTTTCCTCACTAACACTAACTTCGCTACGACCCAACAATACTATGCGCATAAATTACGTAGAGATGTGAGCTCAAGTGACGAGCGATAGCGGGTCCGGAATACCAACGATGTGTTTTTGGTTTTTATTCGAAGCAAACAACTTGAGACGCTTTCAAATTTCCAACTTCACAGGGAATAATATAATAGTCCTTAAACTAGTGCAGGGAATAATATAAGTATTGAATTTGACACAATACTAATAAGTGATTATAATATGAGTGCATGTAACCTATATGCGCGTTTGAAGTAAAACTTCTTAGTAATTATTTATGTGATGTATTCATTGTTATTTATTTATTATATCTGCTTTATTAATATTTTTCCCATATTCCGTATAATTTATCATGCCACAAAATGCCGAATACACTTAAGTTTAACCAAATACACTCAACTGCACCTAAACCTAGGTGTAACCGCCGGTTAGTGTAGTGGCGGTGTAAGAATAACCACCAGCCAATATCATCCTGTGGGTGTAGTGAGAGGTGACACAGAGTGGAAACTAGGAAATGGGCAGCAGCATCTTCCTAATCTATACAAATAAATAAAATTAAAGTGTCTGTTTGTAATATCAAAAAAACAACTTTTTACTAAATACATATGAAAGTATATACGGTACTAATAACAAAAACCATTTTATTTAATTACCCACTTGAATGAAATTAAATAATATATCCGTATTATTTAATTTCATTCAAGTGGGTAAGAAAGATATTTGTATAAATACATTGGTATCCTAAGGCAAAAACCAATTGTTTGCTTCCGCCAGCCGCTCGAAGTCGAGCCACAACCTACCAAATACTGTGATAGCTCGAGGGACCGTGGCGTTTCTTCGTAATTCCTCTCCTCCGTTCCGAACACTGCATCTAACGAATTGCCTTCATTTGTCTCGTCAAGTGTCGACTGCATTTAATTTGTTCAACGTTCCACAGCTCCTCAGCTCCTACAGTAGCGAAGGCATGGAGTGCACTCTACACGTTGTAGGGATAAAAATCCGCTGAGCGGAGACATTGCAACCATTGATTAATGTGAAAACTTTTGTAAATGATAAAGGAACGACCTATGTATTATAAATAAAATATAAAATGAGAGAATATATATGTTTTCCTTTTTTTTTAAATTAAAATTGCAAAGGCTCGGTCACTTAAGATAAAGGAGGAGAAGAGACAATAGACAGCCCCTGAAATATTATGTGGGATTTAGGTGTAGTTTCAAGAATAAGATAAGTTATAAGCAAGTTTTTTTATAGAATAAGGGTTGACAAACGAGCACAGTCCATCTGATGGTAAGTGGATGCTGCGGCACATAGACATCTACATTGATCCTCGATTAAAAATCAAAATGCAGATTCACTTTAACCCCTGAGGGCTGCCTGAATGCCTCGTTTCCATTAAAAAGGGTCCAGATATCTACACTCGCCTTACGAAACACAGTAGCATTAAGCTGCTATTTTACGCTGGTATTCTGTGAGAGCGTAGTCCTTCACCGATTGAGACGACCCAATTGTGCTACAGCCAAAACATAGCTGAAGAGTGGCTCTGCCACGTATTAAACTATAGGTATGGTTTAACATGAGAAATTTTTGGAGACATTTTAAAGCGTTGAACTAGCTGGCCAGAAATAAAAACCATATGTAATTATCTTTAACACTAATAAAGTTATAACATTAGTGCGCTCGCTTAGAATTAAATGTGGCCATTAAATTTATTGCAGATGACACGCATAAAACGTCCTAAACTAATGTGAATCCATTTAAAAAATAAACCCCAGCACCCGTCCTTAATATGTATACGCACTTCAATCGAAATCAAAATAAATCTAAAACCGTCTCAACCAACTCAATTTATTTCCCCCACGGTTAAACGATTTTTTCCTAACCACATGTTCGATTTCATTCCATATATGAATTACGAATAAGGGTTAATATAGCTAAGCATAAAATTTAGATTTGCATGTAAATCGCAGGGCTGCGACGACTCCATTGCCAGAGCAAACATTCAATTAGGGCTGCGCTCGACCTGCGCCACCTTTGAAAGCTTTTAAAAGTTCACACACAGGTCTCGAGTAGACAAACAGCTTTAATAAGGTTCGTTAATGAACACCATTTGAGTACAAGTGGAACTGATACTGAAAAATAGCCCAATAGTTATTTAAAGGTACGCCTTCAGTATTCATTGTTTGAGTTTTCTTTTCAGGTAATGATGTTAACAGTAATTGTTTTTTCTCTTTGATACTACATTGTTTTTTTCGTCTATGTTTTTGTCAATATTGTAAGTACGTATTTTTATCTGTCAATATTTTTTTCTTAATTTATATATTTAATAAATATCTTTATAATAAGATATTTATTAAATATAATAAGATATTTTGTATAAAATAAGATATTTATTTGGAATAAAGAAACAAAACTAGATTAATGACACCATACGATTTTTTTCGACAGCTCGCAAAGAATTTTAATGAACATGAGTATACTATTTGTGTAACGTGACCGATGATAATTTATTACCATCGGTCACGTTGCAACACGTCAGCAACACTTTAGTGTTGCTCAGATGTGTTAATAAGGCTATAGAATTATATCTTATTACTAAAAACCCAATACGCGACTACCAACGAGGCAGTAAAGCGTAAACGAGACAGTCATATCGCCATCATTCGAAATCCATTAGATTTTTGTGGAATTTCCCATAGTTACTTATGTTACTTATTGTGACTCTCACAAGACGAAATGAGGTGAGGTGATAGGTTCTATTACGCCGTCATAACACGGCAACTTTATATTATGATGTTTTTCTCTCCAATCAAAATGCGACAAAGTTATACACTTGCGCATATTCAACATGTTTAATAAGTTAGAACAAAAATATATAATGACAATAAAAATAATAATAATTTATTTGGTTTTCAGATATTTAGTATCCATAATTACAAAGAAAAAAAAAATCGTTTCTTCCTCTCTTTGTCTTTCACCATTTGTGCAATGTGCAAATCGTTAAGTCAACATGTTGCATCTTACTCACAATGTCCTATGTTCATTTTCAATATTTAGATCATTAGGGAGGTCGTCGGTGACACGGTGCAATAGATAATTAAAGTAAAGATATCTAATAGAGTACTGACTTTAATATAAATCCCTAAATATAAGACTTAGTTTCATTCGTATGTTTCGAATGTATTAATGGTTTTAGAATTCAGATTTCGTGACTTGCAGCTTCATACATTGTTACTACGGTAATGTCAAGACAATATTCTCATTTAGAAATAACTAAATACGCAAAGATTGTTCAAGTCAACAGAAATCCTTATGACACGAAATTTATGTGTCTACCTAAGAATTTACAATCCTATACAAATAATTCACTGTTTGCTTTAACTGGGGAGTAGCTTGTTTCATTCGATAAACACTCTCAACACAAACATTAATTTACAAAATAATAACAATCTACGATTTCGGCGTTCCCAGGTGGTCTTCTTTGCTGCCTATGAGACTATCGTCTGAGTTGATATCATATTGTTGCCTTGCCATTATAGTGTCCGTGATTCGTTTTACAGTTCTTTACAGGTGTAGAAAACCTTTTTTTATAGAATAAGGGTGACAAACGAGCACACTGTCCACCTAATAGTAAGTGGATACTGTAGCTTAGAGACATCTACATTTATCCTCGATTAAGAATCAAAATGCAGATGCGTTGTCACCGCTAAGGACTAAGATGGAATGCCTCGTTACGAGTAAAAAGGGTTCTCTCCGGTTCTCTACACTCATCATACGAAAAACAGCAGCATTGAGCAGCTATTTTACGCTGGTATTCTGTGAGAGCGTGGTCCTTCCCCGGTCGAGCCGACCCTTTCGTGCTACAACCATGATATAGCTGCAGCTTAGCTTTACCACGTAAACATATAGTGAACACAATATATTGAACACATATTGAACAATATTTATATTAAATATGTGTATATTTAATATAAATATTGTTATGTATATGTATATGCGCAGGGAAATGGGACAATATTTTCTTGAACGCACTGGTTCAAAGTCAAACTTTCAATAAAAAGTAAATGCCGACTTCAAAAAAACTAAAGAGACGACAGTGTATAGAAGAATGAAATATAATAAACTTAAATTATAAATTATAGAAACCTTAAAACAAAAAAAGATGATGATGTTCAAACGGCTGAAGAGATTTTCTTGAAACAGCAAAGAACACTCGATTTAGACACCTTTTAAATGATTTTTTTTAAATTAATATCGGTTCATCCGTTCAGGAGCTATGATGCCACAGACAGACACACAAATACACACTACAAACTTATAAAACCCCTCTGTTCGTCGGGAGTTATAAATTAATAGTTTATAGAAGAATGAAAGCAAAATAAATTTTATTTTATTAAAAGTTTAATTTCTTATACTTTTCTTACCCTAAATATATCACAAGCTCTAGGTAACAAATAAAATATCATCTTAATACATCAAAGACTTCATGCCCTATTTAGTCATTGTTAGAGGTTAATTATTTTTTTATTTCAGCAGTGGATTTTTAATAGGCAGTTACGGAAACGGTACATAAAAATCAATAAAATATTGCTAAAAGTAAGAGTATTGTATTCGCAAAACTTGATTACGCATTCATGGTGGCGGGAATTTCCGCTAATTCGATATTTCCAAAGGCTTCGTACTTCCTCGGGCCTCACATACTTTTGATTAAACACCCGGATTGTTTGGACTCGCTATAAGTTCCTGCCCTCGCCTGCGCCGTTAGATAATAGAGAAACTGAAATAAGCCTTCGTAAATGCAATTTTACTTCGTAAATACTTACTTAGGGCTGCTGGAGTTCCAAACTACGACGTTCGAGAATCTTTGTTGATACGGATACTAAGTATTTAAGCTTTTCGTTCGCTGTTAAGAACAAGCAAAATGATTAAAACAGTAATTTAAAAACCCGACTGCATTAAAAACTCACTCCTACTATTACGTCGAATCTAACAACACCTCATATATTGAAATCCATCAAGCCGTATAGGCCACAGAGCGTGCCAAAGAAAAAGACATACATACATACATACTCTCGAAAAACATTACCTCCCTTCTGGGGCAGTCGGGTAAAAAGTGTTATGAATTAATTGGTAGAACATTTTATATTGCCAAGACTTCCTTATGGAAGAATGGACTATTTCTGAACGAAGCGATTTAAACCGCTTCGTTCGTATTATCAGTTTTTTTGTATTAATTATTCAAAAATAAATAAATAAATAATGTTTTTCGCTGCAAAAAAAATGGAACGAAAATTAAAAGTAAAAGTTACTCAGTAGTGACTTATAACTAGTTTTAGTTTTTATTATAATATTTGCTGTTGTTTTTTATAACACTGAAGTAACAAATGGATTTAATCCCCCTCAACGAACTTCATACAAAGAAATCTACTATAGTGGTTCTTAATACCCTTCAGACTGAAACACAGCAATGCAAGCAGAAACAGGTGAGAGAGTGGTACCTACCCAGACGGGCTCCAAAGCAGAAAAGGAGAAATTAGGACTAAATTAATAAATATCCCCCAAGCAAACATAAATCATATATTTAACAAAGCCATGCTCACGTAGCTCGAATTTGCACTAATATGTAAATTTGCTAAGAGGCTAGACTTTGCTGAAAGCATTAGAGACAATAGCCTCGGTACTTACTTACTTGCGCGCAGACCCGGCAACCCTTGCCTCGGGCGAACGTCAGCAAAGGATTTTGAGCTAAATTGATTAGTTGTGGGCCTAATTCGCGATCCGGACTGGCCGGGACAAAAACCGTTAATAGCTTGTGGTTGTGTTGATGTTGTGTAGTAAGCACAGATCACAATTACTCTCTACCGAGAGAAGAACGCCAACTTTATACTAAAAAAGGGAAACACGTGTTTATGAGTGTACACTAAAAGCGCCACGGTGGGCGCCCATATAAAACTTTTTAGCGGGATTTTTAAACCTTGTATTCAGTAACTTTTAAACTTTTTGTTTATTTAAGGCAAATTTGAGTAATTTTGGCTCGAGCCTCACAAAACTGTTGGGTGAATTTCCATACATTTGAGAGGTTGCACCAAAATTACTCGAATTTACTTTAGAGGAGTATGTGGGACAAAATAAAACTAAAAATAGGTATAGTTATATAATTTTATTTTCTGGAAGAGATTGTTTTATACACTATATATTATTATTGATTTTTTTAATTGCTTTTTCAGATAATATTTCCACGCGTAGTATTGATTTATAAGATATGTTATCGTGAGAGTTATTCTTCACAGAACATTAACGTAAATTTAAATCAGCAAAATTCTCATGCTGAAAACTTAACTCAGCCCAAATACATGATCTGAAACAGATAAAAATACGTGTTAATATATTACTATATATCCCTAAAAATAACGATCAATAAATTCAAAATGCTTAAAGACTTACCACAATATTGTCAAAAGTTTTTCTTCTTCTATTGTAGGAAACCTGCAGTAAGTGATTCGATGATTTTATGGTTTTTGTTTGCACAACGCTTAATTTACTTTCGATTCTGATCACAGATTGTGCATAATTTTTTTTAAATAATAAATTAATTTATAGTCAATACAGAGTCAACATCTCACAAAAAATCTTTACACACCCAATCGCGCAGAAATGCCTACAAACGAAAATGAAGTATTCTGAACCGATAATACGAACTTAAGCAAAACGAAATAACAAATATTAAAATCTAAACCTTTCAGAAAATATTTTCAATATGAAAGACGTTGACAAATAAATGTCATTTTTTTTCTTCTTTTAATTCATGGCTTCTCTTGATAGAATTCTGCTAATATTTAATAATTTAATGATATAAGTTAATTAATTGTGCATGCCTCAAAGTAATATGTATATAATTACTGTAAGGTGCAAACAAAAAAAAAATATAGCACAGAATTAAAATTTTCAGTTTCTTCCGATATAATAACTATGTATATTTGTATCTAATTTTTAAAATGGCAATCTGAAGCAACGCGAAGGAAAGAAAGAGCGATATTTTTTTCTCGCTTTATTTTTACAAGGCCAACACAAACATTGACAAAATCATGATTGTGTGCAGATTTCTCAGCTTTCATACAAAGTTGCATCACCAAGCGGCAAGGACAATTTTATCCCCGGGGAAAGGAGCAAATGTCTATCCCCTCGCATAGTTTTATCCACCCTTCGAGCATGGGCAAACCGGTGGATATAATATCCACAGTAGATATAATGGGAGATAGACTTAGATAGATTTTTTGTATAAAATTTGTCTCCTGCCCATGCTAGCCCTGCTGGTAGTAAGTGATCCTTAATTCTGTCATTGCCAGTCTTTACGTGACGTTTTTTGTGACAAATAGTTTATTTTTGTTCAACATAGATTATAAATAATACTTTTTATAATCATTTCATTGTTTTTTACCACTGGTTCGGAAAATAACTGTGTCCTGGGAAAAACCAGCATGAAATCCAGTGGGACATTTTTTTTTGTAATACGAGCAGATTTTATTAGCAATCATATATTAGATACATAATTGATTACAAAAAACAAATTAGAAATAGCTTGTTAGCGATGAGGTGATCGTTTCCAAGGGTTATTATCATCCAATATTTTCACAATGTTATAATAAATCTTTTTATACAATCTTTGTTTAAGTTTTAGAACTTGGCGGTTGACAAATTTTGTATATTACAGAAAAATATTTATTCCGTATAATCCCTAAAGCCGCTTTAAGGAATGATATTATGAAATGTATTGTACTTATGATTAAAGCGATAAATATGCACTCTGCAAACACCGTTAGCAATTCGTTCGCTGATCCTATTTTACAAACGAGTGTAGAGCGTGTGTAGTCTCGTGTTATCCACGCCTGTTATGTATTGAAAAGCGATCATGCCGGGTGCTAAATGTCCACTCATCAATGGCAGTGTACTGGAGCGGCCGGTACTTAGCTCTGCTTCCAATAATCCCGATAAAGCTGACTACATACGAACACGTTCTAAACTAAATGTGTAGATAGGCGGTATGATTTCTGTCCGGTCGTGTCCGAATACCGCCCCATCGGGCTTAAAGCAAAGAAGACAAGAACTTTTCTCCACAATATATGCGCTGCCGTCCAATCAGACTATGAGAGTTAGGGAATAGAGATTACACCTGTATTTGCACACACTTTCGTGCACTATAATCCTGTCTGGTGCAGATAGTTAGTTGTTTAGCCGGAATATCTTTATGTATTTTTTTTAAAACGTTACCCCCAAACTAGGATTTTCTCTTGTATCGTGGAGGCAGTTTACATACATAAAATGTACAAGGACAAACATACAGACCTGAAATAATTATTTGTAGGCCATACAAATACTTGTTTCGTGCGGAATTCGAACACGCGGTCCTCAGCGCCGTAACTCATTGCTAAGCCACTGCGCCACGAAGCCGTCAATTTCTTGATAAAATACCCAATAACTGATTTTTAATCCTATCCGAAATTAAAAAAAAACGCTATCTAAAACTATTCAAAATGCTACTCAAGAATATATTGCTGCTGGGTATCATAAATAGGTAATATAATAATCTAAATAATCAGTTAAAAACGGGACCCTAACCAGGTCGTACTATGGTTCTGAATAAACACATTAATAATTTATTACCGCATTTTACAATTTATTACACAAACACGTAATTTACATCCGAAATGTAATAAATTTTGGAAGAAATATTTAATGAACCGAGGCAAAAAGTCGCGTGTGTATACACGGCCTAAGCCGAGGGCGAGCGGAGCTTGTCACATGCACGCGTCAGTTTTATCGTTCCACCATACCCTCGTTTGCTTTTTTATCGATTGCACGCCCGGTTCACACGGACTACCAAAATTAGAGGGAGCTTCGTGTTCGTAACTGTCTCCTGTTGGGCGAATATTTCCCTGTAAATAAAGAGTTAATATAATATATATATAAAGAGTTAATATAAATAAAGAGTTAATAAAAGTTTTTACGTATTTTATACTAGCTATATATAGGCATCAAGGCGACAGGAGACATGTTTTTGTGTTGTAACAATTAAAAAAATATATAATGTAGTGCGTATAGCACTTTTCTTTCTAGATTTAATTTATGCATGTTGTACATTTTAATTAGACTACATGTTTGACGCTCAGATTTGTGTTGTCTTTTAAACGACGAAAGACTATTTAACCCCCGACGCAAAAGGAGGGGTGCAATAAGTTTGATCGCTATGTGTGTCTGTCTGTCAATTTGTGTGTCTGCCTGTGGCACTGTAGCTCTTAAACGGATGAACCGGTTTGGGTGCGGTTTTTTTTTCATTTAAAAGCAGATTTTCTAGCGTTCTAGCTGTTTTATTAAAATCGGTTCATCCGTTTCATGCTCGTCAGCTGGATTGTTTCGGGGGTTATGAAAATTTTTAATTTTAGTTATACCAAAAATAAACAAAATTTACAATATTTCTGACCAATCAAAATGTACATAATACATATACATACATAAACACTCACGCCTGTCACCGAGAGGGGTAGGCAGAGACTATGGACTTCCATTTGGCACGATCCTGACACACCTCTCTCGCCTCCTCCACATCCATGTACCTACGCATACACGCTCGTCGGTTAAGGGTACTCTTAATTTGGCCCATTTTCCTCGCCAATTTGGTCGATAAATTTATAAATTTATTTTCAATCTAAACATTACAATATCGAATAAAAATCCTACTATTATTTATTGTATTTCTATTAGTGATAACTATTATTGTCTTCTTGTAAATAACATGTAATTTACTTAAGATATGAAAGCTGTTGTTTTTCAATAATATTAAAACAAAACAAATGCATAAAAAGTATAATTAACGTAGAGTAGAACAATTTTTATACAATACTAGTTGGTACCCGATGCGTCGCTGCCGCAGAAGAAATAATTGTGAATATATCGTTTTAAATTTGGAAGAGTTAGATATAATAGAACGTTCAAATTTTGTCTGTACGGTACGCGCGCCAAGCGCAATCTTCGTGCAAGTGCCAGCAATAAGTTGACAGAGTTTTACCGCAATCTGATGAACGGTATTGCTGTGCAAACAATATGAACGAACATTAATTTTTATACATTAGATATATTGAAAGTCATATTTTTTACTTTTACCACAGGTTTGGAAAAAAACTTCTGTCCTGGGAAGAACCAGCGAGAAACGCAGCGGAACTTTTTTTTTTCAAAGTAAAATTTTGCAATAAAATACAGGTTGTACAATCTACTTACAAAACTTATATTATAAGGATCAGCTTAGAAGCGATCATTATAATAACCCTTTTTATACAGTTTTTGTTTAATAAAATATTTAAACTTTGTAATATAGAGAGACCTTATATATTTTCTGGGACTTTGTTGTAATATTCTATACATTGCCCCATGAGTCTTGAAACTGGTATCACTAGCTTGCACTGCGTATAAGGTCGACTAACAATTTTTAAGAAGAATTGATCAATAGTGGTAGTGCTCGCAGTAAGCACAGTATGAGAGCAAGCTGAGTTCGATCCCCGCCGGCACCAATGAAATTGTTAATTCCAATTTTAAGTGCTGATTTATCAAGTGTTCGGCCGTGAAAGATTTATGTTTGAGAAATAAAGTAGTTCGAGGACATGTGATGTTCGCTAACATGCATTGTATTCGCATTGCAGCGCGGTTGACAATTTTTTTTTATAGAATAAGGGAGACAAACGAACACACAGTCCATCCGATGGTAAGTGGACGCTGTGGTCCATACACAACTACGTCTATCATCAATTGAGTATACGAATACAGATGCGTTGTCACCCCTGAGTACTGAGATAGAATGCCTCGATTCCAGTAAAAAGGGTATCCGGTTCTCTACACTCACCATACGAAACACAACAGCATTGAGCTGCTATTTTACGCTGGTATTCTGTGAGAGCGTGGTCCTTCACCGGTCGAGCCGAACCATTCGTGCTACAACAATAACATCGCAACGAATGTGAGAAATTTAACATATTATTTTTGTTGAAAATATTATTATACTTGGTGAATGTACAAAATAATAGGCCAATTGCGGCTTTGATCCGGCGTTTAGATAGCCTAACTATTGTCTAATGCTAATTTATTATTCCTTACTTGTATATTCAATTATCACGCATTTAACTAGCGTTGTTTGTGTTGCCTAGTTTTGAATAATGTTTGTCAGGTAATTATTTTTATTAATAAACTAAAACTACATTTTCTTTTGAGCTCATAACGCATTACGAGTAAGTTGATAAAAGGTTTTTGTTTGTTTCTGTTTATAAAACTAAAAAAGGAAATACAATGATCTCAGAGTTTCAATTAGAAATATTATGTTTTCGTATGTTTCAGTTGGACTTTTAAATTATAACTTACTCGTCTAACGCAATAAACCAAACAACACTAAAAAATATATAAATTAAAATTTAAAAACCCTAGAATTATTACTTTGCATAATGATCACTCAAGCCTTTATATTCGATAACAACCGTATTTTGTAACAATTGCGTTGATATCTAAAATCTTAATATTGTAAATGGAATAGTTCATTGTGTTCGTTAAGAATAATGGTTCAAAACTACAATACAATACGTTAAATGTGTCGGCATGAACAATAATTGAAAGCCTAACCTTCCCATTAAGATATCAGCTTAAGAGCGAGTACCGCCTGTTTATTATTTACTTACTGATGCAATAGATAGAGTAACTGCCTTTCCGTTCAAATCCTTTTAGATGACATCATTTTATAACATATCATCACCATAATCACACACATAATCACCATCGTAATAAAAGCTTTTCCAGCGTTAACAACACGTCCCAACCCTTAAATAAAAGTGTCGCCCTCAGCGGGCCGCTTTCGCACCATCCGGTGCTTTATCATTTTTTCGATCAGCGCCTGCGGGCGCGGCAGATAACTGTGGGGTTAGCTGACAGCTTTCAACTCGGGATTAACTTCGTATTGCGGCGGGGTAAGAAAAAAATTTAATAGCTTTTTTAAGTCGGTCCGCGAGACCAACCACGGATTTTTAAGTGTTACTTACTTTATAGACGTTTTTGTGATATTCCCTGAATAGATTTTATGGGAAAGGAACTTGATAGTTAAGGCTTAAAATTTCAGACAAAGAATGAATTAAGTATATTCATCCATCCATAGCAGCCTATAAAAGCCCACTGCTGAACATAGGCCGCTCATATAGATTGCCTCATAGGGTAGATTTTTTGATTTTGATTACGCTTGGCATAGGATTGGCAACCGCAGTTTTTTATTATTTAGAGTTGTTATCAGAAAGATGCTATTGGCCATCTTCTCTTTTAGTTTTCTTCTATTGCCTCTTACGACATCCACAGGACAATAACGGGCAGTGGATATTATTACACCGTTACTACACGGTTAATTAAGTATAATATGTACATTTAAGTATTTTACAACGTTTTAAAATGTTCGCCAAACTACAGTAGGGTGGCGCTGTTGTCGAGATCCAGTAATCATCCGTGCAAGGCCGGGGCGGACCGCTAGTGAACTAGAGGTTGCTAAACTACCATATAATTACAGCACCCACTTCTCGTAATGAATCTACTGCTAAATGTTATTTTGGATTTGGAAGCTAATTCCAATTAAATTAAAATCAGTGCCACAGGATTAGGTACAGTACTTTCTCAGTATCCATGATATGCATTACGGACTTGATAATTAAACATAGGATTTGTTAACTGGGCTAATCCATTGCTAACAATCGCTTGTAAGCCAGTAGTCATTTGCTAATCTAGTTATATCATTACACAGGATAGTAATAGAGGAGAATTCTAGTTTAAATTGAAACCCTGTGGCTAATTCTTCCGGGTTTTAGACAATTTAATCGATAGCGCAGTGGCTAGGCGTTTGGATACGGTGTTGTAGGGCCGTAATAATAATAAATAATAAATAAATTATGATTTCGGATATTTGTCCATATACAATGTTACGTATGTTAAACGTTACGATACAGGAGAAATATTTATAATAGGTTAACTTTTATTAAAACAAAGGAAAAAATTGCACAATCTCAATATATCAAACGTTCTACACCTTCCACAAGATGAAAGGCAGCTCCTTCATCTCATCTCATGCTTTGATCTTGTGGAACTTTAGATATATACAGGCGCATATATTTTAGACACTATTTATTTATTTATTTATACACTTTATTGTACTAAAACAGCCAACCGGAAAGTTAGTGGGAGATGTGTGTACTACAGTGGGCTACACACAAACACATACATGTAGATCAAACTTATTTAAATATATATAAGGATATAATAGATTATATGTTATAGATTATATATTTATGTGTCAGATGAGCCCAAGTAATGTTCCTTTACTTTTGTTTTAAAACTCCACTTGTTAGGGGATTTTCTTATCGCTAAGGGAAGCGCATTCCAGAGTCGTACAACTGTAACAGCGAAAGAGTTTGAGAGGAAACCAGTAAGGCGAGAGGGAATTTGCAGTACGAGATTGTATATATTCTGAAGCGATAGCAACCTGATAGTTAAGAGTACGGACCTCGAACTTGAAAAGCTATTCTGTCGTGGGCCACTCCTAACACAAGAGTTTTAAGCTTACTTGTAGTGGTTAACGGGAATATTAGTAATGTTCACATGCTTTCGAAATATTTCTTTTTCTTATTTCTCAGACATGGAGCTTTCCTCATGATGTTTTCCTTCACCGCCAAGCACGTGGTAAATCAGCACTTAAAATTGCAATTAACAATTTCATTGGTGCCGGCGAGGATCGAACCAGATTGCTGCGATTGCTGAAATTTACAGCGAGCGCTAACCATCTGAGCTACCACGGTTTTAATGCTTGAATGATTAGGTGAGTTAAAATAAATAAATTTACTATTTTCTTAATTTATTCGTTCATAATGAAGGCCACTGCCGAACATAGACCCCCCCTTCAGCAGTCTCAACGGATATCCATCTGCGCAGGACAAGGTTATAGTGCACGAGTGCACTCTCATAGTTCGATGGGACGGCAATCCGACACAGTCGGAGAGAGATCAGACAGAGAGGCATGGGTATGCAACTTTGCCAACTTCCTGTTTCCGGGCTTCTCCTGAAAATTCCTTGACAGAAAAACCGAATAACTGATTTTGACGCGACCCGGGATCCGAACCCGGGACCACATGATCAGCATCGCGCTTCATTGAGTTATTATGTACTTACTTCAAAGTCGCGCTTAACAAACGATATAGACAGATCTAAATTTCTATTTTACGCGTTTGTTTCTGACATTTAGAAATAGATAAAATGTGACCTACTATGTTTACCCTTTTTTATTTTTTATTTTTTTACAATTGATGGTAAGTGTCGACCGCAGACCATGAACAATTGCAACACCAGGGCAATTGCACTTGCGTTGTCGGTCTTTTAAAAAGGAGTAAGGTTGTTTCTAGAAGGTCCCTAAGTCTTATCGGTCTGGAAAAATCGCGGGCGGTAAACGATTCCACAAAGAAGTAGTCTTGTCTTTCTTTCCACAAAGAATTTTACCTAAATCTAATTAAATATATATATATATATATATATTGGAGATGCAATAAACGCTGTGACAGATAGCAGCTATATATCACAGATACGAAGCGGACGACCGCGATGAATATTTCACAGCAATGATTTAGGTAAAATCCAAACTTTACGAGCGTATAAATTTAAACAATGAATTCGTACGGGATCGAGTGTCCCCGTGTCGTTGCAGTTTGAATAGAATAATTTATAGCTGCGTTATTTTAGATTGGCTCGTGGCAATTTCATCCCGTCATTAATAATGCTACAGTGACAATGATACCATCATACGTAATGCGTCGGTGTTCAAATGTACGCGAAATAAGCTTAACAAGCCCAATAATTAAAACAGTGATTAAAATTGTGCCACAACCCCAAATTAGCTGCAGCTATATTGTGGTTGTGGCACGAATGGATCGGCTCGACAGGGGAAGGACCACGCACTCACAGAATACCAGCGTAAAATAGCTGCTGTGTTCCGTATGGTGAGTGTAGAGAACCAGAGACCCTTTTTACTGGAAACGAGGCATTCCATCTTAGTCCTCAGGGGAGACAGCGCATCTACATTTTTCCTCGATATCTATGTATCTATCAGATGGACTGTGTGCTCGTTTGTCACAATTATTCTATAAAAAAAAACCAACTGCGAAAATATTACTAAAAAAGAAAATAATTATACCCTAAGACGAATCTAGTATATTATGCTAATTGAGTATGGTTGCTAACCAACTTTAAATCGTTATACCTAGATCCTAAATGGTCATTCAAAATGAAAAATGATTAGAGAAATATAAAGATGATTTTCAAAGGCCTATTCAATGACATAATTCGTCCACTATCATTTTTTATTTTTTACAATATGGCATCTGGTTGTTGCCATATTGAATTTTGATTACTGTCAAGTCTTCAACACTTACAAGATTACAACAAATCGATTGACGTAACGACGACGAATCATAAAAATCGGCCAACGCGTTTGGTCTCTAGAGCGTCACTAAGGAACAAACATACATATATATAGGCTCACAACCCTCCTTTGCGTCGCGCAGTCGGGTAAAAACAAAATACAATACGTAGTAATGCGACGGGAGCGTTGTCCGATTAATGTGGTGTGGCAGTTTTCGTGTGTGTGCAGTGGACGCCGCGAATAGACAATGTGGAAATAGAATTGCAAGAATGTTTATTTAAGTTACGGAAGTTTACAATACAATGTTTTAAAAATAAAATGATTCATTACAAGAAATATGATTAATTTTAATAATATAAATTTAGCCGTTACGTTTAAAAGACTTCGAGTGGCAGACTCGTAACTAAACGAAATGTAGAGCGGCCACCCATTAGATGGAGTGACGAAAGTGGCGAAAGTGTTTAGTGGCATTCCTTGGGGGAGGCCTATGTTTAGCAGTGGACTTGTGAAAGGCTGTAATGATGATGATACGTTTGAACTTAATCATTAAAAATGATAGCATGATCATATATAGCCTATCAAAAGTCCACAGCTGAACATAGGCTTTCCCCATAGAAGGCCTCATTCATTTGCCATAGTTGCCACACGGGTTGCCAACCACATTTTATTTTATTTCGAGTTGTTATTAGGAAGGTACTACAGCCCATCTCCTGCTTCTATCGATTTCCCTCTATCGATGTTTTTAAATTTTACTGCCCTGGCTAGTCATCTTCGATAGGAATCGGTGTTATTTTGCGAGGATTTGTGGTTTATCGATTCTGATGTAATGGCGAGAACAATCCTAAACATGTTTTTATATTGCAAACATCTCGGAGCGTCGGTTTTTCACATCAATTTTAAGTTATTTTATGTGGGTTTTTATGGATTTCGTTCTATCGTTAGTTTGTCTTATGTAAGAGAGACCACATTCACCAATAGTTACTACGCAAGTTCTATCACTTTTTTTCCGGCTAAATACGAAAATAACGAAGATTTTTTAACTAACGACTTTATATTGATTCGAAACTTAAAAATTTATATGCATAGTGTTTGGGAAAAATAAACTAATTATGAAGGGCAGCGCACACAACGCTCGTACATAAGGGTTTCGACTGAAAATATTTACGCACGCCATGCACAAATATTGATAATGTCTGTCGTTTAAAACTAAAATGAATTTATTATTCTTAACGTACCGCTTAACGCAAATGTCAAAAAATGGATACCTTTTTTAACAAATATACCTATACCTACACTAACACACTGACTGCCTTGTTTGTCTAGTGGTCGTAAACGCGATTGCTAATCATGAGGTTCCGGGTTCGAAACACGAGTCGAGCCAAAAATAAGATTTTTGAAATATATGAAAATAAGATTTAGTTTTTCCTTTTGCGACTCTACCCATAGCTCTCACCACACTACCAAAGTTTAGCTGTGAGAGAAATTTTTGAGCCTTTTCGGCATTAAGTTCGTCTTTGTACCAAATTATTTATTTTTTGTTTGAGTGCAATAAAGAAGTTACTTTTATTCGTAGTAGTTTACTTAGTTTTATATAAAAGGAAACTATTTTAAAACATGCTACTTTAAAACCTTTTTCAATTGTTGGGAAAATAAAAACTGACAATCCTGATGGCTACTGAAGCCAAAAAAAATACTAAGTAATAGATGTGTGACCCTGAAGACTAAGTGGTAATAACCGGAGGAACACACCAGAGTACACTGTAACTAGGCAGTAGAAAAATATAAGACTGTGGTATCAACGACCAAGCCAAACTATCTTCTAAACAAATCTGTAATACTATCTAGAATTTTTCAATAGTTTTATTACAAACTAATTTTTATAAATTAGATTTGTCGTCTCGATAAAAAAAATAATGGTCGATGGCACATTTAATGCCCCAAGTGTATCCTTGAAACATATATCATTTGTTTTTTAATTAGTAACGGGTTAAAATAAAAAATATCAATAGGGAACTATTAACACTAGACAACTAATTCACAATGTTTTGCAACGAATCGATTTAATAATGTTATATGGAAATTGTTGGATATAAATGTGATTTTATTTTTATACATTGTGCGAATTTATAAAGGTAAAGATGAAAAACAATGTTTATAGGTGGTACAGATTAGAATATACAACAGAAAATAATAAAATGGAAGTAAAATAGTGTTATTTATCGCCTTTCGCTATTAGTATATGATCATAATCTATGATCTTATCACAACAACTAAGCCCCACTACTTATTGTATTAGCGTGTTTTTTTAACAAAATTGAAATAGCAAACGAACTTACAGTCCACCTAATAGTAAGTAGTTATTACAGTCCATGCAACTAACTTTAAACAAAGAAGGCTACAGATGCATGGCCACCTCTGAGGACTAAGATGGAATGCCTCACGGCCTGTAACTGACTCGCTATAAATCAATTAAAATGGATACTTTTTTTATAGAATAAGGGTGACAAACGAGCACACAGTCCACCTGATGGTAAGTGGTTGCTGTGGCCCATAGACATCTACATCTATCTTCGTTTGCGAATTTAAATGCAGATGCGTTGTCAGCCGTGAGGACTAAGATAGAATGCCTCTTTTCCAGTAAAAGGATCTCCGGTTCTCTACACTCACCATACGAAACACAGCAGCATTAAGCTGCTATTTTACGCTGGTATTCTGTGAGGCGTGGTCCTTCCCGGTCGAGCCGACCCATTCGTGCTACAACTATACTATTAATATAGCTGCAGCATGGCTCTACCACGTAAAAGATTGGATGATAAATATTATTATTTCACAAAACGTAAAGACTTGCAAATGGGATGTTTAAAATGTTGAAATATGCTCAGTTTTTCTAAATTTCTAACCTTGGTAATTATTTCACTATAGATTTTTGGTTTTCTTGGTCCTTATTTATACGACTTATGTAACGGGAAAATTGATGTATATTCTTACTAAAAAAAAGTTTAATGTAGTATCTACCGTTGTAAAATATTTAACTCTTGTCTCTGTTTGCTATTTAGTGCGACATTCTTTTTTCCTTTTTATTATAATTCTTTTGTTTTTTTTTTAATTTTTTAACTAGAATATAAGTGAATCTTGTTTTATTGTTTAATTGCGAAGGAAATTATTTATTGTAGCTTCGTCTATCTATTTTGTCCACGGATATCTACAGGTGGGGTGGTGGGGTACATACATGTTTTACCTGGTGCCTAAACTAAGCACCAGTTTTTCACCTAACAATAGTATTGTTTCAGATTTAAGCACATTTTTTTTTTGTTTTCTTAATGTATATTTATGGTGGAAATAAATAAATAAATAAATAAATAAAACTTCTTATTTTAGTGCACACTACCTGGTAATCTTTCTCTTATTTTATTTTATTATTTTTCTGGGTTGTCTCGAAGAAATTGTTATGTCGCAATAGGACCGAGTTTGGTTTTTTCCTCAATATTTGTTTATTATTGTTATTTTTATCTTTCCTTGGTGTACAATAAAGAATATTGTATTGTATCGCAATTGGTTTTTTTATGGTCTGTAGAACCAACAGCATTTTGTAACATTATAGAGCGAAGTAAATAATTATATTTCTTAGTGCCAATTACACGTTTTACTTTATAAAAAAAAATGTTATATTATATCGCTAGAACTGTGTAGTTATAATATATAAATATCATTGAAAATATTTAAAATATATAGAAATATATATTTCTATATATTTTTGAGACGATATATATAAATTATTGCACACACCGTGATTTATTTTATTTCCATTAATTGGAAGGAATAACTACAAAATTAAAATACCTAACAGTATATCCATTCAATTTAATATGCATTGTTTATTTTATTACTACGTAAATTATTTTTTATTATGTTTAATTCTTTTAACTAGCACCTTTATTCATTATGTAACTTATGTTAGGCACAGGCCTTTTAAATATAATAAATATTGTAATACTCAAAAAAGGTAGTTTAGTTGTAAGAGACGTCATATTACAAAATTAACACCAAACGTATAATAACACTTAACTTATATAATGATTTCTTATACTTAACTTATAATAAATATGAATTTTAATTTGAATTTAGACTTCCAAATAAATCGTTTTAAATATTGATACACGGTTATAAATCAAGTACTTAATATTTTCCTCTAGAACTAACCTGGTGGGCAGACGCAGTCACCATAATCTCTGATGCTCCGTCTCGATCGCCAATAGCCAGGCGGCCTAGACATCACCTCCCTCCGAAGTCTCTCCACCAGTGGTTGCTGCGGCTCTAATACTGCACTCCTCAACGCTAAATGCTGCTCCTCCAACAGCGAGAGCCTATCCTGAAGACCCTGCTGCTTGTATAAACTGTACCCGCTCGAGATAAGGCTCATGGCACACGCACACCACAACACCGCACAGTAAGCCCACGGGTCACCCGGGCATCGGTCATCGCATTTCTCCCATTTCTTCTTCCCTTCCTTCTTCTCCACTTTTTTCTCCTTGTCGCAAGTCTTCACTGCTGGTGGCAACTTTCCTCCCATTTTCAATATCATCTTCGTTTATTTTTACTCACGAGATTAAAATATTATAACGAAAAGTTAGCGGGAACATGGCAAACTTTCCCATGGTCAATGCTTATTGAAGAACTTTTGAATGAACGTCATTGTCATTACAATAGACACGTCCGGCGTAAGCTTTTCACACTATAACCCGCTTTCAAAGTAAATTAAATCGAGGATAATTTAACAAAACACGGGTTAAACACACACAGACGCAAAAACTACGATCAATAATTTAAAAAAAAACCGTAATATAAAATAGTTGAATTTCGTTGATGTTTAAAATATGGACTGAATTTTTGACTTATCGTACTTGAGTACGTTGTGTTCGCGCGCGAAGAGCATAGAGACACCCTGTTAGTACGGCAGGCGGCACGCCACTGACACTGACTGTACTGTAAAGTAGAGACAAGAGACTGGCCGGGATCAAGTCACTTTTGGAACCCGGCGCGGATTCGGGAGACGCCGAGGCGTGCTCTGCATCGCTACGACTTATAAGACATGGGACCCTAAAACGTTTATCTACTTATTGTACGAAATTGTGGATGTTTCAAATAGAGGGAAATTTTCTGCATTGTATTTTATTAAAACAATCGTTTATTTATGCGAAGTTATGGGTTTATTTAGACTTAACATAAATAAATATACAGTCAAAATGAAGAAAAAAAAACTGTTTTATTCATTTTGGCCTTTTGAATTAAAATAATTATAGGTAGAGCTGTGGTAGAGCAAGTGTGAAGTGCTTGCAATAAATATCATAATATTCGAGCAACTCGAGTTTAATCTCCGCCAGCACGACTGAAGTTGTAAGTTTTAGTACTGATTTTATTTTATTATAAGAGGAGGAAAACGAGCATGCGGCACACCTGATGGTGAGTGACTACCGCCGCCCATGTACAACAGCAACACGAGGGGAATTGCGAATGTGTTGCCGGCCTTTTAAAAAAAGTAGGCTCTTTTCGTGAAGGTTCTTATGTTATATCGATTTACCATGTAATTGGCACTAAAGGAAAAACCTCCAAGTATGATAAATTAAAGAACTTGAAATCAAGTAAATAATTGTTATGTCCCCAATTTACACTGAAGCGACAGGACGGATTCTCCCTACTCTAGTTATGTGACTCGCACACGTTCATATTTTATTCTTTATTTTTATTTATAGGTAATTTACATATTTCTATATATATTTGCATGTTCCAGTCTAATAGGTAAGAAACTCAGTATCATAACTGCAGACTGTGACATTATGGGTGACAATGCATCTGTAATCTTTGTTTAATTTTGGTAGCAGGTACCCATAGACAGCAATAGTCACTAATATAAATAAATATTTTGGCACCAATCTAAGCCAGGCTGGTAAAGAATGACTCGGGCATGAAGTCTGCCTTTATGTACATTGTTTTGTAGAAATTAAATAAATTATATATGTTTCAATAAAAATTTGAAAATATTTTTCAAATTTTTATTGAAGCATTTGGTAGGACACGCTCGCAGTAAATTTCACAGTACGCGAGCAACCCGGGTTCGATCTTCGCCGGCACCAATAAAATTATTAATAATGATTTCTTATATTTACGCGAACACTACACGTTGAATAAAACTATTTTTACGGATTTTATCGCGTTTAATTTTACTATTTTGATTCCCGACGTTTCGGTGCTTTACAGCACCCATGGTCCCTTCGTAAAAATAGTTTTATTCAAAATTATTAATTGCAATTTTAAAGTGCTGATTCACCACGTGCTCGGTATTGAAGGAAAACATCGCATGGAAACCTGCATATCTGAGAAATAAAACAAAAGATTTATAAGACATGTAAAGTTCGCTAAAACGCATTATTGCGAGATGATGGACACTTCCTAAAACTCTCACAGTAATCTGTCAAGATGAACAGGAGGTCTGTGCCCACGAGTGGGACGTATATATTTTATATATTTTAAAATTACAACTCCATATTTCTGTTCATAAAATTACTTATCCGTCCTTGTCGTTGCAAGGTGGGCAAATTGGTGATGAAATTTTAATGTAACTCTTAAGCTTCTCTTAAGATGACGTTATAGTTATTACCTTGAACTTGTGACATTACTAAGATTATGCAGAACGGTAAAAACTTTTGTTTAAATGTTAAAAGCGAAAGTAAAGCTTTGCTGACCAAGACACTTGCTGACAAATTGGCAATTTTTCTACTCAACATAGCTTCTAAGACATTTAAAGTGAATTATAGAAATTAGAAATTTTAGTTACAAGTTATTTAAAAAAGAAGATGACGTTTTATCAATCAAGTCAAGTATCGACAGTAAGGTCTGGAATCCACTAAAGCGGAAATGTGTCTTAGTCAACCAATAGAATCATATTATTTACCCATCTCTACTCCGCTTAGCTTCAGTATATACGATTTAACCGGAGACGAGGGGAGATGCAAACGTTGTGCTGCAAAACTATCCGTCTAACTTAAACTCTAAACACCACACACAGCTCGGCTCCTTTCTAGCCAGAACATATCTCTGTTCAGCTTCAGTGTATACACCCTGGTTGATAAGCCACTCCTCTCCTCTGCACCCATCTCCGCGTTGGTGGACTCCAGACCTTAAGCACGTCCAAAGCTTTCGCAATCGAGGCAAAACAACATATCTACATTATTATTTGCTACACTTAGGTGTAGCAAATAATAATGTAGATATGTTTGTTTGTTTGTATACACTTGAAAAAATATATATAAGTGTAAATATGCTTTAACTTCGTTTAGTCACAAAAAAACCCAATAACGCGTAATCGTTTATCTCCTCGCCAACACCGGCCAACTACAGGCGTTTAACTTTTATCTCCAAACGTATACAAAAAGCCGTCTATATATCAGACAAGCGAGCGGTAGATCTGGCGACAGCTCGCGCGGAAACACGGAGGGGACGATCCTGTTAGACTCTGGGATCCGCACAATGACGTGATACGAAACGATCGATACGCGACATGTGGAGCTTTAACTTGAGGGTAATGGACTGCTGATGGGCTTAGAGAGGCATAGTGCTGATTCAAGAAATAGGGATTCGTGATTAACAAAAAGCAGCTGATGTAGACGAATAAGGTGAACTCTTAAAGTCAACTTCTCACATTTGGCTTACAAAAGATTAGTTAATCACGAAAAAATACCTAGGTGGCGCTAATGCTATGATCCAGAAATGACCCGTGCGAAGCCGGGGCAAATCGCTAGTAATTTATAAAATCAAATTACGGGTTAAAGTTAAGCCCACTTTTAGTACTTACTTTTACTTACTTTAGAAATTACTTTACGTATTAATTAAAAATTACCATATCTTATTTTATTTAGAAATACCTTATATATTATACCTTTCCTTCTTTAGAAATTACTTTACGTATTAATTTAAAATTACTACGTAAAGTCCGGAAATTTGTTATAGTTTCCGATAGATGGCGCTATATCATCACGTATATTACAGAAGTAAATTACCCACATCGGCGACAGAGATCAGCGTCAAAGCAAATCTGTCCGTGTCTAGCGTTATTAGATATTTTAATGTGATAAAGCCAGGTTGCGGTGTATTGGTATTGGAAAACCACCCTTGCACTGGAAATCATTTCAACATTATGCTACTGAGCCAAGGTTTCATTTAGTGAGTGAACCGAAGAAACTTTTTACTAGTAATGAGTCTTTACTTTACGTATGTGTAACAACGCTTTTGGTTCTTAATCGTGGATAAATTTATTTATTTTATTTATTCTTTATTGAACTTTACACAATGTATACGAAGTGTAGGGTGTCCCCCCACTACATGGAGTGACTACAGGAAGTCGATGGATGAAGATGACTCGGGACCTTGCTGTGTGGCATTCCTTGGGGTAGGCCTATGTTCAGCAGTGGACTTGTGAAGGACTGCAATGATGATGACACAGTGTTTAGTATATTTATATAAACAAAAGGCGAACTTAATTAAACATGTGTGTGATATAAGCCGAAGGTGGTTACAGAAAAAAACACACAATGATATATTATAGATGTAAGTGTCTATGGGCAACAGCATCCTCTTACCATTACTGTGCGCTCATGTTTTCCTTATATTAAAAAATACATTAACTCACACATAACTCATAACTCCTTTCAATTAATATGCCAGCTACGGTCGTTTTAGTACACGTCTCACATAAACATATGACTAATGGTCTAAAAATGTTGACATGTCACCCGACAGATCACTTTAGTGCTTTTAACTCTGTTACTTTAACGACCGTAGCGTGCAACGGATATCCCCATAAACCACCACACTCATCCAACGCTGCTACAGTTAACTTATCAAACCATAAAGCAACTTTATTGAAGTAGGTTATAATACTTTGTATCGATTATATCTCATTCCAAGAATTAAGTATTATTGAAATTAACAAAAAAAAAACACCAACGCTTACAAATTAAAAGATCAGGTTACCCATAACAAATTCGAGAACCGGAATGAAATTACCCTTGATGACCCAAACATCGACTATAGATCTGTATCGGTAATAATTAAATTTGTAAGAAATGAAAAAGTTAGAGATGTTTTTAAGCGATAGACCCTATTAATCTCTTTAATAGAGTCATTAAAAACGAAGTGGCAGCCGCAAGCGCCGGCGGCAACAAAAACTCGCGCCACTTGAGCCCCGCAGTGCATTACCGACCTTTGTAATAAACTACTCGTAATAAAATTTAAAGATGGCATTGACATGCATCACGCGCACTCCAATTATAAAAAAGAAGTATGCTATGAAATATTGCGGTGATTTTTCACGTGGTAGAGCCATGCTGCAGCCTTAAAGGTTATAGCACGAATGGGTCGACTCGACCGGGGAAGGATCACGCTTTCACAGAATATCAGCGTAAAATAGCAGCTTAACGCTGCTGTGTTTCGTATGGCGAGTGAGAACCGGAGACCCTTTTTACTGGAAATTAGACATTCTATCTTAGTCCTCAGGGGTGACAACGTATTTGCATTTTGATTCTCATTCGAGGATAAATGTCTATGGGTCACAACCAACAGCATCTACTTAACATCAGGTGGACTGTGTGTTCTTTTGTCACATTTATTTTATTAAAAAAAAAAAAACAAATATAATTGTGATGGTACTTTAATTGTACACATAAAACAACTATAACAAGATATTTTCATTATCGTAAAAGTTGGTTTTATTACGAGAAATGATACGACACTCAAGAGTTTCCAGTTAATACGACTTAAATAACATCGAACTTTAAATTTAATGTACGTTGTGCTCGAAACTCCTTTAATATGGGCCGGGCATTAAATACCAACGTTTAGACTCATCATCTCATTAGCGGAAAATACTTTGTATAAAATGCTCGGGTTTTAATCTAATTTTAGTTTTATCTGCAAGATTTCAAGATACTGTAAGCTGGTTTTATATATATCGGTATAAAATTCGGGTAATCTTCAACTTTTTATATTATTAAAAGTTAAGCCATCAGAACGTCAAACACCTCAGGCTCCCGTAACCTGAAAGTCTGCTCATCCCGAGACATAAGGGATTAACTTTGCGTAAACGCAAGAAGAAATCACTGTGATACAACCGGGCAAGTGCGAGTAGTATTAGCGACCTTAGGGTTTCATATAAACCGATTTTTTAATGTATTTTAGGGACCGTGCCCTTATTAATGAGGGCTAATAATCTTACGCTCACCAGATGTCGCTAGTTGGAACTGAGGTGACCTTATTTGTTCCGCAGATGATCACACAGAGTCATCATCATAGAAAAATTGCGGTTTAGTTATAAGTTTTTTTGGTTTCTAGTGTATGTATATACATAAATCAATTGCCCCAGTGCTGTATTCTTTAACTTTTTACACATTTTTAACGTTTTTTTTTTAATTCTTCTACTCTTCGAAATATCCGTAGTTTAATTTATCAATTAGCAATTGATCTAATGAACATAGAATACAAGTAATATTTCAGAAAGAATCATTAATCTCTGCACTTTTCTTACGAATTACCTTCCCCCGCTATGAACTTTGTCAAAAAATTCGCGTCATTCATAAGTGGCGACGCCCTGATGGCATCGCGAATGCCCTCATTGATGATGACTTCAAGTTTATACTTCTGTCCGTTCCTGAAAAATATGACTTTGATAATAGACGAGCAGACGGACGGACGGTCCGTTACCGTTATAGCATATCAAAAATTCACTGCTGAACATAGGCCTTCCCATAGATTTTAATAATAACAATCATTGCAGTGGACGGATTGGCAACCGCAGTTTTTATTATTTAGTTGCTATTAGAAAGACGTTGCCGCCCATCTCCTGGTTTGTTTCCCTCTGCCGCCTATTACGACACTCACGGAACGATATGAGGTAGTGGATATTCTTACACCGCGACTACACGGTAACTGGACACAAGTGTATACAAGTGATACTGTTAAGGCTTCCGTTTTTTTCTTTTGAGGTACCGAACCCTAAAAACCTATAGAATATATTTTTGCCTAAAATCCTATTAACATCAATTAAACATCTATCAGGTTCTGGAGGATAACCAGTTTTTAAATAATAAATGCACACATTTAGTAAACTCTATTCTTAAAGTTATCTTGTTTTACAATGGTTTACCGTAAAATACGCGAAAAATACACGAAATCATCTCGCATAAATTCGTTTTATGTATTGGCTAGAATTTAACGTACAACCCTCTCTGTTACGGTTGCTCTCATTAATATGTTAAAGCCCCCCGAAAACGGTCCATTGGCGACACAATCCGCAGCATCCGAGTCGCAGACAAATTGCTGCAATTAAAACTAGATTGTTGTTATTTAGCGAGACCTATGCAGATGTGTGCGGGAGATTCATCCTCTCACCCACTTACTTGAATTAAATTTGAAACTTTTGTGCTTTCTAAAAAGCTTTCATGGCAACCTTATTATGAAGTCTGGCTTTTTTCAAGTATACTACTGCAGTAATTAAATATGTATAAATATAGCCTCGCTTTTCCCCCGAGTTACGAAGTTTATGATCTTGAATTAAATAAAACTAGAAGTTCGGTTAATGGTTATGGACGCGGCATGAATGTCAAGGGAAATCTGGGAAACTTTACGCTGTTTTATGACGCTTAGATGTTTTATTATTTAAAATTTTGTATCAGTTGATTGCCTCGTTAGTCTAGTGGCCGTAAACGCGGTTGCTGATTATGAGGTCCCGGGTTCGAGACCAGCCAAAATTGTTTACAGTTAAGAAATTGCCAGTAGCAATGTGCCTCGGAAAGCATGTAAAGCTGTTGCTGCCTGATCTCTTTCCGGTCGTGTCGGATAACTGTGTCACCGGACTTTGAGAGGGAGGGATTAGAGTGCACTTGTATTTACGCATACATTATAATCCTGTCCTACGTATGTGGCTAGACTCCGTCGTGACTGGCCGCGGTGACCGGAATTCTGTCTGAAGGCCATTTTTTTTTGGGTATTTATAGAGTAATCTCATCTGGTTGGGCTGAATAAATATATTAAAGGAAATAATAAATAAATAAAAATATATATTAAATATACTAACATAAATAAATAAATAATACGTAAATAAATAAAATCCCAACCAGATGGAAGCCCTCGGCAGGGGAGACCTAACGGTCGAGGGTTAGGGGGAAAGGGAAAGAAACCGGCGGACGATGCTGGCGGTATCGAGGAGCACCGCCTTCGGCATTTGAGTCTGGAGCGGTCCGTCACGGAGTTCCAGTCGCCTCAGATGACCCGAAAGGCTGACCGGGATTAACCCGTTCGCAGAGACGACTACAGGAATAATTTCGATCGGCAGACCACCCCACATGACGGTCACCTCGTGAGCCAGGTCCAGATATTTTGTCTCGTCATATGGAATGGTAATGTCGACCAAAAATATACTTGACTGTGCCCGGTCCATCAGCTCAATATCAGGCTTATTCGCAAGAATAGTCCTGTCTTTGATGATGGCCCGGTCCCAGTAGAGCCTGGTGCGGTCATTTTCGAGCACGGCTTCCGGTAATAAGGCAGTTTCTGATCCACGAGACCGTATTTCAGAGTGAGCTCCTGGTGCAAAATCCTGGCTACTAGGTTGTGTCTGTGCAAATACTCAGAGTTAGAAAGCGCCGAACAACCGGAGATGACATGCCTAAGTGACTTACCGGGATGGCGACAAGCTCGACAGATGTCGACGGTGCCATCCTTTAGGATGTATCTCCGATAGTTGTTGGTCTTAATGACCTTATTATTATTATTTAAAATGTTATGTGTATTATTTAACGCATTTTTTTTTTACTTTTTAATGGCGGTGGAAAAATACCCACTACCTCATATCGTCCCGTGGAGATAATAGTAGGCAACAAAATGTTAACCAGGAATGGGCAACAGCGTCTTCCTAATAACAACTAAAAAGAAAAATAAAATAAAATTAAAATAAATTGAAATAAAAATAAATAAATAATTTGGCAATCTATGGGATAAACATAGGCCGTATAGCTGTGGACTTTTTGATAGACTGTAAAGGTAACGGGAACACTAAGTTTTGACCTAACATTTATATCAACTTTTCGTATTAAAACTGGCACAACTTCCAAAATAGTTTTTATTATTGACTAGCGATCAGCGCCGGCTTCACCTGGATAGGATCTATTAATGCGGCGTTATTAATATTTAAGATAATCATAGGCCATTTATTTTATCAATGTTTCGTTTTTGCTAAAATAAAAAGCTTGAATGTTTCGTTTTTGCTAAAATAAAAAGCTTGAAGTCAATAAAATACAACCTATACCTCATAGAATTGCTCTCTATCTGTTCAAAAAGTTTTATCACAATCGGTTCAGCCATTCTGAAGATTAACCCGAAGAGACAGACAGATAGACAACAATTTTAAAAATTATTGATGTCTTAAAGGTTTTGCAAATCCCCTGAGCTTATTGGAAGCCAGTTATTTTAATATTAGAGACAGACAATTCAATATTATTTATATGAATATATGAATAGATTTAGGTATGATCGGACTAAACAAAAGATCAAAGCACTGAGGTCGCAATTGTAGCTTTGTTGCGTATGATATTTTTTTAATTATAATATTTAAATTTATTTTTTAATATTGTACATATCCTACTAATATTATAAACGTGAAAGTTTGTGAGGATGTATATGAAATAAACATCGTTACTCTTCCCCGCAAAAACTACTGAATGTATTTTAATGAAACTTTAAAATAATATAGCGCATACATCAGAACAACACATAGGCTATAATTAATAAAGATATTGTGTAAATTGGTCCGAATATAACGATAAGAGATTCGGAAAAAATCTGTCGTTTGCAAGCTATTTTGGCGTGCGGTGCAAAAACTGTAAAAGTTAAGAATTATGAAAGTGCGATTATTGATTGATCACCTATGGTTTAAAGTATAATATCTACGCGGACGAAGTCACGGGCAAAAGCTAGTCTAATATATTATAATTTTTCTTAAATCTGTAATTTATTTTTTACAATAATTTTAATTTTTTTAAAATATTATTTACCTTCTTCTTCATCAACCCGTAGAAGTATATTGCTGGACTCTCACCAGATGTCGCTAGTTGGGGCTAAAGTGAATTAATTTGATAACGCAGATGTCACACATTCACACAGTGTCATAATCATTGAAAAGTTGCGATTTAATTATAAGTTTTTCGGTTTCTAGATGTTTGAACCTATACACACAAAATGTTTCAGTGGTTGATCTTTAACTTTCTGTACAATTTTAACTCTCTTTTTAATATTTTACTATTATTAATATCCATAGTTTGGTTTGTCTATTTCAATTTAATGAATATAAAATATTCTTATAGTTCCGAAAGAAACATTAAGCGTTACAATTTCCTAACGACTTCTCTTCCCCTACATGAAATCTGTCAAATGTTTCAACTCATTCCAAAGTGGTTTTATGAGCCCTGCCTAGTTTATCACAGGCATTGGCAGATGGATGTAAGATCGCAGTTTCCAACGATTCGCACATTTCGCTGTTCCTATCTGAAGCCAAAAGATCTTATTATCATTTCCCAAAGACGTCGCTTATTGTGACACACATCGGACAAAATGGGATGATGGATTCTCTTCGACAACGCGGCACTAAATAATTGTAACGTAATGTAAACAGATGATAAATTGCTAGAAGTTACGACAAGCGAAAAAATAAATAAAATGGAATTCAAAGAGAAAGTGAATTATCGTCGCCCCAAATTCGTATTGAAACCATTCCGTTATCGGGTCGTGAAGGCTGTTTACACTTTGCAATGGAAGCGGAAAGTATCGGGGAGGGAGGACGTAAATTGAGTCACTTCCCGTATTTTATGAATTGTCGCCGGGTTCCAACTTGCAAGTTCAAGCGCCATGCCAACGAATTTAACTTGCAAGTTTTGAGGCAGAACCTAAATTTGGAATTTTCGCAAACAATCATACCATGATGGTTTGCGAAAATTCCTTACTTATATAAGATTGTAGATTTGCTCTTTAATATTTTGCATCTGCAGTTTGGTTTAAAATTCAAGCAAATAATATATTTTTTGTACGTGATAGAGCCACGCTGCAGCTATATTGTAGCACGAATGGGTCAACTTGACCGGGGAAGGACCACGCTCACAAAGAATGTCAGTGCAGCGTGAAATAACATTATACTGCTATGTTTCATATGGTGACGATAACCAGAGTGCCTTTCTACTAGTTTCGGGGCATCCCGCCTTGTTTAAATTATAAGGTTGACAAACGAGTACACAGTCCACCTAATTGTAAGTGGATACTGTATTCCATAGACATCTACATCTATACTCGTTAAAAATCAAAATGGAATGTCTCGTTTCCAATAATAAGGGTCTCCAGTTCTCTACACTCATCGTATGAAACAGAGCAGCACTAAGCAGCTATTTTACGCTGGTATTTTGTGAGAAGGTGGTTCTTCCCCGGTCAAGCCGGCCCATTCATGCTACAACTATAATATAGGTATGTAGCTGTAACGTATTTCTTCTGAAATTAATAATATCGATCGAATAGAAAGTCACTGCCACTGCCACGGCTGAACTGCCACTGCTGAACATCCATCACGCTTTTGTGGTTTCTCTATCATTTCAATAGTCGCCTCTTGCGACAGCCACTAGACAAAATGGGGATATGACATCTAATTTTTTTTTTTTGTAACCCAGGAATTAGTTTGTAAAATATTAGCTCCCAATAAAATTTAAGTTTATTTATTATAAATCATTAATATCCACCTCAATTTTGTATTGCAATTGTTAATTGTGTTCAAATTATACTGTGTATTAAGTAAAACGTAAGTTACATACCTAAAAATATTATATTTAAACGTTCGGATTTTAAGTGACAGGTAACGTACATATTGTTTGAATATTACATATTGTAATTCTTGTTATCCCTTCTTACAACATAGTTGTTCAGTTCAGTTTTACATTTTAAATAGTTTCTTAAGCGTTTCATTTAAGATCTACAAAATATAACCTAACACTTTAACTTTGACTTTATTTACACTGCTATTTTTGTATTCAGTGGTTCTAGTTTTAACGTTTTAACTAATAAACACATAGCAAAATGAATACTCGTAATACCAAGACGCGCCAGCTTGAGACCCAGCTCCAGCTTGCGCTTCAGGAACTAAAGTTGTGCAAGGAGCAGTGTGAAATATTACTAAAAGAAAGGGATGACAATGAAAAAGAAATAGTTGAAATAATTAAAAAGAACACACAATTAAAGTGTGACATGGCAATGTTACACACAGATTATCTAAATGTATTAAAGGAAAGGGACCAGCTTCAGGGAACGGTCAATGAGTTTGATCAATGCAGCAAGGAATATGAGGAAGCTCTCAAATTCATTGCTGCGCACTGCTAATTGAATGAAGCCAAGGGCAAATTTACAATTAAACAAAATTTAGACAACAACAGCCTCTAAAACTCAGAGTCTGTTCCATGAACTTGTAGAATGCACAACCTCTCAAGCATCTTTAAAATTGTTACAAACATCATCAACAGTGGATTTGACAGGTGAAGATGCTTTCATATCGAGAGCAGCAGGAAGAATCGCTTGCAGTAACAATAAATTAAAGAAATACATTAAAATTAATAAAATTAAGAAAATTAAATAATAAATAAATTAAAATTAAAATAAATACATTAATAAATTGCAAAAAAACATAAAAAATAAAATAAGTATTAAAAATCATGTTAAGTTATGTAAAGAAAAACAAGAATTAATTAGTAAGGTCAAAATATATTCAATTGAGGTGGATAGCATTAGGAAAAGTTATGAGACTGACATGGAGTATCTTAATTCAGAAATTTCTTCACTTCATAATGCATTACAAGTTATGACAAATAAATATAAATCAGCTCAAAATGAAATAAAGGAACATATACTGGCCATGGACGAGCTGGTGACACTGTGTAAATATAATGAGGAACGTTTTGAGTCATTAGTAAAACAACAGTGTGAGTGTCAGCTCTCATTACCGGTTACTTCAGGGACAGTATGTGTTAATAATATGGACAAAAAGAACCCCTCTCCTACTTATAAACTCCATGACAGTTCCAGAACAATAAATAATTTGAATAACTTAAATGTTAGCAAAAATAATATTGTTGTGTACAGTGATGATATAGGTAAAAACTTAGGTTTAGTATTAAATAACTGTCTAAAGGAACAACAAATTACTAATTATTGTATGCCTGGAGCAACATTTAAAATTATAAATAAAATTCTAATAAGTAGCCATAGTCCTAATAGTATATTGATACTTCTTATTGGGAGAAGAGGCAATGTGAATAAAAAACAATTATTGGATTATATTGAAATTCTAAATAATTTAAATGTTCACAAGATTGTTTTGTTTACATTGCCTTACTTAAGGTCTGCCACAAGAAAATAAATTAAGACATGACTTAAATATCCAAATGAATAATTTAATATGCAACAATAATGTAAAACTGGCATATAATTGTAATAATTATAAATTTCATTTAATTGACTTAAATATTTTAATTAAAGTTTTGACAAGAGATAGTATTACCTATCAAAGTATAGTTTAAGACTGGTAGCAAATGCGCTATCTTATTATTTATATTTTAACTCAGCCAATGATTTGGCTACCTTGACACCTGCTTTTATTGAGCAACAAAATAATATTACATTTGATTTGGAACCAGTCCCAAGTAATTTAAATTAGATAATAAGACAATAGCGGTAATCTCTAGCAAAGATAATTTAAATAGCTTAGAATACAACTTACCAATACATAATTGTGTAATTTCACAAAATTGCAATAATAAAACTGTATCAACCTGGTGCATCAAAATATACAAGGTATGTTAAGCAAAGAATTAGAAATTGAATTATTTTTAGTCACAATATACATATTTTATGTATTACTGAACATTGGTTGAAAGATTACAATTCCATATTTAATTTCAGTAATCACCAGGTGGTCAGTTCGTTCAATAGAGATACTAAATTACGTGGTGGCTCCTTAATATTAGCTAATAAATCCTTATCATGTAAAGAACGTAAAGACATTGTGAGCCTCTCTGTTGAGCGTACTGTAGAAATGGCATGTGTTGAGCTTGAGCACCTTATTGTTGTCAGTGTTTACAGACCCCCATGTTCAAGTTATGATGCCTTTGAAGAAATTATGGAAGAAGTTTTAGTTAAGCAATAAACAGAATAAATGTCTTGTAGTATGTGGAGACTTTAATATCAATCTCCTGGAAACTTCTTCCATCAGTATTAAATTTTGCTCTTTGTTCAAATCCTATAATCTTGATAATTTATTCTTTGAAGCTACACGTATTGCAGGGTGTAGTGCAACTTGTATTGATAATATTTTTACAGGTGTTGTACCAATCAACAAATCAATAATTCAAAAACTTAGTTCAGATCACTGTGGACAACTGGTTTCATTACCTTATATGCACAAAAAACAGGTAATTGAGAAAATTGTGTTTGTTCCTATTAATGCAAAACGCCTGGAGATATTTAGAAGTAATATGGTAAAAAACCTCCCATCACTTTCTTATAAGAACAATGCAGACTATTTATATGAAGAATTATTTACCCTTATAAGCAATGAATTTAATAAAACATTTACTTCTAAAACATTCTCCAGAAACAGTCGCAAGGCATTTAATGAGTGGGCGACAGTAGGAATTCATAAAAGCAGACGAAGGTTATATTAACTTTACCATGAAAGATCATATAATCTTTCCGATGTCTTTAAAGAATATGTCAAAAATTATTCTAAAATGTTTAAAAGAGTTTGCTCCACAGCCAAATCTTTACATATTAGCAACAAAATTAAGACGGCTAAGAATAAAATTAAAATGACGTGGAGTATAATTAACAGCGAAACCGGTAAAGACAAACCTCGTAACTCAAACTATCAATTAAAAATTAACAATGAATTGACTAAATCAAATCAAGAAGTCGCAGCGGTGTTTGAGAAATATTTCACTGAAATTCCTATCTTGACAACAGAGTCATTGAATACTTCTCCAACTGTCGCCGAGTCATTACTCAAACAGAATGTTAATACTAAAATAAAAGTATTACCGCAAGATATTGTAAAATACTTCAAAACCATTGATGTAAAAAAACAAACGCAAATTTGTGGAGGACTTCCATTACAGTTATTGCGTTCATAATAGATTTAATTGCACCTTATCTTGCTATTATTTTTAATACTTGTATCGATTCTGGTGTGTTTCCTGATTTAATGAAATATAGTAAAGTAATACCTTTATTTAAATCTGGTAGTACATTGGACACCGATAATTTTAGACCTATTTCTGTACTACCGACTCTCAGTAAAATTTTTGAAAAAATAATTTGGGATCAATTATTAAATTTTTTAATACAAATAAATTACTCCATAAACATCAATTTGGTTTTACAAGGGGTCGATCGACGTCTGACGCCGGTGTTGAGCTTATGAAATATATTTTTAATGCCTGGGAGAATTCACAAGATGCCTTAGGTATTTTTGTGATCTTTCCAGGCTTTCGATTGTGTACATCATGAGACATTAATCAGAAACTACAACATTACGGTGTAAAAATTCAGCGCTTAGACTTATTACTTCATATTTAAGTAACAGAACTCAAAAGTCGTGATCAATGGTAAAGGTTCCTCCGGATCGGTAGTATCAATGGGCGTTCCTCAGGGCTCGATTCTTGGCCTATTCCTGTTCTTAATCTATATTAATGACTTACCTTATCTTGTAGGGACAATCACGATACAGTATTATTTGCTGATGATACTTCTTTAATTTTCAAACTCAAACGGCAGTCAATTAATTATGACGATGTAAATGATGCTCTATCGAAATTAGTACATTGGTTTAACGCCAACAATTTGCTCTTAAACGGCAATAAGACAAAATGTATTAAAATTACAATGCCTAATGTTAAACATTTTAATACCAATGTGCTATTAAATGCGGAAGAGTTGAGTCTTGTGGATACCACTGTTTTTCTTGGTATTACTATTGACGCTAAACTTCAATGGGGCCCCATATATCTAAATTAGCAAGTAGACTTAGTTCTGCAGCATATGCTGTAAGAAAGATTAAGTCTCACAGATGTTGAGACAGCTAGATTAGTGTATTTTAGTTACTTTCATAGCGTAATGTCTTATGGAATTTTGCTATGGGGTAATGCGACTGATATTGAAGCCATATTTATTTTGCAAAAGAGCCGTACGAGCGATTTATAACCTAAATTGTACAGAGTCCTTAGAAAAATTTAAAGAAATAAACATATTAACTTTGGCATCGCAATATATTTATGAAAATGTAATTTATGTACATAAAACATAAATAGCTTTAATAAGAATAAGGATGTTCATACTATAAACACTAGGAACAAACATAAGCTTGTAATGCCAGTTACTAGACTCCACAGAATCAGTAATTCATTTATGGGGCAATGTATACGCTTTTACAACAAAATCCCAGAACATGTTCAAAGTTTGTCAGTAAACAAGTTTAAAAGTTTTATTAGACAAAAACTGTACAAAAGGGTTATTATAATATCAAGGAATACATGCATGAAAATAACCCTGGAATAGGGTGATCGCCACCATGCTGGTTCTATGAAAATTCATTTAAAATTGTATAAACAAAATTATTGTTAAGTGAAATATGTTTAAAAAATCCCTGGGTTTCTTGCTGGTTCTACCCAGGACAGAGGTATTTTTCGAACCAGTGGTAAATAAAAATGACTTTCAATAAGTATTATTATGTGATCAATATTGAATAAAAATTCATTCATTCATTCATTCATTCATTCAATTTGTTATAACTAATGAATTCGTGTTAAAAAACCCTTTAGCGCTTAACAAAACGCTACAGATTTTTTTTTTATCATGAGGCACAAGACTATTTTAATTTTATTGGCACAAGACTATTTTAACGTGTGCAGTTAATAAAATTTTAAAATTAAAACTACCCTCTTATAAATTGGCATGCCCCTACGGGGCGTCACTATGATGATGTATTTGTGTGGCAAGCAAATTATATAAGTAAATAATATGTTATTAATCAATATTTATAGACCGTAGAGAGATCAGGCGCAGGATCAACGGTTTTAAATGTTTTCCGAGGCACGGTGGTGAAACACCGCCAACTAACTCCGGGCAGCCACTAAGAATTTCTCGACAAAAAAAAACCCAACTGTTTTGGCTCGACCCGTGATTGAAACCCGGGACCTCATGGTCAGCAATCGCGTTCACGACCACTAGACCAACGAGGCAATTGTACGAAGCACTTAACAATGTTGCTACAATAGTAATAAAGATAAGGGTGCAAAACGGACGTGAAAATACTACAAGAACATTTTCCTTCCTATGAAGTACGTTATGAAACCTGCATAGATTTTATCACTTATTACAAATCATTTTGTCACGTTGAAACGCAAGCACTATTGGTAAATCATACGATCAGAAATGAATAAATTGCGATACTGATAAAAGGCCAGGTGTTGTAATAAAACCATAAACATAACTCATAATCTGATGACGTCCAATCATAAATTTTGATTCATTGTTCATGAATCAATAGATATCTGAGTAATAAAGATGTCGAGTTACTGAGAGAACTGTGACAGTATGCATCATATATTTGTGTTACAACTATGAGATATTATTTATACTTAAGACTTGATAATTTTTTGTTGTATTTTCTTGCAATTGGATTAAGAATGATTAATTTAGAATTATGTAAATGACTTCTACAATTTAAATTATTACGAATTACAATTGAAACCGAAAATTCAAAATGTGAATAATTTATTAAGGAACAAAATTGTATGGGGTGAGAGGAATCCTGAACAAGTTGATGTATATAATAAGGAGTCATGGAAAATTACGACTTATACATTTTCCTAATGATTTTAGTCAATTCGCTAATTATATGTATAATAATTTGGATCACAGATCAATTATTGATAAAATGTACAGTGATATAACATACGCCCTAAGTCAGGCGGCCGCAGTTAGTTATGCTGGAAAACAATTTAAAAAGAAAAAACCAGTAGTCGGGTGGAACAGACATGTGAGTGAAGCTCACAGGGAGGCCAGGTGTAAATTTCAGCTATGGGTGTGGTATGGAAAGCCTAAATCGGGTACTGAATATGATGAGATGATTGTAAGCCGTAAAATTTTCAAGTCTCGTTTAAAATGGTGTCAGAATCACGAAGAACAGTTGAAAATGGATATTATCGCTTCACTACATTCAAAACATGATTTTCGTACTTTTTGGAAGTCCACCAATAAGTTAACAAGTAAACCCAGCCTCCCTGTGAGTGTAGATGGTATTAATGAACCAACACTTATAGCTGATATGTTTAGGGGTTGCTTTTCTGTGAAATCACCGTTGGGAACACCGTAGTCTAAATGTGAAGCTGGGTCTAAGGGCCAGGAGCTGTCTACTAAATTTACAGGTGCAAATGTTAATAGCGTTATAAGATCTATGTCAGGAGGCAAGTCTCCTGGCCACGATGGTCTCAGCATCGAGCACCTACGATACGCCGGGCCTCACCTACCGAGAGCATTAGCCATGTTCTACGCCCTATGTATAGGACATTCCTACTTGCCCACTGAAATGACCAAAACTGTGGTGGTGCCAGTTGTGAAAAATAAAACCGGTGATTTAAGTGACAAAAATAACTATAGAGTTATCTCGCTGGCCGCGATTGTTGCCAAAGCGCTTGATGGTCTGCTTGCTTCTTTATTAGAGAAATATCTGAAACTACAAGATAAGTTTGGTTTCAGACCAGGTCTTTCCATAGAAACTGCCATCTTGTGCTTAAAGCAGACTGTCAAGTACTATACAGACCGACAAACACCCATCTATGCCTGTTTCCTCGATTTGTCGAAAGCATTTAACTACGACATTTTAAGGCAAAAACTGGGTAGTGTCAAGTGGCCTGCTGAATTAATTAATATCTTTAAATATTGGTATTCAAATAAGTTAATGTCGTACTATGGTCAAGTGCTTTTTCTGAGCCATACGGGTTAGATTGCGGGGTGAGACAGGGTGGTTTGATCTCACCCAAACTCTTCAACTTTTATGTTAATGCACTGATAGAGGAGCTCAACAGTAGTCGTGTGCCATATTGACAAAATATGTTTGAATAATATTAGCTACGCGGACGATATGGTGCTGCTGAGTGCCTCTATCTGTGGCCTAAGTAAGCTACTAGGCATCTGTGAGAAATATACTGTTAGTCATGGACTAAAATACAAGCAAAAGTGAATATATGATCTTTCAGGCCAGAAACAAAAGTCTACTTAGCGTTCCTCCTATTAAATTGAATGGAATCCCTCTGAAGAGAGTAGAACATTTTAAATATCTTGGACATTTGGTAACCTCTGACCTGAGGGACAATTTAGATATTGATAGAGAGCGCAGGTCGTTGTCTGTAAGAGCTGCCTTGGTTCTGCAGCGCATCAGGGATGTTCGCTGAAGCGAGAGTGGATTGCTTCTACGGGATCATGCCTAAGCGGTGTACATCCCTGGTACGTAGGATCCGGGCCAGCTCAAACCGCATCCTAGTGATGTTCTCGAATAGAGTTGACTGTTAGTACCTGAATCATTGTTGTATGGTTCATGTACTGGCAAATAAATAATCTGAAATCAACAAATTTTCTTACTGAAAGTTTTTTATTTATTCTCTTTATTATTTATTTTTATTTAACTTTTCTTTATTATTATAATTAATTATTAACAATAGGCTATGATATCACCTAATTATATTAATTATGTAATATGATCCTTGTTGGTCGAAATAAAGATATTATATAGCCTAGTCAACAAGTTCAAAAACGTGTTAATTATTGTTCCCGCTCTTAAAAATATGTGCGATAGCACATTGGAATGACGTCTAGAAAAATACAAAATAAGATGAAAAAAAAAGATATTTAGTTTTTCTCTAATAACTCAAAAACTATTAATATTTAAGAACTTTTAAAAAAAGATCCTTAAAGAGGAGGACATTTTCAATAAACAAGTTTTGATTTGGGAATTCTATCTCCGTTATTTATAATTTTTATTTAACGCCGAAAATAGGACTCCGCGCGATCGTTACGGCTAGAACGCATCGCCGCTGAAGACAGTATATCCCATAAAATAATTTTTTATAGTATTAAATATAAATTTAAAATTTTGAAAAAAATATGTTGTCATCAGAACACTTGAATAAATAACGCCCTGTTAGAAAAAAAATGATGTCGATTATTCAAAAAGTTATACGATTGTTAATTAACTAATTTCTTTCCAACCTCTGTTTTTACAAAAGTCGACATATAAGTTTAAATAATTGACCTATAATTTTTTTTACTTCTTGGAGTCCTTCTTATATATATATACATATACATAGTTTTTTGTGCTAATAAATCCTCGAGATACATTTTTCTAGACGTCATTCCGAATCGAATGAGCTATCGCACATATTTTTAAGAGCGGGAACAATAAAATTTAACACGTTTTTGAACTTGTTGACTAGACTATTAGGTCTATTTTTGTTTTTTGAACAACCCCTGAAGCTAATAAGAATGTCTGTTTCTTTTTTTGTCTTTATGCAATTTATATAATTATAATGCCTCCACGATACAAGATAGAATCTCAGTGTTACTTTTTTAATAAAAGTCCACATGATCCTTGGTGGTCGAAGCACCAGACGTCTCTAACCTATGGTGTTGCTCACAAACGTCGAGCTCAAGATGGTTAAACTGATACGTTAATATTATGATATTCCTTAGCAAAGATTTCTTTTAAACTTATAAGCCAGTGCTTGACCACAAAACCTGGAGGTAAGTGGTGATGCAGCCTTAGATGGTAAATCGTAGTGTCTTAGCGTAACAAAAGCCTATTCACTCTTGCCTTGAAGACGCCCAGATTGTATTCGGACGGAAAGATAGACGCCGCCAAATTATTCCACTCCTTTGCTGTACGCATTACGAAAGAATTTAGAAAGTTAAATTATTTTAATATGTTTAGTTCATTGAAATCAGCTTTTACCTTTTGTTAAAAGTAATTTTTGCCTGTATTACTTCTACGGTACGAAATATGGATGGACAATGATAGCGATGACAAGAACCTACATCTTGTTTATATTAGGGTCTTATAGCAAAATTGTATTAAGTGTCCATAAGATCATATAGTAGTTGAACAAGTACTTTTCATTATTTTTAACACGCCATAAAATCTTAATTTATAGTACTGTTAAATTTGCCTTAACCTTGGCCTGCAAAATACATAACATCGTGACATTCTCGGGTCGGAACAGACAGATACTGCGCGTTACAGAGGTGTTTATTATAGGTTTTATTGGACTGGGAACGAGCGTAGGCTCTCTAATGCAGCGCTCGTGAGTAGCGACTCCCCGTACCACTGTGGTTTATTGTAAGCCTTTTTGGTTCGCCTTAACACACTTTTATCCTTTTTATACGTATACTATAGTACAAATTTTTTAAATTTTGCATGTATGAAAATGTTTACAAACATACATTAGTTCATAGAGTAGACTCCACGACAATATATTTTAGTGTTTTAAGTGTAGAATAGTAGATTAGTCCAATTAAAATCACTTGATCGAACTTGTAGGCAAGAATTAATTTTTTCAAGTGCAATTTGAACCACTGAATTATCACGTGCTCAGCAGTGAAGAAAACATTGTGAAGAAACCTGCATGTCTGAGAAACAAGAAAACTTTTAGCTATAAGAAGAGGTCTGTTCCTGGCAGTGGGACGTAATACAGGCCGTAACTTTACCTTAAACTTGATTATATTAATCAGCGAGTAAACGTGATGCAGAAAGTTCAGCGTGTTCCAAGTTGAATTATAAAGTAACAATTGAATCGAAAACTTGGCAGCCTGAAGTTCGCGCAAATTATCTGACCGCACCGGCGGTGTGTGTTTAGGTCCAGACTGCGGCGTGAGACTGACGCTTAAGGAAATTTGCCGGGAACCAATTTACTTAGACTCCTATATGTGTATTAGTTCAAACCTATGTGGACTTGGATCAATGAATTGTTCCAAAGTACAGGGTTCATAAATAGCGGCTCAGTTTTGGGTAGATGCATAACCATCGGATCTCCTGTAATATTTCAATAATTGCCTTTTCATAAATTCAAACTCACAATTTTATAGAATAAGTTTGATAACGAGCACACAGTCTACTTGATAGTGGATGGATAAGTGGATGCTGTGGCCCATAGACATCTACATCTCATCCTCAATTACGAATCAAAATGCAGATGCGTTGTCGACCCTGAGGACTAGGATGGAATGACTCGTATTCAATAAAAATGGTTCTCTACGTTCAGATGGTTCTGGTACGGTTCTCTACACTCATCATACAAAACACAGCAGTATTACTCTCCTATTTTACGATAGTATCCTGTGAGAGCGTGATCCTTCCTCGGTCAAACCGACTCATTCGTGCTACTACTATAATATAGCTGCAGTATGGAAATACTACGTAAAACATTATATTTAAAGAAGGTTGTTATTGATGATTATTTAAAAGATAAAAGTGCTTGGACATAATGAGCTCTCTTAGATTTTCTTGACTTGTGTATGCACTACAAGTGCATATACAAGTATTCCATATTATGATTAATAGTAACAGTAGGTAGAAAAATTGTCTACTTGTGAGCTTATTGCCGCTTTTTCTCACACGTTTTCCCGCAGTAGGGATTTGATGAAACGATGCTTTTGACTTTTGAAAAGTGCTTCGTAAAATATTCTTTTGAATAAATTTTTTTTAACTTAGATCTTGACTGGATTTAGTTCATTTCATATATTTGTTCGTGGAAGAGTCATACTGCACATAGTTACGTTTCTGGTGCACAGAGTTAGCACAAGCTCCAAAAGCATTCTTGAAATGATAGGTGACAGAGTGAATTGCCCCTATCTAAAACACTGTAGTAAATTGCTTATGCCCAGCAGCTAATTGACTGATTGAACGGTCTAAATCCAAATATATGATAGCAGTAATTGTGAATAACGAGAACTTGAGGCCCTTCTCACTGAGAACGACGCAATCCATTTTAGTCCTCATGAGTGATAACGGTAAAAGTAAGTGCTCATAGGTCATAGCATCCATTTAGTATCAGGTGGACCGTGTGCTCGTTTTTATCCTCAAGTTGTATATAATGAAGTAACTAAAAAGCTATATACATTTTGTAACAGAAAACAAACACTTCAATTTTTACGAGTGTGATTGATTCCTACACTGAGAATAGGCGAGAGCTAATCGAATTCGGTAATATATCAGATGTGATATATGTTTGTCAAATCCGCGACCCAGACTAATAAATTCGTCGGTAAAAAATTTAGCAAAATTTCGCTATCCGTGTTTTAATGACACAATGTATATATTAGCCAGCCAATTTCATATAAAGCTGGCAACACATCACATATTAATAACAAATTCACGGCATTCATTTCTTGTATTTTTTTAAGAATAAGGGCGACAAACAAGCACACAGCCGCCTGATGGCAAGTGGATGCTGTGGTCCATAGCCATTTACATCTATCCTCGATTAAGAATGAAAATGCAGATGCGTTGTCACCTCTGAGGACTAAGATGGAATGTCTCATTTCCAGTAAAAGGCCACCAAATTTCTAGACTCTACGAGAGAGGTATTCTGTGAGAGCGAGGTCCTTCCGCGGTCGACCCATTCGTGTTACCACCATAATATAGCTGCAGTGAGGCTCAACCACGTAAAATGAAATATATTAAATCTTTGAAAATTGGATTTAACAGTTTTATATAGAGTTATGAGTGACAAATGAGCACACAGTTAACCTAATGGCAAGTGGATGCTGTGGTCCTAAACACCTCCTCTATCACTGATTAGGAATCAAAATATAGGCGTTGACACCTCGGACTATAATAACTAAACCTTGTAACCAGTGTATGGGTCTCTGTTTCTCTACATTTATATTAAATCCCTATCCAATTACAATCTAAATTTGTTTACTTGAATTGGCCTTAGCTAGGGTTAAAATCGTAGACAAAGGGCTCAGTACTTCGACTGAGTATGTTGAGCCTTTAGCAACACCGTCGTTTTGCTTAATGGTACAGAACGTGTTTCCTTTATCTAATTAAGACCATTTGAATGCCTGTTGAATATGAATTATTATGTTAATCAAACCGTTTATAGTTCCTCTCAATTGATTTTCATGTGCTCAGTTCTTAATTTCACATTTATAATGAAGCCATATTTGATTAACTTAAAACAAAAATATGACTTTTTAAACCGTGTAGTGGCGGCGTTAGAATATTCACTACTCCAAATCGTCCCGTGGGTGTCGTAAGAGGCGACAAAGGGAAACTAAAACAGTAGATGGGCAGCACCATCTTCCTTATAACAACTAAAAATAACAAAAATTGCGGTTGTCAATCCGCCTGACAAGCGTGGCAGCTATGGCAAATCCTTCTTAGGAGGTAATATATGGAAGAGTCCTATGCTCAGCAGTGGACTTTATAGACATTTTTAGACTTTATTAAAGGTTGAAGAAGCCGTATTAGCTGAGAGATTAAGCGCTCTCTGTAAATCTCACAAAACGCCCGCAACCCGAGTTCTATCCCCCCCGGTAGCAATGAAAATGTCAATTGCAATTTTAAGTGCTGATTTACCACGTGCTCGACGGTGAAGGAAAAAATGAAAGAAAACCTGCATGTCTGACAAATAAATAAATATAAATAATTAATATATTGAGAAGACATGTTTACACCAACAGGCATTGGGATATCGCGAAAACACTTATTTGCCTCGAAACCCTCTCAGTAACGAGAGAAGCATGCATGAACTCCCTGCATGTTTTACCTGGCCGAAACTCTATCTATTCGGGGCCGCCTTACACTTCGCATACAGGTAAGAGGCTGCCTCTCTAGAACCTTTCCTTTCTTCTTGCTATCTTCGAGCTATAGGGCCGGCCCATTGCCCCTTCAGCTTACTAATCCGCTGGGCTATGTCAAAAGCATTAAGTGAATTAAATAAATAGAGATTCCAAAAGCGATCACACTGCGCTGCGCTAAAAGGAAAAATAATTAATGAAGGCTACAAAATAAAAGGGATACTCAGTATTAGCGGTGTCCAGTCGAGTACGCATATCGCACCGACCACGCGCCTCACTTTGTTCCCACTCATTGAGCTGTGTGAAGAGATACTGCTCCCCTATTTAATTTATACCACCCTGTTTATGTTTCTTTATATCCGGAGGCGCCGTCCGCTATATAAATTGCTTTTTTTTCCCCGGACAGAACAATTTTCTTTCGTCTTTGATCTGCGAGGATTAATGTAACGAATTAGAAAATTTATTTTAGTAATTGACCTTTCAGTGCTTCAGACTTTGTATTTGTTGTAGTAATTGGATAATTTTTATTTATAGAATAGAATAGAATTTTTTTTTATTCAATTTTGAGTGTAATTCTTATTGAAAGTCATTTTTTACTTTACCACTGGTTCCAAAAAAAACCCTCTGTCCTGGGAAGAACCAGCAAGAAACCCGGCGGGACTTTATTTAAAAGTAAATTTTACATTAATGGTTGTACAAACTATTTACAAAATTTATTTTAAAAACAGCTTTTGAGCAAACACCTCATTCCCAGGGGTTATTATCAATTATATATTCATTTATACTATAATAACCCTTTTTATACAGTTTCAGCTTAACAAAACATTTAAACTTAGTAATAGAGAGAGCCTGTACACTTTCAGGGACCTTGTTGTAATAGCGTATACATTGCCCCAAGAATGAATTACTTACTCTGTGGAGTCGAGAAACTGGTATCACAAGCATGTGTTTGTTCCTAGTGTTTACAGAGTGTATATCACTTTTTTTACTAAAACTATCATTGTTTTTGTGAACATACATTAAATTTTCGAAAATATTCTGAGAGGCCAAAGTTAATATATTTATTTCTTTAAATTTATCATTAAGATACTCTGTCGGTTTTAGGTTGTAAATAGCTCTAATGGCCCTCATCTGTAAAACAAAAATAGTTTCTGAATCAGCCGCATTTCCCCATAGCAAAATTCCATAAGACATTATGCTATGGATATAACTGTTTTTTTTTTTAAATTTACTTACTTTCTGTTTGTGTTACGTGCCAAAATTAACAAAACGGGTCATCTATAGAATCACCACTGTCTGACTTGAACGTCGATGATCGACGTTTTTCAGAAAATAATTCACGACAATCTTTTTTTTAACGAATAAAGGTTACAAACGAATACACAGTCCACCTGATGGTAAATGGATAATGTGGCCCATAGACATCTACATTTGTCTTCGATTAAGATGCTTTGTCACTCCTGAGGACTGACATAGAATGTCTTGTTTCCAATAAAAAGAGTGTCCGGTCCTCTACACTCACCATACTGAACACAGCAGCATTAAACTCTTACTTTTCGCTGGTGTTCTGTGAGAGCGTTGTTCTACCCCGGTAAAGCCAACCCATCCGTGCTACAATTTTAATATAGCTGCAGCACTATATTAAAATTGACACAACAATTATTTTTAGGCCATACAAATACTTGTTCCGTGTGGGGTTCGAACCCGCGGCCTTTAGCGCTGCATTTCATTGCTGAGCCACTGCGCCACGGAGTCGTCATATGAATTGTGTACTCGTTTGTCACACTGACTGGAATAAAAAATCGTAGTAAAATATATCAAAATGCAAACTTAAAATTCCAATAGTTCCATTTTTCAATAATGAAATGACTAAAGCGATATTGGATTGTATTGTATTAATCAATCAGTCATCCAAAACCAAGAAAGATCAGTCATAAGTTCCTATTTGATCTTGTAATTTCCCTGTGTTACTTAACACTTTCACTGTCTGGTTTTCAGACACAATAGTAAGACAATAGCAATGACCTATATGTAGTGCACGGGACAGCGACAGGGTTAATCAAACAAATTGAACATTATCCTTTGCCTTATCACATCTTAGCACTTAGCACTTAGCACTAGCCTCACAATCAGAGCAGTATCCGCAAATTGTACAATAATGTTTTTAACGTAGAATTTACGTGTTAAAACATTGGTTATTCTGATAGCGAACACAAAATAATATACATGATAAAAAACTTTTTCAACTAATTTAAATAAGTGATTGACTACTATCCCATCTGACGGATGTAGATGTAGCTTTATCAAAAGCCTATACACTCTCTCTCTCTCTGAAGATACCCATATATTGTTATCATACATATTATTTTTAAATAATTATATCACTATATTTCTTTATTTATTCTTCTGTAATGATAAGTTTTCATAATCGTAATAAATGCGTTATCGATATATAAATATCGATAACGCATTTATTATTAACGTACCTAATCGTTTTTAAAAACTGTCAAATGTCCTATAATTATAATATGAAATATATAATAAAAAATATATTATCTAGGCTGTCAAAGTTGATTTTATCATTAGTTCATGGGCACAGAACACATTTTATCTCTAATGAGAGTTCATGGCGATATCATACAAATCTGTGTCGATCTTTTAAATCGGCGTTTATTTCATTAATCAAGAACCGAATTCTATAATATGGAACAAGCTCAATGGTTAGAACAGGAATTTGAAAAGATTGCGAAGCGAATGCGTTCGCAATTTTTTCAAGTTTAAGGAAAAGAGAAAATTTTTATACCCTACGTCACTTCCACAACTAAGACGAATTTAATGACGCACTATGTTAAAATTCGTCAGAAGCTGTTTAAGCTACACAGCGTGCCAAAAAATTGACATACATACATACATACATTCGAAAAACATTACCCTCCTTCAGTGGCAGTCGAGAAAAAATATGTTGGATAATTATTCCAATGCATCACTGTACGCCTTACAAACAACGAAGCAAGCCGTTTGGTTCAAATGTGTAGTATGTTGTGAATAAAGGAGTGAAGACTGGCCGAGGGTCTGGTCATCCAATGGTGAATATAAAAAAGAGGAATTATGTAATGCAGTTCCTGCGCACACTCTCCGAATTATATCCTGTGGAACAACGAAGCTCTGGCTTTTTTGCACGAAGTAAAATTGGCTTTTGACTGTGTACTGGCGGTGTAAGAATATTCACTACCCCATATCGACCCGACGATGTCGTAAGGGACGACAGAGTCATAACTAAAAAAACCGTGGTTGCCCGCCTACCAATTGTGACAATTATGGTAAATACCCCCCTATGAGGCAGCCAATGGGGAGGCCTATGTTCAGCAGTGGACTTTTGATAAGCTGTAATGAAAGACTGGCTTTAATCAAATTTAATTAACATTTAATTAATGCAAGTTATTCAACACCTAGAATAATAAAGTAGATCGGGGTTTGATTGAGATGTGCTGTTAGACTCAGATACATGGGATAGTTTTAAAAGAAACCAAACCTAATAACCAATAAAAAAAATCACAAATATTGGCTCAAGCTTTAGTTCGGTGCTGGTATTTTACGTCGAATGCCTATAAATACATATGAAATATATTATATACACATATATACATATTACACCGCAGCATAAACCCGATAAGAAGGCGTTTGTGTTTTTGCTTAAATATTCTCTGCCATTAACCCAAAACCCGTGACTTAGTGAGTACGATGACCTCTAATTTGTATCGTCATAAAATAAATATATTTTGGACCAAGTTATACTTAAATAGTGACCTGATTACTCACTTGGTCCATAACATATACAATATTTGCTAAAAAGACAATACTATTGTGAAAACCTAAAACAAATTCAATTTTATTCAAAAGTGCACGTCTTATGTGCGTTTCATTTAATTTTGATGAAAAAAATAAATTACCAAAATAAATCGATTACACAAAGTATAAAATCGATATAGGTTGTATGTTACATTTGTCCTTTGCCTATCAAGGGCTAAAGAAGAAAATGAAAGCGCCTTTAAATTTTTAATAGCAATAAAATTTATAAAACTTGAAAATCATTTTATTAACAAACGACGCGTACTAGGCTATTGATATGAAATAGGGAACCACTTGACGTAATTCTGAAGCGTTATAAAAAAAAATCGGTTTCGATACGTCAATTTTTTTGGGAGTTACTTTGATAAAACCTTGTTTTATCAAAGTAGCAATATAAAATGATTTTTTAGAAAATATAAGATGGATTAATTAGAGTGTTTTCTTGATATACGGCTACTCATATTATCGTATAAGTGCAATATGGTTATGATAGAGGCATTTTAAGACTACGAAATTGCTTGACCTTGACGTGTCGAGAGTAATACACCACCTAATAACGCTTTGCGATATGAGGCGCGCAATAACAATAATTTAGAACATTTGTTCTTCAAAATTAAACATCGCAAAAATATCCCAGAAAATCAAGCAACCGACAGTGATAAATAAAGCTTCTAAAGTTGCAAATAACAAATGTCATAGTAAAATGGCAAATCCGGACTCGGCAGATAGTGGAAGATCCGATTTAGCAAACGTTTCCTTGCTCGATGCCACAAAGGGTGGCGCTTATGATCATTTGTTTTGTGCAGTTAGATCTCTAGAGAAATTTCTTTTATCAGAATCTAATTCATGTGAGCCCAAATCTCCTTTGCTTTTATTTAAGCGGACAGACGCCGGCAATTTATTACCGAGTTTTGAACTGAAAGAATAGAAGGTGATTTTATTATAAATGATGTTCATTTTGCACTCACTTCGACGCTATCCGCTCTTTTTAAATAGCAACCTACTATACTGAATTTTCATCGATGAATACAACTGCGTTAAGTTATACTTATATAAAGTAAAGTAAAGTAAAATAGCCAATATTATATACGTGGTAGAGCCATGCTGCAGCTATATTATGTTAACAAATGGGCGGGGTCGACCGGGGAAGGGCCACGCTCTCATCAGCGTAAAATAGCAGCTTTATGCTTCTGTATTTCTAATAGTGGTTTTTTATTGGAAACGAGGCGTTCCTTCTTAGTCTGCATTTTGATGCTTTTTCGAGGATAGATGTAGATGTCTATAAGCCATAGCATGCAATTACCATCAGGTAGAATGTGTGCTCGTTTGTCATCCTCATTCGATAAAAAAAATTTATATGTTTCACTGCTGGGCACAAGCCGCCTCTCATTATTGAGAGGGTTATGTAGCAATTACTGTTCCATCGCGTTGCTCCAGAGCGTAATGGCAGACTTCATGTCTTCGAAATATTTTTATTGCAGGATTCCTCACGATGTTTTCCTTCACTGTCAAGCACGTGGTAAATTATCACACAAAATTGCAATCAGTAATTTAATTATTGATGGCGCGGATAGCTGGGGGGAGAGGGGCAGCGAGTGGTTAGCCACTGAGCTCTTACGGATCTTTTTAGTTATACGTATTACCACAGAATAGATAATAGTACAAGTAGTACTACGAGAATGCGTAATACATTTTGTAATTGAATTTTAACATAAAGTAACACTGTAAGAAAATCCTTTACCCTACATTATTTCAATTCAATTAACAACCCCACAAAATTAGAAAACTGCGGTCTAACCCACCTCCTGATTGCGGCAACTATAGAAAATATACCCTATGAGGCAATCTATGGGGGGGGGGGGCTATGTTCAGCTGTGGACTTTTACAGGCTGTGAACGATGGATTTATAAAGACGAAACATTCAAATCATAGTATTAATATAAAATAGCCGAATTTTAAAAACTCAATCGCATAGAGACCTTAAAACAGGTTCTTTTCCTATTTGAACACTAAACGAAACAGTATTTGATATAGATTTTTCTATAAATCACAAATTTCAATGGTTATAATAATTTCCTTTCTTACAAATACATTATTATGTTTGTTCATTTCATACTGACGTCCTATTTATGTAATGTTTACATAAATCTATTGTCACGCGATCCACAATCCACATCCCGTACTAAATTAGAACCATCATCGCGCTATGACAAATTACTTGGGCCGAAGTAATATGCTTAAGGGAGAACATCTAAATAACATCTGGCGTGAAAACAACCGAGACGTATCTCAATAATTCACTAAAGGGTATTCGGCGTGTGTTGGACTCTGTAATGTTTTGGCAAACATTTGAACAAGGTCCAATGCAACCAACCACACCGAAAGGGACGGTTCGCAGGGAGAACGCTAAAATAGGCAATCTTATAATGATATGCAAGCGATAAGGAAGCAATTTATTGATAGGAAGGGTTACTATCTCAGTAACAAATTTCCGTAGGATTATTAGGGGTGATATAATTTTAACGTATCCTGTCACAGATCTAATATACGACTGTCGTGTAGTTTTGAGTTGCTTATTACTATATAAAGTCTAAAAATATATTGTTTTGTTTACTAATTTAATAACTAGTGATCCACTCTGGCTTCGCATGGGTCTTCTGTCTCTCGTTTTTTAGATTTAAGATTATCAAAGTCCATTTATTTTATCAATTTTTAGTTTTTACAAAAAAATCTCTAAGCTTTTCGGATGAAATATTGCCTAGATCACACCTGGTATTGCTCTCTATCTGTTCGTGAAGTTTAATTACAATCGGTTTAGCCAAACATTAGCGCAGACAGACAGGCAGACAAAAATATCAAAACGTTTGTTGATGTCTTAGTGACATGTAAATAACCCTCAGCCATATATAAGGGAGTTTTTTCGATATTACAAACAGGCACTTCAATTTTATTTATATATATATATGTAATGTCCCCTATTTGTCACGCATGTCATATGATAACAGAGAATCCATCACCATATTTCTTCGTCATGGGTATTATAAGAAGAGACTAATTGAAATCGCAGAAAGATCTCATGTCTTCCGATATGTGGCGGTGTAAACATCTCGTTTACGCTAGAAGTAAAATACCCAGGATGGGGACAGATAACAGCGTCAAGGACGCGATACGTCTGGTACTGTGTTCGTCAGTTCACCTGCAAAGCATGGCATTTAAGACAAATCCTCTCTCCTTCGTCCTTTCGTGTCATCCAACGCATTAAATAAATTTTACACATAAAATGATACAGTCCACTCCACCAGATGCTTGGAGTTGTCGCTCAAGCCGAAATTTTATTTTCTTATTTATTTATTTAACATAAGAGAAATTGAAACTGTTACAGTTTTAAAATCTGCCAAAATACTCAACAGTTTATTGGCAGAAATATAATCAACCAGGAAAACTCTATTGTTTATATTACAAACAACATTATTCCATTATTGTACAAGCGAGCACACAGCCTACCTGACGGTAAGTGGATCCTATGGGCCTGAGGACTAAGATGGAATACCTCGCATCCAGTAAAAAAGGTCTCCGCTTCTCTCACTCACCATACGAAACATAGCATTATGCTGCTATTTATATAATATAGCTGTAACATAGCTCTACCACGTATAAATTTTAATTAACAATAAATTGGTCAGGACAAAATGTTCAACATGCATGTACAGATGCATCGCGATTGTCGCGCGGATAATATCGCCGTCATCCCGCGGGAATGGCGATTACACGCCTCGTCTGTCGTTAACAACGGGATTCCGACTGTTACTGCTTTTATAACGCCTGGTATCTGTTACATTAATCGGCACAAATATTTAAATGTATTCCCCAATTTGAGAGTTCTGTTCAATGTGAATATTAGTAATACTTTATGTATGTGTTGGGTACCGTTATAAATGATGGTGGACTAAGCCGAAATAAGCACCAATTCTAAAATAATTTTATCAATATGCTTTCAATAATATTTCTGTCGATATCGTCAAAATTATGCTTTACTTTGCCCTCCTGGATTTATTAACTTATCTTTCATAATGTATGAAATCTAAGATGGTAAAAAAAAAATTGAATTGCTATAATAAAAACAGTTCAATGACAACACTTAAATACAGTAAATTAATTTTCACGTGGTAGAGACATGCTGCGGCTATATTATGGTTGTAACACGAAAGGGTCAGCCCGACCGTGGAAGAAGCACGCTCTCACAGAATACCAGCGTAAAATAGCAGCTCAATGCTGCTGTGTTTCGTATGGTGAGTGTAGAGAACCGGAGACCCTTTTTCTGATTTATCAGTAAGATGCTGCTGCCCATCTCCTATTTCTTATTCCTCTGTCGCCTCTTACGACACCCTCGAGACGATATGGGCTAGTGGATATTCTTACACCGTCACAACACGCCTGTATATTTAGTAGTAACCTTTATTTATTATAAATATTCATAATTTTTTATTCGTTTATAGGTAAAGATATTTTTGCATATTATAAGTCAGTGTTTGGCTACAATGGTGGTAAGTGGTGATGAATCCGTAGATGGTATATCCCACTGTCTTGGCTCTTGGCATAAAAAAAACCTATTCGAAGATTCCTTATCTTTGTTTATTGTCTGTAGTTATTCAACTATACACAATAAACAATAACGTGTATAGAAAAGACTAATTTTGTTACAGTACGTCGATATACCAAAATCTTTAATGAAATAAGTGCACTGTGCTTGAAATCAATCAGTTACTTAAATGTTATTTTATTTATGAACACGTGCATATTTTTTAAAGGTATGATTATATTAGACAATGTTCTAGAAAATCAATATATAATTTAAAGGAAGTTAGTTACGAGATCGGGTTTCAATGATTCAAGATTCTTGGAGCGGAAATGGGCAATGAAATCATCTTTCGATGAATAGACTTAGCAAAATTAAGTTTTTGTCAAATGTATACTTTATATTATTTATCAAATTCTTATATCATTAAAACCACTAAATAATACCCAAATATTTTAAACATAAAGTAAGAAGAAAAAATGACTTTTTTTCTTTCTTTCTTCTTTCTCGAGTTTGTTAAATATACACAGGAGTTGGCCATAAACGTTCAATACTTGATTTTAATTATCTTTTCAGTTTAGGTTTGTCAGGGTTAAGCTTGAACCTTTTACACTGTTTTTGGATGTCGGAAATGCGTTTTGAATTAATTACGATAAAAATAAACTTCTCTAAAAAAGCTAAAACGCAAAATGTCAATTTGGTTTTCTTTAACACGGGTACACCCATAAAAAAGTTAATCACTCGGACTCAGACAATCCATTTTTGGCTAAATATCGGACTTCATCATAATCATCATCATTACAGCCCTTCACAAGTCCACTGCTGAACATAGGCCTCCCCCAAGGAATGCCACAAAGCACGGTCCTGAGCCACCTGCATCCATCGACTTCCTGCATGTCTTACCAGGTCGTCACTCCATCTAGTGGGGGGACGCCCTACACTTCGTCCGCCGGTACGAGGCCGCCACTCGAGAACCTTTTTTCCCCATCGGTTGTCGGTTCTTCGAGCTATATGGCCGGCCCATTGCCATTTCAGCTTACTAATCCATTGGGCTATGTCGGTCACTCTGGTTCTACTGCGGATATCCTCATTTCTAAGTTTATCACGCAGTGAGACTCCGAGCATAGCCCTCTCCATAGCTCGCTGAGCGACCTTGAGCTTCCTCATCCGGCCAGCAGTGAAGGACCACGTCTCAGTTCCGTAGGTCACCACTGGCAACACGCACTGGTTGTACAGCCTCGTTTTCAAGTTTTGAGGTATACCTGACGAGAAGATGTGCCGTAATTTCCCGAACGCTGCCCAGCCGAGTTAAATCCGTCGATTTACCTCTCGGTCGAAGTTGGACTTACCTAGTCGGACTATTTGTCCCAGGTAAACATATTCGTCAACAACTTCGAGGTTAGTGCTCCCAACAACTACCGGCAAAGGTGTGACATGGACATTAAACATGATCTTTGTTTTGTCCATGTTCATCTTAAGACCTATCCGTTGGAAGGCACTATTGAGGTCATTGAGCATAGTGCTTAGGTCCTCCAGCGATTCTGCCATAAGGACTATATCGTCGGCAAATCGAAGGTGAGTGATGTTAATACCGTATTCTTTCCAGTCCAGAAGCTTGAAAACGTCTTCCAATGCAGTGGTGAAGAGTTTCGGGGATATAACGTCACCCTGTCTTACACCTCTCTGCAGTTGGATAGGTTTCGTACTCTGGTTCTGTACTCGGATAGCCATCGTAGCCCTACTGTACAAGCACTTCAGCACTTCGATATACCGACAGTCAACTTGGCACCGCTGAAGGGACTGCAGCACCGCCCAAATTTCGACGGAATCAAAGGCTTTCTCATAGTCCACATACGCCAGACATAGTGGCAAATTGTACTCCTCGGACTTCTGTACAATTTGCCGAAGGGTATGTATGTGGTCTATGGTGCTAAAGCCTTTTCGGAAACCGGCTTGTTCGGGAGGCTAATATCGGACTTATACACAACAAATTCAGTGGAGAGCAGTAAAGAAATTTTTCAGGAAACAAAATTATAACAATTCACAAAATTTTGCAGACGTGATAGTAGAGTATTTGTGCAGGTGAAACGTTGAAAAATATGACAAGGATCCATTTAAACAAATTATGCGAGCAATAAAACATGTATATGCAATAAATTAAATAATTAAGACCACAGTACTACTCAACATAATTTATTTCAATAATGAATGAAAGTTGTCGAAAAATAGAAAATAAGTATATAACGTTATTTCAAATAATTGATTTTAAGTTCAATATTGAACATATTTAATTATCGAATCCAATGAATTTAGCTTTTCTCGCTACACTAACATATTTTTTAATAATAATAATTACCATCCAGACTTAGTCCATAGAGATGTTAGTATAACAATATATTCTTAAAGTGTTAGTATATTAATACATCCAAATTATTAATATACTAACAAAAAGTGTACGAGTATTATTCTCTTTTGTCCACCTCCAGGTCAAACAGAAAATATAATATTGGGTGCAATGTGCATATATTTTAGTACAAATTTTGATGACAATAGTAAATGTAGTAATTCGTTATAAAATTTAGTTTAAGAATTTAATATATAACATACATTCACAACATACATTAATGAGCATAGTATTGGTGGATTGTAAGTTCGTTTGTCACCTCAGTTTAAAAAAAGATAGATAAGTAAATATATTGACTTTATGGTTTCAAAGTATTAGAACCAGTTACATAAGTAAAGAGACCAACTACTACTTCAGTGTTAAGTAGTGATTCGCAAGCAGTCGTTTAAACAAGAAACAGAAATCTAAAAAAATAGTTTATAAATAATACTTATTGAAAGTAATTCTTATGTTTCATTTACCACTGGTTCGAAAAATACGATTGTCCTGGTAAGAACGAGCAAGAAACCCAGCGAGACATTTTCGAGTATGTCTGTTATCGTAGTCAGCTATTTTGTGTTTGTGTTCTCTAGTATGTAATATTTCGATAATTTAAGAAATGAGGATTCAATAAAAATATTTATGAACAATAATAGGAAATTTACGTTCCATCCAGTACAATAATGTAACGGATTTCTTCATATACTTCGGCAAACATGAGCAGAAACAATGACTAACCCCTGCTTGCTCACACACCCTTACTGTGGGGGAAATTGAGACGTTTGTCTTTGAATATATTACAACAAACAAACGGCAGGCCTTCGTCGGGGGTCCTCAAAACCATTGAGATATCATCGACTTCAAAATGCTGTGTTTGCTTCGCTGTATAAATATTTGTGTTTGAAATTGAAAACCGCTTTTGGAAAATTTATGCTAAAACACGCACTCCTCAATGACATTAATTAATTTTTTTATATAAAATATGGTGACAAACGGTCACACAGTCTATGTGCCACAGTGTCCACTTATCATGAGGTATTTATTCTTCAAATTATTCTATAAAATAAAACACAGCTGTGACACATAGACATCTACATCTATTCTCAATCAAGGATCAAAATTCAGATGTGTTGTCACCTCTGCGGACTAATATGGAATGCCTTGTTTCCAGTAAAAAGGGCTTCCGGTTTTCTACACTCACCATATAAAATACAGCAGCATTAAGCTGTCATTTTACGCTGGCATTCTGTGAGAGCTTAGTTCCTCCCCGGTCGAGCCAACCCATTCGTGCGACAACTATAATATAACTGCTACATGACTCTACTACGTATTTTTAATTGGATATAATTAACAGAACCCAGGTAGAGAAAAGTTAAGCGATCGCTAGTAAATTTCACGGAACGCGAAAGACCCGGGTTCAATCCATGTCTGCATCAATGAAATTGTTACTATGTTGATTTATGAATTCAAGAGCCACGGTAGCTCAGAAGTTAAGCGCTCGCTGTAAATTTCACAATACACGAGCAACTCGGATGGATCCCCGCCGGCAACAATAAAATTGTTAATGCAATTTTAGACGCCGATTTACTACTACACGGCATTATGTTGATATTACGTATAACATACCGATAAATATTATCTTACACGTGATAGAGTCATGCTGCAGCTATATTATGGTTGTAGCACGAATGGGACGGTTCGACTGGGATAGGACCATGCTCTCATACAAGTGGTAAAATTTAAAAATGTGTACAACCGACTTCAATATAAATAAAATGAGAACATCATCAATGTAGTCGCATTCAATTAAATACGCACTATTAAGGATAACTCAAAAACTGCTGGTCAGATCTTGACCAAATGTATATAGGACCACATGAGAAGCAACAGCTTTCAAATAAAAAAAAGAGTCATCAAAATCGGTTCGCCTAAAAAAAAGTTCTGAGGTAACACACATAAAAAAACATACAGTCGAATTGAGTACCTCCTTCTTTTTTGAAGTCGGTTAAAAAATAGTAGCTTAATGCTGTTGTGTTTCATATGGTGAATGTAGAGAACCGTAGACCCTTTTTATTGAAAATGATGCAATACGTCTAAGTCCTCAGGGGTGACAACGCATCTGCATTTTGATTCTTAATCGAGGATAAATGGAGATGTCTATAGGCCACAGCATCCACTTACCATCAGGTGGACTATGGACTCGTTTTTCATCACCATTTTATAAAAATATTTTGTTATTCAACCCTACAATACAGGAGAAAGATAACTACAAAATCCCGACAACGACTTACTGTAAAAACTTGAAGTCAGAACAAAAAGTCGCGCTACGTGTTCCAGATAGCAAGCTTCCCCTCACACGTCATATATCATGGGAGCAAACCGGTGCGTTATTTTTCTAAGGCTTTTTATAATATAAAGAATACTGACGTTTAACCATCTCATATTTTCACAGTTGAGTAAATATAATAAAACTTTGAAAAGTTTTATACTAATAGACATTCGTAAATTTGCAGATTCTTTGTACACATTTTATAAATCTATTGACTTATATTATTTTACTAGCGACCCACACCGGCTTCGCTTCGTTGGGATCTATTAATGTGGATTTATTTAGATTTTTTAAATAATCATCAATGACCATTCATTTTATTAATTATTTTATTTCACAAAAAATACTTTAAGTGTTGTCACTCCTGGCACTGCTCTCTACTTGTTCGTGAAGTTTCATCACAGTCAGACAAACATTTTACAAATGGTTATTCAAATCTTAATTTGCATGCAAATAACTCCCTGAGATCGATAAAAGGCAGTTATTTCGATATTACAGACAGACAATTTAAACAGACAATATGCCGGTGCCGGTATTACAGATCTTGTCCACACTCTAAACAATTCACAAACCAGCGGTCATGGGGGTGATCCCTCGCATGTCGTATAATAATAATAATGATGTCCTTCAGACCGAATTTCGGTCACGGCGGCCATTTTCAACGGAGACTAGTCATCTGCGCAAGACATGATTATAGTGCACAAATATGTGCGCAAGCATAGATGTACATATCACCTCTATCTTCTCACATAGTCCAATGGGACGGTAATCAGAGACGACCGAAGAGAGATCAGGCGCTGGACCAACGACTTTACGTGCTTTCCAAGTCACGAGAATGACACACTGTCAATTTCTTTGACTCCGGCGGGCTACTACTGGGGATAATAACTGAATTTGGCCCAAGCCGAGATTCGAACAAGGGACCACATTATCAGCATCGAGGCAGTCGCCTGTCATATAAGGCCCCAACGAAGAATACGTGGTGTACCCACGCTCTCCTACAAAAAGAAATAATGGAGAGGTCCAGACTTAAACTTCAAACCGTTCTGACGTAACAAGGAAACGGACATCATGTAATTTTACCTAATAGGAACCCGGCATCACCTTCGATGATGTGTATTGGAATGAATAATTCCCCGCGAAAAAAGGGTTAATATTTCAGTGTTACGGGGACAATCAAAATACAACCTAACACGGAAATATTTCTAGAATACAAGACAAAGTGATGAACTTCTAATACGTGGTAGAGCCACACTGTTGCTATATTTTTATGGTTGTAGCGCGAATGGGTCGGCTTGACTGGGGTAGGACCACGCTCTCTCAGAACACCAGCATAAAATAGTAGCTTAACGCTGCCGTGTTTCGTATGGTGACTGTAGGAATTTGAAACCTTTTTACTGGAAGCATTCCATCTAAGTCCATAGAGGTGATAACGCATCTACTATTTAGATTCTTAATTGGGGATAAATGTAGATGTCTATGAGCTACAGCATTCACTTACCATCTGTGTGTTCATTTGTCACCCTTATTACATAAAAAAAAACTTCGTCAAAAAGGGTCGTCTCGAGAAAAATCGCCGAGTGCACTTTTATAACACAAAATAAATTATTCGATGCGATTGGAGAGTAATGTTGAATTTATTTCAAGGTCCATTTCTCTCGATGCTGTTTCACGTATCTCCTTAGACTTGGTTATATAAATCTTGTCTTTCGAATGGCGAGTATCATGTTATCTTACACATTTTTAGAATTGATAGCAGAAAATATTGCAAATGTAAGATATTGTTTCCAAGGAACAAGTCTAAATATTCTGGCTGACTATTTATATTTTCAGCTTACTGATAACTGAAATTATGAGAGTGAGACATGAGAACTCGCCACCCATCACGTTCTGTCTCCAAAATGGATTGCGGAAGCCCGTCTGGCTACGCTGAATGTATGTGGAGCAAGGAATGATAAGATGGATGAAGTATGCGATATGATGTATGATAGAGGAATAGATGTGCTATGTGTAAATGAGACGAAACGGAAGGGAAACGATGTCACTACACATGGCATGTATACCGCGTACTGGTCTGGTGTAGACGAGACCGAGCGGGCATGCCGGCCATGCCAATGTATCATCCTTTCAGAAAGAATGGGTCATTTTATGAAAGAGTATGAATGTGTAAGCCCGAGACTGCTATGGATACGAATGAAAGTGGGCTTAAAGAAGTTTTTTGTTCTAGAGGTCTACGCCCCAGACATGTCTAAGCCCACTTATATCCGAGATCAGTTTTGGGAGATGGTAAGGATGGTGCTAACGAAATGCAAGTGTAATGAAAATATTGTTATATAAGGAGATTTTAATGGAAGGGTTGGCGTGAAGAGGCTTAGTTATGAAAGGATATTGGGAATGTTTGGTGATGAAAGTATAAATGAGAATGGTAAAAGCCTCCTCACCGTATGTGTGGTAAAGAATATTTTCGTGACGAACACTTTCTTTCGTCATAAGAAGATTCACATGTATACATGGGAAAGAGGTCGTGATAGAAGCATGATAGATTTCATAATTGTGGATGAAGGAATGAGGAGCGTGGTAGATACAAGGGTTTACCGGGGGTCCAACGTAGGGACGGATCATTGCTTGTTCATATGCCGAATTAATGGTCTATTCAGACGTTGGCGGCATCGGACATCTGTGTCTACCACTGCGTTACAGCGTATAAGAACAGAGAGCTTACAAGATGAAGGTGCGAAAGAGAAGTTCAAATGTTGACTGAGAGAAAATATAAGTGGTATGGATGAATTGTGTATGAATGATTTAGACTTGGAGACTGTGTGGTATAATGTCAAGAATGGTTTGGTGGATGCAGCTGCCGAAGTATGTGATGTAAGTAAGAGAACGAAATGAAAAATAACACTTTATGGTGGGATGATGAGGTACGGATGGAAGTAGAAGCCAAGAAGAGAGCATGGCTAGATTTACTAGCAACCAAGGCTAGTTATTCTAGCGGTATGAATGATGGTATTGAAAGAAAAAAGGCAGTCTTTAGACATCTAAATAAGAGAGTAAAAGAAGTAGTTGAAAGGAAAAAGCAAGAAAAATCGGATAAGAATGATAGAAGAATAGCAGATAACTTCCAGGCAAATATTGAAATGTTCTGGAAACTCGTAAGAACTGCCAGCGGACATTCAAAACAGCCTAGAATGAATGCTATACGAGACCAGAATGGTTGTATTCTGAATGACGAAGTGTCGAGTTTAAGGAGATGGAAGGAATACTTTGAAAGCATGTTTATGAGTGATGAAACATTTGAATTAAATGAAATAGAAATTCCGAAAGAAGAGGAAAGAGATAGAAGATAAGTATAGATGAAATAATGAAAGCAATGAAAAGTATGAAAGCAAGTAAGGCAGCTGGATATAATAGAGTATCACTCGAGATGCTAAGGGCTGGAAAGGGAGTGGTGGCAGACCTGCTGTACACCTTGTTTAATTTGTGTTGGGAAATTAAGCGGATACCGGTAGACTGGTGCAAAGCCGTGATAGTCCCACTATATAAAGGAAAAGGATCGCAGCAGGACTGTAAAAACTACCGTGGTATCAGCCTTCTTTTAGCATTGTGGGAAAACTGTATGCTAAGGTACTAATTGAAAGAGTTATGAAATATACTGATGGAAAAATTTGGGATGGGCAAGCGGGATTTAGAAAGGGAATGGAATGTATGGATCAGGTCTTTTCCATGCGCATGATCGCGGAGAAGTTTTTGGCCAAAAACCAAAAGGTTTTTTGTGCGTTCGTGGACTTGGAAAAGGATTATGACAGATTGGACAGGGATGTGTTATGGCAAACACAGAACTCATTTGGGTTGAGCGCTGGGTTGATACAGGCATTGAAGTCTCTGTATAGGGACGCCAGTGCTTGTGTCAGGATCAACGGGGCCTACTCGGACTGGTTTGGCATCCATAAAGGGGTCAGACAGGGCTGTGTGGCTTCCCCGTGGCTGTTCAACCTATTTATGCCAGTTGTTTGGAAAATTTGAAAGTTGAAGAATGCGGGTTAAGAATGGGTGAGTTAACCGTCAAATGCCTTTTGTACGCCGATGATCAAGTCATACTCGCGTCGTCGGTGGCCGAATTGCAAATGATGGTTACATTAATAAATAGTTCATTAAAAGAAAGGGGAATGAAAGTAAACGCAAGTAAGACGGAAGTTATGGTTGTTGAAAGAGAAGAATGTAAAACGATATGTGAAATAAGAATAGAAGGGGAATTGGTCGAGCAAGTAGATGAGTTTGTGTATTTGGGATGTGTATTTAGCAGGGATGGTAGATATGATAAGGATATAGAAAGACGAGTGAACGCAGAAAATAAAGTAAATGGGGCTCTACACTCTGTTGTGAAAAGTCATAATGTGTCCAAAAAGGCACGTATGGCAATTCACAATGCTGTGTTAGTCCCTACTTTAATGTATGGTAGTGAAAGTTGGGTGTGGCAGAAGAAGAACGAGAGTAGAATAAATGCTGTAGAAATGCGATCATTAAGGAGTATGTTAGGGCTGAATCTGAATGACAGAGTGAGAATTGTGTGATAAGAGAAGAGTGTGGTTTGCAAGATGATTTTGTGACCAGGATTAAGAAAGGAATGCTTCGGTGGTTTGGTCATGTAGAAAGAATGAATGAGGAAAGAGTGACAAAGCAAATTTATGTGGCAGAGGTGAACAGCAGAGTCGGGAAGGGACGCCATAGGCGAAAATTTATCGACCAAATTGACGATATATTGAAAATGGGCCAAATTAAGAGTTAACCGACGAGCGTGTATGCGTAGGTATATGGATATGAAGGAGGCGATAGAGTTGTGTCAGGATCGTGCAAAATGGAAGTCCATAGTCTCTGCCTACCCCTCTGGGTGACAGGCGTAAGTGTTTATGTTTTTATGTTATTATGTTCCTGCCTAGGGGTCCGTCTGGGTAGGCACCATACTCCTATCTATTACTTACCACAAGGTGAACTGTAAGTTAGCTTGTCATAACAGAAGTGATAAGCGTCATTATGTGAAATTCGCACTTGGAGGGATATTTAATATTATACTTAAAACGATTTTTTATACCTTACTAATTCATATCTACGTATATGTAGTGGCAGCATAAGAACCTTTAAAAATATAAAGTTAGAAGAGAGTGGAAATGATCGCTGATGGTGAGCAAAGTTGTAGGTTCTAAACTTGATACCGTGGTCGCAAATCCGCCTTCCAAGATTGGAAGAGGGATTTTTTTTTTCTGGAATAAGGGTGAGCAGACAGTCCACCCGATGGTAAGTGGATGCTGTAGCCCAGAGACATCTACATTTATCCTCAATTTAAATTCAAAATGTAGAATGCGTTGTCACCCGTGAGGACTATGATGGAACGCCTCGTATCCAGTAAAAAGAGTCTCCTGTTCTCTACACTCACCATACAAAACACATTCAGCATTAAGCAGCCTTTTGTTGGATTTGCCACTGTCTTTCCCGAGTTCGGAAGTCTACCTTAAACAGATTTTTATTGATAATATCGACTATCTTAGTGAAAATAACGAATAAAATTAAATGAATACATATATAATTTAATTATTATAATACCACCACACAGTGTTTAGACAAAGCTTGTAACATACAACATTTATTAAAGCCTAGTAATTACGAATTCAATGTAAAGTTATAGAAATTATGTAGTGACTCATATAAAAGCGGGGCAACTCACGATTAGTTTCAGTTTACTGAAGCAAATAAACACAATTATTTTATTTTATTATTCTTGGAGAGAATTCGTTGTAGACGAAGCTGTCAGTCGAAAGATGTTTGATATCGATAGAGCACGGAGACTAAGGGTCAGCTCACACCGAGACGCGACGCGACGCGAAGTGGCGTGCACTTTTTAAAATAGTGATAGAAAATATAACTTTATTTACTCCATAAAAAGATGAAATTATAAGAAATATTTATTGAGATAATTCTAGAATGCCTCACGGCGTCGCGCTACGCAGCGCTGCGCCGCGCTGCGCCTCGAGACGCCTCGCATCGCGACGTAGCGGTGCTTCGTCGGTAGACGCAGCATACAAAAAAACAGTGCGCTGCCAGCGACTTCACGATGCGCCTCGAGCGCACGAGAAGCCTCGTGGTGCGAAACCACTGGCCTCTTCAAGCAACGTCGCGTCGCGTCGCATCTCGGTGTGAACTGACCCTAAGCATTGCTTTACTTCAAGAGTGTCTTCGGGAAAATTGTACGAAAGTTATAAGGCGGGTTGTTTAGTCACTAAAGACTTAAATTTATTTACACTGTGACTGTCAATAGCTTTCTCTTTAGAGGTAATATTTAGACCTTGACAATGGCTTCATCAGAATAAAAGCACTGCAGAAATATAGCTGTCAACTGCTTTAACCTTTAATTTATTATCACTTATATTAATCTTTCTTTTTATATGTGATAGAGCCATGCTGAAGCTATATTATTGTGGTAGCACAAAGGGGTCGGCTCGAATGCGGAAGGACCACGCTCTCCAAGTCTACCAGCGTAAAATAGCAGCTCATTGCTGCTGTGTTTCGTATGGTGAGTGTAGAGAGCCGGAGACTCTCTTTACTGGTAGGTATTCCGTGTTAGTTTCAGGGGTGACAAAGAATCTGCGTTTTAATTCTTCGAGGATAGATGTAGATGTCTATGGGCCTTAGCATCCACTTAACATCAGGTGGACTGTGTGCTCATTTGTAACCTTTTTTCTATAAAACATCTCATACCTTTGTATTTTGTTGTGTTGCTTAGTTTTGCGGTTTCGAATAAAGATTCTCTCTTTCTTCTTTCATTACACAATATAATTTTCATTGAGGCACTAACATAGGACCAGACCAATTTTTATGACATACGTAATCACTAGGGATAATTGCTTGCGACAAACTTTCGTCAGGCCAGCGAGAATAAATGTACATTGCAGATCCCTGAAGAAAGAAAGCGATGCAAAAGATGTCGTTAAATACTTTGTATGTATTTCGTTTGATGAGTTTGATGAGTGTGTGATCTTGCAGTTGTTAAGAAGAATGAAAAATTACTTTTTTTAAGGACAATATGGTATATATAAATTTTTTTTATAGAAGAGTGGGCAAACGAGCATGTGGCTCACCTGATGGTAAGTGTTGAACGCCGGTGCTTTGCGGGCCTTTCAAAAAGGACTTGTTTCTTGAAGGTCCCTAAGTTGTATCGGTCCGGAAAAATCGCCGGTAATAAACAATTCCACAAAAAAGTTATGAAGTAATATTATAAGTAAAGATATTTTATTTTACTCAGAACCCTAACATGACCACAACAATGAACCGATGGCCAGACAATGAAGCCCCTCGCCAATACATCAGAAACGAATTTATAAGCTGAGACAGCTCAATACGACAAATTGTCGTCCGATAACGAGACAGGGCTTATCTCTGATCAGCCAATTGTAAATAAATTTATGTGCCACCAGATAACTCGCACACGACGCCCGCATCTTCCAACTTGATCACAACTGTGCACAACGACAACGTCTATTGCTTTAATTGTCTCGTTTTATGTATCATTCACTGCTGGTTTTATTTGTTTGGATGTTACGAAATATTCTATTGGACACGCAATAGATGAAACATTTGTGTTTTAAGGCTGTAATTTAATTGTTTATATTTGGTTGGCTGTGAGGAAGAAAAAAGAAATGATTACTATCAGTTGATTGTTCGATGTCGGCTGACAACGTGAGTAGAATAGATAGCGATGGGTACACAATGGAATTAAGTTGTGACAAATCAAACATAGTTAATATTTATTTATTTTTCGTAAGTCGTTAGTGGAATATTTAATGGTGCTTGGTTTTGCTTAGAAGTATTACGTAATAGTTTTTAGCCGATTTCAAGAAAAGGAATTGGTTATCAATTAGACTGTATGTATTTAGTATGTATGTTACGCGATATCTTTGACAATTGTGAAACGATTTTAATGATTTTTTTAAACAAGGTATTCTTTAAAAAATATTAATATAATAATTTTAATAGATAACCTATTCAAGGGAGAAAAAGTTCTACCCATAAGGATGATAAAATAGGGGATGAAATTTTAATAAAACTATTTTACATTGAGATTGTGATATTCCTTATTTTGCTCAAAACGGCAAAAAAATACTTTTAAATAAAATTACAAACCGACTTTAAAGAACTAAGTGTGCATTTCGGAGAGTGTGCGCAGGAATTGCATAATTTAATTCCTCCCTCCCCCTTCCACCATCGGACAACCAGACGTTCGGCCTTGCTCCACCCATTCGTTGTTCACTTATCACGCATTCGAACCAAACGGTTTGCTACATCGTTCACCATGCGTACAGCAAAGTAGTGGAATAAGTTGCAAGCACCTGTCTTTCCATCCGATTACAGTGTGGGTGTCTTCAAGGCAAGAGTGAATAGGCTTTTGTTAAGTCAGTGCGCTTCACCATCTTAGGCTACATCACTACTTACCATCAGGTGGGATTGTAGTTAAGCGCTGGCTTAGAATTATAAAAAAAAAACTAAAAATAATAAAATATTTCACATTCTGAAGTCAAGGTTTTAATTTTTCTATACATTATCCCTTATCACCTCCTTCAGAAATAATTTAGTTGTTTTTAATTCTTTGAAATAGGCTTTTATTTTTTATTAAAAGTTAATTTTTGTAAAATATATTTAACACTTCATTGCCATTTACGTATTCTAGACAGATTATTAATTGGATACGGCTTTATTAGTCACAAAAAACACATTTTTTTTTGTATGTAACTGCGTAGTGGTGGTGTAAGAATGTCCACTATCCCATATCGTCCCGTGGGTGTCGTAAGAGGCGACAGAGGGAAACGAACCTGGAGATGGGAAGTAGCGTCTTCCTAGTAACAACAAAAATATTAAATACGGTTTCCAACTGCGGTTATGGCAAATATCCCCCTATGAGAGAGGCCAATATTCAGCAGTAAAAAAGCATCTTGAAGAAACATAAGTTTTAATGAAACAAAACATCGTAGAAGTTTGCAAATGTGCAACTCCAGACTATCTGAAGCGATTGGCACCAAACGAGGTGTAAAGCCGGTATTTATTAAGCCCGATAACAACCGAGAGTGCTCCAAATCAAGCCAAATGTCGCTTCGCTATAGATCGCAGAGGAATATTAATGGCTCGCCGTGCAGCACGGGGTGTCTGTGGGTAGATTTAATCATTCAGGGTTGTTACAAACGGACTGAATAGAAACGTTTATGAAAATAAATACAAGACATAAATGCTTTCAATTTTACAAATAGATGGTAGAGCTATACTTCAGCTATATTATAGTTGTAGCACGAATGGGTCGGCTCGACCGGGGAATAATCACGCTCTCAAAGAATATAAAATAGCAGCTTAATACTGCTGTTTCGTATGGTGAGTGAAGAGAACCGGAAACCCTTTTTACTGGATACGAGGCATTCCATCCTAGTCCTCAGGGGTAACAACTGCATTTTGATTCTTAATCGAGGATAAATGGAGATGTCTATGAGCCACAGCATCCACTTACCATCAGGTGGACTGTGTGCGTATTTGTACCCTTATTCTGTAAAAACAAAAAACACCAGGCACAGGATCAACGGCTTAACGTGCTTTCTGTACACGGGGGTGAAACACCGCCATCTTCCTGACCCCAGGCTGCTACTGAGAATTTCTCGACAGAAAAACTCAATAACTGATTTTAATTGGCCCGACCCAGGAATCGAACCCGGGACCTTATGATCAACAGTCACGTTTACGATCACTTGACTAACGAGGCAGTCCTTGTGTTGTATTGTATAATAATGTAATGAGTTCTTGGTGATTATGTCGCGAGATCAAATTCCAGCAGAACCCGACATATGTATAAAATACAAATTTATCTCATACCCGGTACATGCAGGTGTATGTACAGGTAATCAGACGAGAATAACAGCGACGTTTTGCATAATTCATTTATTTTGTGATATATTGTTTTTACTTCTAATGCGTCTATGAATATTTTATATCGTAAAGCCGTCTCTAAGAAGTTCATTTATTTAAATAATACCCGTTCTCGCGACTTCGCTCGCGTTGAATTTGTGCTTTTGTTATGTTAATAGATGATAATTTTTTTGTAATTTTAACTGTCGCGAAGATCTAGAAAGACACTTATCGGCATAAAAACATCCAATTAGTCAATCAGACAAATTAACAAACGAACAAGTATACGAGCCCACAGACTAACTAATGATAAAGATTGATTTACAAACGAACCAAGAATTTGAACAAATTATACGATTGTGTTTCATACTGTAAATAAACAACAAAAGGACCGCAATAACGTAATCCACAATTTTCTTCGAATTCATCTTGTTTATTTAAATATTTGGGAGTATTTATTAAAAATTTATATGCAATAAAATGTTACTATAAGTAATCGTTAGTATTCCACTGTTTATACAATTAACATAAAGTTATTGAAGTTTAAGCGCCACACAAAAGCTACGATCTGGTTTCTGTATGGCCGCATTAATATTCATTAATGCAACAATAATATTTAATAGCCTGTTTGGTGATTATGTTTAACATAATGAAGTGCCACATAATGGTACTCTATTTAAGTATGTGGTAGAGCCATGCTGCAGCTATATTATGACACGAATTGGTCAGCTCGACAGGGGAAGGACAATGCTTTGACAGAATACCAGCGTAAAATAGCAGCTCAATGCTGCTGTGTTTCGTATGGTGATTGTAAAGACCGAAGATCCTTTTTACTAGAAACGAGGCATTCCGTATTAGTCCACAGGGATGACAACGCATCTGTATCGTGATTATTAATCGAAGATATATATGGATGTAAATGGGCCATCAAGTGGAAAATGTGCTCGTTTTTCACCCTTATTCTATAAAAAAACAATAGTAGTAGCTGGTATGTGGTAGCTCAAAGGCTACGCGCTCGGTGTAAGTTTCACAGTACGCGCGAAACCCGGGTTCGTTCGCCGCCGGTATCAATGGAATTGTTAATGGCAACTTTAAGTGCTGATTTGCCATGTGCTCATTATAAGGAAACCTGCGTTTATGAGTATGCAATTCCCCTGGTGTTGCAGCTGTTTATGGGTGGTGGTAGTCACTTACCATCAGGTGAGTCGTATGCTCGTTTGCCCCTTCTTCTATAAAGAAAAAAATATTTTTTTAAAGACAGTCATATATTTAAGCGCACCTTGTCTATCCCAAAAACCTATCAAAGATATGAAAAGGCTTGTGCCTAGCCAGGACGTATATAGTATGTACTTTACGTTGTGATATTGATATTCATGTTATGATTTCTTATATTTACGCGAACACTACACATTTAAATAAAACTAGTTTTTACGGATTTTATCGCGTATATTAACTTATTTTATATTCCCGACGTTTCGAGCACTTTACAGCACCCATGGCCACGAGGGGACTGAGGTGTTTGACGTCCCAATGTCATAGTTAGCCACGGCTACCTCCAGATTAAAATTATTACTTTTTGTTCCAATCTACGCAGTATGAACTTATAGTATCTTGAAGACCTGCATTTTTTTGCTTGTATTATTGGAATTGTGTGCTTGGGTTGGGATTTAATTTTATTAATTATAGGATCCCAAGCAGATGGTAGCACCCAGCCATCTTCTCTATTGTAATTTTTTTTTTGATTTCAATAGCCTCGCGAATCATCCTTGGAAGGAATCGGTGTTCTTAAGCGAGTATTTGTGGTCTATCAAATCTAATGTAGTGACGGGGGGATCCTGTACGTGTTCACAGACTGCAGACTTCCCGGAATGTTGATTCTTCACATAGTTGATGTGAAGATCATGAAATGAAATAATTTTATTTTACTACACGGATTTTAGCCAATCAATTTTTAACATTTTTTTAACACCCTTAATTTCATTGATGCCGGCAGGATCGAATCCAGGTTCTCACTAACTATGAAATGATGATGTTATAAAAATACAACCATTATAATTAAAATTAATTCGAAGCTTGAACAACCCTCAGGCGGTGGTCATAGCTTGAATTTTGGCACGAATATGCACCCGGGGCACGGCGCTGTGTCACACGCGCAGCTTTGTTCTTGTTTATGACGAGCTCCAGATAACGACCCTATTGCCCACCTCCGACTATAAGTCACTTTTGTTACCCTGGGGCTTTGGAACTATTGGACGGTGAAGTTTTTTTTTTATTTACAACATTATTGTGTCCACTTATGTAGTAAGAAAGAGCACACTTCATACAAGTTGACGCATTAAACCCAGTTAACCCATGGTGTGGTTACATTAGGGCAAGTGTTTTAATGACACACACGCACATGCACACGCACATGCACGCATAAAAACTAAGTCCCGTTTTTCACAACGACAATCAATGGCCTACTTTTTATAGCGGGTAGAACCATACTTCAGTTATATTATGGTTGTAGCACGAATAAGTCGGGACAAACGGAATAGCACCACACTCTCTCAGAATACCAGCGTAAAATAGTAGCTTAACGCTGCTGTGTTTCGTATGGTGAGTGTAGAGAACCGGAGACCCTTTTTAATGGAAATGAGGTATTCCATCTTAGTCCTCAGGGGTGACAACGCATCTGCATTTTGGTTCTTAATCGAGGATAGAAGTAGACGTGTATGAGCCACGGCATCCACTTACTATCAGTTGGACTATGTGCTCGTTTGTCCGTCCTTATTCTTAAAAAAAAAAACTTTCTCATTGTATAACAGTTTCGTAGTCGGTCTTGGCTTATAAGGACATTTGCACTTTAATGAAATATGTCTCATAATTTAAAATATGTTGGAAGTAAATAGTTTTTAATTCAATGTAAGACCAATTTAGCTAATTGATTTAAGTGGTATATTATAGCGTCATATAAATTAGCATATTTTGATGACATCAAACAAAATCACTATTATTCCTATAACTCCCTAAACACGGGTGGTGTTTAAGGAGTAATGCCTCGATCCGGCTCCAATGATGGAATTAATTTGTATCGCTTTCCTTTTAAAACCTTCATGCAGTGTATTATCAAACAATTTATAACCTAAACCCTAGCGCTTAAGGATAAATTCAGATCATTACAATTCGGTACTAGTAGTCTAAAGTCGCTATTAACTAGTAGATGGGAACTGGATGCAACCAGTACAAGCTGATCTGTAGTTTGTTCCTTGATTTTGTGAACGTAATCGAATTGAGCTTGTATTGGGAGCGGCACGGCGTGTCATGTTAAACTAGATAAGCACAATTAAGCTGTAATTGTATGTAATTTGTGCGCATGAGGTGAGACGTGCCAAAGCTTCGTCAGCACCGTGCGGAATGCTGAGGTTTATTGTTGGCGGACACATGTCACATTTTCGCGTCAATACCTACTGCATCGTGCTGGTGCTTCTTATTAATATTAATCATTTTCATCGTAAAGTCGCTAAGCTTAGTAGGTAAGGAAAGTTTTTCTTTTAACATCATTATATATACTATTAGTTGGTAGTTGGCCAGTTTAAAGCTAAATATTTAGCAAACGAACTGAATCGAAAAAATGTTGATCCACACCCTCAATATTTTTAAAAGACCAATCCAAAGACACCACACACGATGGAATAGACGGGAAAGGAAAATCACCTGTATGGGAAGTAACAAAATGAAAATGTTTTTCAAGATTTTATTTCACAATTTTGAAGTCGTGATTAATATCTATAGTATGCCAAATTAAGGGTTCCTTGTTTTTAAACTACAGAATACCCTAAAAATGCACAGGCGGCAGAACAGTTGGATCGAAAGAATCCGAACAGAGAGCGCATAACGGCCGCGAATTGAGTAACGCTTCAATTTGCGTTAACACGGTGTCAAGTTCCTCATAGATAAGAACTTGTTGACCAAATAACCTTATTCCAAAATTTTCAAGCAATCCTATTCTCAGCCAGTTCCTTATCCCAATAAGCGTGATATTCATTATGCACAGATACTGCTGGCTATCTCCTGTATCAGTTTTCCTCTGTCGCCTCTCGCGAAGTATAGCATATTTAATTAGAATAGAATAGATCAGAATAGAATAATTTTTTATTCAATATAAATTACATGTGTAATTCTTATTGAAAGTCATTTTTTTTCTTTACCACTGGTTCGAAAAAAAAACCTTTTTCCTGGGAAGAATCAGCAAGAAACCCAGCGGGACTTTTTTTTTAAAGTAAATTTTACATTAATGGTTGTACAAACTATTTAAGTACAAAATTTATTTTAAAAACTGCTTGGTAGCGACCACCCCATTCCCAGGGGTTATTATCAATCATGTATTCATTTATACTATAATAACCCTTTTTTATACAGTTTCAGCTTAACAAAACATTTAAACTTGGTAATAGAGAGAGCCTGTACACTTTCCGGGACCTTGTTGTAATAGCATATACATTGCCCCAAGAATGAATTACTGACTCTGTGGAGTCGAGAAACTGGTATCACTAGCTTGTGCTTGTTCCTAGTGTTTACAGAATGTATATCACTTTTTTTACTAAAACTACCTTTGTTTTTGTGAACATACATTAAATTTTCGTAAATATAAAATTAATTAAAAAAATTAGACCAAAACAAAAACATTAAAATCAGTTTACAATTGACGAAGATATCATACATATATGTACATACACATACAAAAAAGAACATACATTCTAATTGAAAACCACGTCCTTTTGTGACGTCATCTAAAAATATGTAATACAATGTGTATCAATACTGTGCCGGGAAGCAAACCTAGAACCTGCGACGTATCAGGTCTGTGATCACTAGGCCACCGGTCATTACAGTTACAAACACCCAAAACAACAATCTGCAATGCGCTTATTTTACTCTAATCCTGATAAAATTTAGGAATTCCAGCGGTGTTGAAAATATTCCAAATTTAGTCGGAGCGTCGTTAGGCGCGGCAGGCGGGCGTCGATAAAGTTTACTCTAGTCATTAGCCGCTTAATGAGACACCTTTCGGTGCGATTGTGCTTACTATGTTTCGGTCAGTATATCCCCAACCCATCTAACCTGTCCATGTAGAAGAGCTAGCTCCAGGTAGGTAGGTTTATTTGTATGTTGGAGATACAAGAATGAGAGTAGAACGTTGATGTCAAGTGATTAGTTTGTAAATATGTTTAGGACAACAATTGTTCATTTATAGTGTATGGTTTTGGCTATAGTTATTTATAATATGAATGTATTTATTTGTATAATATGTTTATATTTTATATCTCTATGTATATGTATGCATTTGTATATGTGGTGTAAGAATATCCACTACCCCATATCATCCCGTGTGTAAGAGGCGACAGAAGAAAACAAATCAGAAGATGGGCAGCAGCGTCTTCCTAATAACGACTAAAAATAAAAACTGCGGTTGCCAACCTGCTTGCCAAGCGTGGCAACTATGGCAAATATCTCCCCTTTGAGGAAATCTATGGAGGTGACCTATGTTCTTGGACTTTAGTAGCCCGTAACGGTGTCGGTATTTTTTTTATTTTACACTAGCAACCCGCCCCGCTTCGCCTGGGTAATATTTATTAGTAGTGCATTATTTGGATTTAAGATTATCACCAAAGACCAAAAGAAACGGTTAGCCACTGTGCTGGCGAGTCATCGTATCTTATTATTGCGATCGTCAATCCACTTTTCAAGCGATACGATTCAGAAAAAGTCATTCCCACAACGAAAGACGCCCATTTTCAGCAGTAAAAAAAGAAAGCTCTTATGAAAGTCAAAATCTACAAAGGTTGGCAAAAACAAGACCGTCATTTTATTTTTAACATGTATTGTATTGTAATATGTATGCGTAGATATATGGATGTAAAGGAGGCGAGAGAGGTGTGCCAGGATCGTGCCAAATGGAAGTCCGTAGTCTCTGCCTACCCCTCTGGGTGACAGGCGTGAGTGTTTATGTATATGTATTGTAATTTATTACAACAGCTATTCAAGAATCCACTGCCGAACATAGGCCCCAAGGAATGCCATAAAGCACGGTCCTGAGCTACCGTCGTCACTCCATCTAGTGACGGGTCATCCTACACTTAGCTTACCGGTACAAGACTACCACTCGTGAACCTTTCTTCCACGTTTTATTGCAACTTTTTTTCAAAGGATTTTTCTATGTGACATACGAGCACATAGTTCACCTGGTAAGTAGTTGCTGTGGCCCATTGACATCTACATTTCAATATACCCCCAATTGCTGAGTCGTCACCCTTGAGGACTAAGATGGAATGCTTCGTTTCCAGTAAAAAGGGTCTCCGGTTCTCTACACTCACTGTACGAAACACAGCAGCGATAAGCTGCTATTTTACGCTGGTGTTCTGTGAGAGCGTGGTCCTTCCCAGGTCGAGCCGACCCATTCGTGCTACAACTATACCACTAACATAGGTAGCTGAAGCATGGCTCTACCATGTAAAGTTAGTAACAGGCAATGAAGCCAAATTAAAATTGTTTAATTACATGCAGCGATCAGCTAAGCATATTGTTAAATTTAACTATAATATATTATATTTTGTTTCTTTTTCTTAAAACGCGATTTTTGTTAATTGCGACAACTACATGATTACATTTATTAATTATTACGAACGAAACTTAAATGGCTTCTTGGAACACGAGAACACAGATGTTTATAGCTAATACCTTGATATACCATGCGAAAATTTATTCGCACTATTCCAAACCCGATACGTGTAGAATGACCCTAACGTGAATTACCGCTCGTCTCGGCAACGGGCCAACCGGTTTTGTTCCAAAAAATATTAAATTCTCTCGAATTAAGTGCACATTCTGAAGTTTGGGACACAGTTCATCGTTAATCGAGTTAAAGGCTTAACATTTTTATTCGCAACGGCACAATGAAACGAATCACAACAAACGGTGTCCCATTAAAACGCTCGCCGAACCCTTGCTTTATCGTCACCATTCCCGGCTGCCCTTTGACAAAGTTCTATTAGCGTAAAGACCCTATCTTTTTGTCGTGACTTTTGCAAATTAAGCTCATTAAAGAGAGCGGGCACTCTTATCAACTCAGTCTGCATTCTTCAGCAACCTATTTCCTAGTTGGGTTGCCGGCCCGGAGGGAGTTTGGTGACGACATAGTATAACTGACAGACGTACAGACATTTCATATATTTGATTTTTCTATTTATCGTGTTAATAATTAATATTATTGGTGGTCCCGACAGAAAATCAGCGCTGCGTTAACTCTGTTACTGTAGTAATATACTGAGTCAGTTGCCTTTTTGTTGCATTTTTTTTAAATTATTTTGTTAACTTTTTTCCCTTTTTCGTAAGTTTCAGAAATTAATAAATATTATGTTCTTTCTCTTTTATTTATTTCTTTCTTTCTATTTATTTTTAAAGTAAAAATCGTGCAGTTCCATCGTGCTGATAGGTAAAATATTAATAACAGTAATAACAATATCCTTTCATTAATTCTCCGAAAACACACAATAAGTATGATAGCTTTAAACAAGCCTAAATTGAATAAAATGTTTTACATTTGAATTTTTTGTAGAATAAGGGTGACAAACGAGCACACAGTCCAGTAATTAGCATTAAGTGGATGCTGTGGCCCATAGACATCTACATCTATCCTCTATTAAGAATAAAAATGCAGAGCGTTGTCACCCCTGAAGACTAAGATGGACTGCCTCGTTTCCAGTAAAAAGAGTCTCCGCTTATCTACACTCACTATACGAAACACAGCATCAATAAGCTGCTATTTTACGCTAGTATTCTGTGAGAGCGTGGTCCTTGCCCGGTTGAGCCAACCCGTTCGCGCTACAACTATAATATTAGCTGCTGCGTGGCTCTACGACGTATAGAACTGACTTTGATGGAAATGTGGTTTATATTGTGTAAAAAAGACAAGCCGCAACATACACTGTGGTGACCTTTTATTCGATAAACTAATCTATTTATTTACGCATAAAAACTGGCAATCGAAATTGAAATTAAAAATGTACAATTCTGAAAAATTAAAAAAATGGTAAAATTAAAAAATTAAAAAAATGGTAAATCATGTCTTAGTGACATGCAAATTGCAATTCAACTAATTAAAAAACAGTTATTTCGATATTGCAGACAGACATTTAAATTTTATTTATATACTAGCTACTCGCCTCAGCTTCGGCTGGATAAGATCAATTAATTTGGAGTAATTTATGTTATTAAAGACCGTTTTTTTTTTTTAAAAAAAATCTAAAATTGATATGTTAGGTTCAAATGAAATATAGCCTAGTTCACTCCTGGCATTGCTCTCTATCTGTTTGTAAAGTTTTATCACAATCTGTTCAACCATCACGAAGGACAGACAGAGAGATAGACAGCCAAAATAAAAATAAATGTTGTTTATGTTTTAATACTACGCAAATAAGTTCTTTAAAAGGCAGTTATTTCGATATTACAGACAACCACTTCAATTCTTTTAATATGTAGGTATATGGATTTATGTATTTATTTGCTTTTTAAATACAACGTTACTTACACACTAGGATTTTCTCCTGTATCCTGGAGGCAGTTTACAAACATAAATTTCACTAGGAGAAACATGCAGACCCGATACAATTATTTATAGGCCATATAAATATTTGTTCCGTGCGGAATTCGAACCCGCGGCCCTTAGCGCTGCAACGCATTTCTATGCCACTGCGCTACGGAGCCATCAATTCTGTTTTGAGCAATATGTTAATTTTATTAAAAGAGTCATGACTTTGCCCCGGAGGAAGAGATTTAACTGCGAATAATATTGCGAAATGAAATAATTCATTAAGTGACCGACACGAACATTTCCTTCCTCAAAGTGGAATTCGCAAGGATGCTTTAGTAGAATTTGCACCATTCACAAATCTCTCGGTAGCCAGAAAGATGTGTAAGGAAGGAGAGCTTCATAAAAGAAATGTAGCCAGTGATGGGAACGTTCCAGAACTATATAATAGACCATGTTTTGAAACTCAAATCTCACTTTGGCTGGTACCTCCAATGTAAATTTACTGTCAGTGATATAGGAGATGCCTTACGATTAAAGATTTTGTAAGTTTTATACATTATTATTGTATAATTTTAACGATTGTAAACTATACTTAAAAAAAAAGTCCCGCTGGATTTTTTGCTGGTTCTTTCTAAGACAGAGGTACTTTCCGAACCAGTGATAAATTAAACATAAAGAGTGACTTTCCTCGCCTTACCTTAACAGCCTATCAGAAGTCCACTGCTGAACATAGGCCTCCCCCATAGATTGCCTCATAGGAAGGACATTTTCCATAGTTGCCACGCTTGGAAAGCGGGTTGGCAACCGCAATTTTTCATTTTTATTCAGCTGTTATAAGTAATATGCTGCTGTCCATCTTCTGTTTCAGTTTCTTTCTGTCGGACCTCGCAACACCCACTTGCAACACACAAGGAAGGGAGCACAAATTAAAAAAGTATCTGAAAGTTTGAAAAGAAATACAAAAATAAATGTAAAATTTCTCAGATATCCATTAATGAATTGACGGTCATATTAAATTCAACATTTTGTTTTAACGCGAATTATTACTCTCCATCCTCCATGATAAAATCAAAATAAACTTCTTTGCCCTTTGAATAGAAATTTATTGAATTCTCTATCAAAAGACCGATCGACATCAAAGATTAACTCAGTCAAAAGCGAGTTCAATTGCTGGAAACATGCGAAAGAAACTGGGGATAAATGTGATATTAAAAAACATGCAAGATTATAAAGTTTCCGAAACTAATTTTTATATTTTTAAAACAAAAAACACAAAAAAAATCTTTGATATCATACCAAAAACATTTTATTTTCATTATCATTAGTACAGTCCATCACAAGTAAAATGCTAAACATAGGCCTCCCCAAAGAATGTTACAAAACACGGTCATGAGCCACCACCTACATTGATCGACTTCCGCAGCCCTACACTTCGCTTACCGGTACGAGGCTGCCATCCAAGAATCTTATTTCAGTTCCATTGCCACTTCTGCTTACTGATACGTTGCATTCAGTTGCAATTACCGTCAGTTGCATTTAGGTAAAAACTTTTTATTTACAATTTTATAAGTAAGCTATTAATTACCACGAACGCACAAACACACTCATAACACTTTTTCTAAATATTTTTAGGATTTAATAATCCTGTCATGATTTGATTAGATCTTTAGAGACTTCTACGGTACGGTGGTCATCAATTAAATCAAATTAGTAGACAACATCAAAGAATTTCGGACCAATGAAATAAAACGACATAAAAAGTATAAAATTCGAAAATGTCACTACATTTCAAATAAATTAAACACATAATATAATGTAACTATGTTTTCTTAGAACTTAGAATAATTTACAGATAGATTTGATCACACAAAATATTTGATCATGGAGAAGGAGCGGGGACACGGAATGATAAATTACCCCATTATAAATGACTGTCCTTGCGTCACCTCGAATTCTGAGATTTTTTTTATATTTTTTTATGGGATAAGGGTGACTATCGAGCACGCAGTCCACCTAAATTAATGGCAAGTGGGCGCTGCGCTGTGGCTCATAGACATCTACATCTATCTCTTCGAATATTAATTAAAATACAGAATTCGTTGTCACCCCTGAGGTCTAAGACGGAATGCCTCTTGTCCAATAAAAAAAGGCCTCCGATTCTCTACACCCAACATACGAAACACAGCAGCATTAAGCTGCTATTTTATGCTAGTATTCTGTGAGAGCGTGGTCCTTCCCCGGTTGAGCAGACTCATTTGTGCTGCAACCATAAAATATATAAAAATAGAATAGATGTTTCGAGTATAAATTTACAAAATAAAAAGAACCACAAGAACTCAAAGGAATTCTTGATGCCAAAAGGAAAAAAATATTTTAAAATTAAATGTATTTTAATATTGTTGACGCATATTAAATAAAAGATGGTTTTCTTAAGAAAAGACAAAGTTATCGTTATCGTAAGTGAGCTAGAGAAACTGATTTAAAAAAAAAGGTTATCTCAAGAAAGCCTTTGACATATAAAATATCAGGCAGGAATGCTACCAACCTCACATAATCTGGTGCAGAAAATAAGATAATCTCAGTGGTGTGGTCGCAAATGGGATTATCACTGCCGTTGTACCGAAACAGGATAATTACTTGACACTATGCGCTTTAAATTTAAGCGCCTAAGAAACAGAAGCCAATTGTAATGAACAATGCAGATTTAGCCTACCGCTTTCACTTCTTAATTGGAGTTGAAATGTTTTACAATCAGGCTAACTTTAAGTGCATTTTAAGTAACAAGCAAGGCGACAGTGTTTCTAGCTTGTGAAAATTAAGCGTGGGCGAATCTATACGTACACATATAATATACCTAAGTCTTTTATCATTAGTATCTGCTTTCAAATATATTTATGACGTTAGAGAGTCAAATACTCCATCTAACGGTAAAGGACTTTGAAGGCCATGGAAAAAAGCTCCACCTAGTCACCCCTGAGGACTAAGATGAAATTTCTTACATCACACTCTAATAATTATACCGACTTCCTATTCCTATAAATTGCAATACAAATAAAGAGAGGAACCTACGCACTTATTCTAGAAAACATAATAAAACATCATTTAACATAGATTTTAAATACCCAGTTACGAATCGGCGTCATGTCCAGTTCTTTACCTAAAATATTTTTTAGTAAACAAGCACACAACACTACGACAATTTTAGCATTCACAATTTGAAGTTTAACTTCTTATTTTATCAACAGATGACACTATCAATTTCACTGTATTTTTTTAATGTGTGTAGCACAATATTACGATGATTAGTGAGCACAGAAAAAAAACTATTATATACATTTTAGTCAGATGAAGAGCTATATAGATATATTTTTTAACAATCAAATTAAAATAAGTAGAAAAATGACAAATATCGTAAGACAAGGACCAAGATCTGTCACATCACTAGAAGCTGGCGATAAAAACCAAATGTTTTCCTCTTCCTATAAGATTATAAAACTTGTTTACGAGCCGCCGCTGTCTCAGGATGGTATAAAAGCGTCTTTCACACGAAATATGAATATATCGGATTCCTTCAAAGGACTCCGGGATCCGGTGTTTCTTTTTACACGTCTTTGCGGAAAATAAATGTCGTATCTTTTTTTTATTTTACTTCCACACCTCATTTTGTTACAAAATAAGTCGAAAAAACATAGTGACGGCAATAGTGTATATTTTAAATTGTGTATTTTGCATTAAATGAGAATATTTTTTATACTCAGTTTTAATTTATGGCCTTTGATACTTATTTTATTTTATGTTTTATTTTTATAGAATAAGGGTGACAAATAGATAGTAAAAAGTCAACACATCCCACCTGATGGTAAATGTATGTTATTGCCCATAGACATTTACAAATATCCTCAGTTAAGAATCAAAATGCATATGCGTTGTCACCCCTGAGGGTTAAAATAGAATGCCTCGTTGTCAGTAAAAAGGGTCTCCGGTTGTCAACATTCACCATAAGAAACACTGCAGCATTAAGCTGCTATGAAATAGCAATAGTAGTTATTGTTCTGTATGGTATTCTGTGAGAGTGTGGTGCTTCCCCGGTTGAGCCGATCCATTCGTACTACAACCATAGTTTGGCTGCAGCATGGCTCTCCTACGTATAATTTATATTACCATACATTAGTAATTATACAGAACATGGACAGCTTAAACCCAGCTCAATAGTCGTGTAAAGTTTCCGCACAATGATTGAGATAAAATATTACACAACAGGCCAACATCATGTCTGTTAACATCCAGAGAAACATTTTTCTACCAATAAATGGTTGTACATCTTCTATTTTATCGCACACCACACAACTAGGTTAAATCTACATCAAATTATCCAAAGGTTCTTTTTGAGCCCAATACAAATGGTAATGTGTATGATTGGTATAATATTTAAAAAGAAAACAAACTATTATAGTAAACGGGCTAAAGATTATATGAAACTCTAACAGAATCATGAAATCTTAATAAATATGTAAAATAAAAAAAATTGTGTAAAAAATCGTTTTTGCAGTTTGTATGAAAAAAAATACTTCACTATGTTGTACGGTATAACAGAGACTTTTAGTAAGTAAATAGAGATATCATTATGTGGAACGTATCCGAAACGAAGTCAAATTAAAAAGAAGTTATCAATATTTCTTTAAACAATTTCTCTGTTAAAAACATAAACTTAGTTTTGAATGCATCTAAAAATATTGTGTATGTTAAAACATTAACCCCACAGTACGATTTGTTCCTTATCTTGGAGACATTTGTAGGCCATACAAACAATTCCATCCGTAATTCTAACCCGCGGCCCTGCACAAACAGGATATAGTAACCTTGGTTGCATACTATCACCGCAATCATCATCTCACCTATAATCTCTTTAATACCAGACGTGTAATACCAGGACCCGTGATGAGCAGAGCGTTAAAGGTGCGACTCTCTCGAGGGGAGGCTCATATCCAGGATTGGACTTTTATAGGTTCATGAAGAAGAAGAAGAGTTATTATTTATGCGAATTTATTTTTTATTAAAGCAGTAGCAAGCACATAAAATAACGTAATATTAACCTAGGTTATAAAATAATAATATCGTCGTTAATAAAATCATATATTTTTGGTTTATTTTAATTCATAATTTATTTTATTTGAATTTATTTTTTCATAACCGTAACTGACAAGTTTTACAGAAAATAATGTTGTCAAATATATATCAATCTAGATAATAAATATTTATATATCATAGGTAATAAAACAATGTGTTCAGTTTATACTTTATTTAGCTATAATATAACAAACATGTTATTTTTGTGATTTGTGGTTTGAGAACTATTATCACTCAATAATTTGTATTCTTGTTTTGTTTATTAGGGTTTAGTTTTATATACTATACTTTGGTTTTTATTATTATTTTTTTCCATTTTATTTCCATGAACAAAACATGCTCAGTGACTTCTCGTGAGTTCTTGTTAAGGGCACTGGTACAATATCACCGCTGTGGTTACTACACTTCAGTATAATGCTGAGTCGGGTGCCTATTTGTTGCTACATTAATGATAATGTAATATATATACATGTGGTGCAATAATGTATTATGTAGCTACAAATATGTTTCTTTCTTTCAAGAAGAAGAAATTAAATATGTGGTCTCTAGTAGAAATTTATGTGAGAGACAAATAGGCGCGCAGAAAAACTGACGCCGAGATGATTCTATATTCCGTTTAGCTAGTGTTGGCGGGAAAACCTAAAAAAAAGAAAAGAAAATCGTGCCATTACCGTTTATCAGTTATTCATTATCGTTTAGCTCAATTCGTTGGGTGTACTGATTGGACGATAAAATAGTAACTTGCTATCAACTCATTACCGATCACCATAAAAAGAAACACGCCATCGTTTGGTGCCATCGCCGCAGCATCCCGTAGTTTACAAGAGTTTACGTTGTTTCTCTGATTAACATAACAACCGCATTAACATACGCTGCTGCCTCATTACCACGTTTATCGTTTCTCATGGCGACTGTTATGTCTTCATTAATTCTTTATCTAACTGTAAAACACCATTTCTATACGTTTCCTGTGGAGGCGGACGATCGTTGTGTTAATGGGAAGCTTCTTAATAATGATAAAAGGAGAACTAAACGTGATGGCGCTAACATTACTTAATGAACACTTAAAATGAGACCAACTTTAGATTGGAAGACGTTGTTTTTATTTTGTTTAATCAGGTACTTTACTAACGTACTAAGGTTCTTTACTACTATCCTTACTCATGGTAGTTCAAGTATTTATCCATTATAGCTTATCAAAAGTCCACTGCTGAACATAGGCAACCCCATAGATTACCTCATAGGTGAGGTTTTACCATAGTTGCCATCTTGGCAATCGAGTTGTTAACCGCAGTTTTTTATTATTTTATGTTGTTGCATGAGTGGACGGAAGAGCCGGCAAGAGCGCCCTAAAGGAATTTTATCGACCAAATTGGCGATTTTTGAAGATGTGTCAAATTAACACTACCCTTAATCGCCGAACATGTTTAAGGACGTAAAGTAGGCGAGTGAGGTGTGTCAGGATCGTGCCAAATGGAAGTCCGTAGTTTTTGCCTACCTCTGTAGGTGACGGGCGTGAGTGTTTATGCATGTATGTAAGTATTAAGAAGGCTACTTACAACACCAACGCAATGAAATGTGGTAGTGGATATTCTAACGCAGCCACAATATTTATGAATTTACTTTCTATTCCCTCAAAAACTATAGCTTAATCTGTTTAAGTTTAGTAAATATTTGGTCATTAAGATGATAATGTGAATTTTAGTACTTCCATCCATCCATTCATTACAGCTTGTTAAAGTCCACTGCTTAACAAAGGACTCCACCAAATATTGCCTCATAAGCCATTATTTTACGTGGTAGAGCCATGCTGCAGCCATATTACTGGTATAGTTGTAGCACGAATGGGTCGGCTCGACCGGGGTAGGACCACGCTCTCACAGAATACCAGCGTAAAATAGCAGCTTAATGCTGCTGTGTTTCGTTTGGTGAATGTAGAGAATCGAAGACCTTTTTTACTGGAGACGATCTTAGTCGTCAGGGGTGACAGCGTATCTGCATTTGGATAACTATTAATCGAGGATAAATGTGCCCTGTAGAGGCGGTGTAAGAATATCCACTACCCCATATCGTCCCGAGAGTGTCGCAAGAGGCGACAGAGGGAAAATGAAACAGGAGATGGGCAGCAGCACCTTCTTAATAACAACTCAAAATAATAAAAAACTGTGGTTGCCAATCCGCTTGCCAAGCGTGGCAACTAGCAAAATCCCCCCATGAAGCAATCTATAAGGAAGACATATGTTCTGTAGTGTACTTTTTTAGGATGTAAAGGATGAATGGAATATAAATGTCTATGGGCCACAGCATCCACTTACCATCAGGTGGACTGTGTGCTCATTCGTCACCCTTATTCTATACACAAGCAAAATGCTGCTAACTTTAGCAATTGCCTACGAGCAATAATTATATTTCGTAAAAAATCCCAAAGCGGGCATCTTTATTTTGATTTGACTTAAATTTAAAGTAATTCGTATTCTCCTGGCAGACGCTCAACTTCATGAAGCGTTTCGTTTGTATCCTTTAAGTTCTCAAACTTCAGCTCGATACTGAATGTTTTGCAAACTAAATTCTCTTGGGACCACTTTCTATAATAATGGAAGTAAATTATTACTATTCAGAGACAGTCTCCTACGGTGTCAATTTAACCGGATATTTTCCAGTTTATTGCTACAATATACACGTATTTGCCAGTATTAATGCAAGATTGAAGCATATTAAATTTGTTAATATTTTTGATATTATTTTACTGTCTTCTACGCTTTCAATTTGATTGGATTTTGCCAGCTTATTACTACAATACGTTTGCATGATTTTGCCAGTATTAGTTTTATTAAAATATAATAAATTTGTGGATTTTTTTTAAATATTATTTTGCCTGTTAAAGAGGTTCTTTTTTTAAATTCAATACTTATTATAAGAATCAAGAAATTGATTGACTATTGATTGTAAAGAGAAGTTTTTTTACGTGGTAGAGCCATGCTGCAGCTATATTAATAGTATAGTTGTAGCACGAATGGGTCGGCTCGACCGGGGAAGGACCACGCTCTCACAGAATACCAGCGTAAAATAGCAGCTTAATGCTGCTGTGTTTCGTATGGTGAGTGTAGGGAATCGGAGACCCTTTTTACTGGAAAAGAGGCATTCTATCTTAGTCCTCACGGCTAACAACGCATCTGCATTTAAATTCGCAAACGAAGATAGATGTAGATGTCTACGGCACAGCAACCACTTACCATCAGGTGGACTGTGTGCTCGTTTGTCACCCTTATTCTATAAAAAAAAGAACATCATATGTCGAGAAAATCACAAGTCCGCCAATCAGCAACAGCATCACAACGCATATTAACGAGGAAAACCATCACATCAACGTCATCATCATTGACATCTAGGAGTGAGAGTAATTAGCTAGTTTAATCTCAATCCTTACCATAATCCATAATCTTAACCGTAACCCTCCAAGATGGTAGATATGCCTTACCCTGTTATTATAGTGGCCATGGTCAACTTTTTGTAGCTTGACGGCAATTGTAATTGAAGGCGCAGTTGCACAGTGGCTTAGCAATAAGTTGAAGAGCTGAGGGCCGCGGGTTCGAATCTCACACGGAACAAGTATTAGTATGACCTATGTAGTAGTAGTGATGTACGAGTATGTAGCATGAATAATTGTTCCGGGTCTGGATGTTTGTCCTTGTGAAATTTATATATGTAAACTTACTATACAGTAGAAATTCCTAGTGTGAGGTACGTTTTTTTAAAAAAAATCTTCTTTTTTTTTCTTTAAATTAACGATTAATACCAATGATAATATAATATATAAAGAAGGTTTTGAACCACAATATTCATAACGTGGAGCTGTGCCTTAATAAAGTTAATCACAATAAATCATAACTCGGGCGCAATTAAACAAAAAATTCGGAGATATTTACGATGTTACATTTATGGTTGTATATTTGTATGTTGAGACATAATTTAATCTGTTTCGTAAACACGTCAATTATGACTCAATTTTTTTTATAGATTAAGGTTGACAAACGAGCACACAATTCACCTGATTGTAAGTGGATGCTGTGGCCCATAGATATTAAAATCTATCCGTGATTAAGGATCAAAATGAAGGCTAAGATAGATTGCCTCGTTCCAAGTAAAAAAAAATTTGCTGATTTTTACACTCTTCATACGAAACATAGCAGCATTATGTTGCAACCATAATATAGCTGCAGCGTGACCCTACCACGTATAAAATTACGTAAACACGAATTGAGTTTTTCAGTCAAGAAATTCTCATTAACAGCCAGGAGTCAAGATGTTGGCAGTGTTCTACCCGCGTGCATCGGAAAGCACGTAAAGTTCGTTGGTCCAGCGCCTGATCTCACTTGGGTCGTATCGGATTACCGTCCCATCGGACTATGAGAGTGAGGGAATAGAGAGCGTTCCTGTGTCCTGCTGGCTAGTCAACTTTGAGACTGTCCGCCATGATCGAAATTCGATCTGGAGGACATTAACACGAATTGTGACGTCTATGCCGTTATTGAGTTAATTAACTAATCCGTTCTAAACTTCCGCTTTAATAACTGTGGTTGCCAACCCGCCTGCTTATCGTGACAACTGTTTAAAATCCTTCTATGAGGCAATCTATGGCGAAGGCTTATGTTCAGCAGTAGATATTTTGTAAGCTGTGGGACGTTTATAGGCTGTAACTTGATTTTTTGCTTTTTTAATATAGAACAAGAGTGACAAACGAGCACACAATCTACCTGATGGTGGTCACAGTCTGCTGTGGCCTATAGACATCTATTCGCGATAAAGAGTAAAAAAAATCTTTGTCGCCCCTGACAACTAAGATGCAATACCTCGTTTCCAGTGAAAAGGGTGTCCGGTTCTCTACACTCACCATACGAAACACAGCAGCATTTCGCTGCTATTTCACGCTTGTATTCTGTGAGAGCGTGGTCATTCCCCGGTCAAACCGACCTATACTTGCTACGACTATAATTTAGCTGCAGAAATGCTCTACAACATGTAAAACTTTTAGATAATATCGAATCTATAATAAATATTTTGATATTTATTTGTTTCATTGAATAGATGTCCTTTGAGTTGCACAAAGTAAATTGACGAAAAAGACAAAGAAATAATATAGACAAAAATTTTTCCTTTGATTTTATACTAAGTACTGGTATAACTGACGTTCTGGAAATTGACTGGACTAACATTAATCATCAATGGAGTAGGCCCCTGGGCGGAGCAAAGAGTTTTTATTACCCTTGCGAAGGACCCACGGGATCAGAGCAGGCGATATAAGACCCCTCATCCTGCTGATAGCTTGAGGGAATTGGATGATTTAGTGAACATTCACGGGTTTTGCTGAGGCGAAGCTTTTGATAAGCGTGATTTTATTTGTTCATCGCCTTACAAATGGCTGCGTTCTTAAAAAGACTTTTTTTACGTCAAAGAATTGATTATTTTAAGAAAAAAAAAATGATGGTTGCTATTTCTTGAATTAAACATATGTATATTAAAATTTGATTTTTTTATAGAATATGGTTAACAAAAGGGCACACGGTCCACCTGACGATAAGTTGATGCTGTGGCCCATAGAAATTTACATCTATACTCGATTAAGATTCAAAATGCAGATGCGTTGTCACCCTTGAGGACTAAGGTGGAATGTTTCGTTTCCAATATAATGGTCTCCAGTTCTCTACACTTACCATACAAATAGAAGCAGCTTTGAGCTTCTACTTTATGCTGGTATTCTGTGAGAGCATGGTCCTTCCCCGGTCGAGCCGACCTATTCGTGCTACAACCGTAATACAGCTGCAGCGTGGCAAGATAAAGATCATTTAAAGTTTTAATTATTATCAATAAGTAAAATGTTATAAAATAATAAATATTTCATAAAATGTACAAACCTACTTCAGAAACTACAAAACTAAAATATTTTTCACATAATAGCTTCTGAAGAAGACTTAGTGTAACGAATACTTGCAATTGGTGTAAATATTGTTTTATTATTTTTAGCATTTGAATTTGAAGTCGTTTTTAAAGTAATTTTTTAATTTTTTGAGTGGACTAAGCAATAGGTATTCTATTATGTCGTTTTAATAGTTACAATAAAAACTTCATCCCTAATTTTTCTTACCCATAGGGATTAAAATTTTTCTTCAAATTTAAATGGGAACATCCTTGGAATACAACATATTGAATAAAAATAATTATTTAAATCGGTTCATACGTTTTCGCGAAACGGTGAAAATACATAAAAAACAACTACGTTGTATATTGGACCTCCTCCTTTTTTAAAGTCGGTTAAAAATAAAGATTCATACATCCAGTGAAATTAAAATTACAGGTAATAAATTACATTTATAATAAATTATAAAGAATAAATTAAAAGGTACAGGCCTCGACTCAAAGAGTCTTCAGTTTTTCTCTCGATGCTGTTATACGTGTTAAAGCCGCGTAGCTGCAGCGTAATATGGATGCAGGGCTCGACCGGGGAACAACCATGTCCGCATGGAATAGAAAGGAAAGAAAGATACAAAGAAAGTAAATGAATACCTATTTATTTCGCCACATTATAATAACGCCATACAGTACATTTTTCCCATGAAGGTTTAATAAAATAGTAGATGTTACCGAACATGACGAAAAGGGTTCACACTCAGCATTTAGCGTAAATAATCGTACCGTGTAATATGTAGTTTTATACGTGGTAAAACCTTGCTGCAGCTATATCATTATTGTCGCACGAATCGGTTGGCTCGACCGGAGACTACGCTCTCACAAAAAAACTGCGTGATATAGCCCCTTAATACTGTTGTGTTTCGTATGATGAGTGAAGAGAACCGGGGGCGCTTTTTACTGGAAACAAGGCATTCTATCTTAGTCCTCAGGGGTCACAACGCATCTGCATTTTAATTCTTAATCAAGGATAGATGTACACGTCTATTGGCCACATCATCTACTTACCATCAGGTTAACTGTGTGATCGTTTGTCACCCTTATTCTATAGAAAAAACTAACAATGAGAGCTGTGAGCTCTCATTTCTATGGATCAATAATTAGTTGACCGCGATTCTCCAGTACGTATTGGTGAATTTAACATGTCCTTGAAGTATTTTTTCCCAGAACATGCCGATTTCTTATGATGAAATTGCAATTAACAATTTCATTGGTGTCGGCGGGGATCAAACCTGGGTAGCTACACACACTAACTGCATTAGCTTCTACGACTCAATTCATATTTTTCTATACAAGTGAACATTAATAAATTCAATTGTTTATTGCACCATTAAACTTTAACTAAAATTCACAAAAGGAATTCGGCTTCGCCCAAGTAGGACCTATTAACATGGCGTTATTTAAATTTCTGTGCATCAAGTTATATTACAATCGGTTTAGCCATTTCGAAAATCAGCGCAGACAAACAGATAAATAGTTTTTCATGTATTAATGGCATGCATATAAACCCCTCAGCTCAATAAAAAGCAGTTATTTTGAAATTAAAGACAGACATTTCACTTTCATTTATTTAAATAAAATTTAAATGTCTGCCTTTCATTTCATTCAAGACATATTTTTTTCAAAGTTTAATTACATTTAATTATAATATATACGTGCTATTTTGTTCGATAGCTTGTTGCCATCTTGTAGGTAGTGACATAATCCCATTGCTGTAGAAATCTATTTATTAGGTAGATATTTTTGATCAAAAAATGCGACAAGTAGTTTTGACAGTCCTCTCTTGATGTTAACCTAACACTACCCAAAGAATTCTGAAGAGACCGAAACACATGAAAAATCTGAGAGTGCAAGGTCAGGACTATAATATACTGGATGCATTAACACTTTCCAACCAAGCTCTCTCCATTTTTGCTGAGTGAAAACTTCAGAGTGTATCGAATTTCTTCGTTAGATTCACTCATTTTGGCGGACAGAAAAACAATTAAAAATGGCGGGGAAATTCTTAGTGTCCTATAATATGTATTGATATTAAAACCCGCCAGATACAAACAGTACAACCAAAGAGATTTTTCTTCAATTTTATACAAACAAAAACGAAGAAACTTTTTCCCCGACCTACGAGTATTTTATATAGATTAAAGTGTTTTGAATATGCTTACACTAAACAGTACAATATATCCGTTTTAAAATAACAATGCTACTGTACTTTACATAAGACTTTATGTAATCAAGCTGTGCTCATTTGAGTTGATCTCGATTGTTTAACGGTCCATATATAAAAGCGGTCTATCAAGAGAAGGCTATACAACGCTATCGGACTATGTATCTGATCTCTTATCGGGTTTAGTCTTTCTCGTGATGTCGCGGTCCACTTTGATACGTCGATGGATAAGGCGTGTAGGCAGAGTGCCTTGGACGCCCACATATCAAAAGATTCGTCTACGTTATTGTCGCACATGCTTTGTCCGTGTCATAAAATACCTTCTTTTATTATTTTTAATAAATATTTTTTATGTTCTTTCCCAATCGCAGTTAATGTCACATTTATCATGTGTACGAGGTATGAAACAAAATATGTTGGTTTTTATTTTTATTTTATTTATATTACACTATAATACGCCTTTTTGATTAGTTGTAAGGAATCCTGAAAATTTAATCATCCCGTGGGCGACTTTAATATGTCTTTAAGTTAGGTTTTATAAGACATTACCGTAGTATGGGTAAAGTAATACGAGCCTGAGGAAACAAATATGTTGACAATGAATTTCCTTATTGGTAAGATAATAAAACAAAGAGCTTATTAAATAAATTTTTATATAAAACAAATATGTAGCCAGTAATGACATATGGATCTGAGACGTAGTCCTCCACTGCTGGCCGTATGAGGAAGTTCAAGGTCGCTCAGCGAGCTAAGGAGAGGGCTATGCTCGGGGTTTCTCTACGGAATAGACTTAGAAATGTGGATATATGCAATAGCAAGCTGTAGTAGCAATGGGCGGCCATACAGCTTGAAGAACCGACAACCAATGGGGAAGAAAGGTTATCGAGTGGCAACCTCGTACCGGTAAGCGAAGTGCAGGGCGGCCCCCCGCTAGATAGAGTGACCACCTGGTAAGATATCCAGGAAGTCGATGGGTGCCGCTGGCTCAGGACCGTGCTTGTGGCATACCTTGTGGAGGCCTTTGTTCAGCAGTGGACTTGTGAACGGCTGTAATGATGATGATGATAAAACATAGCTCTCACTTCCGTCACTCAGAGGGGTAGGGAGAGACTACGGACTTCCATTTGGCAGAATCCTGTTACACCTCTCAAGTTTCTTTCATATTATATGCAACTAAATTTTATGAATTTTATCGCGTTTATTCATTTATTTTATACTCCTGAAGTTTTGAGTACTTTACATCACCCATGGTCACGGGAGCACGGAGGTGTTCCACGACTAGAGGTTGCAAATATTCGATAGTTTTGATTTTCGAATATTCGAATATTTTTTCAGTGCTGTTCGAATATTATTCGAATATATTAAAAAAAAAACTCTTCAAATATCAGCTTTTATTGCTTTAGGAACAGAACAATAATCAACATTGCAAATAATCTAACATACCAACACGAATAGAATCATCATTTATCTTTAAACAATATAAACTCAGTGTTTAGTAAAATAAAAAGTATTATCAAATTCTTAAACATAGTAGGAACCTTATGTTCTTATAAATCTCACGATTATACATGAACATGTTAATCAAAACAATTATAAAATTCTCAAACAATTCAAAAAGTCTTAAACTCGTTAATAATAAAAATAAAAAGTATCACAAATGTAAAGGTGTCGTAAAGGCATTGCAGTTTGCAGTATCATTTTCATATGCAATATTACACTAATAAATCAGATTCATTAATAATAACTCAGAATTAAGTCAGATTTACCTATTATAATATAAAATCAACACAGCTCATAATAATTATTGTTTTTTACGTATTCTTTGAAAATGAGACCTGAGGAAACTTAAGGCGTCTAAGGAATCATCGCTTAATTTACATCTGAGATGATTGCAGATATACTTCGTAGAAGAAAATACCCTTTCGCACTCTACACTAGTTGGTGGAATGCACATTAACACGTCATAAGCCTGAGTTAGGTGTATTTGTCTTGGCGCTCCTGCATCATATAAAGCCATCTGCATTTTTATTGATGATTCTAGATCATCTTCGCAAGTTGCTGTGGACGTAGAAGGCCTTGCACACATTTCATCATCTATTTTTTTCTGCAGCTGTTCTTTTATTGACATATTTGTGATTCTAGACGCTTCTTCATTTTGACAATGCTGTAGATCTGCTAGAAACATGTCATCTTCGTCATCAGAAGCGCTAGTGTAAGTTATTGTTGAAGGTCTTTGATTAAAGTATTTTTTTTGTATGTCAACTATGACTTTGGTGATAACATCATTTCCTACTTTAGGAAGACAGTGAAGATTGTTCCTGGTAGTATTTGTTAGGATTGTGTAAATACTTCAGTGTACATACCAAATCTGTTTGTCGGCGTTGAGCGATTCTTAATGTTAAAGCCTGAAGAGTCTACTACTGATAACCCCATTGTTCTCTCGTAGTTTAGTGACCATGAATTGCAGGGCTGTATCCGCAGTTAATAAATTCGCCTTTTCTTGGCAAATAGCTTCTACAGTGCTTTTTACGATAGTGAGAGTCGTAGATAAATCCTGCAAAAGATCAAGCTCGTAGGTACTGAACATAGTTTTTTCTTTCAAGTCAATCAGTGACTTTAATATTGCATCCTTTAAAAGCAAAAATTTTGAAACCATGTCCGCCATGCTGCTCCACCGCGTTTTGCAATCTAAAATCAGGCCCGCTCTTTTGTTATCTTCAAGGACATGTTTATTTAAAACTTCTGTCCTAGTTGGAACTTCTTGAAAAATTTCACTACCTTTCGTACTTTAACAATCAAATCCTTATAATCGACATTAAGCCTGGATTCACTTCTGGTTTCTGCATTACTAACTACAAAACCTTGTCCATCGTCATTTTCATCTGTTTCTTCATCTTCTGATTCTTCTGCCTCTGAATCTGCTATTGTAGATAATGTCTCCTCTGTGTCTATTTCTTCTGAATTTTCGACAGTTTCTACACTGACTATATAAGTTCTTATATATGACATCCACCACTGCACACTGAATTCCATGTGCGAGGCATAATTGGTGAAATGAAGGTATTTGACGACCCATGGCAGTCATAACACTAGCACCGTCTGTCACTACACCTACTACGTCATCTTCTAAAAATAGATCGTAGGACCTAATTTAACCCGCAAAATATGATTACATCTTTCCGATGTTCCTCTACCTGTAATTCTTGCCAATCCCAAGTTTCTGAAAGGCTTGTCATTGAAATTAGGGCAGTGAATGTTAATATTCACATAACGCCGGTTGCTAGCTGATGTCCACTCATCAAGAGAGACGGAAAATTTCTGTCCTTTTGCTTTTAAAACCGACAATTCTTTTCTCAGTTCTTGTTTTAACTGGTCACTTTTTTCTATAACAATCTTCTTAATTGTGTTCGGAGATTTCGGCAAGCTTCGTATCCACTTTTAAAAAAGCATACGTATAGATTCTGATTTGCAAAAATGTTGAATGGTTGACCATCACACGCAGTCATTTTGGAAATCACAGTTTCATATTATCTTCTTTGGTGTTCTGATAGTAATCGTCAATTCTGACTTTTTTTGTCTTGGGCATGGGCCGCTGATCTTGTTCTTGTACTGCCTCATTTGTGGGAGTGGTAGGCGTAGCAGTCGCTGGAATCTGTCGAATATTTCTTCTTGTATCTAGTAGACCGAACAATAAAAAAAAATCTTATGAGTAAAAGCGTTAATACCTTTTGGTCAAAAGTAATAAATGTAAGTGAACAAGTAGTTAATAAAGGTAAAAGTAAGTTAAATGAGTGACTAACCAGGTACACTTGGATGTTGTTTCTTCAAGTGATTGTGTAAGCATGTGGTGGTATTTGAGCATTGAAGAATTCTTTTGCATAATTTGCATTTTGCGTGACTTCCATCCTCAGTCCGTAAGAAAGAGTTCCATACTGAAGATTTGTCAAACGTACGTTTTGTGTACTCTTTAAAAACCAATTTATCCATCGTCAACTGATCTGCAATGTAATTGAATTTGATACTTGTAAATACATATAACGTAGGTATTTGGTGATCAGTGCAAAGTGAGTTTTTAGGTTAAGTCATAAATTCAACCACCGTGTTTGCAAAAAATAACAAAATACACAATACTTACATAAAACAATCCACAAATACTTTTATATAAACACCAGAATCAAATCACTTCACAAAAGACAAAATGCACAGCTTTGCAAGTATATAACAACGCGTTCTGTAAGTGAATGAACTCAACAAAATGGCGTCAAGTCACTCAAGCCGTTAAGCAGTGTTGCCAACAACAATTTTTAAGTTCTACCAACATAGACTTGACTAGTATTTTTTTTGGTAGTTATTCGAATATTCGAATATATATTTATTTACTATTCGAATATAAATTTGGAAATAAAATTCGAATAATTCGAATATTCGAATATTCGATTGCAACCTCTATCCACGACCCAAAATTATAGTTAAATATTTAAACTTACTAAATCGTTATTTCACATTTATATCTATGCCTACATGGTCGTCGCTTATAGGTGCTCTTAATTTGGCTCATCTTTTTTTTTTTAGAGAAGAGTTTTCAAACGAGCAGGCGGCTCACCTGATGGTAAGTGACTACCGCCGTCCATGAACAACTGCACCACAAAGTGAATTACAGGTGCGTTGCCGCCCTTTTAGAAAGGAGTAAGCTTTTTTCTTGAAGGTCCCTAATTCGTATCGGACCGGAAAAATCGCCGGTGGAAACAATTCCACAAAGAGGTTGTACGAGGAAGAAAACTCCTAGTAAAATGCACAGTGGTGGACCGCCAAGCGTTCAGATGGTATGGATGGCATCGTGAGTTTTGGTGAAATATAGTGGCTGGAATTAATCCGAACAATTTCTCAGAGCACTCCCCGTGGTAGATGCGATAGAAAATGGAAAGGGATGCAACATCCCTTTGCAGCGCCAGTGAATCGAGCCGATCAGAAAAAACTCTGTCAACGACCATTCGAGTAGCTCTGCGCTGTATGCGAGCAAGTGGAAGAAGCTGGCACTGTATTGCCCCGGCCCAGAGATGAGAACAGTATTCCATGTGAGGCCAAACTTGCGCCGTGTATAATTGCAAGCGGTGTGCCGGCATGAAATATCGGTTGTCGGCTGTCCCGCTCTGCTGAGTACGCCTAGCTTTTTAGAGGCCAATTTGGCCTTCCCTTCCAAGTGACCACGAAACTCCACATTATTCGATATGTCGACGCCGAGGATTCCGATGCTAGCTGAGGCAGCAAGGAGAGTGCCTTGAAACTGAGGAGATACAACAAAGGGTTTATTTTTAGCGGTAAACGCGCAAACTTGTGTCTTCTGTGGATTGAACTGGACTAGATTTAGTCACCCCCATTCAAACGTGGTAGAGCCATGCTACAGCTATATTAATTGTATAGTTGTAGCACGAATGGGTCGGCTCGTCCGGGGAAAGACCACGCTCTCACAGAATACCAGCGTAAAATAGCAGCTTAACACTGCTGTGTTTCGTATGGTGAGTGTAGAGAACCGGAGACCCATTTTACTGGAAAAGAGGCATTCCATCTTAGTCCTCACGGGTGACGACGCGTCGGCATTTTGATTCTTTATTGAGGATAAATGTAGATGTCTATGGGTCACAGCAACCACTTACCATCAGGTGGACTGTGTGCTCGCCCCGATCGATCCCGTCGAAAACCGTATTGGCGGTTACTTATCAGCTGGTAATCTTCAAGTTACCTCATGAGCTGGCAGTTTATAATGGATTCCATTATTTTGAAGGACATGGAGGTGATGGGGATATGTCTGTAGTTGGACGGGTCTGAGCGGTCGACTTTTTAGGGATCGGGTGGACCAAAGCTGTCTTCTATGAATTCGGGACTACGCTTTGGGGGTAAGAGTACCGGAAAAGACGCGTTAAAATTGGTGCAAACTCCGGAGCACACGTCTTCAGCACAATGGAAGGGACTCCATCGGGCCTACTCGACTTTTTGTCGTCCAGAGAAAGGAGTGCTTTATGAACCGAGCGATGTGTAAACTACGCACCCGGCATGGAGCACTTACACCGCCGAATGATCGGCGGTGTGTTCTCCCCGTCATCGAGAGTCGAGTTGAACGCAAGAAGAGAGCCTAAGAGATCGGCTTTCTTCTTTGCGGCATGGATCAGTGAGTCTTCCTTTCTGTGCAGAGATGGAAGAGATGTCTGACAGAAGTTCCCATGGACAACCTTGGCAAGAGACCAGAATGCAATGACTTTTTTGAAGGATCTGGAGGCGGAATTATACTTCTTTTTAAGAGCGCTGGCGTTTACATCCCGAGACGTTGACGCATTAGCCCAGGTCCGGTAGCACTCCTGCTTATAGCGTGGTGCTATTTTACTGGAGCGACCAAACCATGGCTGCTTCGGATGGGCACCACAGAAGATGGAATAAAAAGTTCCATACCCTGAAGTACCACATTTGTGACAGAATCAGCAACAACGCTGGGATCGTCCGGCGAGAATCAAGCCCGCTCCCAACGGTAGGATGCAAAAAATACGGCATCCTATCCCAATCGGCTAACCTATAGTGCCAAACACGGCGGCAGCCTGCAAAATGCAACCGCGACGTAAGCGTGAGTGACACCACACTCTGGACTAGACAATGGTCCGAGGAGCCATGAGGGGCGTCGATGAAAACCTGATATCCGTCCGGATGAGAAGTCAGCAGAAGGTCCAACAGGGAGGGTGTATGATCTTCCACATCTGCAATGCACGTAGGCGAAGTAACCAGCTGTGTAAGACCATATGCCAAGGCAAAGCATAAACACATCTCCCCACATGATCGGTTAAACGTGAATAGAGCCTTTCGGCGTGGTGGGCGTTAAAATTGCCAAGGATCACAATCTTCGTGGGTGAGATCTGCTGTAGCAAAGAGTCTGTAGTCATTTGGACGTGGTCGATGAGTCAGTCTGTGTTGGCATTACCGCTGTGAGTCCTATAGAGGCACCCGTAGATGCGCGGATGGTCGTTGCTGTCTACGCGTGGCAGGGGTCGCCTTGGTCTTGTTGCTCAGTTTGCCCCGAACAGTTTTTGAGTTGAGCGGAATTTTACTTTAATTTTATCTTGTTTGTGGAAGCTCAGCGTGGGATTATCCATTACCAGGGGTGCTGCTACCCTCCTGGAGTAGTATTTCATTTAATTCCGCTACCATGGAGATGGGGGATTGCACCTCCGGCCACCTGCACTCAACAGACGAAACGCAGAAGCAAATCTTCTACTTCACGCTGGTATACCGTGAGGTCGTTGTACCTCCCCGGTGGCTATACCACTGTTACCATATTAAAGAATATATCGCCGATTTGGTCGATTAACTTCCGTCGAAGGCGACACTTATATAAAAGAGTATATCTTGAGTGACTGGCTCATCTATCAACGCACAGCCCCAAGCGATAAAAGTATAAATCTCTAATTTAGACAGTAGCTGCCTTATATGACGTCGACTAAAAAGGAATTTTGAAAAATTCAACCCCAGGGGGTTAAATATGTTTTGTATAAAACGTTTTATTTTACAGGGCGATTGACTCGAAAGTAATGTGTAAAAAAAATATGATTACACATTTAGGAATTTTGGAGGTATGTAATCTTATCCTCGAAGAGACAACGCATCTGCATTTGATTATTTAATCGGGTATTGATGTAGTAGTATAATGATATAGTAACTCATTCAATAATAAACTACTGGCATTCGATTTTTTATTATAATATATAGCTTATTATTACCGTCCCTTAAGGGATCTTATCGAGGCGATCCATTCCGCAGGGCTCGACTCTCGATTCCTCAAATAAATGGCCCATCTATCATCTATCTGCTCTAATACTGTACCGGAAAATTTGTTCAGAAATGTTTCATTAAGAATTTGCTTGAGGGCTGTTGCTAACGTTGTTATTGCACAGAGGACAATAGGGTCGCCATGCTGTGGTTATTTTTGATAAGAATATCAGCTCAATCTAATTATACGGTTCGTGGATGTAGGGGTCGGAGACTTTTGTTATTTTTATTTTATTTTTATTGTATATACCTTTTTATAGGATAAGGGTGCCAAACGAGCACACACTCCACCTGATGATAAATAGTTGCTATGATCTATAGACATCCTCACCTATCCTCAATTACATATCAAAATTCAGATGAATTGCGGCCCGTGAGGACTAAGATGGAATGCCTCGTTTCCACCGAAAAGGGTCTCCAGTTCTCTACACTCACCATCCGAAACATAGCAGCACTAAGCTGCTATTTTACACCGGTATTCTGTGAGAGCTTGGTTCTTACCTTGGAGCTTTGTCATAACTAACAATGATAGACAGACAGACACTACGTTCATTTCAAGTAACGCCGAAACGAAACCATGCCCAACGTTTTGTCATGCACTCTCATACACATTTTTCTTTCTTAATCAGCTCGTAAATATCCATTGCTAGACGCACATACATGTCGCAAAATATATGTTCATCATTGTCATCATAAAACCTATAAAAGTCCACTTCTGAACATAAGTCTCCCCCATAGATGCCATATAGTAAAGGTATTTGCTATAGTTGCCATGCTTGGCAGGTGGACTTGTAACCGCAGTTTTTATTAATTAGAGTTGTTATCAGGAAGATGCTGCTGCCCATCGCCTGTTTCATTTCCCTCTGTCGCCTGTTCCGACAACCACGGAATGAAATGGGCTAGTGTGATATGATATACCGTTACAGCCTATTAAAGTCGACTGCTGAAGATAGGCCTCCCCCATACATTGCCTCATAGAGGGTATATTTGCCATAGTTGGTCACGCTTGGCAAGCGTGTCGGCAACCGCAGTTTATTTTTATTTTTAGTCGTTATTAGGAAGACTCTGCTGCCCATCTCCTGATTTGTTTCCCTCTGTCACCTCTTACGATACCCACGGGATGATATGGGGTAATGGATATTCTTACATCGCTCCTACACGGTTAACAAGCTAAATTGCTGAAAATCATTTTAAATGTATACATGTGCATGAGTCCGTGTTTTTAAATAAGATGAGCATAGTTTCAGTTTGGATTCGGCGTCACTTGAAATGTAAGTATTGTTCTAAATTTTTGTTAATCTGAGTTCTGAAATCGGTCGTACAATGATTAAGAATAACTTTGCCATATTTCTTTTTTTTTATTTCTATGCTTTCTTCATTGCCTATATATTCACTTGATAATACCTCTTTAATTATCAAACTCAAACGACAGTTAATTAATATTGACAATGTAAATAATGCTCTATCAAAATTAGTACATTAGTTTAGCGACAACAATTTGCTCTTAAACGGCAATAAGACAAAATGTATTAAATTTACAATACCTAATTTTAAACATTCAAATACCAATGTGCTCTTAAATGGAGAGGAGTTGAGTCTTGTGGTACCACTGTTTTTCTTGGTATTACTATTGACGCGAAGCTTAAATGAGGCCCCCGTGTATCTAAATTAGCAGGCAGACTTAGTTCCGCAGCATATGCTGTAACAAAGATTAGAAGTCTCACCAATGTTGAGACAGCTAGATTAGTTTATTTTAGCTACTTTCATAGCGTGTCTTATGGAATTTCGCTATGCGGTAATGCGGCTGACATTGAAGCCATATTTGGTTTGCAAAAGGGAGCCGTACGGGCGATTTATAACGTAAATTGTAAAGAGTCCTATAAAGAAAAATTTTAATAAATAAACATATTAACTTTGACATCGTAATATATTTATGAAAAGCTTTCATAAGAATAAAGATGTTAATATTTTAAACACTAGGAACAAACATAAGCTTGTAATACCAGTTATTAGACTCCACAGAATTAGTAATTCATTTATGAGACAATGTATACGCTTTTACATGTTTTAAATGTTTTATTATAGAAAAATTGTACAAAAAGGGTTTTTATAATATCAAAGAATACATAAATGAAAATAACCCCTGGGAATGAGGTGATCGCCACCATGTTCGTTCATTTAAAATTGTAAAAACAAAATTATTAAATATTGTAAAGTGAAATATGTTTAAAAAAAAGGCCCGCTGGGTTTCTTGCTAGTTCTTCCCAGGACAGAGATATTTTCCGAACCAGTGATAAATAAAAAAATTACTTTCAATAAGTATTACGTAATAATCTACATTGAATGAAAATCATTCTATTCTATTATATTGCACGGTGTTTTTTTGTGGTTACGAGTGCAAATATGTTGTTTTCGACCTGTATATATGTTACAGACCAAGTAATTAATCAGGACACTATTTATAATGCTCGGGAAAAATTAATAATGATGTAATTAATACTGATTTAAACTACATTATCACATTGTCTGGTCGTAACCTAACCTAATCTAGGTTGCCCAATAATTAACGGACTTTATTCATAAAGCCCGTTCAATTTTATTATTTCAATAGTTTTTATCATATTGCCTACTCATACTGGGCATTTTTAAGGTTTCTGTACATTATGAATAATGCCCTATTAATCACTTGGTCCATAATATTTAGGTCAGAACAAGTATTTGTAAAAAATGTAACCAATAATTATAAATGTATCAAAGTAGAAAAGTAAAGTAGCTTTATAAGATACAACATAGGAACTTTAGAGTCATTTCTAATGATTAATCTAAGATGATGTTCTCCTTCACCGCTCAGTACGTGGTAAATCGTCACTTAAAATTGCAATTAACATTTCCTTTATGTCGGTGGGATCGAATCCGGATTATTTTCCACCACGATGATGTCATTTATAGAATGTTTTTATTTATTGATAGAATAAGGGTGACAAACGAGCATAAAGTCCACCTGATGGTAAGTGGATGCTGCGGCCCATAAACATTTACACGTATTTTTAATTAAGAATCAAAATGCAAATGCGTTGTCACCTCTAGGGACTAAGATGGAATACCTTGTCTCCAGTAAAAAGGGGTCTCCGGTGCTTACCATTCGAAACACAGCAGCATTAAGCTGCTATTTTACGCTGGTATTCTGTGAGAGCGTGGTCCTTTCCCGGTCAAGCCGACCCATTCGTGCTACAACTATACTACTAATATATCTGCAGCATGGCTCTACCACGTATAATTATGGTTAGTTATGTAACGCCAAAAGTAGTCACGCCTCGTCGCACACCGCCAAGCAAACAATCGACTACTTGGCGACGTCAGACGTGGAATTACTGGGTCACCCGCCCTATAGCCCCGACCTCGCACCTTGCAATTTTATTTATTTCGAAAATAAAGAAAACTTCGAGGAAAACGTTTTATGGACGCCGAGGTAGCAGTGGCTGCGTTTCAAAATGCCGTCGAAGAGACCCCTAAGGACGAGTGGGCAAAGTGCTTTTCTCAGTGGTTCCATCGGATGTAGCGATGTATTGATGTAAATGGACACTATTTTGAAAAGATATAATAAAACTAATAACTTGCTAGTTTGTTCAGTTTTTATTTTCTAAGAACTTTCAGTGTCACCCTCGTATATAAGCAGTAATATTACAAGAGAAACAAAAGATGTATGTATTAACATTAAAACAATGCAAAATACAATGTAAGGAAAACGTAGAAACGAGGCATTTATCGCAACGAACATTCGCAGGAAAGTTCACGAAATTCAAACTCGAGTGCGTTCCGATTCGCTTTTGTTCCAACTTCCAACTTCCACACCTCTCGGAACTGAGAGGACGCCAAGCTGTATTTATCATACAGCTAGCTGTTCTCCGCGACTTCGTCCGCGTGGAATTTATTACGATTGGATTTCATGGGTCTTTTTTTTTGCGCGGAATCCTAATCCTTTTTGTAAAATAATAGTAGCTTAAGTTACCCCTTATAACATCAGCTATCTGCCGGTGAAAGTCCCGTCAAAATCAGTCCAGCCATTTCAGAGATTAGCCTGAATAAACAGTCAGACAGTGAGACAGACAAAAATTCAAAAAAGTTTTTTTTGTTAAAAGTACCTACTGTATATACTTTCATTTTTATAAAAAAAACTGTTATTTTGACATTACAAACATACACTCCAATTTTATTTATTTGCATAGGTACGATCATATGCTGCAGTTAACTGCAATTGCAACGCTCCCCAGTGTCCACGGTTACCTGTTCTATCTACTTTGTTGTTAGTTTTATTAAACTTTTCTCAGTTGACAACATAGAACGTAATGTGTACACATAACGCTTCATTGCTTCTTATCGTACCAGAGTTCTCTGTTTGATTTTCTTTTCTTTCCCCTATAACAATGACTTATATATACACAAATACTGCACACTGCTGTGGTTGCTCAGTATTTTTTTATATAATAACTAGCTCTTCCCCGCGACTTCGTCCACGTGGAATTTATTACGATTGAATTTCATGGGCTTTAAATTTTTTTGCGCGGAACCTTTATTATTTTCTAAAATAAAAGTATTCTAAGTTACTTCCTTATAACGTCAGCTATCTGTCGGTGAAAGTTCCATCATAATCGGTTCAGCCATTTCGGAGATTAGGCTGAACAAACAGACAGACAGACAAAATTCAAAATATGTTTGTTTTGTTATAAGTACTTCATATACTTTCATTTTCATAAAAAGCTGTTATTTTGACATCACCAACAGGCACTTCAATTTTATTTATTTGTATAGATAATAATATACTCCAGACCGAATTTGGGTCACGGCGGCCACAATCAACGGGACTCACTCTCATAGTCCAATGGGATGGTTATTCGACATGAACGGAGAGAGATCAGGCACAGAACCAACGACTTTATGTGCTTTCAGAGGCACGGGGGTGAACACCGCCAACTTCCTGATTTCGGGCTGCACATAGACTCAGAATTAAAATACAGATGCGTTGTCACCCCTGAGGAGCTATATTTATAGCATAGTTGTAGCACGAATGGGTCGGCTCGACCGGGGAAGGACCACGCTCTCACAGAATACCAGCATAAAATAGCAGCTTGATGCTACTGTGTTTCGTATGGTGAGTGTAGAGAACCGTAGACCCCTTTTACTGGAAAGAGGCATTCCATCTTAGTCCTCAAGGCTGATAACGCATCTGCATTTCGATTCGTTGTCGAGGACAGATATAGATGTCTATGGGCCACAGCAACCACTTACCATCAGGTGGACTGTGTGCTCGTTTGGCACCCTATTTCTATAAAAAAAGGACTAAGATGGATTGCCTCATATCCAGTAAAAAGGGTTTTCGGTTTTCACACTAACCATACCAAACAGAGCACCATTAAGCTACTATTTTACTGTGAGAACGTGGTCATTCCACGGTGGAGGCGACCCATTTGTGCTACAACTATAATATAGCTGCAGCATGGTTCTATCACTTAGGAGAGTACGCCCACTACTTGGTATTTCCATGCTATTCATGGTTTTTCATGATATTCATGGATCATGGTCAAAGTCTTATACTTAAGAGGTTGCTGTCGGTCATGTCCGTCTTCAAAGGGGTCTCCGGTTCTCACTTTGAAATCTCAACTCATTTTTGAGAACAAAAGCAAAATTCTTATTTTTTTAACAAGACAAAACAAACTAAAAAGACGACAATAAAGTAAATTTTTTTCTTTTTTAGGATAACGTTACATATACTAAGATTTTCTCCTGTATCGTGGAGGCAGTTTACAAACATAAATTGCACAAGGACAAACATCCAGACCCGGAACAATTAATTTTAGGCATTACGTTACGGAACGCGGGTTCGAATCCCGCACGGAACAATTAATACTTATTTGTTACCGCGTCCCTCAGCGTTGCAATTCATTATTAAGCCATTGCGCCATGGAGCCGTCAAAAATATTATTCTATTATTTGTTTCCTTATTAATAGATCTAATTAATTAATGGCTTGTTTCAAATCAAACAGATTTGAAACAAGCCATTAAGATAGTCAAACCTTAATTAGTCAACCTAAGTCAACCAAATTCGGTCAAATTTAAATGCATACTTTATATGAAATTAAAATGTTATCTATAATTGCTTATTTAGTTATTCCACGAGTATCATGAATAATAAAATGTTTTTGGATGTTTTATTCTCGCTGTGATCACTTAGATAAAGCATTTTGGATTTACAATTTATTAAGGTTAAACCAACAGTATTAACCTAACTCTAAGCAAGTTTACAAAGAAATATTAAAAAACTTTCGACGTTCATTGGAGCGAATATTTCGTGGGAAAATTTCACAAAACTCAGTTAATTCTACGTAAACTCTAGTAGGTACTAAAGCTGTACTAAAGTTCCGTTTGGCTTTTGTTCGTAACTTGCGCACCTAGGTGCGAGAATAGCGTACAATATGACTGTAAGCTGCAGTTTCTCGCACTGCATCGCTCCGCAGTGTCCACGGCTGCTAGTTTTATTTATATTTGCAGTATAATTGTAGTTTTCTTTGCAGCAATGTAAAACTCACCTTGCTGGATATTATTTCGCTTTACCATTTTTATTTTAATCTAATATTGCGGAAATTATCGCGTTTATTTTAAACATTTTGAAACTCAAACTACATTCAAATTTGAAATTTTTTTTTTCCGACTTACGAGCGAGAGAGAACGAGCTTACATTAGCTCATGCAGAGCTATGCTTGGGTTTGGATTTAATTTTATTGATTATAGTTTTTTTATAGAATATATATGACAAGTGAGCACACAGTCCACCTAATGGTAAGTGGATGCTGTGGCCCATATACATCTAAACTTCCTCGATTAAGAATCAAAATGCAGATGCGTTGTCACCCCTGAGAACTAAGATGGAATGCCTCGTTTCCAGTAAAAATTATCTCCGATTCTCTTCACTCATCATACGAAACACATCAGCAGTAAGCAGCTATTTTACGCAATAATAGTGGTAGTATTCTGTGAGTGTTCTACCCCGGTCGAAATGACCCATTCGTGCTACAATCATAATATAACTGACTAGCGATCCGCCCCGTCTTCGCACGGTTGATTTCTGGATCTCGACAACAACGGCACCTATCGCGTCCAATTGTGAATCTAAACCATTCTCTATTTAAAATTTCGTCAAACGAGCACACAGCCCACCTGGTGGTAAGTGGTTGCTGTGGCCCATAAACATCTACATCTATCCTCGATTAAGAATTAAAATGCAGATGCGTTGTCACCCCTGAGAACTAAGATGGAATGCCTCGTTTCCAGTAAAATGGGTCCCCGGTTCTCTACACTCACAGCAGCATTAAGCTGCTATTTTACGTTGGTATTCTATGAGAGCGTGGTCCTACCCCAGTCGAGCTGACCCATTCGTGCTACAACCATAATAACATAGCTGAAGCATTTACCACGTATAAAAATTTTAGAGTATGCAATCATACCGGATTCGATGCCCGCCGGCACTGCAATTGTATGTATAGTTAATGTATTATATGTTATGTATATATTTTAATGCAATATGATATACTTTATACATCATGTCATCGATTCCAATTCAGATACTCCATAAGAATCACAATTTCTTTGAAAGCTTCAATTACAAACGCTTTGCGGTTTCACGAATGTATTGAGGATTTTTTTCAGAAGACTCATTTGCTTGCGTAAACGTTGCTCTAAGAGTTTTCGCTTAAGCCAAATTGCAGAGCCTACGACACGACTCCATTTGCAAATTAGATATGGAGCAAAGTTTCCTCAAACAACGTAACATAACAATTTGGTTTTTATTGCCGACCCCATAAGGTACAACCCTGATGCATTTTATGGGTTTGGAAAGTTTGAGAATATTCACAAATTATATTAACGCACACGTCTTTGCGTTTAATTTAATAAATGTGATGAGCAACGGAAAAATGTTTTTAAGGGTTGATTGAAAATTAAACCTTATTTTAAAGTAATCGAGTTCAGTTTTAATACATTATATTATTTAATTGAATTAATTCCTAGTCTATATACACACTTATTATATTAGTGTTTGTATACATTTTTGCTTTTAATTGACAGAAATTATCTCAGTAATCCTTGGCAATAAAGTAAAAATTAAAACACACAAAATGTATAATAGTGATTAGGACAAACGAATTATTTTAGTAAAGGCGCAATGGTCTCTCACCTAACGGACGCCAATCAATCAAAGCGATCCTGTTAAATACGGCATTCTAATCTTCTACTGTTAGCAATATTATTCAAAATAGACCTTATATATGAAATCTTAGGGCTTTAAATCGCATCGTACAATTATATGCTCGTAGTTTCCACAATGACGTGATTAATGAATCAGATCGAGAGGTACACGGGGAAGTGTCTAATCGTAACATTGATGTATTAGTAAATGATGTAATATTGTTAGTAAATGATGTTAACGACAATGAAGCTAAAGGAACATGCTAACATAATAAAGACTTAAGGGAAGTGATGTAAAAAATATTTCATTCCTCAGCAACTATAAATGTATCTATACAGTATAGAACACAGGGAACAGACAACGCGATAAACTGCAACGCTCTACTTTTTGCTTTCAACGGATGAAACAAAACAGACTTAGACGATGTTACATTTTCTTGTCACTTATCTAATGAAACTCTGTTGCCAACAAATATTTTGGTAGTAATATTAAACGAAGAGATTATATATATAATTATATAGCATGTAGAAAACCAGTTTGTAACAAATCTAATTAATGGAAACTAAATGACGCGTGCAAAATGCGGTCAAAGATTTAACGTGGCGCAGCATGAAGTACCGCCTTATTATGAATTAACGGCTGACAGAAAATTACCCATTGATAGCCAACTACATTGATTGATAGCCCATACCTATCAGGAATCTTGGAACTGTTTGGGATGGAAACAAAAACATCTCCACGATTTGCCGAGGCATTAACAAGAGGAGTAGAATTTGCATAAATTTGCGTTAAGTAAATGGGGTCCCCTGACAAGTTTAATCTTGCCTTTGGAATTTATTGCCTCCGACTGCCGGCTGCAACCTTGTAGCCTTTACATTGGCTAAATAAATATTTGGCTTTAGTTTAAAATTAGTAATGCCGGATAGATCTTAGCGTTTCGGCGGGATAATGCCCCTTTGATATAAATTGTGTACTTTAACAATTAAAGAGTATTATATTATAAATCTATCGAAATCTCTTTTTTTTAATTTATAATTTTTTAATATTTTTTATATAAAATTAAGTACAATTAGCTGACATTTGTAAATTTAGAATTTTACTGTAAGAAAATAACCCAAATTTCAACATATGTGCTGACGGTATTGTAATTTACAAAATATTAATTTTCACAAGAGACCTTGTATACAGACGTGCGTACTGATTGATTGTATTCAGATAGCGTGGATCGTAAATGCCAATGAAATTGCTATCAAACAATAGAATGATCAATTACATCTTACACTAATATAAATCGTGAATTATTCACACGTACACATTTAATAATTTAAATGACAGGTAACTAAGTATAAATCGTTCCATTGTTATAGAATCGAATTTTAATACTGTTCACGTTATATTTCATTTAAGTCCAATTTTCATCTTTATCCACCCACTCAGATTTATTATATAAAATATGTCCAAAGTATTGTTATTAGAAAAGATTGTTATAGTTAATAAATTATTTATTTTATTATGTGCACAGTCAGTTTGAAAGTTGGTATGTTGGAACCATAATATTTTATAGAGTACCACGTCATCTTTTTTATCAGCCCTATACATAGTCCATTTAGGCATATTATACTTACTGACATAAAACATCTCCATGACATAAGAGATGACCCAAATAACATTAAAAAACCGCAGGAACCAATAGAACCACAAGTGGCAAAATTAAAAATTTTGTACAACTTTTAATTTTACCACTTTTTATTCAATACAAATTGTTAAATATGATTGTTGACTTCAATATAAATAAAATGAGAACATTATCAATGTAGTCGAAGTCAATTATAATTAATATTAAGGGTAACTCAAAAACTGCTGGTCAGATCGTGACCAAATTTATATGGGACCACATGAGAAGTACCAGATTTCAAATAAAGAAAGAATCATCAAAATCGGTTCAACTAGAAAAAAGGTCTAAGGTAACACACACACATAAAAAAATTGTCGAATTGCGTACCTCCTCCTTTTTTTGAAGTCGGTTAAAAATGTCTAGATCTAAATATAAAAACACAATAACTAATTACTACATATTATAAAACTTAAATTATCATTAAGTCCTACTCCCTGTGGTTTTGTGCCCAGAACGCTGGCTTCGTTTCCTCGCTTATATTTCCTTTTGCCTTTGAGCAAAAAAGGAACCAGTTCACAGTTCCTTTAGGAACTTCACCGCACTTGGAACCCACGGACCGAGTATCTACCAGCAAAATGACACACATATTACGTAGTCTTGTGCCACTTACTCATATATCATACTTACTCATATTATATGGTTCGTCAAGGACATGATTAGTATGTTGAGAAAGCGAATTACCTTTTGACTGTAATTATAACAACTTGAAAAGTTGCTGGTTGTTGCAGTATAGAAATATTAGTGCTTTTGAATAAGTTATGTAGGAGAAACGCCATAAAAATCTAACGTGCAACAGTCTCTTTCAGTTATTTCTGAAATTATGACTGCATTCTACGAACTAAGAGCAATTTTTCCTGCATCGTAGCGAGAAATTTGGCAACTATCTTCAAGCAGTTTAGTAATTGTATATGACAAAAATAAAAAATGGACATGCTTATGATAATGCAAAGTGGAGGTCGCGATGAACTCTCATTGACAATGAATTTATACATTTTAATCCTCTGGGAATGGGGTGATCGCTACTAAGCTATTTCTAATTTATTTTGTGTTATTAATTACTGTGTAACTTTACTGATTGTAAACAGTTCTTATTTCAAAAAAGTCTTTCTGGGTTTCTTGCTGGTTCTTCCCAGAACAGAGGTATTTTCAAACCAATGGTAAATTAGACATAAGAGCAACTTTCATTAAGTATTATTTATAATCTATATTAAACAAATAAGTTTCTATTTCTATATTATTTCTATATATTATATTACAAATAAGTCTTCAGCGCACAAAAATGTGCGCTAAAGGAACAGTGCGAGAAAATCTACCTGAACACAGAATCCAGATATGTGATATTTGATGCTGTTGATGAAAGACGTCAATAAAATGCGAGACTATCAATTTAGCGCAGAATTGACCAGTAATGTATATTGTACCTACGTTGTAAAGTCACAGCTTAGTTTATGACACAGGTAGTTTATGACTACAGTACTAATGGGTTTTATATAATATAGGGCGACAAACGAGCACACAGTCCACCTCATAGTAAGTGGATGCTGTGGCCCATAGACATCTACATTTATCCTCAATTAAGAAATAAAATGGAGATGCGTTTTCACCCCTGAGGACTGAGATGGAATGCCACATTTCCAGTAAAAGTGTTCCCCGGTTCTCTACACTCACATTGCATTACAACAGCATTGAGCTGCTATTTTACACTGGTATTCTGTGAGAGCGTGGTCCTACCCCGGTCGACAGTCTCAAAATAAATATCAGCATAATAAGATTAAATAAATTGGAATTCAAATTTTGATTCAATTTAATTCCCTTCCTGTCAATCGATGAACTTAAACATCATTCATAATATAAATTGGTCAACTGTAATTAGTTTAACAAGCGGACAATTTGCTATGAGCGACTGAATAGTAGAGAGCGCGACGATTTCCTGTAAAAGTGGCCGGACGCGAGTGCAGGTCAATCGGCCGCTAAGTGGCTAACTAAATAAACTGTCACTTCCACATTCATTCACCATCTTCCATGACAGGGCTGTCAATGAATAGTCATAGCATTTTACTGGCTGCTGTAGAAATTGTTTACATTCGGGTGACCAATATTTTTGAAGTAAAATTCTTGTAAAGCGCGCAGGTCGATGTCTCAGTATTTACGCAACGCATGCGGGTGCTATTTGTATGCAGTTTATATGTGTTAAACAAATCTACAACGAAATTATTTGTTGCCTTAATCCTGTAATCCTCTGACCAACAAAGAAAACAAGACGGAGCGCTGCGTATATTTCACGTGATGCAAAAACTAATCCAAAGCACGCAGCAGAGCAGCGAGTAGCGTAGCAAGCTATGGAGAATGCTATTCTTGAAGTTTGCATAATGTAAATGCTATGAAGATATGCAGTAGAATGGCATCAGCATGTTGAAGAGGCTATAGATCAGCTAACATAGCTCGTAGAACTGCCTACAAGAAACGGGGCCTCCGGTGTTGCAGACGCTCGGAGCGGGGGCCTCGAACGCCTAGTTATGTAAGCCCCGAGGAGGACGATGACTCGGAAGTGGTCTCGAGACATCGTGGTAGAACTGCGAGGGTGCTGGGGTAGCAAGTACTGCCCCCGGGACGTGCTATTAGTGTATCAAAGCGATGGAGGGGCCCTGGTTGCGTTCCGAACGGCGATCTCGGGACCCCTCGTATATACTGATGGTAACCACCGTGGGGTTTTAGCAGGTAGGAGTCCGGCATAACCTTTTCGTTGCCCCCACAGCGGAAGGTATCCATGAGGATTTCCCCACGAAAAAAAGCTTGGGATAAACGTTATCGAGACATCCGCGTGCCGGAAAGTGGACGTAGAATGGCTTCCAAAGACCAAATAAGACATACAGGAAGTCGGAGTGATGTAGCAGTCTTGTAAAGAACTTTGTTTAGCAGTGAACTTGTGATGGACTTATGACGATGATAATAATTCTATACCAAAAATATTAACCAAAAACATAATAGCAGAAAATATAGTATATACAAGCGCTCAATATAATTGCAATAATTTTAATTTTTCACGAAGGAAAAAAGAATATATCGCCAGGAAACCTGGCTGGAAAATGGCTAAGAAATAAAAAAAATCGAAGAATTGTGAAGTTTGCCAAAACGCAATGGGACAGTGACAGCGTGGTGGATATATCCTTTTCCTCAAACCTATAATAGAAAATATATAGATATTAGAAGAAGCATGTACCAAATTGTGGGACTTATAAATACTCTATTACTTTACTTTTTAGGGTTCCGTACCAGAAGGGTAACCAACGGAACCTATTACTAAGCCTCCGCTGTCCGTCCGTCCGCTGTATCTCATGATCCGTAATTGGTCTACCTGTTACCAGTTGAAATTTTCACAGAATGTATATTTCTGTTGCCGCTATAACAAAAAAAAAATTAAAAATTAAAGGTAGCTCCCCTACTAACACAAACGTGTATTACAACGGTATGGTCACTTCATGCGCGAGTCCGACTCACACTTGGCCCGTTATTACACATCAAATAGCATGTACTTCAAGACAAACAATTAATACAGGACATAGTAAAATGGACAAAAAGAAATCATGACCCACCAGATCCAATTGGTTATCAAGTCGTCACATATTCATTTTAATTTGGAAATTATAATTATAATTATAGCAGCTTAATGCTGCTGTATTTCGTATGGTGAGTGTAGAGAACCGGAAACCCTTTTATACTGAAAACGAGGCATTCCATCTTAGTCCTCAGGGGTGGCAACGCATCTACATTTTGATTCTTAATCGAACATAAATGTAATCTATAGGCCACAGCATCCACTTACCAAGTGGACTGTGTGCTCGTTTGTCACATTTATTCTATCAAAAAAAATCATTACATACATATATAGACATGAAAGAAGTCGATGGATACAGATGGCTCAGGACCGTTATTTGTGTCTGCCTATAATATTGAAATAACTGGCTTCTATTAAGCTCAGGGGGTTGCATGCTATTAAGTCATAAATAACCGTGTTTTTTCAAAAATATCTGTCTGTCTGTCGGTCTGTCCGGGATAATCTTCGGAATGGCTGAACCAAATATAACGAAACTTTACGAACAGACAGAGAGCAACGCCAAAAAGGATCTAGGTTCTAGGCTATATTTCATCTGGAAAAAAAATCTTAAAACGAATGGAATATTTTAAATCTAATTAAACCCAAATTTATAGATCCCGTACAGGCTAAGCCAGAGCGGATCACTAGTTTCTCAAATAAAACCTTATGTAAATCTTCGATCAGTTAAATATTTAAAGCAAGACTTAAAAGTATGGGAACGTCTGTTCAAGATTAGACTTTAAGTGGGTCATTATACTAATTTGTCGGCTTCATTCAAAGACAATGGTCAAATTATGTTATTTATTTTAAGTTACTTTTTAAATGTTACATCGCATACTAGGAATATCTTCAGTATCATAAAGACGTTTTACATACGTATATAAATAGCACATTGACAATCATCCGGACCGTAATAATTATTTGTAGGCCATACAAATAATTGACCCGTGCGGTATTCGACCCAAGGCCCCTCACTACCGCAGCCAAATATTTGGTCACTGCTCTACTGAACGATCAAATTGAAGTGGTAGAGACATGCTGCAGCTATATTATAGTTGCAGCACGAATGGGCCGGCTCGACCGGGGTCGGACACACGCTCTCACAGTATACCAGCTTTTTACTGGATACGAGTTCTCAAGGGTGACAATGCATCTGCATATTGATTCTTAATCGAGGATAAAATGTAGATGTCTATGGGCCACCACTTACCATCTGTTGGACTGTGTGCTCGTTTGTCACTCTTATTCCGTAAAAAAAAATATAAACATATAAATACAAAAAATGTTTGTTAAAAAGAATGAAAACCTTAAGTCGCTGAATAAGATAGCCTCAAAGTAAGTATGAAACGTAAAGGCCGCTTCAGACGTGCGATAGGATCGCTCGTCACCGCACCCGCGGGAACGATGCCGGCAGAGGCAGCTCGCTACAACGAATTAATATTGTTGTAACGGCGCTTCTTCCTTCATAAATAATCCTTATCGTCGTTTTTTACTGCGATACTGTTCTCTTAAGTGGCAAGGAGATATTTCACGCGAAACTGTTATTAGATTCGCTACTGCATGTATAATAATTCTTAGTAATTATAATTCAAAATGGCGACCATGTTTCACTACGTTCTGAGCTTCTCGTGTATTGGTAGGGAATGCCTCAGACATTAAGCCCGCATATACATCATAAATATTACATGCCTTAAATAAATTAAAAAAAAAATCAAGTAAATTTTGCAAAATTTGTAACAATAAGACAAACAGAGAATAAAGAGAGTTAAAAGAACGTGGTAAAATTGAGTGTTCTATTTTGAACGATCGCTAATTATTTATGGAACTTTTCTATGCAATTTCTTCAATCAGTTTCATAGAAATTAGAGTAAAGGGAGGCCCAAGAAAAAATTAATGGAAAAGTGCGAGTGATATGCGTAAAAGAATGAAAGAGGAAGACATACTACTCGTATAAACACAAAATGAATTGGATTAAGGGCAGGGATAAGGCGACGATTTTTCCATTGCGCATTTAACTACCAGCCTAAAATTTCTGCCATTCAAGTTTCTAAGCGGGGTTGTGAATGAAGAATGGAAGTGGGATATGTCCTGCCAACATGTTCTTGATATTTTTTTTCTTTTTTTTTTCTTTACGTCGACCACGCGGTAATTCAGCACTTAAAATTGCATTAAGCTATTTCATTGGTACATTACTCATCACGTATACATCAAAACAAGAGTGTACAACTATGCTTAATAAATAAGTCAATTCCTAGTAATGAGGAGAACCGCAGTTGTACCAGAGTATTCTACTTTCGTCCTCTGAGGTGACCCAGTGCCTTGGAAAGCCTTCCTTGTTTGAAGTTGACTACAGGTGTCCGTGGACAGCAGTAGCCACTAAACATCAGGTGGATTGTAAAGTCGTTTGGAACTTCAGTTTTAGAAAAGAAATATAATTGATTGCGAACAAACATTAACCTCATGCTAAGTAGATGGTGTGGCCCATTAACACCTAAATCTACTCTCTTATTTACTCACCACCTCTGAGGCCAAAGATGGAACGCCTTAAGTCAAAACGGTCCCCAGTTCAAATTGCATCCATACGATACACATCAACATAATGCCGCTATTTCCTACAGGTATTCTGTGCGGGTGCCATCCTTCCCTGATCGAGCCAACTCATTCGTACTACAGCCATAATATGCTACCACAACGCTTTATAACGTAAATTTTTACAACGTAAAAAAACAAAAAGACGGAACGCTTTCTACTTTTTTTACGTGGTAGAGCCATGCTGCAGCTATATTAATAATATAATTGTAGCACGAATGGGTCGGCTCGACCGGGGAAGGACCACGCTCTCACAGAATACCAGCGTAAAATAACAGCTTAATGCTGCTGTGTTTCGTATGGTGAGTGCAGAGAACCGGAGACCCTTTTTACTGGAAAAGAGGCATTCTATCTTAGTCCTCACGGCTGACAACGCATCTGCATTTAAATTCGCAAACGAAGATAGATGTAGATCTCTATGGGCCACAGCAACCACTTACCATCAGGTGGACTGTATGCTCGTTTGTCACCCTTATTCTATAAAAAAAAAAATACATTTCAAGTAACGAAAAAGTTAAGCCAAAACTATGCTCAACAGATTGTAAGAATAAGTGAATGTGATGAAGAAAACAAACCGTGTAGTGGCGGTGTAAGAATATCCACTATGGGGTAGTGGATATTCTTACATCGTCCGTGGGTGCCGTATGAGGCGACAAATGGAAACTAAAAGAAAGGGAAGACGGGCAGCAAAATCTTCCTGACAACAACGCAAAATAATAAAAAAGGTTGCCAACCCGCCTGTCAAGCGTGGCAAATCCTCGAAATAAGCAATCTATGGGAGAATCCAGTGGACTTTTATAGACTGTAAAACAAAAAAATTCAAGAACTTTTCAGAGTACTAGCATTAGCTACTGCTACCCTACGGCCCGCGTGCATAATACCTGACAACTACTACTAACCTCAAGACCCCACGTCCAACAAACTTCACCCTGCTAGCCTCTACACTAGGAAAAACATACATTGTTAATACTCGTTTCATCTATACACGAAGCTTCATGAGAGAGAATAAACTGCGTTACAGAGCTTACCGCTTAGAAAACTTTACCGTTATTGTTACAGCCTACCAAAAGTTCACTGCTGAACATAGTCTAATAATCCATCATCAATTTAAAGCTTAGATCAGAAGTCACTTAAAATCATGGAAAACAACAAACGATTTGAATATAAATATTTGGGGCGAAGAAAAAAGTCGAAAGTTAAATAATTATTTACAACCAAATAAAACTTTATAATAAATGTACCCCGCGATTTGATTCGACTTTCGTCCAACACTCAGATTGAAGAGATTTTCAGGTTGGTTTTGGTTAGGTTTTATTTAATTTGAATTTTATTTTTATATTACATTTATATTCTACTTAATGTTCTAATACAGCTTTTTCTATTGCTTCTTAACCCTATTTTTTGCCGTCTTCAAAAAGGAGGAGGCTTACAATTAGACTGCATGTTGTTTGTTTTTATTGTATGTATGTTCCGCCAATTGTAAACCGATTTTGATGTTTTTTTTATTAAACTAGCGATTTGCCCTGGCTTCGCACGGCTGATTTATCGATCACGATAACAGCGCCACCTACCGGGTTCAAATGTAAATCTAAACCATCTAGGGACCAATTCAAACACACACATTTTTTTATAAGAATCAGTTCAGCCGTTTTTAATTTTAACGAGATTTTAACGAGTTCATTCATTCACTCATTCATTACAGCCTCTCATAAGTCCACTGCTGAACATAGGCCTCCCCAAAGAATGCCACAAAGCACGCTCCTGAGCCACCTGCGTCCATCAACTTCCTGCATCTCCTACCAGGTCGTCACTCCATCTAGTGGGGACCCGCCCTATACTTCGCCTACCGGCACGAGGCTGCCACTCGAGAACCTTTCTTCCCATCGGTTGTCGGTTTTTCGAGCTATATGGTCGGCCCGTTGCCACTTTAGCTTACCAATCCGTTGGGTGTCGGTTACTCTGATTCTACTGTGGATATCCTCATTTTTAAGTCTATGAAGCAGAGAAACCCCAAGCATAGCCCTCTTCATAGCTTGCTGAGCGACATTGAGCTTCCTCATATTACCAGCATGTCTCAGATCCATAAAAAGTTATCACTGGCAACAAGCACTGTTTGTACAATCTTGTTTACGATTTTGAGGTATGCCTAATGAGATGTGTCGTAGTAAACTTTAGAATGTAAAATTATTTTATTATTTTTAGTCCTTTGAAGTCGGCTTTTACTTTTTGTTAATAGTTAATTTAATTGATGATGGTTTATTGAATTATGGGTTATCATTCTATGCAAGAAGACAGTCTGCTCATATCTTCAAAACAAATCTTATGACGAAACAGAAAAATACCTAAACTGATTATAAAATAACTAACCTGATTTACCAAACACACACACACGCGCGCACACACATTTATTTCTCAATTTTATGATTAATAATTTGAATAACAAGACATTGTTATAATTGTAGCACTTATAAACTGTAAGCATGTTCTTATTACATACTATTATGGGGAATGAGACTGTTACTCCTTAATACAGGTTATTCTGTAACCTAGCTAGGAGTGCAGAGCTACATCCACTAGGTTGAAGATCATATTTTATAGATGTACAAACGATGTAATGTCCCACCCATGTACTACGATCACTTTAATATAAATGAAAGTTTTTTATTAATATTATTATTATTGATTAACATTTTAACTGTCCAGTAAAATCTAGTTCTTAGAACTGCATCTGCATTCGTTTTGTAACGAAGGTTGTAAAGAGTCCGATTCCTTACTATGAAATAGGATAACCAATCGGCGAGTCAATGTTCTAAGTTTGTTTTACAACTTGCTGATTTATCGCAAAGACAACCGCACACGCAAGCACGCTACCGACTGCGGGTGGTCGAATAACCTAATTAATAGCAAGAGCGAACGGACAGCCCTAGCATAGGTAATTTCCTGTTTTGAAACGGTTACACAGAGTAGAGGAAGACCACTGTCTTCCTCTACTCTGTGTAAACAATTGCAATACCTAAGGGTAGTATTACGAATTTAACATTACAGTATTTACTTATTTATTTCATTAAATTCTGTTGCACAATAATTTAAAATTAAAAATTTTGTATAACCGACTTCAATGTAAATTATTAAGAATAACTCAAAAACTATTGGTCAGACCTTGATCAAATTTATATGGGACCACATGTGAGGCATCAGCTTTCAAACAAAAAAGAATTATCGAAATCGGTTCACCCAGTAAAAAGTTATGAGGTAACACACATAAAAAAAAACATACAGTCGAATTGAATACCTCTTCCTGTTGAAGTCGGTAGAAAATGTTCAAAGGCGGACTTAACGTCTTAAGGTGTTCTCTACCAGTGAACCTATAAGTAAGCAGAGAACACTACTTCGGAGGTGCAATATGATTTGTAAGAGAAAAAATTAAGGATCAACAAAGTAACTATGTGAAAATTAACTAAGTATATGTATTAGTCATTAGTGTTTTTATTCGATGGTAGAGTAAAATTATTATTTAGTAAATACCTAACATTTTTAAAATTATCTTATATATAAAAAAAATGCTGTCCGTTAGTCTTGCTAAAACTCTAAAACGGCTCAAACGATTTTGATGAAATTTTTTGTGTGCGTTTGAGTGGGTCCCTGGATGGTTTAAATTCACAATTGGACTCGATAGGTGGCGCTGTTGTCGATAAATCACTCGTGCGAAGCCGGGGCGCATCGCTAGTAATTTATAAATGCGCCGAGAGTCAAATGACATCTCAATACCAAGCTTTACTACCCTCCATGTTTTGTTAGCGTTTATGAACAATCCTATTAGTGAGAAAGGTGGGACAAGCAATTTTTAAAAGTTTATCTAAAACAATATAATTTAAAAAAATACAAAATACAATTTAATAAACATTACATTTTGCTTAATTTCGGGCTTCGATAATATTTCAATTTGATGTTCAAAGTTTAATAGAATTTAAATTCAACTAACCGTGTAGAGGCGGTGTAAGAATATCCACTGTCACATATCGTCCCGAGGATGCTGTAAGAGGCGACCTATGCGAGCGAAAATGAAATAGGAGATGAGCAGCAGCATCTTCCTGATAATAACTCAAAGTAATAAAAAACTGCGGTTGTCAACCCGCTTGCCAAGTGTGGCAATTATGGCAAAATCCCCCCGTGAGGCAATCTATGAGGGAGTCCTATGTTCAGCAGTAAATTTTTATAGGTTGTAATGGCTGGACAATGGAATTTCAACTATGTGTAAAATACATCTGTAAATATGTCTTATTCTATCTCTTTTTTGAGCGACTTCAAAAAAAGAGGAGCTTAACAATTCGACTGTATGTTTTTTGTATGTATGTTATTATGGAATATTTTCGTCAATTATCAATCGATTTTGATGAACCTTTTTTATTAAATAGTTCACACTTCAGGTTTGGTCCCACATACCTACATAGTGGATGTTTATCGAAAAAGTCAAATGTTTAAAGTATCAATTTATACGGCATTGAGATTGCGATATTTGTAATCCACTAAAAAGGTTAAAAAATTTACTTTTAGTAAAATGTGAAAGCCGACTTGAAATAACTAAAAGGAATAAAAAAACAGAGGCAGTCATAAGGACAGCCAACAGAATAGAATAGAATAGAATGGAATATTGAATTTTTATTCAATATTGATTATTACATAATACTTATCGAAAGTCATTTCTTTATTTACCACTGGTTCGGAAAATACCTCTGTCCTGGGAAGAACCAGCAAGAAACCTAGTGGCATTTTTTTTAAACATATGTCACTGTACAATAATTTTGTTTTTTTTTTGTTTGTACAAACTTTAAATGAGATTTAATAGAACCAGCATGGTGGCGATCACCTCAAGCCCAGGGGTTTTTTTTTACTTATGTATTCTTTGATATTATAACAACCCTTTTTGTACAATTTTTCTTTAATAAAACATTTAAACTTATTTATTGACAAATTTTGTACATTTTCTGGGATTTTGTTGTAAAAGCGTATACTAATTCTGTGGAGTCTAGTAACTGGTATTACAAGCTTATGTTAGTTCCTAGTGTTTAAAGTATGAACATCTTTATTCTTATCAAAGCTATTTATGTTTTTATGTACATACATTACATTTTCATAAATATATTGCGATGCCAAAGTTAATATGTTTATTTCTTTATATTTTTCTCTAAGGGACTCATTACAAATTAAGTTATAAATCATCCGTACGGCTCTCTTTTGCAAAACAATTATAGCTTCGATGTCAGTCGCATTGCCCCATAGCAAAATTCCACAAGACATCACGCTATGACAGTAACTAAAATAAACTAATCTAGCTGTCGCAACATTGGTGAGACTTCTAATCTTTCTTACAGCATATACTACAAAACTAAGTCTGCTTGCTAATTAAGATATATGGGGGCCCCATTGAAGCTTCGCGTCAATAGTAATACCAAGAAAAACAGTGGTACCACAAGACTCAACTCCTCTCCATTTAAGAGCACATTGGTATTTGAATGTTTAAAATTAGGTATTGTAAATTTAATACATTTTGTCTTATTGCCGTTTAAGAGCAAATTGTTGGCGCTAAACTAATGTACTAATTTTGATAGAGGATTATTTACATTGTCAAAATTAATTAACTGTCGTTTGAGTTTGAAAATTAAAGAGTTATCATCAGCAAATAATACTATATCGTGATTGTCCCCTACAAGATAAGGTAACTGATTAATATAGACTAATAACAGGAATGGGCCAAGAATCGAGCCCTGAGGAACGCCCATTGATACTACTGATCCGGAGGTACCTTTACCATTGATAACGACTTTTTGAGTTCTGTTATTTAAAATATTGGTATGTAAATCCAATTGGGCATGCCCTAAGTGCATTAAAAAAATTACGTATAACACGATTATACGGAATTTTTTAAAGTAGTAAAAATACACAAGTTTTCACTAATAACCTTATTATACTTCCAATTTTCCGATAATTTTATGGAAAATCCAAAAGTGCACGACTCATAATGCTCATATGATCATCATATCACCATTCAGGTCACTCCATAAATTCCAAGACGTATTTAAGTATAAATATTACATCCTACTTACTTTTATTACGTACTACTATTATTTATTCTGTGCTTTTAAAATATTGTAATAAAAATCTCTGATTATTATTATAATCAAGTATGTAAGAAATTTGGTTTTTCGAATATTGTGTATTTGTACAGCGATCTTTTGAGCCGCTGCAAACAACCGATACAATGTTCACTCACGATGGCGATTGACGCCGAACTAACTGAGTGAGTGACGCAGTCTCTATTTAGTAAAAAATAAATTCACACAAGGCTGCTAAAACACCGAATATATCGACATTACGCAGCCGTAAAAAAAATAATTATAACTAAAATAAACAAAACTAAACTGCCATTTACATTCAATGGCTTCCCACATGATAGATAAAGAGTTTTAAAAATAGAGTGAGTTGAACAATTGATATTTTCAAAAGTTATCGTGTTTACGAAGCCATACGGACTTGACCAATCCACACCATAAGCCACTAAAACTCCTTTTTATGTAACAATAGCAATTAATCGATTTAAAAAAAAATATTAATAAGTTCAACAATCATTTATCTTTCTGATAATGTGCTTTTTATATCACTTATTTGTACAATATGATGGCTAGATACGATTTCATGCAACAAAACGTTGGAATCTTAATTTTTAGGCCCTAGTAGAGCATACCTGCGCGCTAGCGCTTACGGCATGCAATATGAAATAATAAGTCTAAGCGCAATATTTTTGACACCGTAATGTCGTAGTTTCCTGATTAATATCTCATGATGAACACAATCGAAAGCCTTGGAAAGATCACAAAAAATACCTAAGGCATCTTGTGAACTCTCCCAGGCATTAAAAATATATTTCATAAGCTCGACACCTGCGTCAGTCGTCGAGCGACCCCTTGTGAAACCAAATTGATTTTTATGGAGTAATTTATTTTTATTAAAAAAATTAACAATTGATCTAAAATTATCTTTTCAAAATTTTTACTGATAGATGGTAGTACAGAAATAGGTCTAAAATTAGCGGGGTTCAATGCACTACCAGATTTAAATCTTTACTATGTTTCATTAAATCAGGAAACACACCAGATTCGATACTAGTATTAAAAATAATAGCAAGATGAGGTGCAATAACTGTAACGGAAATCCCCTATAAATCTGCGGTTTTCTTTACATCATGGGTTTCGAAATATTTTACAATATCTTGTGGTAATACTTTTTCAAATCTAAATTCTTTTTGAACAGGTTTACATTCTGTTTGAGTCGGCGACAATCAATTGGAGAAGTATTCAATGACTTTGTTGTCAAAATAGGTATATCAGACGGAAGTGGAAACTCAATGATATATGCGTATAGATGTACACAGGCCGCTATACTATGCGTCGCTAGTATGACTAGGGACGCGTAGTAGATATGCTCGCTTGCGCGCAATACCTCACAAGCATGTTGAAGTCATCGGTGACGCGAACCCATAAGTTTTTTCCCTACCAAAAAACACTCAACGCGGCGAAAGAAGTTTTCACTTCAATAATTACACATTCATGAGGCTAGTCTTTAATTCTTACATACATTTCTTACACTTTTCATTTATTTCAGAATGTGAAATTATTTTATTCCTTTTAGTATATTTTTTTTATTAACTCAATTTCAAATTATTTTTGAAAAAAACTCAAAGACGAACAAATGATAACAAAGTAATTTCATAATAATCGCATTATGTAAATAAAGAAAATAATATGATTGAAAATGCAGAATCGAAATTGAGAAATTGTTTATTTTGTCTTGAACTACTGCCTATTTTATACTATGACCAGCGATACAAAAGACCAAGGTATATTTGATGTTATTGGATCTCATTAGGTTGATGAAGAGACGAATCCACTGAGAACAATAATAGGTAGCAACTGATCGACGACGTCTAGAAATAAAAGCTATTGTGGCGTACGACAGATGACCACGTACGTTGTCTTAGATGTTTATTAAGAAATTTCTTGTATATTAACGACACATTATGTCTCCGACATTTCTCTTCTTTCACAAAATACTAAGACGTAAATCTAACAACAATCAGAGTGTCACAACTTTCTAAGGACCCAATGCATTGGTAACCTAAGTTAGCTTTATGCATAAAAGCATTATACTATTAGCTATTCAATTAGAATTGAATGCGCAGAACTTAATTTACGCAGTTATATATATAACATTATTTATATAATATGACTGCGTTGATAGTCTAATAGTCATAAACGCGATTTCTCATCACGTGGTCTCGGATTCGAGTCCCGGGACGGGCCACAAATTCAGGTATTGAGTTTTCCTGTCGAGAAATTCTCAGTAGCAGCCCGTACTCAGAAATTAGTCGATGTTTCACGTAAAGCGGATGGTCCTGCGCCTGATCTCTCTCCGGTCGTATCGATTCGCCATCCCATCGAACTATTAGAGTGAGGGAATAGAGAGGGCACCTGTGCTTGCGCATATGCTGTCCTACGTAGATAACTAGTCTCCGTTAAGACCGGCCGCTGTGACCGAAATTCGGTCTGGAAGACATCAATATAAAATAAATTAGGGGTACTGTAAGTTGGTTTGTCAATTTTATAAAAAATAAAATCCAAATAAGGTAAGTATGAAATTTCAGAGACATTGAATTAGATAATAAATGTATATAGAATAAATAATTTATATTTCTTTTAATTTCCATAATTTTAGCGTTGGGTGGTATTCGGAACCGTGCTCAGGAGAGAGTATTTTCGCCCATGAATTCCTATTTGCTATACTCAGGAAACATTTAGTTTACATTCATACATTTTAGCCGACTTCAAAAAATTAAGGAGGTTCTCGATTCGACTGAGCCAGTTAAAAACAGTACACCAAAGAGATTTTTCTTCAATTTTATACAAACAAAATACGAAGAATCTTTTTCCCCGACCTATGGGGATATACTTCAGGGGTGGCCCCATATAAATTTGAAAAAAACTTCTTTTCTTATTCTTTTTTTCTTTCAGGGTGTGTAAAAAGAAATTTTTGTTAATTCTCTAGTTCTAAATAGACGTAAGGCAACCACAACGACGGAAATTAAAATAAGTTAACATAAGTTTAATTAAACGCAATAAAATTCGTAAAATTAGTTCTATTTAAAGTCTCAGTTTGGTTACATTCAGTGTCAAAATAATGTATATGTCCGAGCATGTTTGTACAGCAAACACGTGCTATAGCCACGCTCACACATGGTCATGAATCGCAATGTGGCGCTTGTTTGTCGGGATAATTCAGCGTTTGGTCACCGGAATTATACGATTACCGCATGTTTGTGCATCATGAGTATAGCGTTGAAATGTTCTTTGAGTCGATATCAAAGAGTAGCAGACAACATGCCTTAATATCTGTTTCTGCACACTTTAATTTGCAATGTAAAAACGAAGCAAGCTAAAAGGTTAAAGTTAACAGTAATTAAAAAATCCCAACGGCGCGGCGTGAAGAGTTTATTGAAAAGTGAAAAATTTTATACCCTATGTCACTGCCACAACTAAGACGAATCTCACAACACCCCATAATAAAAAATCCATCAAGCCGTTTGCACTACAGAGCGTGCCAAAAAAATAAACAATTCACACACAAATACATACTCTTGAAAAAAACATTACCCTCCTTTTAGGGCAATCGAGTAAAATATCACGGAATTTCTATAGATATTGAAAATTGAATGATTTATTTAATTTAAGATCGTCGTAATAAAATAAAGTGATGTGTCTTACCTAGTTTGAAGAACACCTCCCGCTCTCTCAATGTCGTGCATAATGCAATGCATGTAATCTTTATATGAACGATAATATGCCATTTTGTATGAACGAGAACAGAATAGTTAAAATTAAAGTTATAGCTCATATACGTCTTACTGCTCATATACGTGTCATTTCTGAGAGGGTTTTAGGGCAAGGAAATGTCTGCCGCGCTGTCCCAATGCGTGTTGAGAAACTTCACATGTCTTCGAAATTTCTTATTTCTAGACATGCAGTTTTCCCTCACGATATTTTCCTTCACCGCCGAGCACGTGGTAAATTACAATTTTTCAAAATTTTATATTCAATATTGCAGCACTTAAAATTGCAATTAACAATTTCATTGGTGCCGGCGGCGATCGAATCCGGGTTGCTCGCGTACTGTGAAATTTACAGCGAGCGCTTAACCTTAGATTTTGTTTTTCAATATAGATTATTACATAATACTTATTGAAATTTTTTATTTAATTTTTTATTTTTTTATTTACCATACTTATAGAAAACTTATATTTTATTTAATGTAGTAGAAAAGGACCTCTTATTGCCTTTAAAACGCCATTAATCTTAAATACCTTTGAGATGCATCTGTCAAATCTTTTTCAACAGTTTCGTATTAAAACATTTTTTCAATTTTTAGAACTTGATGAAAAAGTTAGTCAAAATTTAAAATTGATTGTACCCACTCAGCGAAAATTACATCAACGCGAGACAATGTTTACTAACCAACATGACACAGCGTTGCGTACGGCTGTAGTCAGATGAGATAATGTCGTCGCAAATATTTGCGAGTACCGTAGCATTAGGCGGGATGCCGCGGGATGTTTGACGTCGTATTTACAAACCCAGCCGATGGAAACCCGCTTACATTCACCGTGTTTTTCAAACAACCCTTTTAAGTCAGCTGTTTTTATGTCGCAACACGTAAGTGCTGATGTAGCTCTGTTTAATTTTATCACCTGTTCAAATAATTTTCCACCTCTGTTGAACATTTTTCGTCTACTCTCTCTGAATAAGATTAACTGCAGACTTGTGAATTTCCGTGTTGGGTAAAGTTGAACAATCGGCGTTTTTGAAGGATCCCAAAATATTATTTTTAGCTTGCGAATTTTGTACGCAACGATTTACTTTAAAAAAAATAGAATTTTGTAGATTTATCCAGATTTTAGTTGCATTACTTCCAGGACGAATCTTTTTTTTTATATTGCTAACCCTTGATTTAAACGTTGGCACTGACAAGATAACTATTATCCATTACAGCCTTAAAAGTTTACTGCTGAACATAGGTTTTCCATAGATTGACACATAGAGGGGATTTTGCCAAAGTTAAAGAAATACTACTGTATTGTTATGATTAAAATTAAAAAAAATTATAATTTATAACAACGCTCATTTTAACTTTTTAAATTAAAATTACGTGAGTCGCAAGCATACCGTGTTGGCGGTGTAAGAATAACCTCTACCACATCTCCTCGCGTGAATGTCGTAAGAGGCGACAGAGGGAAACAAACCAGTAGGTAGGCAGCGTATTCCTAATAACATTAAAAAAATACTGCGGTTGCCAATCCGCCTGCCAAGTGTAACAACTATGGCAAATATAATTTGTGAATTTTTATAATCTTGATATTCGTTACCGCGATCGGTATCACTAGTGTACGCAATCGAACTGATGTCAACACTTTTTATAAATAAAAACATATAGTTTAATCAACAGGTTAGATCAAAGCAAGGTATAGTTGACTCCATTTAGTGTAATTTATGCTAGGAAAAGCTTGTTCCACCGTCGGTTCACGACATCGTTTCCTGGCTATTTTTGTAGCGATCCACCAAAGATCTGTCGTTCGTTATTCGGTTAGATTAACAAGACGGATGGTTCGAACTAAGAGTGTCGCTTAATCTTTGACTTTTTACGAAATTCGTTGGATTTTTTTCAGTTGAAAGTGACGCTTTCTTCGTGCTATTTTGAGCAAGCAATAATTTCTTTACCGAATCAGATACAAGAATAATGCTGTCTCCGTCTGCATTTACTTTGATTTCTTTACGAATAATAAGTTAGTTAGCTATGACTGCTTCGTTTGTCTAGTGATTCGAATTCAAATCCCCTAGTTGGGCCAAAAAAATCAGTTATTGAGTTTTTCTATCGAGAAAATCTCAGAAGCTGCCCGGAGTCAGGAAGTTGGAGGTGTTTTACCCACGTGCTTCGGAAAGCACGTAACGCCGTTAGACCTGCACCTGATCTTTCTTCGGTCGTGTCGGTTTACCGTCTTATCGAGATATGAGAATGAGGGAACAGAGAGTGCACCTGTGTTAGCGTTTACACCTGGGCATTAAAATCCTGTCCTGTGTGTATCTTCGCAGATATCTAGCCACAACGGATACTAGCTATCCGTTGTGGCTAGCCGCCATGTCCGAAGGTCTAGAGGACATTATTAACCTATGATAATTAATGTATTTATGGTAACCATGTATTCGGCGATGAAGGACAACTTTACGGGGAAAACCTACATGTCTGAGAAACAATGTACTCGTATTTTGAAGACATGCGAGTCCGCCAATGCGTATTGCACGGTGGCACGGTGGACTCCTTTCTGTCCATAAACCTTTACTTAAATATGAGATGGTTTGTGCTCACCAGTTTTCTTTTTATAGAAAAGGGGGCAAACGAACTTGCAGCTCATTTAATAACAACTGCAACACCAGGGTAATTGTAGGTACGTTGCCGACTTTTTAAAAATGAGTAAGCTCGTTTCTTGGAGGTATCTAAATCGTGTCAGTACGGAAAAAATCGCCGGTAGTAAACAACTCCACAAAGAAGTCGTACGAGGAAGAAAACTTCTAAAAAATCTCCATTAACTAAGAAAACTCCAGCAGTGGGATTTATGTAAGATAAAAAAGTAAAGCAACGATTTTACTTTTTAATGTGGTAATTAGAAGAATACACTAACATCAAGCAAAATATATATGTGTGTGTGTGTGTGCGTATGTAAGCGTGTTTTGTAATAGTGTGAAAGAAGAATATAAATATACTAAAAATAAATCCACTGTAACGTTAAGAGCAAAAAAATGTCCCACTATACGGCCACAATCAATCCTGAAATTCCTTTCTGCTTTATTTGAAAGAAACGGCCGAGTAAAAACTGTCTTCACACACTTCCTTCTATAAATGCTTGTTACGAGAGAGTACATAATCTTATTTTTTATTTTTAAAAAGAGATATGTTAACTAAAATTATGATACAGTCCTACTCCTGTCGGTATGTTGCATTTCCTCGCTAAATGACTATACTTTTTTTTGTGCGATAAAAGAACTGGCTCTCTTGTAACCAATACCGGCGACAAATCGCGGATATAAAAAAATAAGATTTTTGATAAATATTTTGACAGCATATATTTTGGGACTTCTACTAAAAGCGTATACATTGCCCCATGAAGTAGTTACTGACTCTTTGAAATCGAGTAACTAGTATTACTAGCTTGTGTTTGTACCTAGTATTTACAGAATATACACGTATACGCTCGCGTCCGTAGGCTTCGATCACCTAACCCTAGGCCCACCCTACACGTGTCCCCCGGGTGGTGCTAAACGAGCGACAAAGCCGAAAGTATAGACTCGGCTCCTCGCCGTATGGTAGCGGCGTAAAAACTACCACCCCTTAGTTCGCACCATGAGCCAGCAAAGAAAAAAGAAATGGGCCCGAGTTCCCGGCGCCCCTTTAATGGGGCGGGGGTGCAAAAAAGGCATTCATTGCCCAAAGAAAAATGTATTAGAGCAATATGTGGCACTGCACCCGATGAGCCTTGCAGGTCGCTATTTATATCTCTGAAAATACTACCCCTCCCATGCCTGTACATTTTTGAAATTTCAAAGTTTGTAAAACAAAATATGTATTATTTCAGACAAGCTAAAGAGATTTACACACGAAATACCAGAAATGGCAATAGACTTGCTGCTGAAATTATACCCAAGAGTGCTCGAATTAAAAAAAACTGCTACTGGATGTGTATTCTCATATTTAATAAAATACCCCAAAATATAAAAGACTTACCCCTTAATAGATTTAAAGGCGCCTTTTACAGGTGGCTAAATGAACATTGTTTTTATAATGTGAATGACTACTTAAATTTGACATGATGTGACACAACATTAATTATATATTTTTTATTGAATTTTAATCTTAATTATATTTAAATTTGTATGTATTTGTATTAGTATCCCTAATTTGTAAACGATGACATGCCGATAAATATTTTAATTGAATTTTGTATTGTAATATAGTAAACTGAATTATAAAAAATGTATTTGCATGCTATTATAGATGGCTGAAAAAGCTGAACTACAATTTATAAGAACCACCTAAATGTACCCCTTTTTCAAAGCAAATAAAACTTCATTTCATTTCAAGAATCTCCGGGAGAAAACCCGGTGACGAGGTTCGCCACCCGTCACGTTCTGCCTCCCGGAGGGGCGAAAAGTGGATTGCGGAGGCCTGTCTGGCTACGCTGAATGTATGTGGAGCAATGAATGATAAGATGGATGAAGTATGCGATATGATGTATGATAGAGGAATAGATGTGTTATGTGTAAATGAGACGAAACGAAAGGGAACGGATGCCACTGCACATGGCATGTATACCGCTTACTGGTCTGGTGTGGACGAGACAGAGCGGGCATGCCAGGGAGTCGGTGTCATCCTTTCAGAAAGAATGAGCCAATGTGTGAAAGAGTATGAATTTGTAAGCCCAAGGCTGCTATGGATACGAATGAAAGTGGGCTTAAAGAAGTTGTTTATGCTAAGTGTGTACGCCCCAGACATGTCTAAGCCCACTTATATCCGAGAGCAGTTTTGGGACATGGTAAGGATGGTGTTGATGAAATGTAATGGAAAGGAGAATATTATTATGTTAGGAGATTTTAATGGAAGGGTTGGGGTGAAGAGGTCTGGTTATGAAAGAATATTAGGAACGTTTGGCGATGAAAGTATAAATGAGAATGGTAAAGACCTCCTCACCGTGTGTGTGGAAAATAATATTTTTGTGACGAACACTTTCTTTCGTCATAAGAGGAATCACATGTATACATGGGAAAGAGGCAATGATAGAAGCATGATAGATTTCATAATAGTGGATGAAGGAATGAGGAGCGCAGTGGTAGATACAAGGGTTTACTTGGTCTTATGCCGAATTAATGGTCTAATCAGTCGTTGGCGGCATCGGACATCTGTGTCTGCTACTGCGTTACAGCGTATAGGAATAGAGAGGTTACTACAAAGAAGAGAGCATGGCTAGATTTACTAGCAGCCAAAGCTGGTAATTCTGGCGGGATGAATGATTAGATTGAAAGAAAAAAGGCAGACTTTAGACGTATAAATAAGAGAGTAAAAGAAGTTGTTGAAAGGAAAAAGCAAGAAAGAAAGGATAAGAATGATAGAATGATATCTGATAACTTCCAGGCAAATATTAAAATGTTTTCGAAACTCGTAAGAACTGCCAGGGGAAATTCAAAACAGCCTAGAATGAATGCTATACGAGACGAGAATGGCTCTATGCTGAATGATGAAGTTTCGAATTTAAAAAGATGGAAGGAATACTTTGAAAGCGTGTTTATGAGTGAAGAGTCATCTGAATTAAGTGAAATAGAAACTACGAAAGAAATGGAGAGAGGTAGGGAGATAAGTGTAGATGAAATAATGAAAGCAATGAAAAGCATGAAAGCAGGTAAGGCAGCCGGATATGATAGAGTATCACTCGAAATGCTGAGGGCTGTAGAGGAGTGGTGGCAGACCTGCTGTACACCTTGTTTAATTTGTGTTGGGAACTGAAGCGGGTACCGAAGACTGGTGCAAAGCCGTTATAGTTCCAATATATAAGGAAAAGGGTCACAGCAGGACTGTAAAACTACCGTGATATCAGCTTGCTTAGTACTGTGGGTAAACTGTATGCTAAGGTGTTAATTGAAAGATTTATGGAAAAACTGATGGAAAAATTTGGGATGCAAGCTGGATTTAGAAAGGGATGGGCTGTACGGATCAAGTCTTTTCCATGCGCATGATTGCTGAGGAGTTTTGGCTAAAACCAGAAAGTTTTTGTACGTTCATGGACTTGGAAAAGGCTTATGACACAGTGGACAGGAATGTGTTATGGCGAACACTGAACTCATTTGGATTGAGCGCTGGTTTGATACAGGCATTAAGGTCTCTTTATAGGGACTCTAGTGCTTGTGTCAGGATCAACAGGGTCTACTCGGACTGGTTTGGCATCCAAAAGGTGTCAGACAGGCCTGTGTAGCTTCCCGTGGCCTTCAGATTCCTTTGTACGCCGATGATTAAGTCAAGATCAAGTATTTGCATCGTCGGCGGCCGAGTTGCAATGATGGTTACTTTAATGAACTGGTCATTAAAAGAAAGGGGTATGAAAGTGAACGCAAGTAAGACGAAAGTGATGGTTTTTGAAAGAGAAGAAAGTAAAACGTTATGTGAAATAAGAATAGAAGGGGAGTTGATTGAGCAAGTGGATGAGTTTGTATAATTGTGATGTTTATTTAGCAGGTATGGTAGATATGATAAGGATATAGAACGACAAGTGAACGCAGGAAATAGAGTGAATGGGGCTCTACGCGCTATTGTGAAGAGTCAGAATGTGTCAAAAAAGGCACGTTTGGCAACTCATAATGCTGTGTTAGTCTCTACTTTAATGTATGGTAGTGAAAATTGGGTCTGGCAGAAGAAGCATGAGAGTAAAATAAATGCTGTAGAAATGCGGTCATTAAGGAGTATGCTAGGGCTGAATCTGAATGACAGGGTAAGAAATAGTGTGATAAGAGAAAAGTGTGGTTTGCAAGATGACGTTGTAACCAGGATTAAGAAAGGAATGCTTCGATGGTTTGGTCATGTAGAAAGAATGAACGAGGAAAGAGTAACAAAGCAAATTTATGTTGCAGAAGTGAACGGTAGAGTCGGGAATAGACGCCCTAGACGAAGGTTTATCGACCAAATTGCCATTATATTGAAAATGGGCCAGATTAGGAGTACCCTTAACCGACGAGCGTGTATGCGTAGATATATGGATGTAAAGGAGGCGAGAGTGGTGTGCCTGGATCGTGCCAAATGGAAGTCCGTAGTCTCTGCCTACCCCTCTGTGTGACATGCGTGAGTGTTTATGTATGTATATATTATATGTAAGTACATCACTATATTTTAAACTATTTTTCTTAAGCCAAATTTAATATAGTACCTACATTTATAACTTTAAATTTTTCTCTAAGAGGCTCCATATTATTTAGGTTTTAAGTTGCTGTTAATGCTCCCTTCTGCAAAACAATGAGTAATTTATTACAAAACATAGCCGATAGGGTAAGAGAGAATTGGTGAATGTAACTGTATAACAAACACCCTGCAGACTGAATCTAGACGAGGGCCAACCTAACATTCCCAGACTGACGATGGGCAGCAGTACCAGAACGAGAGTAAGTATAAGTGAGAAAATAAACCTAACATCTAATTCTTTCTTTTATTTACTAATGTAATATTTACGACTGCCCCGTCCGGACTACAGTAATCACCAGATTAGGTGGAGTCCAGGTTACTGAGGCTCCACTGTAACTACAAATATAGAAGTAATAAATACTATGTATACACATCGTATGTATTTATTACCAATATTAATAGAAATAAATATCCGTATTCAGTATCGTAGCACGTAGGGTGTAGAAATATAAAACTAAGGCGAGAATTACAGGCGGATTAAATTATCGCGAAAGGGTTTTGAGTTATGACCCGTCAGCAGAACTCGACTCTGGGACTATAGGATTGAACGCGCTTGTGTTACGTAAGATTTTATTACTACGGTGTATGAAAGGGATCGGGATCATATTCCCGTTCATATATTATATAGTTTGTTTCTCTGATATGATTTCCTTAGTGCCTTCATTATATGTCAGAATGGGATACTGTGAAGTTTTATCAATATGTAATATGAATTAACATCTTCTTTATGTTTTTGAATAAATATTTTGATAGTTCAGCGACTGAGTTGTTAAGTCGATCAGTTTCTAAACTCTCTAGAAGTCTGGAGTTCTTCGAGCATAGTTCTGTTTTTGCCAGACTTGTCAGATTTGAGGTTAGATTTTTTTATTATATTATTACATTGTAATTGACCTGTAATGAGAGACATATTATGCGCTACTACCTCTGAACTTTTTATTGTTTTAGCCTTTAAGCACTTGTGTCTACTCACCTCTAAGAGTATGTACATTAATTATTTGTATTTGCATATTCTATCTTTATTTAAAATACTTCATCCTTTCTCTAAGCATACATAAATTATTGCCAATTGATGAACACCCAGCTTTAGAACTAATTGCAAGCTAAGTTTCGTGCGTGAATCGAACTTGCAACCCGCAGCAGAGCAACAAAACTGCAGCCACTGCGAGACGGAGAGGTCAACATAAACAACAAAATACTATTGCATTTAAAAAAGATGCAGATGTCTTTGTTAAAAGCTTTCTTTTATAAAAGGAAATTGTTTAAAAGCAAAATAATACTGTTGGAGAATGTTTCACACAACTTTTCACATTTCACGTCAGTGGTTTAAATTTAATAAGTATAAACATACAAATTATTTGATGGATTAACCATAAATCTTTTCTAAGGATTCGCCGTAAGAAGGTTCATTAATTTATTTTCTTGCATACGCCATTAATACAATTATTTAAAAGGATCCTTGTTTAATATCAAAGTGAATTTCGCGGCATGTCCTTGCGTGCTTATAATGAATTGCGAAATTTTATTTGTGTGTTACTGTTGAATGTTAATGTTGATTTCATTTAAAACTATTATATAACTTTTTTATGGGTCGGTTCTACCGGGGCAGGACCACTCTCTCACAGAATACCAGCGTAAAATTGCAGCTTCATGTTGTTGTGTTTCGTATGGTGAGTGTAGAGAACTTTTTACAAAAGAGACCCTTTTTTGGTGATAACGCATCTGCATTTTGATTCTTAATTGGGAATAAATGTAGATGTCTATGGGCCACAGCATCCACTTACCATCAGGTGGACTGTGTGGTCGTTTGTCATCCAAATTCTATAAAAAAAATTTTTTTCATTATATTTTTTTTTCATTTTGTATGAAAATTATACATATCTTAGAATACCCAAAAGTTTCGGGACATGTCCGGAAAATTCTGGACATATGGCAACTCTACCCATAATGGAAGAGGCTCATGGCTTATAGTAGACTTTTACAGACTGATAAAGGAGAAGTATAGCTTAATAAAATAGAGTAGAATAATATATTTGACAATATTTATCATAGAATATAATGACTTAAAATACTTATTGAAAACCAGTCTAGTCTGGATTATTGATAGGGTTTTAATAATGGTTTAAGAAGTTTTTCCAACTAAGTAAGTCCCTTGGTCGCGGCGTCAGTCTTTGCGAAATTTTACATTTGCAGTCCAATTCCATATTTTATATTTTAATTGGCATATTTCCCCGCACTTCTTTGTTGAAACAGACTATAACTTAAACCTGAGACTAAATAATCTATACGGAATAATCTATTTTTAAAAAGCGTTTTCGAGTCAGTATAAATGTATTCATTCATTCATTCATTCATTCATTACAGCCCTTCACAAGTCCACTGCTGCACACAGGCCTCATCTTAGGAATGCCACAAAGCACAGACCTGAGCCACCTGCATTCATCGACTTCCTGCATGTCTTACCAGGTCGTCACTCCATCTAGTGGGGACCCGCCCTACACTGCGCTTATCGCTACGAGGCTACCACTCGAGAACCTTTCTTCCCCATCTGTTGTCAGTTCTTCGAGCTATATAGCCGGCGCGTTGCCGCTTCTGCTTACCAATCCGTTGTGATATGTCGGTTACTCTGGTTCTAATATCAGTGGTCTAATCTGGTGCAGATATCATCATTTTAAAGTCTATCACGCAGAGAAACCCCGAGCATAGCCCTCTCTATAGTTCGCTAAGCGACCTTGAGCTTCCTCATACGGCCAGCAGTGAAGGATCACGTCACAGATCTATAAGTCTTTACTGGCATCACGCACTGGTTGTACAATTTTGTTTTTAAGTTTTGAGGTATACCTGACGAGAAGATGTGTTGTAATCTCCCGAACACTGCCCAGCCGAGTTGAATCCGGACATCGGAAATTCAGACCTCTCGGTCAAAGTCGAAATATTTGTCCTGGGTAAATATACTCGTCGACAACTTCGAGCGTAGTGCTGCTAACAACTACCGGCATAGGTGTAACATGGACGTTACACATGACCTTTGTTTTGTCCATGTTCATCTTAAGACATATCTGTAAGTAGACACTATTGAGGTCATTGAGCTTAGTGCTTAGGTCCTCCAACGATTCTGCGAACTATATCGTCGGCAAATCGAAGGTGAGTGATGTACTCGCCTTGATGTTAATACCGTATCCTTTCTAGTCCAGTAGCTTGAAAACGTCTTCCAATGCAATTATACTGACTCGAAAACGAAAACGATATTTCGATTTTAATTATTATTATTAAAATTATTACGTCACGTAAACGAAAACGGAATAACAACTACTTACTTTTCCTATAATAACAAAGTGGTTTAAATATGAGTATATTTTTGCGACTTTGTGATTGAAAAGATTTCGAATAAAACATCGTGACTTCAAATTGTTTAGTCGCCCACACGGCCCAGTAGTTTGTTGTTAATGGACGAAATCCATTACAAGAATAGCGAAGTGAAGTTCGACATGTCCGGGACTTTTCCGGGAACGGAGGAACTGGCGTGTTTATATCGCACGCGGGATTGTCTTAACACTTCCGGTAATAGATCTTTACGAGTGAAACGTTTAAGAAGAACTCTGTTCTTTATTTTTCTTTAACTAATTTATGTACAACATTGGTAAAACAATGTAAGCTTCTTAAAATCGTGGTTATATAAAGAATAGAAGACAGAATACTTGTTTAGCATTTTCAGATTAAAAAAAATGAATAGAATTTATCTAAGATTGGTATAATGGCACAGATGACGTATCAGATTTAAAAGACTACAAATCCTTGTAAAAGTACCTAATTCTTACCAAAAATGTTTCAAGCAGTTTATAATGTAAGTAAAAAGTAGAGCTACAGCAGTTCACTGCTTCGCTGGTCAAGTGGCAGTCCAATATCAATGGGGCAGGCATATAGTTCGAATGACAGCTAATCTATGGGGAAAAAAAGGTTCTCGAGTGGAACCTCATACCGTAAGGGAAGTAAAGAACGGCCCCCACTAGATGGCGACCTGAGGAGTCACGACCTAGTAAGATATGCAGGAAGTCGATGGATGCAGGTGACACAAGAACATGTTTTGCATTCGTTTGGAGAAGCTTATGTTCAGCACTGGATTTGTGAAAGGCTATAATGATAATGATTAATATTATTATTCATATCTTGTTCCCATTTATTATTTTTATGTTGCCCAAAGGTCATATTATTACCTTTAATTTGAAATAATTTGAAAAAAACTCCACCACTAAAAGTCCGCACAAAAGGTAAAAAACTAACTTTAAATAAAAAAGATCATAAAAATTAACTTGCTTATATCCCCGTAATAAATTACGATTATTACGCGGATATAAGCAGATTAATTTTAAAAAGATATTTAATATAATGGATTTCCGCAAAGTAACGCCTGATTCTATTATTTTAAATAAAAAGTATGAGCCGACTTTATACCGAATAAAATAATATCACATTCTAAAGTCTGAGCTATAATTCTTCTATACGCTACGTATTAGTACCTTGTCTATGTTCTATACATGACAATCAGCGAAGCACACACTGCCCTTTGTTTTTCGGGATCTTTTCCGAAGGGCCTATTTTTCACTGGTACCGCCTGCGAGATCTTCAGCAAACGACATGCGTACGGTGTAAATGTTCACAAACAATTTTAAACGTACCTTATTATAGGAGCTACTTTAATTAGTCGTAACGTTAACACCTATTCTTAATAGATAATTTACCTTTAGTTGACGGTAAAAAAAGATGACAGACAGATCATGAGGATAACTGCGTACCTGAAAATTAAGAAAAAACATTTAAGTTACCATTATTTCCCAACCAAAAAAAAAATTAATTAGAATCCTATTTATTATATTGAAGATTTTTTATATTTGAGTGACAAACGAGCTGACTGTCTAGTGATGGTAAGAGGCTTCTGCAGTCCAAGGACACCTAAATCATAACATGAACCTGCAATCATAGACGGCCACAGAGGTTTAATATTAAACTGAAAGCAGGCAAGCTCTAATATTAAGCAGTATAGCTGAGGTGTAGTAAGAGGACTCCAAACGGATACTAGTGAGATAACAAAGGCTATCGCCTTTTTTATATTAAGTGGCTCGACTGAAAAAGGTCCACGCTCTAAGTCAAGTAATAGCACAATTCTATTGTGTTTCATATGGTGAGTGTAGGGAATGGATAAGTGTATTATTGGTAACGAGGCATTCCACCTTAGTCCTCGTGGGTGTGAACGCTCATTCTCAATAAAAAAAATTATAGAATATATATAGAATAAAAAACGAGCACACAGTCCACCTGATGGTAAGTGGCCCATAGACATCTACATCAATCCTCAAGAAATAATCAAAATTCAGAGTGCTTTGTCACCCCAGAGGACTAAGATGGAATGCCTCGTTTCCAGCAAAAAAGCTACAGTTCTCTACACTCACCATACGAAACATAGCAACATTATGCAGCTATTTTACGATTGTAATCGTGAATAAATGGGTGTCTATGGGACACAGCATTCACTTACGATTAGGTGGACTGTGTGCTCGTTTTCTTACTTCTATAAAAATACTCTTGCCAGCTGTTTCTCCGAACTGATAGTAATAACTTAGGGACCTAACATAATTGCCTTCTCCTTCCTAAATGTCAAAATGTTCACGGATGACATTTGTTACTTACCACCATGTAATCTTCCTCCCTTCCTCTTGAATAATTGAATAAAAAAAACATTATTTTGATGGGGGGACTTCTTTTCTTTTCAGGAGTCCGTCTGGGTTGGTGCCATCTCTTGTCTATTTCTACGGCCAATTGGCAGTACATGATTTGTTGTGTTCCGGCTTTAAGGGTATAGAGAGCCATTAACAAGAGAGAGTATATTTACAGACTGTAAGGCATAACATCTTAGTCCTCAGAGGTGACAACGTATCTGTAGCCTACTTTGTTTGAAGTTGACTGCTGATGTCCATAGACGGCAGTAGCCACTTACCATCAGGTGGGCCGTAAGTTCGTTTGTCACTTCGGTTTTATAAAAAATAGGTGGACTCTGTCACATTATTGCGCGAAACAGTCCAATATTTTTAAGTTAGTTGAATTTTAACGTTGGAGTGCAGCATCGGTGCGTGTTGACGGACTATATAATTGTTCAAAAACGTTATTACTGAGATTATTTTAATAATTTTGTTTTCCTTTTCAGCCTACTTTATTTGAAGATGGTTCCATTGGCCTTTGAATTCGTTTGTTACTTCAATATTATTATAAAAATTCCAAGTCGATCGAGAACATTTTTAAGGAAAATATACCCAGTTTTTTTTGAATAAGAGTGACAAACAAGCACACTGAACACATCTAATGGTAAGTGGATGCTGTGGCCAATCAATATGCAGATGCGTTGTCACCCCTGAGGACTTACATGGAATGCCTCGTTTCTAGTAAAAAGGATTTCGTCTCCGATTCTCTACACCATACGAAACACAGCAGTACCGAGCTGCTATTTTACGCTGGTATTATATGAGAGTGTGGTCCTTCCCCGGTCGAGCCGACCTCATGTGCGACCACCATAAAATAGCTGCAGAACGGCTCTACCTTGTATAAAGATATGTGTATTTTCAGAAACAACATCATAAAATATGAAAATACGTTGACATAGTAAGGCATACAATATCCCTGAAGAACGTTGATGCGTTCAATGCGTACGCCACGCCGCGGTTGGGCTTGCTTCCGTTCTACACCGCTATACATTAAAGCTTTTAAAGCTCTTACGCTAATGCGTCAAATTACGCAAGACTAAAGGGTTCTACTTTATTTATTTAAGTTTGACATCACTCGTAATTATTTCTACTGCTACTTCATTGTTCTAGTGGTCTTTAGTGCAACTACTGATCATGAGGTCCTGGATTTGAATCCCAGGTTGAGTCAAAATTCGTTATTGGGTTTTTCGGTCAAGAAATTCTCAGTAGCAGCTCGGAGTCAAGCAGTTAGCGGTGTCTCACCACCATGCCTGAGTAAACGCGTAAAGCCGTTTGTTTGCGCCTGATCTCTCTCTGATCGTGTCGGGTTGCCATCCCATCAGAATATGTTGGAGGTGTTTGCGCATGCAATCGTGCACTAATAAAACGAACTTTAAAGGTTACATTTCAATGCCTTACTTATATTCCGACACATCTGCGGCTTCACCAACGCCAGTACCCCCCTCCCCCGCCATGACAAGACGGAAACCCGTTCGAGGGGATCTTACAGAATACTAGCATAAAATAGCAGCATGCTTTGTTTCATATGATGTGTAAAGGGAACCATGCATTTTTTGCTGGTAACGAGGCATTCTATCTAAGTCCTCAGTGGCAAAGAATATACGAGTATTATTAAGTGGTGACAAGATCTGTATTATGATACAATAACCATCAATTGTACTGTACTCGTAGTAGTCGAGTTAAATTATTGTTCGACATCATAAAGATAACTTTACCTCCGCTTTTATTAGTTTTCCTCTCGAAACTTTGTAACTTCCACAAGTAGGGTGCATGTTTGCACACACAAAAGAACTATGGCCCGGCCCTTGAAAGACGTCGACTCCCACGTACTAACTGTTCAACATTGTACCTGTTTAAGAAACAATTTGACTATAATTATACTAATAACAGTTCTAGTCGAGTTCAGCTACTAAAAATAGTACGATTGCGTTCATTTAATTTCATTTTTGTTCATTTAATTTTTGTATCATAAACCATAATGAAGAATCGATGCTCCGGGAAGTCTGCAGTCTGTGAACACGTACAGGATCGCCCCCGTCACTACATGAGATTAGATAAACCACATATCCAAGGATGATTCGATTGATATCATAAACATCCTAATTTCAAAAGATAAGATGGCTGGGTGCTACCATCTGCTTGGGATTCTATAATTGAAAAAATTAAATCCCAACCCAAGCACACAACTGCAAGACCTTAAAATACTATAAGCTCATTCTGCTTAGATTAAACCAAAAATTTATAATTTTGAACTGAAGGTAGCCATGGTTAACTATGTCATTGGGACGTCGAACACTTCAGTCCCAAGTCACAAGACTATGGGTGCTCGAAAGTACTCGAAACGTCGGGAGTATAAAATAAGTTAATATAACACCATAAAATCCGTAAAAACTAGTTTTATTTAAATGTGTAGTGTTCGCGTAAACATAAGAAATCATTACACCTTTAAAAATATTTAAATTCAAATAATACCTTAGTGTAAGACTATAGACGATACTTTAAATTGCATTTTTAGCGTTTGTTCCATTGATAAATTAGCTCGTGTTGTGAATTTTGAAATTATATACAACTTAGCATTTTCCCGACCGCTTCTATACTAAGTATCCTATGATCTATTTTTCAACCAGTCCAGTCATTCAGAGTGATTGAATCACAAACATCCAAACAAACATACTTTCACTTTATAATATTGGTACGATATAAGTCGTTACTTAAACGTGGTAGAGCCATTCTGCAGCTATATTAAGGTTGTAGCACCTCGACCGGGGATTGACCATTCTCTCAAAGAATACAAGCGTAAAATAGAAGCTCAATGTTGCTATGTTTCGTATGGTGAGTGTAGAGAATCGGAGATCCTTTTTACTGGAAACGGAGCATTCTATCTTAGTCCTCACGGGTGACAACGCATCTGCATTAGACGTAGATCTCCACAGTATTTACTTACCATCAAGTGAACTATGTACTTAATAAAAAAGTTAGTATCTATAATGTCTAAAACGTCTGAATTCTCTGCATTCAAGAGTGCTGATATACCTCTTTGGTTAATTTATCCTAGTCGCCATGGAAAAGTTAGACTTAAGGCGGATTACTTTCTTGAATTGATGATATTTCAAAACACGTTTTTATTCAAGCATACTACATAAATACTCGTAAATAATATATTAATTTCTTTCATCTTTTATATTTTAATATAGCGAGAAATAAATGAAACACGTTTTATTAAATTTTTATCGTTATTGAATGTTAAGAACACGTCTTTGCTTTGGTAAAGCGTATTAAAGTATATTTAATAGATTTTTATATAGATTTATTTTATGAAAAGCTTCTCAAGTGTGAGTCGCTGAATGAATGGCTTAGATCTATAGAGTTGTGTGTTTTGGTTCGAATCCTGGTTTACGTTTCTGTAAGTGTGAAAAGGTACTCAATGCAATACTGTTTGCAGTTTAACAACAGTCATTGATATGATGATCCACTTATATTATATAGCGAAATGCTTAGATACGGATGACAATATAAATTACATGATATCCTGTCATAAGTGAGGACTATGAGAAACATCAGAATTATCTTCGATAAAAAGCTATATAACTGTTTTTTATGTTACCGTTACCGTTACAGCCTATTAAAGTCCACTGCCGAACATAGGCCCCCCATAGATTGCCTCATAGGAGATATATGTCGTAGTTGCCACGCTTGGCAAGCGGGTTGGCAACCGCAGTTTTTTTTTTAGCCTTTATTAGGAAGACGCTGCTACCTGATTTGGTTCCCTCTGTCGCCTCTTACGATACCCACGGATGATTTGGGTATATTGGATATTCTTACACCGTCACTAGATGGTAAAACTATTTCATATGTACAAGTACATGGCAATAATATTATTTCATATATTAAAGCGATCGACACTTTACTTGAAAAGCGTTTCGAATTTAGCAAATCCTCTCTAAGTGGATGAAGCCATTTTATACGTGGTAGAGCCAAGCGGCAGCTATATTATGGTTGTAGCAGGAATGGGTCGGCTCGACCGAGGCAGGACCACGCTCTCACATAATACCAGCATAAAATAGCAGCTTGGCAGAATCTAAAATTAAAAATTTTGTACAACCAACTTCAATATAAATTATTAAGAATAACTCAAAAACTATTGGTCAGACCAAATTTATATGGGATTACATGTGAAGCACCAAATTTCAAATAAAAAACGAATCATCGAAATCGGTTCACCCAGAAAAAAGTTATGAGGTAACACACATAAAAAAACATACAGTCGAATTGAGTACCTCCTCCTCTTTGAAGTCGGTAGAAAAAAGAAACCATAATTAGTGTTGATAATAAACAAAAATGCAAAAGATACAAATAAATCTACAACGTTTCGTCATAGAAGGTCGTACCGTACAATACATCTTTATATGGGTTATTCCGTATGAAGATTTACGAATGCAATTGGATTGTTATGGCATGTAATATCAACAAACAAAGCATAGCATTCGCAAGCCGCGAACTCGACTATAAATCGACGGGTTATCGCAGCAAGCCCGAGTGTTGATCCCGTCCGTATTAACTGGTCTACGAACAAGTCATTGCTTGGCGTGGAATATGGCTTTTGAGAGCTGCAAAGTTATGTGTCTATAGAACGGAATTGAACAAATATACGCTCGTGCTTTTGGCGACACGTTTAGTGCCGTGTTACGTGTGTTAGGTGCCTAGTTACGACTATTTTTATATTTTATTTTTAAGGTAAGAATCTAAAAATAAGTGATACGTATTATAGTTATAAATAAAAATGGCCTCACTCTTGACCTCCATCTGGCCCGAGGGCAAAGATGAGGTCTACGATGGAGCAAGTTTACACGCACCTTAAAGAGGTTAGGTTATATGCACTCGGAAAAACAGACGCCGGCGGGGTATTCCACTTCCTTTCATTTACTATTCCACTCCATTACACACTTATTTTCATTCATTTTCACACTAATAGCATTTTTATCCTTAGTAAATTCCTTCAAAAGATTTGCACTTGCCTCCTTAAAGCAAAAATTCAAAAATTCCCAATTCTGGGCACAGGCTTATTCTCATTGCAGAGAGTAATTAGGAAAAGAGATGAGATCACCGTGTGAACTCCATAATCCTGTTCGCGGATTCCACAAAATATTTACAGTTTCCTTACGACGCTCATCTTTACCGCTAGTCAATGCCATGTTACCGTTACCGTTACAGTCTATTAAAGTCCACTGCTGAACATAGGCCTCCCTTATATATTGCATTATAGGGGGATATTTGCCACAGTTACCACGCTCGTCAAGAGGGTTAGCAACCGCAGTTTTTTATTTTTAGTCGTTATTAGGAAGACGCTGCTGCCCATCTCCTGATTTGTTTCCCTCTGTCGTCTCTTACGACACTCACGGGATGATATGGGGTAGTGGATATTCTTACACTGCCACTATGTGGTATGTTAGTCAATGGCATGTATGTCTAAAAAATAAAAATTAAAAACTGTGCCAGTGGAAATACGTCCAATTGGTTGTAACTGAACTAACTCAATTTCAATGGTCCCGGCGGAGATAAAACTCATGTTGCTTGTGTGCTGTGAAATTTAAGACGACCACCTAGTCCCAGTTCGACTATGGTACTATATTTCAGATGCAAACTTTGATGTTTGAACACTGCTATAAATTCTGCAGTAAATTCGTGCCATTCGGTAGCAAATCGAATCGCACTTGAGTATTCTATTGCAATGTAATTCGCAGCGCTTATCTTGGTTTGTAGGTTAATTATCTGTCAAGCAACTTTGCCGTGTTTACCATCCATTTTCAAAGAAATCACAGTCGAATGAGCTTTGCTCGGTAAATGATGCAATAATGTTGAAGACCCTCTACTATTGTATTCGAAACAAACACTTTTTATTTAATATGATTATTCTTTAATAAAATACATATTTATTTTCATAACATATATTTTCATAATATAATATATTATATTCATTCATCTTTGCGCGCTCGTCTCATAAACATCAGGTGTGTTGCGAAATTTACCCACTACGAACAATCCTTTTCCAACAACCGTCGTTATGGGACCAATTCCAAACTGTTATAGATACGTGCAACAAAACAATTACGAAAAAGGCGCCAGGTCTTGTGTGGTATGTAAAATGTAGTGCTTGCTACTACATTTTGTGCATCCCTAACTACCAAACAAATAACCACACTGCGAACTCAAGTCAGCTTAGACTGGACATGTAAAGACTGCCTGAAAAATCGTCCACGGCACAGCTCTTTTATAATACTAGATGAGGATTCTGAGGAGGAGGAGGAGAAAGTACTATCCAACTACTCACACCTCGTAGCTGGTACCCCAAGATCCCAAACTTCCTTACTTTCAATAGTATATTGATATTTAAAAAACTACTGAAGGATATTTCTAAAGAGGTTGACAAAATAGACGCTAGAGCCTTTGACTGACAAAATGGACGAAATATGAGAATATCGAATCATTTCAACCAAGAATAATTGAACTAAAAAGGAAAAAATGCCTCACTTACCAACGCTAACAAAAATATGGAAACAAGACTTTACGCAGTTGAACAGCGAATCCATGAACTTGAGCAAGGCCAACTTAAAAATTATATGGAAATTTCTGAATTACCGAGTCAAGAAAATGAAGATACTAGTTGTGAAATCTAGCAAACAAGTTAAACATAGAAGACCCGGGTGATAACTGCCAAACGTGTAGAAAACTACGGACAAAAATCAGGATATATTCTGGTGGAGCTCCAGGACGAAAAGCGTTGCCGTTGGCTGCAAAAAGCGCAAACTGTGAAACCAGTACTCGGAGATCTGATACCCAACACTGACGAATATGATTGAAATGATGACACAACAATTTATACATACATCAATGTGACCCTAGCTACTGTAAAAGGTTTTACATGAATCCTTAAATTAACAAAGATAATGTTTATTTATATTAAATAGGTTGCTTTCACCAAAATAATTCACTTATGGAAATTCATAAAATAAACTTAAGGTAAGCACCAAACATTCATTTAACAAAAAAGTAAGTCGATTGAAGGACAAACTTAACTTTGAAGTCGGTGAAAAAGAAACCATAATTAGTGTTGATAATAAACAAAAATGCAAAAGATACAAATAAATCTACAACGTTTCGTCATAGAAGGTCGTACCGTACAATACATCTTTATATGGGTTATTCCGTATGAAGATTTACGAATGCAATTGGATTGTTATGGCATGTAATATCAACAAACAAAGCATAGCAGTCGCAAGCCGCGAACTCGACTATAAATCGACGGGTTATCGCAGCAAGCCCGAGTGTTGATCCCGTCCGTATTAACTGGTCTGCGAGCAAGTCATTGCTTGGCGTGGAATATGGCTTTTGAGAGCTGCAAAGTTATGTGTCTATAGAACGGAATTGAACAAATATACGCTCGTGCTTTTGGCGACACGTTTAGTGCCGTGTTACGTGTGTTAGGTGCCTAGTTACGACTATTTTTATATTTTATTTTTAAGGTAAGAATCTAAAAATAAGTGATACGCATTATAATTATAAATAAAAATGGGCTCACTTTTGACCTCCATCTGGCCCGAGGGCAAAGATGAGGTCTACGATGGAGCAAGTTTACACGCACTTTAAAGAGGTTAGGTTATATGCACTCGGAAAAACAGACGCCGGCGGGGTATTCCACTCCTTTCATTTACTATTCCACTCCATAACACACTTATTTCCACTCATTTACACACTAATAGCATTTTTATCCTTAGTAAATTCCTTAAAAAGATTTGCACTTGCCTACTTAAAGCAAAAATTCAAAAATTCCCAATTCTGGGCACAGGCTTATTCTCATTGCAGAGAGTAATTAGGAAAAGAGATGAGATCACCGTGTGAACTCCATAATCCTGTTGGCGGATTCCACAAAATATTTACAAAGTTTCCTTACGACGCTCATCTTTACCGCTAGTCAATGCCATGTTACCGTTACCATTACAGTCTATTAAAGTCCACTGCTGAACATAGGCCTCCCTTATATATTGCATTATAGGGGGATATTTGCCACAGTTACCACGCTCGTCAAGAGGGTTAGCAACCGCAGTTTTTTATTTTTAGTCGTTATTAGGAAGACGCTGCTGCCCATCTCCTGATTTGTTTCCCTCTGTCGTCTCTTACGACACTCACGAGATGATATGGGGTAGTGGATATTCTTACACTGCCACTATGTGGTATGTTAGTCAATGGCATGTATGTCTAAAAAATAAAAAATAAAGTCAAGGACATGAGATGCTTACACGACCTGTGGCCTGTGCCAGTGGAAATACGTCCAATTGGTTGTAACTGAACTAACTCAATTTCAATGGTCCCGGCGGAGATAAAACTCATGTTGCTTGTGTGCTGTGAAATTTAAGACGACCACCTAGTCCCAGTTCGACTATGGTACTATATTTCAGATGCAAACCTTGAGGTTTGAACACTGCTATAAATTATGCAGTAAATTCGTGCCATTCAGTAGCAAATCGAATCGCATTTGAGTATTCTATTGCAATGTAATTCGCAGCGCTTATCTTGGTTTGTAGGTTAATTATCTGTCAAGCAACTTTCGCCGTGTTTACCATCCATTTTCAAAGAAATCATAGTCGAATGAGCTTTGCTCGGTAAATGATGCAATAATGTTGAAGACCCTCTACTATTGTATCCGAAACAAACACTTTTTATTTAATATGATTATTCTTTAATAAAATACATATTTATTTTCATAACATATATTTTCATAATATAATATATTATATTCATTCATCTTTGCGCGCTCGTCTCATAAACATCAGGTGTGTTGCGAAATTTACCCACTACGAACAATCCTTTTCCAACAACCGTCGTTATGGGACCAATTCCAAACTGTTATAGATACGTGCAACAAAACAATTACGAAAAAGGCGCCAGGTCTTGTGTGTAGTGTATGTAAAAAAGTGCTTCATGCTACTACATTTTATGCATCCCTAACTACCAAACAAATAACCACACTGCGAACTCAAGTCAGCTTAGACTGGACATGTAAAGACTGCCTGAAAAATCGTCCACGGCACAGCTCTTTTATAATACTAGATGAGGATTCTGAGGAGGAGGAGGAGAAAGTACTATCCAACTACTCACACCTCGTAGCTGGTACCCCAAGATCCCAAACTTCCTTACTTTCAATAGTATATTGATATTTAAAAAACTACTGAAGGATATTTCTAAAGAGGTTGACAAAATAGACGCTAGAGCCTTTGACTGACAAAATGGACGAAATATGCGAGAATATCGAATCATTTCAACCAAGAATAATTGAACTAAAAAGGAAAAAATGCCTCACTTACCAACGCTAACAAAAATATGGAAACAAGACTTTACGCAGTTGAACAGCGAATCCATGAACTTGAGCAAGGCCAACTTAAAAATTATATGGAAATTTCTGAATTACCGAGTCAAGAAAATGAAGATACTAGTTGTGAGAAATCTAGCAAACAAGTTAAACATAGAAGACCCGGGAGTGATAACTGCCAAACGTGTAGAAAACTACGGACAAAAATCAGGATATATTCTGGTGGAGCTCCAGGACGAAAAGCGTTGCCGTTGGCTGCAAAAAGCGCAAACTGTGAAACCAGTACTCGGAGATCTGATACCCAACACTGACGAATATGATTGAAATGATGACACAACAATTTATACATACATCAATGTGACCCTAGCTACTGTAAAATGTTTTACATGAATCCTTAAATTAACAAAGATAATGTTTATTTATATTAAAGTTTATTAAAGTTTATTAGTATTTTTTTATTTAAGACAGAATTATGATTAGTTAATAAAACTTACTACCTACTATATAAATACTAGTGTAGGTATTGCTAGAGCTAGGAACAATTGCATAGGGACTACCGGTTCCGAGATCATTGCCACCCGGAAACTTCGACTCGGATGTTCTGTAGAGATACCGTGCTTAATATTGCAGGATATCCCGTCACTGAATGAAACTGGCTAGATATTATTACATTATGCAATTAAAATAATGTCGTTTTACTTTAACTTCATGGTGTATTTTAAAATATAATTGAGAGCATTTGCTTAATTTAGGACACATCCCCTACCACAATCGTCAGTTTATAATAATGATTTCAGTTCATTAAAAAATCTGTTTTTACAATAAGCAATAATATGTAAGAGATTTGTAACAAATCAAGACGGAAAAACACAGACGGACAAAAAAGTCTTATCATCCAGTAAAAAAAATTCTAAGATGTTAAAAAACCATCCAGGTGGCTGACTGCAGAGTCTACTTCACCTGAGGATGCCTCGTGTAACAAAGACGAAACACGTGTCGTATTATCAACGGTGGTGTGTCTTTCCAAGTGTAGTAGTGTTGGGAGTAGTAGTGCTGGGATTAGTGGTGACGGGGATAGTGCACGGAAATTTGAGTTGCAGCGCTGAGAGCCGGAGGTTCGAATTCCACACGGAACAAGTATTTATATGGCCTACAAATAATTGTTCCGGGTCTGGATGTTTGTCCTTTTAGCAGTGGAAGGAAAAGAGGAGATCTCCCGCCGGGCAAGGTATTCAACCCGGGAGCGGCCAATGCTCCGTGTGTTATTTCGGAGCTTTTCTGTAATATACAGGGTTATTTTGCAATAACCGGCCACATTTGTAAGGAAGGTTCAGAATAAGTAATATAGGTAAATGGTGAAGAAAAATTAATAAAAAAATCTCAAACAATCTGTCCTTTTTATCTTTTAAATTCAAAATGCGTGGTAATGCATTATTTTAACTGAGTTTACTGCGCACGCACTCATTCCTAAGGGTCAATCGGTTTCAAATAAAAGTAGAAGCCGTATTTAGTCGTATTTTCAAAAACTGGAATAATGTTATATCATTATTTATAAAATTTGAGTTAAGTTTAAAATGTGGCTACTCTTTGAAAAATAACCCTCTATAGCGCGTTAACTTCAGAACTTTAATAGTGCGATTTAGGCTTCGGTGCGTTTCGCTTGTAGCCCGAGGACAGCGCCGCCACATCCTTGTGCAATTTATGTTTATAATTTGCCTACACGATACAACTGAATATCCTACTGTGGGGGTATCGTTTAAATAAATACAAAGATTTGATGGAGATTAGCTAATTAATTTTTAACATCTTTAATATAATGGATTTAAGTAACGCCTGGTTGTATTAATTATCTCAAAAACATCTTTATTATCTCTGTGTCTTGTGGAGTTTCAGAATAATAAAAACAAAGATAGATCAAGTCAAGACAAATGCGCACTCTGCATTTTGATTCACAAATTGAGGATAGATGGAGATATCTGAGAATCACAGTATCCCCTTACCATCTGTGTAATCGGTCTTATTATTAAATAGAAATAGAGCAAGATCCCAGGGCCACCAGACGTCACTTATTTTCTGACGAACGAAGATTTTGTAAGATTGAGTAGTGTTAGTATGTACTATGATAGCATGCCTACCTGCTAGCTTGACCAGTGGGCCATTTTCCACGTATCAGGTAAGCAAGGTACGTAAAAATATTGCTCACTTCACGTTTATTCTCCCAGCCGATTTTTACATATATATTAGATAATATCGTTAAAAATCCGTCATCAATACTCCCAGACACTTTCCGTCGGCAGTATCGCTTAGCGAACGCTTTAAAGCTCTCAAAAAAATACTCGAATTGACTTAAATTCTGAAGCTCTATTTTTATAATTTTAAAAAATCCAAAAAAATTATTGTTACTTCATAATTTCAAGGTTTGGCAGCCCAAACTGTCAATTTTTTACATATCAAGTTCTTTTGTTTAAGTTCTTTACGACAATCGGCGAATGGGGCGGAAACATATCCTACACTAAGTGACTTGCCAACATCTCTGGCCCTCTGAATCCCCACGGCTGAAATATGTTGTTAATGGACGGATTCCATTACAGGGATGGCGGAGTGAATCCGACAGATCCGGTGCGTTTCCGTGATCATTGGGAGTAAATACTGAGTGTGCGTTGAATTGTCTGAACACTTAAAACAACGATGAAAGTCAGTTGCTCAAATAGGGGATCTGTGTTGTACGAATCACGATAAGTTTTAGTTTAGTATTTTATACTTGGTAGATAAATGCTGCAGCTGTATTGTAGTTGTAGCAAGAATGGATCAGCTCAACCGAGGAAGGACCACGTTCTCATATAATAACTGCGTAAAATAGTTCTATGCTGTTGCGTTTCGTAAGTTGAGTATAGAGAACTGGATACCCTTTTTTACTGGTAATGAGGCATCACATCTTAATCTCAAAAGTGACAAGCATCTGCATTTTGATTCTTAATCGAGGATCGATGTAGATATCTATGGGCCTATCGCCTACATCTTTCGTCGGTTAAAAATCAAAATGCATTTCTGTAAAACTGGTCCAGTAAAAGATTCCAATAAAAGTGGTCTCCAGTTTCTACACTCACCATACGAAACAGAGTACTATAGAACTATTTTACGCAGGTATAATATGAGAGCGTGGTCCTTCCCCGATCGAGGCAACCACACCGTGCTGCAGCTATAATACACATAGCTGGAGCTTGGACCTACCACGTAAAAACTATTTTTTTAAATATACTGAGATACACTTACGCTTACGTGCGTTCCTTTTTACACACTTCAGTAAGCCATATTATTTAGTGATGATTAAGGTTTTAGGGGCGGCGGTGCTGTGGAAATCACCTCTGATTCTCGCCGCTACAAAAGCTTTCACGTTAATATGTTGCGGGTACAGAGTACAGACAACACTCAAGAGAACGCCTCTATAACTAGAGTACGTATTACGCGTGTTGTCTTAATTAATTATTCGCTTAGTTTCAAATCCTTAGTTTGTTTATATATTACCTTGTATTTTTGTTGTGCTATACTACAGAAATCTTCTATGGTGTAATATAAAGCAGTACTGTATTCATAATTTAACCTATTTGTATGATTAATGAAATTAACGTCATTAAAATTAATTATATTTTTTGACAAATGTTTACTAATCATTGGTTTGGTTTTATTTTTACTGCCTTTTTAAAATGATAGTCCATTGGCGAATTCTAGATCACGCAGTTTATTAATTAAGAATAAAAATTATTGTTTTGTATTCTATTATGAGCTCGTCTATCTATACTGATCCAGAAACTGAACCAGGAGATGGCAGCAACATTTTCTTGATAAAAACAGCGGTTCCCAATCCGCATGGCGCCAAGCGTGGCGATTATGGCACCTAATATACCGCCTATGAAGTAATCTATGAGGGAGGCCTATGTTCAGCAGTGAACTTTGTCAGACTATAATGATTACATTTCAGCTAGGCAATTTAGTTTAATAATTAACGCTATGTAACAACTTGATTTATTTATTCTAGAATTAAAAATTATTTTTATTAAATGAGCAATCACACATAGGTTAGCCGCCATTTAGTTATTTTCTCTACCGTTTTCTCGTTTGCTTGCGAGGGACCAAGCAAACCCGTGATGTAAGCATGTGAGTAACGACCGACTTCCCCCGTTCCCGGAAGAATCCCGGACATGTACTACGGATGAGTTTAGTCGATGCGTTCATTACCGACAATTACACGACACTTACTTGTTCATTCAAATTGTTTTTTTAGTATGTTTTGAACCGATTTCAAATAAATGGAGGAGGAATAATTCGACTATGTTCTTTTACTGTTTGTATGTTACGCAACATCTTCGTCAATTGGGCCCCGGTTTTAGTGATTTTTTAATAGATGTATAAATTTATAGGAGCAAAAAAAGTGTATATAAAACAAAATATCACGGATGTTTGTGACAATTGAGTATATTAATTTGGGTTTTGCTTATTATTCGTTCATTTAATCATTTAATCTCGTCTATTCTGACTCTGAAACTGAACCAGGGATGGGCAGCAGTATCTACCTCATAACAGATCAAAATAATAAAAAACTACGGTTGCCCATCCGCCTGCCAAGCGGCAACTATAGCAAACATCCACGAATATATGAAGGAATATATGAAGAAATATATAATTTATACTTTAGAGTGAATAATTTGCGAGTTAATGTTTCCCTAATATAGGAACATATCCGAAATAACTTTATGATGGATCAACTACACCATCTGGGGAATATCCAAAACTTTGGGTGACATGAGTTATTATTGAATTGTGTCGCTCTGTCGCATTATTTAACTTGGCATAAGTCATGATTGTTTTATTCCGATACAGGTTCACGAGGAAATTGGTATAAGGCATAAAGCATTTTGTATTTTTATAATTAGGTTAAGCGAAATTAAAATTGCAAGAAATACTGCCTATAACCGCTTACCATTGCGAATTCTTTTTTTTAGCTAGTGCTGTATAAACATACTGGCCGATAAGAAACTGCATACTAAAGACAATACGTAAAAAAGAAAAAGAAGAAAAACAAAGAAGAAGCAACTGACGCTGTATTATATTTTAATCTTCCACGCTAGGATTTTCTCTTGTATCGTGGAGTCGTTTTACTTACATAAATTGCACACGAACACACATCCAAACCCGAAACAATTATTTGTAGACAATACAAACATTTGTTCTGAGTGGGATTCAGACCCGCGGTTCAAACTCGCGGGTGTTTAGTGTTTTTTTTTATATTTACACAAATGAATAAAACTAATTTTACGGATTACGGACAAAAAAGCCTCTTTATTTTTCATTAGTTTTATTCAATGTTAGGCAAATATAATGGCTCCCGAGGAATAACGGTGTTGATGCCAGACGTAAAATACCCAGGCCGGCGATAAGCAGCTGCGTCAACGATGCATCATGTGTGGCACTGCGATCATCAATCCGCCCGCCGAGCTGGCAAACTCTTTCTAAAATAGTAGGAGCTCATGTCCGGCAATGGATTATTTTTGAAGAATAAGGGTGACAAACGAGCACACAGTCCACCTGATGGTAAGTAGATGCTGTGGCCCATAGACATTTTTACATTGATCCTCAATTAAGAATCAAAATGCAGATGCGTTTTCACCCCTGAGGTCTAATATGGAATGCGTCATTTCAGTAAAAAGGGTGTCCGGTTCTCTACACTCACCATACGAAACACAGCAGCATTATCCGTTATTTTACGCTAGTATTCTGTGAGAGCGTGGTCCTACCCCGAACGAGCCGACCCATTCGTGCTACAATTATTATGATTTTTACGGACAAATATAACGGACAATATACGGAGATAGACCTCATCTTGATTGTTGATATGAGTGTTGGGATATTTATATAATAATCAAGAATTGTTCAACGAAATATAATTATAATAAACTATTTTTGAACACAGTAAGTAGTACTTATATCGCAAAAATGGAAAAGGAATCCTTAGATGTGCCACCGCGTCAAGTTATTTTTTTTTAGCTATAAGAAGTAAAAGGCAAAGGTTACCAGCATACAGCTTTATTATATGTTATACATATTATATAAAATTTCTTTATCAATAATTAGATTTATAAGGATAGGCAAAATACAACTTAACAATTAACTCTGTTGAATTAATTTTGGCGTTTGACGTTTGGTTCCGTTGTATTGTGTAAATTTGGTCTTATTGCTACATAGCAATCTCTTCCAGACAACCTAGAAAAATAATTAAATAAAAATAAGAGAAAGAATAACGGATAGGTAATACATCGTATTAATTTGTACTAGTGTGTGCTTTACACAATTACTGGCAGTATTAGTGTTAAAGCACGTAGGTATTATTGGTTCCAGTTAAATTATTCCACCTTGGGGTCGCATTAATCAGAACCTTCGAAACAAGCTAGGTCTCTCGCCACTAGATTATGCGGGTATCATGATCTGGTGGCATTTTTACTAAAAAAGCGAATAAAAACAGCAAAGTTATAAAATAAGACTTTTAACAGACTTCGAAGTACTAAAAAGTATAAACTAATTTCAACATAATAGCTTAGTCAGTACTAAGACAAAGTATATAAAATATTAAAGCCCCGACCACAGAAGCTTTTTTTAATAACAGTCTACTTTTCTGACCCTTTTGAGCGGACTAAGAAATATCACAAGTCTGAATTTCGTCTAAATAGTGGTATTAAAAACTTCATCCTCTTTTTTTCCACCCTTAGAGTTCTTAATTTAAATTTAAATTATATGGTGATCCCATATATATGGTGCCCCCCCCCTCGAAGTATATCCTATTTAAAAAAAGATTCACTGAAACCGGTACCTAATGAGGGCTAATATAATCTTCTAAATTATAATCAAAACAAATCTAAAAATATATAATCTTCCGCTCCCCAGATGTCGCTAGTTGGGACCGTCTGAGATTTTTGTTACACAATGTCATTTAATTGAGAAGTTAGTTTTAAATAAAGGTTTATCAGTTTCTAAAGTATTATATTAATACACAAAACAATGCCTCAGTGGTTTGCACTTAAAATTTTTGTACTTTTTATATCTTTTTTTAATTTTTCTCCATTTTAGAATATTCGTAGTTTGGTTTATTCATTCCTTATATTATTAACATAAAATATAACTAATATTACAGAAAGAAACGGTAAAAAAGTGGCAGAAAAAGACGTGGATACCTTAAAAAACATACAAAACAGAACATACAGTAGAATAAAAGAATCTCCTTCTTTTTATTTAGTCGGGTCAGAACTTAATAAAACAAAAAAATTTAATGACAAAATAAGTGCCATGTAATTGTTGATAATGAACGCATTGCTTCCATAGTAGTATCGGCCGCGGGTTCGCTTGAGGCCTGGCAAATAAACGAGGAAACGGTCTAAGAAAATAACTAAATGGCGGCTAACCTATCTGTGATTGCATTTCAAAAGAAAACTTTTTCTTCTAACGTCTTTATTATTTGATCCTAGAATAAAGTTATTAGCGTAAATTATTATTAAATCTAGTGACATTTTGTTGTAATTGTACCTAGTTTTTTTTTTTTAAATACGTTTCATCTTTAAGAAAAACGTTACCGCCACACTGGGACTTTTTCCCGTATCCTGTATGCAGTTTACATACATATATTGCAAAGGACAAAAATCCAGACCCCGAACAATTATTTGTAGGCCATACAAATACTTTTCCATGCGGGATTCGAGCCCACGGCCCCGCAGCATCGCGATCAAACACTTAATCACTGCGCTACGGTGTAGTGTAGTGTATGTTCATGTGTATGTACGATAGATGAATTGGACAGTAATAAATCTACAGTCAAGATCACTAGACGTGTTATTTATTCCCCGAACCTCCCAACACTATATGGCGACCCTGCCAGTTCATCGGCGGTCTGCCTGGGTTCGGTCGCGGGCCGCGTTTAAAAATATGTGGAATACAAATTAAATATGAAAATGAAGAATAAATAATATTGGACTTATATAATTAAAAAAAAAAAAAAAAAAAAAATGTGTCGTTCTGAACTTAAGAAAGACCAAGTGTTCATTACGCAAGATACTTCAGGAGGCTCAAATTCTGCACATATAGAGGAAATTAAAAGCCATCTATCTGGGATATCCGTCGTGCTGCTTATAATATGCACAGTTTTGGGCTTGGCTCTTGTTTATGGTGTATACAAAATATATAAAAGGTGTCATACAAGCTGGATGCGGAATGAGATGGTAATGCAAAATTTGCGTCGCTCTTTTGTGCGGTCGCCTGACCCAGGACCTCGTGTACCCCGTGTATGCTGTGAGTGCCGCCACGATGGTCACCGGGAGACAACAATGCGTCAAAGTGAAAAAAAAAATGGACATAAGGTGGAAATTAAAAAATATATAATAGTTTAAGTTTAAGAAATTAATATTAATTCAAAATAGCCATGTATACACTGTATTTTTAAGTATATTTTTTTAAGTGTATTTTTTTAACTGTATTTTCATGTCTAGTGAATTAATAATTATATATGAAAAATTTAAAAGTATTAAAAATAATTTGGTTAAATTAAGTTATGCTAGGCGAACTAAAAGTATTTTACAACAAAACCTTAGAGAATCAATACAGTTACGTGAGGAATTTGATAATTGTTTAATAATCTTAAATAAAGAGATAGAAAGTAAACAAATTAAGAGTAAAGCATTAGTTGAAATACAATCATATTGCGATTTAATTAAGGACTTATATATACAAATAGAAAACTTTTGTAGTAAGGATTACAGTTCTCAATCAACTTCCGAGGGCACTATTCAAGCGAAGTAGTCACCATGGAAAGTTTCGACTTTAAACTGCTGTGTCACTCCTGCCAGTGATGACGGGCGAGGAATCGGTCACCAAAACCTTGATGGACTCGATAGAGTTATATAGCTCTTCGCTTAAAGAAGAAGGTAAGTCTATGTTAATAAAATTTGTTTTAAAAACTCGTTTGAATGAAAGCGCTAAATTACGCCTATTAGATTCCTATGACTCATGCGAGACGCTTATAAGTGATATGCGGAACCATCTTTTAACAAAGAAATCTTGCACTTCCATTCATAACGAACTAATGCAAATAAGGCAAAATAGTAGTTCCATAGATAATTATGGCAATAAAATCGAACAATTATTCGTAGATTTGACGATTTCCCAAGCCGATGGCGACCAAAACGCGCATAAAATTTTACGTCCGATAAATGAAAAGATTGCTATTAAAAGTTTCACAAATGGCTTGCGAAATCGACAACTCAGTACTATTTTGTCAGCACGTAATTATAATACATTAAAAGAAACAATTAGAGCAGCAAAGGATGAGGAGGCGTCCTGTATTCGACCTAACGAGTACACCGAACCATCGATTTTTTTCGGGAATCGAGGTGGTTCAGGAATGCGTAAAAATTTACGCGGTAGGTATACATACAATAATGTACCACGTCAAACATACCCTTTGCCTACCCATGCAAAAAATAGCGTCAACTGGAGGAAACCCGTACCCCAACAGTTTTCGCGGGGAAATCAACAACATCGTGGGAAAAAAGGTAACTGCGGTAATTACAGTAAGTACTCATACCAGAATCGCGGATCTTTTCGTGGTTACAATACCCAACGAATTAATTTTATGACGCCAAAATATCGCGTATCGCAAAGTTCTCAAAATGTTGAAATTAACCCTAATAACCATAATAATTTAGAATTTTTTCGAGACTCATAGTATATTTGGTTGCGAATATAGTAATTGTGTTGAGTTAGCAATAGGTAGTATCAAATGTAGATGGCTTGTAGATACCGGGGCTTCTTTATGCGCAATTAAATATGACACGCTTAGAAAGCTCAACATATCATTACAAAAGAAACCGATTACAATAAACGGAATTGGAGGCAAATTACGAACCGTGGGATATGTTTATTTAACATTGTCTGTTAACGGATTGAAATTTAATAATAAGTTTCATGTTATAAAGCAATTGCCGTCTGAAACTTCTGGAATTCTAGGTATAGATTTTTTACGTAAGTTTAATTGTAACATAAATTTTGAATTGAATAATATTACACTGCATAATATGAATGAATTAGTAACTTTACCATTGCATATGGGTATTTTGGGAAATAATACATATTTGAGTATACCTCCGAGATGTGAGAGTTTATTTTATATCAACACGAGTATGAAAGAAGATTGTGTCGTCTTTCCGAGAGAGTTATGCGAGGAGTTTTTCTGTCTGGTGGAATTGTCAAAGTAAATAACGGGAAAATACCAATACAAATATTAAATACACGAGAGGATCAAATTAATCTTAGTTATTTTAGACCCGAAACCGATAGTTTATATAATTACTCAATTTGTAAGTTTGATAAAGTCTCATTAATCCCGAACGTGTTCGTAAAATGTTAAATTTACTAAATTTAGATCATTTAAATAAAGAGGAAAAATCTTCTATTATAAATATCTGTGCAAAATTTTCCGACGTATTTTTATTGCCAGGAGATCAATTAACAACTTGTAATTTATACGAACATAATATACAATTAAAACCTAATAGTGACCCAGTGTATGTGAAACAGTATCGATTACCTTATTCTCAGAGAAACGAAATAGAAAAACAAGTCAAAAATATGTTAAAAGACGGAATTATTGAACCATCTTGTAGCGAGTGGTCAAGTCCTGTACTTCTTGTACCTAAAAAATCAGAAAACGGTGAAGACAGGAGCTGGCGTTTGGTTATTGATTTTCGAAAATTAAACAACTGTATTGTAGATGACAAATTTCCGTTACCCAATATTACGGACATATTGGATTCTTTATCAGGGGCAATGTATTTTTCCCACCTTGATCTTAATCAAGCATTTTACCAATTAAGCCTTAATCCATCTAGTAGAAGGTATACGGCTTTCACTACACCTCTGGTCAATATCAGATGACCAGAATGCCAATGGGCTTAAGACAAGCCCAAGTTCCTTTCTCGTGCAATTACAATATCTATGGCTGGTTTAAATTACGAAAAGCGCTCACTTATTTAGATGACCTCATTTGTTTTGGCCGAAATTTAGATAACCATAATAAAAATTTAATAGAAATATTATCTCGCTTAAGAAAAGTAAACTTAAAGTTAAACCCTAAAAATGTGTTTTCTAAAAAGAACTACTTTATCTTGGCCATGTTGTTTCTTCCGAAGGTATTAAGCCTGACCCAAAAGATATCAGTATTACAAAATTACCCAATTCCTCAAAGTACCAACGATGTAAAAGACTAGTAGCGTTTGCGAATTACTATCGAAGATTTATACCAAATTTTTCTGAAATCGCTTTACCTCTAAACAATTTATGTCGCAAAATGTCAAATTTCATTGGGATAAAACTGTAAAACATCTTTTCAATGCTCAAAAAGCTTTAACGACTCCTCCCATACTCCAGTATCCAAATTTTGACCAAAATCATAAATTTATTCTAAAACTGACGCGTCTGGTTTTGCTATAGGCTCAGTTTTATGTAATCATGACGGACGACCGGTTGCATATGCTAGTCGCACATTGAACAAAGCCGAGAAAAATTATCCTACTATCGAAAAGGAATTATTATCGATAGTATGGGCATAAAATACTTTCGACCTTATTTATATGGACGCGAATTCATTATTGAAACAGATCATAAGCCTCTCGTATATTTATTCAACATGACAAATCCGTCAAGTAGACTTACGAAGTTTAGGTTATTGCTTGAGGAATATAAGTTTGTTATCAGGTATGTAAGGGGAGCTGACAATGCAGCTGCAGATGCTTTGTCACGCATCCAAATCTCGAGTGAAGATTTGAAAGAAATGAATGAAAAGGTCATATCTGTCCTAACAAGAGCGCAAAGAAAGCGGATGGATGAAAAGGTAGCACAAGATAAGTGTGACAACCCTATGGTAGATAAGGTTTCCACCAACGATTGGACTGATCACCCAAAAGTCGGGAACACTTAAAAACCAAAGGATTGCACTGAATTATTGTTTGTAGACGAAAAGAATGGGAAAAGATAAACAGAATGAAAGAAAAGTTCTATTCTAATTCTAAGTTATTTTGTTTTGTCTCACCAAAGTCAACTATTTATGTAAATCCTTCTTTCCGATCATATTGTGCACGAGATGCCTTTGTGAGGAGTTGGATTGCTTTGTAATAAGCGAAAGATAGATCGTCTGTATATTATACTAAATAATAATAATAATATATTAATTAAAGAGTTAACTCGTGTTATAAATGAGACACCAAATAGGTCCGGACCGCGAATATTAATTTTGTATGGTGTCCATAAGGTCGACGATCATGAGACAAAACGTATAATATTAAACGACTATCATTTGTTGCCAACTAGCGGGCACGCCGGTATAAGGCGAATGATAAACAACATAAAGAAAAGATTCTTTTGGCCGGGATTAGAGAAAGATGTTACTAATTATGTTAATCGATGTGACAAGTGTTTGCGACATAAACACTTAAATAAATATATAAAAGAACCAATGGTTATAACCGATACGGGATATTCTGCTTTTGACAGAGTTTACTTAGATTTAGTAGGCCCTTATGTAAGGATAATGATAGTAATGTTTATATACTCACACTACAGTGTGATCTAAGTAAGTATGTTGAAGCTTATCCATTGAAAAATAAGGATACTATTTCAGTGGCATCGGCTTTCATAAATAATTTTGTTTTGAGATATGGTATTCCTCGACAAATAATATCTGATCAAGGGACAGAATTTGTCTCAACTGTGATGAAAGATGTGTGCTGTATACTCAATATCCAACAGGTAACGTCAACGGCATACCATCACCAATCTATAGGTTCCTTAGAAAACAGCCACAAAAATCTGATGTCATTTCTCAGAATTCAAACAGGTAATGAACCACATAATTGGGTACTTGGTTACCGTATTGGTGTTTCGGTTATAATAACACTGTACACACGGAAACCAAGTATACCCATATGAGCTTGTTTTGGGAAGCTTTGCCGTTTGCCAACTAATTTAACTTTAGATATAGACCCTTTATATAACCCATATGATTACCCACAGCAACTTAGATATAGACTTCAAAAATCGCAATATGATGCAAGAAATAATTTAATTTTAAGCAAACAGAGTAGGAAAACAAAGTATGATTATTATACAAATCCAATTAAGTATAATGCCGGTGATATGATACTCCTTAAGAATGAATTACGTGTAAGCAAATTCGATCCTCTTTATATAGGACCATTTCAGGTTATCGAAGATTGTGAACCAAATGTAACAATAGATTATAAAGGTAAACATAAGTCAATACATAAAAATCGCACTAGACCATATATAAAATAATGAAATTGTTATTATTACTATGTATACAAATAAACTTTACTTAAAATTTAAATAATTTTCTACTTATAAAGTGTTTACGATATATTTTTTTATTATGTTATAGATTAAGAATGTTAATATTTTAAAAATAATTTACACCTTTTTTTGATTTCTTTTACTCCAAGTTGTGTAACATTTAAAAAAAAAAAAATTATTATTATAATATTTTTTTTTTTTTTTTGCCGATGGGCGTGTAGTGTAGTGTATGTTCATGTGTATGTACGATAGATGAATTGGACAGTAATAAATCTACAGTCAAGATCACTAGACGTGTTATTTATTCCCCGAACCTCCCAACACTATAGGAGTCGTCAATATTAGTTTAATTAAATGTAACTGAATTGTTTCAATTAAAAGAATTTAATAAAAGGTTTGGTTCTTTGCAGGTCTTGATTTTTACATCCCAGTTCCGTTTTTTATTGGTGTCCCGAAGTTCTGCAAATGAGATTACTTCTTAGGTTAATTGTCTTGTAATCGTTAATTAATTCACCGTGTAGTTAATAGTATAATTAACTAAATTTAACTAACTAAATTTGCAAGATGACGTTGTGACCAGGATTAAGAAAGGAATGCTTCGGTGGTTTGGTTATGTAGAAAGAATGAACGAGGAAAGAGTGACAAAGCAAATTTATGCTGCAGAAGTGAACGGAAGAGTCGGGAAGGGACGCCCTAGACGAAGGTTTATCGACCAAATTGGCGATATATTGAAAATGGGCCAGATTAGGAGTACCCTTAACCGACGAGCGTGTATGCTTAGATATATGGATGTAAAGGAGGCGAGAGAAGTGTGTCAGGATCGTGCCAAATGGAAGTCCGTAGTCTCTGCCTACCCCTCTGGGTGACAGGCGTGAGTGTTTATGTTGTATATATGTTATTATTTAACTAAATTAAAAAATCGTCTATTTGATTACTCCTACATCGCCCTCCCTCTCTCTCTCATCACATTTTTCATTCACGCCCACCTGTTAAGGGTACTCGTGTCCTAATTATTTTGTAACTATAAACTATATTATAAATTATAATATAGTTTATTTGCAAAATTGGTAGTTATAATTTATAATATATGGCCGCTAGAGGGGCGCCGATGAGGTGCTAGCCTAGGGCGCTGTCGATATTTTATCTGCCTCTGTCATGATAACCATCCAGTGTATCGCATATACGTTAGTGCTATTTTTAAACACTTATGTATATATATTTGGCAAGGACCTTTTTATAGAATAAGGGTGATGAACGACCACATAGTTCACCTGATGTTAAGTTGATGCTGAGGCCCATAGACATTTACATCTATCCTGCTCTTTTACGCTGGTATACTGTGAGAGCGGGGTCCTCCCCTGTCGAGCCGACCCATTCGTGCTACAGCTGCAGCGTGGCTCTACCACGTATATATTATGTAATGTTGCAAAGGACAGATTATTGTTTTTCGGACTGCAACCAGTCACTTTTACTAGTTTACAAGTAGGTAGGGTCCGCCATTTGCATAATTTATTAAAGTGCAAACAAAGGAAGGTGCGCAATGGCTCTCCACCGGTCGGTTCCCACACGTGTCGTTACTGAAGCCAATTATAGGCATTGTTTTATATCCTAGGGTAGGTTTTCTGTCCTTGTATGAAAGTAATTTTATTAGCCTTTTAGCAACTATACTGATTTAATAAAGGCCTTACAAAATTAACTGTTATCGTTTGATGTCAAGAGTTTTTTAAGTTTTATAAATTGAAATTTAAAAAAGAGCCGTAGAAGCTCAGAGGGGTTAGCCAAGTGGATTTTCTACAATCGTAAACGCTTAGAATAGAAAACCTTTAGTTTCGCTAATAGCGTTGCGCTAAAGCTAATAGAAAACTAAAAAATTATAGAATTAGTTATCGTTCAGATATGTCAATAGGGCTGGGTGCTACTATCTGCTTGGGACCACATAATTAATTAAATTAAATTCATATCTAATCATACTACTGCAAGACTTCAATATACTGAAAGCTCGTTGTGCGTAGCTCGGACCAAAAATTAATAATTAGAAGTTGGAGGCAGCCTTCGTTAACTGTGACACTAAGACCCCACCCCCCACCCCCCAGGTGCTGTATAGTACCTAATAGTAGTATTCTTTAAAAAAAAAAGTGGAGGACTAAGCCAGTTGCCAGTATCTTCTGATGCTTTTTGCTTACCGAACGAAACTCACCAAGGCTACTGTAGTATTTGTATATTAATTTATTGAAGAAAACTTTTATATAATATTCTAAAGAGTGTTTTGAAGGTACCTAAGTATATTTTCATTAGGATTTACGCCGTGAGGCGAAACCGTTCTGTTTTTATAATTAGCATAAGAATAATTTCAAATAAGTATTGTGAAACTAGTACAAGTGTTTATCCAAATCACAAAAATGAAGCTGCTCGAGTTTCACCAAGTGACAACAATCTCAAGTAAAAATTATATCCAGAAATTCTTTTAAAACAGAAGAATCGGTCGCAAGGGACCACAAAACGAGGAAATATAATATCAAAATTTCAAAAAAAAATTAATACGGGAATAAACTTGGTAGAGCCACGCTGCAGCTATATTATGGTTGTAGCACGAATGGGTCGGCTCGACCGGGGTAGGACCACGCTCTCACAGAACACCAGCGTAAAATAGCAGCTTAATGCTGCTGTGTTTCCAATGGTGAGTGTAGAGAACCGGAGAACCTTTTTACTGGAAATGAGGCATTCCATCTTTGTCCTCAGGGGTAGCAACGTATCTGCATTTTGATTCTTAATCGAGGATAAATGTAGATGTCTATGGACCACAGCATCCACTTACCATCAGGTGGACTGTGTGCTCGTTTGGCACCCATATTCTATTTAAAAAAAAGTAAATAAAAACTCAGTAAATATATTTTCTTGTAAGTACGTCTTACATGGATTGCCATTAGGCTGTATAAGTAATACGATTCCCATTTCACTCATCTGTCATTGTCGATAAAGAAAATCAATAGACTTAAGGCGGATTACTTCGGTGAATTGATGATCTTTAAACACATTTCTATTCTCAGCTATAAAACATACAATTTATATTCATTTATAAACATTCCAATATGTACCATATATATAAAGTCTTATAGACCGAATTATAGTCTCGACAGCCAGTCTCAACGGAGGCTAATCATCTACAGGAGGACAGAATTAGTGCACGAGTGTACGCACAAGTACAAGTGCACCTTCTATTCCTTCACCCTCGTAGTCGGATGGGACGGCAATCCGACGGTATCGGAGAGAGATCAGGCGCAGGACCAACGGCTTTACCTACTTTCCGAGGCACAGGGGTGAAACAAGGCCAACTTCCTGATTCCGGGCTGCTTTTGTGAATTTTTGACAGAAAAATCCAATAAATTATTTTAGCCCGACACGGGATTCGAACACGGGACCTCAGATCACGATCAGGCATATCTATATCTATATTTACTGGGTGGTAGGACTCCTTTTCTGTCTGGATAGGTACTATATAGGCACTATCTTTTAGCCGGCAAGCAGTAGTGCTCCGGTGTAAAGGGTAAAGGGAGCCAATATAATATTGTATATAAAATTTGAGTCTAGGCCATTCTATATTCCCCCAGATTTCCGCCTTGTCGTGGCGGGGGGGCTTAGTAGCCGTGGCTTGGTCACCCGTGGTGTGCGAAGAGGAACCCACTTGGCTGGCCCGAAGAGTAGGGCGCGACTATCCTTCGCGACTCTGGCGGGGATGCACCGTTAATGCGGTAGTGGTGGGGCCGCTTGGGGAGAGGAGTGTCGGTATTGCGAGACGCCGCTCTCCCTATCCTCCGCGGCCGAAACTTGGTTGGCGGCAAAGCCAGAGACTAAATCCGCAACTGGGGTCGGGAAAGATAGTGCTTCCGAGTGCTCTTTTTTCTGGCCCCATGGCCTACGCGTATCGAACTCGAGGGGGTCCGTTACGCAAGGGGAGTAAGAGGCCGAGGAGGAAGGCGCGTTGTGTTCCTGGTGTGCCTTACCTGAGAAGGAAAAGGGGGAGGAGAAATCCATCCCGAGGAGGGACTGCCATGGGCCGGCGCTGTTGGGGCCACGGATGTGTGCGAAAGCGTTCCCGTAGCCCTGCAAATATGCGGCGAAGGTTGAACACCATGGGGTTTTATTTGGTGCGTGTCCGACACATCCCGTCCTTACTCGCATAAGGCGGGTATGCGTAGGCATTATGTAAAAAAATGCCATTCTATATTGTACAATTTTTGGCAATGTGAAGCTTGAAGATAAACTGTTAAACTCGACGTTTTCTCTGAAGTTTTGGAACGAAGTTCTTTATCGGACGGTAATAATTTGGCGAATGGTAGCTAGGCGAGAAAAAGTGTAAGATTTTTCCATCACGACCCCTTCTGACGTAGTGTTGACGACCTTGGCGGCTATAAAGAAGCGAGATGGAATAATATCCATCTCCCTCGCACTTTTTCTTATCTTGCCATGAAAGAAATATTATTATATTTTAAATTACGGTTCATTTTAATAGACGCTAGTAATTCATTTATTAGTATTTGTTAATCAATAATATAATACGTTTATCAATAATTATATATTAGAAGCGTCGGTGGCCTAATGGCAGGGCGTGGACCGCGAACTCGAAAGGTCGTAGGTTCAAATCCGCCATTCGACTACTGTCGTAAACCACATCTAACACAAGTATTTTAAGCTTACCAGAAGTGGTTTAATGGAATATTAGTAATGTTTAATAGCATTACTATTATTTTTAAAAAAATACTACAAAAGGAACTTCGTTCCAACCGAGTGTTCCACGACACTGATGCATGTTTTTTCTTATAGAATAAGAATGACAAACGAGCACACAGTCCTCCTGATAGTAAGTGAATGCTGTGGACATCTAATCAGTATCATTAAGTGGGTATAGTAGATATAGATGACATCTAGCCTCGATTAAGAATCAAAACGCAGCCTTCTTTCTTTGAAGTTGGTCGCAAGTGTCCATGGGGTTCAGTAGCCACATACCATCAGGTGTTCGATATAAGCAAACTTATAGTACCATCAGGTACTATAAGTTTGCTTGTCACTTTAATTTAAAAAAAAAACTTTGATACAATTTTATATTTGAAATTTTTTGTATATTATATGATTTTTATACTTATAATATTTTTGTCTACACTATACTACTTAAAGTAAATAATCATATTGCCACAGTTTCGAGCACAAAACTAAAAACGATGAGCTAATAGTTGTTTAACTAAAAATTAACAAAACTGTCCTACACAACTTAATTTACATACGAACACTCCAGAAAATTCTCGTTTACCCTTTTTAAAGTAACCCACGCGTTAATACTGTGCACAATTGTGCGCTCAATCCAACTATTATTTTAAACTACGTACAGTTTACAATCCTTTGACGTGTTAGGAGAGCAAACTTGCACAAGTGGAATTCAAAAATCCACTATATAAGTGCACGTCCCAAAGTAAACGCCACTCAAAACTGACTCTAAATTTAAATGGGATAGGTGCGAATTTCACTTTACCTTAACAGCACTGGTATGATTGTTAAAGTTTATGAGTGAAATAGTCAGTGTTGCCAGTGGAGAGCAGTGCAAATTTGCCGACTCCTTGTGTGGTGCGCTCATTTATACCGCACCTACTCCAAATGCGAGGCGCCTTTGTGATTTATTTTATTGTCATTGTCCCTAATTTTGTGTTATTTGGTCATTTCTATTGTTCTATTTATCGCTGCAACTCATAATTTAAATCACAATAGTGTTCTATAACCGGAACTTGAAATTTCCTTCCTGTTATTGTAGCTTCGCAAAAATAAATTTTAGTATTAAATATGAAAGTAAGCATTTATGTAAATTTATTGATTGTAAACAAAAACAAAAATAGGTTTATTAAAAGTAGTGATGTACATTCTGTAACAAGCTCAATGTTTAAAAAATTAATTTAAAAAATAATTGAAAAGATAAATATTTTACTCTATGTCACTTTCCCAACTAAGACAAATGTAATGACACCCCATATATTAAAATCCATCAAGCCGTTTAGGCTATAGAGCGTGCCAAAGAAATAGACGTTAGACATACATACATACATGCATGCCCTCAAAAAACATCACCTTCCTTCCACCGCTGGTTGTAAGCCAATATTACTCAATATCATATTAAAATCAACTAATAATAAAATTTTAATCTTTTGAACTGATATTGGAAGAAACAACAATATGAAAGTATTTTCCAAAAAATATCTTCACCTTTAAAATAACAAGCATATAAATTAATAAGAAAGTTAATAATACAATTTCCAGCCCTCTTAATAAAAGTCCTATTTTCGGGTCCAAAACCTTGGAACTAATTTCATATTGTTGTCCAAACAAAATTTTAAGTATTAGGGCGTGTTGGCGCGAACAAAAACTTTATTAGTCCCGGCGACAATATAAACACTCGCTGAATATAAAATTACATTATTTTGGACAAATAAAACCGAAATAAGAATCGAACTTGATATTTAATTATGCCAAGAGGACCCTCCTTGCTAATCAAAGATATTAAACACGAAAAACAAAGTTAATTTGCTACAATCCGCATTGCTTTTTAATCACAGTATATAAGACAATAAATGTGAAAGTAGGTCCATTTGGATATTTGTTCTTAAATCACGCTTGAACGTCTAGACATTTTTAATGAAGTTTGTCTTAAAAGTCGATTATGACGTGATAAAGGACATAATTATGACACTTTTCATAACACTTATTACTGTTAGAGCCTATTAAAGTCTATTGAAGTCCACTGCTGAACATAGGCCTCCCCCATAGATTGCTTTATAGTGGGGATATTGGCCATAGTCGCCACGTTTGGCACGCTTGGATATGGGGTAGTGGACACTCTTACACCGCCACTACACGACAATATCATTAACATCTTTTAATTTATAAATCATTTAATGTAAGTCCGGATAATAGGTAGCATTTAATTAATGTATAGAATAAACCGGACCGGAATAATACGAGTACGTTAGCTAACTGGTAGTACCATAATTTGTGTCATCAAAATTGTGAAACTAAACATGCTAGCGTATTTATTAAAAGCCTTTCTGTTCTTTTCTTTATAAAACTGAGGTAACAAACGACACTTATTCTGCAGCCAACTTTGAACCCGGAAGCAAGTGGTCCTGGATTCGAATCTTGGGTTGGATTAAAAACGACACCTTATTTTTATTAGGTTTTTATATTTACCATTACAGACTATAAAAGTCCATGGCTGAACATAGGCCGCCCCCAAGGATTGCCTCATAGGGGGGACTCTGCCATAGTTGCCAAGCTTGGCAGGCGGGTTGGCAAACGCAGTTTTTTATTATTTTGAGTTGATATTAGGAAGAGTTTCCCTCTGTCGCCTTTTACGACGCCTAGGGGAAGATATGGAGTAGTGTTCTTACACCGCCACTACACTGTTTTCATACGGATATATTATTTGCAGGCATAATAACAAAGATATTTCTTCAGCTTCTTTTTTAGCTTTAGATGAGCCATTAAATATGACTAATACCTATTGATATAAAAACAGGCAATAGGCAGTCTAATGATGAAAATATTAAGAATATAATTTATACTTAAATTGACATTTAGACCATCCTGTTAATCGCGCATCATTATCTAGATTGTAAGCATTCCTACAAAAAAGAAGTTTTAGTATTCAATTCCTTCAGAAATAAAGACGAAAATTCAATAACTCCATCTCCATTCGCAAATGCACAAAAGGCGCCAATAACTCACTCCTACGTACACCGCGTACTCTAATTACTAAAACACCGTCGAATTCAACTTCGCCGGGCATAAATAACAATCACTCGACGACTGGTCTGTGACAACACATGCCGAGTATGGCCACGTACCTCATGACCTGTGCCTTTGTTTATTGTTATCCCAGCCATAACTTTGTTGTTGTGACGCCGGGAATCGTAATTTGTGGTCCATAAATGGATGCGCTATTTCTATATTATACATCCGTGGAATATATCGTTGGTTTTGCATATCTCAAAGTTAATTTACTTCTTTGATGCTCTGGGAATTAGGGTCTATTTACAAAAGGCTAAAATCTACTAATCCATATCATCTCGTGGCTGCCGTAAGAAGCGACAGAGGTAAATATAACAAAAGATAGGCAGCAGCATAATCCTGATAACAGCTCAAAATAATGTAGAACTGCGGTTCCTTACGGTGATGGGACGGTAATCAGACGGAGAGAGAACCAACGGCTTTACGTGCTTTCCAAGGTACGTGGGTGAAACACCGCTAATTTCCTGATTCCGAGCTGCCACTGTCAATTTCTTGACAGAAAAACCTAATAATTGATTTCGGCCTGACCATGGATTCAAACCCGGAACCTGGTGATTAGTATTCGCGTGTACGACCACTAGACCAACGACAGTCAACTGGCAACGATGGCAAATATCCTACATATGAGGCAGTGTATGGGGGTGGCCATTGTTCTGTGATGGACTTTTGACAACTGTAATAAATTAATGAAACGAAAGTTCCATTTTATACACATTGCATTGATATCTGTTTTAACTTAAAATTGTAAAACAGTAGCTGTTTGAATAAGACCCAGCGTGATAGTAAATGGTGATGCAGCAATATACGGAATCGCACTAGCTTATTAAAACATATTCACTTTTACTTTGCAGACACCCCAATTTGAATAAAGGTAATGATTTCTTATATTTATGCGAATATTACACATTGAATTTAACTAAAATTAAAAAATTTCAAAACCCCCGAAACAAGATAAACAAAACAGCTGAACCGATTTTGATAAAACATGAAAACCTGCTCTTAAATAACAAAAGTGACCAAATCGGTTCATCCGTTTAAGAGCTACAAGATCACAGACCGACACACATAGCGGTCAAACTTATAACACCCCTCTTTTTGCGTCGGGGGTTTAAAACTATTTGTACAATAGAGGAGGACAATTAGTCAGTAAGTCTTAGCGGTCAGCCACCGCAAAGTCTACTCCACCTGAGGATGCCTCGTGTAGAGGCGAAACACGTGTCTCATTATCAACGGTGGTGCGTCTTTCCTAGTCAGTGGTATTGGGAGTAGTGGTGCTAGGATTAGTGGTAACAGGGTTAGTGTACGTAAATTACGGAGGGGGAGGTGCTCTTCAAACTAGGTAAGATATTTTATTTTATTATGCAGATCTTAGTTGGTTAATTATTTAACATCGTTGATTTTAAATAGGGGAGGAGGCTGGGTACTACCGCCTCCTTGGGATTCTGTAGTTAATAAAATTAAAACTAAATCCAAGCGTACCACTGTAAGACTTCAGTGTTCGTCAGGCACAGTAAGCTCATTCTGCGTAGATCGGACCAAAATTAATAATTAAAAGCTGAAGGTACTCCTGGTTAACTCTGACATCGGGACATCGATCACCTCAGTCCCCCATGACCATTGTTCTGCAAAACACCCGAAACGTCGGGAATTAAAAATAAGTAAACTTAATTGCGATAAAATCCATAAGGATAGTGTTATACAATTGGGTGAAGATACTAATGTTAGTAAATCATTCCAATCCCTTCCTGCATGTATTACATTGAATGCCGAACACCGAAACATAACGCTTTGTTTCAATGATTGATATTATCACAAAGAAAGGATGAAAATTGGCTGTGTTGTATTGTCTGATAATGAAAAATGGGATGGAATAGTTAAATCATGAAATTCCAGAGCACGCTATAAATCGACCACTTCGGGTAATTATAAACATTTTTACCACGTTTTTATTGTACGACAGACAATGTCGTTCCGGGTGGAATTTAGTAATTAAACTATTAAACTAACTTCCCGATGAGCTGGAAACTTGAAATTTTGAATGTAGCTCAAATTCGGATGACAATGCAAGAATATGATAAAAAACGTGGTAATTTTTTTAAAATTATACAATAAGGATGATGCATATTTCCTTGATTATGTATCAAAATGTACATGCATTTTGTTACCCCAGCAGGGCTAGCATGGGCAGGAGGATTTTATCCCCGAGGAAAGGAGAAAATGTTTATCCCCTCGCTTAGTTTTATCCACCCTTCGAGCATGGGCACACCGGTGGATATAATATCAACAGTAGATAAAATGGGAGATAGACTTAGACTAAGATAGATTTTTTGTATGAATATAAACTTAAACCCACGGTCTATGAACTAGGATAAAATTGCCCCTTTCAAATGTCAAAATAGCATAATTTTTTATCTTTCATTTGGCTCCATGCTACGGACGGAATGTCTACTCGTTATGTCAAACGGGGATATACTTCTCCCCGTTGCCGTGCTTTGGCGTAAGGACAAGATAATTTTATCTCTTATCAGTGGTTATAATCGGGGGATAAATTTTTTGTCCCCAGCCCATGCTAGCCGTGCTGGGGACTAATAATGTCTCGTCACCAGTAAAAAGGGTCTCCGGTTCTCTGCACTCACCAGGAAGCATGCCATTTTACGCTGGTATTTTGTCAGAAATGGTCTTACCCGGTCGAGTCAGCCCGTTCGTACTGCAACCATAATATAGCTACAGCGTGGCTCTGAAACGTTGTAACGTTCTGGAGTTTTCATTTATATAAGATTTTATATTTAAACAATGAAGTATCATGATGAATGTGGCCACGAAAATTGTAATATTTTAATGTCCTTCTACCCATATATAAAGGCATCCCACATATATTGCCTCATACATGGGGGATTTTGCCATAATTGCCATGCTTGGCAGGTGGTTAGGCAATCGCAGTTTTTTTTTATTATTTTGAGTTATTATCTAGAAGACGCTGCCCATCTCCTGTTTCAAATTCCTCTGCCGCCTCTTACAACACCAACGGGTCGATATAAATAAATAAATAAAAATAGCTTTTATTTCTACTACAATACGAACAGGATTTATGATTAATCTAAGTTATAATATTATAGTTAATATGTATTATTTTGGTTATATGTATAATTATGTATGTATATATGACTTAATTAATATTAGTAGTAATCGCCTCTGCGGCGTAGGCCTCTCCTAAAACTTTTACTAGACTTCTCCTAAACCTAAACCGTAGGAGAGGCCTACGGGTCGATATAGGGTAGTGGATATTCTAATATATAATATATATAGTATATTCTAAAACCACTATACGGTTATATATTTTAAAATTTGTTCTTAAAAATAAAAATAAATGTAATGAACTCTTATTATAGTTATTACCAGCGAGTAATACTACTGCTGGGCTGTAAATACAGTTTTGATCTCGCTGCCGAATCTATAAAAAAAAAATTAACACTATTATTGACAAAGTGATTATGTAAGACCGCGATATTAATGATAGTATATAGAAAAGAAAAACATGTTTTTAATTGTAGTGACAACTTTCTGTAAATCTAACCGTAAGTGAGAACGCAAGCACAGAGACATTCACTCTTTTAAACCTACCCGTATACAATAAGACCGAATAGCTAAGAGCTTTTGTGGGTCACTGTGTCATTCACAGTACTTCCAAAATAAATATTGGACCCGACTGAAATAATAACTAAGGACCCGCAATTCAGTAGTAGGTTATTAATGAGTTAATGCTTTATATATAGTAATAATGTTCTCCAGACCGAATTTCGATCACGTCACGTAGGCCAGTCTCAACGGAGACTAGCCAGATTTGCGCAGGACAGGATTATAGTGCCCGAATGTATGCCCAACCACAAGTGCACTTTCTATTCCCTCACTCTCATAGTCCAATGGGACGGCAAACCGACAAAAGCGAAGAGAGGTCAGGCGCAAGACCAACTTTACGTGCAGGCTTTACGTGCTTTCCGAGGCACTGGGGTGAAACACGGCCAATGTCCTGACTTCGGGCTGCTATTGTAAAATTCTTGACAGAAAACCCAATAACTGATTTTGGCCCGACCAATCTTTAACCGGGGATGTCATGATCAGAAACCGCATTCACGACCACTAGACCAACGAAGCAGTCAAATATAAAATACTTACATGCGTATAATCCGCTCGCTTCATAGCCGCAGATAGACGAAAGTTCCTTGTAATGAATAAATATTTGAAGTACACAGGCGTGTAAGTAGAAGCAAACTGTGTCTCTTGAGGCGAGTATTGACTCGATTTCAACAAGGACCTCACCCATCTTATTACAAAGAGTAGTTTATAATGAGTGCCAGGCTTAAACTAGAATTTGTTTCATGAAAGATGTCCCGCGGAAATATGCGAACTAAAATTTAAAGTATGGAATTTGACAAAAATTTTTTTTTTTTACTTATTATAAGCCAATTACCCGTATAGTTGCGGTGTAAGAAGAAAGAATTATGAAGATGATGTGTATATCCACTACCCCATTTCTTTCCGTTGGCGACCGTTTTCACAAGAGTGACGTCATCAGAAAGATGCTGCTGCCCATCACGTGAAGGAACAGGTGATGGGCAGCAGCATCTTTCTGATAAAAACTCTAAATAATAAAAAACTGCGGTTGCCAGTCGTGGCAAATATGACAAAATACCCCGACTATGAAATGAATCTGACTATGAAACAACCAATGGGGTAGGCCTATGTTCAGCAGTGGAGTTTTGCAGGCTGTAATGGATGGTTGAATCGATGGATAAGATAGTGCTTGACTACAATCGCACCTGATAGTCCATCCATCCATTACAACCTATAAAAGTCCACTGCTGAACATAGGCCTCTCTCATAGATTGCCTCATGGCCCCCCATAGTTTTGCCATAGTTGCCACGCTAAGTTACCGCAGTTTTTTATTACTGTGTTGTTATCAAGGAGATGCTGATGCATATTTTCTGTTTCAACTTCCCTCTGTCACCTCTTACGACACCCTTGGGATGATGTGGGGTAGTGGATATTCTTACACCGCCACTACTCGGTTAACCTGGTAGCCAAATCAAATCAAATCAAATTTTTATTCGTGTAGATTTTAAACAAAGCACTTATAAATGTCAACATAATTGAGACATTTATTACTTAGGGTTCAAATATTTGACATACTTGTGCAGAGAAAAGCACCAAGACAAACTACTTTTTTGGCGAATTTATGTTCAGTATAACATATTAAATTTTAAAGCTTGTATATATGAGATTATATGTGCTAAACTGGAAGACATAAAAACTAAGCATCTTTATCTTTTAGGTGGTCATTGACAGTGCTTTCCTTCATCATTATCATCATTACAGCCCTTCACAAGTCCACTGCTGAAAATAGGCCTCCCCCAAGGAATACCGAAAAGCACGGTCCTGAGTCCATCGGCCACCTGCATTCATCGACTTCCTGCATGTCTTACCAAGTCGTCACTCCATCTAGTGGGGGGTGGGGAGGCCCGCCCTACACTTCGCCTACCGGTACGAGGCTGCCACTCAAGAACCTTTTTTCCCCATCGGTTGTCGGTTCTTCGAGCTACATATATGGCCGACCCATTGCCACTTCAGCTTACTAATACATTCCTTATGAGTTTGATATATCTTAGTAAGTGGCGATGAAGCCCTAGATGGTAAATAGCAAAAGCCTAAATTTCGCGTAGTCTGTGGCGGCACTAGACTTATTTAATTGAAAAAACTTCATAAACCATTATCCTAAGCCCGAGACTATCAATGAACAAACCACGTTTTGTAACAAGACGGTAATTGTTGTATTTTAAACCTTCACCTGTTGTTTTAGGGTTACTTGTTGAATAAGTTTTATACGTAGTAGACCTATGCTTCAGCTATATTATGGTCATAACACATAGAAATATAAAATAACACGAATGGGTCGGCTCGAACGCGGTTGGACCACGCTCTCACAGAATACCAGCGTAAAATAGCAATTTAATGTTGCTGTGTTTCGTATGGCGAGTGTAGAGAAACGGAGACCATTTTTACTGGCAATAAGGCATTCTATCTTAGTTCTCAGGTGTGACAACACATCTGCAATTTTATTTTTTTATGGTCCACAGTTTTTTATGGTCATCAGTTAGACTGTGTGTTCGTTTGGCACCCTTATTCTATAAAAAAAAAAAAGCAAGAAATATTTCGATCGTTTAAATCCCAGTAACAGAACTTTTTGTCTTTGTTTGCCGCATTCATTGTCCTGTTTTGGTTGGATCCGTTTATTGCTGACTATCGTTCCGGACACAACAAACGAGATCGAAATTCGTTAACGAAGAAAAACAACAGCCGCCCATGTAAATACACCGTGCGTCGATTGCAAACCGTCACAGTGTACGCAAGCACAGTAGTAATACTTTCGCATTTAAATAATATGGTTGTCGCATATGTAAATATAATGTCCAATGTCGCGATATATGTAAGTAAATCAAAGGATGTCTGGAAGAAATCGCTTTCAGCGATAAGACCGCCGTTTGTGACATCTAAAATCTTTTCCTTTAATCTTTTTTTTCCTTCTTCTTTCGTTCATGTACTGTTTTGGTATACAATAAAGAGTTATCTATCTTATATGTCGTCATAAACAGTACTGTAATGTATAGCTGTGTTTATTGACCAATGCTAACGTATAGATAGAGACGTGCTCCCACTTATTATAGTTGCTGCACTAATGGGTTGTCTCTAGCGAAGAAGGACCTCGGTCGCACAAAATGCCAGCGTAAAATAGCAGCACAAAGTTTCATAGATTGAGTTCCCAGTACCGGAGACTCTTTTTATAGGTAAAGAAGCATTTCATCTTAGTCGACAAGGGTGATAACGCATCTTCATCATGGTTCTCAATAGATGATAGAAATAGATGTCTATGAGGCACAGCATCCACTTACCATTAGGTGGACTGTGTACTCGATTCTCACCATAACTTCTATAAAAAAATGTAATTCAACAGAGTATACCAGATTTGCTTGAGATTTGTCTAACATTAGCATCATTACCATACTCAACAACATTGCAGTAAATTTCTTTGTTTAATAAAGAACTGAGACTCCTTTATCAATTGACACCCTGTAAACCACCTCCGAGACTACACCTAGTGCGTTAAGAGGAGCTTTGCGGTATGAGTTATGACTTATGAGATAGTAGCTAAGCAAACAAAATAAAAAAGGGTATATTCAGTTCTGTTTTCAAATACCAACCTCTTCTACACATGGTATACCTTGTTTATTAACAAATAAGGATCTTGTTACAGATAAATGGCAAACAAGTGGTCCTATAAGGTTGATTCATATTAAAAAGTTCCTATATTCATCAACTTATAGAGGTTGATGAAGAAGTTCTAGCGAGACCAAGATTGCAAATCTCTAAATTACACAAGAAAATTCCAGGGATAACAAAAGTATATTGGATGTAAGATTTTCAAAGAATTGTTTTTAGGTTTGATATTTATCGAAAATAACATACAATGAGGAAAGAAAGATTTAAAATCCTTTCTGCTTTTTAACATTGGTCTGCTGTTAAGTACACTGTGTAGTCGTCTGCGTTGGTGTCGCTGTTTGAATTAATCGACTGAACAGGCACGGTTAACTTAACATGCAAGTAATTGGTTTGTGATTTGCGCCCGTGTAGCCGCAGACCCAATGGTGGTGTAATAGGTAACATTCATAAATCCCAAACGTTTAATTACGACTTGCAAATTATAAAAATAATACATTATCCATTACAACCTATAAAAGTCCACGGCTGAACATAGGGCTCCCCTGAGATTGCCTCATTAGGGGGATAGTTGCTTTAGTTGTCACGTATTGGTTAGAGTTTTTTATTTGCTACTTGTTATTAGAATGACGCTGCTGCCCATCTCCTGGTTCAGTTTCCTCTGTCGCCTCTTACAACAGCCATGGGATGATATGGAGTAGTGGATATTCTTACACCGCCACTACACGGTCACACAATACTTGTACAAAATAATACTTATACAAATATATGTTTACCATGTTCTTTAAGATTGCTTAAAGGCTATACGCTCGCCTTATATTAATTTGATAGTACGCGAGAAACTCGAGTACGATCACCGCCGGCACCAATTAAATTGTCAGTTGCAATTTAAAATGATTTAAATTAATTTATTCTTTATTTATTTAATCTTTATTATATAAAAGACGATAATACGTATATAATAATAAACGATAATATGGGATATAAAGGACGGACTTAATGGCTGGAGAAACAGAAGCAGGTGTAAAAAAATCACTTTATAGATAAGTAATAAAGATATAAGATACAATAAAATGTGAATAAATAGAATATAGTTAGTAAAATAATCGTTATTAATACCTACTATATATTAAAGAATAAATATATAAACGGTTAAAAATCATTAAGTAAAACTTATATACTAAATACAAATAAATTTAGTATTGCATAAATGTTTTAAGAAAGTTTTAGTAACTTGGTATTGTTATCATTAGTACTACTGAAATGAAAAACTTACTCACAGTCCACCTGATGATAATTAGCTACTGCAATCCATGGGCACCAGAAGCCAACTTCAAACAAAGAAGTCTACAGATGCATTGTCATTTCTGAGGACTAAGATGTAATGCCCCATAGCCTGTAATTGTACTCTCTCTATCTCTCCCTTCAGACCGGAACGCAATGCAAGCACTGCTATTTGTTGGCAGACATAGGTAGGAGTTTGGTTCCTACTCACAAGGACTCTTAAATTTAAATGGAGTTGTGCCACCTAGGGCCTAGTTGTTCTTTTATAGAATAAAGGCGACAAACGAGCACACAGTTCACCTGATGGTAAGTGGATGCTGTGGCCATTGGACATTATTACTGACAATTTTTACGTGAAAGAGCCACGCTGCAGCTATATTATGGTTGTAGCAAGAATACGTCGGCTCGACCGGGGTAGGATCACGCCCTCACAGAATACCAGCGTAAAATAGCAGCATAATGCTGCTGTGTTTCGTATAGTGATTGCCTTTACTGGAAACGAGGCATTTCATCTTTGTACTTAGAGTGACAACGCAACTGCATTTTGATTCTTAATCGAGGACAAATGTAGATGTCTATAGGCCACAGCATCCATTTACCATCAGGTGGACTGTGTGCTCGTTTGTCACCCTTATTCTATAAAAAAAACATCTACATCTATCCTATCATCTAGAATCAAAATGCAGATGCATTGTCATCCCAGAGGACTAAGATGGAATACATCTTTTCCAGTTCGATAGCTGGATGCTGTGGCCCATAGACATCTAGAGAATCCAGCAAGAAACCCAGCGGGATTTTATTTTTAAACGTAAGATTTAACAATAATAGTTATTTATATGAATTTTTATTTGAATGAATATACAGTTATTTATATGAATTATTATAGAACCAGCATGGTTGCGATCACCTCATTCCCAGGGGTTATTTTATTCATGTACTCCTTATTATATAAATCCTTTTCAAACAGTTTTTACTTCACAAAATTTTTAACTAGTTGATTGAGAAACATTGAAAATTTTTTGGGTTTTTGTTGTTAAAGAGTATACATTGACCCATAAATGAATTACTAAATATAATATGGAGTTTAGCAACTGGCATTACAAGCTTGTGTTTGTTCCTAGTATACAAAGCGTGGCTCAATTACTTGAAAATCTCTCTTTTCACTGCTTCGTTAAACATTGTTCGGATTAAATTCTCGCATCTTTAGACTGGGCAAATTGGTGAATAATTATAGTGACCATCTAGGTATTGACGCTGACTCTCCTAATAAGATTCATTTGTTATGACTCCCATACAATTAGACATTGTTTTTATTTTACTACATACTTCTTAATTACCACATTTCTATAGCATTTATTTTACTCCCACGGTTCTTCTGCCACACCCATCTTTCATTCAGAATTCAGAATTCCTGTATTAATGTTGCTCTGTTTTCTGTGATTAATGACCATCCAGCAGGCAATTAGGCACAACACGGTAATAATAAAGTACACTTGCGCTTTTCGGACGGATTTGTCTACTTTATTATTCAAGCCACTGTAAAAATAACTAAAATTAATTTTTAAGATAGGTGGTTTAATTTTGGACCTTCAAAACGGTTGTTTATGTATGGGAAACGTCCAAGGTAGAATGAAGTGGTTCCTTGTTATTTTTCAAACAATTTACAAAATCTGGAAAATATTTCCTTGTTATACCCAATTCCATACTGAGTTTGAATTTAATATGTATTTTTGCTTAATCGTATTAGGTGTTAGATCAATTTAACTGTTTTAACCGACTTCGAAAAATGAGGAAGTACTCAAATTGACTGTTTTTTTTATGTGTTTTATCTCAGTACTTTTTCTAGGTGAACCGATTTTGATGATTTTTTTTATTTAAAAACTGGTGCTTCTCATATGGTCCATATAAATTTGATCAAGATCTGGCCAGAAGTTGAGTTATCCTTAAAAATGCGTATTTAATTGATTTCGACTTTTTTTATTTTTTTTAATTGATTTTTTTAATTTTACTACTTGTTTTTTTAAGTAACGATGTCATTAGTCATTAGTTATTGGTCATTTATTCCAAAAACATTATACATTGTGTGGGAAAACTTAAATAAAACATAAAATATTAAATAAAATTAATTAACATAATTTTTTATTTACTTAAAAATGTCTAGAAATTAATTAATAATTAAATAATGCATGCAATATTAGTTTTTACTAAACTCAATGTAATCATTAGTTGTGGATAACGTACTATTGTCCTTATAACCCTTAACTTTGTATAACTGTCCTGCACCGTATCTACTAAATTTAAAAAATTCTGAAAATATCACGAATATAAAATAATATTAATATTAGTTTTCAGTTGCCAGTGTTTTAATTTTTTTGTAAATACCCTTAAAATGTTAAAACAACATGACCTCAATGGCAGTAGGTAAGCATAATCATCGTCAAAAATAAGCCGCAATTATTAAATTTTAAAATTTCTTCTTCTTCAGGCACTAAGCAATCGCTGTAAATTTTACAGTACGCCAGCAACCCGGGTTCAATCCCCACCGGCACCAATGAAATTGTAAATTGCAATTTAAAGTGCTGATTTGCCATGGCGATGAACGGTGACCTCAATTGGTCAACACTAAATTATAAAAATAAATTATACGCCCAACGTAAGAGGATACTTAAAGCAGAAGATTAATCAGATATATGATTATGATTAGTCAGTCTATGTAAGGTACATTTTCTATAGTGAGAGTACTATACCCTTAAACATCGGAAGCTGTTGAGCGATTACGATCAAGTGTACACTTGATCCAACTGTACGGATCAGTAAGCTTAAATGGAAAGCGATCAAATTTTTGAAAAAGAATAAATAGATTTTTAGAGAAATTTAACATTATAACTGCCTGTCAACATGGTTTTAGGAGAGGACGAAGTACAAGTACCGCTTTAACTAAGTTTTGGGGCTTTAAGTTTTTTGAAGGCATTTGATACTCTGAATCACGAGATACGAGTATTTCTAGGGGCAATGGAGGAATGCGGAATTTAGGGCCCTGTAAATGAATAGTACTGTAATTATCTATCAAATCAGACCATTCACACTATGGTAAGTGGGAAGATTGTCACTGCAGCACGCGTGACTCTCGGTGTATCCACCGGTTCTCTGTATGGTGCCGTGGGGTAAAAAAAACAAAATGTGTGCATATAAATTCTCAATACAAATAGGTACATAGGGCGTGACTGTGAGTGCTTGTTTTAGTGAAAATTATCATGTCAATATAATAAAATAGAATTTGTAAACAGTTACAAATAACTGTTAACAAATTATGTGGTAATGTATCCGATTTTGTTGAAATATATGAATTAAAAAATATATACATAGCTCGTTAAAATATACGTAGTGGTGTAGGTTTACCATATAGTGGCGGTGTAAGGATATCCACTACCACATATCATCCCATAGATGTCGTAGAGGCTACAGAGGGAAACTGAACCAGGAGATGAGCAACAGCGTCTTTCTAATGACAACTAATAATTAAAATCTGTGGTTGCCAATCCGATTGCTAAGAGAGGCAAATATCCCCCCTATGATGGATGACTTTTCATAATAGCGTGTAGAGACCCATTCACTTTATTTCCTGCGTCCACTCGTCGTTCTATATCCTTATCATATCTACCATCCCTGCTAAATAAACATCCCAAATATACAAACTCATCCACTTGCTCATTCATCTCCCCTTCTATTCTTATTTCACATAACGTTTTACTTACTTCTCTTTCAAAAACCATCACTTTCGTCTTACTTGCGTTCACTTTCATACCCCTTTCTTTTAATGAGGCAATCTATGGGGGAGGCCTATGTTCAGCAGTGGACTTTGATAGGCTGTAATAGTAACGGTAACATAGCTCGTTGAAGAAAGACTTAAGAAATGCAAGTGGCAGCCTCTTAATTAGAAGTACAGTGTAAGGCGATCCTCACGAAATAAAATGACGACGTGATGGAATAAATGGCAGGAAAGTGGCTCAGGTTCATGTTTTGTTGTGGCAGTTTATTAGAGAGGAGGTGGTATAACAGTTTTAGCCATATATTTTCCTTAGTAGGTGTACGTATCAGGTATAATATAAACATAAGAAAAACGTGTATTGTTTATGAACAACTCTAACTAGTTAAACTTCGTCTGCTGAAACTACGTGACTGTATGTAAAAGTTTTAATAAGGGAAGTTTTTTCAGCCAAGGGCACTCGTATGCGGTTAGTGTTGGTAGAAAGTTGGTTCACCTTTTAGGTAGGTTGAAAATGTAGGGATAACTTAACGAAAAAGTAAATTCTCCTCAGCCGATATACGTAATATATCCCGAATCGGCTCGTTTGCTGTAAAAGTACTATTTGAGGTTCATATTTTTAGTGTTCATCAAATTCAGCATAACGAAACACCGCTATATCTGTCTGTTTGTCTTTTAAGCTTTTATCTAAGACGGTTTCACGTAGATGTTAAAAGAAAAAATAAAAATTAGCATTTTGAATGAAAGTAACTATAGTACTCTAGTACGGGAGGGGAGTTAAAGTAGTTAACTTTTTGCCTTTTGCTTTTAATGATTAATTTTTATCTAATTGATGCTCAAAGAACTTCGCATGTCTAGAACTTAGCGAATTTTTAAATTTAGAATTATTGAAATATGAGTTGCGCAAAAGTTTTATCCCATGGGTGTTTATTATGGAAAATGCATTTGGTTTTTGGGGATAAGTTGTGTAATGATGGTCCACTGTCGTGATCTATAAAACCTAGTGTGCAGTAAAAAATATTCCAATATATGTATAAAATATATAGTAAAAAATAAAAAATTTCAAGATAGCGATTGTCAAAAGTGGTCCTTCAGTCTACACGTATTTATCATGTGTGCATGTGTTAAATGTTTGACGAAAGGAATAATGAAAAGTCAAGTAAAATAAAATAAAACGTCCTCCAGAATCCGAATTTCGGCCACGGCGACAAGTCTCAACGGAAACTAAACATATGCGGAGGACAGGATTATATTGCGAGTGTATACGCAAGCACAGGTGCAATCTATAGAGATTCAGGGATTGAATACAATATGTTGTATCGGACTATGAGAGTGAGTGGCAACAATTTTACGTGCTTTCCGTGGCACGGGGGTCAAACACCGCCAACTTCTTGGCTCCGGGCTGCTACTGAGAATTTCTTGACAGAAAATCCATATCAGAATCATAGCTGATTCGAACCCGGGACTTCATGATCAGCATTCACGGTTACGATCACTAGACTAACGGGGCACTCACACACACTTATTAATTACATGTGCATGTGCTAATTGTTTGACAAAAGGAATAATTGATATCCAAGTATACTTACCTATTAGCAAAACGTTTCTACTGAATAATCAGTGATTACTTATAAGTTAAGATAAATACTTTACCAGTCATATGAAATCGCCTTTACGTCATCGTACGAGATCTCGATCATCCATCGAGAGATAAGATTGGCTCCTTAATTCATACGTTTTTATCTTTTTTCAATTTGAAAATAACAATAACTCTCTCAGCAAATATCTCAGAATTGAACAAACGATAAGATAGAGAGCTGTCCAGTATCGAAAACAGAACGTAGTCCTTCCTAACTGGGAGCACCCGTGGGAGCGTGTAGGCACCTCATAAATTGACTGTAGTAACGCCTTCTGCGTGCACGTGCATACATTGATTAACTCTTATCAAATCTTAGAAATTATGAGACGATTTTTTATAGTCTTTAATTTGGATTCTCCCAACTGAGGCTATAGAGAATCGATTACCTTTTTTGTTACGTGTGAGGCATTTGAGCGACATTGGTAAAGGCTTGATAGGGCTTATGAACTCTTATATTTGGTGATATACGAGTACCATCACTTAAAATACCCATACGAAAAGGAGCGACGTCAAGGGTGAAAGAAAAAACGTGGTAGAGCCATGCTGCAGCTCTATTAGTAGTATAGTTGTAGCAAGAATGGGTCGGCTCGGCCGGGGAAGGATCACGCTCTACAGAATGCCAGCGTGAAATGGCAACTTAAGTTGCCATGAATAAGGGTAACAAACGAGTATACAGTCCATCTGATAGGATGCTGTAGCCCAAAGACAATACCTCTATCCTCGAAGAATCAAAATGCAGATGTGTTGGCACCCTGAGGACTAAGATGGAATGCCTCCTTTCAAGTAAAAAGGGCCTCCGGTTCTCTACACTCACCATACAAAACACAGCAGCGTTGGCATTCTGAAGCTAAAATGGAATGATTTGTTACCAGTAAAAAGAGGTCTCCAGTTCTTTATTCTCACCATACAAAACACAGCAGCAGTTTACTGTTTCACGCTGATATTTGAAGAGAGCGAGGTTTTACCCAGTCAAGCCAACCCATTCATCCAGCCGCCATAATATGGCTGCAGCATGGCTCTACCACGTTAAACCTACTAACCTACTATAGAGCAGTAATCATTATATCTTTTTGCTCCACATTAAGCCCAAGTCCGATCATGCAAGGAGTATTGCTGCCAATACCATACTGCTGTGTGCTAAGTGAAAAGGTGTGCTAAGAGGCTTATTGGTCCTCCGAATCCGGTTAAAATAAATCTCAACAGCCTCTAACACAGTTTTTCGGTTTTCTATTGGATGCATTTCGGAGAATGTGCGCAGGAATTACATAACATAATTCTTCCCTCTCCCTTCCACTATGGGGTAACCAAACTCTCGGCCAATCTCCACCCTATCGCTGTCGACTTACCGCACATTCGAACCAAACGGTTTGCTACATCGTTCGTCTTGCGTACAGCAAATTAGTGGAATAAGTTGCCAGCATCTGTCCATCCGATTACAATGTGGGTGTCTTTAAGGCAAGAGGCCTGAATAGGGTTTTGTTAATTCAGTGCGCTTTTGTAGATGGCTACACTGCAGTCCATAGACACCTGCGGACAACTTCAAATAAAGAAGGCTAAGGATGTATAATCACCTGCAAATAAGATGGAATGCCTCACAGCCTCTAATCATACTGGCCCTTCATACCCCACAACCCGAACACAGCAGTGCGGGCACTATTTGGAGGCAAAACAGGTAAGAGTGTGGTACCCACTTTATCGAACTCCTAGGCAGAAAGAGAATCCTAGTAAATTAGTAAGTAAGTAGTTAGTGTATTAAGAGTCAATATACAACTTAGGGACCTTCAAGAAAAGAGCTTAATCCTTTTTAAAAGGCCGACAACGCACCTGCAATTCCCCTGGTGTTGCAGTTGTTCATGGGCGGCGGTCGACACTTACTATCAGGTGAGCCGTATGCTCGTTTGCCCCCTCTCCTATAAAAAAAAGTCCAGACTGAGACGTACCTGCTACCTTCTTAATGTCTGCTTTTTGCAAGTATTGCGAGTTTGCAGTAGTGTATTATTAGGTTAACTGCTTGTTAGTTTGTTATAAAAGTCCCTCTCATCCTCCCACTTACAGACTACACTTACTTAAAGCAGTTACTATTTATACACGAAACCTTACTAACAAAAGCAGTTATTCAATAGACTTATTTTAAAATAAAGTCTTTAAAGACACCATATCTGTACGTACACCTAGTGCCTCAAGAAATCGATGTTTCATACACGCGGCGGATGTGATATCTCACTTCATAAATCTCAGACGCGTTGTTTGGCAATGAATAAATTGTATATTGCCGCGAATGAAACAAGCATGGCTGCAATGAAGGATGGTGTTTGTGAATACGCCACCGAAGCCTTAAAGACTCAATTTGTTTAATTTATTACCGCTTTGTTAGCTGTGGGAATGCCTTACTCTCTTCTTTGTGAATTTCTCGAAAAATTCTTATCATATTTGATATACAAATTGAGTCAAGAAAACGGGATCTGGAGAAAGACTATAGTAAATATTTCATTTTATCATTCATTACAGCCCTTCATAAGTCCACCGCTGAACTTAGGCCTCCTCCGAAGAATGCCACAAAGCACGGTTTGAGCCACCGGCATCCATCCCGCATCTCTTATAAGGTCGTCACTCCACCTAAGGGCGCCGCCCTACACTTTGCTTACCGATACGACGCTGCCTCTCGAGAACCTCCTTCCCCAACAGTTGTCGGTTCTTCGAGCTATATAACCTTTCCACTGACACTTTAACGTTGGACTATGTCAGTTACTCTGGTTCTATTGCGAATATCCTCGTTCTTAAGTCTATTACGCAGGAAAACTCCGTAAGTATTAAAGATGTTTTAGTTACAGAAAAGTTTATTTTATGGATTAAAACAACTACATCGATAGAATGTTCTGCTTTTACCGGGATTGAACCGATCTAATCGCATTAAAGCTAGATTCTGTATTTAATGTTGCCAATCGCCGTGTTTTATTAAACTGAAAAGACAAACGTACTTATAGTCCAACCAACCTGCAGCCAACTTCAAACAAAGAAGGCTATGGATGCGTTGTCATCTCTGAGGAATAAGATGGAGTGCCTCAAAGCCTGTATTTACACTGACTCCCTGTACCCTTCAGAACGGAATACAGCAGTGCAAACAGAAATAGGTAAGAAGTTGTACCTACCCAGACTGACTCTTAGACAGAACTGGAGTCCTATCACCTAATGGACTATTTTTTTCTGTCAAAAAAAACGCTACGACCACACTAGGATTTTCTCCTGTATCGTAGAGGCAGTTTACATACATAAAATGCACAAGGACAAACATCCAAACAAGGAAAAATTATTTGAAGGCCATACAAATACTCGTTCTGTGTGGGATTCGAATGCGCGGCCCTCTGCGCCGCAACCTAAGCACCTGCGCCACGGAGCCGTCTATATGATATGTAGGATTATTTACTCAGAATTCATAAGTCTGGAGCGACCGACCTTAATTCACGTGTTTATCATGGTTTCATACATTATATGGTGACAATCCTGCAAATATACGTTTTTCTCCACTTTTCGATGCTTTTAATGACTGTCCAAAATTCCTTGCATAGACTACATTAACTTGATTAATCAAAATAAATAGAATATGCCTCAAGATGTTCAAACTTCGTACATTAAATTACACATTACAAAATTAAAAAAAAAAACACAAAGCCTCTCAACCCTAATAAAAACAAATAAAACAGATCCGAGGTGGTTTAACGTCAACACTTCATTTTGATGCATCGTCACGATTAATTTACTTTAAAAGTAATCCTTTCAGAGCTTTTTAAGCACATTAATGTTATCAAGGGTTATGGAGGGTTTCGGTTAAACAAAAAGGTATGAGAAATTAATCAGCTGATACATAATTTTAAGATAACTGTTAAAAAATTACATCAATATCGAAAAGGTTCTTGAATTGTCAAATAAAAGAGTCTCATTACCAGACTAATTAGTCCACTATTTTTTCTTTATATAGAATAAGGTGACAAGCGAGCACATAGCATAGAGTAATTACTCATATGCACATTTACCTAACGATAAGTGGATGCTACGGCCCATAGACATCTACATCTATCCTCAGTTGAAATGGAATGCCTCGATTCCAGTAAAAAGGATATCTGGTTTGACACTCACCATACGAAATATAGCAGCATAAAGCTGCTATTTGACGTCGGCAATCTGTGAGAGCGTGGTCGTTCCCCGATCAAACCGATCCATTCGTGTCACTATACTCGTAACATAGCTGCACTACCACGTACATAAGTAATATTGAAATGGTTCTTGAATTGTCCGTAAAAACTAGTTTTATTTAAATGTGTAGTGTTCTCGTAAACATAAGAATTCATTATAGAATAGAATAATTTTATTACATAGATTATGTAGATTACTAGTAATTTTTAAAGATTCATTTTTTACTTTTACCACTGGTTCAAAAAACCTCTGTGACATTGGTACGTTGATCATCTCAGACCCCTGTTACGTACTTGTAATATTTTTTTATAGGAATAGGGTGACAAATGAGCACACAGTCCACCTGATGGTAGAATAGAATAGAATAATTTTTATTCAATATTGATTACAAGTAATTGTTATTGACAGTCATTTTTTTACTTTACCACTGGTTCTAAAAAATCCTCTGTCCTGGGAAGAACCAACAAGAAACCCAACGGGACTTTTTTTTAAAATAAATTCTACAAACAGATATTTAAATTTTATTCAATTAAAAGTTAACACTTTATCGCTAATATTATCTAGTGACTAGATTCCTTAGTCGAAACAGCTAGAAGGCGTGCCCGATCTTGGTCACTATGGAAATTGTGAAACAAATCTCTCTGCACGTTTCATCATTACAGCCCTTCACAAGTCCACTGCTGAACATAGGCCTCCCCCACGGAATGCCACAAAGCACGGTCCCGAGCCACCTGCATCCATTGACTTCCTGCATGTCTTACCAGGTCGTCACTTCATCTAGTGGGGGGACGCCGTACTCTTCGCCTGCCGGTACGAGGCTGCCACTCGAGAACCTTTCTTCCCCATCGGTTGTCGGTTCTTCGAGCTATATGGCCGGCCCATTGCCACTTCAGCTTACTAATCCTTTGGGCTATGGCGGTTACTCTGGTTCTACTGCGGATATCCTCATTTCTAAGTTTATCACGCAGAGAAACCCCGAGCATAGCCCTCTCCATAGCTCGCTGAGCGACCTTGAGCTTCCTCATACGGCCAGCAGTGAAGGACCACGTCTCAGTTCCGTATGTCATCACTGGCAACACGCACTGGTTGTACAATTTAGTTTTGAGGTTTTGAGGTATGCCTCATGAGAAGATGGGTCGTAATCTCCCGAACGCTGCCCAGCCGAGTTGAATCCGTCGATTAACCTCTCGGTCGAAGTTGGACTTACCTAGTCGGACTATTTGTCCCAGGTAAACATATTCGTCAACAACTTCGAGCTTAGTGCTCCCAACAACTACCGGCATAGGTGTGACATGGACATTAAACATGATTTTTGTTTTGTCCATGTTCATCTTGAGACCTATCCGTTGGGAGACACTATTGTGGTCATTGAGCATAGTGCTTAGGTCCTCCAGCGATTCTGTCATAAGGACTATATCGTCGGCAAATCGAAGGTGAGTGATGTACTCGCCATTGATGTTAATACCGTATCCTTTCCAGTCCAGTAGCTTGAAAACATCTTCCAATGCAGCGGTGAAGAGTTTCGGGATATTACGTCACCCTGTCTTACACCTCTGCAGTTGGATAGGTTTCGTACTGGTTCTGTACTCGGATAGCCATCGTAGCCCTACTGTACAAACACTTCAGCACCTCGATATACCGACAGTCAACTTGGCACCGCTGAAGGGACTGCAGCACCGCCCAAATTTCGACGGAATCAAAGGCTTTCTCATAGTCCACATACGCAAGGCAAAGTGGCAGATTGTACTCGTCGGTCTTCTGTACAATTTGCCGAAGGGTGTGTATGTGGTCTATGGTGCTAAAGCCTTTTCGGAAACCGGCTTGTTCGGGAGGCTGGAAGTCGTCGGGTCTGCATGCGAGACGATTCGTAATGACTCTCGAAAACAGCACGTAGACGTGGCTCAGAAGGGAAATCCGTCTGTAGTTCTTCAAGAGAGCGTTGTCGCCTTTCTTGAAGAACAAGACCATCGCACTTCTGCTCCACGCCTCCGATGTAATTCCACCATGGAGGACGGAATTGTACCGGTTTTCCACCCGCTTTCAGAAGCTCCGCTGTAACTCCATCCTCGCCTGGGGCCTTGCCGTTTTTAAGGTGCTGGAGAGCCATTCTAATCTCGCTCAGACTGACGTCCGGGATATCATCGGAATAGTGTCGGATAAGACTTGCTCTTGATTGTTACTCACACTTGCGTGTGGCTCCAACGATGACGTACAGCTGCCCAGAACCTCTCAATCTCAATCAAAATTTCAGGTGTCCCGAAATGATGTTGCCACAATCGGTCTTCAGCTTCGACCGTTGGCTCTTTCTGGCAGACAGATCTCTGGCAAAGACTTTGGAGCCTGGTTCCGCTCGATCGCTTCTTCAATACAAGCTGTATTGAAGTTGCAAGTCCCGCCGCATGCATTTGGAGATCTGTCTGTTCAGTTGCCTGTATGCTGTCAAATCTGCTGAAGACTGCAGCTTCATCTCCCGTCTAACAACCATGAGATTAAGAGTGTGATCGGAGAGTTTTGTGTTCTTCTGCGACGGTCTTACAGAACTTAGCTCCAACCGCATGGACAGTTTCCACAAGCTTGTCATTCATATCGTCCACTTCATTGCAAACTTTTAGGCACTGAAAACGATTTTGTAACTCGAGCTGAAAGTTTTCGGGACTTTGGATTAGAGCACGAGGGGGACGGAGCGTTGATTTCATTAGACGTGACCTCTCCAACTTAACATTTAGGTTCAGTGTGCCTCTCACCATTCGGTGATCGCTGCCAGTTTTCACCCTCGCGATCACTGAGACATCACTGAACAGTTGTCGTCTGGTCGTCATAATGAAGTCAATATCATTTTCTCTGCACGTTTAGTACTAACTGAATATCCCACTGTTTTTGTTGGTTAACTTCCAGTGGAACATTTTCGCCGGGACAGAGCACTCGCCATGTCTGCCCTGCCTCCGTAGCAAAGCACAGGTCTACTTTATTATTTAAAATTATGTTACATAAGTCACTGACACTATGCACGGAAGCAAGGAAAGCAGGCAATGCAAATTTAGTAAGATTTCTCACACCAATACCACCAAATTTTATAGGTAAAGTATCTTGAGTCCAGGCTGTTGTATTTAAAGTTAAATTTAGAATTTTTCTATAGCAATTTTAAGACTATTATCAATATATTTTAAAATATCTAAACATTTCCAGACTGGACCCGAGCGGAGTAAGTATGTAAATCTAGGTACAAGTAGACTATATTTTAAAATAGTAAGAGCAATGTGGGGTTTAATTTATACAATTTATCAACATGGTTTAAAAACTGATCAAATTTTGTTTTTAAAACAGGTTTTTTTACTATCGAAAAACAACGGGGCACCGAGCAGGTATAGCGATTCCGTACTGACAGTTTTTATTCCTGGAGAAATATGATTGTTTTGAAGTAAAGTGTCTCTGGTAGAACTAGATAAATTATTGCCAAAAATATTTCACATTTATTGCTATTTGGTTCAAGACCAATATTTTTAAAATTTCGAAAAATATGAGTAAGATCACTGAGGACGTCATCTGCTCTACCTCCCAGTGTACCGTCGTTCAGGTACCAGACATTCAGCTTGGATTTTAAATTTGAAATAATGGGTTGAATTTCCAAACTAAAAATGCTGGACCTAGTGGGTCACCCTGCTGAACGCCGACTGCAGAATCGATAATATGGTTTTCGTAAAACAAGTTAGTATTTTGACTGTAACATTGCCAAACGTAATGATAAATTTCGGGGGTATTGTTAGCCACTTCTTTTTCAATTCTACAATATAAATGATCACAAACTATTTACAAAATTTATTTTAGAAACAGCTTGGAAGCGACCACCTCATTCCCAGGGTTTATTATCAACCATGTATTCATTTATATTATAATAACCCTTTTTATACAGTTTTTGTTTAATTAAATATTTAAACTTGGTAATAGAGATACCTTATATATTTTCTGGGACTTTGTTGTAATAGCGTATACATTGCTCCAAGAATGAATTACTGACTCTGTGGAGTCGAGAGACTGGTATTTTGCTTGTGTTTGTTCCTAGTGTTTACAGACTGTATATCACTTCTTTTACTAAAACTATCTTTGTTTTTGTGAACATACATTAAATTTTCGTAAATATACTGAGAGGCCAAAGTAATATATTTATTTCTTTAAATTTTTCTCTAAGAGACTCTCTCGGTTTAAGGTTGTAAATAGCTCTTATGGCCCTCTTCTGCAAAACAAAAATAGTTTGTAAATCAGCCGCATTTCCCCATAGCAAAATCCCATAAGACATTATGCTATGGAAATAACTGAAATAAACCAATCTAGCTGTCTCGACACTAGTGAGAACTCTTATCTTTTTTACAGCATAAACTGCAGAGCTTAGTCTGCTTGCTAGTTTGATTATGGGGGCCCCACTGATGCTTTGCGTCGAGAGTGATGCTAAGAAAAACAGAGGATTCAACAAGGCTCAGTTCTTCCCCATTTAAAAACACATTGGTATTCAGACTTTTAACATTTGTTGTTGTAAATTTAATACATTTAGTTTTATTGCCGTTTAAATGCAGATTATTAACGTTAAACCAATGCACCAATTTGATATAGCATTACTCACTTCGTCACATTTAAATGATAGACGTTTAAGTTTAAAAATCAAAGAAGTCTCATCAGCAAATAATACTATATCATCATTATCCCCTACAAGGGAAGGCAAGTCATTAATATACACTAAAAATAGGAATAGGCCAAGAATCGAGCCCTGAGGGACACCCATTAGTACAGGTGACCTGGAAGAACTTTTACCATTGATAATAAATTTCTGCATTCTATTACTTAAATATGAAATAATAAGTTTAAGCGCTGTGTTTTTGACACCATATTACTGTAGCTTCCTGATTAATGTCTCATGGTGAATACAGTCGAAGGCCTTGGAAAGGTCACAAAACATACCCAAAGCATCCTCTAAATTCTCCCATGCACAAAAAATATGTTTTATAAGTTCGAATCCGGCTTCGGTAGTCGAGCGACCCCTTGTAAAACCAAATTGATTTTTATGAAGCAATTTATTTATATTAAAAAAACTTAACACCTGAAATAATTTTGTCAAAAATTTTACTTAATGTTGGTAGTACAGAAATTGGTCTAAAATTGGCGGGGTCTAATGTACTACCAGATTTAAATAAAGGTATGACTTTACTGTGTTTCATTAGATCAGGAAACACACCAGATTCGACGCTTGTATTAAAAATTGTGGCTAGATAAGGTGCTATAGTATCTATTATTGATGCAATAACTTTAACGGAAATTCCCCATAAGTCTGCCGTTTTCTTAACTTCAACAGTTTTAAAATATTTAACGATATCTTTTGGCAATACTCTATGGAATTTCAAAGTATTTGATCAAGGCTTTACGTTTTGTTTAAGCAATTATTCGGTGACAGTAGGAGAAGAATTTAATGATTTTGTTGTTAAAAAAGGAACATCAGTAAAATTTTTCTCAAAAGCCATAGCAACTTCTTGTTCAGATTGAGTTAAATTATTGTTAATATTCAATTGAAAATCCGAGTTCCGTGGTATGACCTTGCCCGTTTCACTATTAATTATACTCCATGTCATTTTAATTTCATCGGATGCAGTTTTAATTTTGTTGCTTAAATGTAAAGATTTAGCTGTGCAGCATACTTTTTTTTAAATTTTAGAATATGTTTTTACATACTCTCTAAATATAACACTATGATTATATGATCTTTCATTATAAAGCTCGTATAACTTTCGTCTACTTTTATAAATTCTTACTGTCGCCCATTCATTAAACGATCTGCGACTGTTTATAGAGAAAGTTTTAGAAGTAAATATTCTATTAAATTCACAAGTTATTATTTTAAATAACGCACCATACAAATATTCAGCACTATTTTTAAATGAAAGTAATGGAAGTCTTTTGCATGCCGTAAGCGCTAAACGCGCCGGTATGTGTAAAAATTAAGATTCCAACGTTTTGTCGCATGATATCGTATCTAGCAATCATATTGTACATATAAGTGATATAAAGAGCACATTTTCAGAAAGATAAATGATTGTTGAACTTATTAATACTTTTTTAAATTGATTAATTGCTATTTTTACATAAAAAAGGGGTTTTAGTGGCTTATGGTGTGGATTTATCAAGTCCGAATTACTACGTAAACACGATAACTTTTGAAAATATCTATTGTTCAACTCAATCTATTTTTAAAACTCTTCATCTATCATTTGGGAAGCCATTGAATGTAAATGGCAGTTTAATTTTGTTTTGTTTAGTTATAATTAATTTTTTTCGGCTGCGAAATGTCAAAATTTTCAGTGTTTTAGCAGCCTTGTATGAATTTATTTTTTACTAAATAGAGACTGCGTTATTCACTCAGTTAGTTCGGCGTCAATCGCCGTCGTGAGTGGACACTGTATCGGTTGTTTGCAGCGGCTCAAAAAGATCGCTGTACAAATACACAATATTCGAAAAACCAAATTTCTTACATACTTGATTATAATAATAGTAGTACGTACTAAAAGTAAGTAGGAGTAATATTTATACTTAAATACGTCTTGGACTTTATGGAGTGACCTGAATGATGATATGATGATCATATGAGCATTATGAATCGTGCACTTTTGGATTTTCCAAACTTATATTATGCTTTTTAATTTAAGTTTAATATTTAAAAAATTAACATTAAATTCTAAAGCATAAAATGTACCTACGACAAAGGATAAAAATGCGAAAACGCTCCACAACGTCCTCAGTAACTGTCCTGAGCAGCGACCGTGCATTTGCATTGTAATAACCGTATCCCTGGATTAAACGTTATTCCTTCTTTTATACGGGGTTTATCTTTGCGATGCAATGAGGTTTGCTGCAATATAAACACAACGATAACTTTTTACTAGGAAAAATCTTGAACTCTAAATATACAGTATGTAACAAATAACCTGGCGATCCTTCTATGAACGTATATACGTATAGGCATGATATTTATCACAGTAATTTTTAATGGTTATTAAAGGATTTTAGTGTTCACAATTAGGTTACTTAAATAAATTCAATATTGTGAAAAAAAAAACATGCGTGAGTGTCGTGGAACACTCGGTTGGAACGAAGTTCCTTTCGTAGTATATTTTTGTTGATAAACGTTTATGTTATTGACTAACAAACACAAATAAATGAATTACTAGCGTCTATTAAAATGAAGCGTCTTTTAAAATAAAATAATATTTCTTTATTGGGAAGATTAGAAAAAGTGCAAGGCCGTCTACACTACGTCAGAAGGGGTCGTGACCGTATCAGCTAACGTTGCCTTGCTCGAATTGTTCTAAAGAGTCGGCGGTGCAGCAGTAATCAAAATAGAAAAGGTTAAAATATCTATATACATATACACACACATACATATACATATATACATAATACATAGAAATATTATGTATTGTCAGAACAAATATGAAATATACATATGTATATGAAAATAAGGACTGTGTTAATTCAAACCTGCTACGATTTTTTCACATGCTTACGGACATGATTTTGAAAATTTTGCATATAAATTGATGAATGGGCATCGTAGATGCCTCACTTGAGAGGCAATGCCACCATTCATGAAGGAGTATCCTCTGCCATCATGAACTCAGATTGTCTTGAATTTAATACCCCCTTAGCGCAGTTGTTTGATGACAATGGGAATCTTGGATTAAATGTCCCAACCTCTATTACCTTATCTATATTACCATGTAACTTAAATCCGTTTAATTTTTTCATATCAAATGGGAGTTATTTTATTGATGAATCTACGAAAATAATGTAAATATATATATATATATATATAAAATGGATATCATAATGGTTATAAGAAAAATTTTATCATTTAAATATTTTATGACATTAATGACTGACATGTTTTTTAATCTATACATATAATAAATCTATAGAAATGTCGTGTCTGCAATTCTAATATTTTCTGGAAAACAATTCCAGGGGACTAAATAAAGGGCACTGAATCCAAATTAGTGGTTTTTAGTATTTTTGTCTGTCTGACTGTCTGTCTGTCTGTCTGTGTATTACAGATTTCCATGAAATTTTGTATGTAAGTAGTTAGGAACCCGGGGCAACTTATAGGTTACTTTTTATCCGATTACGGAACTTCAAAAAAGGAGGGTTAAATATTTTCCTTCCTTTAGATATTAATTTCTATTTTATATTATTGATAATTGATGTGCTTTTTTTTAAATAAATAACATATTTAATATCTAATATAATTTTATTATATAAATTTAAATCCAAAAATTAGCTTTAACCGTTGCGTAATAATTTGAACTATACGCCAAAAATAGTTTCACTTTATCAAAACAGTGTCATCTAGCGTGGAATTCAAAAAGTAGTACCTCCAGTTACTAATAAATAAAATTAAAATAAATAACTTACATTTATATGTTTCGATAATTTAATTCATAATTATTTGAAAATTATAACGTCCATTTTTCAGTTCTTTCGTTATTGCATTTTATTAGGAATTAATAAAGTTTATAGTAACTAATTACTACTTATATAGATATTAATGACGTCTATCGAAAATTATAAAATGTGACATGTTTCTAAGTTTAATTTCTAATCTATAAAAAAGTTTTGTATATCTATACTATAAAAACTGTAATTATTGCAAAGCTCTCACTATCCACATAAGTAAGTAATTGAAAATTAAGTGGACTGTAAGTTTTCATCTCTAATTGATTAAATAGTTTGAATGACTAATTACTAGGTAGATGGGGTCCACAATAGTACAAAAGCTTCCATTCAGTTTTTACGAGTTATGAGTTTTATTTAAACAAATACGAGAGCCGAGTGTAGCTCGCCGTATGATTTCAAAGCACAGGAACAAAAGTGTACGATTCCCGCGAGGACTAATGAAACTGGTAATGAAATTTTATTTGCTTATTTTCCACGTGCTCAACGTGCGTAAAGAATGACTTGTCGGCGAAAACTTGATGTCTAAGTAGTTTTAAAGAAAATCGTGGACATGTGAAACCACTATTTACCACTATTTGGGTAATTAGCAGCCCTGTGCAAAGTCGTAAGACGTATGTAAGCTGCTTCTTTACTTTTTTACTTTCAATGAGACTTATAAATCAGTTTGTCATATGATAACATAGCTTTCATATTTTCAGACACACCTACCTATTGAGATTTTTGTGACAGTCCTGGTTTCATAACTGACATGAGTACCTAAATGAACAGGCTCTTGCGAAAAATTACTATAAATATCAAAGAAAGCAAATTTTAAACGCATGTTTATTTTACGAGTATTTTTTTATTATGAGCAGAACTGCATTGATAGAATCTTGAAAGTTATCCGGTAACCGAACCGATCCAAACATAAATTTCATAGTACGTAAGCAACCCAAATTCCATCCGTACCGACACCACTCATATTTTACTTTTTTATTTTATTTTACAATTTGAAGTTTCGATTTACCACGTTCTCGGTGTTGAAGGAAAATATCGCGAGGAAACCTGCATACTTGAGAAGTTAAAAAAATATTTCGGAAATTATTTTTAGTTATACTTATGTAAAGTCGGTCAACCCGCGTTGGAGTCAACTCAATAAATACTTTTTTGTTTCAAATTTCGCTGCGGCCTGTGCCCAATAGTGGGATGTATGTAGGCTGCTACTTTTTTTACTTTTAAAGGCCTATCCACTGCTGATCATAGGCTTCTCCCATTGTTTGTCAAATAGGCCGGATATTTGCAGTAGTAGCAATGCTTGGCAAGTGGGTTGGCAGCCGGAGCTTTTTATTACTCTGCACTATTATCAGGAAGATGCTGCCACTCATCTCCTGTTTCAGATTCCCTTCTGTCACCTCTTACGACACCCACGAGACGAAATGGGGTAATGATTTCTTTTTCGCCGCCTCTACATTGCTAATACTATTTTTACTCCCGTTCATCACTTCGATTCTCACCATAGATTACGAAATAAGTTGGATATTAACCGTTGTTGCCACGCTTGGCAGGCGGGTTGCCAACTGCATCTTTTTATTATTTTGAGCTGTAATCAGAAAGACGCTGCTTCCTATCTTATCTATATTTCTACTCTCGTTCATGAATATAGTTCCTCTCACACGTTCATCGTGAATAGACCTACATTTATGAAATTTTAACTTTAATTGGAGTAGTGTTAATGATATTCGTAAATTGAAGTCAACGCGGGCGAAGCCGCGGGTAAAAAGCTAGTTAATATAATAATCAACATCAAAGTAAGAGTGACAATGCTTCTGCTTTTCTTAATACCTGCGTTGGCCTACTATTTGTATGAAGTCGGTGCAAGTGTCCATCGGAGCCCTTTACTATCAGACCATAGCCTGATAACAGAGAAATAGATGAGATCATTGCTCATTTGTTTATTATTATATAAAATGAATTTTAATTCATGATATAAACAATATCACTATAATAACGTGGTAGTGCCACCTGCCAAGTTGCCGACTTGCTTACCAAGCGTAATAACTATGGTAAATTTCCCCACTATGAGTCAATCTATGGAGGAGCCCTATAGCAGAGCACTTTTGCTGGGTAAATTTTATCGTTAAAATACTTATATAGTAGTTGAAATAAGCGACAATAACTGGTGATCGTAAATGTCCAGTACTTGCATTGTGTAGTGAAGGTAAGCTCGTAAATCTAACTATACTGGTGAACCTATTCAGACCTAAATGACAGCCGATAATAGCATCTTATTGTCGCTAGCAATGGAATGACGTGTGTCCATTGCAGCGTCACTCAGTAGTTTAACCCTCCCAATAGTCTCATTCAATTCTAATGTGATGTTCACTGCTAGTGTGAATGCAATTGTTTTGCATTTAAATGGATATATTCAAAAGGTGCCTTAACATTTCACTGAGTAACGATCGATAACTATGTTAAGGTTTTTTTTTATAATGATAAACTTTGCCGAGTGGTAGTGTCGTTACAGAATCAATCACCACATTTCGTCCCATGTTTGTCGCAAGAGGCGACTGTGCGAAATTCCAGAAAAGTATTATGGTTCCCGATAGATGGTGGTATAAATATTTCGTTTAAACTAGACATAAAATACTCAGACGCGACGGGCAGCACCGCAGCAGCGCAATGTGCAATACGTCTGGCACTGCGATCGTCAATCCTTCTGCCAAACGTGACGATTTAAGTAAATCCTCCCTAAATCGGAAGAGACCTACGTTCAGCAGTGGACTTTAAAAGGCTGATGAAGAAGAAGAAAAAAGAAAAAAAAAAAAAGAAAACTATTGAAATTTGCCCAATTGTGACAAAAGAGTGAGTTACATATTTCACCTATATATTATATATTGTGCGATTTACTTTGAGTTTTCTTCTTCACACGATTTCTTTGTGGGTTTGGGGATTTACAGTGTTCCATTTGTTCGTGGGCGGCGGTCAACATTTTTCATCAGGTGAGCTGCATGTTCTTTTGTCTCCTCTTCTGCGAAAAAAAATATATTTGCAAAAAAACTTCTATTAGCTTTTTTATAGAAGTATCGAACACAATCCACCAGATGGTGTGCGGATACTGGAGGCCATAGACATCTATCTCCGATTAAGACATGCTTTGTCACTCCGCACCAAGACGAACGATGAAAAAATAGACTGTCAAGCTTTTCTTTATTTGAACTAATTCTACTACATTTCAGGAGTTAAGGAGCAATAGTCCGCTTCTAGTCGTCTTGGCGGACTTAACATGTCTTTAAGTAATACTAATTACGCATTCAAACTATTTTTATGCCTCACATACCAATACGTTATATTTATTACGCAGGTATACATATAGATACAGATCCGTTTTTATGTCTTTGTCCGGTTGTTTGTGAAGTCTATGGTCCCGACTGAAACCAGTGTCATACTACAAATGCTCACTGAGGCTAGATTCTTTTTGACTTTACCCAACTATTGGTTAATTCTAATTTATACGAATTTCTATGTTTCTCAATGTTGTGTGTTGGTCAAATAAATATATTTTTTCTTTCTTTCTAGATGTATAGTTTTCCTCACGATGTTTCCCTTTATTACTGAGTCGAAATCAGCATTTGAAATTGTAATTTACAATTTCACTGGTGCCGGCAGTGTAGAGACTTGCCTTTCTCGCGTACTGTAAAACTTTCGGCAAATGCTTCGCCTTTGTATTTAATTTTATTTTCATTAAATTTTTTATTAACATAAAGTAGCACAACTCGCAAAAAATGGTCTGAGGTTAGTGAATAGTTGGCTTGAAGACAATTTACCTACTATCACTTTATGTTTCCAAGACCAAAAATACCTATGTTTCGGCAAGACTAATGCTACTCTTCCAACTAGGAATTTTAAAATTACTATCCACAGGTATCCTTGCAATCGCATTATAAACTCGACACCATGTCACTGTAGTAACTTCGCCAAAACTGATCTTATCAGATATCTTGGAGTAACCATTGACAATAAATTAACTTGGGAGGCCCATACTGATGCAGTGGCTAATAAAGTAAGAAAACTCGTTTATATATTTAAAAGTTTACGGACAGTGACCGATTGCAAGCTACTTATTAAAACATACAAAGCATTCGGAGAGTGTGTCTTTAATTACTGCATTTGCTCTTGGGGCGGCGGTAAAAGATATTTAATTGAAGTTTAACGCGCACTAAGAGCTATCTCAAAAGTAATCTTTCAGCTATCATTCCGCCAATCAACAGTGTCTGTCTGTATATCCGCAAAACATTTATTTTTCAAAGCTTAAGAAGATACCATCGCGTCATTGTCCCTAAACTAAAACTAAGCAATAAAAGGATGGAACGATGTCCAGCTTCAAGACCAAATAATGCTGTATTTGGAAGACATTTATACGTATTAGCTCTAAGACTATATAACAAAGTTAATAGATATCATAACATAAGATCACTAAATAACTTTAAAGTGAAAAGCAAAACTATGAACTGGCTGAAATTTTTGATTATGAAGGTACGGAGAGGTTTGTTTCCTTGGACATATAAACAACACACGCTAATAAGAATCAAAATGCAGATGCGTTGCCACCCGTAAGGACTAAGATGGAATGCTTCGTTTCCAGTAAAAAGGGTCTCCGGTTCTCTACACTCACCATAAGAAGCACAGGAGCTTTAAGCTGCTATTTTATGCTGTTATTCTGTGAGAGTGTGGCGTGGTATTTTTAACAGACTTCTAAAAAAGAGGAGGTTCTCAATTCGGCTATACTTTTTTAAATGTGTGTTACCTCAGAACTTTTTTATAGGAGAACCGACTTAAATGATTGTTTTTTTTTTATTTGAAAGCTGGTGTTTCTATTAAATTCAATTTGATCAAGATCTGACCAGTAGTTTTAGTGTTATCCTTAATAATGCGTATTTAATTGACTTCGACTACATTGATGATGTTCTCATTTTATTTATATTGAAGTCGGTTGTACAAAATTTTTAATTTTGCCACTTGTAAATATGTCACTCATATTTAAACCATAATTTAATTTTTCATAGAATTTTATTTATATTATAACAAAATATATACCCGCGGAATATTCTCGAAGATAAACTTGTCTTGAATACCGCACGCGTGTCACGTAACCAGGTCAAAGTTAAGTCATATGAAACGTGATCTAAGTAGACTCCTCCAAGTAAACAACTGATTGAATAAATTTGTTATTAAAGGTTGAACATTTAAATTATAAATAATGACACCGACCGAATTTTGAGGACAGGATTATAGTGGACGAGTGTGTTCGCAAGCACAGATGCACTCTCTATTCCCTCATTCTCACAGTCCGATGGGACGGTAAAGAGTTACGACTGGAAAAAGATCAGGTGCAGGATCAATAGCAGGTGCAGGACGTGCTTTCCGTGGTACGGGGATGAAACACCGCTAACTTCTTAGTAAGACCCCAATAAATTCTTAGTAAGACCCCAGGCTCTTACTAAGAATTTATTGACAGAAAATCACGATAAGCGATTTTGGCCCGACCCAGGATTTCCACCCGGGAGCTCATGATCAGCAGTCGTGCTTACGACCACTAGACCAACGAGGCAGAGACTCAACGATGAGGATAGACATAGGTGTCTATGGGCCACAGCATCCATGTGCCATCGGCTGACTGTGTGGGCTATTCTTCTACAAAATAAAAGAAAACTTTTGAATGGAATTCATTGCGTTGTTAGTGGTTAAGCGTATATATTATATCCAGGGTAGCCGAGTGCGCAATCTTCCAGACGCCATTGTAACCGCCGCCATTCAGGCACGGAATGTACAGCCGTGATTTACTAACATGAGACTTCTTGGGTATAATGCGGAAACTTTTAATGCGACGTGGTCATTCATCAGTCAAGCCGACCCATTCGTGCTGCAAACATAATACATCTATATATATATGTTAATAATATGTGTATAATATGTATATAAGATATTATGGAAATCTCTTACCATAAGGCCTAGAGACTTGAAATTTGTTAGGAATATTTCTTTTGTCGAGTAGAAAACAGCTAAAAACGATTTTACGAGATTCCAATTAACGCCGCCGCATTTAACGCCGGCCAAATTAACGCCGGCGTTAATTTAAAAAAAAATCACATTTTCAAACTATAGCTCTTATAGGTTTTTTGTGTTTTTGAGTGGGGTCCCTGGATGGTTTAGATTCATAATCGGACCCTGTAGGTTGCACTTTTGTTAAGATCCAAAAATCACCCGTGCGAAGCCGGGGCGGATCGCTAGTCTATATATATAAAAGAGGATGTCCTGAGTGACTGACTCATATCAACGCACAGCCCAAACAGCTAGACGTAGAAATCTGAAATTCGGACAGTAGCTGCCTTTTATAACGTAGACTTCCACTAAGAAAGGATTTTGGAAAATTCAACCCTTATGGGGTTGCAGTTTGTATGAAACTTTTTATTTTACGAGGCGATTCACTCGAAACTAACTTAAGGTACTCTGTAAATAAAATAATAACGTATAAAAGTGTGAAGATGTTACGTTTTTTTAGTAGTGCAGAATGTTAACCGTGTATTTCTAAAATAATGAATAGTCCAGTCAATTTAGCATTAAAAAGGGGTCAACCTCGGAATGAGAGATAATAAGCTGAATTTTCGTATATAATTGAGCGCGCAGCGCTCAGCTATACGTACTCTAAGGCAAGGTCAACCGTGAATATGCACTTTAGCTTTTTTATCTTTGACCTTGAATAACTTACGACGCAGACGCGAGATTTTATGAGACTTTTGAGACAACCTTTAGAACGCCAAAATGAAGGTATATACGAAAATTCAGTTTATTATCTTCTGAAGTATGTAATAACAATAATGTATAATGATCCTGCTATCCAATTTTAACGTGGTAAAGCAAGTGGAGCTATATTATGGTTGCAGCATGAATGGCTCTGCTTGACCGGGAAAGAACCACACTCGCACATCAGCTTAAGGTTTCTGTATTTTGTTTGGTGTGTGTAAAGGACGGGAGACCCTTTTCGCTGATAACAAGGCATTCTATTTTAGCCCTTAGGGTTGTCACATCTGGTCCTTAGGTTCTGTCTAATACCAGCGTACCAGCATACACAGAATACCAGCGAAATATGCCCAATGCTTACGTGTTACGTATGCTAAGTGTAGAGTACCAGAGACCCTTTTTATTGATGAACTTGGCCCTCAAGGATGACAGCGCATTTTCATTCTGGTTTTAAATTGAGTCTATGAGCCGCAGCGTTCGCTTGCCATGCGGTAAACTGTGTGTTTGTTTGTCACCTTTTTTTTTAATGAAAATCCTTCATGATAAAATAATCCTCCCATAAACATTTTCTATAAACTTTTAAGATATTCTTAAAAACAGACAACGTCTAGGCCTTCCTAATAATGATATGTGATTACATTATACGTAAGGAAGCAAGCGGAAAAATTAAGTAGCAAAGGCTTCTCTGCGTTGCGCGAGGAGTTACACTCTGCACTTGAGATAAAGTTTACACCATATGAGTTTTTAACAAATTGAAATTATAGCTACAGTTATTAAAAAATACATTTAAAAAAATAATCTATAAAAACAACAGAAAAATTCAAACAGTTGTGAGATAGATCCACACAACAACATATACACTTTTATGTTGCTGTGTGGACCCATGCTTGTAGAAGTGGCAAGTCCCACCGATCAATGAATACCCCAAGGATACTGTTGGTGCTGTACCGCAAACGGGTCTGCGTGGAGGCACACCGCCTCCTAACTATCGCGGCGAAGCCGTCAATACGGCTCTCAGCAAACATATCTGAGGCGCTGCATCGCCATGGCAGCCAATTTAAGATACATAAAGATGCTAACGGAATAATTTTGTGTAACTTATACTTAAGACTTAATTTACATAACTGCATAGTTAAATATATATATAGTTCGAAATATAACTACTACTGTACAGTACTAGTCATATTTCGAACATTTCGAATATTTATCACGTGATCGGTGGTGGGAACAGGAAATCGCTGTGAGAAAACTTCCAAGTCTTACTGTTACAGACTAAAGATTGTCTTATAGAGGGAAATATTTGCCATAGTTGCTACGCTAGGCAGGCGGGTTGTTAACTGCAGTTTATTTTTTATTTTTATGTGTTACTAGCTAATACCCGCGACTTCGTCCGCGTTGCTTGATATACTAACAAAGTTTTCGTATATGCGAAGGACAAAACATCAAGGAGATTGCAAGCAAAAATATACTTAACTTTTTTTTATAGGATAGGGTGACAAACGAGCACACAGTCCACCTGATGGTAAGTGGTTGCTGTGGCCCATAGACATCTACATCTATCCTCGTTAGCGAATCAAAATACAGATGCGTTTTCACCCGTGAGGACTAAGATGAAATGCCTCTTTTCCAGGGTCTCCGGTTCTCTACACTCACCATACGAAACACAGCAGTTTTAAACTGCTATTTTACGCTGGTATTCTGTGAGAGCGTGGTCCTTCCCCGGTCGAGCCGACCCATTCGTGCTACTGTACTGCTACTATACTACTAATATAGCTGCAGCATGGCTCTACCACTATATACCAATATTCACTGAACACGTAGTGCTTATAAAAATTGTTGTTTCTTAAAACTTTGATAACTTTATATTAAATGAAGATACCGTAATATTTTTTTAGATAAGGGCCAAGTGTCTTAAGAAATAAAACTTAGAAAAACTAATTGAAATCTATCCAGTAGTTTTTCCGTGATGCGCGCACAACTGCAAACCTCTATCATTTTATTTACATTGATTATAAAGACGCTACTGCTCCTCTCTCATAACAGGCGACAGAGGGAAACGAACCTCTGTCACCTTTTATACACCCACGGGTCGATATGGGGTATCGGATACTCTTGTACCGCCACTGTCGTGTAACAAGCAAGCCTTAGGTCTAGTATAGGAATAAAATATTTCTAGCTGACGAGAAACGTACCATACGTGCCAATACGTACTGGAGAATCGCAGTGGATTTATGTTTCATTACGTATTAAAAATAAGAGAATGCCTGTACATGGCCGTCAATCTGCCGGCAAAGCGTGACGATAAAGGCAAATCCCTCCTATAACAGGAAAAGCCCATATCCAGCTATGAACTTGAAGCAGAAGAAATAATTGGGTAGTTCAAAAGACCACAGCCTTATAGCATCTCGTATTTCAGGCGCTAAATATAAAAGATAAGAGCACACGATACAACATTTTTCTATTTCCCGCTCCATCAGGCTCGCGTCAACTTTCACGCAGGGCCACGCGTTAGGAGCGAGTGAAATTGTTCGTGAACCGAGTCCCGTTTATTTCCCGCAAATTTTTTCACTGCCATTCGTCAACGAATAAATAATGCGGGATAAAATATAAAAACGACGAAATTGTCACGAGCATTGGCGCGTTTTGTAAGGAATTTAAATAAAATACATTCGATTTAACTTCAAAGAAGCTTCAAGCTTAAGTTTTTCGGTACAAATTGGTTTTGATACGGTTCTCTTTTAGGCAGTATTTATAGGTATTTTTGTTGTATAGGGTATCAACATTGCGAGGGTTTCCCAACAAAGCTTACATTCTTTGTGTTTTTTTCCATTGTCCTATTGCAATAACAAATAAATATTTTTGACAAAATACAATTTTGAATTGTTTTTTCGTTCAACGAAAAAAGAAATTCAATCCTTGTATTAGCCGGCTACACCTAGGTGTATCCACACTTCGGCTATTAGCCGTAACATACTGCTGGCCGCGCCTAGTTCTAGCCGGCTAGAACTAAGTGTAACCGCACTTCGGCTTTCAGCCGTAACATATATACAAATATACACGCACAAATACTTATGAGAATCTCCCTGGTATTGCAATTTAGATTTCAAATACTCGGAAGCACATAGATCATTCAGAATTGAGGAAAGGGTGCAGAGTACTCCAACATATAGCTGCACTCACGGATAGCTTGCCAATTAAGCCGAGTAATTATTAATTTACTTATTTGGAAAGACTTACAAACTAATGACTATACAAAATGGTAATAATAATTGCTTATTAAAAATTTATTAAAAACATGTACAGCTAATTTATATGTCATTAGGGATACCGCGATAAAAAAAATGCGCCACTTTACCTTATGGTGGTGTGGAAATGATTTTGTTTAGCTAAAACGCATTTTGAAGTAGATTTTGTACTTATACGCTACTAATAATACTAAAACTATTGATTATACAAAAAAATTTAATACATAAACTATAGGAAACTTCCTCTACTTTAATATATTAATTAAATTTTTTTATCTTAAAATGAGGCGGAAATGAAATATTGTCAAAAAACTGTTTTTAGCGCCATTTTTCCAATATAACGGTGCGAGCGGCAAAGATACGAGGTGGCGAAGTAGAAATTCGGAGAGAGCACATCGCAATCTATAAAATTTCCAATTTTCAAAACTCATAATAAAACTAAAATAAAACTACCAACTGACTGTACTATTAGTGTATAATATAAATTTAAGACTATAGCCGGCTAGCCTTAAGTTAGGTAAGTTTAAGTCGTAACTTACATTTAGACTTAGATATTAACATATATATACACAGATAAATAAAACGTGATATGTGATTCAAAATATCCACCGTATCCCTAACATCTAGCTCAAGTAACTCAGTAAATCACTCTACATTCATTCGATGTGAATGGCCGCGGACTACAATGGCATCTTACCGCTTGTGCTTTTGGTACCCATGATTTATGTGTACAGCGGCACTAACTAGCAACCCTCCTCAACGTGTATTAACCTTGCAGTCCATTGACACAATTGTGTGTATTAACGCTACCATCTTTACACAATACTAATAGGGCAAGGATAATTGATGAGTACTTTCAGGATAGGAGGTATGGAAATAAAATTCTTTCAGCAATACTGATCGGCTGACACAATACAATAAATTATATTAAAGTAATGATTTCTAACATTTACATGCATACTGCACATTTATAACACCATTTGACGGCTTTTCTTGGTTTTAATTTTACATATTTTTACTTATTATAAATTCCTTGCGTTTCGGATGCTTTTCAACACCCATGGTCACGGAGGGTCTTGACTTGAGTGTTTGACGTTCTACTCTTAATCCATGTTACCTTCAGTTTTAAATATTTATATTTGGTCCGATATATTTACATAATACCAGCTTTAAAAGGCAGCTTATTTCAGCTCTATTCCTTATGGTAAGTGTGAAAAAACTGGAGATCGTTTTTACTGGTAACGAGATATTCTATCTTAGTCCTCAGAGGGGACAACGAATCTACATTTTGATTCCTAATTGAGGATACATGTACGAATCTATAGGCCAAACTATCCACTTACCATCAGGTGGACTGTGTGCTCGTTTGATACACAGTCCACCTGATGGAAAGTGGGCTGCGTAATGAACTTGTCCTCCTTAAATTACCACGTGTTTGGCGGTGAAAGAAAACACCGTGACCTTCTCTTACGTGATAGAGCCATGCTGCAGCTATATTATCATTGTAGCACAAATGGGTCGGCTTGACCGGGGTAGGACCACGCTCTCACAAAATAACACCGTGAAAGAGAAGAATAATTGCTATGGTTCGTATGGTGAGTTTAGAGAACCGACTGGTTATTCTATAAAAAAGGGAAAACATGCATGTCTAATAATAAGATAGAATTAATATATTTCGATGTCATGCGAAGTCTCCTAATATGCACTGGAGAGGAGCGGTGGATTAATCCTCGACTCAGAAATGAGAGGAGGTCTTTTACTTTTACCTTACTGTCCTCGTTATATTAATCAAACACACGTAACATTTACTTTCACTCTACTCTCTTATAACTTAGTACTTACCTAAGTAACTTACCGTAGCGATTGAATCACAAGGTATGGGTATTACCAGCTTACCTGTTGGAAAAACAAATAGCTTAGTGATACTTATTTACTTATCGTGTTTTACTTTTATATTTCATAAGGCATCAAATAACATAGAAGTATGCGATACGATACACTATATACAGAAGAGAAATTTTTTTACTGCTCCTTAATCAGAATTTACAGATGTCTCGCTTTTAGCGGACGTCTTATACTTTAGCCCTCTCTCGCGTTACACTATTATCCTTAGCGTCGCCCTTTTATCTAAGCCAATGTAACTTACATTGGCGCATTAATTTTATGTGTATCTCTCCGCGCTCAAGACGACGGTTTTTTTACTATTCTAAGCCAGCACTTAACTACTATCCCACGTGATGATAAGTGCTGAAGTAGCCAAAGATTGTGAGGCGCACTGACTTAATAAAACCCTATTAACTCTTAACTTGAAAACATCGACATTGTCATCTGATGGAAGGACAGATGCAGCCAACTTATTCCATTCCTTACCGGTCCGACGGTGGAAGTCATAATTATTAAGAGAGTGACATGAAATGTAATGAAAATTCCTGCGACATCACGAGGGTGTTTATAGCACAGAAAAAATGTATTAGGACACTGTACGGCATGGATTGGTCGGAATCATGTAAACCGACCTTTAAATCAAATAATCTACTAACTGTTCCCTGCATATACATCTACGAAACAGCTAAATTTGTTAAATACCACAGTCATCTCTTCACCGCTAACGACAATACATTTAAACGAAAAATTAACCACGTGCCCTTAAAAATGCCTGCGCCTAAGCTAGAACTGTTTAAAACTGCTTATATGGCACCTCTAATATATAACTCTTTGCCCAAAGGAATGACTGACCTGCCATATAAAAGATTCTGTTGTGCCTTGCGAAAATGGTTGATCCAAGAGAGTTTTATACTATTAAAGATTTTCTTAATAATAGCACTTGCCGATTTGGTGCCCACTAAGATATCAGATCTTTCTTTTTATTTCTTGTGTCTACTTTAATAATTCAATAATTTATATAATTGTAATCATGTAATTCAAATAATTGAAATTTAAAAGATAGTTATAATTGCAATTAAAACAGTTCTTATAAATTGTTATTCAAATAGTTCTTATAATTGTAATTTTATTCAAATAATTGATGTAAATTTACTATGATTTTGCATGCCCGTAATGAGGGTGAAATATGTCCTGTGCTATAAGTTTCTTTAACATCTTGTGTACCAACCATATTTCTTGCAAATAAATGATTTATGATTATGATTATGATGATTATGTAATGAAAACTCTTTATTTTTCATCGTAAAAATGAAATTAAATCAAACGTCAACATGTTTTTATTCTACTTCCGTTTTAAAACGAGGTTTCTCTGACTACAGCGGAACCTCCGAAAGCTGCAAGGAAGGGCGAAAGAAACTCCATAGGTAATTTCATTTTTATACTATTGCATGCCGTAAGCGCTAGGCGCCGGTATGTTCTACTAGGGCCTAAAATTAAGATTCCAACGTTTTGTCGCATGAAATCGTATCTAGCAATCATATTGTACATATAAGTGATATAAAACATTGTCAGAAAGATAAATGATTGTTGAACTTATTAATATTTTTAAATCGATTAATTGCTATTTTACATAGAAAGGGGTTTTAGTGGCTCATGGTGTGGATTTATCAAGTTCACATGGCTTCGTAAACACGATAACTTTTGAAAATATCAATGGTTCTACTCAATCTATTTTTAAAACTCTTCATCTATCATGTGGGAAGTCATTGAATGTAAATGGCAGTTTAATTTTGTTTTGTTTAGTTATAATTAATTTTTTCGGCTAAGAAATGACGAAATTTTCGGTGTTTTCGGCAGCCTTGTATGAATATATTTTACTAAATAGAGACTGCGTTACTCAGTTAGTTCGGCGTCAGTCGCCGTCGTGAGTGGACATTGTATCGGTTGTTTGCAGCGGCTCAAAAGATCGCTGTACAAATACACAAATATTCAAATAACCAAATTTCTTAAATACTTGATTATAATAATAATGAGAGATTTTATTACAGTATTTTAAAAGCACAGTATAAATAATAGTAGTACGGACTAAAAGTAAGTAGGATGTAATATTTATACTTAAATACGTCTTCGACTTTATAGAGTGACCTGAATGATGATATGATGATCATATGAGCATTATGAGTCGTGCACTTTTGGATTTTACAAACTTTTTTAAATTGAAGTTTGACATAAAATTATCGGAAAATTGGAAGTATAATAAGGTTATTAGTGAAAACTTGTGTGTATTTAAACAACTTTAAAAATTCCGTATAATCATGTTATACGTAATTTTTTAATACGCTTAGGCATGCCCAATTGGATTTACCAATATTTTATAACATATTATTTGGGGAATGATTGTCATAGTCACCACGACGGGCAGGTGGACAACTGTGGCGCATATTCTTATTTGGATTCAGGTCCGTGCTTTGTATTATTCCTTAGGGAAGGCCTATGTGCAGCAGTGCACTTGTTATGGGTTGTAATGATGATGATGATGATTTTTTTTATAGAATAATGATTACAATAGAGCACACAGTCCAACTGATGGTAAGTGTATACTGTGGCCAGACATCTACATCTATCTTCGATTAAGAATCAAAATGTAGATGTGTTTTAACCCCCGAGGACTAAGAAGGAATACTTCGTTTCCAGTAAAAAAGGTTCTCCGGTTCTCTACACTCACCATACGAGACACAGCAGCAGGAAGCTGCTATTTTACGTCGGTATTTTCTGAGAGTGTGGTCTTTTCCCGATTGACCCCACTTCTTCGTGCTACAACCATAATATAGCTCCAGCGTAGGTTTATCACGTATAAAAGGTTTATGATGATATTATTTATTTCGGATTTTGCTGATATTTGCTTACCGTTACCGTTACAGCCTACTAGAGTCCACTGCTGAACATAGACCACCCCCATTAGCCTTAGCCTTAGAAATAAAATATGGTTCGAAAAGTAAAGGATGAAAATTTTAATGAAGTACTTATTTAGGCAATATTATAGTGGTATTCCTTAGCTCACTCTAAAGTGAAAAATACAATTTTATAAAATTATAACCGACTTCAGCTTTCGGGCTTCAATTCTTCAATACACTTTATCTTAACACCGGCTTCAGTACTATTGTGTGGAAATTATTTTATTCTTTTTAGTTTTTGATGTCGGTTTTTACTTTTTAAGTCATTACTTTGAGTCATTACTCAAACAGAATGTTAATACGTGTTTAAAAGAATTTAGATTTGAAAAGTATTACCGCAAGATATTGTAAAATACTTCAAAACCATTGATGTAAAGAAAACCGCAGATTTGTGGGGATTTCATTACAATTATTATGTCCATAATAGATTTAATTGCACCTTATCTTGCTATTATTTTTAATACTTGTATCGATTCTGGTGTGTTTCTGATTTAATGAAATATAGTAAAGTAATACCTTTATTTAAATCTGGTAGTACATTGGACCCTGCTAATTTTAGACTTATATAATTTTAACTCTCAGTAAAATTTTGAAAAATAATTTGGATCAATTGTTAAATTTTTAATACAAATAAATTACTTCATAAAAACCAATTTGGTTTTACAAGGGTCGCTCGATGTCTGACGCCGGTGTTGAGCTCATGAAATATATTTTTAATGCTTGGGAGAATTCACAGGATGCCTTAGGTATTTTTGTGATCTTTCCAAGGCTTTGATTGTGTACATCATGAGACATTAATCAGAAACTACAACATTACGGTGTAAAAATTTGGCGCTTAGACTTATTATTTCATATTTAAGTAACATAACTCAAAAAGTCGTGATGAATGATAAAGGTTCCCCCGGATCGGTAGTATCAATGGGCGTTTCTCAGGACTCGATTCGTGGCCCATTCCTGTTCTTAATCTATATTAATGACTTACCTTATCTTGTAGGGGACGATCACGATATAGTATTATTTGCTCTTTAATTTTCAAACTTAAACGGCAGTCAATTAATTATGACATTGTAAATAATGCTCTATCGAAATTAGTACATTTGTTTAACGCCAACAATTTGCTCATATAAACGGCAATAAGACAAAATGTGTTAAATTTTCAATACCTAATGTTAAACATTCGAATACCTATGTACTCTTAAATGGGGAGGAGTTGAGTCTTGTGGATACCACTGTTTTTCTTGGTATTACTATTGACGCTAAACTTCAATGGGGCCCCATATATCTAAATTAGCAAGTAGACTTAGTTTGCAGCATATGCTGTAAGAAAGATTAGAAGATTGTGAAAGATTTAACGGTGGTAGAGCCACGCAGCAGCTTTGCTGTTGCACGTATGGGCCGGCTCGAGCTGGTTAGTACCACGACCTCACAGAATATCGGCGTGAAGTGGAAGCTCTGCTTTTGCGTTTCGTCTGGTGAGTGCAGGTGACCGGAGGCCCAATTCTCCCCCCTCAACATGGTAGCGGAATTAAATTTTAGACTACCCCAGGAGGGTACCAGCACCCTGGAGAATCCTCGCTGAGCATCCACGACCATTCTACTCCACTCCTGAGCGTGGTGCTCAGGCTGCCCCGCGTATACTGGTGGGGCAAAATTCCGCTCAAAACAATAACTGCTCGGGGCAAACTGAGCAACAAGACCAAGGCGACCCCTGCCACGCTATCCGTGGATTTATGCAACATCAGGGGACTTCACTCGAACCTAAACGCCGTCCACTACCATCTCGAGACGGCGAAGCCGGCCTTGCTCTTTCTGACCGAGACGCAGGTGTCCTCTCCGGCTGATACTTCGTATCTCTCCTACCGGGGTACAAATTGGAACACCTTTGTGCCTCGGGCTGGAGTTTGCGTATACGTCAGAGAGGACGTCTGTTCTCGACGCCTCGGCAGTCTTGAAGGTTCGGACCTGTCCATCCTTTGGCTACGCGTAGATAGCGACGACCATCCGCGCGTCTACGGGTGCCTCTATAGGTCCCATAGCGGTAATGCCGAAACAGACCGACTCATCGACCATGTCCAAATGGCTACAGATTCCTTGCTACAACAGGTCCCATCCGCAGAGATCGTGATCCTGGCGATTTTAACGCCCACCACGCCGAAAGGCTTGGTTCACGTCGAACCGATCATGCGGGGAGATCTGTTTATGACTTTGCCTTGGCATATGGTCTGACACAGCTGGTTACTTCGCCTACGCGGATTCCAGATGTGAAGGATCATACACCTTCCTGTTGGACCTTCTGCTGACCTCTCATCCGGACGGATATCAGGTTTCCGTCGATGCCTCTCGGCTCTTCGGACCATTGTCTGATCCGGAGTGTGGTGCCACCACGCCCTCGCGGTTGTGTTCTGCAGGTTGCCGCCGTGTTTGGCATTCCAGGTCGGCGGATTGGGACGGAATGCGGTCTTTCTTTGCATCCTACCCATGGGGGCGGGTTTGCTTCTCGCCGGATGATCCCAGCGCTGTTGCTGACTCTGTCACTGATGTGGTGTTACAGGAATGGAACCATTTATTCCATCATCTGTGGTACCCATCGGAGGCAGATCGCAGCCTTGGCTTGGTCGCTCCTGTAAGACTGCATTACGCAGTAAGCAGGAGTGCTATCAGGCCTGGGCTGAGGCTTCGGCGGCTCGGGATGTAAACACTAGCATGCTTAAAAGAAGTATAACTTCGCCTCCAGGTCCTTCAAAAGTGTTATTGCCAAGGCAAAGTCTCTGATGACGGGAGAACACACCGCTGGCCATCCCGCGGTGTGAGTGCTCCATGCCGGATGTTCGGTTCTCACAGCGCTCGGTTCGCAAAGCACTCCTTTCCCTGGACATCCACAAGTCGAGTGGGCCTGACGGAATCCCCCCAATTGTGCTGAGGACGTGTGCTCCGGAGTTGGCACCGGTTCTAACGCGTCTTTTCCGGTACTCCTACTCCCTAGGTGTAGTCCCGAAATCATGGAAGACAGCTTTTGTCCAACCGATCCCTAAAAAAGGCGACCGCTCAGACCCGTCCAACTACAGGCCTATCGCCATCACCCCCTTGTTCTCCAAAATAATGGAATCCATTATAAACTGCCAGCTCATGCGGTACCTTGAGGATCACCAGCTGATTAGTGACCGCCAATACGGTTTTCGTCGGGGTCGATCAGCTGGTGATCTTCTGGTCTACCTGACTCATAGATGGGCGGAGGCAGTAGAGTCCAAGGGGGAGGCATTGGCCGTTAGTTTGACATTGCGAAAGCTTTCGATCGGGTTTGGCACAAAGCGCTTCTTATGAAGCTCCTTCCTATGGGCTTCCGAGAAATAGTGCAATTGGATCACCAGCTTTCTTGCAGATCGGAGCATCAAGGTCGTTGTAGACGGTGCATGCTCCGACTACAAACTCTATTAACGCTGGTGTTCCACAAGGCTGCGTGCTATCACCAACGCTGTTTCTTCTGCATATCAATGATATGTTGCAAACCGGTAGCATTCATTGCTATGCGAATGATAGCACTGGTGATGCTCTATACGCCGGCCGTGCGAATATTTCTCGGGAAAACGTCGCCGAGTACCGGAACAAACTTGTGTCTGAAGTTGAGTCTTTGCTGAACAAAGTCTCGGATTGGGGCGACTAAATCTAGTCCAGTTTAATCCTCAGAAGACACAAGTATGCGCGTTTACCGCTAAAAGAACCCTTTGTCGTATCTCTTCAGTTTCAAGGCACTCCTTGTTGCCTCAGCCAGTATCGGAATCCTCGGCGTCGACATATCGAGTGACGTGCAGTTTCGCGGTCACTTGGAAGAGAAGGCCAAATTGGCCTCTAAAAAGCTTGGCGTGCTCAGCAGAGCGGGACAGTATTTCATGCCGGCACAACGCCTGCAACTTTACAAGGCGCAGGTTCGGCCTCACATGGAATACTGTTCCCATCTCTGGCTGGGGCTCCCAGTGCCAGCTCCTTCCACTTGACCGCATCCAGCGCAGAGCGGCTCGAATCGTCGACGACCGAGTCCTTTCCGATCGGCTCGATTCATTGGCGCTGCGAAGAGATGTTGCATCTCTTTGCATTTTCTTTCGCATTTACCACGGGGAGTGCTCTGAGGAATTGTTCGGATTAATCCCAGCCGCCACATTTCACGAACGCACATCGCAGCAGAACTCCTGATACCATCCACACCATCTGGATGATTGGCGGTCCACCACTGTGCGATTTAGAAGATGTTTTCTTCCTCGCACAACTTCCTTGTGGAATAGTTTACCACCAGCGATTTTTCCGGACCGATACGACTTAGGGACCTTCAAGAAAGAGCCTACTCCTTTTAAAAGGCCGGCAATGCATCTGCAATTCCTCTGGTTCCCTGGTGTTGCAGTTGTTCATGGGCGGCGGTAGTCACTACCATCAGGTGAGCCGCATGCTCGTTTGCCCCTCTCCTATAAAAAATTCTCACAGATGTTGAGACAGCTAGATTAGTGTATTTTAGTTACTTTCATAGCGTAATGTCTTATGGAATTTTGCTATGGGGTAATGCTACTGATATTGAAGCCATATTTATTTTGCAAAAGAGAGTCGTACGAGCGATTTATAACCTAAATTGTAAAGAGTCCCTTAGAGAAAATTTAAAGAAATAAACATATTAACTTTGGCATCGCAATATATTTATGAAAATGTAATTTATGTACATAAAACATAAATAGCTTTAATAAGAATAAGGATGTTCATACTATAAACACTAGGAACAAACATAAGCTTGTAATGCCAGTTACTAGACTCCACAGAATCAGTAATTCATTTATGGGGCAATGTATACGCTTACAACAAAATCCCAGAACATGTTCAAAGTTTGTCAGTAAACAAGTTTAAAAGTTTTATTATTAAAACTGTACAAAAGGGTTATTATAATATCAAGGAATACATGCATGAAAATAACCCTGGGAATAGGGTGATCGCCACCATGCTGGTTCTATGCAAAATTCATTTAAAATTGTATAAACAAAATTATTGTTAAGTGAAATATGTTTAAAAAAATCCGCTGGGTTTCTTGCTGGTTCTTTCCAGGACAGAGGTATTTTTCGAACCAGTGGTAAATAAAAATGACTTTCAATAAGTATTATGTGATCAATATTGAATATTGAACAAAAATCATTCATTCATTCATTCATTCATTCGATCATTAAGATTTTTATTCACGTCTTTAATTTAATGGATTTTGCTTATTTTATTTTATTTTTATGAAATTGAAATGATAATCGACTTTACGGTCCACCAGATGGTAAGTAGTTACTGAAGTTGGTTGCAGGTGCCCATGGACACCTGCAACCAACTTCAAACAGAAGGTTAGAGATGCGTAGATACCTCTGAGGACTAGGACGGAATGCCTAACAGTCTGTAATTATAGTGGCTCTCTATACCCTTCAGAACAGAACACCGCATTCAGTGCATACACTACTGCTTGGCGGCAGAAATAGATAATAGGATGGCACCTACCGAGACGGACTCCTAGGCTAAAAAATAATAGGACTCCTTCCACCTAGTTATTAAAATTAGGATATAAAATTAGATTAGTCTCAACATCCGTTTCCTAAATCTACACATTAGTACGTCAAGGAAAAACTTTGTACCTCTTTTTAAGCATATTGTGCGCATAGTTGTATTGTGTTTGACATTGTTAAAGTTTATACGTAGAAGGAGTGCAGAAAGCTAAAATTTATTTTTAAAATATTTGTTATAAACACATTAAATTTAATAAAATAAAACATTCATTATTTACGTTAATACTGTCAATTTGTTATTACTGCTGGCCGTAGGAGGAAGCTCAGCGAGCTAGAGAAGGCTATGCTCGGGGTTTCTCTGCGTGATAAACTTAGAAATGAGGATATACGCAGTAGAACCAGAGTGACCGACATAGCTCAACGGATTAGTAAGCTGAAGTGGCAATGAGCCAGCCATTTATCTCGAAGAACCGACAACCGATGGGGAAGAAAGGTTCTCCTATAGGCATTCGCCTATGTTCAGCAGTGGACTTGTGAAGGGCTGTAATGATGATGGCTATCAATATCAAACACATAAATGTCGCTTGGACAAATTATGTCGTTTGTTGACGTTCATACTGCCAACATCTCAAAGTATGTACCAATAAGTAAGAAACCACTACGCTTTAAGCAAAAAAGCTTTTATTTTATATTTTGTGAAAATAATTTTGATTTTTTTAAGATTTTTTTTTAATTTATATATTAATTTGCAGTTGAACGTGAAATACAGTTTGTTTAATATACAAACCTAAAAATTAATTGAATTACGGTCAAATTTCGACCACTAGGTGATCACTAGTATAAAGTAATTTCAATAAAGCTAACGTTCTTATAAGTTATAATAAGCTGTATACCTAGGTATTGAAAGGCTTTAATGAGAAACAAAACAAAAAATTTTGTTCAAATAATTGAATTAAACTGACTTTTTTGTAGCGCAATGGCTATGCTGTGACGCTGTAGACCGCAGGTTTGATTTTTACACGTAACAATTATTTTTACCCACAAATAATGTTCCAGATTTTTTTTAATAGAGTAAGGGTGATAAACGAGCACATAGTCCACTTAATGGTAAGTGGATGCTGTGGCCCATAGACATCTACATCAAATGCGGATGCGTTGCCACCCCTGAAGGCTACGATGGAATGCCTCGTTTCCAGTAAAAAGGGTCTCCGGTTCTCTACACTCATCATTCTAAACTCAGCAGTTTACATTGAGCTGCTATTTTACGTACGTATTCTGTGAGAGCGTGATCCTTCCCCGGTCGAGGCGACCGACTACACTAAAGCTCCGTACTCACATTCGGTATTATCCGATAGTTTTACATACATAATATAGCTGCAGCGTGGCTCTACCACGTAAAGATCTGATAGTTCGTGTGCACTTTATGTAAGTTAAACGTCGTCCTAAGTTAAATTTCTAGTAAGACAAAAGGAAAGAAAGGTTTTTTTAATAGAAAACTTGTAACATACTCTTTTAAATCCTTCTTACGAAGCACAATATAAGTCTAACGTAAGCCTTAAATAACCTTTATCATTGTTCACAAAACCGCGTATCCCATCGGCGATTTCTTCAAATGGAAACTTAGTCCGGTAGAATATCTCATTTCCGTCCGCAACCACTATCTCACTATTAACCGTTTCAGAAAATTCCAACTCGAGGCGTACTTTCCGATTCCTCGGAATCTGTACCATAAAAAGGAGCGATCCAATTTCCGGCGAGACGTCTTTGAGTCACCTTCGTTGTTGGACATGAGTCAATACTGCCGTGAACTTTTATTTTATATCGGTAGACTAACAATAGAGAAGTTTCAAGAAATTCGGCAAACTTGGTCGGATGCAAGCAAACGTATGTTACATTGTTATATTTATAAATTTAAGTCTTTAATAACTTCACAGAAGTTACAACACTAAGTTTTATCCACACCATTATTTCTTATTTTATCGCGAACACTACACATTTAATGAAATTAATTTTAGGCATTTTTAATTACTTTACAGCACTCGAAACGTCGAGAATATAAAATAAGTTAATAACACGCGATAAAATCCGTAAAAACTAGTTTCATTCAATTTATCAACATCATCTTTAAAGTTGGCAATCCACCACCGTGCGATTTTCTAGGAATTTCCTGCTACCCGCGACTACACTGCGCGACTTCAACGCACCTGCAATTCATTAGCGGCGGTGAACACTTACCACCAGGTGAGCCGCATGCTCGTTGCCCCTTCGTATAAATAATAATAAACGAATAATTCATCTTTTCACAGGAAACAGTTTTCTGTATTTTGCGTTTTTTCTTAAATTATCCTTATTCAAATTAACAATACAAAATTTTCGAACGTTAATAAATAAAATTTTAGATACACTTTCTTTAAAAAAATCTTCAAAAAATAAATATCGTAAGTGTAACCTTTTTTCATTTCTGTGAGGTCGTTTGCAGTAGAGAGGATCTGCCGCACTGCCCCAATGCATGATGACACAAATTTTTTTCCTGTATCGTGGAGGCAGTTTACATACATAAATAGCACAAGGACAAACATCCAGACCCGGAAAAATTACTTGTAAGAATTACAAATACTTGTTCCGTGCGGGATTTGAACCCGCGGCCCACAGTGCCGTAACTCATTGCTAGGCAACTGCGCGATGAAGCCGTCAAAAAAATAAAAAATAAAATCTCAGACACATGCAGGCTTCCTCACAATGTTTTCCTTCGCCGCAGAGCAATTGATATTGGTACCCAGTTTGCTCGCGTGCCGAGTTAATTAACTAATTAACCTACTACGGCTCCAAGTTATATTTAAATTTAAAAAATGTATTAAAGTAATGTTTTTTAAAAGTAAGTAAGTTGCAGCAATGAATGGATATGTTTATTCTTTTTATTTATTTATTTAAATCATAAATCACACAGTCCAATAAATAAAAATAATTCCTAAAGTAAATCCACAAAACAATTTAGAGCGCGCAAGTCGGCCAAATAGGGATTAAATATGGAAGACGGATGAGCGGAGATCAAATTTCCGAGTTAATGCATTCTGGTCGAGCGGTCAACGCTGCGGTTGCTGAGCAAGCAATGCATCGATCAATTGTGAGACAAGTTGCTCCAGCGACAAATAATATCGAATAATATCCTAGCAAATATTACTGAAGTATAGGGAAGAGAGATGTTCGTGCTTCAGACATGGTCATATTTCTAGAAATAATTGTTAATTACAAGACTTGAAATGTAATATTAGCTTGGAATTTAAGTGTTCATTGCATGACGTTTTATCCGACTACGTTTGAAACATAAAAGAGGAAATAATACCCTTCATTTAGGCTCCTTTGTAAGGTATGTATGTACGAATCAAATTGCTAGGTCTTAGGACATCTCTTCTACTTCTTCCTTTTGGTTAGGTTTACCCACCACCCTTTTACCTTTTTCTGCCGCCAGCTATCAACAGCTTAGACTGCCGTGTTCTGGTCTGAGTGGTGTAGAGAGAATAGAGAGTAATTCATATCATATAATATAATAGGTCGGGGAAAAAGTTACTTCGTATTTTTTTTTGTATAAAATTGAAGAAAAATCTCGTTGGTTGTACTGTTTGTATCGGGCTATTTTTAATATGAGTACATATAGGAAATTAAGAAAAAGAAAAATAAAAAGTAAAAAACACTTTCCCCGCCATTTTTCAATTGTTTTTCTGTCCGCCAAAATGAGTGAATCTAACGAAGAAATTCGATACATTCTAAAGTTTTATTACATAAAAGGAAAATATTTGACTCAATCTGCCAAAAAAATTTGAGACGTTTATGGAGCTAATGCAGTGTCAGTCAGAGTAGCACAAAGTTGGTTCAAGCGTTTTCAGTCCGGAAATGAAGAGGTCATAGATGCAGCTTGCTGTGGTTGCCCTCATACGGATTAGTACAAAATATGGGTAGTTACAAAATAGTCGAGGAATTAAGAATTGATCACAAAACAGTAATGACCCATTTGAAAAAGTCTGGCTATACAAAAATGCTCGATATTTGGGTACCACACGAGCTCACTGAAAGAAACATAATAAATCGTGTACTCATTTGCGAAACGATATGAGACCGAACCATTTTTGAAAAGATTGATCACTGGTGATAAAAAATGGATCACCTACGACAAGAACGTGCGAAAAAAATCATGGTCAAAGAGTAGTCAAGCTCCACAGACTGTAGCGAAACCCGGATTAACATGCAATAAGGTGATGCTGTGTGTATGATGGGATTGGAAAGGCATAATTTATTATGAGCTTTTACCGCCGGGCAAAACCATCGATTCGGATCTCTACTGCCAACAACTAATGAGACTCAAGCAAGAAATTGAGAAAAACGGCCGGAATTGATCAACAGAAAAGGAGTGGTCTTTCATCATGATAACGCCAGACCACCCACATCTTTGGCCACTGAGCAAAAATTGAGAGAGCTTGGTTGGGAAGTGTTAATGCACCCACCATATAGTCCTGACCTTGCAACCTCATATTTTTCGTGTGTTTCGGTCTCTTCAAAATTTAAATTAGGTTAACATCAAGAGAGGACTGTTAAAACTCTTGTCGCATTTTTTTGATTAAAAATCCCAAGATTTCTACAGCAACAGGATTATGGTACCACCCACAAGATGGCAACAAGTTATCGAACAAAATGGCACATATATGTTATAATTGTAATGAAATTAAACTTTGAAAAAAAATGTCTTGAATTTGTACATAAAATACGAAGAAACTTTTTCCCCGACCTTATAAAAATACGGGCCACGCAGAAAAATTTGCGGATAAAGATTTTTTTTGTAAGAGACATTGATTAGTTATAATTTAATTTGAAAACGATTATTTACAAGTGAAATTAGAGTGTTCCAATTTCAACATTCCCTCCACATTTTTACGAGCTAAATTGAAATATCTTGTTTCATTGGAAAGTGGATCTACGTTTGGAACATTTTACTGTAAACGAGGCATTCCATCTTAGTCGTCAAAGGGTAGAAACACATCTGCATTTTGATTCTTAATCGAGGATAGGCATCCACTTATCATTAGGTGGAATGTGAGCTCGTTTGTCAACCTTATAATATAAGAAAAGTATTATATGGATAAGATTCAGAAAATAAGCGGCAGCTAGTCGACAATTTGGCTGTATCTTTTTCTACGTGGTAGAGCCATGCTGCAGCTATATTTATAATATATTTGTAGCATGAATGGGTCGGCTCGACCGGGGAAGAACTACGCTCTCACAGAATAAAAGCGTAAAATAGCAGCTTAATGCTGATATTTTACGCTTGTATGCTGAATGGTGAGTGTAGAGAACCGGAGACCCTTTTTACTGGAAAAGAGGCATTCCATCTTAGTTCTCAAGGCTGACAACCTCTGATCATTTAGTTAATTTTTCGTAATACTTGTAGTGTTAATGTCTTGACGTACTTATTAATGTGAATACACATCTTCTGTAATGAACAGAATGGATGAAGGTTTGAGCTTATTTTGGACGTGTGATACAAGCGCAGAGTAGCCTGTCTTTCGATATTCTATAGTATGTATTTTGGAGAGTATGTGCAGGAATTGCATGCCTTAATACTTCCCTCCCCTTTCCATCGATGAACAACTCGGTTCACGGATCTTCAACCCCTTGTAAATATTCCACGCTTTCGAACCAAACGGTTTGCTTCGTCTTTCGTAATTCGTACAGCCAATGAGTGGAATAATTTGTCGACGTCTGTCTTTCCAAACGATTACAATCTGGGCAAGAATCTTCAAGACAAGAGTGAACTGGCTATTGTTAATTTAAGACAGTGTAATTTACCATCTAGAGTTCCATAACCACTTACCAGGTAGGATTGTAGTCAATCAATTTACTAATAATAATTAAAAAATAAATAAACGGTAGAGAAGAGAGAGAAAGTCTTTTTAATTGGAAATTCCCAGTACTTTTTAACAGAATTTATGTTACATTATTGTAGATTGTATCAAACCTCATTGCATCGTAAATAAACCCCGTATAAAGTAAGGAACAACGTTAAATCTAGGGATACGGTTATTACAATGCAAATGCACGGTCGCTGCACAGGACAGTTACTGAGGACGTTGTGGAGCGTTTTCGCATTTTTACACCCCTTTATGGAGCATTCTTTATCTTTGAATTTTAGCAACACTAAAATAATATCTGGGGTAGATATTTCTTTATAAGATTAAAGTTATAAACAAGATAACAGTGCACCCTATGATAAGACCTGCAACCAGCTTTAAACAACGAAGACATCAAATACGTTGTGTATTTATTATTTATTTATTGGAACGAAGTTCTTTATCGCACGGTACAAATTTGGCGGATGGGGGCTAGGTGAGAAAAAGTGTAAGACTTTTCCGTCACGACCCCCTTTTTATAGTGCGAGCGAAATGGAATAATATCCATCTCTCTTGCACTTCTTATATTGCCATGAAAGAAATATTATTTTAAATGACGCTTCATTTTAATAGACGCTAGTAATTTATTTATTTGTATTTGTCAATCAATAATATAATACGTTTATCAATAATAATATACTACGAAAGGAACTTCATTCCAACCGAGTGTTCCACGACACTCACGTATGTTTTTGTTATATTTGTTTCCTTACAACATGGATAGATAGGGATGGTACAATTTTTAAAGCATACATGTTTTGTTATGTTAATGTAAATAACGAAGATAACACATGCAAGTGAAATTTATAATCTAATCTTATAAAATATAATGACACTGAAAGAAATAAAATAAAGATAGTTAATTCATTAGCAAACTACTTCGATCTTCGTTCTACTACCCTTGTTCGGATTCCGACGCCCGGACCGCAGTCGATGAAAACGACCAAAGAGTATATAATTACTGCGTTTAAGAAAGAGCTTTGTGTGAGGCGCACGGGACTAGGGGCTGAGGTGACCAAGATGAGCCGACCGCGTAACCGTTACAGCCTATTAAAAGTCCACTACTGTCTTTTCCCATAAATTAGCCTATAGTTGCCACGGCGAGGGGGTTAGCAACGGCAGTTGCATTTTTCTGCTGTTATTAGGAAGACCCTGCTGCCCATCTCTTGGTATGTTTCCCTCTGTCGCCTCTTACGTTTCCAGTAAAAAGTGTATACGGTTCTTTACACTCACCATATTACTCTGTGTTTCGCAGCAGCATTAAGCTGCTATTCAATGCTGGTATTCTGTGAAAGTGTGGTCCTTCCCCGGTCGCGCCAACCTAAAAGGCTGGCAGGCTTACACTAGCTCTAGGTAGTAAAAAGCATGTTTTGAGCTCATTCTTGACCTCCATCTCGCTCCATCATGCCCGAGGGCAAAGACGAGGTCTACGATGGAGCGAGTTTGTCCAGAAGAAGCCTGTGGCCTTGAAGAGGTAAAGGTTGTACACACTCGGAAAAACAGACGCCTGCAGGGCATTCCACTCCTTGGCTGTGCGCATTATGAAAGATGACTTATAGGGCTTAGTGTGAATATTCGGAATGTCAACAAAGTGTGGAGTGGTAATCTGTGGTAAGTCTGGTACTCCGATAGGAGAATGGAGATGTCGGTATGAGTTTATGAAGCTCATAGGCACACTCTCTCATGTGCCAGCTATACCAGTATAACCAGCGCCGGATTTTTATGCCAAATGATACCCTAGTTTTTCATTTTACATTGTTTTTTTCTTATTTCAAGTAAAATAGTTTTTGGCTAAAATACTGTTTCAAAAATATGGGAAAAAATATTGCAATTATTGATATCATATACAAATTTACGGATCACTGAATTTTCAAAAAAATTATGTATTTTTTTTCTTTTTGATTTATATTTCACACTAAATCAAATCAAAATACTTTTATTGCATTTTCTACCGACTTCAAAAAGGAGTTGGTACTCAATTCGACTGTATGTTTTTTAATGTATGTTACCTCATAACTTTGTTCTACGTGAAGCGATTTCGATGATTCATTTTTTATTTAAAAGCTGGTGCTTTTCATGTGGTCTTATATAAATTTAGTCAAGGTCTGACCAATTGTTTTTGAGTTATCCTTAACAATATATATTGAAGTTGGTTGTACAAAATTTTAACTTTAAATTATGATTTCACTATTGTTAGCGAAAGATTCATTTCTATTTTGATTTACTAGTAACATGCTCTTTTTTCCTAATGAAACATATAATTTTTATCAGAAGCTTAATAACCGATGCCCTCTCTGCGGTGATGACCTAGTCCAGTGCCTATTATTATTAGTTCTTTACTATATCCATCATTGGATATAGTAAATATTACACATAATAATCTTGATAATTTTAATAAAAGGAACTTCAAGAATTAATTAATTCCGATGGCATTAGGCTCGTGATCGGGGCGTCCACGCACGAGCACAAATTGACAGTAAGCGGATTACATCAGCTAATTCTGTGCCCATCCACTTCGCCCCAATTATAAGTAATGGGATTATAAGTATTAACACTGTGATAAGTTAGGACTTATGTGAATTGAATACACGAATAGAATAGACTGATTTTTATTCAATATAACGTATAAATATTTCTGATTTGAATTTGAATTGGAAGCCATTGTTTTACTTTAACCAATGGTTCGGAAAATTCCTTCGTACTGGAAAGAACCAGTGAGAAACCTGGCGGGTCTTTTTTCCACACTAACATTATACAATAAGAGTGAAAAGCACAGTCTACCTGCTGGTAAGTCGATGCTGAGGCCCATAGACATCTACATCTAACCTCAACTAAGAATCAAAATGCAGATGCGTCGTCACCCTTAAGGACTAAGATGGAATGCCTCGTTTCCAGTAAAAAGGTTCTCCGGTTCTCTACACTCACCATACGAAACACCGAAGCATTAGGGTGGTAGCTTAACGCTGGTATTCTGTGACAGTCTAGTCCTACCACGGTGGAGGCGACCCATTCATGCTGCAACCATAATATAGCCGCAGCATGGCTCTACCACGTATGAATTACCTATTATACTACGTTAGAAAATTATAAGCCATGGAGTAGCGGCATAATATGATCCAGTACCCCATATCATACCGTGGTTGTCGTGAGGGGCGACAGAGGGAAATGAATCAGAGAAGAGCAGCAGCTCCTGATAACAACACAATATAATAAACAACTGCGGTTGCACACCCGCTTGCCAAGCGTGGCAACTATGGCATATTCACCTACGAGGCCTATGTCCAGCGGTGGACTATTGATACGCTGTAACGATAATATTGAGAATAAAGTGCGTTTTTAAAATGTTATAAACTAGTATTTCATTCCCAAGGATTACTATCGTATCGCGTTATGTCTTCAACGGTTGTTTCCCGCAAAAGTTTGTGAGCAATCGTGGCGTAGAGCCATTTGTTCCAAGCGTTGATATCAAATATTTTTCACTTAGTGTCAGCCGCAGCTTCCTCCGCATGTAAAATATATAAAATATTCACGCGAAGATGGCGAGTGTCATCACGGGAGGGTACGCTTCGGAATTATATCCGATGCGCTCTTGACGAAGTGCGGACCATAAGATTGCGTTTATAATATCGCATATTATATTATTATCTGTTGAGAACGCCAAGTGACTGTGGCGTCAAAAACGAAGGCAAGAGGTGCGGGGGAGCGGGGGACAGAATGGCGAAAGGCGAGACAGTAACGAATTATTAATTTTTTAATTAAAAGTACAAACCGACTTCAACTAACCGTCTTCTAAATAGTTAGATTAAAATCTTTATCCCCTATTGTACCACCTTTGGGGTGAAATTTTTTCTTTATATTAATATTGCTGACATGTCCTTTTTACACGGAATATGCAACGGATATATAGATAGCCCTGAACTATCAACCAAAATACTGAGTTTCTGCGCCCCGAAAGTTAGAACGAGACACACAAAATTATTTGCTGTAACACGATCAAAAACAAATTACGCACAAAACGCATTGGTCAGTCGATTGCATAGAACTTTTAATAACCAATTTAATGTTACTGACATTTTTCATAGCAGTAGGAATGTGTTTAAAAGGGAAGTTCTTGAAGTACTTGAAGGAAATGGTTAATATGTATATTGCACACACACACATACACACACACACTCGTGCGCTCGCGTACACGGACACACAGATCAGAGAGAGAGAGAGACGCACCGTTTTTAATTCTAAAATTAGTATGTTTTTGTGGCTCAAACTTATTGATTGTCGGTCGATTAATATAAGTTAAAAAATGTATAAAGTAGATCCGTTATTAGCTGTAAGTTTATTTCTTTAGTTCATTTACATTGTAATTAGTGCTGTGGATCTTGTAATAAATAAATAAAAAATAAAAAATATGGAACAACCCTTTAAGTTCACCCATCCATCCGCCCATTACAACCTATACAAGTCCATTGCGAACATAGGCCTCCTTCATAGAGTTTCATTGCCATAATTGCCATGCTTAGCAGGCTAGCAATCGGGTTGACATACGCAGTTTTTATTATTTTGAGTTGTTACCAGGAAGATGCTACTCAGTTTCAGTTCCCTCTGGTGCCTCTTACGACATCCAAGTGACGATACATACCTATGATATACCGCTGAAATATAATAACCCATTAAATAATTTATACGTGGTAGAGCCATGCTGCAGCTATATTAGTAGTATAGTTGTAGCACGAATGGGTCGGCTCAATCGGGGAAGGACCACGTTCTCACAGAATAGAATAGAATAGCAGCTTAACCCTGCTGTGTTTCGTATGGTGAGTGTAGAGAACCGGAGACTCTTTTTACAGGAAATGAGGCATTCCATCTTAGTCCTCACGGGTGGAACGCATCTGCGTTTTGATTCTTTATTGAGGATAGATGTAGATGTCTATGGGCCGCAGGAATCACTTACAATCAGGTGGACTGAGTGCTCGTTTGTCACCCTTATTCTATAATAATAGCAATACTACTTTAAAAAAATAACTAAATCGGTTCAGCCGTTTCCGAAAAACCGGTGAAAATACATAAACAAAAACATACGAGTCATACATAGAACATTCTTGTTTTTTTTTAAGTCGGTTAAAAACTGAAAAAATTCAAATAAAATATTAGAAGAGTATTTCAATGCAAATGATAGTTATAATTTCAAAATATTCACTTCTATCAAGAACATAACATATCTTTCTCCATGTCGCAGCAGCGGACTTACATATATAATTGTGGACTCTGGATTAATATAATTTTTTATTTCATATCTATGACCCAATTCAAAGTTATTAGTATATTTTTTCTGCTTATGGTCTATTTGAACCATGTAGTAGCGTTGAAAGTATATCCATATCTATGAGAATATACATAACAATTCAAAATTATAAAAAAGTGAGGTTCCCAGCCCCTAAGCGTGGAAACTATAGGACTGGCTTAGATTAGAATAGTAAAAAAAGACATATTCGTGTTTTTTGTGTTTCTTATGATGAGTAAAGAGAACCGGAGACCCTTTTTACTGGAAACGAGGCACTCCATCTAAGTCCTCAGGATGACAACGCATCTGCATTTTCATTCTTAATTGGGGAGAAATGTAGATGTCTATAGGCCACAGCATCCAATTACCATCAGGTGGACTGTGTGTTCGTTTGTCACCCTTATTCTATAAAAAACTTTATAATGTACTTAGTAATACTTAATATTTTTAAAATGCAATAATTTTGTACACCAGAAATAGTTAATTTGTTGTATTATATTTTTAATAACAACTGTAAATCACATTCCTTATGCTGTAGTGTAGCCCCCACGACAGTATATATTAGTGTTAAGGTAGAATAAGCTTAGAGCAGTATAATTAAATTCTTGAACTGAGCAACACGCCTCCTACTTGTTTAACACCTTACATACATTATAATGCAAAAAAATTAAAGACAGCAGCATTAAGATGCCATGTCATGCTGGTTTTCTGAGAGAGCGTGGTTCTTCCCCGGTCGAGCCAACCTATTCATGCTACAACCATAATATATCTGAAGCGTGGCTCTACCACATATATAAAACCCTTTATTAGTATGATAACACTTAATCAAGCCAAGTAAGCTTAAAATTCTGGTGTTAGGATTAGGGGTGGAGTTTTGCATTCCATAGACTTAACCATGAGGCTACTGTCGCTTCATTTGTTACTCTAGATATCCTTAAAAAACTGATAATATATTATCAGTTTTTTAACCGGTTTACAAACCGCAAAAGTATTAAAATAAAGTAATTTCAAAAAACAACTGAACCATAAAAGAAAACATATGACTAAACAATTTGAAACAGACTGACTAAGAAAATTTGAAATAAAATTTTATATGGAGTCTCTGACCAGTTGATCGAGAAGAATAAACTCAAACTGGTACCAAATAAAGGCGGAATATTGCACTATTGTAGATTCCGAAGATAAAACCGTTTCGTGAATATCTTTCATTGCAAAGACGGGTTGCGAACACTGGCTTTTCCCCTACTATTGTCCTACCTACACGACGACGTCGATCTAGCGAGATATTGCGGAAAATTTAATAAAAATCCTAGGGACGTAACCGAGCACGAAAATTTTCGCTGAATCGCAGCCCTTTAAGACGGGAGGTATTTGTCGGATCGGGGGCTTTCGCGCCAGCGGGGAGGGCAGTCGCGAAACGAATTCAATTTGGATCATTCTTCTATAGCATTATCCCGATTGAAAGTCTTTCTTGCGTTCTAGCCGGTCCGACCGTTCGAAATTGGATCGTCTTTGCATAAAATGAAAATCCAATTGGGACTAACGAAATAGCCGAGGTTTAACGTGCTGATAAACGCCTTGTCGGGGTCGTGACGTCCGTGAGTGAGATTTATGTCGCCGAAATACCTGTCGGTTAAAATGTAGATGTATTGAAAAGTCGAAACTTAATTTCTTGATAAAGTATTGCAATTGATGCTTATCTCAGCGACGTTGGAGCTATGAGGATTGCGAGCTAAGTAACACTACTTAAAAAAATATTTTCTTTAAATATTAACATATTTAGCTTAAAGTCGCTTATAGAGAGGGCTATGCTTGGAGTTTCTCTGCGTGATGGACTTTGTAATGAGGATATCCGCATTAGAAGGGTAACCGACAGAGCTTAATGGATTAATAAGTTGAAGTGGCAAAGCCAGTTCGAAGAATCGAACACCAATGGGGAAAAAAGGTTCTCAAATGGCAGCCTCGTTGATGAATGCAGGTGGCTGTGGACAATATTTTGTAACATTCATTTGGAGAGGCCTACATTCGCGAGCGGTGTTGGAGGTATAAGGATTGCGAACTAACCAACAGTACTTTTAAAAGTATTTTCTTTAGATTAAGATATTCACCTTAAAGTCGCCTATAGAGAGGGCTTTGCTTGGAGTTTCTCTGGGTGATTTTTTTTTTTATAGGAGAGGGGCAAACGAGCATGCGGCTCACCTGATGGTAGTGACTACCGCCGCCCATGAACAACTGCAACGCCAGGGAACCAGAGGAATTGCAGATGTGTTGCCGGCCTTTAAAAGGAGTAGGCTCTTTCTTGAAGGTCCCTAAGTCGTATCGGTCCGGAAAAATCGCTAGTGGTAAACTATTCCACAAGGAAGTTGTGCGAGGAAGAAAACATCTTCTAAATCGCACAGTGGTTGACCGCCAATCATCCAGATGGTGTGGATGGTATCGGGAGTTCTGCCGCGATGTGCGTTCGTGAAATGTGGCGGCTGGGATTAATCCGAACAATTCCTCAGAGCACTCTCCGTGGTAAATGCGAAAGAAAATGCAAAGAGATGCAACATCTCTTCGCAGCGCCAATGAATCGAGCCGATCGGAAAGGACCCGGTCGTCGACGATTCGAGCCGCTCTGCGCTGGATGCGGTCAAGTGGAAGGAGCTGGCACTGGGGAGCCCCAGCCCAGAGATGGGAACAGTATTCCATGTGAGGCCGAACCTGCGCCTTGTAAAGTTGCAGGCGTTGTGCCGGCATGAAATACTGTCGCTCTGCTGAGCACGCCAAGCTTTTAGAGGCCAATTTGGCCTTCTCTTCCAAGTGACCACGAAACTGCACGTCACTCGATATGTCGACGCTGAGGATTCCGATACTGGCTGGGGCAACAAGGGAAGTGCGTTGAAACTGAGGAGATACGACAAAGGGTTTTTTTAGCGGTAAACGCGCAAACTTGTATCTTCTGAGCATTAAGCTGGACTAGATTAGTCGCCCCCAATCCGAGACTTTGTTCAGCAAAGACTCGACTTCAGACACAAGTTTGTTCCGGTACTCGGCGACGTTTTCCCGAGAAATATTCGCACGGCCGGCGTATAGAGCATCACCAGTGCTATCATCCGCATAGCAATGAATGCTACCGGTTTGCAACATATCATTGATATGCAGAAGAAACAGCGTTGGTGATAGCACGCAGCCTTGTGGAACACCAGCGTTAATAGGCTTGTAGTCGGAGCATGCACCGTCTACAACGACCTTGATGCTCCGATCTGCAAGAAAGCTGGTGATCCAATTGCACAATTTCTCGGGAAGCCCATAGGAAGGGAGCTTCGAAAGAAGCGCTTTGTGCCAAACCCGATCGAAAGCCTTCGCAATGTCCAAACTAACGGCCAATGCCTCCCCCTTGGACTCTACTGCCTCCGCCCATCTATGAGTCAGGTAGACCAGAAGATCACCAGCTGATCGACCCCGACGAAAACCGTATTGGCGGTCACTAATCAGCTGGTGATCCTCAAGGTACCGCATGAGCTGGCAGTTTATAATGGATTCCATTATTTTGGAGAACAAGGGGGTGATGGCGATAGGCCTGTAGTTGGACGGGTCTGAGCGGTCGCCTTTTATAGGGATCGGGTGGACAAAAGCTGTCTTCCATGATTTCGGGACTACGCCTAGGGAGTAGGAGTACCGAAAAGACGCGTTAGAACCGGTGCCAACTCCGGAGCACACGTCCTCAGCACAATTGGGGAGATTCCGTCAGGCCCACTCGACTTGTGGATGTCCAGGAGAGGAGTGCTTTGCGAACCGAGCGCTGTGAGAACCGAACATCCGGCATGGAGCACTCACACCGCGGGATGGCTGGCGGTGTGTTCTCCCGTCATCAAGAGTCGAGTTGGACGCAAAAAGTGAGCCTAAAGGTCGGCTTTCTCTTTTGCGGCGTGGGCCAGTGAGTCGTCCTCCTGTGCATGATATGATAGTGATGGCTTACAGAAATTCCTTGGACAGCCTTGGCGAGACCAGAATGCACGGGTTCCCGAAGGAAGGCGAACTAGTTTCTCGCCAATTCTGCCTATGTGCTCTGACTTTTCCTTGGCAATAACACTTTTGAAGGACCTGGAGGCGAAGTTATACTTTTTAAGCATGCTGGTGTTTACATCCCGAGCCGCCGAAGCCTCAGCCCAGGCCTGATAGCACTCCTGCTTACTGCGTAATGCAGTCTTACAGGAGCGACCAAACCAAGGCTGCGATCTGCCTCCGATGGGTACCACAGATGATGGAATAAATAGTTCCATTCCCTGTAACACCACATCAGTGACAGAGTCAGCAACAGCGCTGGGATCATCCGGCGAGAAGCAAACCCGCCCCCATGGGTAGGATGCAAAGAAAGACCGCATTCCGTCCCAATCCGCCGACCTGTAATGCCAAACACGGCGGCAACCTGCAAAACGCAACCGCGAGGGAGCGTGGTGGCACCACTCCGGATCAGACAATGGTCCGAAGAGCCGAGAGGGCATCGACGGAAACCTGATATCCGTCCGGATGAGAGGTCAGCAGAAGGTCCAACAGGAAGGTGTATGATCCTTCACATCTGGAATCCGCGTAGGCGAAGTAACCAGCTGTGTCCAGACCATATGCCAAGGCAAAGTCATAAACAGATCTCCCGCATGATCGGTTAAACGTGAACCGAGGCACTCGGCGTGGTGGGCGTTAAAATTGCCAAGGACCACGATCTCTGCGGATGGGACCTGTTGTAGCAAGGAATCTGTAGCCATTTGGACGTGGTCGATGAGTCGGTCTGTTTCGGCATTACCGCTATGGGACCTATAGAGGCACCCGTAGACGCGCGGATGGTCGTCGCTATCTACGCGTAGCAAAGGATGGACAGGTCCGAACCTTCAAGACTGCCGAGGCGTCGAGAACAGATGTCCTCTCTGACGTATACGCAACTCCAGCCCGAGGCACAAAGGAGTGTTCCAATTTGTACCCCGGGTAGGAGAGATACGAAGTATCAGCCGGAGAGGACACCTGCGTTTCGGTCAGAAGAGCAAGGCCGGCTTCGCCGTCTCGAGATGGTAGTGGACGGCGTTTAGGTTTGAGTGAATTCCCTGATGTTGCAGAAATCCACGGATAGCGTGGCAGGGTCGGCTTGGTCTTGTTGCTCAGTTTGCCCCGAGCAGTTATTGTTTTGAGTGGAATTTGCCCCAGAATACGCGGGGCAGCCTGAGCACCCACGCTCAGGAGTGGAGTAGCATGGTCGTGGATGCTCAGCGAGGGATTCTCCAGGGGTGCTGGTACCCTCCTGGGGTAGTCTAAAATTTAATTCCGCTACCATGTTGATGGGGGAAATTGGGCCTCCGGTCACCTGCACTCACCAGACGAAACGCAAAAGCAGAGCTTCCACTTCACGCCGGTATTCTGTGAGGTCGTGGTACTAACCCGGCTCGAGCCGGCCCATACGTGCAACAGCAAAAGTATATGAGGATATCCGCATTAGAAGAGTAGCCGACATAGCCCAAACGGGTTAGTAAGCTAAAGTGACAAAGCCGAACATATAGCTCGAAAAACCGACAACCAATGGGGAAAAAGGTTCTCAAGTGGAAGCCTCGTTGATGAATGTAGGTGGCAGTGAACCATATTTTGTAGCAACCCTTTGAATAAGGTTATGTAGAGCAGTGGACATATAGTAAGATGTAATGATGATAACGATGATGAGAAAAATTCTTTTCAATATGCCTTTTCTAAGGTTACTGGCAAAATTGTCACTAAAATTCACTCCGAATAATAATGATGACAAAAATGTTTAGCTTTCAAAATACATAAGCGAAATTATGTCATTATCGTTACACCATATCAAAAGTCCACCGTTGAATATAGGCCTCCCATATAGATTGCCCTATGAGAGGAATATTTGCACTGATTTCCGCAACTGGCAGGGTTGTCAACCGCTTTTTTTTTAATATTTTAGTTGTTATTAGAAAGACTCTCCTGTGAATCTCCCGTCTTGTTTCCTTGTGTAGCCTCATCTAGTGGATGTTCCTACACCTCGACTACCTCGTTGGTCTAGTGGTTGTGAACGCGACTGCTGACCATGTGGTTCCGGGTTCAAATTCAGGGTCGGGCCAGTAAAATAATTTATTGAGTTTTTCCGTCAAAATTCTCAGTAGCTGCCGGGGTCTGGAAGTTGGCGGTGTCTCACCTCCCGGTGTGCCTCGGAAAGCACGTAAAGCCGTTGGTCCTGCGGCTGATGTCTCACCGGTCGTGTCGGTTTACCGTCCTATCGGACTATGAGAATGATGGAATAAAGAGTGCAGTGCACCTGTGCTTGTTCATACACTTGACCAATATAATCCTGTCCTGCGCCGATGGCTAGTCCCCGTTGAAGCTGGCCGCCATGACCGAAATTCGGTCTGAAGGTTAATTATTATTATTCCACCTCTTCTACACAATAAAGTGAAAATACGCAATTCTAGTCAACTATTTATTATTTATTATTCTATTTATAATTTTGGCCTAAACCACTAAGCAGACACGAAACCGTCGCACCCGAGTGCAGATATACTCTTGTTGTAGTAATAATGCTGATCATTATGAGGAGGGGTGTGTGCATTTAAATTAGAGACGAATTGTCACACGTAAACATGATTGATTACATCCGCAGTTATTAAACTTGGCATAGCTATGAAGATTTACACATAAAGAATAGAAATAGATAATATAATATAGTTTTCTAACGTGGTAGATAAGTGGTAGCTCAGGGACTAAGAGCTCGCTGTAAATTCAAAGTAAATGAGCAACCGGGTTCGATCCCCGTCGGCTCCAATGAAATTGTTAATTACAATTTTAAGTGCTGATTTACCAGGTGCTCGGCGGTGAAGGAAAACATCGTGAGGAAACCTGCATGTTTGAGAAATAAAAAAAAATATTTGTGAAGACGTGAAGTTCGCTAACATGCATTGGGACAGCGCGGCGGTCATTTAATTGCTCTAAAACCCTCTCAAAAATTAGAGTAGGCCTGTGCCCAGCAGTGGGACGCACATAGGCTGTAACTTTTAACTTTAACGTGGTAGAGCTATAATTCAGCAATATTATAGGATAGCTGCAGCATATTATAGGATTCGATACTATACGAATGGCTTGGCTTGACCTAAGAAGGGCCACACTCTCACAGAATACTAGCGTAAATAGCTGTTTAATGCTATGTGTTTCGTATGGACAACGTCTCTACATTTAGATTTCTAATTTAGGAAACATGTAAGTGCATATATCCCCCTATGAGGGGTCCTATTTCCGACAGTAGACTTTGATAGGCTGTAATGGTAATGGTGGTAGGTGTCTATGGGTCACAGCATCCACTTACCATCTTATACTATAAAAATATACGGACATAAAAAGTACATATATACGATACAAAGTACACCAGCATTACTCTGTGAAATTTGAATTACAGCCTCAGATCCACTTACCATCAGGTGGACTGAGTGCGCTCATTTGCTACCATCATTCCACAAAAAAAAGATCAAATAAAAAATTATAGACGCATTTCATGTGACAGCGATCCATGCTCAACTTCTTGACAACCACACATACACACATACTTTTCTTTCTTTCTTTAGTAGCCTGTAGAAGTCTACTGCTAGATGCACACATATTTGAAATGGCTAAGTGTGCGTGATACACCTTCACAATGAGGATACCGATTTTTACTTCCATATATGTATAAGAGGTGGCAAACAAGCATGCGGCTCCCCTGATGGTAAGTGACTACCGCTGCACCTGAACAACTGCAACACCAGGGGAATCGAAAGTGTGTTGCCGGTCTTTTAAAAGAAATTAGACGTTTTTTCTTGAAGATTCCTAAGTCTTCCAGAAAAATCTTCTGGCAAATCGCTTAGTGATGGACCGCCAATCATCCAGATCGCAAATTTAGTCGCTATGTGAATTTCTGACTATCGTAACTTAAAATAGTTACCATACCAAACTTCCCTATCGCAATTATGTGATATACAGGAGCATGCCCAATAGCTTGCAAGTGATGAAGCAATACCTTATGTATCGGAATTGAGGTGTTGCCAGTGAGCCAATGGGCTGTGAATGGCGATATGGCGCTCTGTTTGTTTCCACACACGAGTTGCAAATTCAGTACACACAGAATAATGTAGTGGAAGAATTGCTTCACTGACGACAGACGCTATAAAAAGATATGATTTTTATGATCTTCAATTTATAGCATAATATAAGTTTAGGTACAGTAGTGGCGCAAAAGAATCTATAATCTAATTCCGAGACTGTTAGAAGTTATGAATTTCGTAAGATCTCCTTACAGACATAGTTTACATAGTTTTCTTCTTCATTTAATATTCAACTTCTACAGGTTTAAGCATTGGGGCAGCGCGGTGGACACTTCCTTGCCCTAAAGCCCCCTCAGAAATGAGAGGAGGCCTGTGCCCAGCAGTGGGACGTATATAGGCTGTAACTTTAACTTTAACTACAGGTTTGTACGTACGTCGCTCTTACGTAACCGGACGCACGTACATCAGCGACTGCCGATAATTTTGGTCCGATCCGGAAAAACGGGTTGAAATCTCATATTGGACCAAACTCAGTTATTGGCGTGTTCTGTCAAGAAATTCTCAGAAGCATCCCAGAATGAGGAAGTTGGTTTAACCCCGTGCCTCGGAAAGTATGTAAAGCCGTGACTACTGTGCCTGATCTCTTTGTACCTTGTCGGATTGCCATTCCATCGGACTATGAGAGTGACGGAACACTCAACAGAGTGCACTTTGCTTGAGCAATACACTTCTCGTGTATTATAATCCTATCCTGTGCAAATGACTAGGCTCCATTGAGATTGGCAGCCGTAACCAAAAGTTTTCGGTTTAGACGACATTATTTTTCTTTTATAGAAGAGGGGGCAAACGAGCATGCGGCTCTTTTGATGGTAAGTGTTGACCGCCGCCCATGAACAACTTCAACACCAAAGGTTGCAGGTGCGTTGCCGATCTTTTAAAAAGGAGTAAGCTCGTTTCTTGAAAGTCTCTAAGTCGTATCGGTTTCAAAAATCGCCGGTGGTAAGCAATTACACAAAGTAGTTTTCTGAGGAAAAAACTCGCACAGCTGTGGACCGCCAAGCATCCAGATTATGTTGATGGATGTTAACGTAAGTTTTATTGCGATGTGCGTTGGTGAAATTTGGCGGCTGGAATTAATCCGAACTATTCCTTAGAGCACTCCCCGTGGTAAATACGATATACGAGTAAAATGCAAAGGGATGCAACATCTCTTTGCAGCGCCGATTCGTCGATTCGAGTCCCTCTGCATTGGATGCGTATTTCTTTAATATTTTTATTTATTATTTAATTTTTCAAGAACACGCACACTGACATGCGTATCTATGACAAAATATTATAATAAAGCTTTTCACACAAAGTTTTTCAACTTCATACAAAGAAGGCTTTAGATGAGTTATCACCCTTAAGACTAAGATAGAATACCTGACAGTCTCTAATTATATTGGCTCTCTATATCCTACAGAACGGGTCACAGCAATGCATGCACTACTGTTTGGCGGCAGAAATATTGTAATATTAACCTTAGAAAAATGACAAAAAAGATACTTACGAAGTTTCTTTAATCGTTTTTGGCCAGGTCTCAAAAGAAATTTTTCGTCGCACGAAGAAATAAATATATTCCCTCGAGTAATAAAAGTTTCATTTCATTTCCCTATCGCTATGAAAAGCAAAACTAAAATAAAACTATAATTTTTAGCCGACTTTAAAGAGGAGGTTCACAATTCAACTGTATGTTTTTTATGTATTTTACGCGATATCTTCGCCAATTGAGACCCGATTTTGAAGACTATTTTTTCTTAAATAGGTTATATTTCAGAGGTGATCCCATATAAATTGGAGAACAAATTCCGCCCCAAAAAGGTGGTTAAATCTGGAATGAAGTTTAAAAAAATAACTTTTAACAAAATTTTAAATCCAATTTCAGAAAACTAAACAGAATAAAATAATTTTGCATTTTTGAAGTCCGCTTTTACTTTTTATTAAAAGTTATTTTTAGTTTTATAAGTCGCGAGTACCCTAAAGCAAACGCTTTATCCGCTCCAGGAAATGAGAAAAAAGGAACATATCTTTATTACGCTTTTTACATGGATTCCGTTGGACACGGTAACTACGTAGTCTTTTTCCCTAAACGTTATGAAACTACGGACATACGGAAATGCTAATGTTCATTCGCAATTAGTAAACTCAGTTTAAGTGCATGGCGGCTTTCAGCTATAGTAGCGTTAGTGTTTAATGTAAATAATAACTATATTGGTATTATAGTGTTTTACGTGCTTATTCATTTTCATTCATTACAGCTTAATGAAAGTATATTGCTGAATGTAGGCCTCCCCAATAGATTGCCTCATAAGCAAATCTTTGTCATGATTGCCAAGCTTGCCGGGCGGGTTGGCAACCGTTATTTCACCTCCTTTTACGAAACCCCCGGATGATTTGGGGTAGACAATTCTATCTCGCCACCACTGCACACCGAATATGTATAATTTAATATATGTACGAGTAAGTGAAAAACGTATTGAATAAAACTATTTTTATGGATTTTATTGCGTTTAATTTTACTTTTTTTTACTTTACTTTACAGCAACCCATGGCCACGGGGGGGACTGAGATGTTTGACGTCCCGATGTCAAAGTTAATCCGGAGTACCAACCTTAAGCTTTTTAGTTATTAAGTTTGGTTGGATCTACGCAGAATGAGCTTTCTGTGTCTTGAAGTCTTGCAATGGTATGCTTGGGTTTAGTTTTAATTTTTATTAATTAAAAGATCCCAAGCAGTTAGAAGTACCCAGGCTCCTTCTTTATTGATATTAGTATGTTTTTTTTAATTTGAATAGCCTCACTTATCATACTTGGTAGCAATCTATGTTTTCTCGCGAGCATTTGTGCTATTTTTATAGGATAAAGGTGACAAACGAGCACACAGTCCACTCGATGATAAGTGGTTGCTGTGGCCCATAGACATCTACATCTATCCTCGATCACGAATCGAAATGCAGATGCGTTGTCACCCGTGAGGATTACGATGGGATGTCTCGTTTCCAGTAAAAACTGTCTACAGTTCTCTACACTCACCATACGAAACACAGCAGCGTTAAGCTGCTATTTTACGCTGGTATTCTGTGAGAACGTGGTCCTTCCCCGTTGGAGCCGACCCATTCGTGCTACAACTATACTACTAATATAGCTGCAGCATGGCTCTACCACGTATAAACGTGGTCTATCAAATCTTGTCAGCTGATGAGAAACACCAACGCTTCGGGAAGTCGGCAGTTTGTGATCATAATATCCTAGACGACCTCCGTCATTATATCAGGTTTATGCAGGTTCTAAATATGACCATATAATTTTTTTATTATCTTATTTATTTAAAAAGGTTTTTGTCTTACAAGGATACGTCAGCCTTACGATAAAGCTGACGTATCTTTGTTCCTGTTACACATACATCATAAGTACTTAGAAAGAAGGAATCAATTTGATAGGAATATAGATATTAATGACCTTGCCACCTCTGAGTGTGGCTCTGCAAGTATACTTTAAAACCAACCTAGGATCTTTGGTAGAGCCACGCTGCAGCTTCTGCTATAGCAGGGATGGGCCGGCTCGAACCGGGGCAGTACCACGACCACACAGAATACCAACGTAAAGTAGAAGCTTTGCTTCTGTGTTTCGCTTGGTTAGTGCAGGTGGCCGGAGGCCCTCCCCCCATAACATGGTAACGGAATTCAAAAAGACAAGACTAGCCCGGGAGGGTACCAGCACCCCTGGTAATGGAGAATCCCTCACTGAGAATCCACGGTCAAGCTACCCTCTACTTCCTGAGCGTGCAACATCAGGCGACTTCACTCGAACCTTAACGCCGTCCACTACCATCTAGAGACGGTGAAGCCAGCCTTGCTCTTTTTGACCAAGACGCAGGTATCCTCTCCGGCTAATACTTCGTACCTGTCCTAACCGGGGTACAAATTAGAACACTTCTTTGTGCCCCGGGATGGAGTTTGCGTATACGTCAGAGAGGATATCTGTACTCGACGCCTCGGCAGTCTTCAAGGTATTGCTGCGCGTAGACAGCGACGACCATCCCAGCGTCTACGGGTGCCCGTATAGGACTCACAGCGGTAATGCCGAAATAGACCGACTCATCGACCACGTCCAAATGGCTACAGATTTCTTGCTACAACAGATCCCATCCGTAGAGATCGTGATACTTGGCGATTTTAACGCCCACCACGCCGAATATCTCGGTTCACGTTTAAGCGATCATGCGGGAGATCTGTTTATGACTTTGTCTTGGCATATGGTCTGACACACCTGGTTACTTCGCCTACGCGGATTCTAGATTTGGAGGATCATATACACCTTCCCTGTTGGACCTTCTACAGACCTCTCATCCGGACGGGTATCAGGTTTCCGTCGATGCCCTCTCGGCTCTTCAGACCATTGTCTGATCCGGAGTGTGGTGCCACTCACGCTCCCCTCACGGTTGCGTTCTGCAGGTTGCCGCCGTGTTTGGTATTACAGGTCGGCGGATTCGGACGGAATGCGGTCTTTCTTTGCATCCTACCCATGGATTATTACGTAAGGATTTTCTTTTTGTTTCTGACTTCGTCACTGATGGTGCTACAGGAATGGAACTATCTTTTCCATCATCTGTGGTACCCATCGGAGGCAGATCTCAGCCTTGGTTTGGTTGCTCCAGTAAAACTGCATTACGCAATAAGCAGGAGTGTTATCAGGCCTGGGCTGAGGCTTCGGCGGTTCGGCATGTAAACACCACCATGCTTAAAAGAAGTATAACTTCGCCTCCAGGTCCTTCAAAGAGTTATTGCCAAGGCAAAGTATGAGCACATTGGCAGAATTGGAGAAATTAGTTTGCCTTCCTTTGGGAACCCGGGCATACTGGTCTCGCCAAGGCTGTTCAAGGAATTTCTGTAAGCCATCGCTACCACCCCTGCACAGGAGGACGATTCACTGGCCCACGCCGCAAAAGAGAAAGCGTTTGGACATAGTGAAGGCCTTTGATCGGGTCTGGCACAAAGCGCTTCTTTCAATGCTTTCTTCCTATGGGCTTCCGAGAAATTGTGCTATTGGATCACCAGTTTTCTGGCTAATTGGAGCATCAAGGTCGTAGTAGACGGTCATGCTCCGATTACAAGCCTATTAATGCTGGTGTTTCACAAGGCTGCGCGCTATCACCAACGCTGTTTCTTCTGCATATCAATGATATTGTTGTGATATTGTTGCAAAGCGGTAACATTCATTGCTATGCGAATGACAGCACTGGTGATGCTCTGTACACTGGCCGTGCCAATATTTCTCGGGAAAACGTCGTCGAGTACCAGAACAATCTTGTGTCTGAATTCGAGTCTTTGCTGAACAAAGTCTTGGATTGGGGGCGACTAAATCTAGTCCAGTTTAATCCTCAGAAGATACCCCTTTGTCGTATCTCCTCAGGTTCAAGGCACTCGAATCGAATGACGTGCAGTTTTAGAAGAGAAGGCCAAATTGGCCTCTAAAAAGCTTGGCGTGCTCAGCAGAGCGGGACAGTATTTCATGCCGGCACACCGCCTGCAACTTTACAAGGCGCAGGTTCGGCCTCACATGGAATACTAGTCCCATCTCTGGGCTGGGGCTCCCCAGTGCCAGCCCCTTTCACTTGACCGCATCCAGCGCAGAGCGGCTCGAATCGTCGACGATCGAGTCCTTTCCGATCGGCTTAATTCACTGGCGCTGCGATGAGATGTTACATCTCTTTGCATATTTTATCGCTTTTACCACGGGGATATAGCCGTGGTAGCTCAGGTGGTTAGCGCTCGCTGTGAATTTCACAGTACGCGAGCAACCCGGGTTCGATCCCCGCCGGCACCAATGAAATTGTCAATTGCAATTTTAAGTGCTGATTTACCACGTGCTCTACGGTGAAGGAAAATATCTTGAGGAAACCTGCATGTCTGAGAAAATAAAAATAAAATATTTCGAAGACATGTGGAAGTTCGCCAACACGTATTGGGGCAGCGCGGCGGACACCTTCTTGCCCTAAAACGCTCTAGAACGAATAGAACAACGATTAGAAGAACGATTTAGAAGAAGTTTTCTTCCTCGCACAACTTCCTTGTGGAATCGATTACCACCAGCGATTGTGCAGTTGTTCATTGGCGGCGGTAGTCACTTACCATCAGGTGAGCTGCATGCTTGTTTGCCCCCTCTCATATAAAAAATTCCTATTTCAACCAAATTAATAATATTTTTTACCAGATTCTTCTTCTCCCTTCGATACTTGACTCGTTGTGCTAGCATATATTGTATATCTTCTAAATTGTGGCTAATATCGCAATTAGGCGAGTTTGCTTTCTTCACCAAAACACAATTTGTTTAAACTCGTATATTTTTTTTAAAGTAAAGTAAAAATAAAGTTACAAGCTATATACGTTACATTCCCGGGCACAGGCCCGCTCTAATTTCTTAGAGGATAATTTTTTTAAATATATATCTTATTCGTATTGCTACATTCCTGTTTCATACACCAGTTTCCAAATTTTTTGTCACTTCTTACTGGGAAATTTCTAGTTTAGATTTTCTGGGTTGCATTCATTTTTATTTCGCTTTTCAGCTCGTAAATCTACATATTTTATGTTATTATACACTGCAACGTGCGCATCCATGGACCAGGACAGCAGTTTAAGGGCAGCTTAATACCGCACCAAGTTCTTAATGAAAGTTAGGTCCCCGCCTTAACTTTTTAAATGATGCAAGTAAAAATCTGATGGTTATACCTCTATAGTCAACTCTTACAGTAGCCACGGGGGATAAATGAGTATATATTCCGAGATGCAGTTTTGTTAGCTTCTTGGCTTTTACAGCTTCATCTGACCCAGGGTGCGAGCTGTATAATCATGAGATCACCGTGGCACTTATACCGTGTACATAATGATACCGTGATCTCTCACGTCGTCACGCTTCTCAGCATTAACATTTCCATTATCATTACATCCAATCAAACTTTCACTCCTGAACTTAGGCCTCTCCCATAAATTGCCTTATAGGGGGAATTTTGCCATAGTTGGCAACTGCAGTTTTTATATATGCTGTAATTAGGATTATTATTTATATTTATATATTTTATTTATATATTTAATTATTTATTTATATATTATATTTTAAGTAAAATATATTTGGGGTATTTGTGTAGTTTTCTCATCTCGTTGGGCTGTATAAATATATAAGGGAAAATGATAAATATACATAAGAATCAATAACATAAAATAAATTATTTTATATTATTATATTTTATTAATATATTAATTATATTTTATTATTGTTTTGGGGTATTTATAGAGTATTCTCATCTGGTTGGGCTGAATAAATATATTAAAGGAAATAATAAATAAACATAAATATATATTTAATATACTAACATAACTAAATAATACATAAATAAATAAAATCCCAATCAGATGGAAGCCCTCGGCAGAGGAGACCAAACGGCCGAGGGTTAGGGGGAAAGGGAAAAAAACCGGCGGGCGATGCTGGCGGTATCGAGGAGCACCGCCTTCGGCATTTGAGTCCGGAGCCTCAGATGACCCGAAAGGCTGACCGGGATTAACCCGTTCGCAGAGACGACTACAGGAATAATTTCGATCGGCAGGCCACCCCACATGTCGGTCACCTCGTGAGCCAGGTTCAGATATCTTGTTTTCTTATCTGCTTCGGCTTTCACGAGGTTCTCGCCATATGGAATGGTAATGTCGACCAAAAATATCCTTGACTGTGCCCGATCCATCAGCACAATATCAGGCTTATTCGCAAGAATAGTCCTGTCTGCGATGATGGCCTGGTCCCAGTAGAGCCTGGCGCGGTCATTTTCGAGCACGGCTTCCGGCAAGTACTTATAATAAGGCAGTTTCCGAACCACGAGACCTTATTTGTCCGGTAATATATTGAATTGTTTCTGAGCTATTGTGATATCGTCTACATAAGTTAGGTTGGGAATACGAATTGTGTGTTTTTGATAGTTACGAGTACCAATCACTTGATCCTGAATAGCAATCACAAAAGCCTCCGTCTCTGGGAAAAGCTCTCCGCGACGTAGCCACTCGTCTGACGCTTGCCTGTCGACATGTGCTTGATTGAGATTGGCAAAGTGCCTACCATGCAGAGACTTTTGTGACCACAAATCTATTTTCTGTTGTTTATTTATTATCCTTGGCTGAAAATTTCTGTCATATTATTATTTATATATTATTATTATATTATTTATGCTGCTCATATTCTGGTTTGTTTTCCTCTGTCACCCCTTACGGCACCCACGGGACGTTCTTACACCGCTACTACATGGGTCTTCTTCGCATTGCATATTATTAAATTTTCTGCCTCCTCAAACTGAATTTAAATACATAGCCGTCCACGTAGCCGTATAAAAAATAGATGCAACAAAGGATTTTATGGAGGTCATTTAACACTCTACATTTCTGCTGTAAAAGCTATCTCACACGATATATAACAAAACGTACCAAATTAAAACTTTAATCAACAACGTTGCATACCAGTACGTTGCATTTTATCATTTCCATTCTAATTAATACATTTTCTAAACAAAGTACGCCAAATTGAACCTTAAATCTTAGAACAATTATTCCCGGGCATAACAACGAAATTGTAGTTGGAATGCACGGCTTATCTAGTATAGTGTTCGAGCATTCTTGCTAATTATCGAGTAAAAGCACTTGGATGGCAAAGAATAATGCGCAGACGTTGAAATGGATAATTTATTGAAGAAAACTGCATATACCTGTAATATATGGGGTTGACTGGCAGAGCATGCCAAAAGGCATTACGTCCCCCTTTATTACGCTTTTATTTAAGGTGATAGCAATAAATTAATTAATAGACAATTAATTAATAGATAATTAAAGACCTAGCTTTCAGGCACGGATCTAGGGAGAGTGTCATTGGGGTGATGACAAAAAGCTTTTAATAATATAATAATTAAGCGACAGTAGTAGGGTGCGGGCCGCATTCTCAAAGGTCGTGGGTTCGAATCCGCTACTCGACTACTGTCGTGAACCACTCCTAACACAAGCATTTTAAGCTTACCTGGAGCTGGTAACTGGAATATTAATAATTTTGATAGTACAAATTTGTTCCTTAATCAAATCTTACATTGAGATGAAACAATAATGAATGAATGAATGAATATACTTTATTGTACACCATGAACAAATATACAAATGACACAACAAAAAGCAGATTATATGTACAATTTGGCGGCCTTATCGCTACATAGCGATCTCTTCCAAGCAACCAAGGTAAAGGAATAAAACAATGAATACTAGGTAGGTGGTGCAATATAAATATACATAATATAATATCAATACATGCGATATATAGACAATACATGCAATAAAATAACATATATATAACTAATACATGAAATAATATACACACAAAGAGACAAAAGTTTTCTTACTTACCTCATTCAGTTGGCGTATCCAATTTAAGGAATTATCAATGTAAATACCAAGATTTTTGACATTGTCAAAGTAAGGGATTACAACTCCTCCATCGAATACGATATAGCTAGGGAATGTCCGCCGCGCTGCCCCAATGCGTGTTGGTGGACTTCACATTTCTTCGAAATATTGTTTTTCAATTTCAAAGACATGCAGGTTTCCTCACGATGTTTTCCTTCACCTTAGAGCACGTGGTAAATCAGCACGTGGTATATACGCCGTGGTAGCGCAGGGGCTAAGCACTCGCTGTTAATATCACAGTTAGCGAGCAACACGTGTTTGAAACCCTTTATTATATAAGTGTTGATAAAATTTAAAGATAAATAATGCGCCATATAGGGGTGTAAAAATGCGAAAACGCTCCACAACGTCCTCAGTAACTGTCCTATGCAGCGACCGTGCATTTGTTTGCACTGTAATAACCGTGTCTATGGGTTTAAAGTTATTCCTTTCTCTACACGGGGAGTATAGGATGCAGTGAGGTTTAGAGAACATTATATATTGCAGCAAACCTCATCCACATCTTCTATAAAGGTTCAGATATTTGTAATCTGAAAAGTCCTTCTCTCTCCCTTCTGCCCTTTGTCATGCCTAAAATAAGCGCGATCTTTCATCCATTTGTTTAACACGGAAGATTAAGTGTACCTTAGTAGCGCGTCATAATTTTTACACTACAAAAATAACTGGGGCTGCAACTACATTAAAAAAATAAAGGAAATTATTAGTTTTCTTCATATTTTGTGCAAATTTCGTGTACTCACTCGCTAAAACTTTAAGAAAAAACTTGTTGAATTCAGTTTTAGAGTTGAAAAGCTTTCAAGTTCCGAAAGATCTTTGAAGATAACCACTTACTGGAAGATCTTTAACCTCTTCAGACGACGGAAGCATCGTAAAAAGTTAATAAATGTATTCAATATTATTGTATTTTCTTTTTTTAATTTTAATTTTTCTTGCACTCTTTTACAACTTTGTTATTATGACATTTCCTTTTTTTGATTTTTTAATTATTTCTTTATTGTTTGTTTGTTGTAATAAATCTCAATCATAGTAATAATAGTCTTACTTTTATATTGTGAATGTGGAGAATCGGAGACCTTTCTTACTGGAAACGAGGCATTCCATCTAAGACCTCAGGGGTGACATCGCATCTGCATTTTGATTTTGAATCGAGGAAAGATGTATATGTCCACGGGACACAGCATCCACTTACCATCAGGCGGACTGCGTACTCGTTTTCCACACTTATTCTATAAAAAATAAATCATTTTGTAAGTCCATCTCAACTATTTCTTCCGCCAAGCAGTAGTGTGTGAACTGTTATGTTCCGGTCTGAGAGGTATAGACCTAGTATAATAACAGGGTTTCGGGCATTCCACCTTCGACTTCACATGACTGATTACGTATCTGTAGTCATCTTTATTTGAAGTTGGTGACAAGTAGCTGCAGAAGCCATATACCATCAGATGGACTAATTTGTCACTTCATTTTATAGAAATTAAGTTACTTAAACAATTAGACGCTTCTATAAACGGTGCCTTGCTCTTTGACCGGAGTAACGCAATCTTTGTCGTTGTGCTTGCTAACGAAGCGACGTGGTCCGTTGCGATTCACTTCCCCCAACTGGGCGGTGCAGGGGTGAGGGGTACAAAAGGTAATTAAAGGCGTTTATCTGCCTCAGGTGCCGCTAATTTCCGCGTAGATATGGAACTATGCGAAGGTAAAAACATTCCGAAGTTCTCCTTTTACTGTATTGTTACAAACTGGGAGAACGGATGTTGAAAAATGTTTGTTGTACCCAATGATATTTGGAATATTGAGCGGTTTTTTTTAACGGATGTTTTTAGTTTGAGTGTATGAATGGAATAGAATAGAATTAGTTAGAACTTTAATAGAACTTTTTTATTCAATATAGATTATAAGTAATTCTTATTGAAAGTATTTTTTTTACTTTTACCATTGGCTTGGAAAAAAACCTCTATCCTGTCTATAAGTTATATAAATCTACTAGCGATCCGCCCCGTCTACGCCTGGGTGATTTCTGGATCTCGACAACAGCGCCACCTACCGAGTCCAATTGTGAATCTAAACCATTCTTGCATCAACTTAATCACACACACAAAATTTCATCAAAATCGGTCCAGTTGTTTAGGAGGAGTCCAGTCAGATACTCTATCCCTCATACTGCGGCCCCCAGCGCAGCAACTCATTGCTAAGCCACTGCGCCACGGAGCCGTCAAATAAGGTTCTATATAAATTTGGGGAAAATATTCCACCCTCCTTAGGAAAACGGAACCTCCTTTTGAAAACCTGTAGGTACAAACTGGGGATGACTTTTTGGTTGTGATAATTTTAGTCTAACCTTTTTCACCAAAATTTCATAATTCCATCTTAGTTCTTAGTTGTGACAATGCATCTGGAACCTTCTTTGTTTGAGGTTTGCTGCAAGTGTCCATGGACTACAGTAGCCACTTAGGTGGACCACAAGTTCGTTTGTCACTACAGTTTTATATTAAAAAAAATCGTGCAAATATGTACAAACTAGAAATAGTTTAACTAATAGTTTTTTTTTTAAATCACAATAATATGATGTATTTCAAAGTCAAAACTTTTATTCAATTTACGCTTGTTTTAAGCTCAAAGAAGAAATTCTTAAAGAAAAACCGGCAATAAATGTGAGGTCTTTTTTCAACTGCCATATAATTTAATTTATTACAACCTACAATAAAACTATTATAATGTCAAATGTATATTTTATTTTAATGCTCTTCGCGTATAATTTACATACTAAGAAATATTAAATTATAAGAAGAGAAATTGCTTACATTTTCTGATAGGCTGCAATGAATGACTGAATCAAAGTTCTTTGAAGTGGGTTTTTACTTTTTACTAAAAGTTTTATTTTTAAAGATTTAGAAACAATAGGAATATTCTTCCTATCTGTTAATCAACAAATAAAAAAAATTAAACATCGTTGTTGAAAGTTTTTTTTTTTTACCTTAATGAAGAAGAATAGGCAAAAGAAACTCAGCAGGATTCCTTTTGTTGTTATTAAAAAAAGTAAAATTCAATATTATTTTTTTAGAATGATAATAATTTCAACTTCAATGAATTTATTATTATTCTAAATTATTAAACGATGTAACTTCCAAATTTAAAACGATATTTCTACAATTATTTCTTATATATTAATTAATTAAAATATTCTATTTCATTCTATAAGTACTTGTAAACCGTTTTTATAGAATATGGGTGACAATTGAGCACACAGTCCACCTAGTGATAAGTGGATGCTGTGGGTCATAGACATTTATCCTCTATTAAGAATCTAACTGTAGATGCGGTGTCACCTCTGAGAACTAAGATTTAAGTAAAAAAGTTATCCCGCTAAACACAGCAGAATATTAAGCTGCTATTTTACACCGGTATTCTGTAAGAGCGTGGTCCTTGCCCGGGCGAATTGTTATATACCATACATACCATACTACAACCATAATATAGCTGCAGCGTAGTTCTACCACGCAGATAAGCACCATAAGTTATTCTGTTGTGTTTATGATAAAAATGAGACCTAAATATATTTGCAGCTTTCATAGAGGGGATATATATTAGTTGCCACGCCTGGCAAGTGGGTCGGCAACCGCAGTTTTTTATTATTTAGCTGTTGTCAGGAAGATGCTGCTGCCCATTAATTAATTTATTTATTTAATTTAAAATTTATGTATACACAAACAACGGAGAGGACACATCATGATGAAGAGTTTGTACAAGGGCGCTACTAATTTCATAATAAATTTCTTCCAATAGACCAGTTACAAAGATACAATATGGTAAGTAAAGATTGCACTTTGTTATTATACAACACATACAAGGATAAAATAAATACATATGTCGGCATAAATATATTATTCACATATACATAATATGTACAGTAAACATGCATGCATATAATATGTACATACTTATAACTAAACTCCTGGTTTAGTTTCCTGCTGTCGTATTTGCTTGCTTGCTTTGAATACACATGTAGTCGATGGATGCAGGTACTCAGGACCTTACTTTTTGGCAATCTATGGTGTTCAGCTCGTATAATTTAGTTATGACGTGCTCTAGAGGTTCACAAGTATGACGTAGCATCGTTGATGTCGTAAATACAAGTGATCGAACTATCTATGTGAGCAAATCTAATATAATCTGTTACGTGCTAGAGCCATGCTGCAGCCATATTGTTGAAGCACGAATGGGTTGATTAGACCGGTGAAAGACCACGTTCTCCCATATTATCAGGGCAAAATAGCAGTTCAATTCTGCTGTGTTTCGTATGGTTAATGTAAAGAACCGAAGACCCTTTCTACTGGAAACGAGGCATTCCATCTTAGTCCTCAGGGGTGACAACGCATCTGCATTTTAATTATTTATCGAGGATAGATGTAAATGTCTATGAGCCACAGCATCCACTTACAATCATGTGGACTTTGTGCTAGTTTGTCACCCTTATTCTATAGAAAAAAAAAACATAAAGTAAAATTGTAAAATCTCTCACGCTAAAACAACTTTAGTTTTCAAAACAAAATAAAACAAACAGTTGCAGAAAATGGGCAAAAATTAGTGTGCAAAATTAAACCATTTGTCTCAAACGTATTTAACATAGTCCAGCTAATAAATTAAAGAAAATCCGCGAGAAAAACTTGTAACGCTTAAGTCGCGTACTTTCAGGGGAGGTGTGGGGGTAACAAAGGTAATTAAAGGCATTTATCTGTTGCAGGTGTTGCTCGCTAATTCCTAGCTGGGAGATATGGCGTCGGCCCAGGAGCTGCAAAAAATAAGTCTCACTGGTGCAAGTACGAGCGGGTTTTAGAAAGAAACTTATTCACATTTTTAACGAATAAAAATGTTTTAGTATTGTATTAAAATATTAAAAATAATAAGTACACAAATATAGCTACATATATGGATTTAAACGAGTATATTATAATAATAATAATAATAAACTGAACTTAACGCCCTGGATAGAAAAGTCCGCACTACCATGACGTCCCATAGGGTGCACCATCCAAGATCGTCGATAATGAGGCTGTACTTGCCGCGGAAACATGGTGAGCGTGGCTTTTTAAGCGCATTTTCAAACTATAGCTCTTATAGGTATAAAACTTGGCCAGAATATTATTTTTGTATGTGTTTGGATGGGTCCCTATATGGTTAGGATTCACGATTAGAGCCGGTAGGTGGCACTGTTGTCGATATCCAGAAATCACCCGTGCGAAGCCGGGGCGGATCGAATATAGGATATTTTTGCTTAAATACAGCATTGGTCGTGGGACATTCTCATTTATCCTATAATATTAGGTCCTTACATATGAAATTAGCATTTTGTCGTACTGATCACTTTGATCTGAAATATCTCCACTTTGGTTTAGAATTCGAAATTCAAATTTATAAATTCATTTAGCTGGTACATTTGATTTTTGAATACAGTCATTCATTTGTTTTTTCCTCATTATTTTATTCTTTGGCGTCGTTTATTACCGCACAAGGGAAAACATGAAATGTCGGTATATTTACGAGTACGAGTTCTATCGTGGCACCAGTGCTGTAGAAACAGCTCGAAGGATTAATGATGTGTACGGCGCTGGTGTCGCAAAAGAAAGCACGGTACGTTTTTGGTTTCAACGTTTTCGTTCTGGAAATTTCGACCTTCAGAACCAACCCCGTGGACGGCCGGAGACCAAAGTGGAAAATGATGAATTAAAGGCTATTGTGAAAGCGGATCCATCACAAAGCACTTCAGAGATAGCTGCAGGTTTCGGGGTAAGTGATAAAACTGTATTAATCCACTTGAAGCAAATCGGGAAAGTAAAAAATACTTGAACGATGAGTACCTCATGAATTGAGTGAATCGAACTTGCAAACACGCGTCGTCGTGTTACTTTGCTCAACCGACACAATAATGAAGCGATTTTAAATCGAATCATTACTTGTGATGAAAAGTGGATACTGTACGATAATCGGAAGCGGTCGTCGCAATGGCTGAACCCTGGAGACCCAGCCAAATCCTGCCCTAAACGAAAATTGACTCAGAAAAAGTTACTTGTGAGTGTTTGGTGGACTAGCGCCGGTGTCGTTCACTACAGCTTTCTAAAATCTGGCCAAACGATTACGGCAGATATCTATTGTCAGCAACTGCAAACCATGAAGGAAGAACTAGCTTCTAAACAACCGAGACTGGTCAATCGCTCTAGGCCACTGCTGCTTCACGACAACGCAAGACCACACACTGCACAACAAACAACCACTAAGTTAGATGATCTACAATTGGAATGTCTGCGACATCCACCGTACTCCCTGGACCTTGTTCCAACAGATTACCATTTGTTCCGGAATTTGGACAACTTCTTACAAGGAAAAAAATTCAACTCCGCTGCGGCAGTCCAAACCGAATTCAAAGAGTTTATTGATTTTCGCCCCCATGGTTTTTTTAGTAAAGGGATCAATGAACTACCTATGAGATGGCAAAAGTACATAGATAACAACGGATGCACCGATTTTATTTTTTAATTAAATATACACACCTTTGATTAATTAAATATATTTTACAAAAAAAAATTGACTTTATATTCCTCCCGTACAAAACGCCAATTTCATATGTAAGGACCTAATATATTCTAAATATCTTTATATTTATATTATATAATTCTACTGTCCATGTTCATGTGACTGAACTCCTCTTCGATTCCCGTGTGTGTGTGTGATTCAGTTGATTCGAGAAGGGTTTAGATTCACAATTGGGCCCGATAGGTGGCACTGTTGTCAAGATATAGAAATCACCCGTGCGAAGCTGGGGCGGACCGCTAGTATTATATACTCTGTGCTAATGTGTTTTGAATCAGTAGGATAAGGTGGATTCAATAAATTTTATCTTTGTTATTAAGCCACATATTTCACCTTATAATGAAAAGCAGTATCATTTCAGGCAAAGGAAAGCAATCTCCAATGCCTCCATGAACACACACAAATTTGAATTTAAATAACATGATTTGGAATGTTCCATAAATTATATATTCTAAGACATTCCCAGCGGCGGAAATTCAAACGCGTGTATTCAATACGTGTGCTCTTGCAATAACGTCTTCAAACTGCCTAATTTCAATTTTTTTCTCCCTAAAAAACCCTCAATCCATTATAATTTTTGGCTGTGTATACATAAAGTGTCGCATTCCATAACAGTTATTGTATTTACGTAAAAGTTACATCTTAGTATATTAATTATTTCTTCTTTCATACATTTTTAGTTAAAAGTTATATTAGTTATTTTATTTTATTATTATATAAAATATTTTTATTATAATATTTTACTAACAACCCGTCCTGTATCGCTTGTTAGGATCGATTAGTGTGACGTTATTTAGATTTAAGATAATAAAAGCCTAAATGGGCTTAACAGTTTTTCATTTTTCAAAAAAAATATACAAATTTTTCGAATAAATATAGCCTAGATCACACTTGGCATTGTTTTCTATCTGTTCGAGAAGTTTGATTAAAGTCGAATCATGCATTCCAAAGATTAGCCTGGAAAGACTGAGGGACAGATTTTTTTTTAAATGGTTATTCATCTCATATTGATATGCAGATAGCCCCTTCAACTCAATATAAGGCAGTTATTTCGACATTACAGACATACCTTTAAATTTTATTTATAGCTATAGATTATATTTTGATTTTTAAACACATTTACATATACCGTGAAATCAATACAATTATAATCAATTACAACTGTCATTGTTAAAAGATGCGACACCTCGGTCTACAATAACAATATAAGTAAAATTAAAGATTAGACAAAGACGTAGAGCTGAAGTTAATAATACGCTTCGTTCTATTCATCAACCATTAAAGTCCACAGACAAAACTGAAAGCCGTTGGCTTAAACTCCAACCGGATACAATGCTAATACAATGGATCAGCGTCAGGTGGCTTTAGCGAGGCTAAATCCTAAATCCGGTTCATTTAGGTTTTCAGTTAGGTATTAACTTATGCTAATAATGTTAATACTGATGATTACTATGTAGTTAAATATGAAATTAACACACAAATGCATTGTTAAAATAAAGTTTAAGACGATATTAAAACTTAATTTGAAAGGTATATATAAAACTAGCAACCAGCCCTAGCTTCTCCTGGACAAGGTCTATTAATTGGACGTTATTTAGATTTAGGATAATAAAAGCCATACACATATATAAAGACTATTTCATCAATTTTTCGTTCTTTTTGAAGTTATACTTCTTTTGGGGCGTTTGGGAAAAATTATCAGAGTGAAGTACGCGCGCACACCGACAGTTAAAAACGACACCATGAAGTTGTTACGATGCGCGTGCACACTGACACCTCAAAGCGACAACTTCATTGGGTAACTGTCTCTCAAGTTTTCGTGGGAACTGATAAAGCTATATTTAAGGTAGTTATTTTTAGTTATTTTTGTTTTTTTGTTACGCTAAAGAAGTATAACTTCCTACGTGCGTACATAAGTACACACACACACATTTTTTTTTTTCAAATAATACATCTTGAAGGTTTTTGGATAAAATATAGTCTAGATCCTTCCTGGCATTGCTTTCTATATGTTCGTACAGTTTCATTACAGCCGGTTCAGCCATTACGAAGATTAGTCCGTACAAACAGACAGACGAAAATGTTAAAAATAGTTATTTATTTTATAGCATATTAATAGCATACCAATAACTCCCTAAGCTTAATAGAAGCCAGTTATTTCAATATTACGGACGGACACTTCAATTTTATTTATATGCATAGATTACAGTGTTGTTTGATTTCTTTATAGAGTAACTATAATCCCTCCAAATATGTTTAAATGCTTTTACTAGCATTAGTTCACAACAGTAGTCTTCTTTTATTTTTATTTTTTTATCTTCTTTTTTTTTTAAATCGTTACACACAAGGATTTTCTCCTGTATCGTGGAGGCACTTTACGTATATAAATTGCACAAGTACAAACATCAGAAAAAGGTAGTCGAATAGCGGATATGATTAAAAAAATATTTGTGATATTTGAGGTGTCCATAAGAGAGATGTATGGCTGGTACTATGTCTTTAATTAGACTATCCACTTATTCTAGACTTAACATTAATTCCAATATACTACGCCATGTGGGCTACACTACGTATACTATCCGGCTTGATGCGAGCCTTTGAGTTGTGAGTTTTGCGGTCCACACGTTGATTTTTACTCGTTTTAGAGTAAAACTATCGGATAATACCGAATGTGAGTACGGAGCTTTAGTGTAGTATACTATTATTTACGTGGTGGAGCCATGCCTTCAGCTATATTATGGTTGTAGCACAAATGGGTCGCCTCGACGGGGAAGGTCCACACTCTCACAAAATGCTAGCGTGAAATACTATAAATATTTTTATTAATGCTTCTGTATTTAATATGGTGAGTGTAGAGAACCGGAGTCCCATTTTATAGGCAACGAGGCATTCCATCTTAGTACTCAGGGGTGACAAGGCATCTACGTTTTGATTCTTAATCGAGGATAGATGTAGATGTCTATGAGCCACAGCATTCACTTACCATCAGGTGGACTGTGTGCTCGCTTGTCTTTTTACCGAAATTCTACCCGAAAAAGAAACAACGAAAGAAACTTGACAGATATCCTCCTAATTAGATTTTTTTTAAAGACGTAGAGGAATAATTTCTATCACAAACGAGAAGTATCATTACCCATAGGTAATTTAAGAATGTTCTATGATCTTTATTGACTTCATCGTTATCCGTTCAAATCCACTGCTGGGTGTGAACGCTCTCCGGTTGTGGGAAAGGATTTGCTTTTTCTATCTACAATTGCACTAACAGACGGTTTTTATAGAATAAGGTTGATAAACGAGCACACAGTGCTTGACTTAGTAGTCAGCCACTGCAGAGTCTACTTCACCTAAGGATTCCTCGCATAGAGGCGAAACACGTATGGTGTAGTGGTGCTGGGATTAGCGGCGACGGGGATAGTGCACGCAATTGAGGGAAGACGGGAAGTGCTCTTCAAACTACGCGGATCTGAGCAAATTAATTTTTAACACTTTTAATATAATGGATTTCCGCAAAGTAACGTCTGATTTCATTAATTATCATGCAATAACGTTCTTAGAAAGTTCATCGATCTACATTAAGCTCAATACATAAAGCTACTCTTGTTACAACCAACAACGTAGAAAATATTGATTTAAATGGTTTTCAGGACGCATCTCGATTACCACGATAAAAAATATTTCAACATACTCGTGAATACGAAACCGGAACTGCAATGAAAATTCTTCTATTAAGATAACTTCCGAAAACGATCTCAAGCTGACAATTTTTTTTAATTAATTTGAACAATAATAATAACCGATATAGCAACAGTAATAAAGAAATATTATACCTTGTTACTATCGCAGACTCGCACTCAAGCAAAATGGATTAGAAGCGAACAGTAAGTGCGGACCGCTCGTTCATTTAGACAGTTAGAACGCTGTCTGCTACAGAGGGTATTTAATGTATAACTTCGATGAACATTTAATTATCGAGTACCACTTCATGAACTCCGACTGCGGTTGGAATTAAAAGTATTTATAAATCTATTTAAGTTTTATTTTTAGGGTTCCGTATCTCAAAAGGAAAAAAGGGAACCATCATAAAATTAATTTGATGCTGGTTCGTCATCTGTCCATTGTCAAGACCCTTTTTCTCAGAAAACGGTAGAGTCAAGTTAAAATTAATATCAAATACAAAAGTCTACAGTCTACTGGAAGTGTGAAAATCAAACTTCTAATCAAATGCTATCAAAAGACAATTTATATGGCCGTTATGTCACATATTTTATATCTCGCAAACTCACCAAAACTTATTATGTAGGGTAGAGGCCCTTAGACCTAGAATAATTTATTTAATCTCCATTTTACATTCCAGTTAAAATAAAAACATTCCTTGCGTATAATACTGTGATACATGAATGTATATTTTGGTCGCGCAGTCACATGAGGGCTAAGTTTTGCGACTTCAGAGCAGCAGTGTTCACGTTCTCGCGAACAAAAGCCGTCCAGACTGATAAATGGTCCTCTTGCACACGGATTATTGTAATGTGATTCACAAAAAATATGACGCACTTGTATTGTTCTTTAGAAATGAATCGTCGTATTTAGTGTACATTATTTTCTCTGTGTTTATTGCATGTTCATGTTATTTACCATCTAACATAAGTTCTAGTATAAGTATTAAGCGCAATAAAACCCGTCACTTTGGTTTCATTCTATGTTTTATTCGTGTAAATACAAGAAATCGTTATAATAAGAAACTCTCACGCTTGTCACCCAGGTAAAGACTACGAACTTTTACACGATCCTGACCCACCTCGCTCGCTTTTTTCACATCCTTAAATCTACGTATACAAGCTCGTCGGTAAAGGGTACTCTTAATTTTGCCCATCTTCAATATATCGCCAATTTGGTTGATAAACTCACGTCTAGGGCTTGTCTTGCCGCCTTGGCCACTCACTTTAGCAGAATGAATTTCCATTACAGCCTATAAAAGTCCACTGCTGAACATACGCCTCCCCACACACGCATACACCCACACACGCACACACCCACACACCCACACACCGACACACGCACACACCTACACACGCACACGCACACTTACGCAAGCAGAGACGCACGCTTAATAATTAATTGTTAAAAAAATGTGTAATATATATCTCTTGGCCTTACTGTAATATATAACATATTGTAAATAAGAGTTATGATTATTTAAATAAAATAAAATAAAACTGCAATTAATAATTTCATTAGTGCTGGCGCATCAATTTCAGTTTTCCCGCGATCTATAAAATTTTAAGGCGAACGTTTGTCCCCTAAGCTATTATGACTCAGAGTGTTTATAGTTTGTACATAATATAACATTCCGTTTGTTCGTTCCGCCTATAACTCAACATTCCCATCAAACAATCTTCCTTGCTTACGTTAATTGTATGTACAGAAAGTTCTTTGATAGCTGAAGATTAAACTAAACACTCGAGCCTGATGAGAGCGTCTTACCGTAAACTATTATTTCAACGAACCCTTCCATGGTGCTTTGTCTAAACTTCGCTAACGTCTTCCGAGCCCAAGATAATTGTCTCATGTCTTATTCATGTCGCAATATTTCTCGCCGCGGGGCGACACGCGTGACACGCTGAAATTGTAAAAAATGACCCGCTAAGTAATGCAGAGATTTGCATGTGTATGCCTGTTATATGTAAATATTGCCCGACTGATAGCACTTTTACCAACATTAGGAAATCACCCAGTATAATAGCTTTCAAAATACTGGCCGTGTACACTATCGACGGCTGCAATAAATTATAATTATTGCTTGTTACCATTATATCGAATACTTCTGTTGTAGAACTAGCTGTGTCTGCTGTGTCCGCATGCATTGCAATGTCTCTTTTTTGTCAGATAACTTCACGAGTGGGCACGAATCACCGAAGTGTCATCATAATCTTATAAAAGGCAGTGGAAGGCACAGAACACGAAATATTGCTATTAATACAAATATTGAAAGTGGTGTGTTTCCTGATTTAATGAAGTAAACATAGTAAAGCCAAACCTTTATTTAAATCTAGTGATACTTTTGTTGCCCCACTAATTTTAGACCTATTTCTGACCTGATAACATTTAGTAACAGTTTTAAAAAAAATATTTAAGAACAAATGCTAGTTTTTTTTTTTTTGTTATAAATAAATTGCTCCACAAAAATCAATATAATTTAATAAGGGGTATTGGGTACCTCGACAACTGACGGTGGTGATGAGCTGATTAAACATGTTTTTGTGCATGGAAGAACTCAGAAAACGCTTAAGGAATATTTTGAGGTCTTTCCATGGCTTTCGACTGTGTTCACTATGAGACATTAATCAGGAAACTACAGCATTATGGTATCAAGAACGCATTATCTCATCTAATATTTAAACAAAAGAATGCAAAAAGTTACCAATGGCACTAGTTCTTCCGGGATACTACCGATCTGGTGTTTCTCAGGGCTCATTTCTTGGTCCCTTCCTGTTCTAAGTTTGTATTTATAGCTTACCTTACCTGGTAGGGAATAACAATAATATAGTTTTATTGCTGACGATACTTAATAGTTATTTACCTAGGCGGCAATTGTTTAAAATATGACGAAGTTAACAATGTTATATATAAATTAGTACACTGATTTAACGTCAACAATTTGCTTGCTTTTGCTTGCGTAGGTGCAGGACCAACGGTTTTACGTACTTTCAAACGTAAGACCGTCAATTTTTGAGACCGGGCTAATATCGTAAATTTCTTAACAGAAAAACCCAATAACTGATTTTGGCTCGAACCGAGATTCGAACCCGAGAACACATGATCAGCAGTCACGTTAAGTCTACTAAATCTACGAGGCAGTGACCTTTTTTTATGTTACCTCCACACTAGGATTTTCTCCTGTATTGTGGGTGGGCAGTTTACATACACAAACTTCACAAGGACAAACATCCAGACCTGGAACAATTATTTGTAGGCCATACAAATACTTGTTCCGTGCGGGATTCGAACCCGCGGCCCTTGGCGCTGCAACTCATTGCTAAGCCACTGCGCCACGGAGCCGTCACCATGTTAATCCATGTTAATGTTCATCCTTAAGGTAACTGTTTTACTGTTACACTAGATATCTTTTAACTTAGTATTTTACTCTAGTGTGAAATAGGTTTTGTGGTAAGCGTCAAATCACATAACAATTATTATTAATAATAAAACCTAGATATATGGAATATAATATTTTCTTTCACCACCAATTTTTTTTATAGATTGTGGGTGAAAAATGAGCACACAGTCCACCAGATGGCAAGTGTATGATGTGCCCCATAGACACCTAAATCTACCCTCGATTAAGAAACAAAATGCAGATGCGTTTTACCCCTAAGGACTAAGATGAAATGCCTCGTTATCATTAAAAAGGTTCTCCGATTCTCTACATACAAAACCCACGCAGGTATTCTGTGAGAGCATGGTCCTACCCTGCTTGAGCCGAACCATTCGTGCTGCAGCCATTATGATAGAGGTGCACCGTGACTCTAAAACGTAAAGATAATTTACTGATGAATACTGCCACAGATAAACAAAACAAACGCGATATTTCTTCAACCCTTAACGTGTTCCCTGATATCTGTTTGCTTAAACGTAGCTAAAGTCATTGGGGCTCAGTGTAATTGCCTCATGTCTTATTCATACAGTGACACGTCCCCGCGGGGCGGAGCGCGACGCACGTACGAATTCTAAGAATGCCGACACTGAGAGACTTGTATAATATCTTAATTACAAAATATAAACAGAATAACTGGCCATCACGTCTAATAATCTTTTCATTCCTCGAACGAGAGCTGTATTTTCTCTTTGACGTAGCAATTGTTATTAAGGAAAGGCATGTTGGCAAAGTATTTCACTCTTTTGCTGTACGCATTACGAATGATGAAGCAAATCGTCCTAGTTTATTTCGAATGCATGGAATGTCACCAATAAAGGATGGAAGATTTTCATAGACAGCTAGCTAGTTACCAATAGGTCATTCTTTTTTCATAAAACACCTTTTATTGTAATTAACCCTTAAAATTAAAGATATTTCTGAATTTCTCTGGTTATAGTAATCTCGTTTTGGAACAAAGTTTTTATGTATGTCGCTAAAATAAAGATATTTCTTTTAATTTTTCCTTTTTACTAACTTTGCATACCTTACATATAAATCACTTTTCTTTATCAAAAAAAAAATCATGTTCTTAAAATCTTGAAAGCTGGCTGTGTTTCCTCGCTGAATGGTTTTTTTTATAGAATGGAGTGACAAACGAGCACACAGCCCACCTGATGGTAAGTGGTTGCTGTGGCCCATAGAAATCTGCATCTATTCTCGATTAAGAATCAAAATGCAGATGTTTTGTCACCCTGAGGACTAAGATGGAATGCCTCGTTAATCGTTATACTCAGCCTTTGAGCGAGAAAAGATCCAGCCCTCTTATCATTAGCATGCACCTTAAAGGACTTCACCGCACGTCCCACGGACCAACAGTCTACAGCAAATAGCACTTTATAATAATTTTAGTTTTTTTAATGTAATAATTAATGTATATTTTAATGTTACGTAAATAAATGATGTTTTAAGTCTTAAAATAACTTACTCAACATCGCAATAACTATATTATGCCTTTCTCTTAAACTACACTACGATAGTCTAAGCTTTGGGATTAACTGGAGAGTGACTAATAGGTTTGCTATAACGTATTATAGAATTAACATTTTGATGAAATTCGACTACAAATTATCTAAAGCTATTTCGTTTATTTGATAATGCAATTAAGTATTAGTTTCACCGAGTCATTTATTTTACTATATTCGGTTTAATGATTAAAGTTATATACTAGGCTTTTCTCATGTATAGTGGAGGCAGTTTACATACATAAATTGCACAAGAAAAAACATCCAGACCCGAAACAATCGCTTGTAGGCCATACAAATATTAGTTCCGTGCGGGATTCGAACTCGTGGCCCTCAGCGTCGTAACTCATTGCTAAACCACAGCGCCACGAAGCCATCACACTTAGAATTGATAAACTTTGTCAGTCCGTAAAAGAGTGCAATATTTGCATTAAAGAGGAGTGCTTACTGCAAACGCTCAAAGCTACGATAAGACATGAATTTGCCCGAAGGCGAAACCAATGTATTATATTAGATAACATCAGAAACGACCCCTTGTAGATAACTTATTTTGTTTTGTTCGATTTATACACATAACTCGTTGGCTAGTGGTTTAGCCTAGCAACTAGTGGCGTTAATTATTTCATCAATTCATTACAGTATATCAAAAGTCCACTGCTGAATATAGGCCTCCCCATAGTTTACCTCGTAGAGGGATTTTGCCATAGTTTCCATGCTTGACATTCGGACTGACAACCGCAGCTTTTTATTATTTTCTGTTGTTTTCTGGATGCTGCTGCCCATCTCCTGTTTTAGTTTCCCTCTGTAGAATAGAATATAATATTTTTATTTAATTTAGATTACTACATAATACTCATTAAAAGTATTGTGTACCTCCCTCGTGATAGCAAGTCGGTGTGCTTTACTGTCGATAAACTGCTATGAAATTGTATCTATCATTAAGATACCGAATTATCCCGCCTAATTAGAAAGTTTGTGGCTCAGAACCATACTTTGTGGCGATCTTTTTGGGAGGCCAATGTTCAGCAGTGGACTTGTGATGAGCAGTTGTGAAATTGATAGTGATAGTGATGGTGAAGTAAGGAGTTTATAAAAACTGGAAATTCTAATTTGTGGTATAATTTATTTATTTTGAGATCAGTTAGCATCTTACTGACAAAATTATATTTATTTCTGCACCACAAAAGTATATAGATAGATCTACTAACAAAACTTAACAAAAGCATGATATATCGCAATGTTTTTGCGGCGGACTGTAGCCTAAACTAGGGTATCCCAGTATTTCAGGACACCAGGTCACTCTGTTTGCTATGTTCAGCAGTGGACTCTAATAGTCTATTTAATTATGAATAATATATAATGTCCTATAATTATATAAATAAACTAGCGACTGGCTCCGGCTTCACCCGGATAGAATCTACTAATGTGGCGTTATTTAGATTTAAGATAGTCAAAGACCATTTATTTTATTTATTTCTTGTTTTTTCCGGATAAAATTCCTACTTTTTCGGATAAAATATAGCCTTATATCCTTCCTAATATTGTTCTCTATCTGTTCGTAAAATTTCATCGGATTCGGTTCAACCATTTTGAAAATAAGTCCGGACAGACAGACAGACAGACAAAATGCTAAAACTGGTTATTTATGTCTTAATAGTTTCAAATAACCCCTGAGCTTAATAGAAGCTAGTTATTTCAATATAACAGACAGATTCTTTAATTTTATTTAGATGTATAAATTATATGTGTAGATGAATTTATTTATTTATTTATTCATAGGACATTGGAAGGAGGCTTATTCTAGGGACTGATATGTTTACCCTTATAGGTAACACAGTATTAAAATGTACTATTAAATTAAAATAAAGCAAAGTTACAATTGCTAATAAATAAATATGTCAAAACAAAAACACCTAGATAATATTTAATTAAGAAAATAAAAACATGCATATAACTAAGTAGCAGGTCACTATATCAAGGTACATAGATTAGAAATTTACAGTAGTAATCTATAACTTTTTCCTATATTTAGGGATATTAACGTGAAAAATATCGACAGTAGGCAACACACCACAGAGTATATTATGAATGACACTCATTCGCGATACCGGGACGTATACCCCATGTTAGTCTTGGATAGAAGAGTGTAACGGTTTTGTTATTGGACGATGTATGACGAGTTTTGTTACATTATAATATTGCAGTAGTTCACAACAGGTAGTGCGTCCCTTCACTATTTTATATAATACATCATTATCATCATCACCATTACAGCCATTGACATATGTGATATTCTATCTTAGTCCTTAGGGATAAAACGCATCTAAATTTTGATTCTTGATCGAGGATAGATTTAGATATCTATAGGCCACAGCATCCACTTACCATGAGGTGGTCTAAGTTCATTTGTCAAAATCGATCTTTAAAAAAAAATACCCGACTCACAACCGTTTTTGTATTGTGAGTTGTTCCAGCTAAAGGTTATAATTTCTATCAGGGTATGACTCCATGTGTCTACAAAAACAACCAGCTTTTCGATTCATATCACCTATCACATCCAGTGGTAAAACCCCACATAAATAGATTAACTCATACGCCTGTCACCAGTCTGGTAGGCAGAGACTACAGACATCCATCACGATCTCGATATAACTCTCCATTTTTTAACATCCGTATCCGTCAGTAATTCATTTCGGAACAGTCCCAAATGAATTACTGACTGTGGAGTTGAGTGACTCGTATTACTTACTTGTGTCTATTTCTAGAATATCATAATATAGATAACTTAATTTTGAAGCAATCGATATCGATACGTCTGCTTCATCGTCATCATCATCATTACAGCCCTTCACAAGTCCATTGCTAAACATAGTCCTCCCCCAAGGAATGCCACAAAATACGGTCTTAGACCACCTGCAACTATCGACGACCTGCATATTTTACCAGGCTGTCACTCCATCTAGTGGGGAGCCGCCCAACTCTTCGCTTACCGGTACGAGATTGCCACTTGAGAACCTTTCTTCCCCATCGGTTGTCGGTTCTTAGAGTTATACGGCCGGCCCATTACCACATTTCTAAGTCTATCGCGCACAGAAACCTCGAGCATAGCCCTCTCCATAGCTCGCTGAGCGACCTTGAGCTTCCTCATATGGCCAGCAGTAAAGGACCACGTCTCAGATCTATAAGTCATCACTGACAACTCGCACTGGTCGCACAAACTTATTTTCCAGTTTTGAAGTATACCTATATAATACCAGCATTTTGAGAAGTTTTCTCCGACTTTCAGGATAATGTAGAAAAATACAAATGAGTAGTACTGATGTCATATAGTCTGTGGTACTGTCTGTCACCTCAATATCAGTTATCTAATGCAATTAATAAATTAAACTACCTTTAAAATATTTTCTATCCGTCTAAGCAGCAACATTCTGCGACTTATCTTAAGCGTTTCTCTTTATAAATAAGGATCAAATCACAAGACAGAAAACATGCCAGGCATTGATTGATTTATTTAGTTCAAAGGAGGCGGATCTAGTTCCAGTACGAAATGATTAAGTCCAAGATTGTGGCGAATTTTATTAAACTAATGGCCGAAGTTATACGAAGTGACACGCGGAATAATTGGCTACAGGACAATTCCATTCCGTTTCCTGCTGTCCGATCTAGATTTATGGGACTACTCGCAATGTTTTGTGCAATTGTAAAATATCTAATGTTGCTTAGTTACTACAACGGTCTAGAAATAAAAAGACTTAAAAAAATTATTTTATTTCTTAGAGTTTAGAAGCATAGATATATAGATAGAAAAACTAACTTTTGATTCAAAGTAAAAGCTAACTTTAAAAAACTAAAATTAATAATATAATTTCACATTCTGAAGTTTAATACTTTCTACAAGCAATCACAGTCTTATCATCGAAATCAGAATGTAATATATTTTTTTTAGTTCTTTAAAGTCAGCTTTTACTTTTTATTAAAAGTTAATTTTACAATTAACTACTACTAAGGACTAAGGAATATCATCTCAATCAATTTCAGTCTCTTCTAAATAGCTATGTACTTAAAAACTTCATCCCCTACTTTGCCACCCTTAAGGGTGAAATTTTATCTCACACGGGAGGACACCTAAAGTATAACATATTTAATTAAAGAAGAGTAGTTAAAATCTTTCACATTTGAGGAAGATGTCGCGTAACACACAGAAAAGCATAAAGTCGAAATGATAACCCCTTCTTTTATTTGAAGTACCATACGAGTACAGTTGTTGGGAGGTTTATTGCTAATCGCGAGATCTAGGTGTACACATTACTACTATACCGGACACGAAACATTTGCTAATCGGGGCATTAGCTACTTTTTCTGCCACCAAGGCAGTGCCACTTCAGAATGAGGTGAAATATTTGACAGACAGACCTCAAAGCGGGGAAGTCAAACTATTAGAAAAGTGTAAAAATTAATGTTTCTTTCTGAAATATCTCTAGTATAACATAAAACAAAGTCGCTTCCCACCGTCTGTACTCTTAGATCTTTTAATCTACGCAACGGATTTTGATGCGGTTTTCATCAACAGACAGAATGATTCAAGATAAATATTTATATGTATAATTATACATTCTATATATTATAAATATATAATTTGTCAATAAAACAAAAATACAAATTATTCATCTAAATTTATTTTATCGCCTTCAAAGTAGGCCCCATCGCTTGCAATACAACATCTCCAACGCTTCACCCAGTCTTCCATACATTTTCATAGGCTATTTGCGGTATGGCCTTTAGCTCATTCAGCGAATTTTTGTTATAGCTTCTATCGACTCAAAACGTTTTCCTCGAAGTGGTAATTTTAACGGAAATAAAAAAAGTCAGACGGAGCCATATCAGGTGAATCTGTGCTTGGTCGAGAACTTTTGTTGAATGTTTCGCTAAAACTCTTTCACTATAATGGCTGTGTGTGATGGTGCATTATCATGGTGCAGCATCCATGAGTTGTGTTGCCACAAATCTGGACGTTTTCGGCGGATACTCTCACGCAAACGCTTCATGACGCCTAAATAATATTCTTTATTCACTGTTTCTCCCTTTGGAAGGAATTCGGAGTGAACCACACCACGGTAGTCAAAAACTGTCAGCATCACCTTGATTTTGGAGCGACTTTGCCGCGGTTTTTGAGTTTCGGCTCGTTTTCGAGACGCCATTCTGAACTGTTGGCTTGTTTGCATGTCGTACTCATAAACCCATGTCTCGTCGCCAGTTATTATACGTTTCATAAGGTCGGATCCGTAGAAGCTCGGAAACCATGTCTTCAGCGACATGCTTTCGCTGCGCTCTTTGAACAAAATTGAGCTCTTTTGGAACTAGTCGAGCGGCGACGCGTTTCATGCCTAAAATGTCAATGAGAATGTTGTGGACGGACTTAAAAGATATGTTCACCTCACTAGCCAACTCTCTCAGACTCATACGTCGATTTTCGAGCACTAGCTTCTTGATTTTGTCGATGTTTTCTTTGGTCGTAGCGGTTGAAGGTCTACCAGAACGAGGCAAGTCTACTACTACTTCTCAGCCTTCTTTAAAGCCTTATACCATTCATAAGCCCTTGTTTTCGATATACACGATTCGCCGTAGGTATTTCATAACATTTTAGTGATTCACCACATGAAATATCATTCGAAACACAAAATTTAAGGCACTCTTTGTTCAACAATATTTTCCATTGTAAAATCGCCGATAACTCAAAACTATGACCAACAAAAGTGTAGTTTAAAACAAATTAAATGACAGATCCCGCTCAAACTTTGCGCGCTAAATCAGTACAGTCCTATCAACATGCAGTAAAAATTAGAACGACCTCTTTTACGCGGGTCTTTTTATTGACATATTCCGATACTTTTTACACAGAGTTGTATATATAATTCTTCTGTTGAGGTGTACGTAACTGAACTCCACCTAAACGGCTGAACCGATTTTGATGAAATTTTGTGTGTGTAAGTTGATTTGAGAACGGTTTAGATTTACAATTGGATCTGGTAGATGGCGCTGTTGATGAGATCCATAAATCACTCATGCGAAACCGGGGCGGTTCGCTACTTATTTCTATTTGTATTCATTAGCTTAGAAACGAAAAACAAAGTGCGGATAGTTATAAAAAAAGGGTTAAAATGTGTAAAAAATTAAAGAACACACCACTGAGGCATTGTTTCGTGTACTTGTGTACACTAGAAACCGTTTTTGCTTCTTACTTGCGTGCCGAATAAGTTCACCTCAATCCCAACTAGCGACATCTGGTGAGCGTAAGATTATTAGCCATCAATATTATTTTATAGATCACGAGTTTTGACACATCCACGGGACGACATGAGGTAGTGGATAGCCTTACACTGCCAATCCACAGTAATATCTGTGGTAATATAATACAATTACCCAACTCTTCTTTCTCTTTCTTTCTCATAAAATAGGAAGTTGAAGAACGAGCAGATCGAATCGTACCCACTCCCACTATTCAAAGATTATTTTTGAAACATTGAGCAATTCTTATGAGATACGCGAGAGCTAAATCTAGATAAATGAATTTATGCCTAGCACTTAATTATACCGTCCGTTCCAACGAGACAAGAAAATTATATTCTCTCCGTGCTATCTGTGATTGCGGTCAACTGCTGCAGCTTGTTATATTCATGAAGAAACAGTTTCCGTTTAATATATTCAAATCACTTACTTTATTTAAACAGGGTTTCAAACACGGAATCATCAGTTGTAAATAATAATAAAAAAAATTATAAGCACAAATACTCACCTCATCTAATATATAAAATACCGTTCATCAGATTGCGCTAAAACTTTGTTAACTTATTGCTTGCACTTGCGCGAAGGTTATAGACATAGTACAATTAACTTACAGTAGGTGGCGCGCGTATCATACCGAATAATTTATTTGAAAGTTATATATTATATCATTCGAATTCAATGAATGTAATATCATTCCTAATTAAACAATATAACTCTTCCAAATTTAATGTGATATTTCCACAATTATTTCTACTCTGGTAATAACGCGCCGGATACCAAGCATATTATATATTAGCAAAGTATATTTTTTGCAATGCGGTGGCGAGGTAAGAGAACCAATCATCCCATATTATACGTGGTACAGACACGCTGCAGCTATATTATTGGTGTAGCACGAATGGGTCGGCTCGACCGGGAAGGACCACGCTCTTACAGATTACCTGTGTGAAATATCAGCATAATGCTGGTGTGTTTCCTATGGTGAGTGTAGAGAATAGGAGACGCTTTTTACTGGTGACGGGGCTGAACTTTGATTCTTAATTGAAGATAGATGTAGATTTCTATGGATCACAGCATCCACTTCCCATCAGGTGGATTATTTGCTCGTTTATTATCCTTATTCTATAAAAATCCTCAATTCGTCCCATAAATGTCGTAGGAGGCGATTATGGTACATGCCAGAAAAAATCTTATGGCTTTTCTAATAGGCGGCGGTATAACGCTCTCGTTTACGTCGCACGTACTTGCATAGGCGACGGGCAGCAGCATCAGAAGTGTAAGACGTCTGGCAATACGATCGTCTATCTGCCTGCCATACGTCACAAAGGTAACTCCTTAGGAACCGAAAAAAGTAATAATTTTAAAAAAAAGTTGGCCGTCACGCTACGCCTAGCAGATGTGAAACATCATAATTGATAGTAGAATTTATATTAAATAAAAACCAATAAAGAAATAGCAGTACTCAACTCACACAGAGAAGCAACGAAGTGTACAGTATACGCGCACGCACACATAAGGCAGCCGAAAGCGATGGCGTTGAGGGGTTACTGACGGCATATGAGAGCGTCATGCCATTTGCCATCACGGCGTAGAGTCGGTTTTACTGCCAAGGCGCGCCAATAGATGTTTCACATCAAAATTAAAACTAATTTACACTCCGACTTCCACTACCATTGCAGCCTATCAACAGTACACTGAACATTGCCCTCCCCTATAAATATCCAACAATGACTCCACAAAATATTAAAATAAATGTGTCCCATAATAAATAGTGTATTTCATAATTTGTTTAAGTTAAAACTTTTACATTTATCTTCCTATTTTAGAAAAATTTACTTTTCTGTAGGGCGAGGATCTGGTAATTTGTTTTAGACAGAGTGAACTAGTAGGCATACAAGTCCCTTGTTATGATGTATGATGATAGGTGAGGACAAGATGTCTGGAACAACTTGCCCCCACCTATCCGTCAACTAAATACCATCAGCCTTTTCAAGGTAAAAGTAAAAGAATACTTTTGTCAGTTTAACTTTTAGGGCGGATAAAATAGCCGCATTTTATTTTCATAGCATAATATAAATATCTCTATTGTTTTATAGTAAATACTCCATCCAACCCAAAGTTCCCATCCTTTTCATTTCCATTATTTTATTTCATTATTTTGATAACCACTTTCTCGAAAATAGAAATAAAGCGAACACACTATCCTCGCGGGCGAGTCCAACCTCAATGGACATTGCTGAAAACCAACGCTACCGCAATTCTGCGATAGCATTATGTTGAGTCAGTGCCCCTTTCAGCATCACATCACTCAAGCAATCGGATAATTTTATGTCTGTTTTTTCTTATTTACTTTTATCTTTGATGTTTTTTTATGTATGATTTTATTTTCTGTATCAAAACTGTATGAGTGTAAGTTGCTGAATAAATGCATGTCTATGTCTATGTCTATGTCTTATGGCAGACATAACTGTATACTGTAAGTAAAGTTACCTGAATACCTTTCGGAAAGTAGGAATAAAGTATTCACTGGCCACTAAGCTATGCAGTGACCGTGCTGTGGCGATGTTAGAATATCCACTACCCCATATTGCCCGTGGGTGTCGTAAGAGGCGACAAAGGGAAGCAAACCAGGAGATGGGCAGCAGCGTCTTCCTAATAACTAATAAATCAAAAACTGCGGTTGCTTCTTAAATAAATAACCGGAAAATAAAAACTGCGGTTACCAACCCGCCTGCTCAACGTGGCAACTATGGCAAATATCTCTTCCCCTCAATCTATGAGACCTAATTTCGACAGCTCCGGCTTAGTAATGATTTAAGGCGCTAAGGACCGCGGATTTGAATTCCACACGGAACAAGTATTTGTATGGCCTACAAGTATTGTTCCGGGTCTGGATGTTTGTCCTTGTGCAATTTATGTATGTAAACTGCCTCCACGGTACAGGAGAAAATACTAGTGTGGAGGTTTTGTTTTAAAAAAATATTTCAGGAATGGATTTTTGTTAGGTTGTAACGATAACGGTAAGGCATGCGGCAATACACTTAAAATATTAGCATAACAAGTTTTACTTAAAACGAGTGACATCATTTTTTATTTAAATAATTACGTCGTTTCCCTTCCATGCTCTATAAACGTCCTTTATAACAAACAAAACAGGTTTTATGGGCCGTGAAATTGTACCGGAACTGAAACCTCGAGCGCTTGGCATGAAAAAATAATGTCCTCCAGACCGAATTACGATCACGGCGGTCAGTCTTAACAAAGACTAGCCATCTGCGCAGGACAGGATTACAATTCCCGAGTGTTTGCGCAAGCACAGGTGCACTGTCTATTCCCTCACTCTCATAGTTCGATGAGACGGCGTAGGGAGTAGTGGTGTTGGGATAAGTGATACGAAGATAGCGCACGCAATAATTGAGTGAGGACGAGAGGTGATCTTCAAACTAGGTTAGACACATCATTTTATTTTATTACGCGGGTATTAACTAATTAATTTTTAACATCTGTTATTATAATGAATCCACAAAGTAACGCCTGATTCTATTAATTACGCTTACTCCTATAAAATACAGAAAATAATTAGCATACGCCTAAACATTGCACAAACTGATTAAACGAGTGAGGGCCATACTGACTAGTTTAATCAGTTTTTTAGAAAGGTATTAATAAAACATAGTGATTGTATACACTTTGGGTGTAAATATGTACGTAGTGACTATATTATGCTCTTTGGGCGCAAACGGTTTAGTTGATATAATATTAGATAGACTTGTCTACAGTGTTAGATACGGGAAAATTACATCACATCCAGAACTTTAAACCAACTACTTGTGCTTCTGCACGGGTTAACTTTAAAGAAGCATTCATTCACAATTCACATATTTATATAAGTTTATATAAAGATAATTTTTTTGAATGCTGTGGCACATAGACATCTATATCTATCCTCGATTAAGAATCAAAGTGTAAGTATCCAGTAAAAATGGTCACAGGTTCTCTACACTCACCATACGAAACACAGCAGCATTGAGCTGCTATTTTACGCTGGTATTCTGTAAGAGCGTGGTCCTTCCCCGGTCGACCGACCCATTCGCGCTACCACTATAATACATATTGTCACTGAACTCCTCCAAAACGGCTGGACCAATTTTGATGATTTTTTGTATGTTTGATTGGATGGTTTAGATTCACAATTAGACCCGGTAGGTGGCGCTGTTGTCGGGCTGATCGGCTAGTCTACTATATATATTATGTATCTGAGACAGCCCTAATTTTGAGAACACGCTTATCCTTCACCAGGAGTTTCGTGTTGTGAAATGCTGGTAATACTGAAATATTACGTTCCGCACGGGTCCCGCTGTCCCCTGGGGACCCGTCGCGAAATCTCCGAAGATTTGTCGTCGCTTTGCCGGGATACTCATATTTTAATAGTTAATATAAAGAATAATTTAATAAGAACGTCTGAATAGAATCTCATAGCATAAACAAAGCCTTCCTAGTCCAATTTTAGCCTAATATTTGCGAAGACCGCGTGAGTTGGGTGACGATTGTTTTAGATTCCGACATTTGTCGCCAAGCGGCAGTGCGTGCACCGCAGCTCGTTCTGCGTAGATCGGACCAAAAATTTATATTCAAAAACTGAATGTAGCTGGGCTAACTATAACATCGGAACGTCAAACACCTCACCACAAGCGATAAAATGCGTAAAATTAGTTTCATTTAATATTATATATATTCTAGATTTTCGTCGTCAGCCAATCTTAAATGGTGCAGTTTTGACCCGTTTATATTAATGCCTTATACGTCCCATATTTTCCAACACAGCAGCGATCAATTTTGGAGATAAAGGGTCACCCTACCTCACACCTCATTATACCTATAATAAATTAATTTCCTAAAGTTTCCAACTGGATACTGGCCTTACTATCTGAGTAGATGGTTTCTATGATTTTGGTATTCCTTGTTGATCTTGAGTCTAGACTTTACCATATGTGTATATATGGGTTGCTGTAGCCACTTACCAGCGGGTGGACTATATATAAGTTCGATTGTCACTTCAATTTAATAAAAAAATTGTTCAAAAACTATTTTAACCTACCTTCGTTCTTATAGCAAAGACGCTATAAAAACGTTACAACATGGATGTACGTCGAGTAATCATGTGACCTAACGATAAAAATATTTAGCTGCGATCGTCGCAAATCCTGATTTCTTTTCCTAGCCGGAGCAATCATATTTAAAAAAAAAGTTGTAATTTTCCCATGTCCCTGAACATCATCCGTCCCGGATGTCAATAATTTTCCCGTTCGAATAATCTATTGAAATCTTCCTCTAATTGCCTCAGCTCAGGTTAGAACAAGTGAGAAACAAGCACATAGTCCACCTGATGTCAAGTGGGTGCAGTGTGACATCAATTAATAATTAAAATACAGATTCTTTGTCACCCTAATAGACTAATTTGTTGCCTCGTTATCATTAAATAAATTCTCCATTTTTGTTCCTTACAAAACAATACACACAAGCATTATGCTGCAGTTTTACGTTGGCATTCTATGAGACTGTGGTCCTCCTCAGATCATGCCGATTCTATCATGTATAAAAGTGTCGTCAAGCTACCAAATCTCGGCTTTGTTACGAAAATAATTCAGTGTCACAACCCTGAGACTCAAGGCACAAGCGTAATCACGTACATCATTACAGGCAATCTAATAAAGTGCCCGTCGCGTGTCAGCCCTTGGGAGTTGGGCCTTACCTACGTTGTCACTCTTATTGTACGGGTTTCACAAAGAATTAGTTATGGGAATAATATCAATTTAAGTATTATGACTACGGCGCTGTGAACCGCAGGTTCAGTTACCCCACGGAACAAATATAATTGTAAATATCTTCATCATCATCATTACAGCCCATAAATCTATTGCTAAACATAGACCTCCCTCATAGATAGTCACAAAGCACGGTCCTGAACCTACACTTATCGACTATCTGCATGTATCATCAGTTTGTCACTCCATCTATATAAAACCCGTAACGGAGGTATCCGCAGAAGAACAAGAGTAACGGTAAACTGAACTGATGATAAGCATTTAGCTCGAAGAAACGACAACTGATGGGGAAGCCTCGTACTAGCAAGTGGTATCCACCCTACTTTTCGGTATCTTCAGACGCGAAAATCAAAAAGACAAGTAGGACTCCAGCCTCTAATAAATAATAATATACTATCGCGTATACGACATAATTTGTGAATTGTCCCAATCGGCGAGACTGAAGAGCAGCATGAAAGGTGTTGATCTGGTGCTGCGATCGTCAATCCTCCTGCTAAGCGTAACGGTTGAAGCAAATCGTCCCTTTTTCAACCCCCGACGAAAAAGAGGGGTGGTATATGTTTAAGGTGTATCTGTGTATCTGTGTATCGGTGTATCGGTGTATCTGTGTGCCTGTGGCATGGTAGCTCCCAAACGGTTGAACCGATTTAGAATTTTTTGTTTAAAAGGTGACTTGATCGAGAGTGTTCTTAGTTATGATTCAAGAAAATCTTTTCAGCCGTTTGAAGATCATCAGCTTTTTTGCTTCGGGGGTTTTTCAATTTTAATTTAAGTTATTTTAGAATAAGGCTGAAATACGAGTACATAGCCCGACTATGGTAAGTGGATGTTGTGGATCAATCATCGATTAAGAATCTCAATGGGGATGATTTGTCACAATATAAACGGACATAGCGCACTATACGACTCGGTAGCGCAGTGGCTAAGCACTTGGCTGTGGCATTTCGGGAATGTGGGTTTGGATTCCACATAGAACAATTATTTTTTTATTGAATAAGGGTGACAAACAAACACACAGTCCACCTGATAGTAAGTGGATATTATGGCTCATTGACATCTACATCTATCCTCAGTTAAGAATTAAAATGCAGATGAGTTGTCACCGCTGAGATCTAAGATGGGATGGGGGCCTCATTAATTTAATAAAACTAATTAATTATTATATATCCTAGAAATAATCGGTCCGGATGTAGAATTTATGTATGTGGAAAGACTCCACGATACAGAAGAAAATCCCAATGTTGTCATTAAAAATAATATTAAATAAAACCTCATCAGCATAAAACTTCAATGTCGGCTATATAAGTTGTCATTAAGCACTCAGTATTGAGTGGTTGATCCCACTCGAGTTTCGCGTTTCCATTATGAAGGGTTGGTTATATGAAAATATTGCGTTTTGCTTCGGGTCGCGCCAGGCCCAAGGGTTCTTTGCAAAATCACCGGAGATTTGTCCTCATTTTATCGAGTTCGTAATATTATGCTATCTTTAGGAAAAAAAATATAAGAAGATAAGAGCAGAGAATACATCAATTTATTCTATTTTTAATATTTCAGTGACGATTGATGAATGACGATCAGACGGTCTAACTGATGGTGAGTGGCTACTGTAGCCAAAGACTTCTATACTACTAGACTGGCTCTGCGGCCTTAATATATTGCGCACTAAGTTACGGTCAATTCCCCGTAACTCCTTCAGTCAACTGCGAACGGGCGAGAAAACTAGTTCTTTGTTTTGTAAACCGCAAACGTTATTTCAAGAATCTAACACTGATTTTATTTATTGTGACTAAGAAAACACTGTTATTATTTATGCGCGCACTTTGTCAACGTGATTTTAAGTTTATTTCAGATAAGTAGGTATGTAACTATATTGCGCACTAGTTTTTACCCGCGGCTTCGCTCGCGTGGTCTTCAATTTAGAAACATCATTAAATGCTATTCCGGGCCAAATTTAGCATAAGTCGATCACTTTTAGAGTCACTTCGGTGTCTGTTTCTCTATGTCAGTTTGTCAAAGAATTTTTTTGAGTTCCCAAAGACTATTGGACCTAGATGATTGGTATTTGGCATATATATAATATGCTACAGGAACACGTGAATAAATAAGCTTTTCAGAATTGCATTAATATCATATGTCTAGAAACGTCTACAATTTTTTATATTGGACGTGTCTTCCGATGTATCCATAAGAAAGATAAATTGTCTTGGAATCAAAATTTATTATTATTATTTACTCTTCACATTCATTTATAATTAAAGTTAATTTAGTTTTAACAAAACAATGATGATTTAATGGTCTTATATGCGATTTTTGATTCATATCATTGGTCCCATTTAATATTGATTGGCACCATAAAATAGATTCTGATATTTTTTCTACGTTCGAGTAGACTTCAAAATTTCATAAATGCAGTTCTATAATGATGAATACTACACATGTAATGAAACAAATTTTAATAAATCACGTCACATTTTATTAAAATTTAAGCGGGTTGTACAAAACACATATTTGGAATAAAGTTCCATAAAACTTTGCGTAAAAGAACATATTGCTGATGTGAAGCACCGACGCTCCGGGAAGTCTGAAGTATGACAACAAATCCTCGCAATAGAACACCGATTCCTACCAAGGATGATTTGCGAGGCTATTGAAATTAAAAACATCCTAATTTCAATAGGAAGATGGCTGGGTGCTACCATCTACTTGGGATCCCATAATTAATAAAATGAAATTCAAACCCAAGCATAGTACTGCAAGAGTTCAAGATACTGTAAGCTCGTCCTGCGTAGATTGGACCAAACATTATTAGTTAAAAGTTGATTGTAGTCTTCATAAACAATGACACCAGGACGTCAAACAACTCAGCCCCCCGCCCCCCGTCTCCATGGGTTCCTTAAAGTGCCCGAAACGTCAGGAATTAAAAAAGTTAAAATAAAACCGATAAAATCCTTAAGATTACTTTTATTGCAAATGAAGTTCTACTCGCAGTGAATGTGGGTAGAACTACACTCATGATCGGAAGCAGAAAAATATTCGCCTTGTTGTGGCGGTGAAAGAGAATCCGTAACCTCATATCGTTCCGTGTGTGTCCTACGAGGCGACATAGGAAAACAATCAGGAGATGGGCAATTTCATCTTCCTGACAGCAGTTCAAAATAATAAACGTTGCGTTTGCAAACCCGCCTGCCAAGCATGGCAACTATAGCAAATATCCAGCCTATTTGACAATTTATGGGGGAGGCCTATGTTCAGTTCAGTGGACTTTTGATAGGTTGTAATGATAACGATGTTGAGATCTATTGAAAACAAAAAGTAACATCTCCGAAAATATGAATGAAATAAAGACAGCATAATTGCCCCATTAAAACTAAAAAAGTAGCAGCCTACATACATGCTACTTCTGGGCACAAGCCACAGAGCTTTTGGCCAAAAAAGTGCCAACGCGCGATCACCTCAACTGGGGAACTTCTTAGATATGCAGGTTTTCTTTCACCAGAGAACGTGGTAAATTGACACTTCAAATTGCAATTAACATATATGTAAAATATATAATAATGCTTATGTACTATGAAATTTACGTTTGGATCAGTTTGATTACCGCCTTTGACAAGTATATTAAAATAAACCTTTGTTTAATCTTTGATATGTAAAGTATTTTTCGCAACAGCCTGTTCATTTACATATCTCATGTGAGCTATGAAAACACAAAATACAAAAATCTTAAATGACAAACTGATTTATAAGTCTCATTAAAGATATAAAACTAAGGTAGCAGCTTACATACGTCTCACTACTGTGCACGGGGCTCCTCATTACCTATGATGTTTTGTGGGCAGAAAAGAATATGCCGCAATGCTTCAATGCGTATTAACGATTTTCACATTTCCACCACTTTTTTAACTACTCAGACATTTAGGTTTGCCCACAAAGTAATTCTTCACCACATCACCGGATACGTGGTAACTCAGCACTTAAAATTTCCTATAACAGATCCATTTGTTCTCAAAGTAATCTTACACGTTTTGCTCCCGTGTCATGATGAAATCTCACGGCGAGCTACGCGGCTCTCGTATTTGTTTAAATAAAATTCATAAAAACTAATATAAAGCTTTTGTACGATTGTTGACCATATATACCTAGTAATCACAAATCCAATGATGCCACGAACTATAGATATTATATATGGATACAAATAGAGATAAAATCTCATAGTGCACTTAATTTTCAATTATTTACATCAGATAATGTGATAACATATGAAGTTGGTAAAATGAAACCTATGCGGACAGACACCCAATATATTCAACTAAAGAGCTCTCTTAATCTCAGTTTTGTGTACACAGTATTGAATACTGTGCACACAAAACACAATGTTTTAGGATTTTTAAGTAATTTTTATTAATCTAATTATTTAAAAATATAAATGTAAGTTATTTATATTATTTAATTTATTAGTTAGTAAAGGCAAAATATAGGCTTTTTCATTTGATAATAGATGGCGCTGTTTTGATAATTAAAACGTATATCGTCAGCGGAGTTTCAAATTGTTATGCAAAGGTTAAAACTAATATTAAGCTTTATTTACAAATATGATATTTACTTGCAAAAACACCGTCATCCCGCCTACTAACTAACATAATCATATTATTATAATAGAAAATTAACATCTTAACATTTTTAAGTTCCGTAATCGGATAAAAAGTAGCCTATAAGTTGCCCCGGGTTACTAACCACCTACATATGAAATTTAATGTAAATCGGTCCAGTAGTTTTTGCGTGAATCGGTAATACACAGACAGACAGACTGACAGACAGACAGACAGATAGATCAAAATTCTAAAAACCACTGATTTGGCTTCAGTACCCTTTCTTTAGTCCCCTGGACTTGTTTTTTCAAGAGTATATTAGAATTACAGATACGACTTTTCTACAGATTTATTATATGTATAGATTTGCCTAAAAACAGTAACTGTGGTAAACGAAAATACAACTGCGTAGCACATTTACCGTGCGAGCTATCCGCTCGCGCCCGCGCCACAGCCTAAGAAGAAAATACAGTCCGTTATCGCGTTTGATGTTGTCGGAAAAGCCGACATAAACAATAAATTGCTGGGGTTGTCAGAACGGGAAGTAAGACAAAAATAAAAACTGATTTCATTTTATTTCACATTTAAACAAATTCCTGTGTATGTGGAAACTGATGAGAATCTAATTCCTTATCTTTAAATGAGAACGACCCACAAGTTTTTACCGCACATGTAGTGTGAACCATTTTAATTTAATTGCGTGACAGGGCAACCCTAGCGGACAGCTCCCGAGCTACTAACGGCTGCTCGGGAGCGTTCCGCCCGCGTCTCAGCCCGCACCGCACCACACGATTGCCCCGTCTAGACCGTGACCGACTGTTAGTAGCAGTTAGACTATGCCCGCGCGATCCACAGCTGTAACACAGTTTTTGTTCTGAATTGCCGGTCTAGTAGTATACAAAGGCCATAAAAGTCCGCCTGGGTAGGTACCATCATCTTACCTATTTTTGCCGACAAGCACAAGTGCAGGCATTGCTATTTTCCGGTCCAAGGAAAAAGCCTGTATGATTACAGGCTGGAAGGCACTGCGTCTTACTCCTCAGAAGTAAAAGTACATCGATAGCCTTTCTTATTTGATGTTGGTTGCAGGCGTCCATAGGCTGCAGCCGCTTGTGATCAGGTTGACTATGAATTTGTTGGTTGCATAAATTCGATTAAAAATATATTTACTGACTGGAACCCAAAGCCAGGATCCGCGACTTAGTAATCAGGTATTATAGATATCAGCAACTGAAACCTACTGAAAACAAAGAAGGTACGAGTAACAGATGCATTGTCCCTTGAAGACTAAGATACATTTACCTCACTATGCTCTGCTTATTACCTCTCTTAATATCATCTCCACTATTATCTCTCTTATAACCGTTAGAACGGAACACAGCAATGCATGCACTACGGCTTGGCATAAATAGGTAAGAGTGTTAAGTACCCAGATTTACTTATCTTTATTATTTAACGTAGAAGAAACTCACACGAAACAATATAAAATTGATGCTTCAATTACAAAAGATAATAAAATTATTTAATATATCATAATACAAAAAAAGTTATTGTACCTTTGCCGACAATTAAAGCAAGAACTGAAACGCTATAACGTACAAACGAAAAACAAAAGATGTTAAATAAGTAATAATTACCTACCGAAGTGAAAACTTCCTACTCGATAAGCCTGAAAAGTTCTGTTTATATTTAACCTGTACGGAGCACGAAATATCGAATTAAAAGAGATAAACAATTTACTTTAGACTGGCATATTCATCATACTTTTTCATAGAACATGGTCCACCTCATGGTAATTGGAAGATGTGGCCAATAGACAAAATGAAAAGATGTGGTGAAAAATGCACATGCGTTATTTATGTGGTATAGCCACTCTGCAGCTGTATTACGGTTACAGCACAAATGGATCGGCTTGATGGGGAAGGACCCTTTATCGGATTAATGCTACAGTGTTTCGTATGATAAGCGTAGAAAACCGGAGACCTCTTTTACTGGTAATGAGGTGTTCTATCTTAGAGCTTAGCAGTGCCAAGGCAACTTCATTTTGATTCTTAATGGTCATGTCAAGTAGTAGGTGTCTATAGACCACAGTATCCATTTACCATCAGGTGTAATTTGTGCTCGTTTGCCACCCTTATTCTACATATTAAAAAAAATACTCTGAAGTGGTTACTGCCCTGTATAAACACCCGCTACAAACTTCAGGTAAAGAAGGCCTACATCTGTAGGCTTTGTTGTACGCGTGTAAGTGCGTGCGTGTGTGAGTGTGTGCGAGCGCCTGTGTGAGTGCAATTATTTTGCAGAGACCGTTAAAGCGTTGAGGCCAATTCCTTTCAACTTGTTCAAATCCTGCAATGAGCAGTGAACGGCTGTCGAATATAGCATTATGAAATCACTTTGAAAATATTTTTCTCTTCATACCATGTGTTAAAAACCCACCAATTTGTTTTTTAACTTACTACACATTATAAACATACATACTCACATGTACATGCCAAGTTACCAGACACCCCATTCGCGACATTAAGCCTCGGAAGGTTCTCCTGAGGGACTTGTCCCTCGATATAAACCCGATTTTCATAAATGATTTTATTTCTGACTCATATAAGTATAAGCGAGATAACAGCGTTCTTCATACTCCTCAGGAGATTTACCGTTTTTATAATACATGTATGTATTTAAGATATCTATATATACTTACTAATAAATAAAAACCGTGTGTGTGTACTTATGTACGCACGTAAAAAGTTATACTTCTTTAGCGTAACAAAACAAAAATAACAAAAATAAAACATGTTTTATAGATTCATATATATTTGAAAAACTATCTTGAATATAGTTATCAATTCTCAAGAAAACTTGACAGTTGACAGACAATTACCAACTGAAGTTGTCGTTTTAGGTTTCGGGGTGCGCGCGCATCGTAACAACTTCATGGTGTCGTTTTTAGGTGTCGGTGTGCGCGCGCATCGTAAAAAATTCACTCTCATCATTTTTCTCAAACGCGCCAAAAGAAGTATAACTTCAAAACTGAAGTGTATGTTTGTAATGTCAATATAACAGTTTTTTACTAAATACACTTGAATACCGTATATACGATACTTATAACAAAAAAAAATTTGTCGGTCTGTCTGTCTGTTTGTTTGCTCCGGCTAATCTCCGAAATGGCTTGACGGATTTTGACGGGAATTTCACTGGCAGATAGCTGATGTTAGAAGGAGTAACTTAAGGTACTATTATTTCAGGAAAAGAATTAGGTTATGCGCAAAAATAAATTAAAATACGTGGAATTCAATCGTAATAAATTAACGAATAAACCGCCACGCGGATGTAGTCGCGAGGAACAGCTAGTATGAAACAAATACAGAAATTGAAACTTTTTTTATTCAATATAGATTATAAATAATACTTATTGAAAGTCACTCTTTTGTTTAATTATGATATATATAATACATATCTTTTCTCAAGCATGGACGATTCGAGCAGCAGACAAGAAAAGGATTGATGCGTTCGAAATGTGGTGTTGGAGACGGATGCTTCGGATACCATGGACTGCTAAGAGGACCAACGAGTCGATCCTGGGGCAGCTTCGTGTTGACACCAGACTCTCTACTACGTGTTACCAGAGTATTCTGAGTTACTTTGGTCACATTACCCGACGCCCGCCTAATAACTTGGATAGACTTATAGCCGTAGGCAAGGTGGGGGGCAAAAGACCACGCGGCCGATCATCTAGCCGCTGGTCGGACCAGGTCAAATACTTACTGGCCTTTCACTCACGACTGCAATGCGAAAAGCCTAGGACCAGACAGAATGGAGGGCTATAGTGAACAGCGCTACGAAGGCACTAAACTACGGACACGACCTTCAGTTTTGAAGAACACGACCAAGAAGAAGTCGCCTCTTACGTCACCCACGGGATGATTTGGGATAGTGGATATTCTTACACCGCCACTATATGGTAAACATCATTACATATGAATACAATAGACACGGAAGTTAATAGAATTTCTGATTGAAGTTTGTCAAAAGGAAACAAAGAACAGCGGCAGAAGGTCAATATTTGCTATTCATTAGCGCACGAAATAGTATTTGCTAACTGTCGACGACGCTCCGTCTAGAAGTGTAATGTTTTCAAGTACTTTAGCTAATTAGCTATTAATATTCAGCGGGGTTTTATTTGAAGAAAGTTGGGGCTCCAGGAAGATAAAGTGCCGGGATCGCGTCATTCTCGGCTTCTACTGCGTAAAGGTCGATGAGGATAGTAAAAGTTTGCAAATTATATTTAGTAACTAGCTGGCCTGGCAGACGTTGCTTTGCTATTTCCGTTACAATTCATTTCGGACTTTTACAGTAAAAAAAAAAATGTATTAATAATTTGACCATAGTGCTACCTATCGGGTCCAGAATTTGTGATTTTCTTTTTTGATCAAATATGTACGTGGTAGATCCATGCTGCAGCTATATCATGTTTGTAGCACGAATGGCTCGGCCCGACCAGGAAAGGAAGGGTGGCTCTCACTGATCACCAAAAATATCAGCTTAATGCTGCTGTGTTTCGTATGGTGAGTGTAGGGTTATGGAGACCCTTTTTATTGGAAACGAGACATTCCAGATTGATCCTCAGGAGTGACAACGCATCTGCATTTTGATTTCGTAATTCAGGATAGATGTACATGTCTATGGGCCACAGCATCCACTTACCATCAGGTGGATAGTGTGCTCGTTTGTCACTCTTATTCTAAAAAGAAAACGTATTTTGGCCCTACCAGATGATCAGTAGTCGTTTAAAAGTAATACTGCATTCAATATTCCGAATCAAAATAAATTACCCTTCTAAAAATATAACTCAAAATTAATGATATATGATAACCTTACAAATATGAATGCAACAGATCATCAACTAAATGATAATAGCTTGAATAAGCCAAAAACCTTTGAACGCATTGTTCCTATTTTAACATCGTACGAATTATTTTGGCACGGCAAAAAGCCGACGTCTAGGCGAATTCTAAATGTGCTACGCACACAGAACTGTCTGAATCAATGAATGGGGCTCCGCACGCCCTCGATAAAGAAACTGGACCCTCCAGACCGTCGCATTACGTACACTATTTACTCGGGAATCGGGAAAAGGCGGTCCGAAACAAATTTCCGCGGGATCCTAACGATGCCCGACCGCCATTTAATCAGGTTCGAGCGTTGATGGGATGACCGCAGTCGACATTATTCTGACAATAAGACGTCTAGAAATGTATCAAGAATTATCCTCCATCTAGCTATTTTCAGACTTTATTGGAACACAGAATGTACTTAGGTAAGGGAAAGATATATATATATATATATATATAATGGATTCCTAGTAAATAAGGTTATAAGGATCATTCTACATATGAGACTAACAGAATATCAGTGTTGCTGTAATTATATTACTGTATCATTAAGCTGTATCATTTTTTTTTTAATATTCATTTTTGCTTTTTTTTTGTAAAAGTAATGGTTTGTAAAAGTTCCTTGTAGCAATGAATTAACATGTTCTTCCTTTCTTTCTTTTAACAAGAGTCCGTCTGTGTGTGAATATCACCATCTTTAAGTATATGCACTCTTGTCTTAAAAACGCCGAACGAAAAAACGGACGTCAGCTGATTATTCCACTTCCTCAAACCTTTGAAATTTGGTTCGAATGCGTGGAATATTAACAGCTAAAGGTTGAAGACCCTCCGACTGCCTAGTTGTCACACCCTCAGAAATGCATCCTATAGAATACAGAGAGGCTGGCTGCTCTGTGCCTGTTGCTCGAGGCTGGCAAGATTGGCTTCAACCAAATCAGAGTTACCAATAAGCTTCTTAGCACGTTCCTCCACTAAGTCCAACGTAACTGCTAGGTGTCATTCTGCAGTGACAGCGGTACTCCATGCACGACCGGACTTGTGCTTTATATAAGGTAAAAAGCTATCCAGGCGTGAAGTACCGCCGCGCCCTTGCTAGGGTATCTAATTTCCTTTTCCTTGCGGCTACTTTGGGCCTGGACTCAATGAACCAACCAAAGGCAGTCAATGTACTCCAAAGATACAATCCGGAAAGTAGGAGCCAGGGTGAACGGGCTCCTTTTAGCGTTAAAGAGACACGTTTGTTTTTTGAAGGCGATGAATCTTTTTTGGCATTGAGAGATTCACAGGCTAAACATAGCTACTCTTTCGGACTGGATTTGATCCCGACTACACACCAAGGAACCAATCATAATTGTTAGACAATTTTCAAATAAAATTTTGACGAAATAAGGCAAGAAAAAAGGTATTTGTTATTGAACCATACAATGTGAGCCTCCGCGACTACTTTGGATTGTACCACTTTTTTTTATTAACTCGCTTTCGTGTATGTCTGTTCGGGTCGAATTTAGTAATTGTTTTCAAACTAACTTCCCGATGAGCTAGAGACCTGAAATTATAAACAAAGCTCAGAATCGGATGACAATATAAGAATATGAAAAAATATTTAAATAAGAAAAAACCGTGGTATATTAAAAAAATTACCTCAATATTACTAGAAGCAAAAATTAGTAGTGAATATATTAAAACTACAAAATGATTAAGCCGTTACATCTTCCTTCTAAAAAGTTTTCCTACTTGACACAATAATAGAGGCTGTTAAATCAATGTAGTGGAAAAGTTATTTGACTCTGCTTAGTTAGGTTTTACGTGTATTCGTTTTCGAGGGTACGACTTTTATAAGAATATTTAGAATCCAATATTTCCTGATCTGTTTTAATTTTAGCAGACTTCAAAAAGGAGAAGGTTCACAAGTTAACTGTAGGTATTTTCTTTGTATCTATGTTATAAAATATCTTCAATCAATCAATCAAATCCTTTTATAATGATATACTAGCGACCCGCTCCGATTTCACCTAGATAGGATCTATTAATGTGGTGTCATTTAGATTTAAGATAATCAAAGACTATATACTTTATCAATTTTTTTTAAACTTTTACTTTTACGGATAAAATATTGTTCTCTATCTACTTGTAAAGTTTTGTCTCCATCGGTTCAGCTATTCCGAAGATTAGCTCGGACAGACAGACAGACAAAAAGTTTAAAATGGTCATTTGTGTGTTGATAACATGTAATGCATGATATATAATAATGCATGCATGAATAAATAATTTCCAGATAATTTAAAAGCTTTTGAACTCGAGACTGTAATTCTTCAATTTACTATGTTTCTTTTAGAATAAAGGTGACACGAATACACAGTTAACCTGATGGTAAGTGGATGCTGTGACCCATAGACATCTACATTTATATTCCGTTAGGAATCAAAATGCAGATTCCTTGTACCGGGGACTAAGATAGAATGCCTTATTTACAATAAAAAGTTTTTACATTCTCTACACTCACCATACGAAACACAGTTGCAACTTAAGCTGCTATTTTAATACTATATAATTTAAATGTTTATAATATAGCTGCAGCGTGGCTCTACTGGCTCTACCACGTAGAAATGTGAAACTATTATGTGATTATTTTTCATTAGATCTTTGATGTCGATTTATACTTATTTATGTTTATTTATTGATTAAATTAATATGACAACTAACAGTCCGCCTGCTAAATGTCTATTCATACTCATAGACACCTGCAACTAACTTCAAATGAAAATAATACTTCATCTCTCATTTATTTATTTATTTATTCTTTATTGCATTCCTTAAAAATAAAAGAATACAATGGGCGGACAACAATGCCTTGAGGCATTCTCTACCAGTCAACCCATGGAGTGGTGAGAATTTGACGTAGGTGTGGCAATATAGAACAAAATAACACTACACAAAATGATAATTAACTACATAATATATACATTTTACTAATAAATAAACTATACATATATGACCTATACGTAATAATTTATTTTTTAAATCTCAGACAATTTATAAAAAAAAAAAAAGAATGAAATGGAATGGAATGGAATGAAGTGGAACGGAACGAAACGCAATGGAATGGAATGATATATTATAGAATATTTTTTGATTTAATACAGATTACTAGTAATTCTTATTGAAAGTCATTCTTTACTTTTACCACTCTACTTATTGAACTGACGAGTATTTAAATGCCGATATTTGGCATGTGCAAGAAACGAACGAAGTATATGGCAGGATTGTACCAAATGGAATTCCGTATTCTCTGCCTACCCCTCTGGATTAAGGGCGTGTCAGTTCATTTATGTAAGTAAAGTACACGCAGCGCAGCAGGCAAACAAAAACCGTACAAGGCGTTTTTGCGAGTCACACCCCGAGCGCTCGTTAGGTCTACTGCGATGGTCACTCGATTAATCACGGAGATTTTATGCTCGCTCGCGAACACAACTAGCTAAGATAAAATAATTTAGTTATATATCTACTGACTGCCTCTTTGATCTAATGGTCGTAAACGTGACTGCTAATCATGAGGTCCTGGGTTAGAATCCCGGGTCGGTCCACAAAATAATTGTGTCTTTCAAGAAATTATCATTATCAGTAGATGCTCGGAGTCAGATACTTAGCGGTATTACACCCCCGGGCCTGCACCTGATCTCTCTCCGGTCGTGTCGGTTTACCGTCCCATAGGACTATAAGAGTGAGATGAGAGTGAGTGATAGAGAGTGCACCTGTGGCTGCGCATACACTTGAGCACTATGATCCAGTCCTACGAAAATGGCAAGTCTCCGTTGAGGCTGCCCGCCGTGACCAAAATTCGGTCTGGAGGACATTTTTTTTTATATAGTCTACTAGTTTTTTCTCGCAGGGCCCATGCTTTATCAGCATCATTACTGTTCCATACCAATACTTGGGATTACCCCGTTGTCGATTAGTGTGTCTGTCAATAACATACGTACTTCTCAAATACTTAATAATGCATTCACTCCGTAAGTTTTTAACAGTGTAAATATAAAGTTTATTAATACTCAAGCACAGCGCCACCTGTTGGGCGCCAGATATTGTGTGTAGAGCCACACTGCAGCTATATTATGGTTGTAGCACGAATTGATTTAGCTCGACTGGGGTGGGACCACGCTCTCATAAAATAGCAGCTTAATGCTTCTGTGTTTGGTATAGTGAGTGTAGAGAACCGGAGACCCTTTATACTGTAAACGAGGTATTCCATCTTAGCCTCTGTAGGTGGACTGTGTGCTCGTTTGTCACCCTTATTCTATTCTCATATATTTATTATATTTTATTTATATATATATCAGAAATTATATATATATATATATATATATATATATATATATATATATATATATATATATATATATTCTGATTTATTCGAAGTTCGTTACCCTTTTTTCTCATAATTTTTTTTATTTTTGCTGTACTACCCCCCATCCGTTTATCTCTGCTTAAATATATGATTTCATAATGTAATGAAAAATATTCTTAAATTGCTATAATCTACAAACAATCTCATAGTACCTTGTCCACCCAATTTGCGACATTAAATTAATTTTCGGAAGGCCTTCCCACGGGACGTGTCCCTCTATATAAGCCAGATATTCATTGATAACTTTCATTTCCCTTGTTACTTAAATAAGAAGACAACTATATATTAAGTGTCTCTAAGTCTAACGGTTGAAAAAAAAATATTTTTATTTATAATACTTTCGGCTTATTTTCGGGTAGATGTATAAACATATACATATTTACACAATATTCTCTGTAATATTAATGATTTGTTTTTGCATAAATTCAAATTAAATGTAAAAATGCATTCTTACGAAGAAAGGATATTTTTTTTATATAGAAATAGGGTGACAAACGAGCACACAGTCCACCTGATGGTAAGTGGTTGCTGAGGCCCATAGACATCTACATCTCTCCTCGCTTGCGAATCAAACTGCAGATGCGTGACAATTGCAGCCTTGAGGACTAAGATGGAACGCCTCTTTTCCAGTAAAAAGGGTCTCCGGTTCTCTACACTCACCATACGAAACACAGCAGTGTTAAGCTGTTATTTTACGTTGGTATTCTGTGAGAGCGTGGTCCTTCCCCGGTCGAGCCGACCCATTCGTGCTACAACTATACTATAAATATAGCTACAGCTTGGCTCTACCACGTATATTTAAAAGATAATGAGTTTCCTTAGATTTTTTTGCACTCATGTATATAATCTATAAGATTAAATTATAACTGTCGGAAGAAAAATATTCTCCCTGCAGTAAGGACTTGTTAAACCTTTGGCCGTGGAGGAAAAGGGGAGATCCGCTTGGCGAGATGTTCACCCCGGGCCAAAGCAGCCAAAGCTCTGCGTGATAGTTAGGCGCTATTCTAAGCATACCGCAGTACTTCGGAACTTTGATAGCGTGATTTAGGTTTCGATGACTTTCGCTTGTTGCGCGACCACATCTTCGCCACAAAGCGATGTGATTCAAAAAGTGATTTGTAAGGGATTTAACATGCTCTCAAAATGTTTTATTTCTACCACGCATATTTATAATTATATATTGTAAGATTGTCATTAATTAATTATTCATTCATTACAGCCTCTCAAAGTCCACTGCTAAAATAGACTTCCCCATATATTGCCTCATAACGGCATCTCCCTTATATGCTACATTTGGCTGGCAGATTCACAATTGCATTTTTTTAATTTTTAAGTTATTATTAGGAAGACATTGCTGCCCATCTGATTTGTTTCTCTCTGTGCCTTTATAACACCCACGGGGTAATGGCTATTCTTACACCGCCACTACACGGTTTAATATATACTATAATAATTATAATATTACCATATAATATGTACGCGAAAGAGTATCATCCTTAGATTAACTCACGATAGATGGCGCAAATGTGCGTGCGTTACAGCACAAAGTACAAGAAAATATAATAAACAGATCGTTAGCAATTCGTCGCAGATATATGGTACGTTTTTCCGTGATGTTTTAAAAAAAAACTCCTATAAACAACAACGGTTGCCACGTTACCAAAGATACGACGCTTCCCTAGAGTAAAACCCTTACTCTTGATCTGGCCAGTATTTTATAGACGTGCCTACAAATATTATAATTATAATCTCTTCGGTTTTTTTGTAAAATATTAAATTGCGGTAAATACCCAGCATTGTCATCGACATAACAACATTCCTTTGGCTATTATAAAAAAATTAAAACACTCGGATTTTATTGACCTTGTGACGTATATTCTTCGCTCAGTCGATTATCAGAGGTGGTTTTATTGCTCCATAACCATAAACTGGGGCTTTACCGCGGCTAAAAGCTACCCCAGTAAACAATCCTATCTTTATCGACTTTATCAGTGGTTTTAAGGAATGACAGATTCAATTCTAATTAGGACAGATGAAAAAAATATACTTAGACCCAAATCAACAAAATTAAAGCGAAAAAATCATATACTGATACTTATATACAGGTTGGGCCATCTAACGTTTTTAATTGGAACTATAGGTTACATTTCCGATGTTACAGAAAATTAGTTTAATGTTTGACATATTACGTAATGGCTTTTCGTTTGAACAAAGTTGGGAAATATTAAAAACTTATTTCCAAAGTGGTGAGTCTTCTACTCAAACTGTAAGTAATTTACGAAAAAAATTTTACAACAAGGATGTGCCATGAATCAATAAAACAACTCGTGTACGTACTCGTCCAGTGCGCTCAATCGAAAACATCGCTGCTGTTGCTCAGAGTGTGCGTGAACAACCATCAACATCAACTCGTCATCGTTTTCAAGAATTGCACATTTAACGCACTTGTTTGAGAAGAATTTTGTATAAAGATCTCGATATGAATGCGTACAAACTTCAATTAGTGCAAGAGCTGAAGTCGCATGACCATCCGATGCGTTTTCGATTTGCTCAATGGGCCGAAGAACTCTTGATCGAAGATGAGCATTTTTATCGAAAAATCGTCTTTTCAGATGAAGCTCATTTCCATCTCGGAGGATACGTTAATAAGCGAAATTCTGGGGTCCGTATCTGGGGCTCAAAAAATCCACACGTCATCGTGGAGAAACCAATGCATCCACAACGAGTGAAAATATACTGAAAAATTGAACTGATCGAATGGGGTATTGTAAGGCTAGCCGTAGCTGTCATTTGAATGATGTCGTCTTCCATTCCTAAATGGAAAGGTTCAATCTTTCTAATAAACTCATAACTTTGAAAAAATAATCATTAGTTTTTTTATAGCCGATACAAATTCCAAATCTTAAATGGCCCACCCCTTACAAAATATTGAATAACCCACAACAAAACAAAGATAGATTTACAGAAAATTAAACATGTTAGAAGTTAATTAACTAAGACCTGCATAATAAAATAAAACGATGTGCCTTGTTACCTAGTTTGAAGCGCACCTCCCTCTTTTATTTGTGTGCACAATCCCCGTCACCACTTATCCCAGCACCACTACTGCTAACGATAATACGATACGTGTTTCACCTCTAAGCGAAGAATACTCTGGTGAAGTAAACTCTGCGGTGGTCGCACCACACAGCTAATTAATTTTAACATCTTTAATATAATGGATTTCCGCAAAGTTTATCGACTTCTGTTAATATCTCGTACACAATAAAGATTTCATTAAAAAATTTCAATGGTGATCATCGAAAGCATAAGTGGAAAACTTTTGGTATTAAGATAGCTTTTGAATAACTGCTTCAATAATTTGCAGTCGTGTCATCACACCACAGACCCACGGACGGAACAGTCAGTAATCATTTCATCACCTTTTTCAACGCTTTGGCAAAATTAACTCAATCTAAGAATAAATAAATTATGGAAATTAAAATTTCCATTTTATGAAACACTATTGAAAATACAACTAATTTATTCAATTTAAAAACGCCGCTGGGCGCCGCGGGTTACGGGTACGCGGGTCAGGATATTTGTCCTTGTGCAATTTATTTGTAAACTGCCTCTACGATACAGGAAAAATCTTCTTTTTTTAATTTCTAGTTTATGAAATCCCCTATTTAAAAAGATTTATTGGGTTTTATAAATGATATATACGAATAAACGTGAGGGCATTGCATCACGGCGGCTTGTCGACAGCAAACCTCTGTCTTGTTGTAGTCGTTTGTGTGCAAACAAAGCTCAAATAAATATATACAAAAGCACATGTGCAATTATGCAAATGTTTTGTGAAGGTCTATTTTAATATTAGTGACAACAAGCTACTGTTAAGACCAACGGGATATTCCCACATTAAGTCTCTGTACCTACTTAACTGCAAATAGGTTAACTACATCACAATTTAGTTTTATAAAACTCAAGTGACGAGCAAGCTTACAGCCCACATGATGATAAGGGGCTACTTCAGACCATTGATAGCGGTAACCAACTTCAAACAAAGAAGACTACAGATGCGTTGTCTCTAAACCCTTCGGAGTGAAACACAGCAGTTCTGCTTGGTGACAGAAATAATATAAGTACATATTTCTAATTCTTATTTAATTTAACTGACTTGACAGCTATGGTATATTATTTTTATCCTACTGCAATAGAGTCCTAAAGAAGTGTATTATTTTTAGCTTGTATGTATCAACGTACGTATAAATGTATAAAAAAAAATGTTTGTGTGAATGTGTGAAATATGTTTAAAAAATATTAAATTATACTTGACCAAGATAACAAAATATTTTCTCAAAGATTCAAAGAGAAAGGAGAACAATTCCACCATACATTATTTTCATTTTATTTTCACTTTATTAATATAATATGCAGTGCCGCCACCTAAACCTTTCTCGTGAAACAGTCTATCTATTGGTGAAAACCGAATGAACATCCGCAGAGTAGTACATACAGACAGATGCGGCACCCAAGCAGCACACAAGCGTTATGAACATCAATACACCATCCCACATAGAACTTAGAGTTCTTTTAAAAGCGTATAAGAGTGTTGAAAAAGGGTTATATCCTTATAAGAGTGGTTTATGAGTTATTATACAGCTCATGTATAATAACATATATATCATGTAATGTATGTAAGCGTGTAGGTTTGTATGTATGATGAATTGAAATATCCAGACCGGTAGCCGGTAATAGGGTCTAAGATTTTTTTCAAAGAATAAGAGTGACAAACGAGCACACTATCTACCTGATGGTATGTGAATACTATAGGCCATAAACATCTACGACAAACCTCGTTGAGGAATCAAAATGCAGATGCGTTGTCACCCTTGAGGACTAAGATGGAACGCGTCGTTTCCAGTAAAAAAGGTATCCGGTTCTCAACACTCACTGAGGGTGGGGTTCTTCCCCGGTTGAGTCAATCCATTCTTGCTACAACCATAATATAGCTGCAGTATGGCTCTACCACATGCAAAACGCGAAGTGTGCACGTCTGGTGCTGCTGTGCTTTCAATCGGCTTGCCAAGCGTGAAAGTCCCCCCACCAAACCGAATCCCTACAAATCATCATACAGGCAATTTTAATTTTAATTATACTTTAAATTGCCTATAAACGATTATAATATTTCAATGCGCCTATTGGGATATTTCCGGATACATGTACGGCGCAATTAACGCAACATTCGTTTTTATTATGTTTAACTACTGGTTATCGTATCGTTATTATAAATTACGCGACACGTGTGAACCGTATGCGGATTTAAATATTCCCTATTGATTTATAAACTAAAGCCGACAGTGGTATCAGTATCGCGCTGGACCTGCCACGTTGCCGCTTAGTAACTGACAATACTAATATAAATATTCATAATATACATGTTCATAATTAAATAGAATCATTAAAATTATTATGAAAGTTTTCCTGTCGGCAGTATCGAATCGGGAAGCTAAGTGTAGGACGATCACCCACTAGCTTTTTTAATATAAGAGAGGGCAAACGAGCTTGCGACTCACCTGATGGTAAGTTACAACCGCCGCCCATGAACAACTGCAACACCAGGGGATTTGCTGGTGCGTTGCGGGCCTCTTAAAAAGAGTAGGCTCTTTCTTGAAGTTCCCTAATCCGTATCTGTCCGGAAAAATCGCTGGTGTTAGTCGAGTGGTGACCTGATAATACATGCTAGGTAACTCGAACCATGTTTTGTGTCATTGCTTTCGGTCGACTTGTGTAGAACTTTGATGGTAATGATGATAAAGTAAATGAAAAACTCTGGTGCCGATTTGTCACAGTAGATTAAGGGCCGATTTTTTGATCCCAAATTAAAATATATTCAAAGTATAAAATACAACATAAACAAATAAAAAATTGTTTACGTTGTGCGAATAAAATAGTTCAATTGTATTAGTTATATGTTGTATGTTCAGTCAAAATATTTATTTCATGGATAACTTAACGATTGAAAATCGACCCTAAGTGTAGGTCACTCACAGGTTATAATCATTTGCCACAACTGAGTTTGGAGTGGCAGTTTATCGAAACCTGTTGTCACTATATTTTATTTCTGACCACAACTGGCCAGAATTACTACTGGCATTCCATCTTAATCCTCAGAGGTGACAACGCATCTGTAGCCTTATTTGTTTAAAGTAACCACTTACTATCAGGTAAACTAAAAGTTCGTTTGTCACTACAATTTTATAAAAAAAATTATAAGGTTAAGACATAGGTAAGACAAAGAGAGTCAGCTACGAAAGTGCTCTCTCTCACTTCTGTGCGTGAGAAGAACGACTTTAAAGCAGAACTTTATATGACTTCCCCTTAACTGACAAGGAATGGCCACGGGCCGTTTGCGTCACTCCATCCAATTGGAGGCGGCTCCGAACGCCGGCTTGATGGCGGATTTTCCACAAGAACCATTATTTTCAGTTTATTTTTTTGAGAATCCGTGTATGTAGATCAAGCGATAATTTTTATACTTTACCAAACGCTTTCTCCCCTGTTTGTATATTACAACGCCAGCACAGACTGCCCCGAACTTACCTGCAAAAAATAAGAGAAATTTGGATAATTCTTCACATCAACAAAAAATGCTTTTTATATTCATAACTTGAGTCTTGACAGCTCAGGGGCTTAGCGCTCACTGTAAATTTCACATTACACGAGTTCGATCCCCGCCTGCACCAATGAAATTGTAAATTGCAATTGTAAGTGCTGATTTACCACGTGCTCGGCGGTGAAGGAAAATATCGTGAGGAAACATGCATGTCTGAGAAATAAAAAAATATTTCAAAGACATGTGAAGTCCGCCAACATTTCCTTGCCCTAAAACTCTCTCAGAAGTGAGAGGAGGCCTGTGTCCAGCAGTGGGACGTATATAGGCTGTAACTTACTTTACTTTTATTCATAACTTGCCGTGTGGTGGCAAAGTAAGAGAATCACCCAACCCATTTTATACCATGATTGTTGTCAGATGAAACTATGGGAAATGCCAGAAAGACCTCGTGGTTTCCAATACCGAGACCGTTAACGAGGAGCAACGTCAAAGATGCGAGACGTCTGCTACTGTGGTCGCAAAACCTCCCAAAAAGCTAGGAATTATGGCAAAACCTCCCAATGCCGGTAGAGGCCCGTGCCCAGCAGTGCAGAGCTGATGAAGAAGAACATTTACTGCTAGATATATTGATAAGTGTGACAATCAAGCACAAGAACCACCGTTAGGTGCGATATCACCCCGAAGAACTAAACTGAACAGTTTGTAAAAGTAATAAAGTTTATTTTTCTTGTCATTGTTACTCTCAATACAAAACACAAGCTAGTGTTAAATCAAAAACCCTAGTTGCTTTCTTACATCAAAGTGATAAGCGAGACTACAGGTTGATGGTTTTTACGAAAATTTATCATCCCAATTGTCCCGTCGATATCGTAAGACGGTAAATGGAGGTAGGTATAACTATTCCGTTTACGCCAGACTACAGACAGACCAATGAAATAAAATTGTATAATTTTTCACGTGATAGAGCCACGTTACAGCTATATTATAGTTGTAGCACGAATGGGTTGGCTCGACCGGGGAAGAACCACGCTCTCACAAAATACCAGCGTAAAATAGCAGCATTAAGCTGTGTTATGGTGAGCATAAATAACCGGTGACTCTTTTTTTTTATAGAATAACGGTGGCAACAACTAGCACACACTGCACTGCACAGCACCACCTGATGGATAAATGTAGATGTCTATGGGCCACAGTATCATCACCATCCATCTTACCATCAGGTGAACTTTATGCTCGTTTGTCTGCCAGTTGTCAGCGTTTAGCGGTCAACCATAAGAGAGTCTATTTCTCCAGATGATGCCTCGTTTAGAAACGGTCAGTTTTGAGGCAGTACTGCGTAAGAGAGTGTCTTTCCTGATGTATCGTTTGCCAGACAGTAGCAATGGCCTCCTGTACAGCATACTAGGAAACCTATTGCCTGCTAGTGCAGCACCGGAACGCTATGTAGATGGGTCCTAAAGCTGGTTATATTTAATGTAAAAAAAAGTTATCTTTCTTTGGTATTTTATTTGTGTTAACTAACATATTGTCTAAATCTTTTAACTTATTAATTATATAAGAGTTATTATTATTACCCTCAATCGCTCAAGCAGATTTAAAGTACGGCTTAGACGACTAGTTTATTTCAGTCATTCTACGAGTCTTTTAAACCTTGAGATTCCATTCCTTGTTGGAATTCTTTTAATACCATTTAAGAGGGTTACATTGAAGGTGATCGTGATAGGCAACGTTGCTGTGGGTTCGCATGCCATCTATTTTAGTGTTATCTTATATTTACTTCCAACTAAAATATAAGATTATTTTATTATTTATATATTTATTTATTATTACTCTCAAAACTATTTAAAGAAATACTCATTTATTTAAATAGTTTTGAGAGTAATTTCTAAGAAATTACTCTCAAAACTATTTAAATTTTCAAAAAAATTTTCAAAGACTGGCAATTTCTAATTTAAATATGATTTCTAGAGACCTAACTTCAACTCGAATCAGCTAAAATTCTCTAATAAAATTGTAGATAGAGTCATTGCCTTAGGGGCCGACAGTTAATCCGGGACAACGCCCCGGTTTATTGTTATTGGAGCAATAAGCCTTCTAACTGATAAACGCTTAAGCTATAAGATTAAGGTTTTAAGAATAAACGGCAAAATCGTAATATGAAATCATTTGAAAAGATTTTTTATTGAATGAGGGTGACAAACAAACACACAGTCCATCTCTTTCTTTTTTATTTCTTTTAAAAACTTTACACCTACACTCGGATTTTCTCCTATATCGTGGGGGCATTTTCCGTACATAAATTTCACAAAGATCTGGACCCGGCACAATTATTTGTAGGCCTTATATTATCGCAGCAGCTCATTGCGAAGCCACTGCACCACGGAGCTGTCAAGTACATCTGCGTCTAAAATTCAAATGAGTTGTCAAAAATATAAATAACAGAATGGCAGTAAATAACATCACACAACGCTTGCAACTTTACAAAGCGCAAGTTCGGCCTCACATGGAATACTGTTCTCATCTCTGGGCCGAGGCACCCCAGTGCCAGCTCCCCACTTGACATCCAGCGCAGAGCGTTTCGAATGGTCGACGACCGAGTTCTTTCTGAGCTGCTCGATTCACTGGCGCTGCGTAGAGATGTTGCACCCCTTTGCATTTTCTATCGCGTCTACCACGGGAAGTGTTCTGAGGAATTGTTCGGATTGATTCCAGTCGAAAAATTTCATGAACGCACATCGCGTCAAAATTCACGATACCATCCTCACCATCTGGATGCTTGGCGGTCCACCACTGTGCGTTTTACTAGGAGTTTTCTTCCTCGTACAACTTCTCTGTGGATTTGTTTACCACCTGCGATTTTTCCGGACCGATACGACTTAGGTACCTTCAAGAAAAGAGCTAACTCCTTTCTAAAAGGCCGGCAACGCATCTGCAATTCCCCTGGTGCTGCGGTTGTCCATGGGCGGCGATAGTCACAAAAAACAACGATTGTAAATGAGAACCTAATGTAGAATAGGTTCGCAAATGAACATGCAAATAACATTGAAACCATATTCATTTTGAAGTATATTTTATTAAATGATTTCTTATATTTATTATATTCTATACAAGCCACGCGCCTCGGCTTCGCACAGCATAGACAAGCACGTAACGGTGGTAGAGCCACGCAGCAGCTTTTGCTGTTGCACGTATAGGCCGGCTCGAGCCGGGTTAGTACCACGACCTCACAGAATACCGGCGTGAAGTGAAGCCCGCTTTGCGTTTCGTCTGGTGAGTGCAGGTGACCGGAGGCCCAATTCTCCCCTCCCCATCAACATGGTAGCGGAATTAAATTTTAGACTACCCCAGGAGGTACCAGCACCCTGGAGAATCCTCGCTGAGCATCCACGACCATGCTACTCCACCCTGAGCGTGGGTGCTCAGGCTGCCCCGCGTATTCTGGGGCAAAATTCCGCTCAAAACAATAACTGCTCGGGGCAAACTGAGCAACAAGACCAGGCGACCCCTGCCACGCTATCCGTGGATTTCTGCAACATCAGGGGACTTCACTCGAACCTAAACGCCGTCCACTACCATCTCGAGACGGCGAAGCCGGCCTTGCTCTTTCTGACCGAGACGCAGGTGTCCTCTCCGGCTGATACTTCGTATCTCTCCTACCCGGGGTACAAATTGGAACACTCCTTTGTGCCTCGGGCTGGAGTTTGCGTATACGTCAGAGAGGACATCTGTTCTCGACGCCTCGGCAGTCTTGAAGGTTCGGACCTGTCCGTCCTTTAGCTACGCGTAGACCATCCGCGCGTCTACGGGTGCCTCTATAGGTCCCATAGCGGTAATGCCGAAACAGAACGACTCATCGACCACGTCCAAATGGCTACAGATTCCTTGCTACAACGAGTCCCATCCGCAGAGATCGTGATCCTTGGCGATTTTAACGCCCACCACGCCGAATGGCTTGGTTCACGTTTAACCGATCATGCGGGGAGATCTATTTATGACTTTGCCTTGGCATATGGTCTGACACAGCTGGTTACTTCGCCTACGCGGATTCCAGATGTGAAGGATCATACACCTTCCCTGTTGGACCTTCTGCTGACCTCTCATCCGGACGGATATCAGGTTTCCGTCGATGCCCTCTCGGCTCTTCGGACCATTGTCTGATCCGGAGCGTGGTGCCACCACGCCCTCGCGGTTGCGTTCTGCAGGTTGCCGCCGTGTTTGGCATTACAGGTCGGCGGATTGGGACGGAATGCGGTCTTTCTTTGCATCCTACCCATGGGGGCGGGTTTGCTTCTCGCCGGATGATTCCAGCGCTGTTGCTGACTCTGTCACTGATGTGGTGTTACAGTGAATGGAACTATTTATTCCATCATCTGTGGTACCCATCGGAGGCAGATCGCAGCCTTGGTTTGGTCGCTCCTGTAAGACTGCATTACGCAGTAAGCAGGAGTGCTATCAGGCCTGGGCTGAGGCTTCGGCGGCTCGAAATGTAAACACCAGCATGCTTAAAAAGAAGTATAACTTCGCCTCCAGGTCCTTCAAAAGTGTTATTGCCAAGGCAAAGTCAGAGCACATAGGCAGAATTGGCGAGAAACTAGTTCGCCTTCCTTCGGGAATCCGTGCATTCTGGTCTCTCGCTAAGGCTGTCCAAGGGAATTTCTGTAAGCCATCACTACCATCTCTGCACAGGGAGGACGACTCACTGGCCCACGCCGCAAAAGAGAAAGCCGACCTTTTAGGCTCACTTTTTGCGTCCAACTCGACTCTTGATGACGGGGAGAACACACCACCGGCTATCCCGCGGTGTGAGTGGTCCATGCCGGATGTTCGGTTCTCACAGCGCTCGGTTCGCAAAGCACTCCTCTCCCTGGACATCCACAAGTCGACTGGGCCTGACGGAATCCCCCCAATTGTGCTGAGGACGTGTGCTCCGGATTTGGCACCGGTTCTAACGCGTCTTTTCAGGTACTCCTACTCCCTAGGCGTAGTCCCGAAATCATGGAAGACAACTTTTGTCCAACCGATCCCTAAAAAAGGCGACCGCTCAGACCCGTCCAACTACAGGCCTATCGCCATCACCCCCTTGTTCTCCAAAATAATGGAATCCATTATAAACTGCCAGCTCATGCGGTACCTTGAGGATCACCAGCTGATTAGTGAACGCCAATACGGTTTTCGTCGGGGTCGATCAGCTGGTGATCTTCTGGTCTAACTGACTCATAGATGGGCGGAGGCAGTAGAGTCCAAGGGGGAGGCATTGGCCGTTAGTTTGGACATTGCGAAGGCTTTCGAACGGGTTTGGCACAAAGCGCTTCTTACGAAGCTCCCTTCCTATGGGCTTCCCGAGAAATTGTGCAATTGGATCACCAGCTTTCTTGTAGATCGGAGCATCAAGGTCGTTGTAGACGGTGCATGCTCCGACTACAAACCTATTAACGCTGGTGTTCCACAAGGCTGCGTGCTATCACCAACGCTGTTTCTTCTGCATATCAATGATATGTTGCAAACCGGTAGCATTCATTGCTATGCGGATGATAGCACTGGTGATGCTCTATACGCCGTATATTATTTTTTAGTTGTTATTAGGAAGACTGCCACACATCTTCTGGGATGTTTCCCTCTGTCGTCTTCTCTTTTCTCTATTCTTCTCGTATTGTCGCCTTACGACACCCACGGGACGATATGCGGTAGTGGATATTCTTACACCGCCACTACATGGTCAAGCGCCATTATAGTTTGTATTGTTTATCCATTTACCGATTATGAGTATATGCTTAGGTTAAAAGGATGCCAACGATTTCATTTTCACCCTATGTACCTAATACACATAGGGGGATTTTGCCATAATTGCTACGCTTGGCAGGTGGCGGGTTGGCAGCCGCAGTTATTTATTATTTTGTGTTGTTGTCTCCTGGTTTGTTTTCCTTTGTCGCTGTGTATTTATCGTAATGGATATTCTTAAACCGCCCCTACATGGTTAAAACCCCTATGAGGCAATCTATGGTGGAGGCCTATGTTCAGCAGTGGACTTTTTAGGCTGTAATGGACGGATGGACCAAATATCCTCCAAACCTTTCGATCATGGCGACCAGTCTCAACGGAGACTAGCCATCTGGACACGATCATAGTACACGAGTGTGTATAGAAGCACAGGCTTTTATTTTTTTAATAAAAAGTATGCCAATATTATGCTGAAATATTTTTTGTAAACCAATTTGTTCTAAGGTATGTTTGATTGAATAACTTACTAACTGCGTGCGTATAAGCTTTCCCAATAATTTTCTTTCGAAAAACCAATTATGAACTTGGAGAGTTATTCGATTTATTTTCATAGAAACCAAATGCTGTAAACGGTGACAAGTAATTTCGCTATGAAAAGCGATTTGATTAAGTTTTTTTAGGTCAAACGATTTTTTTCAGCCGATATATTATTCTGGCTCTAGTAACACCGAAGCGAATCATTATAATTATTTTATAGTTTATAGTAGAAAAGGATAAATGATGCAGATTGCTGATGACTTTTTTCGATGATGAAATTTTCAGTTTTACAAAAGATTGAACAAGCGGAAGAGGGTTAATGAGCACGCAGATTACTTGAACGAGTCACGGGGGGAACACGATGATATTGACGATAATATTGACGCTTGGCAGGCGGGTTGACAACCACGGTTTTTTATACAAAATAAGGGAGACAAACGAGCACAAAGTCTACTTAATCGTGAGTCGATGCTGTGGCCGATAGACATCTACATTTATCCTCAATTAACTTTGTTAAGTGTAATTGTTGTCACCCCGAACGACTAAGATGGAATGCCTCGTTTCCTGTAGAAAGGGTCTCCGGTTCTCAATACTCACCATACGAAACATTAGCATTAAGCTGTTATTTTACGCTGGTATTCTGTGAGAGCGTGGTCCTTCCCCGGTCGAGCCGACCCATTCGTGCAACCATAATACAGCTGCAGCGTGGTTATACCACGTATCATTTTTTATTATTAAGTTGTTATCGGGAAGAGGTCCTGCCCCATTTCCTGTTTCGGTTTCTTTTTATCGGTTTTTACGACACCCGTGGTATGATATGGGTAGTAGTTCTCTCTTAGGCTGCCATTACACGGCGGTACCGATTGCACACATATATTTGCTGATATATCGTAAAATCCGGTTTCATCCGGCACGCATTACTTCCTCTATATAGTTTGATAAAGTGATACTCTCCTCTCTATATAGTTTGATAAAGTGAGATTAAAGGCAATGGTAACAGTGCTAGTTAATCTCAAGGAATGTTTCCGTAAGATATAACGTAAGCGATCATGATTGATTAAATGGCGGCCCAGCGTCAAGGACCCGTAAAAATAGTTTTACTTCGCCTTTAGTAACGAACACTATAATTATTCATCCATAAATAGTAGAATGAACTCAATGTTTATGCCTGCATCTATTCCTCACGATTTATATAAAATTATTAATACGTTAAAAATACTAACAGTGCTGGTAATGATGATATAATCACAAAAGTAGTTAAGTATGTGGGCGTTGAAATTTCCCAGTTCTAAGTTACGTGGTTAATCTATGTATAGAAAATGGTACTTTTCCTAGTAGTTTAAAACTATCCGTTATAAGTCCTTTGTATAAAAGGAGGACAGACATGATCCTAAAACTACAGGCCTGTCGCTTTGCTTCCAATATTCTCTAAAATAATAGAAAAGTAATATATAACAACTTATATTCTTACTTAGAAAGTAATAACATCTTAGCGAAGGAACAATATGGTTTTAGGAAATGTAAAACATAAATATGGCCATGTATGGTTTTATGGAAAAAGTGATCACTGGTATAGATAATCATATACCGATAACCGCTTTATTCATGGATATGACTAAGGCGTTTGATTGCGTTGATTTGAATATTCTAACGCTTAAACTGGAAAAATATGGAGTCCGAGGTAATGTGTTAAAACTTATTACGTCATACCTGAATGATAGAAAACAAATTACTAAAATAAAAAGATCTGTCCGCGTACTAATATTGAACTAACATACTTTTCGTAAATAAAAGCAAACAACCTACGGTGTGCCAAGGAAGTGTACTCGGTCCTTTACTATTCCTAGTCTATATAAATGATTTGCCAGGAAGTAACTCAGCACCCTATGACCTTATTTGCTGATGACAGCACAGTCTTATTCACTGGACAAGACAAAGTCTCATTTGAAACGGACATAAATCAAAATTTATGCAGGATAATAAGCTGGCTAAATGACAATAATCTTAAAATTAATTTAGATAAAACGCATATTATGTCATTCAGACAAAGGTCAAAACAACAAAAACTTAATATTAACTATAAAACTAAAATTATAAACGAAAAAGAACATACAAAATTTCTGGGACTTTGGCTGGACGAAAAAATGACATGGAGTAAACATATTGAACACACGATAAAAAGGATAAATCAATACCACTATGCACTACACAACCTTTTAAAAATTACAAATCGTGAAACAGTCATAACCGCCTACCATGCATACGTCTCTTCAACATTGAGATATGGTATAATATTTTGGGGAAACTCCCCAGGACGTGAATTAGTCTTTAAAGCACAAAAGAAATGTTTGCGAGCAGTATGTCAGTTGAAGGTTACCGATAGTTGCAAACCGCATTTCATTGAGCTTAACATACTAACCCTGCCATCTTTATATATATTCGAAGTAGCCATGTTTGTTAGGAAACATTTTAGCATATTTGAAACCACTCATAGTAAACGTAATAGGAACACACTGCGTATAAAACCTCACAAAACAGCCCTATATTCAAAAAGTTTCCTGGGTATGGCTCCTAAAATTTTTAATAAACTTCCAAAAACCATCAAAGAGACTGATAATATGGACAAATTTAAGAAATTGCTTTCGGGTTTTTTAATAAAAAAAGCATACTATTCTATCAACGAATATTTTGATGATAAAACGAATGGGTTTTAGTAGGTACCTACAATTAATGTCCGATTTATTAATTATATTTTTATTTGTTATATTTTTATCATTGTGTTACTAAAAATTATGTAATGGCTAATAAAAACAGTAATTTATGCATTTTTTTTTCTTAGACATACTAATTATTATTGAAATTGTAATGTTTGAATTGTATTAATATTAGTAATGCAAGGTGAGGATGTTAACCAAATATTTGTATGCCTTCTAAGGTGAAACATAGTGTTACTTATCATACCTTTTCCATCAAGCTTGTAACTTTTACCTATGTTTAACAAATAAATTATTTTGAATTTGAATTTGAATTTGAATTTTGATTAACCAGTTAATAGTATTTATTAGTTAAGGAACAGACTCCTGACCGTGAGCTCAAGGTTCAAATCACAGAACATATTAGTTATATAAAGTCCAAAGTTTGAAGAGCCCAAGATTGCTGCTATTAATAATGCTAAACGAAACCGCGCTAGTTCGCATACTTCACAGGAAAACTCTATTTATTTTTATAAAATATAATAAAATTAAGTAAATAAATTTTATTTTATTATACTTAACAAATTGTTATGAATAAATATTATGTTTTTTAAAGAATAAGGGTGATAAGCGAGCACACAGTGGATGCTGCGGCACATAAACATCTACATCTTTCTTCGGTCAGTAATGAAAATGCAGATGCGTATCGTAGTTACTCGTGTGGAGTAAAATGGAATGCCTCATTACCAGTTAAAAGGGTTCCCGTGTCTCTACACTCACCATACGAAACATAGTATTATTCTTCCGTTTCACGCTGGACTACGCTTTCATAGAACATATGAAAACTTGGTCCTACCCCGGTCAGTCCAACCCATTCGTGCTGCAGCCATAATATAGCTGCAGCGTAGCTCTACCATATAAATTTTGTGTTTAAAACAGGCTATAGAAAACAATCTCGTTAGCATCGAACACAGGCGCGGAGTAGCTATAGCCTCTCAGTGTTCTACAGTCTACAGGATTCATTCCGGAGAGTGTGTGCATGAATTACTTACATGATTGGATTTATTATATAATAATGCCAAACAAAATGGTAAGCTTTGTCTTTCGTGATACGTACAGCAAAGGAGTGGAATTATTTTCCATGCGCAGCTCCATGGCGCAGCGGCTTAGCATTGAGTTGCGGCGGGCGTAAGGGTTCGAATCCCGCACGGAACAAGTATTTGTATGGCCTAAAAATAACTGATTCTAAACAGTATCCACGATACAAGAGTAAATCCTAGTGTGGGAAAAACGTTGTTTAAAAAAAACAGGGAAAAACAAGAACGGGAGATTATAACCTGGGTGGCTTTAGGCAAATGAAATAGGCTCTTGTAACACTAAGTCAATGAGATAATTTAGTTCCTATAGCTTTTTCGTTTAACACCTGTAATCTAACAGGACTCTAGCCTAACAGTGGCTTACAATAAGTTAAAGGAATAAATACACGGCTTCTTCGGTTATTATCTTGAAGTTCCGAAAATGGGCAGACTATACAGAAGCGGTTGCCTTATTTAGTTAACCATTGTCATACTCATTTAAAGGAAACTGTGGCCGCATTTAATCTTATCGCGCTTAGGCAAAACAGACACAAGTAAAGGGTGTTGCGTGAGATAACATCTCTGTACGGTCACGCCGCAGTTAAGTAGGAACAAGGGAATTATTTAAGTACGATACAATCTCGCTGCTGTCAAAGGTGTAACTTAATCTGGGTTAGTGTTGGGTCACCTAATAATGCTTACACTAATCTTTAGTTAACCAACAGGGAATTGTGTGATAATTTCCATTAACAAGAACAAGTATTCGACATTATTCATCATCATTTGACGTGTGGTGGCGGTGTAAGAAAATCCATCACCACATTTCGTCCCGTTGGTGTTGGTCTAGTGGTTGCAAACGCATCTGCTAGTCATGCGGTCCTGGGTTCAAATCCGGGCTCAAGCCAAAAATCAGTTATTGGGTTTTTCTGTCAAGAAATTCTCAATAGTAGACGGAGTCAGGAAGTTGGCGATGTTTCATCTCCGTGCCTCAGAGAGCACGTAAAGCTGTGGGCCCTGGTGCACTTGTGTTTGCGCATACACTTGGGCATTATAATTTTGTCCTTCGCAGATGGCTAGTCTCCGTTGAGACTGCCCGCCGTGATCCGAACTCGGTCTGGAGGACGACGACGAGGCGACTAATGAAAATGCCAGAAAAATCTTATGGCTTAATAGATGGCTGAATTCCATCTCGTTTTTGCCAGACGTTAAATACTGAGACCGGCGATAAGCAGCAGTGCCAAATGTGCTCACATCTGGTACCGAGATTGTCTATCCGCCTGCCAAGCAAGACGATTAATCCTTCACGACAATTCTTTCTTTTATAGAATGGGCGCACAGTCCACATGATGGCAAGTGGATAATGTGGCCTATAGACATCTACATTTATCTTCGATTAAGAATCAAAATGCAGATGCGTTGTCAGCCCTGAGGACTACGATGGAATGCATCGTTTCCAGTAAAAAGGGTCTCCGTTTCTCTACACTCACCATACGAAACACAGCAGCATTAAGATGCTATTTTACGTTGGTATTCTGCGAGAGCGTGGTCTTACCCCGGTCGAGCCAACCCATTCGTGCTACAACCATAATATAGCTGCAGCGTGGCTCTAAACACGTAAATTTCACACCGCGATTGTCGGAAGAGGCAACTAAAAGAAATGCTAAAAATGTCTTATGACTTCGAAAGGTGGCAACATAACATCGGGAGCATCTTCAATCTACCTGCCAAACATGAGGGTGTTTAGACAAATCCCTACAACGTTAGGCCCATATCCAGAGTTTCTGGTTGCTAATAGTGATGATGATGATTTATTATTATTATCAACAACCTCTTTAACCTACCTAGACAAACCTGTCGAAAAAAAGATGGGTATCATTTGGAAGGTTTATCCATCCTTGCCAGGCTGAGCTAGCGGTTTTGTGAACATCAATAGAACCGATATTCTGAGAAGGTATCAGTTACCAATATGCTATTTATTTATTTTTATTTATTTAAAAAGGTGGACCTACAATTGTTACAATTTAACATACAAAATCTAAAAGTATAATATAGTCTTATTCTAATTGCACAATTACTTACAGGTAAACACAGCCATAATAAAAAATATATAATAATTGAATAAATTATTACGGATTTTATCGCGTTAAATTTCAACTTTTTTAATTCCCCACGTATCGGGCGCTTTCCAGCGCACATGGTCACAGATGAAACTCAGGAATAATTTATGTTTTCAATATTCTTATAAGATTGAATTATATCAAAAATACAACACAATTAACTTCTACGAAATAGCTTATGGAGTCTAAAACATTTTTGAAATGAGCAGATTAGTTGTAGACAGCAATTAAAACCAGTGTCAAAGATAAAATTATCAAGTGGACACCCAGTTTCCTCAGCACCTTACTTGGAAAACATAAATTCACAGCACACCACAGCGTGGTCGCGTGCCAAGTGATAATTTAATTAAAAATGTAAATTGTAACCGGGATAGTTGTGATCAGCCGTCAAGCTGCCAGACCCTACTGGGATGTGGTCCTTGACACATATTAACATAAACTGTTATTCTTGCATAATTTAACTCTTGACCGTAGATGTTACATTGTTTTCTTAACTAAATAAAAGAAGAATCTATCGATTTTCCAATTATGACAAACGGTTTCTACTGCCGAAATTGCTTTTAGTAAAAATAAAAATTAAACATGTTAAATTAATTACCTAAGATCCGATTAAAATCCGCACTTTTAAGCAGGCTTAAAATACGCACTTTTACGCGGTTCTTAGCAAGTTAATTTTAACATCTTTAATATAAAATTACTTTGCGGAAATCGTAATTGATTTCCGCAAAGTAACGCTTGATACTATTAACTATCGTAAAAATAAAAAGTCGACTTCTAGGAACTAAAAATAATTAGATAATTTCCACAAAATAACTTCTAAAGGCGGTGCTAAGATTAGTTTATTGAAGAAAGACGCCCGTATTCAGAAGTAACTAATATGTGAAAATTATTTAATTGTTTTTAGTTCCTTGAAGGCGTTTAGCGTTTACTTATTACTAAAAGTTTATTTTTGACCCTTTTGAGGGCACTAAAACACATCATAAGCTTAAGGTAAAAACTGGATTGTTATCTAAATAGTTATATTAAAAACTTTATCTCTTATTGTTCCAACCTCAGTGGTGGATTTTTTTTAAATTTATAACGTATTATAGAATAAAATATCCTTTCATACGACATTTCTAACCCTCGTGTTATATTTTTGTTTTTATTTCTTTATACAAAGTCGAATTGAAAACCTCCTAATTTTTTGAAGTCGCTTAAGTGTCTAAAAATATCCACTACCCCACATCATCCCGTGGGTGTCGTAAGCGGCGACAAAGGGAAACAAAGCAGAAGATGGGTAGCATAACATCTTCCTAATAACGATTAAAAAACTAAAAATAAAACAAACTGCGTTTGCCAACCCGCTTGCCAAGTGTGGCAACTATGGCAAATATGCCATAGTTGCCACACTGTCGTCAGTCATTTATTCGCGATTGAGCGACATACAATAATTGTCAGTCATTTATTCACGATTGAGGGACATACGTCTTTACAAACTTTCACATATCTAACAATAGATATCTGCGCTGCAGACAGTGAATATAAACTTTAACTTATAAAATTTAATATACATTATATATGTAATAAATAATGTATATTATAATGTCATGTATAACGTCCATGTCACACCTATGCCGGTAGTTGTTGGGAGTACTAAGCTCGAAGTTGTTAGCGAGTATGTTTACCTAGGACAAATAGTCTGACTAGGTAAGTCCAACTTCGACCGAGAGGTCAATCGACGGATTCAACTCGGCTGGGCAGCATTTAAAACGCCAGCCATATAGCTCGAAGTACCGACAACCGATGGGGAAGAAAGGTTCTCGAGTGGCAGCCTCGTACAGGTAGGCGTAGTGTAGGGCGACCCCACACTAGATGGAGTGACGACCTGGTAAGATATGCAGGAAGTCGATGGATGCAGGTGGCTCAGGACCGTGCTTTGTGACAATTATTGGGGGAGGCCTATGTTCAGCAGTGGACTTGTGAAGGACTGTAATGATGATAACGATGATGATGTAACAAATAATAAATATATTATACTACACCGCATAGATAATCTAATATATAAAATGTAATTTTTATTTGTTCGTATTTTATGCGCTGCCATACCGTTCATCAGATTACGCTAAAACTTTGTCAACTTAATACTTGCACCAGCGCGAAGGTTATAGACATATCACAATAGGTGGCGTGCGTATCATACCGACAAATTTATTTGAAAGTTTTATACCATTCAACTTCAACGAATGTGTACGAATATTGTTTAATTATGAATGTAAATATTATCATTCCTAATTAAACAATATAACTCTTCCAAATTTAAAACGATATTTCCACAATTATTTTTTTCTGTGGTAGTCACGCGCCGGGTATCAGCTAGTTACTTTATAATAATAGTAAATAGTCTAAACTTCCGGTTCAATTCAAATATAGAAATACTTATATGTTCGTTACGACGAGTTCAAAAAATGTCATAACGGGCACGCAACCGAACTGCACCTACTGTAATTGTATCAGAAATGTGCTTGTAACGGTTCTAAGGAGCTTTATTTTATATACCTTGTTATAGTCTTAACAATAGATATAATAATTGACTGCTCCGTGGCGCAATGGCTTAGCTAAGTTACGGCAACGAGGGCCGTGGGTTTTAGTCCTGCACAGAACAAGTATTTGTATGGCCTACAAGTAATTATTCCGGTTCTGGATGTTTGCCTTGTGAAGTTTACGTATGTAAACTTTTAAAAAAAAGTAAAAAGAAAGAAAAGAACAATATAATAGAGACCTAAACTCAAATTAATAAAAATTAAGTCCTGACAACAAACATACCTCGCACAAACACGGTTAGCCGCCATTACATGCGCCGTACAAGGTCATTACTGGTCTCCACACATGTCCACCGCTCTGTCAATTATCCCGAACAAACAAGGACTCAATCTAAGCCCAGTCGCATCGTTAATGTAAGGTGCTATTATTGAGGGCTGTAAATGTTTACGACATCATCAGGGTGCCTTGGTTGCGCCATCTTAACAGGGAAAATGATTGCTCTCACTTAAGATTAGAAACTAGTTTGCTTTGAATGTTCAAAGGTCAACGGACTTGTTAGGTAATTATATATATTACGAGTCTTAATAATTTGTTTTTAAGGCAACGAAGATACTTTAGTCCTAGTGCCCTTCTACATTTTTTTAATAGAAAAAGTGTGACATACTAGTAAGTACACAGTCCACTTGATGGTAAGTGGATACTGTGGCCCATAGACATTATTCTCTACGTTTATTCTCGATTAAGTATCAAAATGCAGATACGTTGTCACCTCGGAGGACTTAGATGGAATGCTTCGCTTCCAGTAAAGAGGGTCTCCGGTTCTCTACACTAACCATACGAAACACAGCAGCTTCAAGCTGCTATTTAAAGTAGGTATTCTGTGAGAGAGTGGTCCTACCCTGGTCAAGGCGACCCATTCGTGCTAAAACCATAATACAGCTGCAGTGTGGCTCTACTATGTGGTTCTGGTATCATGCTACCCGCTAATATGAGATAATAAGAGGTCAGTCCAGTTCACCTGAACGGCGATCCGATGGTTGACGAGAGGCAGAGGAACGCTGAGACTTGTTATAAGTTTCATACCAAGCTTACCAACAGCGCCTGGTGCGCAGGGTGCGGGGAGCAACAAAAGCATCCTGAAAATGATCACGAGCAGACTGGGCTGCTTATATACTCGTATGTGCCATTGTAGTGCCATATCGGATGGGATGATGAGAAAATGGCACATATAAATGTAATCATCATTACAGCCCTTTACAAGTCCACTGCTGAAAATAGGCCTCTCCCAAGAAATGCACAAAGCACGGTCCTGAGCCACCTGCATCCACCGACTTCCTGCATGTCTTACCAGGTCTTCACTCCGTCTATTGGGGGGCCGCCCTACATTTCGCCTACCGGTTTTCGCATCGGTTGTCAGTTCTTCGAGCTATATGGCCGGCCCATTGCCACTTCAGCTTACTAATCCGTTAGGTTATGTCAGTTACTCTTTTTTTTATAGGCTAAGGGTGACAAACGAACACACAGTCCTCCTGATGGTAAGTGGTTGCTGTGACCCATAGACATCTTCATCTATCCTCAATTAAGAATTAAAATGCAGACGCGTTGTCACCCTTGAGGATTAAGATGGAATGCCTCGCTTCCAGTAAAAAGGGTCTCCGGTTCTCTATACTCACCGTACGAAACACAACAGCTATAAGCTGCAATTTTACGCTGGTATTTTGTGAGAGCGTGGTCCTTCCCCGGTCGAGCTGACCCATTCGTGCTACAACTATACCACAAATATAGCTGCAGCATCGCTCTACCACGTAATGGTTCTACTGCAGATATCCTCCATATTAATGTAAACTAACAAAATATGAGTCTGAGTCACTTGAATAAATGAATTCTTTTTTTTCTTCTTCTATAGTCTACAACGGTATAGGCCTATGTCCAATAACGGATATTTATAGGCTGATGCAGAAAAGAGGAATAAGGGTTTGGTAATTTTTTCTCTTTTTTTAGTTATGAACTCGTATTCAGCATGAAATTTTTTTATATATTTGCCAGTATCAAGAAATTATCGAATATAATATTATTATGTTAACTTCCTCACGAAATATTTTTGGGAGATATTGACTAGAGCTCTAGAGGTTTATACCAACATCGAAGCACTGGTTTAGTCATTTTCACTAATAGTTCACTAGCGCAGACACTTAATACTCACAATCGCATCACTTTTACGTATCAATATCCACTTCAAACCATAAATGAAACGATAAAACAGGATCAACAATCCGTCGTCGAGTTCCCGCCAAAAGTCCTAATTTAATGTTTTTTTTAAATAAAACAATTTCAAGGTTAAACACTACTTTCGACGTTATTTAATTGCCCTACGTCTTTATGCCTTTAAAATGCTAATTAACACTCTGTTTACGATGTCGCGTGTCACGATTCTTCCTAACTGTGACGATGACATGCGACACGGACATGTTTGTAACCGAGATCGGTGACTTGTTACCGTCGAAATTTCAATATTTTGTATTCAAAACAACTGTGTACTGTCTATATGAAAGTGACATAAACTAGAAACTTCCTGACTAACATAAAACGATGATAAAAGTGAGTATTTAATTTCATTTTAATTTATTTATTTATAATTCAGGTAGGTACTTAAATATATTTTTTCATATTAATATCTAATTTCAAGTTACGAAGTATGTAGTGTCATAATTAATAAACATTTTTGCAGTTGTTTAATAGAAATAAGCGTGACATGGTGGTAAGTGAATTATATAGTTTTTTACGTGGTAGAGCCATGCTGCACCTATATTAGTAGTATAGTTGTAGTACGAATGGGTCGGCTCGACCGGGGAAGGACCACGCTCTCACAGAATACCAGCGTAAAATAGCAGCTTAACACTGCTGTGTTTTGTATGGTGAGTGTAGAGAACCGGAGACCCTTTTTACTGGAAATAGAGGCACTCCATCTTAGTCCTCACGGGTGACAACGCATCTGCATTTTGATTCTTTATTGAAGATAGATGTAGATGTCTATGGGTCACAGCAACCACTTACCATCAGGTGGACTGTGTGCTCGTTTGTCACCCTATCCTATAAAAAAAAATAGTCCATATACACCTACATCTATAAATGCAGATACGGTGTAAGATGGAATACCCCATTAACAGTAAAATAGTTAATGGTTTCTTATATTTACGCGAACACTACACATTGAATAAAACTATTTTTACGGATTTTATCGCGTTTAATTTTACTAATTTTGATTCCCGACGTTTCGGGTGCTTTACAGCACCCATGGTCACGGGGGGGTCCCGCAAAACGCGATAAAATCCGTAAAAATAGTTTTATTCAAAGTAAAATAGTTCTCCGGTTCTCTACGCTCACTGTACAAAACACAGCAGCATTAAGCTGCTATTTTACGCTGGTATTTTGTCATCGAGCGGTCCTTACCCGGTCAAGCCGACCCATTCGTTTGAACAAACGTATTACGTATACGTACAAACGTATTGAAGCATGGATCTACCAGGTAAAATATAAAATGGCGATTTCACTGGCAAATGAATCCCACATAACATAATCACACTACAGTCATCAAAATGCCATCAGCAAGATTGACCGCGATACGCGTCAGCTCTCTGTGGAAGGAAACTTTAATAGGGAGCAGTAAAGTTTGCATGGAGTTTGTATGAAGTTGGGTGAACTTCGCGATTGTTTGGCATGACAAATGAATAAAGCAGTAAATCCGTTAGGTGCGTTATGAAGAAAGTTGAAGGTTTTGTATTGCCAACATAAATTCTGAGGCTTTGGAAGTTTATTAGGTAAATATGTATTAGAGAGGGAAATATGGATTTTGTGTCATGCGATGTTCAAGTAGATATTATTAAGGTTGACTACCTCGTTAGTCTAATGTTCTAATGTCCCAGGTTCGATTCCCGGGTCGGGCCATTAAAAAATCAGCTATGAGGTTTTCTGGCGAAAAATTCTCAGCAGAAACCCGGAGTCAGGAAATTGACGATGGCAACCCCGTGCCTCGGAAAGTACGTAAAGCCGTTGGTCTTGCGCCTGATCTCTCGTGGGTCGTGTCGGATTACCGTCCCATCGGACTATGAGAGGGAGGGAGGGAATAGAGAGTGCACCTATGCTTGCGTATACACTTGGGCACTATAATCCTGTCCTACGCATACGGCTAGTCTCCGTTAAGACGGGCCGCCGTGACGGAATTTGGTCTAGAGTACATTATTATTATTTTGGGGTATTTATATAGTATTCTCATCTGGTTGGGCTGAATAAATATTTTAAAGGAAATAATAAATAAACATGAATATATATTTAATATACTAACATAAATAAATAAATAATACATAAATAAATAAATAATACATAAATAAATAAAAACCCAACCAGATGGAAACCTTCGGCAGGGGAGACCAAACGGCCGAGGTTAGGGAAAGGAGAGAAACCGGCGGACGATGCGGGCGGTATCGAGGAGCACCGCCTTCTGCATTTGAGCTTGGAGCGGTCCGTCACGGAGTCCCAGTCGCCTCAGATGACCCGAGAGGCTGACTGGGATTAACCCGTTCGTTTATATTAATCCGTTTTATTATTATTATTATTATACTAGCTTTTCCCCGGACTTCGCCCGCGTGTAATTTAGGGTTTTATTTTTTTGCGAGGAGGCCTAATTATTTTTCTAAAATAAATGTAGATTTAGTTACTCCTTATAACATTAGCTATCTGCCAGTGAAAATCCCGTCAAAATCGGTTCAGCCATTTCGGAGATTAGCCGGAACAAACAAACAGACAGACAAAAATTTTAAAAATTGTGTTTTTGTTATAAGTACCGTATACACTTTCATATGTATTTAATAAAAAGCTGTTATTTTAATATTACAAACAGACACTTCAATTTTATTTATTTGTATATATGTGTGTGTGTGTGTGTGTGTGTGTGTGTGTGTGTGTGTGTGTGTGTGTGTGTGTGTGTGTGTGTGTGTGTGGTTATTCCCTAGTAGAGCTTACCTATTCGTACTACAACTATAGTTTAGTTGCAACATGGCTCTACCACGTACGTAGTGGTATTACCCTCTTACCTGTTTCTGCCGCACTGCTGCGTTAATATTCAGCAACTGCACTGCTGTGTTCTGGTGAGCCAACATAATTACAGGTTGTGAGGAATTTCATCTTAGTCCACAAAGGTGACATCCCATATGTAGCCTTGTTTGTTTGAAATTGGCTGCAGGTGTCCATAGACTGCAGTAGCCACTTACCATCAGGTAGGCTGTAAGTACGTTTGTCACTTCATTTTTATAAAGAAAAAACTAAAACTGGTTCTTCAAAAATATTTAACGTGGGGACAACACGTGCAAATTTAAACAAGAAATTACACATAAATTTAAACAAGATCACTTATGCTGTACAACTACATGCAACTACTACAATATTAACGAAGAACGGTGGACATAGACACGGAAAAATTATGACAGCTTCGTGACCATAAAATGCACCTGGCGTCATATCGCAACTTGGCACTAACTTTTATATCTGAGGGAGGTTTTTTGCGCGCTAGTCTGAAGCAACTCGCTGTATGGACGGCGATTTAAACACGGCTTTATAATAATAACAATACTTTACCTCGCCTGCCTTATTACAGTCTATTAAAGTCCACTGCTGAATACAGGCCACCCCCATAGGATGCCACTTAGAGTTGCCATGCTTGGCAAGGGGGTTGGAAACCGCAGTATTTTATTTTTAGTCGTTATTAGGAAGACGCTGCAGTCTATCTCCTGTGTGGCGGCGCTGTCGTCGCGCTACAAGCGAAATACATCGAAGCCTAAATCGCGCTATCAAAGTTCCGAATTAAAAATAGTATATGTACAATAGCTCCGAACTACCACTAGGAGCATTGTTTTTTTTATTTCCCTCTTTATTTATTTCCCTCTGTTGCCGCTTAAGGCACCCACGGGATGTGTGGTAAATAATACTTTGTTATATTCAAATAAAAATGTTACACAGGTTTTGATTGAGCCCTAGCCCCTGAACTAAGAATCCTGTATATCGGGAGCTAGGGGACTAGCCTAGCTCCTGATATACTTAAAATTTATGCACAAACAATATTAACATTCATTATAAACTTTAATTCTTTATAAAAAAATTGAAATTTGAAAAAAATTTGTAAATATAACAAACAGAATTACTTCAAAAATTTAAAACATCTTTCTAACTACATCTGAATTGTCCACGACAGGTAATTCCGACAAATAATTCCCCTAAAAGAAAACTATAGAAAATTTCATTTGCGTTAATTCGACCGCATTAAGATATATTCCTTACACCCTAGAGTACCCTCGACAAAATAATAAATGGTGCAATATTAGGCGACTTATCGCAGCGCACGCCAACGGCGACAGTACGAAGAAGTTTCCCCAGCAATTGCAGAGACAATTTGTCTGGCGCGCAATAAAGCACGTAGCGTCGCGGTCGCACACGTGTCTAATAACTGGCGTCTGAGCTATTATCTCTAGTACAACTTGCTGGATACGTATTATATACTTGTAAAAAACTTAAATCCTTATTATTACAAAAAGTGGTTACTAGAATCCGTTTCACGAAAGATGTTCCGCGGGAATATGCGAACTATAATGTAAAATATGGAGTTTGACAGCACTTATAAAAGTTTGGAAAATCCAAAAGTGCACGCCTCATGAGCGTTTCATTTAATTTTGATGAAATAAAATAAATCGTATTCTTGACTTTTAAAATATATTATTTACGTGTTTTGAATTTAGCGCTCTATTATTTTAACAGGTAGTGTCACGTACAGGGAAAAAAAAAATAATTTTTACCAAAATAAATCGATTACTTAAAGTATAAAATCGATATACTTCGATATACGATATACATTTGTCCTTTGTCTATCAAGGGCTAAAAAAATATGAAAGCGCCTTTAAATTTTTAATAGCAATAAGACTTATAAAGGTTGAAAATCATTTTATTAACAAACTACGCGTACTAGGCTATTGATATGAAATAAGAAACCAATTGATGTAATTCTGAAGCTAATAAAAAACTGGTCTCGATACGTCAATTTTTTCGAGAGTTATCGTGACCACATACAAAATCAACATTATTTCTTTTTTTTCAAACCGTTTTTTTTCTTCAAAGTAGCAATATAATATGATTTTTTAGAAAATATAAGATGGATTAAATAAAGTGTTTTCTTGATATACGGCTACTCATATTATCGTATAAGTGCAATATGGTTATGATAGAGGCATTTTAAGAACACAAAATTGTTTGACGCTTCGCGATATGAGACGTGCAATAAAGCACAAAGAAAAATTGCACAAGAAACGTAGATATAATAAACAAATTATTTAAGGATTAAATTCAAGTAAAAAGAATAACATAGAAGTATGTAATACACAGTTAACGAAAAACTTATTGCTCAGTAGTGTTAGCGGACTTAACATGTCCTTCATTATATAAATTAGCAATTAAATATTTTATACGTGGTAGAGCCATGTTATGGTTGCAGCACGAATGGGTGGGCTAGGCCGGTGTATTACCACGCTCTCACAGAATACCAGCGTAAAATAGCAGCTTAATGCTGCTGTGTTTCGTAAGGTGCATGTAGAGAACCGGAGACCCTATGTACAGGCATTCCATCTTAGTCCTCAGGGATGACTACGTATCTGCATTTTGATTCTTAATCGAGGATAAATGTAAATATCTATGAGCCACGGCATCCATTTACCATCAGGTGGTGGTGTCCGTTTGTCACCCCTATTCTATAAAAAAAAAGTACAATTATTAATTTCACTGGTGCCGGCGGGGATCGAACTTAGTAATTCGGGTACTATCAACTTTTTAAACTGAGCGCTATTACCATAACATTATAAATAAGGACAATCCGCGTACAGAATCATTGCTAGCGGCATTATTTAATAAATTTATCAACGTTACCCCCACACTAGGATTTTGTCCTGTATCGTGGAGGCAGTTTACGTACATAAATTTTACAAGGACAAACATACAACAGACAAACAGACCCAGAACAATTATTTGTAGGCCATACAAATACTTGTTCCGTGCGGGATTCGAACCCGCGCCCCCACCAATGCAACTCATTCCATAGCCGTTACTTAGAACTAACTAACGAGGAAACTGTTCCGATACCTACTGTTCGATTGAGTAAGTTCTCAAATAGTAGAAAATCAATCGTATTTAATAGAGCAATACAAATATTTCATCGAATAAAGTAGCCTTTGTCAAAACAGCGTTTACTTAGGGAAGTTAGTAAAAAAAAACACAACACAGCGAAAGGGGAAGTCCGCACAATCCTTTAAGTGCAGTAAGTTGAGCTAGACTTACCAACAAAGGGTGGGGAACGGGATAAGGTTGGAGCAGTGCCACCGCTTAGAATTGATACAGCGAAATTGTTCCGATGCTGGGTTTTTGTTACAAAAGAGATTAGATCGTTCGCGACTGTAGGAATTGAGACGGTACTTTATTGAAGCTGTTAATTGTGGAAGCGATTAAAAAAAATAGTACGTAGAAGGCACACTACGAAAAAGAGCATTTTTGAAATAAGTAAAGTTTACGTAACACATAATATTGACTTACACAGGAATTGTGTTATAACCTTATATAAGTTTTGTTAGCAATTTACTTTCATTTACAATATAATTACGAACTAGACAATATAATGACGAACTAGTTTCTCGCCAATTCTGCCGATGTGCTCTGACTTTGCCTTGACAATGACACTTTTAAAGGACCTGGAGGCGGAATTATACTTCTTTTTAAGAGCGCTGGTATTTGCATCCCGAGACGTCGATGCGTGAACCCAGGCCTGATAGCACTCTAGCTTATGGCGTAATGCAATTTTGCAGGAGCGACCAAACCATGGCTGGGTTCTGCCTCCGATAGGTACCACAGATGATGGAATAAATAGTTCCATTCCCTGTAGCACCACATCAGCGACAGAATCAGCAACAACGCTGGGTTCATCCGGCGAGAAGCAAACCCGCCTGGATGCAAAAAAAGATCGCATCCCGTCCCAATCGGCTGACCTATAATGCCAAACACGGCGGCAACCTGCAGAACGCAACCGCGATGGGAGCGTGAGTGGCACCGTACTCCGGGTCAGACAATGGTCTGAGGAGCCATGAGGGGCATCGACGGAGACCTGATATTCGTCCGGATGAGAGGTCAGCAGAAGGTCCAACAGGGAAGGTACATGATCTTCCACATCTGGGATCCGCGTAGGCGAGGTAACCAGTTGTGTCAGAAATTTTACTTTTATTTACAATATATCTCTTTTTATAAACACTCACGCCTGACACCCAGAGGGGTAGGCAGAGACTACGGACTTCCATTTGGCACGATCCTGAGACACATCTCTCGCCTCCTTCATATCCATATACCTACGCATACATGCTTTTCATTTAAAGGTACTTTTAATCTGGCACATCTTCAATATATTGACAATTTGTTCGATAAACTCTTTTATAGCGTTTTATTAGCACTTTAGTTTTATTATCATCTTAATATAGTATTGAATAAGCATTTTACTATGATAATAACAATTTTATGCTTGGAACGTCACGATGGGGTTGACTCGACCGGAGAAAATACCATAAAATACCAGCTTAAAATAGCATCTTATTGTTAGTATGTTTCGTATGGTGAGTAACGATAATTGAAAACTTTTTTAGTAAAGAGGCTTTCCATCTTAGTCCTCAGTTGTAACACATCTGCATTTTGATTCTTAATAGAGGATAGATGTTTATGGGCCACAGCATTTACTTGCTTACATTTGAGGTTTGAAATATCTTTATTTCTCATAAGAATTTAAAATAATTCATTAACCTTATTGGTTTTACTTAATAACTTGGTTTTATTTAATAACCTGGTTTTACTTAATGAAGTGGTTAAGAGTCTCAACATTTACTTAACATTATTTTTGTCACAAAATGAAACAACATGTCCATTTTCAAATTAATCATTTTAATACTAGCAGATTATGTAATGCATTTTCCAGAAAATTTTAACGCCTACAATGTAAATAAATCTAATTTGGCCCATCTTCAATATATCGCAAATTTTTATATAACGGATAGAATCCGTGTAAAAATTATGATGATTTATGATGTCCACAATAAAAATAGCTGAGCGTTTGATTGCGACCATGGGACACGGGTTCGATGCCCACTTTAAACAACTATTTATATGGTCTACAAATAATAGTCTTAGATATAAGTATTTGTTCATATACAACCACTGTAATTCTTAATGTATTAAATTTAGAATACCTAATGTAAAACATTCGAATACCAATGTGCTCTTAAATGGGGAGGAGTTGAGTCTTGTGGATACCACTGTTTTTCTTGGTATTACTATTGACGCGAAACTTCAATGGGACCCCCACATATCTAAATTAGTAAGCAGACTTAGTTCTGCAGCATATGCTGTAAGAAAGATTAGAAGTCTTACAGATGTTGAGACAACTAGATTAGTTTATCTTAGTTACTTTCATAGCGTAATATCTTATGGAAGTTTGCTATGGGGTAATGCGACTGATATTGAAGCCATATTTATTATGCAAAAGAGAGCCGTACGGTCGATTTATAACTTAAATTGTAAAGAGTCATCAGAATTTTTTTTAAAGAAATAAACATATTAACTTTGGCATCGCAATATATTAATGTAAAAGTAATTTATGTACATAAAAACATATAGCTTTATTAAGAATAAGGATGTTCATACTTTAAACACTAGGAACAAACATAAGCTTGTAATGCCAGTTACTAGACTCCACAGAATCAGTAATTCATTTATGGGGCAAAGTATACGCTTTTACAACAACATCTCAGAACATGTTCAAAGTTTGTCAATAAACAAGTTTAAAAGTGTTATTAAAGAAAAACTGTACAAAAAGTTTTATTATAATGTCAAGGAATACATGAATGAAAATAACCCTTGGGAATAAGGTGATCGCCACCATGCTGGTTCTATGAAAATTAATTTAAAAATTTTACAAACAAAATTATTGTTAAGTGAAATATGTTTAAAAAGAAGTCCCACTGGGTTTCTTGCTGGTTCTTTCCAGGACAGAGGTATTTTCCGAACCAGTGGTGAATAAAAAATGACTTTAAATAAGTATTATGTATTAATCAATATTGAATAAAAAATCATTCTATTCTATTCTATACTAGGTGGTAAGATTAATTTTTTGCCTAGAAGTCCGTCTGGGTAGAGACCTATTTCTGTCACCAAGCAGCACTTCGTTCACTGGTGTGTTCCAGTCTGAATGTTATAGAGAGCCAGAATAATTACAGTCACAGCCTCCCATCTTGGTCATGGTGACATCGCATCTGTCATGGGCATCTGTACCCTTCATTGTTTCAAGTTTAAGTTAGTTGCAGGTTCCTATTGACTGCTACTACACGCACCTAAACACCTGCCCAGGTACCATAATTCTATAAAAAAATGTTAGCACTTTTTCACATTCCTTGATTTTTTTTATTCTTTTACTTAAATTCTTTTAATTGCTATACTCTATTGTAATTGTACCACTAAAAGGAGAAGACACTGGCAGCTAAGAAACTGTTTTTACACTTAGATTAAAAGCCAGTGTTCTATTTATCTTTAAATTATTTGTGGGAAATAAAGAATTTATTTATTTATGCAAAACGCTTCCACAACCGACAAATAGGAATTTCTCTTGTATTCATGTGAGTTAGAACTTAAATTAAATCTCTGCCTACATGTAGAAAAATATATATAAAGCAATGTGTCTTAAATATAATAATAATAAAAACTCCTGTGAAACGTATAAACTAAGCAGTAGATTGAGAAGACAAACCAATACTTTTCGTTTATATTGCTTTAATATCTAATAATTTTGAAATTGATATTTTATTATCCAGTATAACACGCCGTTCGTCACACGTTTTAGTACGGCATAAACATCGTAGCTTTTTGAAATTATGTAAGGGAAACCCTCTACGTGTCTAATAAGTGACAGGATCCAACAGTACCTACGGTACGCCCAAACCGTGTCGGCTTGAACCCGGGACCCCTCGCGGGTGGGCCTCGCAGCGGGTGGCTCAAATTAAATTACGAAAAATTCCGTAGAATCAATGTCAGCCGATTTAAGAACGAGGAGACAAGTGAGGGAATTAAATTCAGTGTTATATTGCATACGAATTTACGACTCGATAAATGATATTGATACTCTTTAAATAAATGTGCTTGTGGACTCCATTCATTTATTCATTACAGCCTATCTAAGTCTACTGCTGGACATAAGTCTCGCCATAGAATGCCTCTTAAGGTGGGTATTTGCCATAGTTGCCACGCTTGACAGTCGGATTGGGAACCGCCGTTTTTATTCTAGCTTTATTAGGAAGACGCTCCTGTCCATCTCCTCATTTGTTTCCCTCTGTCGCCTCTTACGACACCCACGGACGATATGGAGTAGTGGATATTCTGACACTGTCACTATACCTAAAGCTGTTTATAATAAGTAAATATTTAGGCATGATTATAAAGCATATTATACTTAGTCGACTAAAACACATCCTTCCTATTCCTTCTTCAGCCCAAACAGTCTACAAGACTCATTATAGGAAGAATTTACCTTATCTGCTTCGCTTTGCAGAACACTTGTTGAAGACTTGTTATCACAATACCGGACCTCTCGCTACTTCTCGCTGCTGTTCTGAGTACGACACACAATATTAATGTATTCTTACGCTGCCATCACCGAGAATAGCATATTATGAACTTTTTAAATCTAGATGTTCGTATTTTGAAATTTTCCCGATTTCATAAATTAAAAAGAAACGAGCTTACTCCTTTTTAAAAGGCCGGCAACGCACCTGAAATTATTCTGGTGTTTTTCATGGGCGGCGGTGGACACTTACCATCAGGTAAGCTAGATGCCCGTTTGCACCCCTTCATTAAAAATAAATTTCTTATATTCGCACAATAGCGGCAAATGTTAGAAAAGGGAAAGAAGAGGATGCAATTATCTTTAGTTTCAAAATAAAACTGCTGCGTCAGACAAATGCAGTTTTTAAAATAAATATTATGACTAACTATGATACTCTACAAATGCTTGCTAAGCCGTAAACAGTTTTAATAACACTAAAAGCAATCACACACATGTTTTATAAGAGATTCAGAACATAAATTATATGCAAAATTGCCAGTTGAAAAATAGACGCAACAGGAGCGGGCTCTATCCAATCTCTCGGCGTACAATCTTCCCATTATTTAGCAGAAAATAGGGTGCAAGCTCCCACCGCGCTGGCGTATATAATAATATCGGTTATGACGGGAAAAATGGCTGATAAAAAGTTCCAGCGATCGAGAGATAGTATCAACGAGCTATGTCTTGACGATGACGATATAGTTTAGGAGCTTGATTTACGTTATGTGTGAAAACGTGATAGAGCCACGCTGCAGTTTTATTATTATTGCAGCATGAATGATAAATCAACCGTTTAAGGACTACACTCTAACAGACTACCAGGGTAAAATAGTAGCTTAATGCTGCTGTGTTTTGTATGGTGAGTGTACAGAACCGGAAACCCTTTTTACTGGAAACGAGGCATGCCATCTAAGTCCTCAACTGTGACAACGCATCTGCATTTTGGTTCTTAATCGAGGATTGATGTAGTCTATGGGTCACACCATCCACTTACCATCAGGTGGGTTGTATGCTCGTTTGTTATCCTTATTCTATTTTTTAAAACTTCGGATTGGCTGAACCGATTTTAATGAAACTTCACAAACAGATAGATAGTAATGCAAGAAGTGATCTTTTTTAATAACGAAAAATTGTTAAAATAAATATTTTTTGATTATCTTATTTCTAAACTAGCGACCTGGCCCGGCTACGCCTAGATAGGACATATTAAGGTGGCGTTATTTAGGGTCAAAGATATTTTATTTCATTATTTTGTTTTAATTTAAAAAAAAATATAGCCTAGATTCCTCCTGGGATTGTTCTCTGTTTGTTCGTAAAGTTTCATAACAATCGGTTCAGCCCTTCCAAGTATTAGCCTGGACAGACAGACAGACAATTTTTTTATAAATGGTTATTTATGTCTTAATAGCATGCAAGAAATCCCCTGAGCTTAAGAGAACTTACAGACACTTCAATTTTATTTATATGTTTATCAGCGTTATCTATTTAACGTCACATTAATAGATCCTTCAATTCAAGCGAAGCCGGGGCGGGTCTCTAGTATACAATATATTATTATACTTAAAAACCTACTTATTTTCAAATAATTAAAATGCAATTTTATAATGTATTTTTATAAATAGTTAAAATATAGTAAAAACGTTTATAGAAAACGAATAAAAATTTACACAAGTATATTATTACGGTCGGTTTAAATTGAGTGCAGTCTCACTACTTAATTCACAGTCGTATAATACTCGTATTCTACCATTTGTTCATTGTCATAAAGCGGAATAACTTTAACTCTGAAGTCGTTTTAATGGCGCACTCGAACAACAAAAGTCATCAAGAAAGTCCGAGCAATAACTTTTACGTCTCTCATAAGTGTTTGGCTCTCGGCCTAAGAATACATGTTCCGTGTGAGTAATTTTTGCAGGCATGGGGGGGACGCAATATCGTAAGTTTGTGAATCCGGTGCTTGCCTCATTTATTTCGTTAGGCTAAAGTAATATCTTCCTTATTTTGTCTCTTTGCTCTCTTGCATTGTACTCTGCACCAACAGCAATAAAATGAGATCAGTTTTATTATTCTTCTAAAGGCACTTGCAGTCTGCGTGCAACTTTGTTGTGGACCTTTAATTATAGACATGTATATAATCACAATTGCGGAAATATGAAGTGTAGTTTGCCAGTTACTTGACTCCACAGAGTCAGTAATTCATTCTTGGATCGATGTATAATACGCATTTACAACAAAATCTCAGAAAATATACAACATGATTTCTTATATTCACGCGAACACTAAACATTGAATATTTTATTCAAAATATACAAAATCTGACCTCCGCTAAGTTTTAAAATTTTATTAAACAAAGATTGTATAAAAGGTTTAATATAATATTCAGGAATTTATGGATGATAATAACCTCTGGCAAAGAAGTGATCGCTATCAAGCTATTTCTAATATCTTTTGTGTTGTTAATTTATACATATAATATATAATTATGTATTATAAATTGGTAACATATTATATGATTATGTTACCAATTTAGCTTCTTTTTTTTCAATAAAATATCCCGCTGGCTTACTTACTGGTTCTTCCCACGACTTAGGTATTTTCTGAACCAGTAGTAAATTAAACATAAGAGTGACTTTCAATATGTATTATCTATATATTGAATATTTATATATATTGAATAAAAAAGACGTTATTAGGAAGACACTGTTGCCCATCTCCTGATTTCTTTCCCTCTGTCGCCTCTTACGGCACCAACGGGGTGATACAACTAAAAATAAAAGCGAAGACGTAGCAATTATGGGAAATCGCTACTACTTTATACGTGGTCGAGCCATGGCGCAGCTTCATTACTGGTATAGTTGTAGCACGAATGGGTCGGCTCGATCGGAGAAGGACCAGGCTCTCACAGAATACCAGCGTAAAATAGCAGCTTAAAGCTGCTGTATTTCGTATGGTGAGCCTAGAGAACCGGAGACCCTTTTTACTAGCTCTATAAAGCTACCAGTAAAAATTCAGTAGAAACCTTAAAATTGTACCCACGAATTTGTAGCTAATTTGTTAATGGAAACAAGGCATTCCAACTTAGTCCTCACGGGGACATGCATCTGAATTTTGATTCGTAATCGAGGACAGAGATGTCTATGGGTCACTGCAACCACTTACCATCATGTGGACTGTGTGCTCGTTTGTCACTCTTATCTTATAAAACAAAACTACGTAAGGGGCCACTACATAGCGGTGTACAAATATCCTCTACTCCATATCGTCCCATGGGTGTAAAAGGCGACAGAGGGAAAAACAACTAGGAGATGGGCAGCAGCGTCTTCCTAATAACTAGAAAATAAAAAAACTGCGATTTGCAACCCGCTTGCCAAGCATGGCAACTATCACCCCTATGAGTCAATCTATTATGTTCTAATATTCTATGTGTTCAGCAGTGGACTTTAATAGGCTGTAACGGTAGCGGTCACGGAATAAAAATGTTTCTATTTCTATTAGTATATCACTACATCAATCAGTTTATATCATTCACATTAACATTTTCCTTTTGTAATAGGAATTGTTGCGAATAAAACAATTATCTAACTTTGACTATGTACTCTTACTGGAATTATAACAGCTCACGAACAATGTGTGTTGTTTTAGTTTTTAAACTCTTACTTTATAAAGATAAAGATGCCGTAACTGTTGGTCTTGTAACAAAATTTCCATTGTCATCATCATAAAAGCCCATCACAAGTCCACTGCTGAACATAGGCCTCCCCCATAGAAAGGGGGCTTAGTCATAGTTGCCACGCTTGGCAAGCGGATTGACAGTCGCAGTTTTTTTATTATATTCAATTTTACACTCTTGCTTGCCAGCCGCCTTTCACAACTCGTTGCTCAGATTTTTTTTTATAGGATAGGTTGACAAACGAGCACACAGTCCACCTGATGGTAAGTTAATGCTGTGACCCATAGATATCTACATCTATCCTCAATAAAGAATCAAAATGCAGATGCGTTGTCACCGTGAGGACTAAGATGGAATGCCTATTTTCCAGTAAAAGGGTCTCCGGTTCTATACACTCACCATACGAAACACAGTAGTGTTAAGCTGCTATTTTACGCTGGTATTCTGAGAGAGCGTGGTCCTTTCCTGGTCGAGCCGACCCATTCGTACTACAACTATACTACTAATTATAGCAGGAATTATGAAGGTTGAGGATATCCGCAATAGACCCAGAGTAACCGACATTACTCAACGATTCAGTAAGCTAAATTGGCAACGGATTGACCGAAGTTCGAAGAGCCGTAAACCGATGAAGATTCCATCAAAGTCCTCAGAGGTGACAACGCATCTGTAGCCTTTTAGTTTGAACTTGCAGGTGTCCATGGACTACAGTTGCCAATTAACATCAGGTGGATTGTAATTCGTTCATCACTTTAATTATATCCATCCATCCATTACCACCATAGATTCGTAGAGGGAATTTGCCATAGTTATAAGTATGGCAAATTCCCTCTATGTATTTCTCTACCCGCTTGGCAGGCGAGTTGGCAACCACAGTTTTTATTATTTTAAGTTATTATCAGGGAGATTGTATGAAATCTGTCAATTACTTTGTTTACAATATTTAGTTTATTTTTATTTTACTAGATGTCGTTGTGTCCAAAGCTTGTGTTATTTATATCGCGTTGTAAAGATTTGGTTGAAATAGTACGTAAGGTTTCTTTACATAATATGCTTTTTAACGCCTAGTGTTAACTGATAGCTGAGATTCATTTCATGAACCCTATCTCCTAGCGGCTGTTTTTGGGATCTGTACAGAGATGCTGCTGCACAATGCACATCTGTTTCAAGTTCCCTCTGTCGCCACTTACGTTATTCACGCGAAGATATGGGGTAGTGGATATTCTCACAACACAACACGGTGATTTAACTATACATAAAAAATATTTATCAAAAGTATTTTCTTAGATTTGAAAACTAACACGAAAATGATTATAAAAACAGTATCTTTGAAAACTATAGCTGATAAACTTGATTAATCGTGCCGTATGTTACATACAGGAATTCTGTCTAGCATTTTTCCGAAGAAAAAATCCTATATTCCCCCCTCTGTAATTTAACGTCAAGTTGGCAGCGGTGCAAGTGTGAGCGGACATTTATGACCCAGGCCGTGCTTTATTGGACAATATATCCTGGCTCGGTCGGTCCCCGCGGCCGATTTTAACCCCATCTATAAAAACACGGGATATCGGTGCCGCCCCGAAAAATTGTTCATACGGTCGTTTCGGCCCTTTTATTTCGAAAATGATTAGTGATGTTTTGCTTGTTGAAATAATTATACAATATCTATTGAGATTAATATAATAATATCCTATTATGATTTAGTTTTAGATTTTATACGTGGTAGAGCCACGCTGCAGCTATTTTACGGTTGTAGCACGTATAAGTCGGCTCGAGGACTACGCTCTCACAGAATACCAGCATGAATAGTGCTGTGCTACGAATGGTGAGTGCAGAGAACCGGAGACCCTTCTTACTGAAAACAAGGCATTCCATCTTAGTCCTTTTTAATCGATTTCTAATCGAAGATAAATGTAGGTGGAATTTTTTATTTATTTATTTATTTAATCTTTTTTACATCTACCTTATAATAAGGGATATAAAGGGCGGACTTAATGACTTGTGGCATTTTCTACCAGTCAACCCTGGATGATTTGAGAAGCTGTGGCAGGTGTAACAACCACTCCATAAATTAATAAATTAATTTATTAGTGGTTATTAATAATTGTGTACTCTTTTGTCACCCTAATTCTAAAAAACATACCATGTAGTGGCGGTGTAGGAATATCCACTATCCCATATCGTCCCATGCGTGTCGTAAGAAGCAACACAGGGAAACAAACCAGGAGATGGACAACAGCGTCTTCCTAACAACAACAAGAAAATAATAAACAGCGATTGCAAACCCATGGAAACGAAGGAATTATAAGGGGAAACCTATGTTCCGCAGAAACTTTTACTGGACTATAAGGAATGAGGACTGAAATATAAGGAATCGTTTGAGAATCAATATTTTTATAAGTCTACTAATAAAGATTTCTTCTATAAAACATTTTCTTAAAGATAAATTTTGGTCATGAGGCACGAGGTCCATTACATAAATCGATGTTTATCTCAGGGTCGTTTCGATTTATGAACGCTCCTGGACCTAACCCTTAAAATACTGCATTAAGCAACAACGCTAGATTTATAGCCGATATTGACAAAGAGGTTTTGGAATCCACATTATTTTTAAGAAAATGCAAGCTATGGGAGACAATTAGCTGGAAAAGATTTTGAAGTAAATTTCTAAAATATATGACTTCGTTTTTGTCTAGAAGTCGGTTTAGGTTTGCCTATTACTTCTACCAGGCAGCACTGCTGTTCCGATTTGAAGGATAACAGGGCTAAAGTAAAAACAGCCTGTAATGCATCTTGTGTTATTATTCAGGGGTGACAACGTATTTATAGTCTAACTTGTTTGAGGTTGTTTGCAGGTTTCCATGACTTACAGTAGACTAAGTGGCTAGTTAGATTGTTTAGCTACTTAACTACCTAACATCTGAGGAAAATAAATTCATTTCCTGAAAACTAACTATACGAGAGCGGAATAAAACAAGAGGACGCAATCTAAAAACAAATAAAGCGCTTGACGAACAAACCATGTTTCGCAAATAAAGACCCCTTACGACCGATAACCAAGTATGTGCAGCGAAATCGAAGGAATAAAAATTCAGACCGAGTCCCGGCAACACAAAACCCTATCGAGCGGCGACACGTGGTAGCTCCCTGACGGGAATTTTAAACATCTGTGGCTGCAACCAACGAGCTCGTTAGTGCACAGCTTATAAAGCAGCAACGAATGTGAAAAATAATTTACTTCCGGTGATCAAATACTTTAAGTTAGGACTATATTTGGCAATCAGAGCTTATATTTAGTGTACGAAGTACATCGCATTGTGTGCGTAAATCACACTTAGCACTTTACAAGTCCGTTCCAAGTCAATCCGGACAGACAATATATTTTTTGCGCACATTTATATTATAAACTAGCGACCCACCCCGGCTTCGCCTGGTTTCTATTATGTGGCGTTATTTAGATTTAAGATAATCATCAAAGACCATTTGTTTTAGCAATTTTTCGATTACTAAAAAAATTTGCGGATAAAATATAGAATCACTCCTGGCATTGCTCTCCATCTGTTGTTCAAGTTTCATTACAAACAAATTAAGCCCGGACAGACTGATAGATAGACAAACATTTAGAAAATGGTTATTGGCATGCAAATATCACGTCGTCGTATAACTATTCACGTCTAATCAGCTCAATAATTCTAGTTATTTCGATTACAGACAGACATTTCAATTTTATTTATATGTATAGTTGAAGTAGTTAAAATAAACATTTAAAAAAAGTAACAAGTTTTATTGATAGCAATGTCAAGAACAATATCAAAAACAAGAAAACATTAACTTGGGACTGATTGTGATGTCTAACACAATTGTACTACATTTAGTATATTTATGCTCAAAAACCTATAAATGTATGTTTCGCATACTTATGTTGTATATAAATTTATTTTTAACAAAACTTAATACCAGTTTGTCTGAACGATAGTTTCTTGTAACTTTACAGGCAATCGGTTAACAGTAGTTGCAGATAACTTTGTGATGATCGACGTAGCATAAACTAGAATGAGTCGGACGGTTATTCTTAAACGTTTCTAATTCATACTGCAGCTTTATTATGGTGGTGACAGGAGAAGGACCACGCTCTCACAGAATACTATTATTGCCGCCGTGTTTCGTATGGTGAGTGTAGAGAACCGGAGACCATTTTATACTGGTAACATGGAATTCCATCTTAGTCCTCAGGGGTGACAACGCATCTGCATTTTGAATTTTAATCTATGTCTATGGAACACAGTATCCACTTACTATTAGTTGGACTGTGTGCTCGTTTGTCACCCTTATGCTATAAAAAATACGATATGGTTATACCATGATCTTTCTGAGACCATGAGTTTTTTATAAAACTATAGTGACAAACGAACTTATAGTCTACCTGCTGGTAAGTAGCTTCTACAAAAAAGACTACAGATGCGTTGTCACCTCTGAGGATTGAAATGGAATGCTTCGCAGCCTGTAATTGTATAGTATTTATAGCATTAGCTTGGATCGTCTCTTAAAACACCCACGGTATGAAATGGGTTATGGGTAATAAAGAGAAAATTTTGTTTGCAACTGATTATACCTAAATACAAGGACACTTGATCATGTAGAGACGGTATAAGAATATCCACTACCCCGTGGGTGTCGTAAGAGGTGACAGAGGAAAACAAACCAGGAGATGGGAGGCAGTATCTTCCTTATAACAACAATTCCTAATAACAATAAAAAACTGCGGTTGCCATGGGTGGCAACTATGGCAAATATCTCACCTTTGAGGTATCCTTTGAGGACTTTTAGTATAACGGTAAAAGGTATGTGGTAGAGCCATGCTGCAGCTATATTAGTAGTATAGTTGTAGTACGAATGGGTCGGCTCGACCGGGGAAGGACCACGCTCTCACAGAATACCAGCGTAAAATAGCAGCTTAACACTGCTGTGTTTCGTATGGTGAGTGTAGAGAACCGGAGACCCTTTTTACTGGAAAAGAGGCATTCCATCTTAGTCCTCACGGGTGACAACGCATCTGCATTTTGATTCTTTATTGAAGATAGATGTAGATGTCTATGGGTCACAGCAACCACTTACCATCAGGTGGACTGTGTGCTCGTTTGTCACACTATCCTATTAAAAAAAAAAAAAAAAAAAAGGACACTTAATTTTTTTTAGACTAAGTTGTTAAGTTGTACTGCTGCGTATAGACTGTGACACGGCACGTATTAGATGTTTAGCTGTAACTGCCAGCGTTGCGATATTTGTAGCGAGCGCAAGTTTTTAATTGGCTCGTTGGCTTCCTCAGCTAATGTCTCACTTGCAGTTTCTGAAATTGAGTTGTAACACTGCTGATCGCTCTTCTTCTAACTAATTTGTAGATACGCGACAACAACATCTTTTAAAACCTTTCTATTTTGCTAAATAGAAGTATACTAACTGTGGTCTTCATACTTACATATCATGTTACATTCTCGTTTACCTTTCCAGCTAAGCTGTATTGTTTGTGTTCGAAGTGGTTCATGACAGTATACGCGCAAACAACTTCTTTAAAAGCTATATATTTTACTAAATAAAAGTAGGTATACACAGAATAAACAATAGTACAGAAACAGAAGTACAAGAAGGTCTACTAGCAGTGGTCTATATACTTACTTATATTCCGGTTTACCTCTCCAGCTAAGATGAAAGGTTTGTATTAGGAGTGGTTTATGACAGTAATCGAATGGCGGATTTGAACACACGACTTTTGAGTGTTCTACCCTTCATTCATTCATTCAATCAATCCTCATAGATTGCTTCATATTTTTCATAGTTGGCACGCTTGGCACGCGGGTTGCCAACCGCAGCTTTTTATTAATTTGAGTCGTTATCAGGAAGGCGCTGCTGCCCATCTCCTGTTTCAGTTTTCATCTGTCGCCTCTTACAAAACCCACGGGATGACATAAGGTATTAAATTCTCTTACGCTGCACTCATAACCATTAGGCTTCTGTCACTTTTAATAATATTCTTTTTTTTCATCATCACCAGCTCGAAAAATTCCTCTGCTGGACATAAGCGAACGGTTTTGGATGTTGGGAGAATTTGCCTTAATCGTAACGCTAGGCAGGCGGATTGACCATCGCAGCACCAGACGACTTGTAAGAAAGATAGTCATGCTGCCATCTGTCGGAAGACATCATATGATATTTATACATTTATGAAGTTGCCATGAAAATTTAAGGCATTTTTAAAAACAAAAATAAGTCTTTGTTTATTAAAGCAAGTGAATTTATATATCCCCGAAACCGACTTGACTCAGACAAACTTGTCCTAGATGTCATTTCTAGGCTCGTTAAATATAGCCAAAATTGCCTAAATATGTGTTTGAAAATATAAATTTAATAAACTACCTAAAGAATTAAAATTATTAAGCGAAAGATTATATAACAAACATTTGTTTTTACGTGGTAGAGCTAAGCTGCAGCTATATTATGGTTGTAGCACGAATGGGTCGGCTAGACCGGGGCAGGACCACTCTCTCACAGAATACCAGCGTAAAATAGCAGCTTCATGCTGCTGTGTTTCGTATGGTGAGTGTAGAGAACCGGAGACCCTTTTCACTGGAAACGAGGCATTTCATCTTAGTCCTCAGGGGTGACAACACATCTGCATTTTGATTCTTAATCGATGATAAATGTAGATGTTTATGGGCCACAGCTTCCCTTACTATTAGGTGGACTGTGTGCTCGTTTGTCACCCTATGCTATAATTTTTTTATAATTGGTTAAAACCTAAATGCTTTTATGACTTAAAAGATTTAGGTAAAGTATAATAATTAATTAATATTGTCATATTATAAACAGTTTAAAATTATAATTTGCTGTTATGTACTATTGTTACCGAAACACGACTGCACTGTAATTGTAACATCTTATACCGTGATTCTTGCAAATAAGGTTATCTTTATGGCATTTTCCAAAGCCGCCTCTTACGACACTCAAACACCAAATGGGGAATGGCATCTCCTACGCCGTCACTACGATATAATAATATTACTAAAATCTATACATATAAATAAAATAGAAGTGTATGTCTGTAATATTGAAATAACTGGCTTCTATTAAGATCAGGGCTTATTGCATGCTATTGAGACAAACAACCATCATTAAAATTGTCTGTCTGTCTGTCTGTCTGGGATAATCTTCAGATAGCCTAACCCATTTTTTATAGGATAAGGGTGACAAACGAGCATACAGTCCACCTGATGGTAAATGGTTGCTGCGGCCCATAGATATCTACATCTATCCTCGATTACGAATCAAAATGCAGATGCGTTGTCGCCCATGAGGACTAAGATGGAATGCCTCGTTTCCAGTAAAATGGGTCACCCGTTCTCTACACTCACCATACGAAACACAGCAGTGTTAACAACTTCCCTGTCCAGAAATAGACACAATAGTTAAACAATTGAAATGTTCATATATGACTCATGGGACAGTGAAATGGTTAGCTGCTATTTTACGTAGGTAGTCTGTGAGATTTTATTTTTTATTTTTGATAAAACTTTACGAACAGATAGAGAGCAATGCCAGGAGTGATTTAAACTATATATTATTAAAAAAAACTTGGATATTTTTTGTTAAATGAAAAAACTGTTAAATTAAATGGACGCCACTTTAGTAACAATAGATAGTAGTAAAAGAATCGCTAGTCTTTAATAAATAAATAACTAACTAAGATGCGAGTAAGCTATAAATGTTTGATATCTGACAGTGGCAATATACTTCATGCGGTTCTAAAGAGGGATTCACGTTCGGTTTAAGAATTCAACCCAAACGTAACGTCGCAATAAAATCAGTGAAACGAATTAAAGCGTAGAAAATTTTTAAACGAAAATTTCCTTTTAAATTTTCTGCTGACTGTTTGAAGTTTTATGGCATTAGTGTGTCCCTTCGTCGCGTGATGGTTTGTATTTCACGATTCGTTTAACGATAACACTGTGAGTGAGGGTATGGAGCTCGTACGGTGAAGATATTACAGATCTGGATGATCTTTTAAATGTAGTTGGATTCTACATTTACAAACGCAAGCAATTTAAAACTCAGTCAATTTAAAATGCATTTGTTTTTTCTAAAACTACGTCACTTTAATGGTATCTAACTCGGGATTAATTGGCCATGTGATTTAGCGGTCAGCGTACCTATTTTTATTATTTTAAGCGTTTTTTTTTTCAACAAAATTAAATATTTATTTTTTATAAAAAAAGAATAAACTTTATTGTTATTATTAAGGGTTTTTATATAGTATTCTCATCTCGTTGGGCTGAATAAATTATATAAAAGATGTTTTTTTATATTTCTTTTTTTTTCAAATATTAATGATAAACGAGGCCACTGTCCACATATTGTGTGTGGTTGAAAGTGAATGTAACGATATTAGAAGGCTCAGAGTTGGTCCAGGCTCAAATATGGGAAATCGCTACTATTATGTAAGGGGCCTATGTACTATTATGGCGGTGTAAGATTATCCTCTACTCCATACCGTCCCTTGGGTGTAAAAAGCGACAGAAGGAAAAAAACAAGGAGATGGGCAGCAGCGTCTCCCTGATATTAACTAGAAAATAAAGAAACTGCGGATGCCGAACCGCCCGCTAAGTATGGCAACTGCTATAGTACATATCCTCTTAGATTATCTCACAAGGGAGGGGTCTAGTTTCAGCAGTGGACTTTAATAGGTTGTAATGGATGGTGTAATGAGCGGACGAGGTGACGGATGAAACAAGCAAATACTGGTTAACTACTGATGACTCTAATGAGTAAACTTTCCAATATATAGTGGTATTCGCTACATAATATCTATAACTAATAGGTATATAATATACCATGTTTACATTAAGATGACCTTTAAGTGTTTCTTCTACGTAACAACCACTTAAAGGTGGTCTTATATGGATTACAATAGATAGGAGTCCAATTACATTATCAAGAATCCTCTTCTTATGGGTTACATGTGTTGGATCTCATATTTCATTAAGATGAACCTACACATTACTATGCTATATTTCTTTATGTAGGGATTATGTCTATATAGGTATTATACTATCAATACAAGAAGGATGAAGGGTCCATGTTTATTAGACGATTGTTTATTGTTGGTGATTTTTTGTTTTATAGCATAAAAGGGTGACAAACGAGCACACAGTCCGCCTGATGGTAAATGCACGCTGTGACCTATACACATCTACATTCACCCGTGAGGACTAAGATTGAATGCCTCGTTTCTAGTAAAAAGGGTCTCCGGTTCTCTACACTCACCATACGAAACATAGCAGCATTAAGCTGCTATTTTACGCTGGTATCGAGCTATAACCATAATGTAGCTGCAGCATGGTTCTACCACGTATAAATGTCGGTGAAGAAGAATGTCGGTGAAGAACAAAATAGACGCTATGTAAATTTAATTCTTTTAACTATAAATAAATTTTAATCACATTATTGTTAAGAAAATAATGTTTTGGGTGCTAAGTGACAGTAAACTACAAAAAAATACAGCCTTATCCATCCCACGGCTGGACATATGTTGTGTATATATGAGTGATGGAGCAAAATTAGTTCGCCGAACTTCTCCAGCATGTGTTGGTGAACTTCACATGTCTTCAAAACATTTTTTATTCTTCAGACATATGAAGGTTTTCTCACGACCTTATCCTTCACCGCCGAGCATGTGGTAAGCCAGCACTTAAAACAACAAACTCATTGATGGCGGCGGAGATCAAAGCTGTGAAATTTATGGCACACACTTAACCTCTGAGCTACCACAGCTCCTAGTTAAGTCTACTTTAGTTAATTAGTTTTAGTATACAAATTGTGTATAATAAAGACGGTGAACTTATTTCTCAAATTACCCTTATTTTCACAACAATGAACTAACATGCAAATTTTAATATTCATTCGGCAACGGTTATGAATACAATTCCTCTCTTTGTTACAGTTAGGGTTGCCAACCCAACTCTGTTGAAAGTAAAGCAGTCAAGTAGGCGGCGAAAAATAACCATTTAAAGTTTGTTTCAATAGATAGTGTGATGACCTAGTGAGACAGAAAAAAAAACGCCGATAAATGCAGGTAGCTTGGGACCGTGTTTAATGACAATCCTTAGGGACCTTAACATAGACCTCATGTTCAATAATGGATTTGTGAGGAGTTGTAATGATGAAAATGTTTCTTAATTTTTATTTATTATCTAAATGGAATTTTATGCTGCTTTGAGGCTTTACTAACACCCATATTAAAATGTAGTAATGTCGTCTACTATGTATTTTTTAGAAATAAGTATTCTGAGGTTGGCAACCCTGGTTACAGTGTACTTGCTAAATTTAAGACTATAAAAATCAGAAAATGTATCGTTAAATACTATTTAAATTAGAGTTTTAGGGTGCCAAACTTTTATTTTTATACATACAAAAAATGTTTAGGGCTACGTACACAAAGGGTAAAATGGAGCTTAATCAATGTCACTCTGCTGGCTATCCGTCCGTCTGTAAATATGTCCGTTTGTCCCACCGTCAGTCAGGGATTTCTAGGTCGTAGACAAAATCAGTTACAAACCTAAAAATTTGGATATTGGTGTAGAATGTCGACCCACAACCAAATATTGAATTAGAAATGTATAGGTGGTAGAGCCATGCTGCAACTATGGTTGTAGCACGAATGGGTCGGCTCAACCGCGCATGGACCACGCTCTCACAGAATACCAGCGAAAATGAAGTCAAATAGCAGCTTAATGCTGCCGTGTTTCATATGGTGAGTGTAGAGAACAGGACACCCTATTTACTACTGGAAACGAGGTGTTCCATCTCCTTAATCGGGGATATATGTAGATACTATGAGACACAACATCCTTATACCATCAGGTGGACTGTGTGCTCATTTGTCACTCTTATTTCGTTTCGGAAAAAGCTCCTGTCCTGGGAAGAACCAGCTGGACATTAATATTTGGAATATTAATTTTGACGGATCCGTGGCACTGCGGCATTGCATTGAGTTGCGGCCCTGAGGGCTACGGGTTCGGATCCCGCACGTAACAAGCATTTGTATGGCCTACAAATAATTGTTCTGTGTCTAGATGTTTGTTCTTGTGCAATTTATGTAAGTATGTAAACTGCCTCCAAGATACAGGAGAAAATCCTAGCGGCGGGGTAACGTTTTTATAAAATCAAAAGATAATTTACAATTTATGTTATACAATTAAGTACAAAAACACTTACAGACTGATTTCAATCACGTACGAAGAAATACGACTAACTACAGGCGCAAAGTAGCCAGCCTTTCGGTTTACATAATACCTTTCGGAGTGTGTGTGCAGGAATTGCATGATCTAATTCCTCCCTCTCCATTCCATCATCGGACCATCAGACGCTCGGCTGCTCTCCACCCCTTAGTTGTGGATTGTCCATACCACGCATTCGAACCAAAGGGTTTGCTTTGTCGTTCATAATGCGTACAGCAAAGGAGTAATAAGTAAGTATAATTTCTTCTGTCTTTCCAACTGATTATAATGTGGGTCTCTTCAAGGCAAGAGTGAATAGGCTTTTGTCGAGCTAAATCAGTGCACTTTATTATCTTCGGCTGCATCACTTTTTACCACCAGGTGGGATAGTAGTCAAACACTGGTTTAAAATAGTAAAAAAAAAATACTCGACTCTTTGGTGTCGAGTCACTGGTATTACTAGCTTGTGTTTATCCCTACTATTCACGTTTTTATAAAACATAACAGACACCATATATGGAAACTATAGCTTCCAGATCTAAGTCTGGAAGCTATAGTTTCGATATATGGCGGCCATACTGTAGCTTCGCGTCAAGTGTAATTTAGAGAAAAACTGTGGATTCAAGACTCGGCTGCTCCCCATTTAAAAGCACACTGGTATTACCTTGTCAAACATTGAGTTTGGTGATCTTTTTTATTTTTTTACCAAACTGAAGTGACTAATGAACTTACGTTGTTACTTCTGAGGACTCAGATGAAATGTCTCACAGTCTATAACGATACTGGCTCTCTTTACACCTTAACACCGGACGACAGCAGTGCCGGCACTGCTATTTACCGGCAGATATAAGTAAAGGGGGTACCTTCCCAGACGGGCCACTAGGCAGAAAAGAAGACCTTATCATCATCATCATCATCATCATTACAGCCCTTCACAAGTCCACTGCGGAACATAGGCCTCCCCAAGGAATGCCACAAAGCACGGTCCCGAGCCACCTGCATCCGTCGACTTCCTGCATGTCTTACCAGGTCATCACTCCATCTAATGGGAGGCCGCACTACACTTCGTCTACTGGTACGAAAAAAGAAGTCGTACCATCTAAAACATAATATATTTACTACTTATAGCTATTACTCAATTAATTAAATATATAATATTGTCAAATATTTTGATTTATTACAGTTTAAAAGTAAATTGTTGATGTCAAACTACTAAAACTGTTAACCACAAAGTAAAAGATCTAGTTGCTTCCCCTATTTGCAACACTGTCGGTTACAATTTAACAAATTGAGACGCCGAAGTGTAAGTTAAACGAGATGCATATGCAGACGCGTTCCTGATCGAAGTCGAGATGATTCGACAATGCAAATTGTCCATTCAAGGAACTGATGTTGAAACAGTAACGAAGCTAGCTCGAGTTTGCATCTTTATAGCTACATAATTTTTATTAGAATAAGGGTGACAAGCGAACCTACAGATGCTAAGGGCTTACCCCCTCGAGAATTAAAGGCGTGACGCACACATACGTATTTATTTTAATTATGTTATTATATTTTAATATGCCTTACGTGATGGCGCTCTATTTTATACGCCTACGCTGTCACAGAATACTTGCGTAAAATAGTACCATAATGCTATTGTGTTTTGTATGGCCAGTGTAGAGAATAGAGATCCTTTTTACTGGTAACGGTGCATTTTATCTTAGTCCTCAGGGGTGGCAACGCATCTACATTTTGATTCTAAATTAAGTAAAGATGTAGGTGTCTATGGGTCACAGTAAGCAGAGTCCAAAGAGCAGCGAGCTACTCGGACCACATTTAGCAAAAAAGTATTTTTTTTTATAAAATAAGGGTGTGAAACGAGCCTGATGGTAAGCAGATGCTGTGGCCTATAGACATTTACATTTATCCTCGATTAAAAATTAAAATACAGATACATTATCATCCCTGTAGACTGTTTCGTATCCGCTCAAAATGGTCTCCGATTCTCTACACTCACCGAAATATACGAAACACACATTGAGTTGCTATTTTACGCTGGTATTCTGCGAGAGCTTGGTCCTTCCCGGTCGAGCCAACCCATTCGTGCTACAACCGTAATATAACTGCAGTATGGCTCTACCACGTTGAAAATTATGATAATATTTTTTACCAACGAACTCGACATTGTTAAAAGTGCCGATTTACCACGTGCGTGCGCTTACATTATACAATTTTCATCAGCAGCCCGTAGAACTTGTGCGTAGCAGTAGAACGTATATAACTTTTACTTTAATTTGTGAACTGAATATTTTTGAGAGTATTAACAAGGTGGTAAGACTCCTTTCCTGCCTAGAAGTCTATCTGAGTAAGTAACATCTTACATGTTCCTATTGCCAAGTAGGATTGCATCAACTGTTTTATAGACAAAAATGTTTGCCACCGTAAAGGTTGAAAAGAAAGGAATTAAAAAGTTTTAGCCAGCAAAACGCACCAACGAGCTCCTTACAGTGTTAATATCTTCATTTTTACGGTACTTGTGCAACTTTACAACCAAAACTCACAGTAATGAAACTGACCTAACACCAACGAATCGGAGGCAAATTATTTTTAATTCCATTGCTAAAGACACAAAGCACATTTTCGTTAATCAACCCGAATTTAATTTAAGTCGGTGCACACTCGTACACATCTCGGGGGACCTAGCGTTAAATTGGATTGCATTTGTACAAGTTGCCGTTTACACAGACTAAGAAAACTGCAGAGACTCTTAAACTCTTTTAAGTAAATTTGTGACATATTCTCTTAAAAATAAAAAAAATAAAATGTACATAAATATCTGAAAGTATTCATGTGAGAACCTTTCAAGTTCGAAGTGTTTAATATCGATCAAAATAATCACTAATTTTTGAAGTATTTTAAATACGAAACACATCAGCAGCTGCTTTTTTCGCTGGTATTCTATAAAAAATTAGTGCTATAACCATAATATAGCTGCACTGTGGCTCTACCATGGATAAGTTAATTTAATTTATGTTTTAATATTTAGTTCCATATCATAGTCAAGTATAGTTATTCTATTTCACGATGAAGGTTTGACTTTTGTTGTGTCAGCCGTGCACATACACATTGTGTTAGTGTGCGTAAGCTTCGGGAGCGCTCAGTCACGATCGCGAGTTCGACGAATCGCAGTTACACACACAAACGCGCCTGTTGGTACACATCACTACCGCAATCAAGGCGAAAACTTCACCGAGAAATAGAATAACTATAATAGATATTACGGGAGAAATGGTAACGTGGATCTATAAATATCAATTTGCGCGATTGTCCTCATACTGCAATGAAAATTATGATTAGAGCTTAAATACTCTACCTACTGCACTGTTCCTATCTTCTATTTAACCTGTCAAAACATAACAAGAATAGCAACTTCGCATAGTGCCCAATTTCTATTGTTATGACGTAATGTGACGGTGTTATGATGATAAAAACACTGTAGCCTTCGCCCATGGGCTTATTTTCATTTTAATAGGATTGTTTATAGATTATATTATTGTTAAAAATTAGAATGTAGAGCTACAAGAAAAAGCTTTAATCCCACTTCTGATGTTAGAAATTAGAATGTACAGCTGGCATAGTAACGACAGTGAAACTTGTAGAATTACCGACTCATCTCTCTTAGTCGCCTGCGCTATACTTTATACTGCTGGAAAGAGTGGGAGATTACAGTTCTACACTCATTTCTTCGTATTTTCTTTTATTTTTTACCCTCATTCCTAACAATATGATACTTAAGAATATTGTATCGTTGACCTTAAAAAAATAACAATAAGAGGATTCCTGTGGAGTTTCATTTGCCGATTATTATTTATAAGATTAAAACAAATATTTTATCGTTAAAAAACGAAATTTAAATTTCTTACATCGAAAAATAAATGGGTTCCATTTCATTTCATTATTTACGGAAGTTTAGTAAACTTTTTTTTATATAATTTAACTAATAAACGGATTTACAGTGCACCTGATGGGAAGTGGCCACTGCAGGCCATGGATACTTGCAGCTAACTTCAAACAAAGAAGACTACAGATGCGTTGTCACCTCCGATTATTTAAATAAAAATAGGCAAGAGGGTTATTACTACGGACTCCTTGATAAAAGGAGGCCTACCTATCACTTAAACACCTGCGTCTGATATATCAAGGAGACTGCGAATGGGAGTTATGACAGTGTGTTTAAATTTTTCTTATAATCCGAATTCGATACAACAAAAACTCATGGGAAGTTGGATTCTCTTACTTTGCCACCACGCAGCATCCTCTCACCACCGAAAATAAAGTAAAGTTACAGTTTATATACGTCCCACTGCTGGGCACAGGCCTCCTCTCATTTCTAACAGAGTTTTAGGGCAAGGAAATGTCCGCCGCGCTGCCCCAATGCGTGTTGGCGAACTTCACATGTCTTCGAAATACTTTTTTCTTATTTCTCAGACATGCAGGTTTCCTCACGATGTTTTTCTTCCACCGAGCACGTGGTAAATCAGCACTTAAAATTGCAATTAACATTTTCATTGGTGCCGACAGGGATCGAATCCGGGTTGCTCGCGTACAATGAAACTTACGGCGAGCGCTTAGCCCCTGAGCTTCCACGTCTTCACCGAAATGGTCAATAAACAAGCAAACAAGACACCCAGTGTCATAGAAGAGATTCCTATTTTCCTAAAAACATAATGGTACTCGCAAAGTGCATTCTGAACGCAAGTTATTCATAAGCAAAGTAATGCATATCATACGGAATGAAAAATTGAACTAACGTGTTGTACGTGCAAGGAATAATTTTAAGCGGAGCATTTTCTTTTAGCTCTTATCCTGAAGATATAAAGCTTAGATTTGAATACATTTGAATTACCCCATTTTTCTGTATAATAAGTCTAGAAGAACGTGAGTACGGGCATTGCGAGGAATGCATTTGACATTTGTCACGTTGCTATTTATTCTCAGTGTGAAAATAAATTATATTTAAAAATCGCTATGGCTAAAATTATTTTATTTTATCCTGATGATCCTGATCAGAAGTCTAGGACAAAGTTATTTAATTATAGTATTGTCTTTGGTCTTTGACACGTGTGTAAATTTTCAAATCAATCGGTCGGCTATAAGTTGACGAAAATTACATTAAAAGATTCCGTTACATAGGTAGATAAATAGATAGATAGATAGATACACGTGAAGCTAATAGTCAACAAAAAGAGCTAAAAGTAAATGAAGTAAATTTCACTGATAGAGTTACTAATGAATATATTACTACACCACTAATATACACCACCGTGTAGTGGCGGTGTAAGAATATCCACTACGTCATTTCGTCCCGTGTTTGCCGTAAGAACCGACGGAGGGAAACAAATCAGGAGATGGGCAGCAACTTCTTCCTAATAATAACTAAAAAATAAAAATCTGCTACTTACAACGGGTACGGGTAGGTTGACAGCGAGTAGTACTGTGCTCTTAAAGTAATCGAGTTTAATTGAATTTATTTAAGTATTAAAGCTACAGAAGTGATATATGTGCTTAATATAACAAAGATACTGAATATTAGTGTGGTGTAATTTAAAAGTGAACAATGGTAAAAGTGTAAATAAGGAAACAATCAGTGTAAAAGTACCCTTTAATCGTTGTTGTATAGCAAGGATATTAATTTGTCCGAACTTACAAACTTATTCTATATATTATTATTACAATTTGAAAAACATTTAATTACCAGTGTACCTATCGAAGTGGAATATTACTAATTTACTTATAAAAACTAAGTTTTTACTTTTAGTATATTAATATAATTCCTTCTGTGCCATCTAGTGGCCACTAGTTGCATAGATTAATATTCTTTGTTGTTATCAATAATATGGCAATGTGGAGCATACGGCCGCTATCTTTCGGCGACAGATGGCGTTACCTGTGGCAAATGTGATGCCACATATCATCGAGGCTGCCTTAACTTATCTGAAAAGGCAAAGATATCAACTTCCTGGATGTGCCCAGCTTGTAAGAGTTAATGTTTACGTTCCGCGTGTTCGGCGGATAGTAACCACTGAGTCACTGGGGTTACCCGGTGAGCCGCGTCGGTTTTACGTGAATAAGCGGTTAACACCTTTGAATAGGAAGTTGTTTGGTAAGACTCATGAGGCAGCGAAAAACAAAATGACGTTATACTTGGACGAAGGGTGGACATATTTTTGTGAGAAAGGAAGATGGAAAGCCTGTAACGCGAATTCGGTCCGAAGCAGACCTTAAGCGTGTTTTCTGTTAATCATGCGTTAACTATTAATTTACCTTTTTAATATTACTTTTTATTATCCTACCTCTTATGTTAGAGGTAGCTTAATTAGGTTTGTTAAAACAATATTTATATTCTTTTATAAGTTAGTCTCCAAAATAACAATTACATACAGTAAGTGTATACATATTACTATACATCAACTTATATAATATATTGCTTAGTATAATTGTGATAGGCACGGTTTACCGCCCACCATGGCTTAGCGTTGAATTATTTCTTGATGCTATTACTGACAGCCTTAGCACATTTTCGCACGATTATGTTCTGATTTTGGGAAATTTTAATATTAATTTAATTGACATAATATTTATATTACATAATATTTATTATGCTATTCCATATTATTATTTATTACAAAAGCCTATTAAATAGATATACACAGTCAGGTCATAAGTATTGTCACACAGTAAAAACTTTTCTTTTAGAATGCTGGCCACAAAAAAGTTTATTGAATTCGAATTTCGAATTGTTCATGAAAATAAAACTGTATACTTTTTAGAATTTTACTCATTTTTAAATATGGAGTGGACGCTTAAAGAAGACCGTGTTGCAGTTATTGCGTTGCATCGTTGCGGTTACGCGCCAATTCAAATTTTTGACATACTGAAAAATTTGAATATAACCAAAAGATTCGTTTATCGTACCATCAAACGATACAATGAAGACTCTAGTGTAGATGACAGGTCAAGAAGTGGTCGCCCTCGGTCTGTTAGACCCAGCAGTGATAAAAGCTGTGAAGGCGCGAATTCAAAGAAATCCCAAACTTAAGCAGAAACTGTTGGCCCTTCAGATGGGGTTAAGCAGAACCACGGTGAAAAGAGTGTTAAATGAAGACTTAGGGCTTCGAGCATATCGAAGAAAACAGGACATCGTTTGAATGCTCGTCTAATGGACCTGAGACTGAAGAGATGCCGCGCTTTGTTGAAGCGGTACGCGGAAAAAAATATCAGGAAATTCTTTTTCGGATGGAAAAATTTTACCGTAGAAGAGCTACAACAAACAAAATGATAAGGTGTACGCACACAGTAGTGAAGAAGCGAGCAACCGTATTCCGCGTGTCCAACGAGGTTATTTTCCATCCTCGCTCATGGTATGGTTGGGAGTTTCTTATTGGGGCTTAACAGAGGTACATTTTGTGAGAAAGGTGTAAAACGAATGCAGTTGTGTATCAAAATACAGTCCTGACGAACCTTGTGGAACCTGTTTCATACCATGTTCAATAACAGGCACTGGGTATTCCAACAAGATTCGGCGCCAGCTCATAGAGCGAAGAGCACACAAACTGGCTGGCGGCGCGTGAAATCGACTTCATCCGGCACGAAGACTGGCCCTCCTCCAGTCAGATTTGAATCGTTAGAATACAAGATATGGCAACTCTTGGAGGAAAAGGCGTGCTCAAAGCCTCATCTCAATTTGGAGTCACCAAGACATCCTTGATTAAGACAGCCGCCGATATTGACATGGACCTCGTTCGTGCTGCGATAGACGACTGGCCGCGCAGATTGAAGGCCTGTATTCAAAATCACGGAGGTCATTTTGAATAAACTTTAGTGTCAAAAGAATCTATGTTTTGTTAAGTTCATTTTGGTATATAAATGGTTACATAATGAATAAACTTGTTTCAATTATTTTATATTAAACATGTGACAGAATTTATGACCTGATTAGGTATATATATATATATATATATATATATATATATATATATATATATATATATATATATATATATAGATATATATCAAATCTTATATTATATATATAATTTTATAATATAAGATTTGTTATATATATATCTATAATTTTATAATATACACTGTTATATTAAATTATGACACTTACTAATGTTCCCGTCACGTCTCACGTAGCGTTCAGCAACTAAAGTTCAGCATAACTATACAATACGTATTCCATTTTGTTATTATCATTCATCAGCTATTATTATCATATGGATCTACTACTCGCTTAATGTCGACACTTACGGCACGGTCTCCGTAGGACCGTATGGGCCGACAGCGTCGCTATCCCGCGGCTTATGCTGAGGCGGTCCCTTCCGCCACTTCATCTGTTTCGATTATTAAGTCATGAATTGTTGTTATATCCTCAATTTTTTTTTCTTATTAATTTTGTTTATTCACCTGTACTGTAATTTGTGATTGTAATCTGAAGTGTCGGAATAAATGTCTTTAAATGTCTTTAAATGTCTTTACATATTGGATTTTTTTTATTTGGGATTTAGAATGCGTATAAAGTGCAAATAATCGTCAACAAATATACAAAATAATACATAGGGAACCTGCTTAGTCTACGGCTGTGTGTACGACCGCTTTAACCTTTGAAACTCAACAAGAAGGAGACCCTCATTATTTAAAATCTTGACATGAGATTTCATGCAGTTAAGATTCAAAATCTGCCTTGTAAAAGAGAGCAAAAGCGCTGGCGTAGTATATTTAAATGTGCATAGCCTTCTAAAATCGTAACCATCCTTTTGGCTTCGCTATACACGGGTAAAAATATTCACTTACAAATCTGCGTCAAATCAGAAGACAAGAATATACTGCAATCGGTATCGATAATTAAAGTTGAGACTGGCAATGCTCCCACACATGCACATTAAACGCACACTGGTGTATTTTGATTTTGGTCTCGCCCTAATCACTCCATTGCCAATCTAATATAAACTATATCTATGGTTATCACCAATAATTCTCAGGATACAACGGTAAGATACTTTCAGAAAATGTAACATAAAAGTGAACCTGAAGTTCAGACATCTCTTTTGTCTCTATGCAAATACGCAGCTTGTGGCAATGCAATCCAATTTGATGCTAAAATCCCTCGAGATATAAGTGCACACCGCAATTTTAAATTAAATTACTGGATAAATTAATATAAACTCTACTATCATATAATCTGAATTCAAAGTCGCATTGAACTCATGTAGAGATATTTCAATGTTAAGTGTCTCGTGCAAAGTTGGAATTAAGGGTACTTAAATAACTGCGGATGTAAGGGGGAAATGGTAACTTTTCCTCCAAACGCAAACCTCACTAGCTCGCAGTGCATTGTGCTAATCAAACCAGGCTCTCAAGGACTGGTTCAGAAAAGCTATCAATAATGTCTATTTCAGTTGTTTTTTTTTTTCATTTATTGTGGCATTGGCTACAAGGCCTTCAACCAAAAAAACATCAATCACGTACATAAATATGTTAACAAATTTCTTCACAATACGTTCAGCAACAGCAGGAGCACTTATTCACTGACCAACCCACGAACCGAATCAGGTGATTCGGTTCAATTCCGGTGAGTAATGCCAAAACTTCAAAGTAATGCTTGGTATCAGGCTTAATGATACCTTGTTATGGCGGGGTAAGACAATACTTTGTACGTGATAGAGCCATACTGCAGATATATTATGGTTGTAGCACGAATGGGTTGACTCGACTAGGGGACCACATTCTCACAGTATACCAATGTAAAATGGCAACGCAATGCTGCTATGTTTTTTATTGTAAGTGTAGAGAACCGGAGACCCTTTTACTGGAAACGAGGCATTCCATCTTAGTTCTCACTAGTGACAACACATCTGCATTTTGATTCGTATTTGAAGATAGATGCAGATATCAATGGGCCACAGTATCTATTTACCATCAGGTGGAATGTGTGCTCCTTTGTAAAATCATTCCATTTCGTCCTATGTAAGAGGCGACTATAGCAAATGCCAAAAACATCTCATGGCGATATAACCGTTTACGTTTACGCCAGGTGCAAAATACCCAGCCCAGCGATAGGCAGCATCAAAGGTGCGTGACGTTTCAGGCAACTCTTTCCTTTAACGTGAGAGGCCCTTGTCTACATTCGACTTATATAGGCAGAATAAGAAGAAAATACGGCCTACAGTTTGGGCGTTACAAAATAAATAGGCAATTGGGTGATGCTTGCCCAGAACTTCTGCGCGGTTACTAAGATCCTATTTACAAGTATTGTCAGTTCTTACGTGATAGAGTAACGCTGCAGCTGTGCTAGATAAACATAGCTGAGTCGGTTCAACTGGCGTAGGACCACGTTTTTACAGAATACCAGCGTGAAACAACAGAATAATACTACTTATGTGTATTGTGAGTGTAGAGAACCGGAGAACCTTTTCACTGGTAACGAGACATTCCATCTTAGTCCTCAGGGGTGACAACGCATCTGCATTTTGATTTTTAATCGATGATAAATGTAGATGTGTATGGGCCACACTTACCGTCAGATGGACTGTGCCCGTTTGTCACCCTTAAGCTATAAAAATTAGCAAGAGTCTATTCCAAACTAGGCCTGTAGTAAAACGTGCCTAATAGATATTTAAAAAAAATAACTTATTGTATTTAATATTGTCTCGAATCTCGAGCAAAGTTTTTGATCTTCTCGCCGTTCTCGCAGGGGACTGCAAGGCACGGATGAACAAGTTATTTTCACTACATGCTATGTAAGTGCAAAACAAAGTACCTCGCAGCATTCTAGGCGAAAAACTGTATGTGCTGAAAATATTGTACTGGCATAGTAATAGTAACTTTCAAGCGCTCATAAAGTTCTTTTTTTAGGGTTCCGTACCCAAAGGGTAACCAACGGGACCCTATTACTAAGCCTCCGCTGTCCGTTCGTCCATCCGTCCGTCCGTCCGTCCGTCTGTCTATCAGCGGGCTGTATCTCATGATCCGTAATAGGTAGACAGTTGAAATTTTCACAGAATGTGTATTTCTGTTGCCGATATAACCACAAATAATATATATATAAATAAAAATAAATTAAAACTTAAAGGGGAGCCCCTACTAGAAACGTGTTTTACGATGGTACGGAACCCTTCATGCGCGAGTCCGACTCGCACTTGGCCGGCTATTTTATTAAACTGAAGTGACAAACCAACTTATAGACCACCACCTGACGATAAGTGGCTACTGCGGTCCATGGCCACATGCAGCCAACTTTGAACAAATGTTACAAATGCGTTGTCACCTCTGAGGACTTGATGCAATGCCTCAAAGCCTGTAATCATACTAACTCTCTATAGCCTTCAGACTGCCTCATTGGTCTAGTAGTCATAAGCGCGATTGCTGATGATGAGGTCCCGGGTTCGAATCACAGGTCGGGCCAAAAATCAGTTATTGGGTTTTTCTGTCAGGAAATTCTCAGTAACTGCCCAGAGTTAGGAAGTTGGTGGTGTTTTACCCTCATGCCGCGGAAATCACGTTAAACCATTGGTGCTGCGCGTGATCTCTCTCCGGTCGTGTCAGATAACCGTTCCATTCTATTATGAGAGTGAGGGAATAGAGAGTGCACCTGCGCTTGCGCATACACTCGGGCACTATAATCCAGTCCTGCGCAGATGGCTAATATCCTCTGAGACTGGCCGCCGTGACCAAAATTCGGTGTGGAGGACATATACCCTTCAGGCCGGAGCCGGATTAGGATGAAATGACTCGTTACCGGTAAAAAGGCTCCCTGTTTCTTGTTCATTCACAAACACAGCAGCATTATGCTGGTACCTATTACAGGTTTAATATTGTAGAAAATAATCTTACATTTATAGCTATTAGCTAATTGTACTCGGCCAGACGTTACTGTGGATAAATAGTACACAGTACAGTAATAGAAAAGAAAGAAAACAAAAAATATATGTTTCTATAACTTCCAACAGATGGCACTGTTTTAAAAGTATAATAAAAAAAAAAGCGCGTAATCGAATACAATGTTGTCAAAATTACAAACTGTACTCGTATGTGGTGTAAAACATTCGAAGACTTAAGATTTTGTCCACGCGAACATTTACATTTTTTATTTATTAGGATATCTTTTCAACCTCAAGTAATAACCTTCACGTAATAAGCGATATAACACATAATAATTACATAGTTAGCGCAGAAAGTTATTGCAGTTTTGGGGGAACTTTACGCTCGAGTCAAGCGACTTCATTTCCGGCACTTAGGAGTTCGTTTAGCCCATAAGCAATTTTATAATGTTCTCATTACTTCCGTATTCAGTATTTTAAAGCGATGAAAAAGAAAAACAAGTTGATTTACAAGTTTTTTCTTTTGTAGCAGAGGTGCAAACGAACATGTGACTCTAACCAGAGAAATACATTACCTGTCGCTTGCACCGTGAAGTAGTGGTGTAAGAGAATATATTACCCCATGCCCTCGTATCATCCATGAGTGTCGTAAGAGGCGACAGATGGAAACTGAAACAGGAGATTGGCAGCAGCATCTTCCTGATAACAGCTCAAAATAAGAAAAAATCACCAAACCGCCTTACAAGCGTGGCAACTATGGCAAATATTCCCCGTGCGTATGTATGTATGGGGGAAACCTATTTTCAGCAACGGACTTTTGATAGGCTGTAATGAATTATTCAATGAATAAATTTATTATTCGGCTATTGTAGGTACGTAATATCCAAAAGGCAATAGGTCATCCTTAACATGATATTACGGTAAAACTACAACGCAGAACTTCAGTGCTTTAAATCAAATATTTCTATTATGCCGCATTAGGATCGAAAATATATTTACATTATATTTTTCTATAACAACGATAGTAATCAAACACTGGCACAAAATGAGAAAAAAAAAACTAAAATAAAACTCAAAGTTTAATATAAATGACCATTATTTCTTATGAATTGTTTCAAATATTTTTCGTGAAACAATTTTTTTAAACTGACCTTCCTCATGAAGGATAGTCACCAATATCGTGAATAAAACCACAGGCTTTTATTGTCTTTGGTCACCAATGAGTGCTAATTATTCTTAAGTTCACCAGGTGTCGCTAGTTGGTACTAAGATGAACTTATTTGTTACACAAGTGGTCACACAGTATCATCATCATTGAAAAGTTGCATTTCAAATTTAATAATTTAATATTTTACAATTTTTAACTTTTTTTTAAATCTTATACTTTTAGGAATATGCGCAGTTTGCTTTATCCATTTCTAATCTAATTTAAATATTTTTTATTAATAAGACACAAACGGATTGAAGATAACACATAAAACAGTTACAGTAACAAATATTATCATAACTAATCTATAATTCAATAGATTATGCCAGAAACTAATAAGAAGTGCTAGAGAATGTGCACACAAAACAAAATATGACAACCAGTTTTAAAAACTAATAATAATACATACAATAATACCTATTCGTGTAATTTTCATATTTAACGTAGCATTTACAGATCTTTTAAATGTAAATATCAAATTTAACTGTATAAGTAATTTATTTATCTCTCTATCTAATCTAATCCATCTAATCTAAAATATTTCACCTTATTCCTAAGTAGTGTTGCAGGAAAAGTCATTAGGCCCTAAACATCTCTAACCCAGGCAGTAATAGTATTTTCGAGGGAAGGCTGCTCGAAAGGTAGCTTAATTTATATAAAATATGTAATTAATATAAAATATTAGTTATATTTTATATTTATTAGATTAAAAATAAATAAATCAAACAACAGAAGTTCATAAAATAAAAGTAGAAAAATTAAAAAAAATAGAGTTAAAGAGTAAACCACTAAGGCATTGTTTTGTGTATTAATATAATACTCTAGAAATTGATAAACTTTTATTTAAAACTAACTTCTCAATTAAATGACACTGTGTAAGAAAAACTTCACCTCATTAATATTGTTTATAATACAACGCCTTGCAAAATGGGGAACAATGTTTATCGTATACATAATAAGCAGGCGCTTGTTGTTTAACAAAGTTCAAAAAAGGAGGAGGTTCTTTAATCGGCGCGTATGTTTTTTTTTATGTAACGGACCGCGATTTCTATTTCCGAAAAACGGCTCAATCGATTTTACTAATTTAATAGACTTAGGATTTTTTTTAAAAGACTATTTCAAGGGTGGTCCCATCAAAATTTGAAGAAAAAATTCCACCCCTACTGCTGGAAATATAAGTTTTGTTGGAACTAATAAGATTGATGACATTCGAGTTCTAACCTAACTTGAGCTTGTAATATTGCTAATACTACTGAAAAGGAAAAAAAATTAACTTTTGATAAATTTAAAGCTTAGACAGAATAGCAAAGAATCAAAGCCCTGATTAACGAACGAAACTATTATACTTATGTGGAAATGGTTTTAATATTTTTATTTTTTAATGTCGGTTTCTACTTTTTACTACATGTTTAATTTTATTATTCCTTTTTTTAAGTAACAGTTTACATTATAATATATTAATTGTACTGTGACCTCACGCAGACGAAAATATTTCTTAAAAAGGTCAGCTGCATTACCAAGTTCAACTTTGCAGGTACCTATCTACTTAAATGTTTCTGAATTTGCAAGATATGTCTCCAAATAATTAGTCCCAGTTCGTAGGCTTTTATTTTGTTTCGTAGGACCTGTATAGTACAATGTTGTTGTCATTTTTATATTTTTTTTTTACTATTGTAAACTTTATTGCTGTATTTCCATTCTTGGCTCCAGGACCATTTTGTTAATATATAAAAAATCCTAACTATTGTTCCATAAATCTGTAATAAATTGTAAAAAGTTATATTTTTGGTGATTTTTATATTATTTGTACCAAATAAATTACCTTATAGTACTGGCTACTAAAATAACATCAATTTTTTATCTTTTACAAAAGATTTTTTTGTATAACTTAATTGCAGCTATGAATAAAAATAGTATGTTCTTTCTTTCAAATAGTATTGTAATCTAAAAAGAACAACCCATAAAAATTCTGCAAAATTTGATTTGCTTAATAGTTTGTACTTTGTAGTACAAACTGTGCAAATCAACTCATAATCTTAACCAATAGATGTCACCAATAGATGGCACTGCTAGCATATTAGATTATTTGTATCAAAAAAAATAAAGTATTATTAATATGATAAAACTAAGCTTATATATATACTAAACAATGTTTACTTCACAATACAATATTTTATTGAAAATATTTATTGTTAATATTTAAGTTATATTTTAGTATTTCTCTTTCTATCCTTGTATGATTGGCAAATAAAATGATAATATTATTTTATATTAAATTCAATAATTATCTCTTTATTCACTGACCTATTATTATATTTCTTCGTTTACGACATGGAGTGTAGAGGTAGTTTACGATAAGACCAGCCTGTTTTATTATTTTCTTTTCTTGACAATAGATGGCGATGACAGTATTTTATATTACAATATGGTTGTGTTAGCCAACAATGTACTACTTGCTAGCCGAAACAAATGTACTTTACCAGACTGGTGATGGGAAGCAGTATTTAATCATTTTTGAAAAATTCCGGTAATTAAACCTATCGGAATTATATCAAATATTAATAGTGGAGATGTTATAGGTACTTAGCGCGTTGCAACGTGCTAATTGCTATTGTAACCACCGACCACAGAAGAAATAATTAGCGTTAAGTTAACATTATCCACATTTATTGTTTGAACTTGAAGAAATAATTGTGGAAATATCATTACACGTTTATTTAATTTAGAAGTTATTGTTTAATTTAAATGCGAATGATAATACATCTTACATCCATTTAAGTTGAATGTAGGGTTGTAGGGATGAGAATGAGATATACTTGCAAAATTCAATACTAGGGGTTTTAAGTACGAGTACGTAAAAATACCAGGGTCGAAAACCAGGTTTTAAAATACTTGGAAAGTATTTGTTAGTATTTAGTCTAGTTCGTGTTGCGCCTCAATCTTGTACGTCCCGCCTGAGCCCTGCGCTGCTCGCGATGTGTCCTCAGCGTCCAAAGTTGTAAATACTTGCATAGAAAATCGATCCGTATTCCGTATTGTTCCATGATGAATAAGGCACACAATCGTAAAAAAAAAACTTGGAAGTTCAAAGTATGCTTCATTCGCAAATACGATTGTGTTTCTTATTCATATGAATATATTGATCGTTTTTCTATACAAGTATTTTCATATCTGGTGTTTCAAGTTCTTCCCGCATTCGACTTATAGCACATACCTTTTCTGCTCGTACCAGGGTGCCCTACTTCTGAGTGAAATCCTGGTTTTAAAACCTGGTAGCGTAAATACGTCGTCTTTGTCGGCACCTTCATATTATAACCTTCGCGCACGTGCAAGGAATAAGTTGACAAAGTTCTACCGCAATCCAAACATTAAAATTCTTATATACGAGTATTAGAAAATGTTGAATGCTAAAAGAGATCGTAGAGCACCAAATTCGAATTTGTGCATTAAGTTTCTGTTATGCAAATGATGATGAGATGAATGCAGCAAACAATCATTCAACATTACACGTCTCACCTATAATCAATAATAATGTATTTTCCAATAATAAATATAAATAAGATATTTTGTAAAGAATTTGTTTTATGGCCGGTTCTATTAATGCGATCGTTAGTTCAATCACAGAATAAATAATAGTACTATCTGTGATACTACGTAGAAATTAATCAACACTGTAACTGTCGGTAATCGCATCATACATAGGCCTTAACCAAGCAGTGCCAAAAATCATGGTTTCCTCTTTTCTTTTCCTGAGTCATATCAGGTCGTCACCCCATCTTGTGGGGGTCGCCCTACACTTTCCTTACAGGTACGAGGTTGCAACTCGAGAACTTTTCTTCTTCATCGGTTGTCGGTTTTTCGAGCTATACGGTCAACCCATTGCCACTTATCTATCGCTTACTAATCCGTCGAATTAGTCGGTTACTACGGTTCTAATGCGGATATCCTCATTCAAATCCTATCACGCAGAGAAACTCCGTCCTCAACTATGACGGCTCCGTGGCGCAGTGACTTAGCAATTAGTTACGGCGCTGAGGGCCGCGGGTTTGATTCAAACACGGAAGAAGTATGTGTGCAAACAAATAATTGTTTCAGGTCTGGATATTTGTTCTTGTGCAATTTATCCTAGTAAATTTGTCCTAGTAAAATCCAGGAAGTAACAAAACAAATAATTTAAATTAGAACCACGGGCAACGTTTCTAAAGGAGAAAGTCAATAAAAATAGCTCGGTAAGCGACTTTGACCTTGCGCAATATCCGTCCTTTCCATCCATTACACCATAGAAAAGGCCATTGCTAAACATATGATATAAACATGATTTTTGCCATAATTGCCATGCTTATTTATACTTTTATATAATTAACAGTTTATTAGCGAGCGTGTATGCGTGATATATGGATGTAAAGGAGGCGAGAGATGTGTGTCAGGATCGTGCCAAATGGAAGTCCGTAGTCTCTGCCTACCCCTCTGGGTGACAGGCGTGAGTGTTTATGTATGTATGTAGTTTATTATACTAGATGCTGCCCATCTCCCGTTTCAGTTTCCCTCTGTCGCCTCTTACGACACCCACGGGACGATATGGGTTAGTGGATATCCTTACACCGCCAGTACGCGGTAAGCCTGCTTGTTGTTGTTAATCTCTATATTTTTAAGTATATTCTAAATTATCTACATTATATATATAAGGTCGGGGAAAAAGTTTCTTCGTATTTTAGCAATTCAAGACATTGTTTTTCAAAGTTTAATTACATTTAATTGTAATATATATGTGCCGTATATATAATCCCGTTCCTGCAGAAATCTTGGGATTTTTGATCAAAAAATGCGACAAGTAGTTTTGACATTCCTCTTTTGATCTTAACCTAACACTACCCAAAAAATCCTGAAGAGACCGAAACAGGTGAAAATCTGAGGGTGCAAGATCAGGACTATATGGTGGATGCATTAACACTTCCCAACCAAGCTCTCTCAATTTTTTCTGAGTGGCCAAAGATGTTGCTGTAGAAATCTTGGGATTTTTATCTTTCACAGACAGACAGTGACAGTTTTGACAGTCCTCTCTTGATGTTAACCTAACACTACCCAAAGAATTCTGAAGAGACCGAAACAGGTAAAAATCTGAGGGTGCAAGGTCAGGACTATATGGTGGATGTAGGTGATTCACTTTTGATCACCAGTGATCAATCTTTTAAAAATGGTTCGGTTTCATTACGTTTCAATAAAGAATCGCAACTGTGTACACGATTCATTAGGTTTTTTTCAGTGATCTCGTGGGGTACACAAATATCGAGCTTTTTGTATAGCGAGACTTTTTCAAATGGGTCAAAACTGTTTTGTGATCAATCCTCAATACCTCTGATATGTCGTAATTACTAATATGCCGATCTTGTTCCACTTTTTTAAAAATCGCATCGACTTTATCCCTATGAGGGCGACCAGAGCGAGCTGCATCTTTGACATCAAAATTCCCGGACTGAAAACACTTGAACCAACTTTGTGCTACTCTTACTGACACTACATTAGGTCCATAAACGTCACAATTTTTTTTCGCGGCTTGAGTCGCATTTTTCCCTTTTTTTGTAATAAAAATTCAGAATGTATCTAATTTCTTCGTTAGATTCACTCATTTTGGCGGACAGAAAAATAATTGAAAAATGGCGGGAAAGTGATTTTTGCTTTTGATTTTTCTTTTTATTAATGTACTATATGTATTGATATTAAAACCAGCCAGATACAAACAGTACATCCAAAGAGATTTTTCTTCAATTTTATACAAACAAAATACGAAGAAACTTTTTCCCCGACCTATACCATACCATTTATCCTACTACAAATGTATTTGCTATAATAGTTGTAAACTTTTCATTTATGTAGGTACATAGTACTAGTAAGTTTGTTAGCTACAGTCTATATACGTCCAACTACTGGGCTCAGGCCTCCCCTTATTTCTGATAGGGTTTTTAGGGCAAGGAAATGCCCGCCGTGTTACCCTAATGCGTGTTGGCGTCTTTAACTTCACATGTCTTCGAAATATATTTTTTTATGTGACGTGCAGGTTTCCTCACGATGTTTTTCTTCACCGCCGAGCTCGTGGTACATCAGCACTTAAAGTTGCAAGTAACAATTCATTCGTTCCGGCGGGGATCGAACCTGGGTTGCTCGCTTACTTTGAAATTTACAGCGACCGCTTAACCCCTGAGCTACCACAGCTCTCCTGAGCTACCACGGCTCTTCTAGTAACTAGTAAGTTAATACCTAGATAGAAATATGAAAAATGTTATCTGTTCTTTTTACACACGTATAGTTGTTTTCCACCATAGATTACATCATCTCTGATGGAACTTGATTGTCTTTTGTAAAGTATATAATGTGGCTTAAGTATAATCAAAGAATATAATAAATTATTACTACGTAGTGTAACTACGTCCCTTTTGGTGATGAGGGACTATTAGACCAATTTTTGACTTGCCAGTGATCACCAACTTTTATAAATAATATAAATTATGGTAAGTTTTCTTATATTTACGCGAACACTACACATTGAATAAAACTATTTTTACGGATTTTATCGCGATTAATTTACTATTTTATTTCCCGACGTTTCGGGTGCTTTACAGCACCCATGGTCATGGGGGGGAAATTAAACGCGATAAAATCCGTAAAAATAGTTTTATTCAATTATGGTAAGGTTGATTTTTAAGTTTTTTCTATATTTAAAACACTAAAATGAACCCCAAATAATTTTTTCTATACAGAATATTACTTATGTGTGTTGTTAGGATTTCGAATGACTTAAAAATCTAAAAATAGTCTCTACCTAACTCCATTGTGTATAGAGTTTTTGGAGTTTATGGAGTCAAAAATGCAGCTATTGTCTGATTTTTAAAGTTTCAAAAGTTTAACCCTTCTACTATATTTTTTTATATTATAGTACTTGAGGGTAATATGGTCATCCGGTTAATATGGTCACTTTCTTAAAACTCAAAAACTACAGCTTCGTTAGCATAGGTGGCTCTGTGATACGATAGCTCTTTATCAGTCAATCAAATAATAAAGGGTCAAAAGGGCGCTCCTTTATCGACGACATTTTGACAGTTGAGAATATAGTAAAAATTTTAGTCCATTTTAGTATTGTGTAGTGTAGTTAGTTTTTATAAGTGATTTTTCGAAGTGTTCCTAATTATTGGCAAAGCTTGTTAGCTATTTTTTCTTAATATATTAGTTATAGTATACGACATTGTGTATTTGTATCTGTCCTCCTCCTAATTTTGGTTTTATAGGGCGGCAAAGCTTAAGGTGACCATATTACCCTCACGTACCTTAGTTCATTCACGTACCTTAGTACCCCGTGTAGTGGCGGGTAAGAATACGCACTACCCCATATCTTCCCGTGGGTGTCAAATAAATATCATGTTTAATGTCCATGTCACACCTATGCCGGTAGTTGTTGGGAGCACTAAGCTCGAAATTGTTGACAAGTATGTTTACCTGGGACGAATAGTCCGATTAGGCAAGTCCAACTTCCACCGAGAGGTCAATCGACTGATTCAACTCGGCTGGGCAGCGTTCGGGAAACTACGACACATCTTCTCGTCAGGTATCCCTCAAAACCTGAAAACGAGACTGTACAACCAGTGCGAGTTGCCAGTGATGACTTATGGATCTGAGACGTGGTCCTTCACTGCTGGCCGTATGAGGACGCTCAAGGTCGCTCAGCGAGCTATGGAGAGGGCTATGATCGGCGTTTCTCTGTGTGATAAACTTAGAAATGAGGATATCCGCAGTAGAACCAGAGTGACCGACATAGCCCAACGGATTAGTAAGCTGAAGTGGCAATGGGCCGGCCATATAGCTCGAAGAACCGACAACCGATGGGGAAGAAGGAAGTAAGACATGCAGGAAGTCGATGGATGCAGGTGGCTCAGGACCGTGCTTTGTGGCATTCCTTGGGGGAGGCCTATGTTCAGCAGTGGACTTGTGATGGGCTGTAATGATGACGAATGATGACCTTAGTTCTTATTCATCTAATGAATAATCATCGATATATTCTGAAAGTTATTTTTGTATAATTTTAGGGACATTACTGTATATTTATTATAATCTATCAGCGGTCTCGCTTTTGTTTTGCACTGATTCAATTTTGGATTAGTAAAATAAATTTAATCATTTTCAATTTAATATTTTACAATATTAAGTTTATGGGTGAACAATGAAAAATAAGTCTTTCATAATTTTACTTTTTGTTATTAGATGGCGCTGGTAGTATTTGAAATCACGATATGGTTAAACTAGTCTGTATTAAACAATGGGCTTTTTGATAAATTAAAACTCTAATAGACTGATGACGGTAAAATCCATCTATTTTTGTAGGATTTCTATTCACTACAATGTTGAAACTGAAATTCTTGTTAAGTTACAGCCTATACGTCCCACTGCTGAGGCCTGTAGCACAGAGGCCACCTCTCATCTCTGAGAGGGTTTTTAGGGCAAGGAAATATCCGCCGCGCTGCCCCAATGCGTGTTGGCGAACTTCACATGTCTTCGAAATACTTTTTTTTTCTTATTTCTCATACATGCGCAGGTTTTGCTCACGATGTTTTCCTTCACCGCCGAGCACGTGGTAATTCAGCACTTAAAATTGAAATTTTCAATTTCATTGGTGCCGGCGGGGATCGAACCCGGATTGCTCGCGTACTGTTAAATCACAGCGAGCGCTAACCATCTGAGCTACCACGGCTCTCCTTGGACAATAATCAAATTGATAATTATTAGTAAGAACTAAGAACACTGCACATTAAATGACTAATGTTACGGATTTTATCGCGTTTAGTTTTAACTTTTAAGTCCCGACGTTTCGGGTGCTTTACAGCACCCATGGTCACGGGGGGATTGACTGAGGTGTTTGACGTCCCGACTGACGCTCCGGGAAGTCTTCTGTAGTCTGTGAACATGTTCAAGGTCGTATCCACCATTACATTTGATTTCATAGACCACATAAAGATTACATAAAGTATTGAGTAAAAATAAAAAAGTAAAGTAACAGATGATATAACAAAAAAATCTATATGTATATATATAAATTAATTTAACGTCCCATTTTTGGGCACAGGTTTCCTCTAATTTCTGAAATGGACGTACGTGGAAATATTTTTTTATTTTTAATTTCTCAGACATACAGGTTTTTTAATTCAAGATGTTTTCTAGCTTAGTGTTGCCAATAGTATATCTCAATTAACGATGAAAATGCAAATGTTTTGTCACCAGTCAGTACTATGATGGCATGCCTCATAACTAGTAAATAAAACTTTTAATTAAAAAAAGAAAGCAGATTTCAACGAACTAAAACTAATAAAACAATTTTCACAAAATAACTTCATAAGTCTGTGGTCGGTGCTAAGACATTAATTCTCCTATGTGTATAGGAGAATTAAAGCTCAGACTTTAAAAGCTTATTATATGGTAATATTTTTTTTTAGTTTTTGAAGTGCGAAGGCGTATTTTACTTTTTATTTGAAGTCTAACTTTTTGACCCCTTTGAGCAGTAGGAATATTACAAGCTTAAATTTCGTCTAAATACATCCACATAATTAGTAAGTCATTCCGGGGGCGCATGTATAGGCTTTTACAACAAAATCCCAGAAAATTTACAAAAATTTGTCAATAAACAAGTTTAAATGTTTTACTAAAGAAACATTTTACAAAAAGGGTTATTATAATATCAAAGAATACATAAATGGAAATAGCCCTTAGGAATGAGGTGATCGCCACCATGCTGCAAATAAATAAATCCCGCTGGGTTTCTTGCTGGTTCTTCCCAGGACAGAGGTATTTTCCGAACCAGTGGTAAATAAAAAAATACTGTCAATAAGTATTATGTAATAATCTAGGCCATCAAAAACATAACTTGTAAAAAAACCATCCAGTCAATCTATTTATTTAAAACATAAAAGATTTTTAATATTGATTTGGTCACTATAAGATGTTGTTAGGTTAGCTAATTACGTAATAACTTAAGACAGAAGGACCCTTCAGTAGGGACTGAATAAATTAACCGACTTGGTATTAAATGGATCTCACAACTATTTACGGTAGAAGAACTGAGTAGCGAGACTTGTTTTTTTTACAAGTTATGTTTTTGATGGCATCTCATTTCTTTTTGTAGATAGTTATATCTAGGTACCTATCTACGCCTATTATTCCATTATATTATACATAATATACAGGTACACTGATTCATTCACTGCAAATGTAACTTTGTAATCCTATGTATTTATAGGGGATTACGCAATTACCGGATTTATGCAGTTGTTGTATCTAGAAAACTAGACCAAAATTGCAAAATATTAGAGTTTTTCCTTAATTTATAAACTAAACACTAATTGTATTCTAAATTTGAAGCTTCTATGTCTGCTAGAAGTGCCTTAGAGTTTTGATGATCGGTCAGTCAGTCAGTTAGTGAGTGACAAAATTAAGAAACTTTGACTAGTTATAATTCTTAAACTACTTGTTTAAACTGAATGAAATTTGAAATATACCGTGATTATAAAATTCAGGCTTCTAGTTTTATCCACAAATAAGTCATAGGGGATCGAATATGACCTGAATTGCTTCAAGAAAAGGATGGTACGGCCGCGCCGCTTTTTTTCTCCACTTGGCGGGGGCACTGCCGTGCCCCCAGATATTGAATAAGTCATTCTATTCTATTAAATTGATCAAAAATTTCATCCCCCATTTTTCAACTGGGGAGGAAGTTTTTCTTCACATTTATATGGATCTATCTGTGGAAGTATAAACTATTTAATAATAGAAGAATCATTAAAATCAGTACCCAATTGATTTAGATATCGAGTAATATACATAAGTACAAAAAAAGAAGGTACAGTCGAATTGACAACTTCCCGCTGTTTGGAAGTCTCCTAAAAAAGGGTATTCGATTCTCGTCATTCACCATACAAAACACAGCAGCATTAACCAGCTATTTCACGCTAGTATTCTGTCAGAGCGTGCTCTTACTCTGGTCGAAAAGAGCCATTCATGCTGCAGTCATATTACGATGCAGTGAAGCTTTACAAAGTTAGATACGGCTGTTATCTAAACTGGTGAAATTTCTCTTCAAACAACTTGCATCATGTTAATGGGCAGGGCGACAAATTTTCATGAACATCAACTTCTTACAAGTGGTTCAGAGCATCTGCTAAAGTAAACCTGAGTAAATAGTGGAACGATCCGTCTGTATTTATTGTTCCCTGGAATCGTGGACGCTCTTGTATAATTATATGTAGAAATTCCATTATATCCACATATACCTGTCATAGGTACCTATTATACATGTCAAGGAAATAAATGCGTGTTTAAAAAACATTTTATATTTTAATGTTCTTTTTTACTCCGTTGATTTCAGATGTCTGACTGATGATCAAGTCTGATATTAATCCACACTTCAATTTACAAGGACAACCCAAAACTCCAACAAGAATTTTAATAAGGAATATCATAAAAATCTATTATTGATCATTGAAGTATAATGTAAAAACGTAGTAAGAACCTAAGTACATATTTCATCATTTCATTCGTTCTTTACAACCCTTCACAAGTCCACTGCTGAACATAATATGCTTCCCGCAAGGAATGCCACAAAGCACGGAATCGATTAAAACAAAAAATACCTACTACGAAGTTTTGAAGTTTAAATTGGCCCTAAAAGGCTGTTAATAGGGGCATCCACCCTACATACAATAGACAATATCAAACAAACCTGCACCTTTGCGGTCTAAAATGACACATGACTATATAAACATAATGAAATTAAAAATTGTAAGCTAAGATCAATACATAATCTATGTATTGATCTTAGCTTACAGTTTTTAATTTATATAATTTAAATAATTTATTACAATTATATATGCAATTATACAATTATATATAATGTTTAAGAATATAGGTAGCATCGAAAGGACCTTACGAAATACGTTGTTGTGGTTCCTCAGATACGCTACGCCGCTTCTGAATAGGACCATAATACAAAGTTACTTACCTATATCACAGAATAAATAATAGTACTAATATAAAAATAAATTTAGGTTATTTTATATATTTTATTTTATGTTTATAAATGTATCTTAGGATTATCCATCACACCATTTTCCATTTCATAAGGAGGCGATGGTGGAAATGGAAAATAAATGCCAGAAAGGTCTCTCTACGTCTTTCGATAGATGGCGATGTAATCACATCAAATGCGCCAGATGTAAAATACCGTAACCGGTGACGGGAGCAGCGTCAAAAGTGAGGATATATTACAAAGTATGTCATAAGTACATGAACTAAATGCTTAAAATTTGATATCAGAAGGTTATAGATAGTTGTAAAATTAATTAAAAAACAAAAAATAATCAATGCAATAAAAGTCGTAATGTTGTTCTTACATTTGTTTCTTATCAACAGATGGCGCAGGTAGTATTCTACATCACGTTATGGTTACACTGGTCTACGACGTATATACTTTACATCGCAGTCAAGTTCAGCAATACCCAGACTGGAAACGAGGCATTCTATTATAATTATTTTTTCAAGATTTCGATAGTTAAAAGCTATTGGAGTCTATTTAAGTAATAACTACAAAGTCAATATGTAACTGGTGGTACACAGTATCAATTCTACCGACTTTTCGTTAAAGCGGTAGATTTGCTTATTACTTACAACCTGTCCACCAATCTTCGGTAGATTTGTTTTGCTTATTACTTACTAGCTTTTAGTATCTAACTCCTACCTATACCTATCTTCTACTTTGCAAAAAAAAATCTACCAACTTTACGAATTTTTGAAAAATTTTAGTTCTATATCCGCAAAAATGTTATTAATGCACGGTATTATTGCCTTCAATTTTTTCATCAATCTATCTTTCTATTTACCTAATTCTTTATCGGGTTTATTGAATATATATAATAAAGAATAGAGAATGGACATTACTTTATGCTCTAACCAAAGAGAATATAATCATTGCGTTTAAAGAGGCGGGACTTCCTTAGTAAAAGTTCTTGTACTATTATTTATTCTGTGGTAAAAGTAAATGTATGAATATTTCGCAACTCAAATTACTAATAAATTTTTTATTAATAAAATAAAAAATTGCTTTGAAGGTTGTTCTATTGAAGATTTTACATTAATCGATTCTAATAATAACATACCATAGAATCTCAAGTGAACTCTCGATTATCACTGCTATAAATTGTCTTCAAATTCTTTAAATTCCTTTATTCGTATAAAGTTTATTTATACGAATAAAGGAATTTAATATTTATAATTAAAAACTTTTTTTAATAATTTACAAATATTTATTAACATAACATAATATACAATATTTTATTATATTATAAAATATTAAAAACTATAATAAAAAAAACTAAATATCATACAGTCCTATTCCCCGTGGCCCGTGGTATCGTGCCAAGAACGCTGGCTGCGTTTCCTCGCTGAATGGCTATACTTAGCCTTTGAGCGAGAAAAGAACCAGCCCTCTTATCAATAGCAGCATCGGCCAGTCGCGGATAGAGTTCTTTTAGGAACTTCACCTCACGTAGACTCCACGAACCGATAGTCTCTACAGCAAATAGCACAAATATGTAGTCATCTCTCAGAGACTCATATTTGCGCCACTTACTCTGTTCAGCTGCCTCTGATGCTGAAATGTAACATTGAACGATACAATGAATGAAAAATGTCGTGGCTGTTTTGTTTTCCAGTGTTCTGATCGATCAAGAATAGAATAGAATAATTTTTATTCAATATAGATTATAGATTATTACATAATACTGATTGAAAGTCTTTTTTTATTTACCACTGGTTCGAAAATACCTCTGTCCTGGGAAGAACCAGCAAGAAACCCTCAGAAAACAATTCAATTTTCAATTTACAATAATTTTCTTTGTACAAATTTTAAATGAATTTTAATAGAACCAGCATGGTGGCGATCACCTCATACCCAGGGTTTTTTTCATTTATGTATTCTTTGATATTATAATAACCCTTTTTGTACAACCTTTTCTTAAATAAAACATTTAAACTTGTTTATTGAGAGAAATTTTGTACATTTTCTGGGATGTACAAAATTTCCCAATAAACAAGTTTAAATGTTAAAATTCTCAATAAACAAGTTTAAATGTTAGTTGTTGTAAAAGCGTACACTTGATCTTGTCCCATAAATGAATTACTAATTCTGTGGAGTCTAGTAACTGGTATTACAAGCTTATGTTTGTTCCTAGTGTTTAAATTATGAACATCTTTATTCTTATCAAAGCTATTTATGTTTTATGTACACACATTACATTTTCATAAACATATTGCGATGCCAAAGTTAATATGTTTATTTCTTTAAATTTTTCTCTAAGGGACTGTTTACAATTTAGGTTATAAATCGCCCGTACGGCTCTCTTTTGCAAGCTTTGTCTTTCATCCTATTTGAATCGTGTCTGTGACGATTAGCGGGTGGATCGTTATATGTTTTATAAATAACGTAACGTTATCGATAATTGTACAACGGATCTTATTACAACCATCTATAGTATCCATCTCTAACTGCAATTTCCTGGTTTCGTAGTTAGGTACTTCCATGTATGCCGACAACGTGTTCGGGTACAAGACGGAATGTCTTCACGGTTAATACAGTTGCTGGCATTCCACAAGGTGGTGTGTGATCTCCTCTCTTATTTGCAGATTTCATAAATTCCATTACCCCCCAAATATCTTCTTTCTACCACTTGTATGCCGATAATCTCCAGATATATCTACAAACTACCGTAGAGGATCTTCCAAAAGTAATTTGCGATATTAACAAGGACCTAGCATGCATTCTTGACTGGAGTCGATCTTATATCAATATTTTCATTTTCAACGTATTTTATGCGAATTTTCTTGATGTTGTTGATGAAAAGTAATTAATAATAGTCCTAATAGTAAAGGAAATTGTTGTTAGATTAATTTAATCATCATACAAGCATAAGCCCAGCAGTGAACTTGTATAGGCTTTTTACTTACTTATTAATAACTACTACCAATTTAATAAAATTAATAAATATTTACTTTTTTCATTGAAAGTATTTTTGTGTATATTGTGATATAGGAGCATATTTTTTCTGATTATTGTTTATTATGTAGTGGATATTACCACTCGGTGGCGTTGTAAGAATATCCACTACCCCATAATATTGTACCAATATTGCAATAATGTAATAATGTAATATTGTAATATTGTCCCGCATCCATCGACTCCCTAGCTTACTAAGTCATCACTCCATCTAGTGGGGGTCGCCCTACACTTCGCTTCTGGTACGAGGCTGCCACTCGAGAATCTTTCTTTCTAAGTACATAATTACCTACTTCAACGATATTGATAAAGAAAAACTAATTTTTTATTAAGTTAAGAACATTATCAGAAAGAGACAGGGGAAATATATATATTAGGTTAAGAGATGAAATGAACAAATACGGTTGGTATGTAGATGAAAGATTATAAATAAAAAATAAAACATTCGCAATGCGTATTATTTAATCCATATATACACGACAAGTAAATAGACGAGCTTTACACAAATGACAATAAAAATAAGTCTTAAAACTATTTGGCACATCGTCTGAAAACAAATAGTCCACAATTTTTAAAGTTTTAAAATTAACACATATCATTTTAACACACACCTCACACATGGGAACAATAGGGAATGTATGTTCAGGGTAATAAATTGTAGCATTAATTTTTAAAACTCCCTGATTACTAGTCAAATATGAATCATGATCCACCATAGCAAAAAACTCTTCTTCCGAAATAAAACTGTTAACACGAATGGATGACACAGACCTGGACCTACTAGAGTTAGTGTTAGAAAAACGCAGACGGAATGCCATGTTTAACATAACAGAACAAGCAAACAAGTATAAAATAATTTTTAAATGCAACGCTTAAATAGCAATGCATCACAAGGTCATCGATACAATAAGGAAACATTAACATTAGGAAATGAAATATAATAAGGAAACATTAAGTCTAAAATTGATAAGAGTCGCATAATAAGGAAACATTAAGTCTAAAATTTTATTTGTTTTTTAATTAAGATTACAATCTCAATTCCGGTCTCAAAATCGGACCGAAATCTATAACTTCCTACTTTTGAAAATTATTAATTTTCAAAGCAGGAAGTTAAACATTTTTAGGTTATTTTATTTATTTTATTTTACGTTTATGTATCTTAAGATTATCCATCATGCCATTTAATATTTCATTTGGAGGCGACTGTGGAAATATAAATGCCAGCAAGGTCTCTCTACGTCTTCCCATAGATGGCGATGTAATCACCTCGAATGCGCCAGATGTAAAATATCGTAACCGTAACCTGTGACGCGAGCAGCGTCAAAAGTGAGGATATACTTTGTAATACATGAACTAAATGCTTAAAATTTGATATCAGAAGGTTATAGATAATTGTAATCTTAATTAAAAAACAAATAATCAATGCAAAATTAAAGTCGTTATGTTGTTGTTACATTTGTTTTTTATCAACAGATGGCGCCGGTAATATACTACAATACGTTATGGTTACGCTGGTCAACGACGTATCTATTGTATACAGCAGTTGTGTTAGTCAATACCTAGACTGGAAACGAGGCATTCCATTATATATATTTTTCTAAGATTCCTATAGGTGATTACTATTGGAATCTTCTATATCATAAAGGCTTGAGTTGAGATAATATATCTGTATCGTCTAACACCCGTCTTCAAAGGTACAGGTATCGACAGGTACAAAAACCCAGTAGGTTCTAGGTTTGTTGATTTGTTTACGGCTAACCTTATAGCGGCCTTCGAAGCATTTTGATAAACTTTTATTTTCGCGGGCGACCTCCTGTTCCTGAGGCTGGCACTGGGTATATCGATATATCATACGATTTTTAATAGTTAAAAAAATAGACGAATAAAAACTGTATTTAACAAGGCGCCGAATGATATTCATGATAGGTACCTATACTCAAATGTTACCTTTTATGTGCTAACCAGTTATCTATTTTTTTAGACTATATTTTTATCTAAACACACAATATTTTTATCAGGTATAGGTACGTACGGGGCGTCATATACGATTTCGTTTGGCGCGTAGCTCGTGCGATACCGATAATAACTACCGGGTACAGACCGGGTCTCTGCCGTACATATAACCGGTCTACGTACTACCAAGTTCATACTGGGTTTTGAGACCTGTACCAGTATACGCCTCATCCCTTAATTAATGAATGAAAAATGTCATGCCTATTTTCCAGTGTCCTGATCGATCAAGCTTTGTCTTTCATTTTGTTAAAATTGTCTCTGTTACGATTAGCGGGTGGACCGTTATATTATGTTTTATAAATAACGTAAAGTTATCGATAATTGTACAACGGATCGGATAACATTATTACAACCATCTATAGTACCCATCTCCAACTGCAATTTCCTGGTTTCGTAGTTACTTACATGGACGCCGACAACATGTTCAGGTACAAGACAAAATGTCTTCATGGCTTGACACCGTTGCTGGCGTTTTATCTCTTCTCTTATTTTTGCAGTTTTCATAAATTCCATTACCTCCCAAGTATCTTCTCTCTACCACTTGTATGCCGTTGATCTCCAGATATGTCTACAAACCAGCAAACCACCATAGAGGATCTCCCAAAAGCAATTTGCGATATTAACAAGGACCTAGCATGCATTCTTGACTGGAGTCGATCTTATGTCAATATTTTCGTTTTGAACGTATTTTATGCGAATTTTTTTGATGTTGTTGATGATCTGAATCCGCCCTATGAAGAAATCTATGTGGGAGGCCTATGTTCAGAAGTGAATTTTTTTATAGGCTGTAATGGATGGGTGGATGTCATGAAGGATTGATTTTAAAATAAAAAGTATTTAAGCAGAAAAATATGTATTATTGGTTCATGTTGTAACAACAGAATTTTGATTATTTTTCAAGATAGGTTGTATCATATTTTCATCCTCTACAGTAGCTGAAGAAATATCCTCTTCTAATTAACTTAGAAAATTAAAAAGTCAACATTAAACGCGATAAAATCTGTTAAATTAGTTTCATTTAACGTGCAGTGTTGATTAGATAACATTAGATACAGCTTAGCTATGGTCATAGTATGGTTATATCATTTAAACTCCAATTTCACTTCCTGAATCGTGAGTCGGCCTTCAGGTTTATTTGACAGATTTCTTAGTAAGGAAGTAAATTTTTTAGGGAAATGTAAGGGTTAATGTTTCGTTTTGTAATATTAGTTATAAATTTAATCTAATTCGATAAGAAATGAATAAACCAAACTACAGATATACTAAATTAAAGGGCAAACCACTGAAGCATTGTCTTGTGTACTACTTTAATAATCTAAAAACTTATAAACCTTAATAAAAACCTAACTTTTTAATTAAATGACATTGTATTACAAAAAACTTCACCTCTGTCCCAAATAGCGACATCAGGTGAGCGGATGATTATTAATCCCTTATTGACGCGATAAAGTACATAACGACAGTTACTATAAATAAGTATGGCTAAAAGAATTTCTAATGAAAATATATTAGGCAAATGTATGGTCTCAATACCTTTCATATACATATAGTATGAAATATGAAAGGTATTGAGTAAAAAATAAAAAAGTAAAGTAACAGATGGTATAACAAAAAAATTCTATATGAGGCCCCATTTCTGGGCACAGGTCTCCTCTCATTTCTGAAAGGGTTTTTTTAAGTACGGAAATATCCTTCCCAAATCCCAATGCGTATTGGCCAACTTCACGTCTTCGAAATATTTATTTTTAATTTCTTAGAGATGCAAATTTTTTAATTCAAGATGTTTTTTTTTGGAGTTTATGGCCTGGTATCTAGACCTTTAGGCCAAGTCTTAGGTATTTTTATTCGGTTTATTATAATTTCCCCAAATGTTTATTTATCCTTCATAGTACACTGCTTCACAATATGTTGATGCGTCACATTGTGCAGCCTTTGGGAGATTTTGACGGCAACTTGAGTCAGCAGACAGCTGACAGTTGGCGATGGTATCTCAAGGCACCTAAGCAGATAGACACCTTATCTTGAGAATCACATCACCATCAGAGCACTTCTTTCACCGTTTCCACTAATAGTTCACATGCGCAGACACTTAATACACAAAATCGCACCTCTTTTACATATCAAAATCCACTTCAAACCATTATTCAAACAATAATACGCCGCCGATCAAGTTCCCGCCAAAACTCCTTAATTCAAGATGTTTTCTAGCTTAGGGTTGCCAATAGTATATTTTAATTTTACTACATACTTATTATGTGTATAACTAGAACTGTTATAAAAAATTGTAATTGGTAAAAATGCTACATTTTGAGCCGAACCTGACGAAAATAATAAATAATTTTTTAAATGTTTTTTGGACATTATATACAGACAAATTAAGGGAAATATAAAATTTTAAAAGAACAAACAAACAAATCAAGACTAAGGGAAAAAATAAAGTTGTGTATTATGTTATCATTATAGATTTTGAATTATCAATGACCTGTCAGACAAAAACAATATAATGTTAATGTAGATAGTGAATTAACTGATAAATTCGCATAATCTCATACAGTCTATCTAAGTCCACTGCTAAATATGGGCCTTCCCGTGCCTATTGGGGGATTTCATCATAGTTGCCACGCTTGGCAAGCAGGTTGGCAACCACAGTTTTTAAACATTTGTGTTGTGATCAGATGCTGCTGCCCCTCCTGTTTCAGTTTCCCTCTGTCGCCTCTTACACACACACACACACACACACACACACACACACACACACACACACACACACACACACACACACACACAACACCCACAGGACATATATTATGAGATAGTGATTTTTACACCGCCACTATACGGTTAGACTGATAAAAGTAAAGTAAAGTTACAGCCTATATAAAGTCCCACTGCTGGGCACAGGCCTCCTCTCATTTCTGAGAGGGTTTTAGGGCAAGGAAATGTCCCGCCGCGCTGCCCCAATGCGTGTTGGCGGACTTCACATGTCTTCGAAATATTTTTTTTTTTATTTTATTTCTCAGACATGCAGGTTTCCTCACGATGTTTTCCTTCACCGCCGAGCACGTGGTAAATCAGCACTTAAAATTGCAATTAACAATTTCATTGGTGCCGGCGGGGATCGAACCCGGGTTGCTCGCGTACTGTGAAATTTACAGCGAGCGCTAACCATCTGATAAATTATATTAAATTAATAAGATCTTAAAAAAGCGCTTTTTAGGATTTTCTGATTTAATTGTCAAAAACGTCACCAAAATATTTTCAGAGAGCACGTATTTTTAGTCTTATTTCTTTAATTTTTTTTACTAGATGCTAGGACTCCTTTTCAATTTTTTTTATAGAAGTGGGTGCAAACGAGCATGCGGCTCACCTGATGGCAAGTGACTACCGCTGCCCATGAACAACTGCAACACCAAGGGAATTGAAACACCTAGGTAGAAAACTCCTAGTCTACCTAGGTGTCTGCCTGGCCACCGTCCTACTATGGAGCTATATTATGGCTGCAGCATGAATGGGTCGGCTGAACGGGGAAAGTACGCTCTCACGGAATACCAGCGTAAAATGGTAGTTACGTGTTTCGTATGGTTAGTGTAGAAAATCGGACACCCTTTTTACTGGAAACGAGGCATTCCATCTTAGTCCTCAGGGGTGACAACGCATTTACATTTTGATCCCTAATCGAGGATAAATGTAAATTGTTAGTTCGTTTGTTACTCTAATTCTATAAAAAAAAGAAGAAAATTCATGTATGAATTCCTAATATTTATTTAAAGTCAAAAATAACTTAACAAACAGTAAAAGCCGATTTCAAAGAACTAAAAAAGAACAAAATAATTTCACTATTATTACACTTTTTGATCAAAATAATGCGACAAGTAGTTTTGACAGTCCTCTCTTGATGTTAACCTAACACTACCCAAAGAATTCTCAAGAGATCTAAACAGATGAAAATCTGAGGGTGCAAGGTCAGGACTATATAGTGGATGCATTAACACTTCCCAACCAAGCTCTCTCAATTTTTTCTGAGTAGCCAAAAATGTGTGTGGTCTGGCATTATCATGATGAAAGACCACTCCTTTTCTGTCGATCAATTCCGGCCGTTTTTCTCAATTTTTTGCTTGAGTCTTATTAGTTGTTGGCAGTAGAGATCCGAATCGATGGTTTTGCCCGGCGGTAAAAGCTCATAATTAACGATGCCTTTCCAATCACCTTATTGCGTGTTAATTCGGGTTTCGCTACAGTCTGTGGAGCTTGACTACCCTTTGACCATGATCTTTTTCGAACGTTCTTGTCGTAGGTGATCCACTTTTTATCACCAGTGATCAATCTTTTCAAAAATAATTTTGTTTCATTACGTTACAACAGAGAATCGCATATGAGTACACGATTCATTAGGTTTTTTTCAGTAAGCTCGTGTGGTACCCAAATATCGAGCTTGTTTGCCTAGCCAGACTTATTCAAATGGGTCAAAACTGTTTTGTCGTCAATACTCAATTCCTCGGCTATGTCGTAACTACTAATATCCGATCTTGCTCCACTTTTTCAAAAATGGCATCTACTTTATTCGTAAGAGGGCGACCAGAGCGAGCTGCATCTTTGACATCAAAATTCCCGGACTGAAAACGCTTGAATCAACTTTGTGCTACTATCACTGACACTGCATTAGGTCAAACACAATTTTTTTTCTTTATAAAACTTCAGAATGTATCGAATTTCTTCGTTATATTCACTCATTTTGGCGGACAGAAAAACAATTAAAAAGTGCGGGAAAGTGTTTTTACTTTATATTTTTCTTTTTATTAATGTACTATATGTATTGATATTAAAACTAGCCAGATACAAACAGTACAACCAAAGAGATTTTTCTTAACTTTATGCAAATAAAATACGAAGAAACTTTTTCCCCGACCTATTATATATATAAATATATGTTACAGTAAGAAAATTGCATTACGCCGCTTCTCATTGGGACCATAGTAGATATTAATTTCTTTAGATTGTGATAATATTGTGTGCACAATAAAAGTGCTTATGGTACAAAAATTTAATTTCATAATATTCCAAAGTTACTTGTTTAAAATTGTTTAGGTTAATTTATATATTTTATTTTATGTATCTTAAAAGAATCTATCACACCATTTTAGTACGAGGCGACTGTGGAAAAATAAGAAAGATCTTACGTGTTCCGATAGATGGCGAAATAATCATCTCGTTTGCGCCAGACGTAACCGGTGACGGGAGTTAAAAGTGAGGATATATACTTTATAATACATAAACTATATGTTTATAATTTATCCAAGATTGTTAAATAAATTTTTAATATTAATGAAAAAACAAATAATTAATGCAATAAAAGTGGGTATGTTGTTCTTAAATATGTTTTGTATCAAGAGATGGCGCATGTAGTATTCTACATCACGTCATGGTTGCCCTGGTCAACGAAGTACCTACTGCATACTGCATTTGAATCAATTTATTACGGGTATATTTATGAAAATCCAAATTTTTCTAAGAGTCCGATAGATAACACTATCGGAATCTTCTATTATGTTCCATTTCATCACGAAAGACATGTGGTAAGTAGCTCTTTTCTAGGGGTTTGACTCGTATCGGTCAATCTATCGATTTAGACGTGTGCTGATGGTAAGAAGATGCTATGGCCCTTAAACAAAACTACATTTATCCTCGATTAGGAATCAATATGCAGATGCGTTTTTACCACTTAGGACTAAGATGGAACGCCTAATTTTCTGTAAAATGGGTCTCCGATTGGCATGCACAGCAACATAAAGCTGTTTTACGCTGGATTCTTCCGACAAATTCGTGCTGCAACTAATATAGCTGCTGCGTGGGGCTCTTCCAAGTCTCAAACTCATACAAACGTTTCTGCCTTATAATATTAGAACAGAATTATAGAAAGCGAAGCGTCACTTTTATTTTAAATTATAAGTAGTAAAAAGCCTATTCGCGTTAATTACATTCACAATTCGCGTAAACAGACGATAACATGTCATAGATTAAAAGCTTTTGTTAATCGTTTGTTCCGGACCGTTAAAAAATATTGCAATCGCCAATACTTTTACGAGACACGGGTCAAATGTGTAAAACTAACCCAAAGGACCACGGGAGGGACTACTCCTAGAATCATTCGTAAAATTTACTTACATGTCATTTGAATTTCGTGTATATACATGAAAATATGCAATATGCGAACTACAAGTAATAAATGAGATTTTAATTTTTGATTAAAAGAATAAAATAAAAAATAAAAACAATTTAACTAACGGTTAATAAACGGTGTTGATCATAGAGTATACACAAACAAGGTATATGTATACTGTAAAGTGTTAACATTTTACTTCTAAAATTACCTTAAGCGTGTAGTAAGGTCCAAAAGTTTCTGGCCTGAATTATAAAATGAAAGATAAATCTCAAACCATTATAATTATTTTTCGATATAATGTTAAAGTTGCTGTCTATATATTATTACGAGCTTGGGGTTCGAGACAATTAAAAACTGACGAGTGAATTACCAAAATTGACACTTTAATTACAGAACACAAATTACAACTTAAAACCACACTAATAACAAAACACAATTGTACTACTGATGACTTTACTTCGCAGTTGTATCGCTTAGAAGTATTCGCTTGTATCGCCAATTCAATACTGACTGGGTCGCTTTTTTTTCTGAAAGTGTACGCTGTTGGCCCTGCGGCCTTGATAGCTTCATTGAGTTTAGGCTCGTAAGCGAGGACCTACGAGCTATTGAGTGCAACGATTCTGCCGTCCCGAGGCACCCCGACCCCTGCTTTCGGAGTTAGGCTCCTAAAACAGGGGACGGGGCTCGATGTGATTCAAAGGCCCCTCAGAAGGAGGTACGAACCTCGACTTGGACCACTATCGCAGTGTGGGTTACAGGTCGCAAGCTAAAACCGCCCCGTAACACGAGAGTTGAATCTCGTGGACGGCATGTGTCTGTGACCTCGCGTTCGCCGGCGAGCGCGGTGTGCCCTAGTGTTCTGTACTAGAGTAGTGTCTGAGTGTGTGTGTGTGTTAATGTTAAATAAACGGGTTCCCTCTCCTGTGGAGGGGGTGGGCGGGAACGATCTATTTATGGAAGTGATCTCGTCGTCGGGATCAAGAAAAACGTTCTTGGGACATCTCCTGTGGGGGGGCAGCATCCCTCTCTGGGGAGTATGAGCCCGCCTCAGTCGCCAACGGATTTGGATGTTCTTTAATCCAATTGAAATACTACAATTTGAGGATAGTTCCTTAAGATACGAATGGATGGTGGGTTTTTTAAGGTCGCGATGAAGATCCGCGTTTCTTACGTATGGAGGGCCCTCTGTAATACGTCGTAGGAATAGGTTTTGGACAACTATGAAGCTTATCCCACTATCTAGAGTTACCTCCAGGTATTTGACCTTACTATCCCACGGAATTGGGACATTATAGATGGAGTTTTTCCTGTCCTATGTCGTTTGAGTCTTAATAGTGTAATATTATGGCGGCGAGCTTTCGTGTTAAACATGATAGCCCTGCTTTTATCTGGATTGAGTATGATTCTCCATTTCTTGCACCAATCGCCTAGTGCGTTTGCTGCAGTTTGGAGTCGAATGCAGAGTCTAAATTGACTATTGTCCGATGTATATGTCGTTGTGTCATCTGCATATAAAGCTAAATGAGTGTCTGGTATTACTGGGATGTCATTCACGTAAAGTGAGTAGAGAGTCGGAGAGAGTACCGAGCCCTGTGGGACCCCCGCTCTGATGGGTCTGGTGGAGGAGGAAGTCCCCTCGACCCGAAAACTAAAGGACCTATTTGTTAAGAAGTCTTGTATGACTTTGACAAGTCTTATAGGCACACCGATATGGAATAGTTTATAAACCAATCCATTATGCCAGACCTTATCGAATGCCTTAGCCACATCAAAGAACAGAGCACCTGTATATGCAGTGCACCTGTTCGAATTTGCGGCGTAATCTAAGATGTGCTCCGTGAGGCGGTGCACTTGCTGAACACTAGAGTGTTTGGCTCGAAAGCCAAACTGCTCGTTTGGAATTAAACTTTTATTTAGCACAACCTCTTTCAGATGGCTAAGGATGATGCGCTCATAGATTTTCTCCATTGCACTGAGGAGACTGATGGGTCTATAGCTGGATGCCCTATCTCTAGGTTTGTTCGGTTTGGGAATGCCGATGACATCCGCTTTTTTCCACATATCTGGGAAAGTGCAGGTGGATAGCAGTGTATTGAAGATGGCCACTAGAAGGCAGATTAACTTAAGAGGTAAGGCTTTGAATACCTTATTATTATTACCATCTGCGCCTGGCGCTTTCCTAGGCTTGAGATTTTTGATGATGGTCTTAACCTCATCGAACGAAACGGAGGGGAGTGGTTCATCCGTTGGTGACATGACGGATAAGTTAGCCGCTTCCTCGTCCACCTTTTTCAGGTGGACGGGGTCGACTGGCAGAGTGCTGAGAGAGCATTGGCTCTCGATGCTGTCTGCCATGCATTCAGCCATTTCCGAGTCGTCGAACGCGAACTGACTATCAGATCTAACTAGTGGGAGCATCGACGCGATTTTCTCTGAATTCAGAGCTCTCGCCAACTGCCAGAAAGCAGTGTGTGAAGGCGTGATGTCTTCCATCAGTCTATCCCATCGTGTATAGCTCAACTGGGCCATACGCTCCTTGACCTCTCTACAGAGGCGGCGCAAATTGGACCTATTATTGACAGTTCTATAACGGTAGTCGTCAGACATCTCCGGGGAGTTCAAAGCGACGATCACTCGTCGCCCTGATTTGCCTCAAGGGCTCACCGGCGACCACCTTAATATGAGAGGAGAGCAGAGAGATGGCTTCTAACGCCGTCTCCCTGGTGTCAATAGCGTTTGGCACCTGATCTAAGTGTTCCGAGTTCATAGTTTCGAGGTTAGCCTCGAACCTATGCCAGTCCGTCACAGTTTTGGTTAGAGGAACCTCACTGCTGGGCTGTCCCAACGTTATGAGGACCGGGCGATGGTCCGATCTTAACTCATGCATCACTTCTATAGAGCGCAACGGTAAGGTTACGTTCCTGAAGAGAGCCAAGTCGATTCTAGTCGAGCTATGAGAATCATTCAATGAGTACCTTGTGTCCTCAGGAGGAGCTATTATGTCGAAGTTGATACAGTCACTGAGGGCTAGTAAGTCTAACTCTCGAGTGTATAAGCATTATGCCAGACTCTATGTTTACTATTTAAATCACCTGCTAAAATTACCGAGTTACTAAGATTAAAAAGTGCCTCAAAGTCGCCCTTTAGCATGCTTTTAGTGGGTGAGAGATATACAGAGGCTACCGTGATAGGTTGATGACCGGTCATGGCTACTCTGCAAACGGAGGCCTCTAGATTAGTTAATTGAGGCGTGTCTATGAGGACTACGTGTAGGGACGACTTATAATATATAAGAGTCCTTCCTAACTTTGCCCCTTTCCGATCGTTCCTAATTAATCTGTTATTCGCTATTTTGGGATCTCTAATGCTATGCTTGAGAAGGGTCTCTTGCACAAGCAATATGTCTATCTGATGGTCAGTGACGAAGGTCCGGACTTCGTCAATCTGATCTTTAAGACCATACACATTAAAGAAGGCGACAGCTATCGACCTAGGTTTTATTCTAGCTATTGGTGTATTATCCATTACGATAGAATAAAAAAAGAGCCAAGTTAACAGTAAACAAGTGCTTCAGGCTTAATTAGCTCTGAAGTTCTTGATTGCTTCGATCACTTCCATGTGATCCAGGGAAGCCTGGAGGCGCTCTTTAGCAGAGCGCGCAATCCCAATTTTGTGCGCCAAAGTGCGCAACTCGTTGACATCGAAACTGTCTACGAAATCGCAGACCAAGTTGAAGTACTCGGCTAGATCCTCCAAGGCCGCTTTATGATGAACTCTTTCTTCCAGAAGCGGCCCCACAGGAAGTGGACGTGGTCGAGCCCCGGTTCTGACGGTTCGACAAAAAATGAGATTGACTTCATTATGACAACCAGACGACAGCTGTTCAGTGATGTCTCAGTGATCGCGAGGGTGAAAACTGGTAGCGATCACCGGATGGTTAGAGGCACACTGAACCTAAACGTTAAGTTGGAGAGGTCTCGTCTAATGAAGTCAACGCTCCGTCCCCCTCGTGCTCTAATCCAAAGTCCCGAAACCTTTCAGCTCGAGTTACAAAACCGTTTTCAGTGCCTAGAAGACTGCACTGAAAACGGTTTATCATTCATGTCGTCCACTTCATTGGAAGTGGACGATATGAATGATAGGCTCGTGGAAACTGTCCATGCGGTCGGAGCTAAGTTCTGCAAGAGCCGCCGCAGAAGAACACAAAAACTCTCCGATCACACTCTTAATCTCATGGCTGTTAGACGGGAAATGAAGCTGCAGTCTTCAACAGATTTGACAGCATACAGGCAACTGAACAGACATATCTCCAAATGCATGCGGCGGGACTTACGCAACTACAATACAGCTTGTATTGAAGAAGCGATCGAGCGGAACCAAGGCTCCAAAGTCTTTGCCAGAGATCTGTCTGCCAGAAAGAGCCAACTGTCAAAGCTGAAGACCGAGTGTGGCAGCATCGTTTCCGGGACACCTGAGATTTTGAGTGAGATTGAGAGGTTCTATGGGCAGCTGTACACGTCATCGTTGGAGCCACACGCAAGTGTGAGTAACGATCCAAGAGCGAGTCTTATCCGAGACTATTCCGATGATATCCCGAACGTCAGTTTGAGCGAGATTAGAATGGCTCTCCAGCACCTTAAAAACGGCAAGGCCCCAGGTGAGGATGGAATTAAAGCGGAGCTTCTAAAAGCGGGTGGAAAACCGGTACTTGAGGTCCTTCAGAAGCTCTTTAATTCCGTACTCCATGGCGGCACTACTCCAGAGGCATGAAGCAGAAGTGCGGTGGTCTTGTTCTTCAAGAAAGGCGACAACGCTGTCTTGAAGAACTACAGACCTATTTCCCTTCTGAGCTGCGTCTATTTTCGAGAGTCATTACGAATCGTCTCGCACGCAGACTCGACGACTCCCAGCCTCCCGAACAAGCCAGTTTCCGAACAGGCTTTAGTACCATAGACCACATACACACCCTTCAGCAAATTGTACAGAAGACAGAAGAGTACAATCTGCCACTTTGCCTTGCGTATGTGGACTATGAGAAATCCTTTGATTCCGCCGAAATTTGGGCGGTTTTACAGTCGCTTCAGTGGTGCCAAGTTGGTTCTGTTGTCGGTATATCGAAGTGCTGAAGTGTTTGTACAGTAGGGCTATGATGTCTATCCGAGTACAGAACCAGAGTACGAAACCTATCATCATGTTTAATGTCCATGTCACACCTGTGCCAGTAGTTGTTGGGAATACTAAGCTCGAATCTGTTGACGAGTATGTTTACCTGGGACAAATAGTCCGACTAGGTAAGTCCAATTTCGACCGAGAGGTCAATCGACAGATTCAACTCGGCCGGGCAGCGTTCGGGAAATTACGACACATCTTCTCATCAGGTATACCTCAAAACCTCAAAACTAGATTGTACAAACAGTGCGTGTTGCCAGTGATGACTTATGGATCTGAGACGTGGTCCTTCACTGCTGGCCGTATGAGTACGCTCAAGGTTGCTCAGCGAGCTATGGAGAGGGCTATGCTCGGGGTTTCTCTGCGTGATAAACTTAGAAATGAGGATATCCGCAGTAGAACCATAGTAAGCCACATAGCCCAACTGATTAGTAAGCTGAAGTGGCAATGGGCCGGCCATATAGCTCGAAAAACCGACAACCGATGGGGGATAAAAGTTCTCGAGTGGCAGCCTCGTACCGGTAGGCGAAGTGTAGGGCGACCTCCGACTAGATGGGAGTGACGACCTGGTGTAAGACATGCAGGAAGTCGATGGATGCAGGTGGCTCAGGACCGTGCTTTGTGGCATTCCTTGGGGGAGGCCTATGTTCAGCAGAGTACTTGTGAAGGGCTGTAATGATGATGATGATGAATGAACGATTAATAACTGTCTATAGCGTAAAACCGAAGAGTTATCAATATTTGGTGGTATTTTGGACTATTCCGCTTCTTCAGAGATTTTATTGTGCTGCCGATTACATAATCCATATAAAACACAGTCTCTTTGGAGACGCGATTTTGCGCACGTAATTCCCCTTAATATCATTTCTTCGACTTCTTGAAGAATTCTCGATGTCCGAAATGGAAGATTTACCGACGAAACGGATATTTTAGCACTTGGAAAAATATTTAAAAAAATTTGAGATACCCCGCTACCACTCTTAATTTTAACGGATACTCAAATTAATTTGACATCGAATTTGACAGAGAGAAACGTTTCAGTTACTATTTTTTAGTTGAGTCTTTACTCATGTGGTTGAGTGGTGTTTAAGCGCAACTCAATATGAGACACACTTAAATTTCAGAGATGTTTATAATTTACATTTGAGATATGATATACATGATGACTGATGAATACGAATAAAGACTTTAGGAGCCGCTCAAACCTTTAACAAGTCGTTAAAAATTTGAGGGACGTTTCAATATTCGGGCATCAGACATGTATGTTTTTTAATTCAAGATATTTTCTAGCTTAGGGTAGCCAATAGTATATTATCATTTTACTATATTTTCATTATGTGTATAATTATACCTAACTCTTACAAAAATATACATAATATAATACGTATTGTAATTACAAATTATAAACCGAAAGAAAAGTAATGGGTTCCGCTTGCTACTAAACTTCATGCGGGTATTTAACTTAGGCTTTCAGCTCATAATATAGTCCGTTAAACTGAAGTAGAATTTACTTTTTTATGGTTTATTTTAATTTTGTTTTCTATTCTCAATCTTGTTTCGGTATTTTTAGTGCATTACTTTTATATTGTCTTTTTTGCAGTCGGGTTTTTCATTTTTTAAATTATTTATTTTATTTGAATTGAACGTTTAGGAAAAGTTGTATTTGCTGTTCTATCAGCCCTTTGTTGTGCATTAAGAATACTTCTATTTGATTTATATTTTAATAATTTTTGGCGAAAGTCAAAACTAAGCAAAATAATTATAACTTAGTACATAAAAGAAAAACTCATGTTGCCGCAAAGCAGCCCAGGACCGTGCTTTGCGGCAACCTGTGGAGGAAATCATATTCAGCGGTGGACTTGTGGTGTGCTGTAATGATGATGATGTTTCGAAAACTTGGATGATTAATTTATGAGAAATCGATGTGCTACATAAATTTTTATCACAATATTTTTAATAATTGTTTATTACGAAAAGAAAAATTGAACTTCTTAAAACCAAAACACTTCAGTAAGTGTACGTAGTAAAACATTTAAACAAAATAATTATTGATTCAGATTGCATGCTCGTGACAGGCATGATTTAAAATTAAGAGTTGTTACGAATTTAATACTCTGCATTTAAAATTTCCCTATAAAATGACTACATTCGGCACAGGGCATTGACTAATATATTACTCATTGGTACTTGAGACTTTACGCCTTTTTTTGTTTATTGTCGTTTTTGAAATTTTTCTTGTCATAATATAATTTGAAAATTTTAAAATAAATGTTTATTACATTTTTGCTTAGATAACCTATCGATTAAAATAAAAAAATTAACAAAACATTATTTAGTACCCAGTTTTAAAGTTGTATTTGGCACTAAAAGGCTGTTAATAGGTGCATCTACATTACATTCAAGTACAACAAACAATATCAAACAAAACCTGCACCTTTTTCTGAAGTCGGGCTAAAATGACACATGACTATAAAAACGTTTTATACGTGATAGAGCCATGCTGCAGCTATATTAATAGTATAGTTGTAGCACGAATGGGTCGGCTCGATCGGGGAAGGACCACGCTCTCACAGAATACCAGCGTAAGATAGCAGCTTAATGCTGCTGTATTTCGTATGGTGAGTGTAGAGAACCGGATACCCTTTTCACTGGAAAAGAGGCATTACATCTTAGTCCTCACGGCTGACAACGCATCTGCATTTTAATTCGCAAACGAAGATAGATGTAGATGTCTATGGGCCACAGCAACAACTTACCATCAGGTGGACTGTGTGCTCGTTTGTCACACTTATTCTATAAAAAAAAACATAATGAAATTAAAAACTGTAAGCTAAGATCAGTGCATAGATTATTACATAATATTTAAGAATATAGCATCGAAAAGGACCTTACGAAATACGTTGTTGTGGTTCCTCAGATACGCTAAGCCGCTTCTGAATAGGACTATAGTAGATATAAGAGTTCTTTAGACTGTGATAATAGTGTGTTTTAAAAATTTTCAACTCCATTACATTGCAAAGTTACTTATATAATAAATCTGAAAAACGGTTGACCCTGCAGGCCATTCCTGGAACTTCCCGCTTATTTTCGAGCGCAACGCTCGAAAATCTATTTAATTTTTGTTTTTAGGTTTTTATTTTTTGAAAATCTTTGAAACTGCTCGATCGATTGACTTGAAAATCTAATCAGCTCCAAGTTTCAAACACTTTCAAACGCCGTGTCGCCCATCTCGATCGGTTGATTCGTTCTAAAGATATCGTACGATAAAATTTTATTAACATACATGCACACACACACACACACACACACACACACACACACACACACACACACACACACACGCACACGCACACGCACACGCACACGCACACGCACACACACACACACATGTAATCACATCGAATGCACCAGATGTAAAATACTGTAACCGGTGACGGGAGCAGCGTCAAATGTGAGGATATACTTTGTAACTAAAAACTTTGTACTAAATGTTTAAAATTTGATATCAGAAGGTTATAGATAGTTCTAATATTGATTAAAAAATAAATAATCTATACAATAAAAGTCGGTATGTTGTTCTTACATGTACAGATGGCGCTGGTAGTATTCTACATCACGTTATGGTTACGCTATACAACGTATCTATTGTATTCAGCAGTTGTGAATAAATACACAAACTGGTATCGAAGTGCTCCTTATATTTTTGAAAGATTTTAGAGGTGTAAAAGTAACGAAAAAAAGCGTACCCGTATGTATTCGTTACTATAACAATGAGTACTCGTTACTATCGTATCGTTACGTTACTCGTTACTTCTGATACCTCATAACATGCTATGTTATGTTAGAGCATCGAATCAAGTCGTATTGCGTACGCGTACAGTATGACGTCGCGGCATCGCAACATTCATAATTTGTAGAGAACATACTTATACATTAACAAAACTTTGTCTGCACACAAAATACCTTTAATAAACAGTAAACAACTTGGACGACGAACTTCCAAATTATACTTTACTTAATAAAGAAACATCGCTCTTTGTAACGTACGTTCTTAAATTCATTGAATAAGCGTGCGCATGCGTAAAACATACGATCAGCAAATGTTTACACGCATCAACGATACTTGCGTGAACTGAAACAGTGTATGTACCCATAATACGAAAAATGCGAGTAACGAAATGCATTCGTGTGTAACGTTTCGTTACTCGGTACTAGATGGCGCACCCGTTACTCAGTACCGAATACATACGGTTTGCTACAGCTTTAAAGATTTCAATAGTTGTAATTGAAATCTATTGGAATTTTCTATCTTAGTATAGGTTCGCGTAGTGTATATTTTCTTTGGTATAGGCATGAGATGTAATGATATACCTGTAACATTTAATACCCGCTTCAAAGATATGGGTATCGACATGTACGCAGTACAAAATCCCGGTACCGGTTTCTAAATACTTATAGTGACTATAGGTATGTTCAGGGCTGACCTTATAGCGGCTCTCTTTTGGAAACTTAGCGACCTTCGATCGTCCTACATAAATGTTTATACGTTTTTTTCATATTCATTTACGGTCAAATTCAGAAAAATATAAAATTTTAAAAGAACAATCAAACAAATCAAAGTTAAGGAAATAAAATAAAGTTGCGTATTATGACCACTTAAGTACCATTTTTCCCCATCGGCTGTCGGTTCTTCGAGCTATAAGTCAAACCCATTGCCCCTTCAGCTTACTAATCCGTTGGGCTATGTCAGTTACTCAGGTTCTACTGCGGATAGCCTCATTTTTAAGTCTCTCACGCAGAGAAACCCAGAGCATAGCCCTCTCCATAGCTCACCGAGCAACCTTGAGCTTCCTCATACGGCCAGCAGTGAATGACCATGTTTCAGATCCATAAGTCATCACTGGCAACACGCACTGGTTGTACAATCTTGATTTTAGGTTTTGAGATATACCGGACGAGAGTAGAGTAGACGATTATGTTAATGTAGATAGTGAATTGACTAATAAGACTGATAAAGCATAATCCCTATTCTATAAAAAAAATCCCATACAGTCTATAAAAATTCACTGCTAATTAAAGGTCTTCCCCAAACATTGCCTTTTGCGGTATTTGACCATAGTTGCCACCCTTGGCAGGCAGATTGCAACCACAGTTTTTATAAATTATTTGTGTTGTGATCAAAAAGGTGCAGGATCTCTACACTGACCATATGAAACACAGCAGAAATAAGCTGGTGTTTTACGCTGGTATTCTGTGAGAGCGTGGTCCTACTCCGGTCTAGGTGAATACAGGGTTGACTGATAAATTAAATTAAAATAAATTAAAATAATAAGATCTTTAAAAGGCGCTTTCTATTACAAAATCCTTAAGTGAATATTTATAAATATTTTCGGGGTGTATTTATTTTCAGTCTCATTTCTTTAATGTTTATATTTTTATTTATTTATTTGAAAACTTTATTGTACTAACCATATAGATTACAATGGGCGAACTTAATGCAAATCAGCCCACTTTTTACTAGGTACTAGGACACCTCTTCTGCCTAAATGTCTACCTAGCCACCCTCCTAACAACCACCTCGCTACAGTCGAACTACCGTTTTCTAATCATTTCAGGCCGTAATTTTATAGAAGTAGGAATGACAAACGGACACACAGACAGTTTTTACTGGCTTTTTATTTCGCTTAGGAGTTCGTCGTGGTAGGCACCACTCTCTTACCTATTTCTGCTGCCAAATAATAAATAATAATAAATAATAAATTTATTTATTCACCAGAAAACACTTAGCCAAAATACAAAAAAGTTCTGTGATTCTCACACTAGGCATGGCCTGTCTCGTGGGTGTCAAACAAAAGATTTATAATAGAACAAAGTGGCTATTTGTCGAAATTACGTAAAACAATTATGCGTAGCAAAGCAAAAAATGACTTAAAAGTTATGAAAAATTACAGACATAACAAGCAAATAAGTAAATCGATTATACACCCGATTTATAAGGGTGGGGACAGAGACCGTGTCAATAATTATAGACCTATAGCTGTGCTGCCTGCCTTGTCCAAAATACTCGAACTCATAATGAACAATAGGCTCGTAAACTACTTGGAAAGAAATAACTTACTTTCGCCCTCACAATATGGTTTTAGGTCAGGTAAATCTACGTCCGATGCGATTCATGATCTTACTAATTATATTGTTACAAACTTGGACAATGGGCAGAAAGTTCTTGGCATATTTATATTTCTCGCCTAAGCTTTCGACACGGTTTCTGTACCCATAATTTTACGAAGGATGGAGAGTATGGGAATTAGAGGTATACAACTGCGAATTTTTAAAGACTAGTTGAGTGGACGTACTCAGTGCGTTCAGGTGGATAAATTCGTCAGTGCGGAACGCACAATTACCTATGGTACGCCTCAGGACAGTGTACTCTCTCCAACTTTATTTCTCATATATATTAATGAACTGGGTATGCTCACTCTTCCTACAGGGCGGATCATAAGTTTTGCAGATGAAACCGTCCTGCTATTTAGTGCAGGTTCATGGCAAGATGTCTATACGTACGCCCAGTTGGGCTACAACACAGTCTCAAACTGGCTTCGAAGTAATGTACTGACACTGAGCGTAGATTAAACATGTTATGTCACGTTTAGATTAAAAAATAACACATTAACCACATCATCACTACCACATACCATCGTAAGTCACTCGTGTTCCAACCCACTTAATAACGCTGATACCTGCATAAAACTATGTCAAGCGGACAAAGTAAAATATATAGGAGTTATAATCGATAGCACTCTACGTTTTCATGAACACATTAATACCCTAGCAGGTTGCGTAAACTAATATATGTATTTAAAACTCTGAGAGACGCGGCTGATGAAAAACTAAAGAAATCCGTCTACTACGCCTTGGCCCGATCTCTGTTAACGTATGGTATTACTTCCTGGGGCGGTGCTCCAAAATCTAAAACACTTCAATTGGAGAGAACGCAGAGAGCCATCTTAAAGGTCTCTTTTTCACTGCCGTATCGGTATCCTACAGAGCTACTATATATGGAGATGAAAATATTAACTGTGCGGCAATTGTTTATACAACGAACCTTACTAAAACAACTTGCTCTATTAAAATACAATCCCTCACTCTCCCGAGGTAAAAGGTGTTTTAACCCCGTGGACCGCTGTCCACCAAATTATCTAAACGTTTCTTTTGTCACCTTGGAGGTTTTTTATACAATAAAGTCAATAAGATTATTCCTATATTCAATGTTAATAAGAATATATGCAAAAAGAAAATAACTACCTGGCTCCAAGAATTAAATTATGATGACACTGAAAAACTACTTACTAATCCTATCTAATTATTAATTGAATCAAAGTTAATTATTAACCCAGTCACAAACTAACAAACAAAAGCACGCACACACACACACACACACACACACACACTCATGTACGCACGCACGCACACACTCACACACACACGCACACACACTCGCATGCACACACACACACACACTCGCACGCACACACACACACTCGCACGCACACACACACACAAACTCTCGCACGCGCACACACGCACACGCACACACCACACACACACACACACACACACACACACACACACACACACACACACACACACACACATACATTAATACTAACACCACTTTTTAATATATCTAAAATCCTAGTTAGATAAAAGAAGAAATTATGTAAATTATAAATATGGTACACGTACGAGTACATAATAAAAGTATTGTAATTACCACCATAGGGCGGAGACCTGGCGTTCTGAAATACAGGCGTAAAGCCTAGCTTAGGCACCAGTCTCCCACAGTATAATCACAGTCTATAAATCCATACAGTCGTCCGACGGAGACGTCTAGATGGGGCAATCGTGCGGGGTGTGAGGGGTGAGACGCGGGAAGGACGAGCCCGATCTGCTTATGCCAATCGTATTAGTAGCTCGGGACACGACTTCCAGGGTTAACGCGCGCTTGCTTTTATTATTTTTAAATTTAGTGTTGATAATTATAATTAAAATGATTCATACGACGTGTGCTGTGAGAGATTGCAAGTCGTCGTCTCGCATAAATAAAGATCCGCGGTTTCATCAAATTCCGCACACGGAAGAAAGGTAAATAAATATTGTTATTATTTTTTACATTATGTATATTTTGTCATGTCATGCCAAATAGCCAACGTAAAAGAAATGGCGGACGTAAAAACTAGGTCCTAGTCGCTGGGCATTACTGATTTTTCTTCATCTAAATCGTGTGGTTGGACAGGCTAAGGTTTTAGACCATACTATAGTGCCTCGTCTTCGGTCTTTCGAAGTTTTTTTTATAAAATATTAAGATTTAGGGGTCAATTTTTAAGTTTGTCGGTATGCTAATTACGAAAATAGCATTTATTTTTAAATCCAAGATGGTGGTGATTTTTTTTATATATGTAGGATATGGATGTCAATTTCTAAGTTTATTGGGGTGATGATTACGAAAACGCCATCCATTTTTATATCGAAGATGGCGGACATTTTTTTAATAATATGATATGAGTATCAATTTCGAGGTTCTTGAGTGCTTATTACGAAACCGGCATCCATTTTCATATCCAAGATGGCGGACATTTTTAATAATATGATATGGGTATCAATTTCGGAGTTTCTTGGGTGCTTATTACGAAACTGGCATCCATTTTCATATCCAAGATGGCTGACATTTTTAATAATATGATATGAGTATCAATTTCGAGGTTCTTGGAGTGCTTATTACGAAACTGGCATCCATTTTCATATCCAAGATGGCGGACATTTTTAATAATACATATGATATGGGTAATTGTTCAATAATAGAAATTCAAATCCAGTAAATATAAAAACCGAAAATATTTGTCAGTTGCCCATTTATAATTCCTGATTTAGAAATTAATTAGTTATTATATCCTTATAGTTTTTTTTTCTTATCGATTATATAGTAACAAAACAGGTGTCCATATAGTTATAGTAGTAGTAAATATTTGAATTCCAATCATTTTATTCGTGAGGCAGCTACTTATGCAGGCTCACTCCCCTCTCGCTATCGAGTCCGCAGGCCGAGAAATTCTCTCTCGGACACGCCAAATAAAATTTCAACCGACCTGAACTGCCTCCTGGCGGCTCAGACCGATTCTTCTTAAATTTTGCCTAAGTAGGCTCTCCTTCAGCGGCTCGTAGCCGCCTGCGCCCCCTTCTCCCAAAGAGGGTCGCTTTCGATCCGGCAAAGAGGCTTAATCCGCCAATTACCAGTCCCACAGGTGGTGTTTAGTGGCTACACTTAGGGTAGTGGTTAGGTTAGGTTTAGTCACAGTGAGTCCCACATAACCACGACAGACCGGCTGTCGTGGTATGCATAAAGCATTCACCACCTCCTCGCGTGGTAGCTCTTTCTAATTGCTTCTGGCGCAAAAAAAAAATTGAAAATCCAAAATGCACGCCTCATGAGCGTTTCATTTAATTTTGATGAAAAAAAGAAATAACTTTTAAAAGGTGTTCAGTTCAATAGCAAAAATCAATAAGGACCCTCCTTAGAATATATGGAATCTTATTTAATACTATATATCTCAATCTATTGCTTACATTTCTATTAAGCGAGAAGACTCAGACGCATAGACAAACTGACGGCAATCGATATATTTTTTCAATTACATTTTTTGTTGTGTAATCTAAAGTGAATCAGTTATAAAATAAACCAATAATTCAATGTCTGTAGTCATTGTAACGTATATATATATGGATTTGATGTCTAGCTAAGAGTATAAGAACGATTTTATGTAGCGAAACTGAGGTATGGCCACATATCGAGAAGAGCACTTGCTCACGTTGTGAGGCGCAATTAGCGTTTTGAGTACTTTCAGGAAAATGTAAGAACAAATTATTACTTATTCTTTATATTAGTAATCATATTGTTGATCACGATGTAGATCTAAAATAAATAATGAAATTAGTAAAAGTTGTTAATTTAGACAACCCTAACCTCCATACGCTGTCTAGACGTTGTCGGCATTTACCACGAGATCAAAGGCGTCGTACTACTGTATGTTTTATTATACTGTGGTATAATATTGAGGCTATACTATAATATTATGTACAATAAATCTGTATTGTGGTGAGAAAATAAATTATTATTATTATTATATATTATTTAAAGGAGCGCGCGTGTACGTGAGTGTGTATGAGTGTGAGTGTGTGTATGAGTGTGTGTATGTGTGTGTGTGTGTTAATGTATGTGTGTGAGAGAGAGTAATGCCAGCATGCCTATAACATAGATCTCTAAGAATTATAAGTAAATAGCAGTACTTACACTGCTGTCAGTGCTGTGCTTCGGTCTGAAAGGTATAGAGGGCCAGTATAATTACTGTCTGTGCGGCATTTCATCCTTTATTAGCCTGCAGCTACATTTATCGTCTATTAACGATGACAATGCAAATGTGTTGTCACCAGTAAGTATTGTGATGGCATGCCACATAACTAGTAAATAAAACTTTTAAATTAAAAGGAAAGCCCACTTCAGCAAACTAAAACTAATAAAATAATTTTCACAAAATAACTTCAGAAGTCGGTGCTAAGACATTCATTCTCCTAAGTGTATAGGAAAATTAAAGCTCAAAATTTAAAAGCTTTCTATGTGGTAATTATTTTTTTTTTTAGTTTTTGAAGTACGAAGGAGTGCTTTACTTTTTATTTAAAGTCTAACTTTTTGACCCTTTTTAGCAGTATAAAATCTTAAATTTCGTCTAAATAATTACTTCGACAGAATTAGTAAGTCATTCTTGGGGCACATGTATTTTCTACAACAAAATCCCAGAAAATTTACAAAATTTGTCAATAAACAAATTTTAATCTTTTATTAAAGTAAAATTATAGAAAAAGGTTTATTATAATATCAAAGAATACATAAATGGAAATAACCACTGGGAAACCTAAACTGGTGAAATATCCTTTTAAACGACTCGCATCGTGTTCATGGGAAGGGCGACAAATTTTCATGAACATCAACATCTAGCGCCGGTGAGATTCATCAAAACTTCTTAAATGGGATAAGCATTACTGCAGATGTGTACTGAGGAGATCTGAACACAATGATGGAGAAGCTTACGCTTAATTACGCATTACGCTTTTTTTGTTTATTGTTGTTTTTGAAATTGTTGGTGTAATAATATAATGTGAAAATATGAAAATAAATTTTCATTACATTTTTGGATAAATAAATTATCGACTAAAATAAAAAATAAACAAAAAATACATAGTATACCAATTTCAACTATAAAACTTCGTTGAAAAAATACCTTGTACGACGTTTTAAAGTTGAAATTGGTACTAAAAGCATAAAAGCCTGTTAATAGGAACATCCACCCTAGATACGACACTGGACCTAAAATGACACATGACTATAAAACCATAATGATATTAAAAACTGTGAACTAAGATCAGTACATAGATTATTATATAATATTTAAGAAGAGCATCAAGAAGGACTTTACTTAATACATTGTTGTGGTTGCGCAGGATGTTATGCTGCTCCTGAGTAGGACCATAGTAGATATTAAGAGTTCTTTAGACTGTGTGGTGATAATAGTTTGTGTTAAAAGTTTTCAACTTCATTATATTGCAAAGTTACTTATATAAAAAATCTGAAAAACGGTTGACCCTGCAGGCCATCCCTGGAACTTCCCGCTTACTTTCGAGCGCAACGTTCGAAAATCTATTGAATTTTTGTGTGTTTGGTTTTTATTTTTTGAAAATCTTTGGAACTGCTCGACCGATTGACTAGAAAATCTAATCAGCTCGAAGTTTCAATGAACACTTTCGAACGCCGTGTCGCCGATCTCGATCGGTTGATTCGTTCTAAAGATATCGTACGACAAAATTTTATTAACATACATACATACACTTAACACGCACACACACACACACACACACACACAGTCGGACGTCCAGCCGGGAATAGTCTGAACGGCTTCCTAGCAAGGACCTCAAAATGTGGAGACCTGATGAAAACCCGCTTTCTCAAAATCGGACCGAAATCTATAACTTTGACCTACTTTTGAAAATTATTAATTTTTAAAATAGGAAGTTAAAAATTTTTAGGTTATTTCATTTATTTTATTTTACGTTTATGTATCTTAAGATTATCCATTACGCCATTTAACATTTCATTAGTAGGCGACTGTGGAAATATAAATGCCAGAAAGGTCTCTCTACGTCTTCCCATAGATGGCGATGTAATCACCTCGAATGCGCCAGATGTAAAATATCGTAACCGTAACCTGTGACGCGAGCAGCGTCAAAAGTGAGGATATACTTTGTAATACATGAACTAAATGTTTAAAATTTGATATCAGAAGGTTATAGATAGTTGTAATCTTAATTAAAAAATAAATAATCAATGGAAAATTAAAGTCGGTATGTTGTTGTTACATTTGTTTTTTATCAACAGATGGCGCCGGTAATATACTACAATACGTTATGGTTACGCTGGTCAACGACGTATCTATTGTATACAGCAGTTGTGTTAATCAATACCTAGACTGGAAACGAGGCATTCTATTATATATATTTTTCTAAGATTCCTTTAGTTGATTACTATTGGAATCTTCTATATTATATAGGCATGAGATGAGGTAAAATATATCTGTAACGTCTAATACCCGTCCTCAAAGGTACAGGTATCGACAGGTACGCGGTACAAAAACCCAGTACGAGGTTCTAGGTTTGTTGATTTGTTTACGGCTGACCTTATAGCCTTTGAAACATTTTGATAACCTTTTATTTTCGCGGGCGACCTCCTGTTTCTGAGGCTGGCACTGGGTATATCGATATATCTTACGATTTTTAATAGTTAAAAAAAAATAGACGAATAAAAACTGTATTTTACAAGGCGCTGAATGATATTTATGATAGGTACCTATACTCAAATGTTACCATTTATGTGCTAATCAGTTATCTAGTTTTTTTTAGACAATTTTTTTATCTAAACACACAATATTTTTATCAGGTATAGGTACGTACGGGGCGTCATATACGATTTCATTTGGCGCGTAGCTCAAAGTGATACCGATAATAACTACTGGTACAGACCAGGTCTCTGCCGTACATATAACCGGTCTACGTACTACCAAGTTCATACTGGGTTTTGAGACCTGTATGCCTTATCCCTTAATTAATGAATGAAAAATGTCATGCCTATTTTCCAGTGTCCTGATCGATCAAGTTTTGTCTTTCATTTTGTTAAAATCGTCTCTGTGACGATTAGCGGGTGGACCGTTATATGTTTTATAAATAACGTAACGTTATCGATAATTGTACAACGGATCGGATAACATTATTACAACCATCTATAGTATCCATCTCCAACTGCAATTTCCTGGTTTCGTAGTTCGGGTACAAGACAGAATGTCTTCATGGCTTGACACCGTTGCTGGCGTTTTATCTCCTCTCTTATTTCTGCAGTTTTCATAAATTCCATTACCTCCCAAGTATCTTCTCTCTACCACTTGTATGCCGTTGATCTCCACATATGTCTACAAACCAGCAAACCACCATAGAGGATCTCCCAAAAGCAATTATGATATTAACAAGGACCTAGCATGCATTCTTGACTGGAGTCGATATTATGTCAATATTTTCGTTTTGAACGTATTTTATGCGAATTTTCTTGATGTTGTTGATGAAAAGTAATTGATAATAGTCCTAAAAGTAAAGGAAATTGTTCTTAGAGTACTTCGTCATCATACGCTAAGCCCAGCTGTGAACTTGTATAGGCTTTTTACTTACTTATTAATAACTACTACCAATTTAATCAAATTAATAAATATTTACTTTTTCCATTGAAAGTATTTTTGTGTATATTGTGATATAGGAGCATATTTTTTCTGATGATTGTTTATGATGTAGTGGATATTACCACTCGGTGGCGTTGTAAGAATATCCACTACCCCATAATATCCAGTGGGTATCGTAAAAGGCGACAGAAGAAAACAGAAAAAGGAGATGGGCAGCAGCATCTTCCTGATAATGACTCAAAGTAATAAAATACTGCGGTTGCCAACCCGTCTGCCAAGCGTGGCAACTACAGCAAAATCCGCTCTATGAAGAAATCTATGTGGGAGGCCTGGATGGATGGATGTTACGAAGGATTGATTTTAAAATAAAAAGTATTTAAGCAGAAAAATATGTATTAATGGTTCATGTTGTAACAACAGAATTTTGATTATTTTTCAAGATAGGTTGTATCATATTTTCATTCTCCACAGTAGCTGAAGAAATATCCTCTTCTAATTAACTTAGAAAATTAAAAAGTTAACATTAAACGCGATAAAATCTGTTAAATTAGTTTCATTTAACGTGTAGTGTTGATTAGATAACATTAGATACAGCTTAGCTATGGTCATAGTATGGTTATATCATTTAAACTCCAATCTCACTTCCTGAATCGTGAGTCGGCCTTCAGGTTTATTTGACAGATTTCTTAGTAAGGAAGTAAATTTTTTAGGGAAATGTAAGGGTTAATGTTTCGTTCTGTAATATTAGTTATAAATTTAATCTAATTCGATAAGAAATGAATAAACCAAACTACAGATATACTAAATTAAAGGGCAAACCACTGAGGCATTGTCTTGTGTACTACTTTAATAATCTAAAAACTTATAAACCTTAATATAAAACTAACTTTTCAAATTAAATGACATTGTATAATAAAAAACTTCACCTCTGTCCCAAATAGCGACATCAGGTGAGCGGATGATTATTAATCCCTTATTGACGCGATAAAGTACATAACGACAGTTACTATAAATAAGTATGGCTAAAAGAATTTCTAATGAAAATATATTAGGCATATAGTATGAAATATGAAAGGTATTGAGTAAAAAATAAAAAAGTAAAGTAACATCTGTTATCATCTGATATAACAAAAAAATTCTATATGAGGCGCCCATTTCTGGGCACAGGTCTCCTCTCATTTCTGAAAGGGTTTTTTTAAGTACGGAAATATCCTTCCCAAATCCCAATGCGTATTGCCCAACTTCACGTCTTCGAAATATTTTATTTTTATTTTTTATTTCTTAGAGATGCAAATTTTTTAATTCAAGATGTTTTCTAGCTTAGGGTTGCCAATAATATATTTTAATTTTACTACATAGTTATTATGTGTATAACTAGAACTGTTATAAAAAATTGTAATTGGTAAAAATGCTACATTTTGAGCGGAGCCTGACAAAAATAATAAATAATTTTTTAAATGTTTTTTGGACATTATATACAGACAAATTAAGGGAAATATAAAATTTTAAAAGAACAAACAAACAAATCAAGACTAAGGGAAAAAATAAAGTTGTGTATTATGTTATCATTATAGATTTTGAATTATCAATGACCTGTCAGACAAAAACAATATAATGTTAATGTAGGTAGTGAATTAACTGATAAATTCGCATAATCTCATACAGTCTATCTAAGTCCACTGCTAAATATAGGCCTTCCCTTGCCTATTGGGGGATTTCATCATAGTTGCCACGCTTGGCAAGCAGGTTGGCAACCACAGTTTTTAAACATTTGTGTTGTGATCAGATGCTGCTGCCCCTCCTGTTTCAGTTTCCCTCTGTCGCCTCTTACACACACACACACACACACACACACACATAACACCCACAGGACATATATTATGAGATAGTGATTTTTACACCGCTACTATACGGTTTGACTGATAAATTATATTAAATTAATAAGATCTTAAAAAAGCGCTTTTTAGGATTTTCTGATTTAATTGTCAAAAACGTCACCAAAATATTTTCAGAGAGCACGTATTTTTAGTCTTATTTCTTTAATTTTTTTTACTAGATGCTAGGACTCCTTTTCAATTTTTTTTTATAGAAGTGGGTGCAAACGAGCATGCGGCTCACCTGATGGCAAGTGACTACCGCTGCCCATGAACAACTGCAACACCAAGGGAATTGAAACACCTAGGTAGAAAACTCCTAGTCTACCTAGGTGTCTGCCTGGCCACCGTCCTACTATGGAGCTATATTATGGCTGCAGCATGAATGGGTCGGCTGAACGGGGAAAGTACGCTCTCACGGAATACCAGCGTAAAATGGTAGTTACGGGTTTCGTATGGTTAGTGTAGAAAATCGGATACCCTTTTTACTGGAAACGAGGCATTCCATCTTAGTCCCCAGGGGTGACAACGCATTTGCATTTTGATCCGTAATCGAGGATAAATGTGGATATCTATGGGCCACAGCATCCACTTAACATAAAGTAAACTGTTAGTTCGTTTGTTACTTTAATTCTATAAAAAAAGAAGAAAATTCATGTATGAATTCCTAATATTTATTTAAAGTCAAAAATAACTTAACAAACAGTAAAAGCCGATTTCAAAGAACTAAAAAAGAATAAAATAATTTCACATTTATTATACTTTTTGATGATATCCCGGACGTCAGTCTGAGCGAGATTAGAATGGCTCTCCAGCACCTTAAAAACGGCAAGGCCCCAGGCGAGGATGGAATTACAGCGGAGCTTCTGAAAGCGGGTGGAAAACCGGTACTTGAAGTCCTTCAGAAGCTCTTTAATTCCGTCCTCCATGGTGGGATTACACCGGAGGCGTGGAGCAGAAGTGCGGTGGTCTTGTTCTTCAAGAAAAGCGACAACGCTCTCTTGAAGAACTACAGACCGATTTCCCTTCTGAGCCGCGTCTACGTGCTGTTTTCGAGAGTCATTACGAATCGTCTCGCACGCAGACTAGACGACTTCCAGCCTCCAGAACAAGCCGGTTTCCGAAAAGGCTTTAGCACCATAGACCGAAGAGTACAATTTGCCACTATGTCTGGCATATGTGACGAAAGCCTTTGATTCCGTCGAAATTTGGGCGGTGCTGCAATCCCTTCAGCGGTGCCAAGTTGACTATCGGTATATCGAAGTGCTGAAGTGCTTGTACAGTAGGGCTACGATGGCTATCCGAGTACAGAACCAGAGTACGAAACCTATCCAACTGCAGAGAGGTGTAAGACAGGGTGACGTTATATCCCCGAAACTCTTCACCGCTGCATTGGAAGACGATTTCAAGCTTCTGGACTGGAAAGAATACGGTATTAACATCAATGGCGAGTACATCACTCACCTTCGATTTGCCGACGATATAGTCCTTATGGCAGAATCGCTGGAGGACCTAAGCACTATGCTCAATGACCTCAATAGTGCCTCCCAACGGATAGGTCTTAAGATGAACATGGACAAAACAAAGATCATGTTTAATTTCCATGTCACACCTATGCCGGTAGTTGTTGACGAGTATGTTTACCTGGGACAAATAGTCCGACTAGGTAAGTCCAACTTCGACCGAGAGGTCAATCGACGGATTCAACTCGGCTGGGCAGCGTTCGGGAGATTACGACCCATCTTCTCGTCAGGCATACCTCAAAACCTCAAAACTAAATTATACAACAAGTGCGTGTTGCCAGTGATGACATATGGAACTGAGACGTGGTCCTTCACTGCTGGCCGTATGAGGAAGCTCAAGGTCGCTCAGCGAGCTATGGAGAGGGCTATGCTCGTAGTTTCTCTGCGTGATAAACTTAGAAATGAGGATATCCGCAGTAGAACCAGAGTAACCGACATAGCCCAAGGGATTAGTAAGCTGAAGTGGCAATGGGCCGGCCATATAGCTCGAAGAACCGACAACCGATGGGGAAAAAAGGTTCTCGAGTGGCGGCCTCGTACCTGCGGATTAGTGTAGGGCGTCCCCCCACTAGATGGAGTGACGACCTGGTAAGACATGCAGGAAGTCGATGGATGCAGGTGGCTCAGGACCGTGCTTTGTGGCATTCCTTGGGGGAGGCCTATGTTCAGCAGTGGACTTGTGAAGGGCTGTAATGATGACACTTTTTGATCAAAAAAATGCGACAAGTAGTTTTGACAGTCCTCTCTTGATGTTAACCTAACACTACCCAAAGAATTCTCAAGAGATGTAAACAGATGAAAATCTGAGGGTGCAAGGTCAGGACTATATAGTGGATGCATTAACACTTCCCAACCAAGCTCTCTCAATTTTTTCTGAGTAGCCAAAAATGTGTGTGGTCTGGCATTATCATGATGAAAGACCACTCCTTTTCTGTCGATCAATTCCGGCCGTTTTTCTCAATTTTTTGCTTGAGTCTTATTAGTTGTTGGCAGTAGAGATCCGAATCGATGGTTTTGCCCGGCGGTAAAAGCTCATAATTAACGATGCCTTTCCAATCACCTTATTGCGTGTTAATTCGGGTTTCGCTACAGTCTGTGGAGCTTGACTACCCTTTGACCATGATCTTTTTCGAACGTTCTTGTCGTAGGTGATCCACTTTTTATCACCAGTGATCAATCTTTTCAAAAATAATTTTGTTTCATTACGTTACAACAGAGAATCGCAAATGAGTACACGATTCATTATGTTTTTTTCAGTAAGCTCGTGTGGTACCCAAATATCGAGCTTTTTTGCCTAGCCAGACTTATTCAAAAGGGTCAAAACTGTTTTGTGGTCAATACTCAATTCCTCGGTTATGTCGTAACTACTAATATCCGATTTTGCTCCACTTTTTCAAAAATAGCATCTACTTTATCCGTAAGAGGGCGACCAGAGCGAGCTGCATCTTTGACATCAAAATTCCCGGACTGAAAACGCTTGAACCAACTTTGTGCTACTCTTACTGACACTGCATTAGGTCATACACAATTTTTTTCTTTATAAAACTTCAGAATGTATCGAACTTCTTTGTTATATTCACTCATTTTGGCGGACAGAAAAACAATTAAAAAGTGCGGGAAAGTGTTTTTTCTTTATATTTTTCTTTTTATTAATGTACTATATGTATTGATATTAAAACTAGCCAGATACAAACAGTACAACCAAAGAGATTTTTCTTCAACTTTATGCAAACAAAATACGAAGAAACTTTTTCCCCGACCTATTATATATATAAATATATGTTACAGTAAGAAAATTGCATTACGCCGCTTCTCATTGGGACCATAGTAGATATTAATTTTTAGATTGTGATAATTTTGTGCACAAAAGTGCTTATGGTACAAAAATTTAATTTTATAATATTCCAAAGTTACTTGTTTAAAATTATTTAGGTTAATTTATATATTTAAAGATCTTACGTCTTCCGATAGATGGCGAAATAATCATCTCGTTTGCGCCAGACGTAACCGGTGACGGGAGTTAAAAGTGAGGATATATACTTTATAATACATAAACTATATGTTTATAATTTATCCAAGATTGTTAAATAAATTTTTAATATTAATGAAAAAACAAATAATTAATGCAATAAAAGTGGGTATGTTGTTCTTAAATATGTTTTGTATCAAGAGATGGCGCATGTAGTATTCTACATCACGTCATGGTTGCCCTGGTCAACGAAGTACCTACTGCATACTGCATTTGAATCAATTTATTACGGGTATATTTATGAAAATCCAAATTTTTCTAAGAGTCCGATAGATAACACCATCGGAATCTTCTATTATGTTCCATTTCATCACGAAAGACATGTGGTAAGTAGCTCTTTTCTAGGGGTTTGACTCGGATCGGTCAATCTATCGATTTAGACGTGTGCTGATGGTAAGAAGATGCTATGGCCCTTAAACAAAACTACATTTATCCTCGATTAGAAATCAATATGCAGATGCGTTTTTACCACTTAGGACTAAGATGGAACGCCTAATTTTCTGTAAAATGGGTCTCCGATTGGCATGCACAGCAACATAAAGCTGTTTTACGCTGGATTCTGCCGACAAATTCGTGCTGCAACTAATATAGCTGCTGCGTGGGGCTCTTCCAAGTCTCAAACTCATACGAACGTTTCTGCCTTATAATATTAGAACAGAATTATAGAAAGCGAAGCGTCACTTTTATTTTAAATTATAAGTAGTAAAAAGCCTATTCGCGTTAATTACATTCACAATTCGCGTAAATAGACGATAACATGTCACAGGTTAAAAGCTTTTGTTAATCGTTTGTTCCGGACCGTTACAAATATTGCAATCGCCAATACTTTTACGAGACCCGGGTCAAATGTATACTAACCCAAAGGACCACGGGAGGGACTACTCCTAGAATCATTCGTAAAATTTACTTACATGGCATTTGAATTTCGTGTATATACATGAAAATATGCAATATCCGAACTACAAGTAATAAATCAGATTTAAATTTTTGATTAAAAGAATAAAATAAAAAATAAAAACAATTTAAGTAACGGTTAATAAACGGTGTTGATCATAGAGTATACACAAACAAGGTATATGTATACTGTAAAGTGCAGTTGCAGTCTATATATTATTACGAGCTTGGGGTTCGAGACAAATAAAAACTGCCGAGTGAATTACCAAAATTGACACTTTAATTACAGAACACAAATTACAACTTAAAATCACACTAATAACAAAACACAATTGTACTACTGGTCACTTTACTTCGCAGTTGTATCGCTTAGAAGTATTCGCTTGTATCGCCAATTCAATATTGACTGGGTCGCTTTTTTTTCTGAAAGTGTACGCTGTTAGCCCTGCGGCCTTGATAGCTTCATTGAGTTTAGGCTCAAGCGAGGACCCATGAGCTATTGAGTGCAACGATTCTGTTGTCCTGAGGCACTCCCGACCCCTGCTTTCGGAGTTAGGCTCCAAAACAGGGACGGGGCTCGATGTGATTCAAAGGCCCTCAGAAGGAGGTACGAACCTCGACTTGGACCACTATCGCAGGGTTACAGGTCGTGTTAAAACTGCCCTGTAACACGAGAGTTGAATCTCGTGGACGGCATGTGTTCTGTGACTCGCGTTCGCCGGCGAGCGCGGTGCCCTAGTGTTCTGTACCAGAGTAGTGTCTGAGTGTGTGTGTTAATGTTAAATAAACGGGTTCCCTCCTGTGGAGGGGTGGGCGGGAACGATCTATTTATGGAAGTGATCTCGTCGTCGGGATCAAGAAAAACGTTCTTGGACATCTCCTGTGGGGCAGCATCCTCTGGGAGTATGAGCCCGCCTCAGTCGCCAACGGATTTGGATGTTCTTTAATCCAATTGAAATACTACAATTTGAGGATAGTTCTTAAGATACGAATGGATGGTGGTTTTTAAGATCGCGATGAAGATCCGCGTTTTACGTGCATGGAGGGCCCTCTGTAATACGTCGTAGGAATAGGTTTTGGACAACTATGAAGCTTATCCCACTATCTAGAGTTACCTCCAGGTATTTGACCTTACTATCCCACGGAATTGGGACATTATAGATGGAGTTTTTCCTGTCCTATGTCGTTTGAGTCTTAATAGTGTAATATTATGGCGGCGAGCTTTCGTGTTAAACATGATAGCCCTGCTTTTATCTGGATTGAGTATGATTCTCCATTTCCTGCACCAATCGCCTAGTGCGTTTGCTGCAGTTTGGAGTCGAATGCAGAGTCTAAATGGACTATTGTCCGATGTATATGTCGTTGTGTCATCTGCATACGAGTATAAAGCTAAATGAGGGTCTGGTATTACTGGGATGTCATTCACGTAAAGTGAGTAGAGAGTCGGAGAGAGTACCGAGCCCTGTGGGACCCCCGCTCTGATGGGTCTGGTGGAGGAGGAAGTCCCCTCGACCCGAAAACTAAAGGACCTATTTGTTAAGAAGTCTTGTATGACTTTGACAAGTCTTATAGGCACACCGATATGGAAAAGTTTATAAACCAATCCATTATGCCAGACCTTATCGAATGCCTTAGCCACATCAAAGAACAGAGCACCTGTATATGCAGTGCACCTGTTCGAATTTGCGGCGTAATCTAAGATGTGCTCCGTGAGGCGGTGCACTTGCTGAACACTAGAGTGTTTGGCTCGAAAGCCAAACTGCTCGTTTGGAATTAAACTTTTATTTAGCACAACCTCCTTCAGACGGCTAAGGATGATGCGCTCATAGATTTTCTCCATTGCACTGAGGAGACTGATGGGTCTATAGCTGGATGCCCTATCTCTAGGTTTGTTCGGTTTGGGAATGCCGATGACATCCGCTTTTTTCCACATGGTAACGTTATTAAAAATTAAGATAAGACCTTATTATTATTACCGTCTGCGCCTGGCGCTTTCCTAGGCTTGAGATTTTTGATGATGGTCTTAACCTCATCGAGCGAAACGGAGGGGAGTGGTTCATCCGTTGGTGACATGACGGATAAGTTAGCCGCTTCCTCGTCCACCTTTTTCAGGTGGACGGGGTCGACTGGCAGAGTGCTGAGAGAGCATTGGCTCTCGATGCTGTCTGCCATGCATTCAGCTATTTCCGAGTCGTCGAACGCGAACTGACTATCAGATCTAACTAGTGGGGGCATCGATGCGATTTTCTCTGAATTCAGAGCTCTCGCCAACTGCCAGAATGCAGTGTGTGAAGGCGTGATGTCTTCCATCAGTCTATCCCATCGTGTATCGCTCAACTGGGCCATACGCTCCTTGACCTCTCTACAGAGGCGGCGCAAATTGGACCTATTATTGACAGTTCTATAACGGTCATAGGCCCTAACCGCAGCGTTTTCCTCTCTCAGTAGTCGTCAGACATCTCCGGGGAGTTCAAAGCGACAGAAGTTGACATCGAAACTGTCTACGAAATCGCAGACCAAGTTGAAGTACTCGGCTAGATCCTCCAAGGCCGCTTTATGATGAACTCTTTCTTCCAGAAGCGGCCCCACAGGAAGTGGGCGTGGTCGATCCCCGGTTCTGACGGTTCGACAAAAAATGAGATTGACTTCATTATGACGACCAGACGACAGCTGTTCAGTGATGTCTCAGTGATCACGAGGGTGAAAACTGGTAGCAATCACCTGATGGTTAGAGGCACACTGAACCTAAACGTTAAGCTGTTGCGGTCTCGTCTAATGAAGTCAACGCTCCGTCCCCCTCGTGCTCTAATCCAAAGTCCCGAAACCTTTCAGCTCGAGTTACAAAACCATTTTCAGTGCCTAGAAGACTGCACTGAAAACGGTTTATCATTCATGTCGTCCACTTCCAATGAAGTATAATATCATCATCATTTTCATCATTACAGCCCTTCACAAGTCCACTGCTGAACATAGGCCTCCCCCAAGGAATGCCACAAAGCACGGTCCTGAGCCACCCGCATCCATCGACTTCCTGCATGTCTTACCAGGTCGTCACTCCATCTAGTGGGGGGACGCCCTACACTTCGTCCGCCGGTACGAGGCCGCCACTGAGAACCTTTTTTCCCCATCGGTTGTCGGTTCTTCGAGCTATATGGCCGGCCCATTGCCACTTCAGCTTTAATCTGTTGGGCTATGTCGGTCACTTCTGGTTCTACTGCGGATATCCTCATTTCTAAGTTTATCACGCAGTGAGACCACATAGCCTCCTCCATAGCTCGCTGAGCGACCTTGAGCTTCCTCATCCGGCCAGCAGTGAAGGACCACGTCTCAGTTCCGTAGGTCATCACTGGCAACACGCACTGGTTGCACAGCCTCGTTTTCAAGTTTTGAGGATACCTGACGAGAAGATGTACCGTAATTTCCGAACGCTGCTCCAGCCGAGTTGAATCCGTCGATTGACCTCTCGGTCGAAGTTGGACTACTAGTCGGACTATTTGTCCCAGGTAAACATATTCGTCAACAACTTCGAGCTTAGTGCTCCAACAAATACCGGCATAGGTGTGACATGGACATTAAACATGATCTTTGTTTGTCCATGTTCATCTTAAGACCTATCCGTTGGGAGGCACTATTGAGGTCATTGAGCATAGTGCTTAGGTCCTCCAAGCGATTCTGCCATAAGGACTATATCGTCGGCAAATCGAAGGTGAGTGATGTACTCGCTATTGATGTTAATGCCGTATCCTTTCCAGTCCAGAAGCTTGAAAACGTCTTCCAATGCAGCGGTGAAGAGTTTCGGGATATAACGTCACCCTGTCTTACACCTCTCTGCAGTTGGATAGGTTTTGTACTCTGGTTCTGTACTCGGATAGCCATCGTAGCCCTACTGTACAAGCACTTCAACACTTGATATACCGACAGTCAACTGGCACCGCTGAAGGGACTGCAGCACCGCCCAAATTTCGACGGAATCAGGTTTTCTACAGTCCACATACGCCAGACATAGGCAAATTGTACCCTCGGACTTCTGTACAATTTGCCGAAGGGTATGTATGTGGTCTATGGTGCTAAAGCCTTTTCGGAAACCGGCTTGTTCGGGAGGCTGAAGTCGTCGAGTCTGCGTGCGAGACGACCGTAATGATTCTCGAAACAGCACGTAGACGCGGCTCAGAAGGAAATCGGTCTGTAGTTCTTCAAGAGAGCGTTGTCGCCTTTCTTGAAGAACAAGACCACCGCACTTCTGCTCCAGCGCCTCCTGTGTAGTGCCACCATGTAGGACGGAATTAAAGAGCTTCTGAAGGACTGGCACCGGTTTTCCGCTTTCAGAAGCTCCGCCGTAATTCCATCCTCGCCTGGGGCCTTGCCGTTTGAAGGTGCTGGAGAGCCATTCTAATCTCGCTCAGACTGACGTCCGGATATCATCGAATAGTGTCGGATAAGACTCTGCCTTGGATCGTTACCACACTGGCGTGTGGCTCCAACGATGATGTGCAGCTGCCCATAGAACCTCTCAACTCACCTCAAAACTGTGTCCCGGAAACGACGCGCTGCCACACTCGGTCTTCAGCTTCGACAGTTGGTTTTTCTGGCAGACAGATCTCTGGCAAAGACTTTGGAGCCCTGGTTCCGCTCGATCGCTTCTTCAATACGAGCTGTATTGAAGTTGCGCAAGTCCCGCCGCATGCATTTGGAGATCTGTCTGTTCAGTTGCCTGTATGCTATCAAATCTACTGAAGATTGCAGTCATTTCGTCCAACAGCCATGAGATTAAGAGTGTGATCGGAGTTTTTGTGTTCTTCTGGCGGGTCTTACAAAACTTAGCTCCGACCGCATGGACAGTTTCCACGAGCTTGTCATTCATATCGTCCACTGCATTGCAATCTCTAGGCACTGAAAACGGTTTTAAACTCGAGCTGAAAGGTTTCGGGACTTTGGATTACACGAGGGGGATGGAGCGTTGACTTCATTAGACGACACCTTCCAACTTAACGTTTAGGTTCAGTGTGCCTCTAACCATTCGGTGATCGCTACCAGTTTCACCTCGCGATCACTGAGACATCACTGAACAGTTGGCGTCTAGTCGTCATAATGAAGTCAATCATTTTTTGTCGAACCGTCGGGGCTCGACCAGGTCCACTTCCTGTGGGGCTTCTGGAAGAAAGAGTTCATCATAAAGAGTCCTCTTTCTCCATGAAGTCGGCCAGCTGCTGGCCCCTTGTTCCGTTGCCCTAACTGAATTTCCTACTTTCAGCTCACCGTTCTCTCTTGTGCCTAGCTTTGCGTTGAAGTCTCCCATTAACACCGTATAGTGGGTTTTAGAGGTGCATGGCTCTAGAGATATATCTCTCATTTTCTACCTCCTCATCGGGGTGTGCCGAAGCGTAAACCTGTATGACCTTCAGCGAATACCGTTTGGTGATTCTGAGTATAAGGTACGCAACCCTCGTCGACACACTCCCAATTTTACAACGTTGTTAACGAGAGACTTGTGGACGATAAATCCGACACCTCCTTGGGACAGATGGTCGCCCCTCCGGTGATAGAACAAGTTGCCGGATTCGAGGATTACCGTGTCCTCCCCTCTCTTCGGACCTCGGATAATCCTATAATATTCCAGCGCAACTGTCTATCTCTTCTTCCAGCTCCAGGATCTTCGTCAGTCCTCAGAGTGTGCGTTATAAGTTGCCAGGTCGAGTCGTCGGTGGCAACCGAACCCCACCGGAGATTCTAGCACCCCTGCCCCGCCGTTACCATGGTCGCCACCGTAGCCAGGAATAAATGCCGGGGGACTGGGGCCGTCTCTTCGTAACTTTCATTGGGGATATTGCCGTAGTTACGCTTGGCGAGCGGGTTGGCAACCGCAGTTTTATTGTTATTTGCTGTTATCAGAAAGATGCTGCTGCCCATCTTCTGCCTCAGTTTCCCTCTGTCGCCTCTTACGACACCCACGGGAAGATATGGGGTAGTGGGTATTCTAACCCGCCACTACACGGGTAATATATAAGATATGAATGATAAGCTCGTGGAAACTGTCCATGCGGTCGGAGCTAAGTTCTGCAAGAGCCGCCGCAGAAGAATACAAAAACTCTCCGATCACACTCTTAATCTCATGGCCGTTAGACGGGAAATGAAGCTGCAGTCTTCAACAGATTTGACAGCATACAGGCAACTGAACAGACAGATCTCCATATGCATGCGGCGGGACTTACGCAACTACAATACAGCTTGTGTTGAAGAAGCGGTCGAGCGGAACCAAGGCTCCAAAGTCTTTGCCAGAGATCTGTCTGCCAGAAAGAGCTAACTGTCAAAGCTGAAGACCGAGTGTGGCAGCATCGTTTCCGGGACACCTGAGATTTTGAGTGAGATTGAGAGGTTCTATGGGCAGCAGTACACGTCATCGTTGGAGCCACACGCAAGTGTGAGTGAGTAACGATCCAAGAGCGAGTCTTATCCGACACTATTCCGATGATATCCCGAACGTCAGTCTGAGCGAGATTAGAATGGCTCTCCAGCACCTTAAAAACGGCAAGGCCCTAGGAGAGGATGGAATTAAAGCGGAGCTTCTAAAAGCGGGTGGAAAACCGGTACTTGAGGTCTTTCAGAAGATCTTTAATTCCGTACTCCATGGCGGCACTACTCCAGAGGCATGGAGCAGAAGTGCGGTGGTCTTGTTCTTCAAGAAATGCGACAACGCTCTCTTGAAGAACTACAGACCTATTTCCTTTCTGAGCCGCGTCTATTTTCGAGAGTCATTACGAATCGTCTCGCAGCACGCAGACTCGACGACTCCCAGCCTCCCGAACAAGCCGGTTTCCGAAGAGGCTTTAGTACCATAGACCACATACACACCCTTCAGCAAATTGTACAGAAGACAGAACAGTACAATCTGCCACTTTGCCTTGTGTATGTGGACTATTAGAAATCCTTTGATTCCGTCGAAATTTGGGCGGTGCTACAGTCGCTTCAGTGGTGCCAAGTTGACTGTCGGTATATCGAAGTGCTGAAGTGTTTGTACAGTAGGGCTACGATGGCTATCCGAGTACAGAACCAGAGTACGAACCCTATCCAACTGCAGAGAGGTGTAAGGCAGGGTGACGTTATATCCCCGAAACTCTTCAGCGCTGCATTGTAAGACGTTTTCCAGCTACTGGACTGGTAAGAATACGGCATTAACATCAATGGCGAGGACATCACTCACCTTCGATTTGCCGACGATATAGTCCTTATGGCAGAATCGCTGGAGGACCTAAGCGCTATGCTAAATGACCTCAATAGTGTCTCGCAACGGATAGGTCTTAAGATGAACATGGACAAAACAAAGATCATGTTTAATGTCCATGTCACACCTATGCCAGTAGTTGTTGGAAATACTAAGCTCGAATCTGTTGACGAGTATGTTTACCTGGGACAAATAGTCCGACTAGGTAAGTCCAACTTCGACCGAGAGGTCAATCGACAGATTCAACTCGGCCGGGCAGCGTTCGGGAAATTACGACACATCTTCTCATCAGGTATACCTCAAAACCTCAAAACTAGATTGTACAAACAGTGCGTGTTGCCAGTGATGACTTATGGATCTGAGACGTGGTCCTTCACTGCTGGCCGTATGAGTACGCTCAAGGTTGCTCAGCGAGCTATGGAGAGGGCTATGCTCGGGGTTTCTCTGCGTGATAAACTTAGAAATGAGGATATCCGCAGTAGAACCATAGTAACCGACATAGCGCAACTGATTAGTAAGCTAAAGTGGCAATGGGCCGGCCATATAGCTCGAAGAACCGACAACCGATGGAGAAAAAAAGTTCTCGAGTGGCAGCCTCGTACCGGTAGGCGAAGTGTAGGGCGACCTCCGACTAGATGGGAGTGACGACCTGGTAAGACATGCAGGAAGTCGATGGATGCAGGTGGCTCAGGACCGTGCTTTGTGGCATTCCTTGGGGGCTATTTCGTTGGTTGTGGCATTCATTGCCGACACAGACCAACTCATCGACCACGTCCAAATGGCTGCAGACTCCGTGCTACAACAGGTCCCTTCCGCAGAGATCGTGATGCTCGGTGATTTTAACGCCCACCACGCTGAATGGCTTGGTTCCCGTTTAACCGATCATGCGGGTAGATCTGTTTATAACTTTGTTTTGCATATGGTCTGACACAACTGGTTACTTGCCCACGGATCCCAGATGTGAAGACCATGTACCTTCCCTGTTGGACCTTCTGCTGACCTCTCATCCGGACGGATATCAGGTCTCCGTCGATGCCCCTCTTGGCTCTTCGGACCATTGTCTTATCCGGAGTACAGTGCCACTCACGCTCCCATCGCAGTTGCGATCTGCAGCTCGCCGCCGTGTTTGGCACTATAGGTCAGCCGATTGGGATGGGATGCGGTCGTTTTTTGCATCCTACCCTTGGGGGCGGGTTTGCTTATCGCCGGATGATCCCAACGTTGTTGCTGATTCTGTTGCTGATGTGGTACTTCAGGGAATGGAATTATTTATTCCATCATCTATGGTGCCTATCGGAGGCAGAACTCAGCCATGGTTTGGTCGCTCCTGTAAAATAGCATCACGCTATAAGCAGGAGTGCTACGGGCCTGGGCTGACGCATCAACGTCCCGGGATGTAAACACCAGCGCTCTTAAAAGAAGTATAATTCCGCCCAGGTACTTCAAAGTGTAATTGCCAAGGCAAGTCGGAGCACATCGGCAGAATTGGCGAGAAGTCAAGCCATCTCTGCCATCTCTGCACAGGGTGGACGACTTACTGGCCCATGACGCAAAGGAGAAAGCCAATCTGCTAGGCTCTCTTTTTGCTTACAACTCGACTCTTGATGACGGGGGGAACACACCGCCTAACATCCCGCGGTGTGAGTTCTCCATGCGGGAAGTGCTGTTTACAGCGCTCGGTGCGTAAAGCACTTCTCTCCCTGGACGTCAACAAGTTGAGTGGACCTGATGGAGTCCCACCTATTGTGCTGAAGACGTGTGCTCCGGAGTTGGCACCGGTTTTAACGCGTCTTTTCCGGTACTCCTACCCCTAGGCGTAGTCCCGAACTCATGGAAGACAGCTTGTGCACCTGATCCTAAAAAGGCGACCGCTCAGATCCGTCCAACTACAGGCCTATCGCTATCACCTCCTTGTTCTCCAAAGTAATGGAAACTGTTATCAACTGCCAGCTCATGCGGTACCTTGAGGATCACCAACTGATTAGTGACCGCCAGTACGGTTTTCGTCGAGGTCGCTCAGCTGGTGATCTTCTAGGTTACCTAACTCATAGATGGGCGGAGGCAGTGAGTCCAAGGGAGAGCGTTGGCCGTTAGTTTGGATGTAGCGAAGGCCTTCGATCGGGTTTGGCACAAAGCGCTTCTTTCGAAGCTCCTTCCTATGGGCTTCCGAGAAATGTGCAATTGATCACCAGTTTTTTGCAGATCGGAGCATCAAGGTCGGTAGACGGTGCATGCTCCGATTACAAGCCCATTAACGCTGGTGTTCCACAAAGCTGCGTGCTATCACCAACGCTGTTTCTTCTGCATATCAATGATATGTTGCAAACCGGTAATATTCATTGCTATGCAGACGACAGCACTGGTGATGCTTTATACACCGGCCGTGCCAATATTTCTCTGGAAAACGTCACTGAGTACCGGAACAAACTTGTGTCTGAAGTCGAGACTTTGTTGAACAAAGTCTCAGACTGGGGGCGATTAAATTTAGTCCAGTTCAATCTCCAGAAGACACAAGTTTGCGCGTTTACCGCTAAAAAGAACCCCTTTCTCGTATCTCCTCAGTTTCAAGGCACTCCTCTTGTTGCCTCAGCCAGTATCGGAATCCTCGGTGTCGACATATCGAGTGATGTGCAGTTTCGTGGTCACTTGGAAGAGAAGGCCAAATTGGCCTATAAAAAGCTTGGCGTGCTCAGCAGAGCGGGACAGTATTTCTTGCCGGCAACTTTACAAGGCGCAGGTTCGGTCCCACATGGAATACTGTTCCCATCTCTGGGCAGGGGCTCCCCAGTGCCAGCTCCTTCCACTTGACCGCATCCAGCGCAGAGCGGCTCGAATCGTCGACGACCGAGTTCTTTCCGATTGGCTGGACTCACTGGCACTGCGTAGAGATGTTGCATCTCTTTGCGTATTTTATCGCATGTACCACGGGGAGTGCTCTGAGGAATTGTTCGGACTAATTTCAGCCGCTCAATTTCACCATCGCACATCGCGACAGAACTCAGGATACCATCCATACCATCTGGATGATTGGCGGTCCACCACTGTGCGATTTAGAAGAAGTTTTCTTCCTCGCACAACTTCTTTGTGGAATCGATTACCAGCAGCGATTTTTCCGGACCGATACGACTTAGGGACCTTCAAGAAAAGAGCCTACTCCTTCTTAAAAGGCCGGCAACGCATCTGCAATTTCCCTGGTGTTGCAGTTGTTCATGGGCGGCGGTATTCACTTACCATCAGGTGAGCCGCATGCTCGTTTGCCCCCTCTCCTATATAAAAAAAAACTCTGCATCTAAAACTACCCTACAAAATGACTACATTCGGCACAGGGCATTGACTAATATATTACTCATTGGTACTGGAGCCTTTACGCCTTTTTTTGTTTATTGTTGTTTTTGAAATTTTTCTTGTCATAATATAATTTGAAAATTTTAAAATAAATGTTTATTACATTTTTGCATAAATAACCTATCGACTAAAATAAAAAATTAACAAAACATTATTTAGTACCCAGTTTTATAGTTGTATTTGGTACTAAAAGGCTGTAAATAGGTGCATCTACATTACATTCAAGTACAACAGACAATATCAAACAAAACCTGCACCTTTTTCTGAAGTCGGCCTAAAATGACACATGACTATAAAAACGTTTTATACGTGATAGAGCCATGCTGCAGCTATATTAATAGTATAGTTGTAGCACGAATGGGTCGGCTCGATCGGGGAAGGACCACGCTCTCACAGAATACCAGAGTAAAATAGCAGCTTAATGCTGCTGTATTTCGTAAGGTGAGTGTAGAGAACCGGATACCCTTTTCACTAGAAAAGAGGCATTACATCTTAGTCCTCACGGCTGACAACGCATCTGCATTTTAATTCGCAAACGAAGATAGATGTAGATGTCTATGGGCCACAGCAACAACTTACCATCAGGTGGACTGTGTGCTCGTTTGTCACACTTATTCTATAAAAAAAAACATAATGAAATTAAAAACTGTAAGCTAAGATCAGTGCATAGATTATTATATAATATTTAAGAATATAGCATCGAAAAGTACCTTACGAAATACGTTATTGTGGTTCCTCAGATATGCTACGTCGCTTCTGAATAGGACTATAGTGGATATAAGAGTTCTTTAGACTGTGATAATAGTGTGTTTTAAAAATTTTCAACTCCATTATATTGCAAAGTTACTTATATAATAAATCTGAAAAACGATTGACCCTGCAGGCCATTCCTGGAACTTCCCGCTTATTTTCAAATCTAATCAGCTCCAAGTTTTAAACACTTTCAAACGCCGTGTCGCCCATCTCGATCGGTTGATTCGTTCTAAAGATATCGTACGACAAAATTTTATTAACATACATACATACACACACACTCACACACACTCACACACACACACACACACACACACACACACACACACACACACACACACACACACACACACACACACGGCCGGACGTCCAGCCGGGTATAGTCGGCACGGCTTCCCAGCCAGGATGTCAAAATGTGGAGATCTGATGAAAACTCGCATTCTCAAAATCGGACCGAAATCTATAACTTCCTACTTTTGAAAATTATTAATTTTCAAAGCAGGAACATTAAAAAAAACATTTTTAGGTTATTTTATTTATTTTATTTTACGTTTATGTATCTTAAGATTATCCATCACGCCTTTTAACATTTCATTAGGAGGCGACTGTGGAATTGGAAAATGCCAGAAAGGTCTCTCTACTTCTTTATACAGAAAGCGATGTAATCACATCGAATGCACCAGATGTAAAATACTGTAACCGGTGACGGGAGCAGCGTCAAATGTGAGGGTATACTTTGTAACTAAAAACTTTGTACTAAATGTTTAAAATTTGATATCAGAAGGTTATAGATAGTTCTAATATTAATTAAAAAATAAATAATCTATACAATAAAAGTCGGTATGTTGTTCTTACATGTACAGATGGCGCTGGTAGTATTCTACGTCACGTTATGGTTACGCTATACAACGTATCTATTGTATTCAGCAGTTGTGAATAAATACACAAACTGGCGACGAAGTGTTTCGTATATATTTTTCTAAGATTCCTATAGTTGATTACTATTGGAATCTTCTATATTATATAGGCATGAGATGTAATGATATACCTGTAACATTTAATACCCGCTTCAAAGATATGGGTATCGACATGTACGCGGTACAAAATCCCGGTACCGGTTTCTAAATACTTATAGTGACTATAGGTATGTTCAGGGCTGACTTTATAGCGGCTCTCTTTTGGAAACTTAGCGACCTTCGATCGTCCTACATAAATGTTTATACGTTTTTTTCATATTCATATACGGTCAAATTCAGAAAAATATAAAATTTTAAAAGAACAATCAAACAAATCAAAGTTAAGGAAATAAAATAAAGTTGCGTATTATGACCACTTGAGAACCTTTTTTCCCCATCGGCTGTCGGTTCTTCGAGCTATAAGTCAAACCCATTGCCCCTTCAGCTTACTAATCCGTTGGGCTATGTCAGTTACTCAGGTTCTACTGCGGATAGCCTCATTTTTAAGTCTATCACGCAGAGAAACCCAGAGCATAGCCCTCTCCATAGCTCGCCGAGCAACCTTGAGCTTCCTCATACGGCCAGCAGCGAAAGACCATGTTTCAGATCCATAAGTCATCACTGGCAACACGCACTGGTTGTACAATCTTGTTTTTAGGTTTTGAGATATACCGGACGAGAGTAGAGTAGACGATTATGTTAATGTAGATAGTGAATTGACTAATAAGACTTATAAAGCATAATCCCTATTCTATAAAAAAAATCCCATACATAAATTTATTTATTCACCAGAAAACACTTAGCCTAAATACAAATAAGTTCTGTGACTCCCTGACTAGGCATGGCCTGTCTCGTAGGGGTCAAACAAAAGATGTTACAATAGAACAAAGTGGCTATTTGTCGAAATTACGTAAAAAAATTTTTTTTTTATTAATGGCAACAAACAGTTGTATAATAAAATTTACAATTCAAATCTTATATAAACAGATTAACTAATTACACAACCAACACCGTTATCCACGAAAATACTGTAGTAATTAAAAAGATAAAAGGCACATATAACACAAAAATAAAACAAAAGGCAAAAGGCATACCTAGCCGTTAACAGCAAAATCATGAAAGTTACATGTATTACTTGGAAAAAAAATTTTTTTTTGATTAAAGTTATAACATTAGAAAAAAAGGAAAAAAATTACAAGTCATTCAATACAAGTTTTATAGCTTTTCTAAATTGAGGTAGTGACATGGTAAACAAGTCTACATCGGAGAAGCTGTTGTCATACAGTCCCATTATGCGACGCAAAGGCGCACGCTTGCCCGCATTTGTTTAACACAGATTAAGGAAGAACAAACGATGCACGTGAGTGTTTCGTATTCTTTGGGAGCGACTTGGTACACGAAGGTATATACAATTAACAAATTGAGGACAATCGAAAAAGTTACGTCAAATTTTGTAAAGAAAAATACAGTCAAGCAGAAATCGCCTATTACTTAAAGTTGTTAAAGAGTATTTTTGCAAGAGGTTATCATAAGAGGACCAAGAACGGTAACATTTATAGTTTACAGAGCGTAGATGTTTACTTTGAACCGATTCTAGTAAATCACGATACCTTTGGTAAAAGGGATTCCAAACTTGTGTGGCATATTCCAATTGAGGTCTTATAAGAGATTTATAAAGCAGTAAATAAGTGCCAGATTTTTTAAATGGCTTACAAGTTCTCATGACAAAACCGTAAAGTTGAAAGGCTTTGTTGATAATGTGGTTAATGTGGTAATCAAAATGAAGTTTAGAATCAAAGAACACGCCAAGGTCTTTAAAAAGCGAGACATTTTCAAGAGGATTATTACAAAGAGAATATGTGAATTTAATAATATTACTTTTTTTAGTGAATGTGATTGATTTACATTTAGGTAGGCTAAGAATTAGTTTATTTTCAAGACAATAGGAAGATAAACGATCCATGTCATCTTGAAGTAGAACACAGTCATCCAATGTTTTTATCCAATGTTTTTATGTAAATTATGCGTAGCAAAGCAAAAAATGACTTAAAAGTTATGAAAAATTACAGACATAACAAGCATACAAGTAAATCGATTATACACCCGATTTATAAGGGTGGGGACAGAGACCGTGTCAATAATTATAGACCTAAAGCTGTGCTGCCTGCCTTGTCCAAAATACTCGAACGCATAATGAACAATAGGCTCGTAAACTACTTGGAAAGAAATAACTTACTTTCGCCCTCACAATATGGTTTTAGGTCAGGTAAATCTACGTCCGATGCGATTCATGATCTTACTAATTATATTGTTACAAACTTGGACAATGGGCAGAAAGTTCTTGGCATATTTAAAGATCTCGCCAAAGCTTTCGACACGGTTTCTGTACCCATAATTTTACGAAGGTTGGAGAGTATGGGAATTAGAGTTATACAACTGCGACTTTTTGAAGACTACTTAAGACTACGTACTCAGTGCGTTCAGGTGGACTAATTCGTCAGTGCGAAACGCACAGTTACCTATGGTACGCCTCAGGGCAGTGTACTCTCTCCAACTTTATTTCTCATATATATAAATGAACTGGGTATGCTCACTCTTCCTAAAGGGCGGATCATAAGTTTTGCAGATGAAACCGTCCTGCTATTTAGTGCAGGTTCATGGCAAGATGTCTATACGTACGCCCAGTTGGGCTACAACACAGTCTCAAACTGGCTTCGAAGTAATGTACTGACACTGAACGTAGACTAAACATGTTATGTCACGTTTAGATTAAAAAATAACACATTAACCACATCATCACTACCACATACCATCGTAAGTCACTCGTGTTCCAACCCACTTAATAACGCTGATACCTGCATAAAAATATGTCAAGCGGACAAAGTAAAATATCTAGGAGTTATAATCGATAGCACTCTACGTTTTCATGAACACATTAATACCCTAGCAGGTTGCGTAAACTAATATATGTATTTAAAACTCTGAGAGACGCGGCTGATGAAAAACTAAAGAAATCCGTCTACTACGCCTTGGCCCGATCTCTGTTAACGTATGGTATTACTTCCTGGGGCGGTGCTCCAAAATCTAAAACACTTCAATTGGAGAGAACGCAGAGAGCCATCTTAAAGGTCTCTTTTTCACTGCCGTATCGGTATCCTACAGAGCTACTATATATGGAGTTGAAAATATTAACTGTGCGGCAATTGTTTATACAACGAACCTTACTAAAACAACATGCTCTATTAAAATACACTCCCTCACTCTCCCGAGGTAAAAGGTGTTTTAACCCCGTGGACCGCTGTCCACCAAATTATCTAAACGTTTCTTTTGTCACCTTGGAGGTTTTTTATACAATAAAGTCAATAAGATTATTCCTATATTCAACGTTAATAAGAATATATGCAAATAGAAAATAACTACTTGGCTCCAAGAATTAAATTATGATGACACTGAAAAGCTACTCACTAATCCTATCTAATTATTAATTGAATCAAAGTTAATTATTAACCCAGTCACAAACTAACAAACTTTTTTAAATAGGATAGGGTGACAAACGAGCACACAGTCCACCTGATGGTAAGTGGTTGCTGTGACCCATAGACATCTACATATATCCTCAATAAAGAATCAAAATGCAGTTGCGTTGTCACCCGTGAGGACTAAGATGGAATGCCTCTTTTCCAGTAAAAACGGTCTCCGGTTTCCTACACTCACCATACGAAACACAGCAGTGTTAAGCTGCTATTTGACGCTGGTATTCTGTGAGAGCGTGGTCCTTCTCCGGTCGAGCCGACCCATTCGTGCTACAACTATGTAATTAATATAGCTGCAGCATGGCTCTACCACATGTTAATTATTAATTGAATCAAAGTTAATTACTAACCCAGTCACAAACTAACAAAAAGCACACACACACACATGTACGCATGCACGCAACACACCTCACACACACACGCACACACACTCGCACGCACACACGCACACACACACTCGCACGCGCACACACACACTCTCTCTCGCGCGCGCACACACACACACACACACACACACACACACACACACACACACACACACACACACACACACACACACACACACACACACACACACACGGCCGGACGTCCAGCCGGGTATAGTCGGAACGTCTTCCTAGCCAGGATCTCAAAATGTGGAGATCTGATGAAAACTCGCATTCTCAAAATCGGACCGAAATCTATAACTTCCTAATTTTGAAAATTATTAATTGTCAAAGCAAGAAGTTTAAAATTTTTAGGTTATTTTAGTTATTTTATTTTACGTTTATGTATCTTAGGATTATCCATCACGCCATTTAACATTTCATTAGGAAGCAACTGTGGAAATGGAAAATGCCAGAAAGGTCTCTCTACTCCTTTATTCAGATAGCGATGTAATCACATCGAATGCACCGGATGTAAAATACCGTAACCGGTGACGGGAGCAGCGTCAAATGTGAGGGTATACTTTGTAACTAAAATCTTTGTACTAAATGTTTAAAATTTGATACATTACATACAGAACACATACATACAGAAGGTTATAGATAATTCTAATATTAATTAAAAAATAAATAATCTATACAATAAAAGTCGGTATGTTGTTCTTACATGTACAGATGGCGCTGGTAGTATTCTACATCACGTTATGGTTACGCTATACAACGTATCTATTGTATTCAGCAGTTGTGAATAAATACCGAAACTGGCATCGTATTGTTCCGTACATATTTTTCTAAGATTTTAATAGTTGTATTTGAAATCTATTGGAATTTTCTATCTTAGTATAGGTTCGCGTAGTGTATATTTTCTTTGGTATAGGCATGATGTGTAATGATATACCTGTAACATTTAATACCCGCTTCAAAGATATGGGTATCGACATGTACGCAGTACAAAATCCCGGTACCGGTTGCTAAATACTTATAGTGACTATAGGTATGTTCAGGGCTGACCTTATAGCGGCTCTCTTTTGGAAACTTAGCGACCTTCGATCGTCCTACACGTTTTTTTTCATATTCATATACGGTCAAATTCAGAAAAATATAAAATTTTAAAAGAACAATCAAACAAATCAAAGTTAAGGAAATAAAATAAAGTTGCGTATTATGACCACTTGAGAACCATTTTTCACCATCGGCTGTCGGTTCTTCGAGCTATAAGTCAAACCCATTGCCCCTTCAGCTTACTAATCCGTTGGGCTATGTCAGTTACTCAGGTTTTACTGCGGATAGCCTCATTTTTAAGTCTGTCACGTAGAGAAACCCAGAGCATAGCCCTCTCCATAGCTCACCGAGCAACCTTGAGCTTCCTCATACGGCCAGCAGTGAATGACCATGTTTCAGATCCATAAGTCATCACTGGCAACACGCACTGGTTGTACAATCTTGTTTCTAGGTTTTGAGATATACCGGACGAGAGTAGAGTAGACGATTATGTTAATGTAGATAGTGAATTGACTAATAAGACTGATAAAGCATAATCCCTATTCTATAAAAAAAAATCCCATACAGTCTATAAAAGTTTACTGCTAATTAAAGGTCTTCCCCTAACATTGCCTTTTGCGGGATTTGACCATAGTTGCCACCCTTGGCAGGCAGATTGCAACCGCAGTTTTTATAAATTATTTGTGTTGTGATAAAAAGGTGCAGGATCTCTACACTGACCATATGAAACACAGCAGAAATAAGCTGGTGTTTTACGCTGGTATTCTGTGAGAGCGTGGTCCTACTCCGGTCGAGGTGAATACAGGTTTGACTGATAAATTAAATTAAAATAAATTAAAATAATAAGATCTTTAAAAGGCGCTTTCTATTACAAAATCCTTAAGTGAATATTTATACATATTTTCGGGGAGTATTTATTTTCAGTCTCATTTCTTTAATGTATATATTTATTTATTTATTTATTTGAAAACTTTATTGTACTAACCATATACAGGGTATTTTTGAAACGCTCCCGAAAACGAAGACAGATGATAGTACTAAGGATACCTATGATGATGGGTCACAAAAAAATTCGATCCCGAGGAAAAAAAAATCATCTTTTCACAACGTTTTATTAACTTTTTTCACGCTCCATCATGTTATTACAGTTATTTGAAACGATCTTTCACAAAAAAAAAATCATGAAAATACTGAAAAATAAAACCAGCAGTGGAATTACTGAATTACAATCAGCTGACTAGGGGTCAATGTACGCGCGAACGCCGAATTCGCGCGGCCCGCAACTAGCGATGGTACCACAATACCTAATAATTTACAACACTTGTCTAAATACCTAACTTATCTACTTAACCTACTAATTTGCCACTGTGCTTGTCTCCACGTAGCCACTTTAATTCGAATTCACAGGTTAAATAAACCAAATAACTGGTTCGATTCCCCTGCTAATGAAAAAATACTTAAATAAAATGTTTACAAGGTTAGAGTCATGCTTTGTTATCCATTGTGTAGGTATTTTTATTATTCTGATTACGTGGTAAAGCCATGCTGCAGCTATATTAGTAGTATAGTTGTAGCACGAATGGGTCGGCTCGACTGGGAAGCACCACGCTCTCACAGAATACCACCGTAAAATAGCAGCTTAACACTGCTGTGTTTCGTATGGTGAGTGTAGAGAACCGGAGACCCTTTTTACTGGAAAAGAGGCATTCCATCTTAGTCCTCACGGGTGACAACGCATCTGCATTTTGAGTCTTTATTGAGGATAGATGTAGATGTCTATGGGTCACAGCAACCACTTACCATCAGGTGGACTGTGTGCTCGTTTGTCACCCTATACTATAAAAAAAATTATAGTCCAGAATAAGTTAGTATTCAGTTATGTACCTATTCAGATCAGTTCAGTACTAAGTTATTTAAAAAAAATTAGGTATGAAACAGCTTACCGATCCTCCGTGACCTTATGAGATTCTTCAAGGCACATTAACATGTTGCCGTATTCACGAGCACTATAAACGTACCTACGCGTTAGACATTATTAAAACCAAACAAAAAACACAAAACGTAACAACAAGAACAACATCATTAATTAATAAATAACAAGTAATAACGATAATAATTTAATAAACAAAACAATTCAACTATCGCTCGTGATAGTCAACATGGCACTGTCTCAAAAACTAAAATTATTGTAATGTCCTTGAAGCATGTGTAAATTCCACAGCGCGAGGCGACACGAAGCAGCGTGTGTGTGAAAGGGAAGGGTAGAGTGAGTAAGTAGTATAACCTAATGCATTGTTTCGTACCGATCTAGGAAAGAGTTCGGCGCCCGCGAGGATATTGACCCTATTGTCAGCTGATTTTCTTTTTAAAGTTTCACTGCTGTTTTATTTTTCAGTATTTTCATGATTTTTTTGTGTGAAATATCGTTTCAAATAACTGTAATAACATGATGGAGCGTGAATAAAGTTAATAAAACGTTGTGAAAAGATGATTTTTTTTTCCTCGGGATCGAATTTCTTTGTGACCCATCATCATAGGTATCCTTAGTACTATCATCTGTCTTCGTTTTCGGGAGCGTTTCAAAAATACCCTGTAGATTACAAAGGGCGGACTTAATGCCAATCAGCCCACTTTTTACTAGGTACTAGGACACCTCTTCTGCCTAAATGTTTACCTAGCCACCTTCCTAACAACCACCTCGCTACAGTCGAACTACCGTTTTCTTATCATTTCAGGCCGTAATTTTATAGAAGTAGGAATGACAAACGGACACATAGACAGTTTTTACTGGTTGTAGGCTTTTTATTTCGCTTAGGAGTTCGTCGTGGTAGGCACCACTCTCTTACCTATTTCTGCTGGCAAATAATAAATAAAAATAAATAATAAATTTATTTATTTACCAGAAAACACTTAGCCAAAATACAAAAACGTTCTGTGACTCCCACACTAGGCATGGCCTGTCTCGTGGGGGTCAGACAAAAGATTTATAATAGAACAAAGTGGCTATTTGTCGAAATTACGTAAAACAATTATGCGTAGCAAAGCAAAAAATTACTTAAAAGTTATGAAAAATTACAGATATAACAAGCAAATAAGTAAATCGATTATACACCCGATTTATAAGGGTGGGGACAGAGACCGTGTCAATAATTATAGACCTATAGCTGTGCTGCCTGCCTTGTCCAAAATACTCGAACTCATAATGAACAATAGGCTCGTAAACTACTTGGAAAGAAATAACTTACTTTCGCCCTCACAATATGGTTTTAGGTCAGGTAAATCTACGTCCGATGTGATTCATGATCTTACTAATTATATTGTTACAAACTTGGACAATTGGCAGAAAGTTCTTGGCATATTTAAAGATCTCGCCAAAGCTTTCGACACGGTTTCTGTACCCATAATTTTACGAAGGTTGGAGAGTATGGGAATTAGAGTTATACAACTGCGACTTTTTGAAGACTACTTAAGTGGACGTACTCAGTGCGTTCAGGTGGACAAATTCGTCAGTGCGAAACGCACAGTTACCTATGGTACGCCTCAGGGCAGTGTACTCTCTCCAACTTTATTTCTCATATATATAAATGAACTGGGTATGCTCACTCTTCCTAAAGGGCGGATCATAAGTTTTGCAGATGAAACCGTCCTGCTATTTAGTGCAGGTTCATGGCAAGATGTCTATACGTACGCCCAGTTGGGCTACAACACAGTCTCAAACTGGCTTCGAAGTAATGTACTGACACTGAGCGTAGATTAAACATGTTATGTCACGTTTAGATTAAAAAATAACACATTAACCACATCATCACTACCACATACCATCGTAAGTCACTCGTGTTCCAACCCACTTAATAACGCTGATACCTGCATTAAAATATGTCAAGCGTACAAAGTAAAATATCTAGGAGTTATAATCGATAGCACTCTACGTTTTCATGAACACATTAATACCCTAGCAGGTTGCGTAAACTAATATATGTATTTAAAACTCTGAGAGACGCGGCTGATGAAAAACTAAAGAAATCCGTCTACTACGCCTTGGCCCGATCTCTGTTAACATATGGTATTACCTCCTGGGGCGGTGCTCCAAAATCTGAAACACTTCAATTGGAGAGAACGCAGAGAGCCATCTTAAAGGTCTCTTTTTCACTGCCGTATCGGTATCCTACAGAGCTACTATATATGGAGTTGAAAATATTAACTGTGCGGCAATTGTTTATACAACGAACCTTACTAAAACAACATGCTCTATTAAAATACACTCCCTCACTCTCCCGAGGTAAAAGGTGTTTTAACCCCGTGGACCGCTGTCATATAACTCTATCCACCAAATTATCTAAACGTTTCTTTTGTCACCTTGGAGGTTAAGTCAATAAGATTATTCCTATATTCAATGTTAATAAGAATATATGCAAAAAGAAAATAACTACCTGACTCCAAGAATTAAATTATGATAACACTGAAAAACTACTTACTAATCCTATCTAATTATTAATTGAATCAAAGTTAATTATTAACCCATTCACAAACTAACAAACAAAAGCACGCACACACACACACACACACACACACACACACACACACACACACACATACATTAATACTAATACCACTTTTTAATATATCTAAAATCCTAGTTAGATAAAAGAAGATATTATGTAAATTATAAATATGGTACACGTACGAGTACATAATAAAAGTATTGTAATTACCACCATAGGGCGGAGACCTGGCGTTCTGAAATACAGGCGTAAAGCCTAGCTTAGGCACCAGTCTCCCACAGTATAATCACAGTCTATAAATCCATACAGTCGTCCGACGAAGACGTCTAGATGGGGCAATCGTGCGGGGTGTGAGGGTGAGACGCGGAAGGACGAGCCCGATCTGCTTATGCCAATCGTATTAGTAGCTCGGGACACGACTTCCAGGGTTAACGCGCGCTTGCTTTTATTATTTTTAAATTTCGTGTTGATAATTATAATTAAAATGATTCATACGACGTGTGCTGTGAGAGATTGCAAGTCGTCGTCTCATAAATAAAGATCCGCGGTTTCATCAAATTCCGCACACGGAAGAAAGGTAAATAAATATTGTTATTATTTTTTACATTATGTATATTTTGTCATGTCATGCCAAATAGCCAACGTAAAAGAAATGGCGGACGTAAAAAATAGGTACTAGTCGCTGGGCATTACTGATTTTTCTTCATCTAAATCGTGTGGTTGGACAGGCTAAGGTTTTAGACCATACTATAGTGCCTCGTCTTCGGTCTTTCGAAGTTTTTTTATAAAATATTAAGATTTAGGGGTCAATTTTTAAGTTTGTCGGTGTGCTAATTACGAAAATAGCATTTATTTTTAAATCCAAGATGGCGGTCATTTTTTTATATATGTAGGATATGGATGTCAATTTCAAGGTTTATTGGGGTGATGATTACGAAAACGCCATCCATTTTTATATCCAAGATGGCGGACATTTTTTTAATAATATGATATGAGTATCAATTTCGAGGTTCTTGGAGTGCTTATTACGAAACCGGCATCCATTTTCATATCCAAGATGGCGGACATTTTTTTAATAATATGATATGGGTATCAATTTCGGGGTTTCTTGGGGTGCTTATTACGAAACTGGCATCCATTTTCATATCCAAGATGGCGGACATTTTTTAATAATACATATGATATGGGTAATTAAGTTCAATAATAGAAATTTCAAATCCAGTAAATATAAAAACCGAAAATATTTGTCAGTTGCCCATTTATAATTCCTGATTTAGAAATTAATTAGTTATTATATCCTTATAGTTTTTTTTCTTATCGATTATATAGTAACAAAACAGGTGTCCATATAGTTATAGTAGTAGTAAATATTTGAATTCCAATCATTTTATTCGTGAGGCAGCTACTTATGCAGCCTCACTCCCCTCTCGCTATCGAGTCCGCAGGCCGAGAAACTCTCTCTCGGACACGCCAAATAAAATTTCAACCGACCTGAACTGCCTCCTGGCGGTTTAATTACCAGTCCCACAGGTGGTGTTTAGTGGTACACTTAGGGTAGTGGTTAGGTTAGGGTTTAGTCACAGTGAGTCCCACATAACCACAACAGACCGGCTGTCGTGGTATGCATAAAGCATTCACCACCTCCTCGCGTAACGGGGTAGCCCTTTCTAATTGCTTCTGGGCGCAAAACAAAAATTAGAAAATCCAAAATGCACGCCTTATGAGCGTTTCATTTAATTTTGATGAAAAAAATAAATAACTTTTAAAAGGTGTTCAGTTCAATAGCAAAAATCAATAAGGACCCTCCTTAGAATATATGGAATCTTATTTAATACTATATATCTTAATCTATTGCTTACATTTCTAGTAAGCGAGAAGACTCACAGACGCATAGACAAACGGACGGCAGTCGATATATTTTTTCAATTACATTTTTTGTTGTGTAATCTAAAGTGAATCAGTTATAAAATAAACCAATAATTCAATGTCTGTAGTCATTGTAACGTGTATATATATATATAAAATATATATATAAATTTGATGTCTAGCTAAGAGTATAAGAACGATTTTATGTAGCGAAACTAAGGTATGGCCACATATCGAGAGAAGAGCACTCCCTCACGTTGTGAGGCGTGCAATTAGCGTTTTGAGTTTTTTCAGGAAAAATTTAAGAACAAATTATTACTTATTCTTTATATTAGTAATCATATTGTTGATCACGATGTAGATCTAAAATAAATAATGAAATTGGTAAAAGTTGTTAATTTGTGACAACCCTAACCTCCATACGCTGTCTAGACGTTGTCGGCATTTACCACGAGATCAAAGGCGTCGTACTACTGTATGTTTTTATTATACTGTGGTATAATATTGAGGCTATACTATAATATTATGTACAATAATTCTGTATTGTGGTGAGAAAATAAATTATTATTATTATTATATATTATTTAAAGGAGCGCGCGTGTACGTGAGTGTGTATGAGTGTGAGTGTGTGTATGAGTGTGTGCGTGTATGAGTGTGTGTGTGTTAATGTATGTGTGTGTGAGAGAGAGTAATGCCAGCATGCCTATAACATAGATCTCTAAGAATTATAAGTAAATAGCAGTACTTACACTGCTGTCAGTGCTGTGCTTCGGTCTGAAAGATATAGAGGGCCAGTATAATTACTGTCTGTGCGGCATTTCATCCTTTATTAGCCTGCAGCTACATTTATCGTCTATTAACGATGACAATGCAAATGTGTTGTCACCAGTAAGTATTGTGATGGCATGCCACATAACTAGTAAATAAAACTTTTAAATTAAAAAGAAAGCCCACTTCAGCAAACTAAAACTAATAAAATAATTTTCACAAAATAACTTCAGAAGTCGGTGCTAAGACATTCATTCTCCTAAGTGTATAGGAGAATTAAAGCTCAAAATTTAAAAGCTTTCTATGTGGTAATTATTATTTTTTAGTTTTGAAGTACGAAGGAGTGCTTTACTTTTATTTAAAGTCTAACTTTTGACCCTTTTAGCAGTATAAAATCTTAAATTTCGTCTAAATAATTACTTCGACAGAATTAGTAAGTCATTCTTTGGTCACTTCCATCCGAATCTCATCATCCCACCACAACGTATTATTTTTCCTTTCATTCGTTCCTCTTACACCATACTTGGTGCTGCATCCACCAAAACTTTCTTAACATTATTCCATACAGTCTTCAGGTCCAAATCATTCATACATATTTATTCAAACCATTTATATTCTCCTCAGTTCATACTACTCTTCACCTTCATCTTGTAAACTTCTTCTGTTCTTATACGCTGTAACGCAGTAGACACAGATGTCCGATGCCGCCAACGCCTGAATAGACCATTAATTCGGCATAAGACCAGGTAATGATCCGTCCCCACGTTGGATTCCCGGTAACCTTGTATCTACCACTGGCCCGCATTCTTCATCCACAATTATGAAATCTATCATGCTCTATCATTGTTATTAGTTATTGTTTTACATTATGTATATTTCATGTCATGCCAAATAGCCAACGTAAAAGAAATGGCGGACGTAAAAATAGGTACTAGTCGGGCATTACTGATTTTTCTTCATCTAAATCGTGTGATTGGACAGGCTAAGGTTTTAGACCATACTAGTGCCTCGTCTTCGGCCTTTCAGTTTTTTTATAAAATATTAAGATTTAGTCAATCTTTAAGTTTGTCGGTGTGCATTACGAAAATAGCATTTATTTTAAAAACTAAGATGGCGGTCATTTTTATATATGTAGGTATGGATGTCATTTCAAGGTTTATTGGGGTGATGATTACGAAAACGCCATCCATTTTATATCCAAGATGGCGGACATTAATAATATGATATGAGTATCAATTTCGAGGTTCTTTGAGTTATTACGAAACCGGCATCCATTTTCATATCCAAAATGGCGGACATTTTTAATAATATGATATGGGTATCAATTTGAGCTTGGGTGCTTATTACGAAACTGGCATCCATTTTCATATCCAAGATGGCGGACATTTTTAATAATATAATATGGGTATCAATTTTGGAGTTTTGGGGTGGACATGAAACTGGCATCCATTTTCATATCCAAGATGGCTGACATTTTTAATAATATGATATGGGTATCAATTTCGGGGTTTCTTGGGGTGCTTATTACGAAACTGGCATCCATTTTCATATCCAAGATGGCGGACATTTTTTAATAATATGATATGGGTAATTAAGTTCAATAATAGAAATTTCAAATCCATTAAATATAAAAACCGAAAATATTTGTCAGTTGCCCATTTATAATTCCTGATTTAGAAATTAATTAGTTATTATATCCTTATAGTTTTTTTTCTTATCGATTATATAGTAACAAAACAGGTGTCCATATAGTTATAGTAGTAGTAAATATTTGAATTCCAATCATTTTATTCGTGAGGCAGCTACTTGCAGCCTCACTCCCTCTCGCTATCGAGTCCGCAGGCCGAGAAACTCTCTCGGACACGCCAATAAAATTTCAACCGACCTGAACTGCCTCCTGGCGGCTCAGGCCGATTCTTCTTAAATTTTGCTAGTAGGCTCTCCTCAGCGGCTCAGCCGCCTGCGCCCTCTTCTCCCAAAGAGGGTCGCTTCCGATCCGGCAAAGAGGCTTAATCCGCCAATTGCCAGTCCCACAGGTGGTGTTTAGTGGGTACGCTTAGGTAGTGGTTAGTTAGGTTTAGTCACAGTGAGTCCCACATAACCACGACAGACCGGCTGTCGTGGTATGCATAAAGCATTCACCACCTCCTCGCGTAACGGGGTAGCCCTTTCTAATTGCTTCTGGGCGCAAAAAAAAAAAATTGGAAAATCCAAAATGCACGCCTCATGAGCGTTTCATTTAATTTTGATGAAAAAATGAAATAACTTTTAAAACGTGTTCAGTTCAATAGCAAAAATCAATAAGGACCCTCCTTAGAATATATGGAATCTTATTTAATACTATATATCTCAATCTATTGCTTACATTTCTATTAAGCGAGAAGACTCACAGACGCATAGACAAACTGACGGCAATCGATATATTTTTTCAATTACATTTTTTGTTGTGTAATCTAAAGTGAATCAGTTATAAAATAAACCAATAATTCAATGTCTGTAGTCATTGTAACGTATATATATATGGATTTGATGTCTAGCTAAGAGTATAAGAACGATTTTATGTAGCGAAACTGAGGTATGGCCACATATCGAGAGAAGAGCACTTGCTCACGTTGTGAGGCGTGCAATTAGCGTTTTGAGTACTTTCAGGAAAAATTTAAGAACAAATTATTACTTATTCTTTATATTAGTAATCATATTGTTGATCACGATGTAGATCTAAAATAAATAATGAAATTAGTAAAAGTTGTTAATTTGTGACAACCCTAACCTCCATACGCTGTCTAGACGTTGTCGGCATTTACCACGAGATCAAAGGCGTCGTACTACTGTATGTTTTTATTATACTGTGGTATAATATTGAGGCTATACTATAATATTATGTACAATAATTCTGTATTGTGGTGAGAAAATAAATTATTATTATTATTATATATTATTTAAAGGAGCGCGCGTGTACGTGAGTGTGTATGAGTGTGAGTGTGTGTATGAGTGTGAGTGCGTGTATGAGTGTGTGTGTGTTAATGTATGTGTGTGTGTGAGAGAGAGTAATGCCAGCATGCCTATAACATAGATCTCTAAGAATTATAAGTAAATAGCAGTACTTACACTGCTGTCAGTGCTGTGCTTCGGTCTGAAAGGTATAGAGGGCCAGTATAATTACTGTCTGTGCGGCATTTCATCCTTTATTAGCCTGCAGCTACATTTATCGTCTATTAACGATGACAATGCAAATGTGTTGTCACCAGTAAGTATTGTGATGGCATGCCACATAACTAGTAAATAAAACTTTTAAATTAAAAAGAAAGCCCACTTCAGCAAACTAAAACTAATAAAATAATTTTCACAAAATAACTTCAGAAGTCGGTGCTAAGACATTCATTCTCCTAAGTGTATAGGAGAATTAAAGCTCAAACTTTAAAAGCTTTCTATGTGGTAATTATTATTATTTTTAGTTTTTGAAGTACGAAGGAGTACTTTACTTTTTATTTAAAGTCTAACTTTTTGACCCTTTTTAGCAGTATAAAATCTTAAATTTCGTCTAAATAATTACTTCGACAGAATTAGTAAGTCATTCTTGGGGCGCATGTATTTTCTACAACAAAATCCCAGAAAATTTACAAAGTTTGTCAGTAAACAAATTTTAATCTTTCATTAAAGTAAAATTATAGAAAAAGGTTTATTATAATATCAAAGAATTCATAAATGGAAATAACCACTGGGAAAACTAAACTGGTGAAATATCCTTTTAAACGACTCGCATCGTGTTCATGGGAAGGGCGACAAATTTTCATGAACATCAACATCTAGCGCCGGTGAGATTCATCAAAACTTCTTAAATGGGATAAGCATTACTGCAGATGTGTACTGAGGAGATCTGAACACAATGATGGAGAAGCTTACGCTTAATTACGCATTACGCTTTTTTGTTTATATTTGTTTTGAAATTGTTGTTGTAATAATATAATGAAAATATGAAAATAAATTTTCATTACATTTTGGATAAATAAATTATCGACTAAAATAAAAAATAAACAAAAAATACATAGTATACCAATTTCAACTTTAAAACTTCGTTGAAAAAATACCTTGTACGACGTTTTAAAGTTGAAATTGGTACTAAAAGCATAAAAGCCTGTTAATAGGAACATCCACCCTAGATACGACACTGGACCTAAAATGACACATGACTATAAAACCATAATGATATTAAAAACTGTGAGCTAAGATCAGTACATAGATTATTATATAATATTTAAGAATATAGCATCAAGAAGGACTTTACTTAATAGGTTGTTGTGGTTGCGCAGGTATGTTATGCTGCTTCTGAGTAGGACCATAGTAGATATTAAGAGTTCTTTAGACTGTGTGGCGATAATAGTGTGTGTTAAAATTTTTCAACTTCATTATATTGCAAAGTTACATATATAAAAAAACTGAAAAACGGTTGACCCTGCAGGCCATCCCTGGAACTTCCCGCTTACTGAGCGCAACGTTCGAAAATCTATTGAATTTTTGTGTTTTTGGTTTTTATTTTTTGAAAATCTTTGGAACTGCTCGACCGATTGACTTGAAAATCTAATCAGCTCGAAGTTTCAATGAACACTTTCGAACGCCGTGTCGCCGATCTCGATCGGTTGATTCGTTCTAAAGATATCGTACGACAAATTTTTATTAACATACATACATACACTTAACACACACACACAAATACGACCGGACGTCCAGCCGGGAATAGTCGGAACGGCTTCCTAGCAAGGACCTCAAAATGTGGAGACCTGATGAAAACCCGCTTTCTCAAAATCGGACCGAAATCTATAACTTTGACCTACTTTTGAAAATTATTAATTTTTAAAATAGGAAGTTAAAAATTTTTAGGTTATTTCATTTATTTTATTTTACGTTTATGTATCTTAAGATTATCCATTACGCCATTTAACATTTCATTAGTAGGCGACTGTGGAAATATAAATGCCAGAAAGGTCTCTCTACGTCTTCCCATAGATGGCGATGTAATCATCTCGAATGCGCCAGATGTAAAATATCGTAACCGTAACCTGTGACGCGAGCAGCGTCAAAAGTGAGGATATACTTTGTAATACATGAACTAAATGTTTAAAATTTGATATCAGAAGGTTATAGATAATTGTAATCTTAATTAAAAACAAATAATCAATGCAAAATTAAAGTCGTTATGTTGTTGTTACATTTGTTTTTTATCAACAGATGGCGCCGGTAATATACTACAATACGTTATGGTTACGCTGGTCAACGACGTATCTATTGTATACAGCAGTTGTGTTAGTCAATACCTAGACTGGAAACGAGGCATTCCATTATATATATTTTTCTAAGATTCCTATAGGTGATTACTATTGGAATCTTCTATATCATAAAGGCATGAGTTGAGATAATATATCTGTATCGTCTAACACCCGTCTTCAAAGGTACAGGTATCGACAGGTACGCGGTACAAAAACCCAGTACTAGGTTCTAGGTTTGTTGATTTGTTTACGGCTGACCTTATAGCGGCCTTCTTTAGAAAATTCGACCTTCGAAACATTTTGATAACCTTTTATTTTCGCGGGCGACCTCCTGTTCCTGAGGCTGGCACTGGGTTTATCGATATATCTTACGATTTTTAATAGTTAAAAAAAAATAGACGAATAAAAACTGTATTTTACAAGGCGCTGAATGATATTTATGATAGGTACCTATACTCAAATGTTACCATTTATGTGCTAATCAGTTATCTAGTTTTTTTAGACAATTTTTTTATCTAAACACACAATATTTTTATCAGGTATAGGTACGTACGGGGCGTCATATACGATTTCATTTGGCGCGTAGCTCGTGCGATACCGATAATAACTACCGGGTACAGACCAGGTCTCTGCCGTACATATAACCGGTCTACGTACTACCAAGTTCATACTGGGTTTTGAGACCTGTATACGCCTCATCCCTTAATTAATGAATGAAAAATGTCATGCCTATTTTCCAGTGTCCTGATCGATCAAGTTTTGTCTTTCATTTTGTTAAAATCGTCTCTGTGACGATTAGCGGGTGGACCGTTATATGTTTTATAAATAACGTAACGTTATCGATAATTGTACAACGGATCGGATAACATTATTACAACCATCTATAGTATCCATCTCCAACTGCAATTTCCTGGTTTCGTAGTTCGGGTACAAGACAGAATGTCTTCATGGCTTGACACCGTTGCTGGCGTTTTATCTCCTCTCTTATTTCTGCAGTTTTCATAAATTCCATTACCTCCCAAGTATCTTCTCTCTACCACTTGTATGCCGTTGATCTCCACATATGTCTACAAACCAGCAAACCACCATAGAGGATCTCCCAAAAGCAATTTGCGATATTAACAAGGACCTAGCATGCATTCTTGACTGGAGTCGATATTATGTCAATATTTTCGTTTTGAACGTATTTTATGCGAATTTTCTTGATGTTGTTGATGAAAAGTAATTGATAATAGTCCTAAAAGTAAAGGAAATTGTTCTTAGAGTAATTTCGTCATCATACAAGCATAAGCCCAGCTGTGAACTTGTATAGGCTTTTTACTTACTTATTAATAACTACTACCAATTTAATCAAATTAATAAATATTTACTTTTTCCATTGAAAGTATTTTTGTGTATATTGTGATATAGGAGCATATTTTTTCTGATTATTGTTTATTATGTAGTGGATGTTACTATTCGGTGGCGTTGTAAGAATATCCACTACCCCATAATATCCAGTGGGTATCGTAAAAGGCGACAGAAGAAAACAGAAAAAGGAGATGGGCAGCAGCATCTTCCTGATAACGACTGAAAGTAATAAAATACTGCGGTTGCCAACCCGTCTGCCAAGCGTGGCAACTACAGCAAAATCCGCCCTATGAAGAAATCTATGTGGGAGACCTGGATGGATGGATGTTACGAAGGATTGATTTTAAAATAAAAAGTATTTAAGCAGAAAAATATGTATTAATGGTTCATGTTGTAACAACAGAATTTTGATTAACTTCCAAGATAGGTTGTATCATATTTTCATTCTCTACAGTAGCTGAAGAAATATCCTCTTCTAATTAACTTAGAAAATTAAAAAGTTAACATTAAACGCGATAAAATCTGTTAAATTAGTTTCATTTAACGTGTAGTGTTGATTAGATAACATTAGATACAGCTTAGCTATGGTCATAGTATGGTTATATCATTTAAACTCCAATCTCACTTCCTGAATCGTGAGTCGGTCTTCAGGTTTATTTGACAGATTTCTTAGTAAGGAAGTAAATTTTTTAGGGAAATGTAAGGGTTAATGTTTCGTTCTGTAATATTAGTTATAAATTTAATCTAATTCGATAAGAAATGAATAAACCAAACTACAGATATACAAAATTAAAGGGCAAACCACTGAGGCATTGTCTTGTGTATTACTTTAATAATCTAAAATCTTATAAACTTTAATATAAAACTAACTTTTTAATTAAATGACAATGTATAACAAAAAACTTCACCTCTGTCCCAAATAGCGACATCAGGTGAGCGGATGATTATTAATCCCTTATTGACGCGATAAAGTACATAACGACAGTTACTATAAATAAGTATGGCTAAAAGAATTTCTAATGAAAATATATTAGGCAAATGTATGGTCTCAATACCTTTCATATACATATAGTATGAAATATGAAAGGTATTGAATAAAAAATAAAAAAGTAAAGTAACAGATGGTATAACAAAAAAAAATCTATATGAGGCCCCATTTCTGGGCACAGGTCTCCTCTCATCTCTGAAAGAGTTTTCTTTAAGTACAGAAATATCCTTCCCAAATCCCAATGCGTATTGGCCAACTTCACGTCTTCGAAATGTTTTTATTTTATTTTTTATTTCTTAGAGATGCAAATTTTTTAATTCAAGATGTTTTTTTTTTGGAGTATATGGCCTGGTATCTAGACCTTTAGGCCAAGTCTTAGGTATTTTTATTCGGTTTATTATAATTTCCCCAAATGTTTATTTATCCTTCATAGTACACTGCTTCACAATATGTTGATGCGTCACATTGTGCAGCCCTTGGGAGATTTTGACGGCAACTTGAGTCAGCAGACAGCTGACAGTTGGCGATGGTATCTCAAGGCGCCTAAGCAGATAGACACCTTATCTTGAGAATCACATCACCATTAGAGCACTTGTATCACCGTTTCCACTAATAGACCACATGCGCAGACACTTAATACACAAAATCGCACCAATTTTATATCAAAATCCACTTCAAACCATTATTCAAACAATAATACAGGAGCAGCAAACCACCGCCGATCAAGTTCCGCCAAAACTCTTCTAATTCAAGATGTTTTTTTTGGAGCTTATGGCCTGGTATCTAGACCTTTAGGCCATGTCTTAGGTATTTTATTCGGTTTATTATAATTTTCTTCATAGTACACTGCTTCACAATATGTTGATGCGTCACATTGTGCAGCCCTTGGGAGATTTTGACGGCAACTTGAGTCAGCAGACAGCTGACAGTTGGCGATGGTATCTCAAGGCGCCTAAGCAGATAGACACCTTATCTTGAGAATCACATCACCATTAGAGCACTTGTATCACCGTTTCCACTAATAGTTCACATGCGCAGACACTTAATACACAAAATCGCACCAATTTTACATATCAAAATCCACTTCAAACCATTATTCAAACAATAATACAGGAGCAGCAAACCACCGCCGATCAAGTTCCCGCCAAAACTCTTCTAATTCAAGATGTTTTTTTTTTGGAGCTTATGGCCTGGTATCTAGACCTTTAGGCCATGTCTTAGGTATTTTTATTCGGTTTATTATAATTTTCTTCATAGTACACTGCTTCACAATATGTTGATGCGTCACATTGTGCAGCCCTTGGGAGAATTTGACGGAAACTTGAGTCAACAGACAGCTGACAGTTGGCGATGGTATCTCAAGGCGCCTAAGCAGATAGATACCTTATCTTGAGAATCACATCACCATCAGAGCACTTGTATCACCGTCTCCACTAATAGTTCACATGCGCAGACACTTAATACACAAAATCGCACCAATTTTACATATCAAAATCCACTTCAAACCATTATTCAAACAATAATACAGGAGCAGCAAACCACCGCCGATCAAGTTCCCGCCAAAACTCTTCTAATTCAAGATGTTTTTTTTTTGGAGCTTATGGCCTGGTATCTAGACCTTTAGGCCATGTCTTAGGTATTTTTATTCGGTTTATTATAATTTTCTTCATAGTACACTGCTTCACAATATGTTGATGCGTCACATTGTGCAGCCCTTGGGAGAATTTGACGGAAACTTGAGTCAACAGACAGCTGACAGTTGGCGATGGTATCTCAAGGCGCCTAAGCAGATAGATACCTTATCTTGAGAATCACATCACCATCAGAGCACTTGTATCACCGTCTCCACTAATAGTTCACATGCGCAGACACTTAATACACAAAATCACACCACTTTTACATATCAAAATCCACTTCAAACCATTATGCAAACAATAATACAGGAGCAGCAAACCGCCGCCGATCAAGTTCCCGCCAAAACTCTTCTAATTCAAGATGTTTTCTAGCTTAGGGTTGCCAATAGTATATTTTAATTTTACTACATACTTATTATGTGTATAACTAGAACTGTTATAAAAAATTGTAATTGGTAAAAATGCTACATTTTGAGCCGAACCTGACAAAAATAATAAATAATTTTTTAAATGTTTTTTGGACATTATATACAGACAAATTAAGGTAAATATAAAATTTTAAAAGAACAACCAAACAAATCAAGACAGACTAAGGGAAAAAATAAAGTTGTGTATTATGTTATCATTATAGATTTTGAATTATCAATGACCTGTCAGACAAAAACAATATAATGTTAATGTAGAATGTGAATTAACTGATAAATTCGCATAATCTCATACAGTCTATCTAAGTCCACTGCTAAATATAGGCCTTCCCTTGCCTATTGGGGGATTTCATCATAGTTGCCACGCTTGGCAAGCAGGTTGGCAACCACAGTTTTTAAACATTTGTGTTGTGATCAGATGCTGCTGCCCCTCCTGTTTCAGTTTCCCTCTGTCGCCTCTTACACACACACACACACATAACACCCACAGGACATATATTATGAGATAGTGATTTTTACACCGCTACTATACGGTTTGACTGATAAATTATATTGTTACGAGCTTGGGGTTCGTGACAATTAAAAACTGCCGAGTGAATTACCAAAATTGACACTAATTACACAACACTAATTACAACTTTAAACCACACTAATAACAAGACACAATTTTACTACAGATCGCTCTAGTTCGCATTTGTATCACTTCGAAGTCTTCGCTTGTATCGCCAATTCAATAGTGATAGTCAATACTGACTCGGTCGTGGTCTATACCGGCCTTATATAGCGCCTCAGATACTTTCCAGAACCTTCTACTGTAGAAACATATAGAATGTTCGGGTACATATCGGTCCCGAAATTTCTAGAAGGATCTTGACTCTCCTAGTTCTGCTACTCGATACTAGAGGGCGCTAGTGGTTGTGTTGCCTAACTAGTGTTGCCATGTGCAAGACATTAATAGTGGCGCGCAACACTGCCCCCTCCTAAGACATGCTCGTCCCGAGCATTATTGGCCCCATAATAGCGCGCCAGTCGATCCACATGGACGATCTTAGGAGTACCTCTTGCACCTTTCTGTATCCGGTTGGTTACGTCATTGATCCTTGTCACAATCCGGTATGGTCCGTCCCATTTAGCTTGAAGATTAGGAGATTTCCCTTTGCTGCGAACTGGATTGTGTAACCACACTAGTGAAACTTCGTCAAACCCTTTGTTGTTCATTTTGTGGTCATACCGTGTTTTCATCTTTTCAGACGTTTGGTGTCCCGATTGTCTGACGTGCTCATAAATGTCATACATTTTGTTCCGCAAGTCATTTGCATAATCGGTTATACTGCGTGGGGCATCAGGTGGTATTCCGGTGATCAGGTCTGCAGGCAGCCGTAATTCTCTCCCAAAGTTTGCGAAAGCTGGTGTCACTGATGTACTTTCGTGAACAGCGCTTCGATATGACAACAAAAACGGTTGTATGTGCCTGTCCCAGTCTCGTTGCCGTTTTTCCACAAATTTTGCTAGGTACCTCTCCAATGTCTGATTAAATCGTTCTACCATTCCATCAGATTGTGGGTGGTAAGAAGTTGTTCTTGTTTTATGAGTACCCATAACTTGGCAAGTTTCCTGGAATATTTGAGACTCAAAATTCCTTCCTTGATCGCTGTGAATCTCTAAGGGTACTCCAGAAGACTTCATGAACTAGTTTATCTGCAACTGTTGAAGCTTCTTGATTTGGAATGGCGAAGACTTCTGGCCACTTAGTGAAGTAATCCATCACAACCGTGAAATACTTGTTACCACTTTCACTTTCCGGAAACGGCCCCGCAACGTCAATGGCTATCCTCTCCCATGGTGTACCAACATTGTACAATTTCAATGCACCTCTACTACGAGTTTGAGGTCCCTTTACAGCCGCACAACTTGTACATTTGCGACACCAGTCCTCGACATCGTCACGATAGTGGACCCAGTAAAACCGTTCTCGGATCTTCAGTAGAGTTCGTTTAACTCCCAGGTGGCCTCCTGAACAACCATTATGGTACAGCTGTAGAACATCCGGTACTTTAGCTTTAGGGACAGTTGCCATTTGCAAACGACAACTGTCTCCCCGACCATTTTCCCATTTACGGCACAGGACTCTATCCTGAATCAGCAAGCTGTCCCATTGGGCCCAATAGCTTTTCGTGGTCGAACTAATCGCTGAAACGTCGCTCCACTTGGGCTTAGGAGCACTGGCCTTCATCCATTCTAGAATCGGCTTGATGTCCGAATCTTCCTGCTGTGCATGTCGTAGGCTGTCTTTCCACTCATTGTTGAGCTGGTCTGTCATAAGCATCCTCACAGATACCACTTCCTTACCCTCTTGTCTAGTACAATGCTTGCAATCTTCAGGACAAAGTCTTCTTGACAATGCATCTGCGTTGCCATGAGATTTCCCGCTGCGATGTTCGATCACAAAGTCGTATTCCTGTAGTAGTTCAATCCATCTCGCAACTTGTCCTTCTGGATTTTGAACTGCAATAGCCATTTCAGTGCAGCATGGTCAGTTCGTAAGTGAAATTTCCGCCCTAGAAGATATTTGCTAAAATGCTGCAACGACTTTACCACAGCAAGCAATTCTCGCCTTGTGACACAATAGTTCCTTTCCGGCTTTGACAACGACTTGCTGAAGTATGCTATCACAACTTCTTGATCACCATTCCGTTGAGACAACACACCGCCAAGTCCTATATCACTTGCGTCTGTGTCAACTATAAATTCCTTGCACGCATCAGGGTACGCCAAAATAGGTGTTTCGCACAGACGGCCCTTGAGCTCTTGGAATGAGCAAGCTATATCGCAACTTTCATCCCAGCAGAAATGTCGCTCCTCCTCGGTTAACGTGTGCAGAGGTTTGGCTATATCTGCAAAGTTCTTCACAAATCTCCGATAATAGGAGCACAATCCTAAAAATGCTCTAACCTGCGTCTTGTCTTTTGGGGCCGGCCAATCTTTGACAGCGGCAATTTTCTCCGGATCCGTGCGGATACCTTCTTCCGACACTAAATACCCTAAAAAGCTAACTTGCCGTTTGAATAGTGAACATTTCTTCGGACTCAACTTGAGGTTGGCACTCTGAATCTTCATGAGCACGCGTTCCAGGTTTTGAAGGTGTTCCTCAAACGTACGGCCTACGATGATGATGTCATCCAAGTAGACCAGACAGGCATCGCCAATTAACCCGGTAAGTTCAAACGTTGCTGGAGCATTGCACAATCCATACGGCATAACTTTAAATTGCCACAGACCCTTTCCTGTCGAGAATGCAGTTTTCTCCTTATCCTTAGGGTCAATTTCAACCTGCCAGTAGCCACTTTTCAGGTCCAGTGTGCTAAACCACTTTACGACTGTAAGCATGTCCAGCGTGTCATCAATTCTTGGCAAGGGATAGCTGTCCTTCTTTGTTACGTCGTTCAGACGGCGGTAGTCAACACAAAACCGCATGCTGCCATCCTTCTTCTTTACCAGCACCACAGGTGAACACCATGGACTAGATGAAGGTTCAATAACACCATCCTTCACCATTCCCTCAATCATGGTTTCCACTTCCTTTTCACGTGCTACCGGCAATCTTCTTGGGCGCTGACGGATAGGCAATTCTTCTTCTGTGTTTATTTTGTGTTGAACTAAGCCAGTCTTTCCTATGTCAGCATCGTTTGACGAGAAAACATCGGCGTACTTGAGTAACAACTTCTTCGCCTTGACCACTTCATTCGGGGAGAGAACGCTGCGACAGTCTTCTAAAAGTGTGGTCACCCTCGTTTGTGCATCCTTGCTGGGGGTCCCAGTCGATGGATATTGGCACCTACGCAACCAATCCACTTCCTCACAAGTACCAACCAGTGTGCCTTTTCCATAATCTGTTCCTGATCACAAAGGTTCAGCACACGTACTCCTGAGATGTCGGTGGTTCTGACCAAGGTTCGAGCCACTTTCCACGGAAGGTCATTGTCCACCCTTTCCACGAGTACACAACGATGAGCTTGCCCAGGATTCCGAGGAAGACTAACCGGCACAATCGTTTCCGATCTCGCCGGCAGAACAATCTTCTTAAGGCTTTACACATTCCCCGGTATCGCCCCTTCCACGAAAAGTTCCTCATGTCCACATTTCAAAACACCTTGCTTAACATCGATCTCACAACAATTCTTCCTCATGAAGTCTAGGCCCAGAATGCAGTCGTCCATTATATCAGCCACGATGACATTATGCAGGTAGATCATGTTGCCTAGCTTCAACTCCATCTCCTTCTCTCCACGGACGGGTATGCGCTGACCGGTAGCTGTTACCAAATTAATGCGCTCTCGGTTGTATGCGGAGTCCCCAAGGAACTGACAACCGTGCGAGAGGCTCCAGTGTCTATGGTCAGTTTACACGGCGTTCTGTTGACCTCGCCTTTGATGATTAGGCTGTTCCCATCATGGGTTTGTGAGATCGAAATCCTTGGGGCTCTTTTAACATCAGCCAGCACCCGCCCCGCAGTCCTGGCTTTTACTCGTTTCCCTGCTGCTGCTGGGCGGTGCTGTTAGCCACACTACCCTCTCGAGATCGATCACCTCCCCTTTCTACAGTTCGCTTAGGGCAGCTGGATGGAAGATGGCCCCTTTCCCCACAGCCGTAGCACCTAGGGCTGTATCCTTTATTGCAGTCGCGAATTGCAGCTGCTGCAACCTCCCTTACGCGATGGGATCGATGATCCTGCCGTACGGCTTCCACCTCCAGTGCATGGGCTAACACGTCCTTAAGCGTCTCGTGGTGCCCGAGCCTCACAGCAGCTCTGACTTCAAGGTCGCGAATGCCGTCGATGAATGTCTGCACCAGGTTCCCTACAATGAGCGCAGGTACAGACTGGTATTTATTCATTTATTGATAAAATATAAGCTTACAGTATATACAACCAAATCGCTTATATCTATACTAAACTTACAAAATAAAATAAAATACAGAAAAAAAAAATCACCGATTATTAAACATTAACATACACAATATAAATTACATACACAACAGTTTATGAGATCTTTTTACTTTATCATAAATAAAACTTAATTACCCAAACTTATACTATTCTACTATCTTACGAAGTTATTTAAGAAAATTAACACATTTTTATACATTACGCTAGGTTTGTCAAAAAATATATCTGCTTCTGGATTGGCCCTGAGAAAACAGTTTATTAGTTTAACGGCTCTGGAAGTGGGACTGTTATCCGCGCGTGGGGAGCGCCACGTATGCGGACAGGAGAGGAGTCTACGCTTTCGTCTTCCAGCGCCTCGCATATATTGGTCCGGTACATAAAGATGTATGGTCTCACGTACTGCAGGGTTATCTACTTTGTTAGTTAACAAAAAGTAATAATGTATTATATGCATAAGTTCCCGCCTACACTGTAGGGTATCCAGACCAACCATGCCCGACACAAATGTTGACGGATATAGAAATGGGTAGTACCCATATGGGTATACATATCTGGCGAACTTACGTTGGATTTTTTCCACCATCATTATATACATGGTTTCTCGGAGGTTCCATACTAAGGCATTATACTCTAACTTACTTCGCACGTAGGCGTTGTACAGGAGTTTTATAACACGGACATTTTTAAACTGATACGAAGTTCTAATTATGAAACCTAGACTTTTATTCGCTTCTTTGCACGTTTTAATAAGATGTTCATGGAAATTTAAATTACTATCCATGATTAGGCCTAGATCACGAATTGTATAGACACGTCCTAATGGAGTACCTGCTAGCTGGTATGTCGTTGTGATTGGATTGCGTGTCCGAGAAAAAGTTAGAGTTTTACACTTTGAATTATTAAGGGGCAATTTGTTTTTTACACTCCATTCAACCACTGCGTCAATATCGCGCTGTAATGCCATACAATCCTCAGCTCCGGTCACTGCATGGAAAAGTTTTAGATCATCAGCGAACATTAAACATTTTGCCGTTGAGATAATACTGGGCAGATCGTTAATCATTATTAAAAATAGAGTTGGACCGAGCGTACTACCTTGACTCACACCCGAGCGTGTGTAATATTCTTGAGAAATATAACCTCTTAGCTTAACAAATTGCTTTCGGTCTCTAAGATAATCTGCCATAAATTTTAAAAGTGGTGTAGAGAATCCAAGCATTGCTAATTTCAATAAAAGGATATCATTATCAACAAGGTCAAACGCCTTCTTAAAATCAAAATAGGCCGCGTCGACCTGACAACCTGACTTAACCCGAGTGGTCACGTAGTCCACAAACTGTATATGATTCGTCAAAGTAGAGCGTTCCAGGCGGAATCCATGTTGACAGTTATCTAGAAGCCCGCCTATTTTTTTTTAAATGGAATTGTTTATAATGGATTCAAACACCTTGGCAAATACTGATAAAACTGCGATAGGCCTGAAGTTAGTTATATCAATGGACGAACCACTTTTAGGTATAGGAGTTACCCTGGACACTTTCCATGCATTGGGATAGAGACATTGTTGAAGTGAAAGATTGTAGACATACAGTAACGGTTCCTCTAAAACTGCGATACAGGCCTTTATTAAAAACGCAGGTATGTTATCAGGGCCGTAAGCTGCCGATGCCTTAAGACGGCGTATTGCCCATCGTATATCTGAAGCTTTAATAATATTAATACTGACATTGGTTACACATTCTACGTACATTGCATCGCGCTCCGCTGCCTCTGCATTTAACAACGGAGTATCAGGTTCAAAAACTCAGCTGAAATACTGCGCGAATGCATCAATAGCTTGCTGCCCTTCTAAAGTTCTATTATTATACATAAATTCCTTATTCTGTTGTCTATTCTTTCGTTTTTCTTTCACGTATTTCCAAAAATTTGAGGGTTCACGTGCTATATCATTTTCAACTTTTATTATATAATTTATAAATGCTGCAGTAATAAGTTTTTTTACTTTGGTTCTATAATATTTAAATAACTCCTTATTAAATTCCAAGCCACGACTTTTAAACATTTTTAAATTAAAATATTTAAATTTTATGTAGTTTATGATTTCTTTAGTATACCATTTTGGATATATATATTTATGATTGGTAGTTAATGATTTATAGGGAACTCGTCTACTAATGACTTTATTAAGCTTATTATATAGGATCTCAACAGCTACATTTACGTCCTGTTGGTGCATTAGGTCTGTCCAGTCCAAGTCATTTAAATCAGTGTACAAGCCGCAGAGATCTGCTTTACGGAAATTCCATTCTGTGCGTAGGTTCTGACATGGTGGAAATGGTATGTTTCTTACAGCACTTGTTGGTAGTGTAAGCACGATCTCTAACGGAGGGTGATAAGCATCAATAGGTACCAATGGTTCAACTTCAAATGACACAGTACAACTTCCGGAGTCTAGATTAGTTAATACCAGATCCAAGATGCATCCATATTTATTACAAACATTATTACATTGCTGTAAGTTGCAACATTTTAAGAAATCATGAAACTGAGTTTGAACTGATTTATTACAAGACTTTAAGTTGAAATCACCAACAATCAAGAATTTACAGTCAGAATATGTGTTAATGGCATTTTCTATACAACTTAATGCATCAAGATATTGCTTGTCGTTGTAGTTTGGTGGTAAATATGCAACACACACTAAGAATTTAATATTTTTCGACGTTAAAATGGTAAATAACAATTCTTTATCATCAGTTAAACCATCTATGTTTGTAATCCTTTTAACGGTAAAACTATTCTTTGCTGCTAAGAGAACACCACCCCAGCCGACGTTACCTGCACGATCCTTCCTTAGCACAATATACTCGGGAGGGAACAGTTCAGAGTCATATACAGAATCGTTGAGAAAAGTTTCAGTTAGGATGATAAGATCACTAGATATTAAAGATATATTATTATGGAAAGTAGCAGTTTTTGTACGTAGACCTCTTACATTTTGATAGTACAATAGTATATTTTTAGATCGTACTTTATTATTAAGTTTATTCTTTTTTTTGTGGGCTGTTCTATACGAGAAAAAACTTAGTACTTTTTACTTGAGGATTGGTCTTTCGAGGTGTGATTATTGGGTAACCATAGTAGTTATAGTCAATATTTTTATTATCTAGTATATTTTTGTAAATATGTTGTATTCCCTTTCTATTGATTTTCCCAGTTTTAAAAGAGTACATGTCAAATGAAGTTAAGAGATTGGAATCATAAAAGTATGCATAATGATTGTTTTGTAATTCCAAATACATTAAATTATTAAATAATTCTATTTTATAATTATATATTAGTGATCCACATACGTATGTAGGAGCACATAGAATTATATTAGTATGAGAAATATGGTGTAATGCTTCCCTTATGGTTTTTACTAACTCTATACAATCACATGTGGTTCTAAAATCTTTTTCACCTATCATAATAATACAATAGTCCCACATATCGTATCCATGCAATTTTTTATCAATGTTCTGAAGTAAATATTTAATATTATTATTCGGCGAGAAATAGCGGATGTCATCAAACTGTTTATTAAACGTAGCATCAACATCTGACAGCGTACCCCAGGATGAGCTGTTAGTCAGGATACACAATTTGGGTCTCTTACTTTGATCAATTTCTGAGTTTACATTACTCGTATGCTGAATTAGCGAGGATTCTTCGGATTCTTTAGCTTGTACTGCCTTTTGAAGGGTTATAATTTGATGATTAAGGTCCACTACTTCATTTTTGGCTGACTTCAGTTGCAGCTCGAGATCTTTAAGATTCTGCTGGACGGTTAGGATGTTCCTGCTAGAGAATTCATCTGTCTTGTTGTCACTGGATGTCCTGGATGTCCTGGGCGGTGTGGCTATTATATTTATATCTGAATATCGTAGGGAACTTCTAATTTTCTTTTTGATGTTACAATTTGATTTACTTTCCTTTGGCGGTGTTTTGGATAGAAAAGCCTTTAATGTGTTATTTTCTTTGATAAGGTTGGACACTTGTGAGCGGAGGTCGTTATTGTCTAGAATAATGTTTTCAAGTTCATTTTGTGTTATGGCAAGGTCCATTCGTAGCTGTTCTATGATGTCTCTCATGTCCTGAATAGAGACGGCTTCCGTCATTGTGTAATCCATACTTTTTGATAACAAGATTTCATCAGTAGTTGGATAATCGGAAAACATGTCTGTGGTTTCTTTTCCTGATTCTGTGCTAGCTGGAGTAGACAGTGGCGTGATCTCCTGGGCAGTATTAGAAGATAGGATTGTATTATCGCTTATATTGTGTACCAACATCTTCTTCCTCATTGTCACATTGCTCTCCTCAGAAGTTAATAAAGTTTGCCCAGCTATTTTTTTATCGCATGATTCGCATTGCCATTTTTTACTCTTGTCTGGATTGCTAACACAAGAAAATTCAAAATATTTTTTGCACAAGGTGCACACAATTGTGCTTTTATAATCAACACGACTTTTAAATTTATAGCATGTAACATGTAGTGCCCTCTTGTGAACGCTGTTGGTATCACTTCTAATCTTAGACGACATAGTTAATTGATATTTGATTGATTGAACGGTAATAACACCAATTTCTCACGACGCCTGCTAGATGTCGCTGTGTATCTGTATATGTCTAACAAAGAAATGCATTGATTGGTCAATTCAATCGGTGGTAGTTCAAGTCTACGAAAAAACGATCTTTTTATTGCTTCACAACAACGACAAAAAAAAGAAAACCTTCGGTGCACTGATATTATCACAGAGTCAAGAATACTTATTTCTTATTACTATTACAACTGTTGTTCACTAGTTAGGCGTCAATGTTTTATTTTAACTTTGTAAATTTTGAAAAACTTACGTATTGTTCACAGCACAATTTTGTCCAAAGTTAGTTTCTGATCTCATAGATAACAATCGCACACAACGGTTACACATCAATGTTTTAATTTACATAAAGTTCACCACAATAATAACTAAACTATATTTTTAATTCAATTAAAACTACGGAGCTGATGTAAACATGAGCACAGTGCTGCCATCCATGTATGGTAGGTATGCTTTTCGACCATGTGTGGTAGGTATGCTTTTCGAACCAGCTTTTCCACCTCAAGGGCCCACTGCTGCAGGTTTTCGTTGCTGCGTTGCACGCGATCTTTGAGCTGCGCACGAAAGACGTGTTCCAGGTGAGCGTCGCCATATCTCGCCTCCAATGCCTTAAGGAGCTGCTCGTAAGTCACTTCCTTACCGAGAGCTTCCAGAACAGTTAAGGCCTGGTCCCGCAGGCCTAGAGTGAGAGCAGTCATGGCCTGACTTTTATTCCAGCCGTTCGCCTTCATGACAGCCTCGAACTGGATTTTGTACGCCGACCAGGAAGAAGTCCCGTCGAACGACGGCACTTTGAATCCACGTAGCGAAGGTGTTGTAGCTACCACGGGAGCTGTAACTCCATCATCAAGTTTGAGGTCGTCCAGCGTTTTCTTCACGTCAGCAATCACGTTGTCAACCCGATTGTTCACTTGGTCGATTCGGGTTTCAGCTTCCGACAGGCGGTTGTCATGTTGAGACACCCTATCCTTCACCTCCCTTATCTCTTTCCCGAAGGTAGCGTGAAGGTCCTTCATGAGGCGCATCTGCTCTTCCTTATCGCGTTTGAGCTGCTCTTTCACACAACGGGCCTGTTCCTCCTGTCCGCGCTGCAGCTGCTTTTCCAACCGACACGCCTGTTCCTCCTGTTGGCGGGCCTGTTCCTCCTGATGGCGGGCCTGTTCCTCCTGTCCACGCTGCAGCTGCTCTTCCAACCGACGGGTCTGTTCCTCCTGTCAGCGGGCCTGTTCCTCCTGTCGGCGGGCCTGCTCCTGCAGCATCATCATCAGAGCACCTAAGTCAGGTGCTGCAGATGCAGGAGCTGCTGACGGGCCGGCTTCCGTGGTCGGCAGCTGGCCCTCCGACGTTTGCGGCGTTGCATTACCAAATCGTCTCTGGTCCGTCTCTTGCTGGCGTTGACTTCGGGTACGGATACCCTCCGTGTCGTCCTTTGGTAAAATCGGCATGATCTGATCGCACTTCTGACACCAATTGTTACGAGCTTGGGGTTCGTGACAATTAAAAACTGCCGAGTGAATTACCAAAACTGACACTTTAATTACACAACACTAATTACAACTTTAAACCACACTAATAACAAGACACAATTTTACTACAGATCGCTCTAGTTCGCAGTTATATCGCTTCGAAGTCTTCGCTTGTATCGCCAATTCAATAGTGATAGTCAATACTGACTCGGTCGTGGTCTATACCGGCCTTATATAGCGCCTCAGATACTTTCCAGAACCTTCTACTGTAAAAACATATAGAATGTTCGAGTACATATCGGTCCCGAAATTTCTAGAAGGATCTTGACTCTCCTAGTTCTGCTACTCGATACTAGAGGGCGCTAGTGGTAACTAGTGTTGCCATGTGCAAGACATTAATAGTGGCGCGCAACAATATTAAATAAATAAGATCTTAAAAAAGCGCTTTTTAGGATTTTCTGATTTAATTGTCAAAAACGTCACCAAAATATTTTCAGAGAGCACGTATTTTTAGTCTTATTTCTTTAATTTTTTTTACTAGATGCTAGGACTTCTTTTCAATTTTTTTTATAGAAGAGGGTACAAACGAGCTTGCGGCTCACCTGATGGCAAGTGACTACCGCTGCCCATGAACAACTGCAACCAAGGGAATTGAAACACCTATATACCTTTTTACTGGAAACGAGGTATTCCATCTTAGTCATCAGGGGTGACAACGCATTTGCATTTTGATCCCTAATCGAGGATAAATGTGGATATCTATGGGCCACAGCATTCACTTAACATAAAGTAAACTGTTAGTTCGTTTGTTACTCTAATTCTATAAAAAAAAGAAGAAAATTCATGTGTGAATTCCTAATATTTATTTAAAGTCAAAAATAACTTAACAAACAGTAAAAGCCTATTTCAAAGAACTAAAAAAGAACAAAATAATTTCACATTTATTACACTTTTTGATCAAAAAAATGCGACAAGTAGTTTTGACAGTCATCTCTTGATGTTAACCTAACACTACCCAAAGAATTCTGAAGAGATCTAAACAGATGAAAATCTGAGGGTGCAAGGTCAGGACTATATAGTGGATTCATTAACACTTCCCAACCAAGCTCTCACAATTTTTTCTGAGTGGCCAAAGATGTGTGTGGTCTGGCGTTATCATGATGAAAGACCACTCCTTCTCTGTCGATCAATTCCGGCCGTTTTTTCTCAATTTCTTGCTTGAGTCTTATTAGTTGTTGGCAGTAGAGATCCGAATCGATGGTTTTGCCCGGCGGTAAAAGCTCATAATTAACGATGCCTTTCCAATCACCTTATTGCGTGTTAATTCGGGTTTCGCTACAGTCTGTGCAGCTTGACTACCCTTTGACCATAATCTTTTTCGAACGTTCTTGTCGTAGGTGATACACTTTTTATCACCAGTGATCAATCTTTTCAAAAATAATTTTGTTTCATTACGTTACAACAGAGAATCGCAAATGAGTACACGATTCATTAGGTTTTTTCAGTAAGCTCGTGTGGTACCCAAATATCGAGCTTTTTTGCCTAGCCAGACTTATTCAAATGGGTCGAAACTGTTTTGTGGTCAATACTCAATTCCTCGGCTATGTCGTAACTACTAATATCCGATCTTGCTCCACTTTTTCAAAAATGGCATCTACTTTATCCGTAAGAGGGCGACCAGAGCGAGCTGCATCTTTGATATCAAAATTCCCGGACTGAAAACGCTTGAACCAACTTTGTGCTACTCTTACTGACACTGCGTTAGCTCAAACACAATTTTTTTTCTTTATTAAACTTCAGAATGTATCGAATTTCTTCGTTATATTCACTCATTTTGGCGGACAGGAAAACAATTAAAAAGTGCGGGAAAGTGTTTTTTACTTTATATTTTTCTTTTTATTAATGTACTATATGTATTGATATTAAAACTAGCCAGATACAAACAGTACAACCAAAGAGATTTTTCTTCAACTTTATGCAAACAAAATACGAAGAAACTTTTTCCCCGACCTATTATATATATAAATATATGTTACAGTAAGAATATTGCATTACGCCGCTTCTCATTGGGACCATAGTAGATATTAATTTCTTTAGATTGTGATAATTTTGTGTGCACAATAAAAGTGCTTATGGTACAAAAATTTAATTTTATAATATTCCAAAGTTACTTGTTTAAAATTATTTAGGTTAATTTATATATTTAAAGATCTTACGTCTTCCGATAGATGGCGAAATAATCATCTCGTTTGCGCCAGACGTAACCGGTGACGGGAGTTAAAAGTGAGGATATATACTTTATAATACATAAACTATATGTTTATAATTTATCCAAGATTGTTAAATAAATTTTTAATATTAATGAAAAAACAAATAATTAATGCAATAAAAGTGGGTATGTTGTTCTTAAATATGTTTTGTATCAAGAGATGGCGCATGTAGTATTCTACATCACGTCATGGTTGCCCTGGTCAACGAAGTACCTACTGCATACTGCATTTGAATCAATTTATTACGGGTATATTTATGAAAATCCAAATTTTTCTAAGAGTCCGATAGATAACACTATCGGAATCTTCTATTATGTTCCAATTAATCAGGAAAGACATGTGGTAAGTAGCTCTTTTCTAGTGGTCTGACTCGGATCGGTCAATCTATCGATTTAGACGTGTGCTGATGGTAAGTGGATGCTGTGGCTCTTAAACAAAACTACATTTATCCTCGATTAGGAATCAAAATGCAGATGCGTTGTTACCAATTTGGGACTAAGATGGAACGCCTAATTTCCAGTAAAATGGGTCCCCGATTGTCTATACTCACCATGTGAAACACAGCAACATAAAGCTGTTTTACGCTAGTATTCTGTGAGAGCATGGTTCTTTCTCGGTCGAGCCGATGAATTCGTGCTGCAAATAATATAGCTGCTGCGTGGCTCTTCCACGTCGTAAATGATTATCTCAAACTCATACAAACGTTTCTACCTTATAATATTAGAACTGAATTATAGAAAGCGAAGCGTCACTTTTATTTTAAATTATAAGTAGTAAAAAACCTATTCGCGTTGATTACATAACATAACATGTCACAGGTTAAAAGCTTCTGTTAATCGTTTGTTCCGGATCGTTAAAAAAATATTGCAATCTCCAATACTTTTATGAGGACCGGGTCAAATGTGTACTGACGCAAAGGACCACGGGAGGGACTACTCCTAGAATCATTCGTGAATTTACTTATATGCCATTTGAATTTCGTGTATATACTTGAAAATGTGCAATATCTGAACTACAAGTAATAAATGAGATTTTAATTTTTGATTAAAAGAATAAAATAAAAAATAAAAACAATTTAAATAACGGTTAATAAACGGTGTTGATCATAGAGTATACACAAACAAGGTATATGTATACTGTAAAGTGTTAACATTTTACTTCTAAGATTACCTTAAGCGTGTAGTAAGGTCCAAAAGTTTCTGGCCTGAATTATAAAATGAAAGATAAATCTTAAACCATTATAATACTATAACTATTTATCAACTTTAACTTTATAATATATTATATATTATATATTAATAATAATAATTTATATATTATATAATAATTATAATATATTATATATTATAAAGTTAAACTTGCAGTCTATATATTATACGTCCCACAGCTGGTCACAAGCCTCTTCTAATTTCTGATAGGGTTTTAGGATAAAGAAAAGTCTATTGGGACAGACTGTCCCAATGCGTGTTGGGAAACTTCACATGCCTTTGAAAAATTTTTTTTCTTATTTCTCATACATGCAGGTTTCTTCACGATGTTTTCCTTCACCGGCGAGCACGTGGTAAATAAGCACTTATAATTGCAATTAACAATTTCATTGATGCCGGCGGGGATCGAATCCGGGCTGCTCGCATACTGTGAAATTTACAGCGAACGTTTATCCACAGAACTACCACGGCTCTCACATAACCAACCGCAATCGACTGTATCAAGTTGTAGCCGGTTAAACTTAGTATCCGCACTTTGGATTTTAGCCGTAGCTAGCTATGCCTAAGTTATGTTACCCTGGTCTGATTTATAACAGGGTTATTTTTCAAAGAGTAGCCAAATTTTAAACTTAAGTTCAAATATATAAATAACGATATACGTTATTGCAGTTTTTGAAAATACGAGTAAATAAGGCTTCTGCTTTTATTTGAAATTATCCCAAATTGAATGTGATTTATGGGTAACAACGTTTTTGCCTACCGATCGACCCTTATTAATTAATTTATTTATTCTTTAATGTGCGCATGCGCAGTAAAATCAGTTAAAATAATGCATTACCTAGCATTTTGAATATAAAAGATATAAAAGACAGAATTATTCAGATTTTTTAATTTTTTTTTTCACCATTTGCCTATATTACCATATTATACTATACGCATATTATACTATATACTTACCATAGATAGCGATATAATCTCCTAAATAATCAACTCGTTTACGCCAGACGTAAAATACCTTAGAGTATACATATAGCTTGCTTATGTATACTCTAAGTAAAATACACTTACCGGCGATGGGAAGCAGCATCAAAAAGGCTGCATCTTACTTCGGCGTCTGGTACGATTGCGAGGCCTATAGAATATTTTTTATTCAATATAGGGTTACAAGAATACATATTGAAAGTCATTTATGCTGTTACCACTGGTTTGGAAAAAGCTCTGTCCTGGGAAGAACCGGCAAGAAACACAGCAGGACTATTTTGTTGAAAAAAGAACAGTTTAATATCATTTAATATGTTACCACCCCAAGAATGAATTACTGACTCGGTGGAGTCGAGTAACTGGTACACTACTAGCTTGTGTCTGTTCCTAGTATTTACAGAATGAATATCACTTATTTTTGTATAACTACTTTTATTTTTGTGTACGTACATTACATTTTCATAAATGTATTGAGAGGCGAATGTTAATATTTTAATTTCCTTAAACTTTTGTCGGAGGCCATAAGAGCAATCTATGATTTTAAACCTAAAGTTTTAAATCATAGACTGCTCTTATGGCCCTCTTCTGTAAAACAAATATAATTTCAGTCAGTCGCGTGTCCCCATAGCAAAATATCATACGACATTATGCTATGGAAATCGCTAAAGTAAACAAGTCTAGCTGTTTTCGCACTGGTAAGATTTCTAATCTTTTTTACAGCATATGCTGCAGAACTAAGTCTGCTTAAATTAGCAAATTTTGATATATGGGGGCTCCATTGAAGCTTCGCGTCTAGTGTTATTCCAAGAAAAATGGTGGTATCGACAAGACTCAGTTCCTCCCCATTTAAAATTACATTAGTATTTCATTGTTTGACATTTGGAGTCATGAATTTCATACATTTCGTTTTAGTGCCATTTAAATGCAAGTTATTAACATTAAACCAATTTACTAATTTAGATATATCATTATTTACATACATAAACACTCACGTCTGTCACCCAGAGGGGTAGGCAGAGACTACGGACTTCCATTTGGCAGATCCTGGCACACCTCTCTCGCCTCCTTTACATTCATATATCTACGCATACACGCTCGTCGGTTAAGGGTACTCCTAATCTGGCCCATTTTCAATATATCGCCAAGTTGATCGATAAACCTTCGTCTAGGGCGTCCCTTTCCGACTCTGCCGTTCACTTCTGCGGCATAAATTTGCTTTGTCACTCTTTCTTCGTTCATTCTTTCTACATGACCAAACCACCGAAGCATTCCTTTTTTAATCCTCCTGGTCACAACGTCATCTTGCAAAGCACACTTTTCTCTTATCACACTATTTCTCACCCTGTCATTCAGATTCAGCCCTAGCATACTCCTTAATGACCGCATTTCTACAGCATTTATTCTACTCTCATGCTTCTTCTGCCAGACCCAACTTTCACTACCATACATTAAAGTAGGGGCTAACACAGCATTATGAATTGCCAAACGTGCATTTTTTGACACATTCTGACTCTTCATAATAGCGTGTAGAGCCCCATTGACTCTATTTAACATTAAACCAATTTACTAATTTAGATATAGCATTATTTACTTCGTCATATTTAAGTAATTGTCGTTTTAATTTGAAATTAATGAAGTATCATCAGCAAATAATACTATATTATGGTTATCCCCTACTATGTAAGTTAATTCATTAATATATACAAGAAACAGAAAGGGGCCGAGAATTGTGCCTTGAGGCACGCCCATTTGTACTATCGACCCGGAAGAGCTCATAAACAATTAATTTAAGAGCATTACTTCTTACACCGTAGTGTTGTAGTTTCCTGATTAATGTTTCATTGTGAACACAATCGAAGGCTTTGGATAGGTCACAGAATATACCCAAAGCATCCTATGAATTCTCCCATGCATTGAAAATATATTTAATCAGCTCAACACCAGCATCAGTTGTCGAGCAACCCCTTGTGAAACTGAATTGTTTTTTATGAATTAAATTATTTACATTAAAAATATTTAACATTTGATCAAGAATATTTTTTTCAAAAATATTATTAAGTGTTGGCTGTAAAGAAATTGGTCTTAAATTGGCGGGGTCTAATGTACCAGAATTATATAAAGGTATTATTTTACTATGAACTCCATATTCGATACTAGTATTAAAAATAATTGCTAGTTGAGGCGCGATTATATCTATTATAGACGCAATAACTTTAACGAAAATCCCCCACAGATCTGCTGTTTTCTTAATAGCAAGAGTTTTAAAATATGTTACAATATATTTTGATAATATTTTATGAAATGTAAAATTCTTTGTACACGCATTTACATTTTGTTTAAGTAATGATTCGGCGACGGCAGGAGAAGAATTCAGTGACTTAGTGGTTAAGATCGGAATATCAGTAAAATATTTCTCAAAAACCATTAAACATCCTGATCTGATTCAGTTTATTTGTTGCTAAAACTTAACCGGTAGTTTGAATTGCGAGAGTTGACCTTTGTTGACGTTATTTGTTGATTCATCGACGACAATATTAAAAGCAATTCTTTTACATAATGGTAACGTGAAGCCGTCTATTCCTATAGATCACGCAGTAAATACCAAAGAAACGTATGAAAATCTGTCAAAACTTATTGGACTTATTGAATACAAAAGTCACAATTGGATTGTTTGTGGTGATTTTAAAGTAGTTGGTTTGCTTTTGGACTTGCAAGGTGGCTATAAAAAATATTGTTGTTTTTTATGTTTGTGGGATTCGAGAGCCAAACAAGATCATTATAAAAAAATAGACTGGCCAGTTAGAAAAGTATATGTCCCTGGTAAACTGAATATAAAGCATAAATGTCTGGTACCTCCTCAAAAAATTGTTCTACCGCCGCTTCACATAAAATTAGATTTGGTAAAAAACTTTGTGAAGGCTTAAGACAAAACTAGCGTAGCCTTTAAGCATTTATGCTCAACTTTTCCTAGCCTTTCTGATGCGAAACTGAAAGAAGGTGCTTTTATCGGACCGCAAATCAAAAAAATGTTGAAAGATGACATATTTGAAAACAGTCTTTCGGATACTGAAAGGTCTGCTTGGAATTCATTACGACTTGTTATCCAAGGGTTCTTAGGCAACAAAAAATTTAAATTACCGAGAGTTAGTTGCTGATATATTACATAATTTTCAACGAATAGGTGTTAACATATCTCTGAAAATTCATTTTCTTCACTCGCACCTCGATTTCTTCCCTGAAAACCTTGGACACGTCAGCAACGAACACAGTGAGCGTTTTCACTAGGATCTTAAATTTTTTGAGCAAAATTATCAAGGATACTGGGACGAAGATATGTTAGGTGACTATTGCTGGTCTATAATGAGAGACATAGATACAAATAAATACAAAAAAAGCTAACGCAACTAATTTTTAATTTTTTTAAATATTTTTGTAAGCATTTGTTGGTAAATAAAAAATAAATACTTTGGAAACGTGACGTGTTGGATTATTTTCGTATTGTTTTTTTAACTCAGTGTATTAATTTTTAAAGAAAAATACTTTTCATTTCAAGGACAGAAACTATGTAAACTAATGTAATAGTCTAATAAGTTTAGTAGTTGTTGTTTTGTTGAAAATATATCTAGCTAAGAAGATGGTAATAATAATGACATAAGCAGCTTAGTGACCCCCGTGGCATATTTCAAACACTAAAAGAGAATGGCGGCTAGACATAGGTAATAAAATGTCCATAATATCTAAATCAACTTATAAAGTTTTACGATCATCGAATTGCCATCCCTAAAGAGACACTGAACGACAATTTGATGATAATAAACTAAATTTAAATCTCACTTGGCTATAACGTCTTCATTTTTACAACCTTTGCAAGTAGAACTTGCAGGTATAGTCAAAACTCACACAGAAATTAAACTCCGTTATAAGTCGCAAACAAGATCCCATTCAAAGACCTTTATAATAAAGTGGAATTTCCTTAACTCACGAGTTTAATTTAGATCTAAGTTATGCACTTTGGTCTTCAGGGATTTGGCATTAAATTGAATTGCTGCGTATTTGCATAAAGACAAAAGAGACGTCGCGGATCCTTGTCTCGTTTTACAGAAAGTTCTTAGACAGAGTATTATTCCGCCGCAAGAACGGGTAGAAATTAGAAACATCGTATTTAATGTAAAAAATTTTGTACAACCGACTTCAATATAAATTAAGAATAACTCAAAAACTATTGGTCAAACCTTGATCAAATTTATATGGGACCACAGCACCAGCTTTCATTCCAAAAGAGAATCATCGAAATCGGTACACACAGAAAAAAGTTATGAGGTAACACACATAAATAAAAAGAACATACAGTCCAATTGAGTACCTCATCCTTTTTGAAGTCGGTAGAAAATGATGGAAGACGCCGCAATTTTCGATATGACAGAAATATATTAAATTTCTTTACAATAGAATGAAATCATTTTTATTCAATTTATGTTACAAGAATAATTATTGAAAGTCATTTAAGTTTTACCCCTGGATCGGAAAAACCTCTGTCTTGGGAAGAACCAGCAAGAAACCCAGCGGGACGTTTTTATTAAACATTATAATCGTTGGTGCGTTTTTTTATAGAATAAAGGTGACAAACGAGCATACAGTTTACCTGATGGTAAGTGGATGCTGTGGCCTATAGACATCCACATCTATCTTCAATAACGTATTAAAATTCAGATGTATTGTCGCCCCTGAGGACTAAGTTGGAATCCTCGTATCCAGTAAAACGTGTGTCCGGTTCTCTGCGCTCACCATACGAAACACAGCAGGTATTTTACGCTGGTATTCTGTGAGAGGGTGGTCCTTTCCTCGTCGACCCCATTCGTGCTACAACTACCTATAATATAGCTGCAGTATGGCTCTACCACGTAAATAGTCTGTTAATGATTGTATAGCTTCTGAACGACTTCAGGTCAAATATATACACATTTATTGTATCCTGATGATGGGACAAATCTATACAAGAATCCGATAGGTGGTAATATACACAAATTATTAATAAACTAGCGATCCGCCCCGGCTTCGCACAGTTGATTTCTGGATCTCGACAACAACGCCACCTATCGGGTCCAATTGTGAATCTAAACAATTTCATCAAAATCGGTCCAGCCAGGAGGAGTTCAGTTACATACACACGGACAGAAGAATGATGTGTTAGATTTATAAAAATGTAGAGTCACAAAGAAAAAGCTTTAAAATCTTTTAAAAGATATAGTGTAATAACAAAATTATTATACGTGGTAGAGCCATGCTGCAGCTATATATCTGGTGTAGTTGTAACACGAATGGGTTGGCTCGACCGGGGAAGTACTACGCTCTCACAGAATACCATAAAATAGCAGCTTAAAGTTGCTGTGTTTCGTATGGTGAGTGTAGAGAACTGGAGACCCTTTTTACTGGAAACGAGGCATTCCATCTTAGTCCTCACGGGTGATAACGCATCTGCATTTTGATTAGTAATCGAGAATAGATGTAGATGTCTATGGGCCACAGCAACCACTTACCATCAGGTGGACTGTGTGCTCGTTTGTCCCCCTTATCACATAAAAAAATACATAAGTTACTTTGCTTTAGTATTCCGGTCCAATAAAATAGGCTACTTAGCTTAAGAAGCCTTTCGCTTTCTTACAGCAGACAGGCAGAGCTACCTCATTCACTTATTTACTTGTTGGTGGTTATGAAACAACTAACTGATCTATTCCTCACAGTCTGCCTTTAAACACCATAATGTTAGGTTCGCCGGAAGCTGACAAGCTTCCGGCGTCAGTTGTTACTATTTAATTGTCATTTATTTATTCTTAGTAAATTATCTTATAAATCCAACAAATGACGGTAATTATTTAAGTAATTAGTCAGCCCTTAATTATTCCATAAGCTAGTGAACCAAGAACCGGAAGTATATAACATAATACAAACTTTGATGTTGAAACATGATGAAAATTTGACCTTGACAGGAACTTTTAAAAGTTCTATTTCTATAACGAAAACATACATAAAAGTTTTTGCCTTTATACAATTTAATGTAATTCCGCGACTCCGCACAAAGGTTTACTTTTAACTAGTATAAAACTGAAGTATAGACGATACTTATAGTAGATAAGTGGCTAATGCAGGCCATAAGCAACGTCAAACAAAGAACTGTCTTACAAAGAGTAGGTACATACCGTCACTACCGCTTTGTGGCAGAAATCGGTAACAAGGTGGTATAATAAAATGAATATTTTTTTCCGATACTTTATCTAGTTGTAACAGAGATACTTTAATTCATAATTTCATTTATATTTCTCCAGGAACAAAAACTGTCAGTACGGAATCGCTATGCCTGCTAGGTGCCCCGTTGTTCGATAGTATTAAACCTGTTTTAAAAACAAAATTTAATCAGTTTTAAACCACGTTGAAAAATTGTATAAATTAAACCCCCACATTGCTCTTACTATTTTAAAATATTGTCTCCTTGTACCTAAATTTACATACTTACTCCGCTCGAGTCCAGTCTGGAAATGTTCGGATATTTTAAAAGATATTGATAATAATCTTAAAATAGCTATAGAAAAACTTCTAAATTTAACTTTAAATACAACAGCCTGGACTCAAGCTACTTTACCTATAAAATTTGGTGGTATTGGTGTGAGAAATCTTTCTACTGTTGACTTATGTAACATAATTTTAAATAATAAAGTAGACCTGTGCTTTGCTACTGAGGCAGGGCAGACATGGCGAACGCAACAAAAACAGTCGCACGCAGCACGCTCCGTACCAACGGATATTCCGTTGGTACGGAGCGTGCAGAAATATTTGTTTCATAATTTCCATAGTAACCAAGATCAGGCACGCCTTCTAGCTGTTTCGACTAAAGATTCTAGTAACTGGTTACACGCTTTACCATCAAGTAGTCTCGGCACATTACTTGATGGGGAAAGCTTGCGCATCGCCGTAGGAATCCGACTAGGAGCGGCGATTTCTCAACCCCATCAGTGCCCCTGTGGTAGCAGCGTCGACAAGTTTGGGCTCCACGGACTTTCATGTAAGAAAAGTGCTGGTAGGTTTTCACGGCACGGTTCTTTGAACAATGTCATCCGAAGGGCTCTTGTCTCTATAAATGTTCCCTCGGTTTTAGAGCCTTGTGGCATATTTAGAGACGATGGCAGGAGACCCGACGGTATGACATTGGTCCCTTGGGAGAGAGGTAAAGCCCTAGTGTGGGATGCTACTTGCGTAGACACTTTGGCAGCCTCTTATCTCAGGCGTACCTCGTTTAGAGCCGGGGCGGCATCAGAGGCAGCTGAACTGAGGAGAGCATTTGCTGTTGAGACTATCGGTCCGTTGGGTCCACGTGCGGTGAAGTTCCTAAAGGAACTCTATCCGCGACTGATCGTTGCTGCTGGTGATAAGAGGGCTGGTTCATTTCTGGCTTAAAGGCTAAGTATAGCCATTCAGCGAAGAAATGCAGCCAACGTTCTTGGCACGATACCACGGGGAATAGGACTGTATGATAATTAAGTTATTAGCTTTAGTTTTTTATTATAGTTTTTATTAAATTAATTAAAATATCACCCGCTCTTCTAAAATTGTAATTGCAAATAAAATGTGGATATTTCAAATTCTGTGAAAATAATTTTATCTGCTACACTCATTGACCAAATATCCAATGTTGTGGCAAATCTATTAATACCAAAGTATATAACCAGTACGCATATTAATACACTGAATGCACGTAGCTGAACACAAATCGGTGACAAAGTGTTGCAAATAACCGAATAATTTATCGGCTCATTCAACATGATTAGCGAGATGGCATCGAGTGAACTAAACATCGAATAAATTCATTCGCATTCAACACTTATCAACGACAACCCTTGACTTATACAGCGCAGTGATTTATACTAGAGTTATGTTCATAACAAGAATTCCTAATACCTCTAAAAAAGACGAGATTTTTTAATATAATAGGGGTGTCAAGCGAGCACACAGTCCTCCTGTTGGTAAGTGGATGTCAGTGCCGTGGCCCATAGATATTTTTACTTTTACACTTGATTAAGAATCAAAATTCAGATACGTTGTCACCCTTGAGAACTAAGATGGAATGTCTCGTTACCAGTAAAACGGCTCTCTGGTTCTCTGCACTTACCATACGAAACACAGCATTATCCTGCTGTTTCAGGCTGGTATTCTGTGAGAGCGTAGTCCTTCGAGCCGAGCCATTCGTGCTATAACTATAACCCCTCAACAGTCAAAACATCCATCCCGGCTATGTGTCAAATATCTATTGTCAGTAACTGTTATCCATTACGGCGACTGAATAGACGCCATTTTCCGCCATTTTTTTAATTACTGGAAATTACTATTATACTTCGCTTTTAGCACTAATGTATAATAATATATAAATTTAGATGAGAAAAACATGTTTTATTGCAATAACCGTAACATTATATCCATATATTTAAAGAAAACACGAATTAAGTAAATCATTGCACCGCCGCCGGAGTCCCAGACAGTAAATACAGGCGCGATGGATTTTGCAGATAACGGAATCCGCTATCTTGATCCATACTGTTGAGGGGATAATACAGCTGCAATATGGCTCAACTACGACAGGAGTCTGTTAGTGATTGTGTTACTACTGAACGACTCCAGGTCATCATGTTATGCACTTTTGTGCCCGCAGCCCAGCGTGGCTCTACCACGTGAAAAGATTTAAATAAAGGCTCTTCCTACATGTGCTATAAGATCCCTCAATGGATATTGATTCTTATTAGCCAAATACAAAGTATATTTTCGTTGTGTATGAATATTGCATTAAACAATTAGATTATATCTTAAGTAAGTAAGCCAAATGTTGAATATAATGCGGGACATTCGGTTACATAAATAGAAGCAAAGTCGCTCACTACTGCTCTTTTTAAATAAATGTTAAATAAAGTTAGTGTTTATTAGTCACTGTTTTCGAACTTTGTAGTCAGTCTCACAGCTAGTCGCCCATTAAGTACTTTAACTTTATAAGACCCAAGCCTAAAAATACATGAGATAAATAACAGCCCAGTGTCATCACTAAAGCAAAGCAAAGTTCTTCTTGCTAGCTACCATCCAGTATAAAAAGATTGAATAAAATGCTGTGAAAGTTAAAATATATACTTGATGACATTTTTTCATATAGAATATATTCAAAATAATCAATTTCTTTAAACAATCACATTTATGTGATCGAATTTAGTCATATATGTAAAATCACCTGTAATTTATTTATGTTCAAGCAATCATATTGGATCCTTATAAGTTAACAACCATCCATTAATTTTGTAAACCTTGAATTTGAATTTAGAGTCACTCATTTAAATATTATCCTTAGCCCCATTACTTAATTTTATTTCGCAGAATAAAAAACGAAATTAACGGCAGGAATGAAATATAATTTATTCAAAATTTAAAAGAGATTAGACCGTTAGGGAAAAAAAAATTTATATCATTATTCCGTTATATTCCCGAAAATTGAATTTTAATTTCGCCGCTTCCAAAGGCTAATTACTGTACCGTAATTTAGATGGAAAATTTAAAAATAATTTTCGCAGTAATTTTAAAAAGAAATAAGAAACGGGTTAAAAGGAAATTTGGCTTTTTCAAGAAAATTCTTAATGTTTTCAAATGAGTTTGAAAATACTAAGCTATGAAATAAAACTAGAATATATTTTTGTATAATTAATTTAACTAACCCTAATTAAAAAGTAAAGTATAACCATTGAAGTAATATGTACGTAAGTACATTATAATTCAATGAGTACAACCTACAACCTTATTTTGGTAGGTACGTACAGAACCTAATTTAAAATTAAATAATTTTTGAACGGGCTAAAAACACTATCGAGTATGTCCTCGATTTTTTATCCTCTGTCATGCAGGTTTCCTTACGATGTATTGCTACTTATATTCTATTATAATTGATTATTGACTGCCTCGTTGGTCTAGTGGTTGCAGTAGTGCGACTGCTGATCATGAGGTCCCGGGTTCGAATCCCGGGTCGAGCCAAAAAATCAGTTATTGAGTTTTTCCATCAAGAAATTCTCAGTAGCTGCCCGGAGTCAGGAAGTTGGCGGAGTCTCACCCCCGTGCCTCGGAAAGCACGTAAAGCTGTTGGTCCTGCACCTGACCTCTCTCCGGTCGTGTCGGTTTACCGTCCCATCGGACTATAAGAGTGAGGGAATAGAGAGTGCACCTGTGCTTGCGCATACACTTTGGCACTATAATCCTGTCCTGCGCAGATGGCTAGTCTCCGCTGAGGCTGGCCGCCGTGACCGAAATTCGGTCTGGAGGACTTTATTATTATATTCTATTCATAACTATCTTAGCTAAAATGCAATGGCTAAATATATGTATATCACCAGTAACGTGAACGAATGAATGAATTGTGAATGATTATGAATAACGTGGATATCTCTGGACATATGCAGGTCATCGCAAAGTTAAGAGGATTTACTCAGTCTTACAACTTGATGATATATTATAGTCGATATCAACTATCACATAAATTTACTATCCCCAGAATTGTATTCAGTGCCTAGACCATAAATAATAATATTAGAATACTCCATTAATAATAATAGGAATTGCAGTTGATACCAGCTTATAAATTGTATTTATTTATTTATTAATATTTTGAAATGAATAAATAAAATATACATTATAAACGCTTAAGTTGAAACCTGGATTGTATTTGATCTGTTCAAAATATCAAAATATTTTGACCAAACAAATCCATCAGTAACTTACGCTTATTTAATTTGACTTGGCGCGTCAGATACGAAGCGGTTGAAAATCACTTTAAATACGCGAAAACTTCAAACAATTAAGCCTTTATTTGGCGTCGCTAACAATGAGAAGTAATTAGCGAACGCCTCAACTTTGGGCATTTTAAAAAGAAAACTTTTGCAAATGCCTTTCCTTTGTTGGAGCCTATTTTCATCAATCTCGATCCCGTAAGTGTGACCCTCGAAAAATCTATTAACGTCAAAACGTTTGATGATGTCGTATTGAACTCTCTTCCTCTCAATTGGACGTTCGACGAGCAAAGGAAATACGCTATTGCCGTATATAACAAATCAGTGGACCAATTTAAAGGTCCATTTTTAATATCCGCTCTGGGTCAACAGCCTTTCCCTTCGCACGGCCAGGCTGGAACTTCTATGATGACAGCGTTATATTAAAGTTCACGATCTAGAAGAGTGTTTTCAGTACTTGTTGTTGGTCTATTAGATATAACAGTGGTGACAATAGCATTAAAATTTGTTTTGTGTTGCCGCTCTTTAGTATTGTAACGACATAAGAGGAATTAAAAGCGGGTAAAAAAACATGGCTCTTATTTTTAAGTGCGGTGGGTCGTCTTTGGAGTGGGTGTATTGTGATAGCATCCCAATTGAGTTTGTCACCGGATATTGTAGTGTTCGCAGTTAACCGACACATTGTGTAGAGAAACATTGTCGCTGCGGCAGCTCTGTTGCCCTCGATTTTGTGTTTGTGACCGAACTCGTATTAACATCATTAATTGCTGCAATTAAGCAGTCCGAAATTGAAATGGGCAAACGTTTAATCGAAATATCTCGATCGGAATCCCAATCTAAAACGTAATTTCATTTAAACGCAGCCTCTAATCCATTACGTAAAAATTTCCCTAACTCGTGTTTACATCTGGAGCTTTTCGATGTTAGTTTGGAATAGTTTAGTATTGGGTTTATTTAACTGTTACTCTGAAATATGCATGGGTGATACCACTCTCAACCTATATCAAGTCGTATCTATGTATTGGATTTGAATATCTGCTATTGAATCTATATATTTCAATATCTATGTGAACAGTACTACACGTATTTTTGATGAATAGAATAGAATAGAATAGAATTATTTTTTTATTCAAAATTAATTATTACGTAATACTTATTGAAAGTTAATTTTTTATTTACCACTGGTACCCAGCGGGACTTTTCTTTAAACATATTTCTCTTTACAATAAATGCTTGTACAATTTTTTAATGAATTTTAGTAAAATCAGCATAGTGGCGATCACCTCATTCCCAGGGGTTATTTTTATTCATGTATTCCTTGATATTATAATAATCCTTTTTGTACAGTTTTTCTTTAATAAAACTTTAAAAAAAATTATTGACAAACTTTGAACATTTTCTGGGATTTTATTGTAAAAGCGTATACCTACATTGCTCTATAAATAAATTACCGATTCTGTGGAGTCTAGTAACTGGCATTACAAGCTTATGTTTGTTCCTAGTGTTTAAAGTGTGAACATCCTTATTCTTATCAAGCTATTTATGTTTTAATGTATACATTACATTTTTATAAATATATTGCGATGCCAAAATGAATATGTTTAATTCTTTAAAATTTTCTCTGAGTGACTCTTTAAAATTTAAGTTATAAATCGCTCGTACGGCTCCCTTTTGCAAAACATATATGGCTTCAATGTCAGTCGCATTACCCCATAGCAAAATTCCACCATAAAACATTACACTATGAAAGTAACAAAAATAAACTAATCTAGATGGATTTGGTTTGCTTAAATTTATAGATAAATTTTAATATCTAAGTATGTTAATACGTATTTGTTAATATGTACGCTATTCTGAAACGAGTATATCCTACAACGAAAAATCGTAGTAGATATATCTGTTTTATAATATTTTGCATTCTTTCGCGCGCTCATGGTTCGTTCGAAGTTCGAATCAGTGTATCATATTATAGATATTTTACATGTATTTTACCTTATTATTATACCTTTGATTTCGATGTTAGATGTTCTCAAAGAGTATATAAATCACAACGTTTGATGTTCTGTAACATGACGCTGTACTGCAGAGGTATCTAATACTTAGTTGTGCTGTTGCTGTTGCATAGATATTGGAACATTGTACCGATATAAAGATATTGTATTTAAATACGATTTGTATCGCCCACGACTACTCTGAAAAAAAAAAGAATGCCTCTATTACTTACGCAGGAAAGTAATTAGTACCTTAAATGTGTAATATATTCCAACGTCTATTAATAAAACATTTTTGGCAAATATTCATTTTAAAGCCTTGCAAAATGAGGTTACTTTAATTTTCAATCACTATATAATATAATATACTGTAATTTGTCAATATGATTACAAGGTATACAAGAATGAAACAATTACGGATAACCATTTATTCACGTAAGAGTATATATTTAACAGATATCGTACCAATGACAATCAGATACAGATTTAATGTCGCAAAGCCGACGCATCGTATCGCAATCGCGTTGCGTCGAGAAATGATGTTTCAATTCTTATAATTATGAATTAGTTATTAGGTTATTTTATCTATTAGGTTCTTCGGTACCGGATATCTTCGGTATCGGATTAATACATTCAGGCAATGTATTGATCCGATAAAATCATGGTAGTCTTAGAAAATACGAATGATGCTTAAAATCAACGATAATTGACAGAAAATTTCTTACCTGGTGGACAGACGCAGTCGCTGACGTCTCTCTTCTCCCTCTTCACGTTGCCGTTTTCCTTTACCTTCTCCACTGGCTCCATCTCAAGCACCGTTCTTCTTAACCCCCTATGCTTCTCCTCCAGCAGCGAAAGCCGCTGCTCCAAGCGATGCTGACGGTATAAACCATACCCACATAACGCCAGAACAATCAGATAACAACACCACTGCACTGCACTATTCACGCTAACTTTATCCCACTCTTTGTTCGCACGCTTCGGAATTTGGTTTGCCATCTCACTGTTGTTATTTCAAACAAATTCATCCATGACTTTGAATGAGCGCAAATTCGAAGGTGTTCAAGTGTAGGTCAATCGTTTTTTGGAGCTAGTTCGTGCAGCTCACTGTGACCGCAGTTTGTTACTGGGGGCCCGACTGTTCCCGCGATCTTCCTCGGGAAAGGAAGTCGGCTGTCCGATGTTAACTGCCCTTCTAGTTGTGTCGATTACACGTTGAGTACCCTTCCGAACTTTGATAGACGTGTTACATCGTTATTAGGCGATTCCGGATGCTTTGGTTAGTCGCACTTACTGACAATGATTTTTTAAGTAATAAAAATATATTACGACTAGCGACCTCGCCTGGAAGGAATATATTTATGTGGCGTTATTTATTTTTAAGATAATCAAAGACCATTAATTTTATTAGTTTTTCGTTTTTTTCAAATAGTTTAAGTTTTTCCGATAACATATAGCCTAGATGCCTTTTGGCACTGTTTTCTATCTGTTCGTAAAGTTTCATGAAAATCGGTTCAGCCATTCCGAAAAGGTTTTAGTACCATAGACCACAAAATTACCCTTTGGCAAATTATACAGAATCTGTCACTTTGTCTTCCATGTGTGGACTATGCGAAAGCCTTTGATTCTGTCGAAATTTGGGCAGTGCTACAATCTCTTCAGCGGTGCCTAGTTGACTATCAGTATATTGAAGCGCTGATATTTTGTATAGTAAAGCTACGATGGCTATCCGAGTACAGAACCAAATGTACGACATTTATCCAACTGCTAAGAAGTGTAAGGCAAGTTTTTAATGGAATACGGATGACAAATGCCAAGCTGCAGCTATAAAAATGAGTCGGCTTGACCGGGTAGGACCACACTGTTACATAATACGGGCATATAGTAGTAGCTATGGTGAGTGTAGAGAACCGGGGACCCTTTGTACTGGAAATGAGGCATTCCATCTTCCTCCTCAGGGGTGACAACACATCTGCATTTTGATTATTATTTGATAAGAGATTTCTATGGGTTGCAGCACTTACCATCAGGTGGACTGTGTGCTCGTTACTCACCTAAGTTTCATAAAAAAAAATTTTTTTTTCTTTCCTGCTATCTGAATGAAAAAATCAAAACAAATTTCGCTTAGCCCCAACAATAGCAATAACTAAAGTAGTAAATTTGCATTTATATTACTTATACATTCTCCTCCAATCGCCTAAAAGACAATTAAGGGTATTCAGGGTCTCCTCTTGTTTTACACCCAGACTAATGTTCAGGGGTGGGTACAGATAAAAATGTAAATTTCCAAGTTAACCTACGGGTCGCATTAGCGGGGACACAGCCGGGGGACACGGGATCTTTCATCTCCCCTCTATAGGGATGGTAATATTAAGTTTATATTTTCATCTCAATGAAGACAGAGCAAAGGAAATAATTTTAGTGAAGCATTGTATTAAAGTAAACAATTGTTTAAATATATGCAACTCATATTACCTAAGCATACTCCAATTGATTATAGTACATATTTTAACATGTATATGTTACTTACTGTAAAAGCCCGTATTTGGGTAAATCTTAGGTTTTTATTTTAAATCATTAATCATTATTAGATTTACCAACATGAACTGGTAAATGTAAGGTTTGGTATAAAATGAGACGATTTTTCGGGCTTTTACCATTAGAGTTTGGTACATGCTAGATTTTACCAATGACTATTAGTAAATGTTGATTTTGAAAATAAAATATATAATAAAAGTAGAAAGTATTTATAAAACATTGAATCATGTTATCTACTAAATTTTAAAATATTTTTATGAGTTTTTAAAGTAGAATACTGTAAAATAATCAAATATTGTTTTCTTCTCACAAACATAATACCTACGTTGGCTAAACTTACTATTCATTAAGTTTTCATCATCATCATCATCATTACAGCCCTTCACAATTCCACTGCTGAACATAGGCCTCCCCGAAGGAATGCCACAAGGCACGGTCCTGAGCTAACTGCATCAATTGACTTCCTGCATGTCTTACCAAGTCGTCACTCCATCTAGTAGTTCGTCTGCCACTCCAGAACATTTCTTCCCCAGAGGTTGTCAATTCTTCGAGATATATGGCCGCTCCATTGCTACTTCAGCTTACTAACAGCGTTATTGTAACTCTTTTTCACCATTAATATCGTGTTTTATTTACATTTTTGGTAATATATTGTTCCGCATTTAGCTTCTTCAGATCTTACAGCTCCAATCATATCTCTAACGATCGCTGAAGTTGCGATGCCCATTTTCATTGCAAAACCAAACATTGCTTCGTATGAGGTTTTTTTGACTCCCTCATTATATGCTCTATTTTTCATTGCCTGGATGAATTTTAACCATTTTAACTTTTACCTTCTCTAAACACTGCGTATTTAGCTCTATCGAAATAAAAAATTTCACCATTTACGTGTCTTTGAGGTAAAATCTAAGATTTACTACGTCAATGCTAGTAAAAGTCCGAAATTAACGATTACCACAGAAAAGTTCGGACTTTTACCATTAAGACTTAGTAAATCTTAGGTTTTACTGGAAAATCTTAGGATTTACCGTAGTTCGTAGTTTAATTTACATGTTATATAAAATGAAAATGGTTATAGAATTGGGATATACGACTTTTTGTATTAAAAAATGACAAAAAAGAAGATACCTGCGCTGCAGTTTCTTTTTCGCATTTTCTCTGGGTGAAGAAACCTAATTTAATAAGATATATAGTAACCAGTTCAAAAACACCTAGTCCTAGGTGTCGTTTGAAAAACCATTTTTTGATTTCTCTATAATAATTTACATTCAAAACTTCATCTCTTATTTTGCCACCTTTTGGAGTAGATTTTTTTTCAAAATTTATATGGGACTAATCCTGAAGCCTGAAGTACCTATAACTTTTTTAATTAAAAAAAAAAGAATAATTTAAATTGGTTAAGAATTGACGATGATATCGCGTAACATACATACAAAAAATACCTTACAATCAAATAGAAAAGTGCCTCCTATTTTTAGCGTCGGCTAAAAGTAAAGAGCATTCATTTTATGAATTAAGTCATTCCATAATACATTTCGACTTTCTATATTCTTTTACTATCAAAAAGCCCCCAGTGGTCATCCATCATCACATCAGGAAAGCCCGACTGCGCCACGTTGAGTGGCGTGGGGCTTCCCTGCCCCATCTCTCTGCCCCCATAAATCAAGTTTATATTGTCAGAAACATTACGAAAACATAACCTCAAAATGAGATTTTAAAAATGTATTAAAAAAAACTAAGATCGTCCGGCAGGGGGGGAAGTGGGGGGCGACTCTACAACTCCCCTCCATCCCCCCTCCCCCCACCCCCAATTCAGGCGAATTACTTTCAAACCATATCATTTATATAATGCTTAATTTGGCGATATACCTTTGCTTTGCTTTGAGCATTAGATAAATTTTCATCTTTTAGTATCAGAGTGTTCCTGCTTCTTGTAGCTATCTTACTGTATTCACGTTGCCTGTTTACATCCTCGGCTGATCCGACCAATTTGCACTACTGCCATAATACAGCAATTCTATTAATTGTTTGATTTTGTTGGCATGTACATGACATTTTATTTTATAGAGCATTGTCATTCACAAGAAGAAGTGGAAAAAGTTATTTTTACTGCCAGAAATACAAAAACGCTGATGACATTGACGTGAGAAATGTTTTGTTTATCTATCATAAAAAGAAATGCATAGGTAAAAGTGACAAATATGATTCAACTGTTTAACAAGGCTTAACAATTCTACAAAAGTCTAACCGAGTCTCAGTATAATATGTCGCGCCTCATGAGATGATGTTGAGAAAGATCTAACGATGATTTTGTTCAAATAGCTACAGATAAAATTCGGAACAAAGTCATTATTTGCCGTTGTATGCCAAATTTCATGGTCTTTCAATACACGTAGATAACAAAATAAGAAGTATAATGTAAGAGGCGATACAGGAAACTAAACAGGAGTTTAGGAGTGTGGCAACTATGGCGAGTGTCTCTCCTATGAGGTCAATCTATTTGGATATCTATGTTCGGCAGTGAATTATTTTGCCTGTAATAAAATAGAAAAAAAAACCGAAACAATAAATTCAAAAGGAATGCACATATTTTCTTTATGTTTTAAATACATAAGAACATTAATATATATACTTTAATTGCAATAAAGATTAAGGTCGAATTACCAACATATCGCATATGATTCGCGCTTTCATTTTTGATTTGATTTGATAATGGCTTGGCAATAAACCATTGTCAAATCAAATCAAAATCAAATATGTATTTGCCTAAATTTCATCCAGTACCATATGAGATACAACAATATTTGAGTACATAGGAAAAAGACGTTGGGAGACAGGAGTCCTAAGAAGAGAATAAGTAAGAGACCGTGCGCTACTGATCCCCTGGTGGATCTACTTGGACGTCTGAAACATTAAGACCTGAAGGCAGGTTAGTGAGTTAATGTTTACGAATCCGTACCGCAATAGAAATAAAACCCTTATAAGATCACTTTGTTGTTCGTTTGTACGTGTGTCTGGGTAAAAATATGTCTCTATATATAAAAATCAATTGTTGTCCGTTAGTCTCGCAAAAACTCGAAAACGACTGGACCGATTTTGATGAAATTTTTGTGTGTGTTTGCGTGGGTCTTTGGATGATCTAAACGATTCACAATTGGACCCGTTAGGTGGCGCTGTTGTCGAGATCCAGAAATTACCCGTGCGAAGTCGGGGTGGATCGATAGTAGTATATATTATGTTACGGCTAAAAGCCGAAGTGCGGATACACCTAGTTCTAGCCGGCTGCGGCCGGCAGTAGTTGGTTAAATTTAGGTGTACTGATAAATTTGTAAAAATACGGAAATACGTATCAAGTAATGTCAGCGACAGTAGATTAAGGTGCGGTTGGGGTGGCCCTTGGACCACCCCAAAACCGCAGACATTTATCTAATTTATAAATTATTATGTATGATACACCAACCGCAATCAACTACACCTTGTATTAGCCGGCTACACCGTAATATATATATCAAACACTAAGATCAACTCAAACTCCTAACAACGTCAACATAATTAAAAGATACGGCCGTAGATTCCACATATTTTATACTCGCAAACTCATGCAGCCGTGCCGCGGTAGCTCGTGACAACATCGTGAAATTCACCAAAACGCATAAGGGCAGCGCGGCGGACACTTCCTTGCCCTAAAAACCCGCTCAGGAATGAGAGGCCGCCTGTGCCCAGCAGTGGAACGTATATAGGCTGTAATTTTACTTTTAAACTCATCAAAACCTATATGGTACTTGCCGTAGACCTAGAATCATGTTTGGCAAGAAGCTAGGTCTGGCAGCATAAGTAAAGGGAAAAATTTGTAGTTCACATAAAAAATATTTTTCGATTACAAACTTATTTAATTTGCAGTAAGAGCATCGGTTGTGATGTATAGGAGAAAATATTTTTCTACTGCAAAGTTATGTTCGTCTCTTAAATCCTTTCGGTGCTTACCTCAACTATAATGCCCTGGATGGATAAAGTATCTAAATAAATATGTGAATAATAATTTGTCTTAAGAACCATCAAAAAGGGTTATAATATTAAGAAATTTATAGTTGATAATTACCCCTGGGAATGAGGTGATCGCTACCCAGCTGTTTCTAATTTGTTCTGTATTGTTAATTGTGTAACATACATGTTATTAGCTATGTTAGATTGTGAACTGTTCTTTTTTCAAAAAAAGTCTCACGGGGTTTCTTACTAGTTCTTCCCAAGGCAGAGGTATTTTAAGAGTGACTTTCAATAAGTATTATTTATGATCTGTATTGAATAAAAAAGTTTTTATTTCTATTTCCGGTTTTATTCTTTACAAGCAAGATTTACAAACGGCCACATAGTCTACTTGTTAACTAAATAAATACTCGTTGTCTGTCCTGAGGACTAATGTGGAATGCCTCATTAATAGTAAAAGCGGTCTCCGACTCGCGTCACTCACCACGCGAAACAAAGCAGTATTATTTCTTTTATTCATACAAGCAAGATTGACAAACGTCCGCCTGGTCCACCCACACCTATCCTCGATTAAGAATCAAAATGCAAATGCGTTGTCACTCCTGAGAACTAAGAGGGAATGACTTTTTATCATAAAAAGGGTCTCAGGTTTTCGTCAGCAAAACTATGTAGCTGTTTTACGCTGGTATTCTTCTTCAGTCGAGCTGATCCGTACTGCTGACATGCTGCAGCGTGACTCTACCGTATAGAGTACTTTTATACTATTAAAATTATCAATTTCTATTTTGTTAACTGATTGCTAAATAAATAAAACTGCTTAATTCTGGTCATATGCCGTAATTTTAATAACATTTTTGCACTTTTGTATTATATGCATACAGACATACTTAAACTCTCACGTCAATCACCCAGAGGGTAGGCAGAGACTATGGACTTCCATTTGGCACGATTCTGATTTGACGCATTCACGCCACATGTTATTATTTATAACGAAATAAATAAAAAATATTATTTAACCAAAGATGGCATCCCTAAATCGACGCCGACGAATAAATCTTTTTGAGATCTAGAAAACGTCCTAAGGATTCCTGTCGTAGGGATAAAGTAAAGGTGTCTGGGAAGTGATAAATTGTTTGCAGAGAAAGTATATTACGGTTGTGAGTTCTACAGTGAAATATTACGGTATTTGTGTGGATAGAAACCACTGATTGAAACATCTAGATGTCAATGTCGATGACTGTACTTATTTATTTATAAAAGTATAGTCAAATCTATAGATCGGTTTTTGTTTCACTATATAAATGACTACGTAAAAGTCACTTTTTTTAAAGCATTCTGCCAATCTTTTTACTCGAACGGCCTGTTCATCATACAGGCGACGAGCATACAGCGCCCTTCGCATATTCCATACAATAACGCTTTTAGGACGCTGTTGGGACTGCCATGACGCTCGAAAATGTTCGCGGATGCTCAGACTAATAGATTTCACGCTGTTATGCGAAATAAATCGAAAACAGTAAATAAGCGGCGAGGCCAGTGCCTTTTTCAGCGACACTGAGTAGAGCTGGTAACAGGATTGAAATGATAATAAAATTATATTATATATGTATATACTAACATTAGTAACATAGTTATTAAGTAAAAATTGTTACTAATCATCGATATATATGTACTACATACTAGATTTGGCATTCCGAACATTCACTATGTTCAAATGAACTGTACTGCAATCCGTACACCTTTAGTGTCATTTAGTGTGGCTTCAATATTCAGTGTGGAGCTGCGCTAATAATACAGATTTCAAATTAAATTTTAAACCTGAACGTAATTAATAATTCAATAGTCAAATAATTAAAATTATTTGTTGTTCAAGTGAATAAATAGGAAATAATATTACAATAGAAAAAATAAATTTCTTCATTTCTCCCGCGCATGCGCGAATACAGAGTAGTGCACTTTTTTTGTTTGGAATAGCTTCTCTAGTACGTAGTACATAGAACTCAATGTTACTAATACACTTACACTTAATATGGACTTAATAATGTCTGAAATAAACACTTTTATATACCAAAGTAAAAGTAATTTACAAGAGTACGTGTTTACGTGGGCAGCGTTCACTAACCTTGGATAGTTATAAATACTGCTTAATCTTTACTTTGGATGGATCCTGCTGGAGCGAAACTTCTTTATTCTTTTTTTTTATTGTCATGCAAAAGGTCTGATATTAACTTACATTCCCATATGTACAATACATTAGTTACACAATATTTATGGGTGTATGCCTTAAGTCAACACCTAATACAAAAATACGGTTGACCCTGCAGGCCATCCCTGGAAATAATACGACTTAGGGACCTTCAAGAAAAGAGCCTACCCTTTTAAAAGGCCGGCAACGCATCTGCAATTCCTCTGGTTCCCTGGTGTTGCAGTTGTTCATGGGCGGCGGTAGTCACTTACCATCAGGTGAGCCGCATGCTCGTTTGCCCCTCTCCTATAAAAAATAAAATAAAATAAACAACGCTCGAAAATAAGCGGGAATTTCAATTTCTATCTATTTTTTTTGGTATTTATTTTTGAAAATCTTTGATACCTCTCGACCGATTGACTTGAAAATCTAATCAGCTCGAATCCGCAATGAACACTTTCGAACGCCGTGTCGCCCATCTCGATCGGTTGATTCGTTCTTAAGATATCGTACGACAAAATTTTATTTACATACATACACACACACACACACAGAGAGAGAGAGAGAGAGAGAGAGAGAGACACACACATACACACACACATACATACACACACACACACACACACACACACACACACACACACACACACACACACACACACACACACACACACACACACAAACTGCACGACGGACGTCCTGCCGGGAATAGCTTCTAGGACCTCAAAACGTGGAGATCTGATGAAAACTCGCATTCTCAAAATCGGACTGAAATCTATAACTTCCTACTTTGATAATTATTAATTTTCAAAACGGGAAGTTAAAATTATGCAACTTGATCGAACTTTCTTCAGGCACAAGGAGGCCCTGTTACGAGCTTTCTCATAAAGTGACCTGAACAACGGTAATTAATATCTGATTGTGTTCACACGAAATCAACAGAAATCAGTTTTTGATGACTCGCAAAACTGTATAAATTCCAATCACTCTCCCCTAAACAATCTTCTATAAATATTCATGCGTAGGTACGAATTTATAATGTGTCTAAACTGAACTCTAGCTACCACTAAATAGAGTTTAATATGGAGCTTTTAAATATTAGGCTATTCTCCCAGTACCGGTATGCAACCCGACTAATATTACTGTCGCGCTTTACTAGGCATCGTAATCCAACCCGTGGTGTCTCCAAACATGTCTCTAACAAGGTAAATTAAAATTCTTCCTTGGAATATAAATTGGGTTTGGTCTTTTATTTGCACTTTCGGATCGCCTTAAATACAACGAAATTCAAGAGTTTGTATGATGTTGTGAAAGTATTTTTAGTCAACTTTACTTAACTAGGTGGTAGAAGTTCTTTTCTGCCACGGGTTTCATCTGGATAGGTACCCCTTACCTACTTCTGCAGCCAAGCAACAATGTGCATTGCTCTGTTTCAGTCTGATGGGTACAGCGAGTCAGTACAATTACAGGGTGTAAGGCATTCTATCTTTATCCTCAGAGTTGACAACGTAAATGAAGCATTGTTCTGTTCTGTTTGTTCTGACTGCCTCGTTGGTCCTGTGTTCAAATCCCGGGTTAGGCCAAAATTAGTTATTGGGTTTTCTGTCAAGAAATTCTCAGTAGCAAGCGGGGTTTCACCTCCGTACCTCAAAGCACGTAAAGGCGTTAGTTCTGCGCCTGAGGTCTCTCCGGTCGTGTCGAATTACTCATCGGACTATGAGAGTGAGGGAAAAGAGAGTGCACCTGTGCTTGTGCATACAATCGGGCACTATAATCCTGTCCTGCACAGATGGCTAGTATACGTGGAGACTGGCCGCCGTGACCGGAATTAGATCTAAAGGGCATTAGCGTTCTTTGTTTGAATCTGGTTGCACAAATGGTTCTTACAGGATTCGAACCCGCGGCTCTTGGCGTTGCAACTCATTGCTAAGCCACTGCGCCACGGACTCGTCGACATTCAACACATGTAAAAGTGAACAAATAACAACGAAGTTAGTTAACTACAACAATTCACGCCGTCATCGCAACATCAGTCCCGCGCGACTTCCGCTAACGAGCCGAGGAAATTTGATTCATTTCCGACTCGGAACTGCTAGCGCGGACCCGCTTGAAATGCTCTGCAATTTTGTATTCACTGTAAATAAAAAACATACCACTTCATGAAATTAATTAATGATAATCAAGTTTATTCGTTTCATTTTTGTGATTTTGATAAACACTTGTACTTGTTACACAATATTTATTTTAAACTAGCGGTCCGCCCTGACTCCACACGGGTGATTTCTAGATTTCGATAATAGTGCCAACTACCGGGTCCAAATGTGAATCTAAACCATATCGGACCCATTCAAACACAAAAATTTCAAGAAAATCGGTCGAGCTGTTTTTGAGTTTTAGCGAGGCTAACGGACAGCAATTGATTTTAATTATGTATATATTATTATGTATATAGCTATATTTTTATATACCGTGATGATGCCGTGAGGCGAAACCGGTCGGTTTTTAAAAATATAATAAGGATGACAAACGAGCACACATTCCACCTGTTGGTAAGTGGATGCTGTGCCCATAAACATCTACATCTATTTTATTTATTTATTTTATGTTATGGAAGATCTTTATCAGAAGATCTTTATCAGAGGTAGCAGATGATGGTGTTTGCATAACGATAAATAGTCTTCTGATCGGTAGTTTCTATGGGTACGATAGCAAAGATATCGTATAAATTTACGTTGGATATTTTCAATCCGTGAAATGTATGTATAATACATCGGGTTCCAGATCTTTGAAGCATATTCAAGCGTACTGCGGACGTAAGTACAGTACAAGATTTTAATTGTTTTAATATTATTAAACTCCTTTGCAGTACGCATGACAAAACCTAACGCCTTAGATGCCCTAGTTATGATATTGTCAACATGGGTGTTGAATAATAACTTAGAGTCGTGGAAAATCCTAGATCACGTACAACATATTCTTTTGTAACTTCTGGCCTTTAAGGTGATAGCCGAAATTAATTAAGTTTCGCTTGCGTATATGTAATAAGGGTACATTTTGATGGGTTTAGATCAAGCTTATTGATATTACAGTATTCTCCAATCTTAGTAGATCTTCCTGCAGTAATTCAGCATCAGCCGGAGATGAGATTGTGGAAAATATTTTCATATCATCAGCAAAGCACAGTAGGTGTGATGATTTAAAACAGGTTTCAATATCGTTGAAAATATAAGAAATAGCAACAGCCCTATCAAGGACCCCTGTGACACACCACTGGTATTGACACCCAACCTGATATGTAATTGTTAACAACTACAGCCTGCGAGCGATTGTCGATATAAGAGGAGAACCACTGCAGTAGGTCTCCACAGATACCAACATACTGAAGCTTTTTAAAAGCAAATTATGTTCAATCCGGTGGAAAGCCTTACTATAATCTGTATAAATAACGTCAACTTGATGACCATCATCCATGTACTTATATTTTTCTTTAATTGCTCTTTAATGCTGGGGAATACAACGTATGGTAGGAGTCCGGTTTAATTATTTTTGACGGTATGTGCTTATTTCTTAATTTCTCAAATATTTCATAAAAATATTTAATGGAATCATTAAGAGATTTTGAAGAAAATTCGGTTTGCCAATCGATTTCAGCATATTTTTCATTAATTGATTGATAATCACCTTTATTATAAAAACTTAATAAACGGAGTTGTTTTAAGTGTGCTTAACTCATAAAAACGTACTTCCATTACTAACGCTCCGTGAAAGGGATCTACTGGTACCAAAGAGTCGTCACTACAATCAGATACGGCTACATCACAGTTAAATTACACAAGGTCGAGTGTTTCACCATATTTATTGCGTACACCATTATATTGGCAAAGTTAAGCGCATTAATTTCCGTTCGTTGTGCGTACTATAGTTCGTTGGCTCATAGCAATGATTACAACAGTTGGAACAGTTGGAAGGGTATCCATTTTATGTTGCTTAAATTAAAGTCACCCACTATAAGATATTTATCCGTGGATATTTTAAGACTGTATCATTTAATTTCGTAAAAAATTCAATAACTGATCCGAGAAACTAAAACTTCCATGTAAATTACATAAATATAAGACACAAATATGCAGAAAAATAGGCATTTTACTATCGCTTTTATGACAGTAAGCGTGAGCCAAAATCTTTAGCACTGAGTTAAAGTTCGGTTGAGGTTCAACAGACAACTCTGTGCGTGTCGCAATGAGTACACCGCCTGTACAATTGGCCCATCCCATCAGGTTTTATTTTTGAAAATCTTTGATACGGCTCGACCGATTGACTTGAAAATCTAATCAGCTCAGAAGTTTCAATGAACACTTTCGAATGCCGTGTCGCCGATCTCGATCGACACGGTCGGACGTCCTGACGGGAATAGCTTCCTAGGACCTCAAAACGTGGAGATCTGATGAAAACTCGCATTCTCAAAATCGGACCGAAATCTATAACTTCCTACTTTTGAAAATTTAAAATTATGCAACTTGATCGAACTTCCTTCAGGCACAAGGGAGGTCCTGTTAAGAGTTAGGGACCTTCTAGAAAAGAGCTTTCTCCTTTTAAAAGGTGTTGTAGTTGTTCATGGGTGGAGATAGTCACTTATGATCGGATGGCCGCATGCCCGTTTGCACCCTCTTCTATAAATAAAAATATCACAGCACGCGAACATCCCGGTTTTCAGTGCCAATGAAATGGTAATTGAAATTTTGAATACTTATATACCATGTACTAGACATCTGAAGTCAGTCAACACACAATAGTGCAACACGGCCAAATAATTGATCTATTTTTTAAAGAATAAGGGTGACAAACGAGCATATAATCCACCTGATGGTAAGTGGATGTTAAGGCCGATAGACATCATCTATATTCAATTACGAATCACAAATGACACTCCTTAGGACTAATATGGAATGCCTCATTTCCAGTAATAAGGGTCTCCGGTTCTTTACACTCACCATGCGAAACTCAGCAGCATGAAGCTGCTGTTTTAAGTTGGTATTTTTTTCGCGTTGTACTTCCCCGGTCGAGTCGGCCCGTTCGTGCTACAACCATAATATAGCTGCAGCGTGGCTTTATCACTCAAATGAGAGGATGCCTGTGCCCAACAATGGGTCGTATAAAAACTATAACATAAAGTGACCTGAACAACGGTAATTAATATCTGATTGTGTTCACACGAAATCAACAGAAATCAGTTTTTGATGACTCGCAAAACTGTATAAATTCCAATCACTCTCCCCTAAACAATCTTCTATAAATATTCATGCGTAGGTACGAATTTATAATGTGTCTAAACTGAACTCTAGCTACCACTAAATAGAGTTTAATATGGAGCTTTTAAATATTAGGCTATTCTCCCAGTACCGGTATGCAACCCGACTAATATTACTGTCGCTTTACTAGGCATCGTAATCCAACCCGTGGTGTCTCCAAACATGTCTCTAACAAGGGTAAATTAAAATTCCTTCCTCAGAATATAAATTCGGGGTTTGGTCTTTTATTTGCACTTTCGGATCGCCTTAAATACAACGAAATTCAAGAGTTTGTATGATGTTGTGAAAGTATTTTTTAGTCAACTTTACTTAACTAGGTGGTAGAAGTTCTTTTCTGTCACGGAGTTCATCTGGATAGGTACCCCCTTACCTACTTCTGCAGCCAAGCAACAATGTGTGCATTGCTCTGTTTCGGTCTGATGGGTATAGCGAGTCAGTGTAAGGCATTCCATCTTTGTCCTCAGAGTTGACAACGCAAATGAAGCCTTGTTCTTTTCTGTTTGTTCTTGAATGCCTCGTTGGTCTAGTGTGTCGTTGGTCCTGTGTTCGAATCCCGGGTTAGGCCAAAATTAGTTATTGGGTTTTCTGTCAAGAAATTCTCAGTAGCAAGCGGGGTTTCACCTCCGTACCTCAAAGCACGTAAAGGCGTTAGTTCTGCGCCTGAGGTCTCTCCGGTCGTGTCGAATTACTCATCGGACTATGAGAGTGAGGGAAAAGAGAGTGCACCTGTGCTTGTGCATACAATCGGGCACTATAATCCTGTCCTGCACAGATGGCTAGTATACGTGGAGACTGGCCGCCGTGACCGGAATTAGATCTAAAGGGCATTAGCGTTCTTTCTTTGAATCTGGTTGCACAAATACTTGGTTCGTACAGGATTCGAACCGCGGCTCTTGGCGTTGCAACTCATTGCTAAGCCACTGCACCACAGACTCGGCGACATTCAACACATGTAAAAGTGAACAAATAACAACGAAGTTAGTTAACTACAACAATTCACGCCGTCATCGCAACATCAGTCCCGCGCGACTTCCGCTAACGAGCCGAGGAAATTTGATTCATTTCCGACTCGGAACTGCTAGCGCGGACCCGCTTGAAATGCTCTGCAATTTTGTATTCACTGTAAATAAAAAACATACCACTTCATGAAATTAATTAATGATAATCAAGTTTATTCGTTTCATTTTTGTGATTTTGATAAACACTTGTACTTGTTACACAATATTTATTTTAAACTAGCGGTCCGCCCCGGCTTCACACGGGTGGTTTCTAGATTTCGATAACAGTGCCACCTACCGGATCCAAATGTGAATCTAAACCTTATAGGGACCCATTCAAACACTCAAAAAATTTCAAGAAAATCGGTCGAGCCGCTTTTGAGTTTTAGCGAGGCTAACGGACAGCAATTTATTTTAATATATAGAGATTATGTATATATTATTACGTATATAGCTATATTTTTATATACCGTGATGATGCCGTGAGGCGAAATCGGTCGGTTTTTTTGAAATATAATAAGGATGAAATATAATAAGCACACTTTCCACTTGATGGTAAGTGGATGCTGTGGCCCATAAACATCTACATCTATCCTCGATTAAGAACCAAAATACAGATGCGTTGCCTGCTAAATGGCGCCTTTTAAAAAGTGTCTGTATGTTATGTATGGTATTTCTGTGATCTCACAGAATACAGGCGTAAAATCGTGGCTTAATGCTGCTTTGTTTCGTATGTTGAGTGTGCACCGGGATCCTTTTGTACTGAAAACGAGGCATTCCATCTAGTCCTCAAGGGTGACAACGCATCTACATTACGATTCTTAATCAAGGTTAATTGTACATGTCTATGAGCCACAGCATCCACTTACCATGAAATAGACAGTGTGTTCGTTTGCCGCCCTTATTCTATAAAAAAAACATGTGCAATTTAACGTTGAAAAAAACAGATGCTAATTAATGAAAATTCCGAAAACGCTGAATTGAATACTAAAAACTCGTAAATAAAAATAAGCTTAATTAGCTAAAACAAATTACGAAGATCTAGATAAAAAGCGAAAATGCAGTATTTAATTAACTTTAAAATAGCGAAGCTGATAACGGACGAGCGGGAATAAGCGGAAAACAACTAAAATATAGCTCAAACGTGTAATCCGATTAAAAAACGAGAATCTGGCTTAATCTGTATTAGTCGGTCTAGTAGCCAGGCCTCCCTGCCTTCGCTTGTGATAAAACCTAGTGATTATATACTCTCTGGCTTGTAACTACAGTGTACTTTTACAACAGAGTCATTTCTGCACATGTGATCGTCCGGCATAATAAAATAAACTGTGATACCACCATAATTATATTGTACCGGAATAATATAACTCCACCGATCAAAAATTGTAAATCAGTTGCCACTTTTAAAACATTACTATTAAGAGTTCACACACACACACACACACACACACACACACACACACACACACACACACACACACACACACACACACACACACACATACACGCACGCATACACACACACACACGTTAGGGAAAACGACCAAAGTCGCATCCAATTGCACCTTCACAATGCTTCGGTGCACTCTGCGAACAAGATAAAGTAATTTTTTACTTCTGAAAAGCCCAAAAATAACATTTACAGAGCCAAAAGAGGCCGTGATAGTTTTCAACCAACAAGCGAAAAACCTTCCTTATGTTTTCAAAAATTATTTATTATTATTAATTTGAAAAGCATTATATATATTCCTTTACTTAAAAATTGTTTATATGAGTTACGCAGCAGCTATATTATGATTGTAGCACGAATGAGCTCGACTGGGGAACGACCACGCTATAACAGAATACCAGCGTCAAATAACAATAAGATGTCGCTATTTCTCCTCTCACCATACGAAACACAGATTTATAAAAAAAGCATAATACTGTGTGAATGTAGAGATCCGGAGGTTCTATTTACTGGAAACGAGGTATTTCATCGCAGTCCTTAGGGGTGACAACACATCTGCATTTTGATTCAGACTACAGCATCCACTTACCATGAGGTGGACTGTGTTTTTTTTTTTTTTTATAGAAATAGGGTGACAAACGAGCACACAGTCCACCTGATGGTAAATGGTTGCTGTGGCCCATAGACATCTACATCTATCTCGCTTGTGAATCAAAATGAAGATGCGTTGTCAGCCTTGAGGACTAAGATGGAATGCCTCTTTTCCAGTAAAAGGGTCTCCGGTTCTCTACACTCACCATACGAAACACAGCAGCATTAAGCTGCTATTTTACGCTGGTATTCTGTGAGGCGTGGTCCTTCCCCGATCGAGCCGACCCATTCGTGCCACAACTATACTATAAATATAGCTGCAGCTTGGCTCTACCACGTGCTCGTTTATCACACTTATTCTATTTAAAAAAAACACAAAGCTTTCAGTGTACTCGACGTAACACCAATAAAATGTTTGATGGTAAATAATACTAAACATCATTCATAGTCACAATAACTATATAAACAGAGATAAATGAATACATCCGATCATTACGCACTACGTGAATCGTGAATATTCATTTAGCAAAGCAAAACCTACACCGGTCTATGCCAATTGTCCATTCCAATGGACCCATAAATAAATCAATAGACTATTATGCGGTTGCCTGCATATTTTTAATATAAATTTACTGGCCGCTAATGGTCGCTGCAGCGCGCAGCCACCGCGGTTCCATTAATCTAGTCCTATTGTGATTTATTAGCATTGCACGCAGCTAGTAACCTATGTTTAGTTCTGAAACGAACGGTTATTGCTTCGCAATGTAAAATTTTAATTGAATGTTTCGTCAAATCATTCATTAATTATAGAATATCAAAGTCCACTGCTGAACATTGTCTTAGCGGTGACATTTGCCACGTTGCCACGCAGGCGGGTTGACAACCACATTTTTCGTTAATTTGACCTGTTATTAGAAAGACCCTGCTGGCCGTCTCTTGTTTCAGTTTCCCTCTATCCAACGGGGATATTCTTACACTACCTCTAATAGCTTTAATATCAATTATATTTAATTTATATTTTAACGATATTTTATTTTTACTTAATGGCTAAACGTTTATCTGTGGCGCAGGCAGGTTTGAATCCCATATGAAACAATTATTTTATTACCTCTACAAATTATTGTTTTGGAGCAGGATGTTTGACTGTGTGTAATTGAATGTGTATATACATGGTAGAGTCACGCTGTAGCTATCTTTTGGTTGTAGAACGAATGGGTCGGTTCGACCGGGAGGATCGATCAGGTTCTTACAGAATACCAGCGTAAAATGGCAGCGTAATACTGCTGTGTTTCGTATAGTGAGTGTAGAGAACCGGAGACCCTTTTTACTGGAAATGAGGCATTCCATCTTAGTCCTCTGGGGTGCTGCATTGCAATTCTCATTCTTTATTCTTGCATTCTTTACTGAGGATATATTATGTAGATGAGTCACAGCTCCCGGTAGAGTAATTGTGTTCTGTGGGTCACAGCATCTACTTACCATCAGGTGGAATGTGTGCTTGTTTGTCACCTTTATTCTATAAAGGAAAACACCTCAACGATACAGGAGAAATTTTAAACTATTTAACTCCAGCTTTGGTACCTATTTGAAGCTCACATCGCTGGGTGTTAATTAAACTTTAGTAATAATTGTAATAAGCCTGCTGCAGCTTCCACTACAGAAAAGAAAACGAAGTTTTTTTTATAGATTTTAAATAATACCTATTGAAACTAATTTTTATGTTTGATTCAATTAACACTGGTTCGGAAAATACCACTGTCCTATCAAGAACCAGCAAGAAACCTAACGGGACTTTCTTTTAAAAATAAAGAAAGGTTTAAAGTCATGTATTGTTTTTCTATTAACAAAATAAATCATATTATAAATCACCTCATGCTAAAGGTTTATTTTCGTCCATAAATACAGGTATTCTGTCTATGCCACATATTAGATTCCATCCAGCCGTTAAAGTAATTTGGGTTCAGTCAGGGCTTATTAAACGTATATTCCGCTATCAGTAGACAGTGGTTCACTACTTTGCTTAAAAATATATTCATCATTCTCTCAAATATGTAAGTTCTTCTATATTCCTTCACCTAAAGCAAGTAGTAAAATAATACTTAATAGTACCATCCGCTGTTAACCTGTTAACACTGAAATGGTTGACTATAATTGAACTGCTGATTTAGCACATGTTCGGCGGTTAAGGAAAACATCTTGAAGAAACCTGAGTAGGACTGAGAAATTGAAAAAAAAATTTAAAAAATTACCATCCCCTTAAACCCTCTCACAAATGAAAAGAGGCCTGTGCCCAGCTGTGGGACGTATATAGGCTGTAACTTTAACTTGCCCCAATGCCTGTTGGCAAACTTCACATGACTTCGAAATATTTATTTTCTTATTTCTCAGACATACAGTTTTCCTCACGATGTTTTCCTTCACCGCCGAGCACATGGTAAATCAGCACTTAAATTGCAATTTACAATTTCATTGGTGCCGGCGGAGATCGAACCCGGTATGCGAGCAAACTGCGAAATATACAGCGAGCGCTAACCATCTGAGCTACCACGGCTCTCTATTATTAATATATTTAATAATTAATAAATCTGGATATTTTTAAATATACATATAAATAGAATAAATTATGTAAAATAATATGTTAGAATTAGTAATGCTAAGAAATATGTTAGTTGGTAAAGTTACAGCCTATATACGTCCCACTGCTGGGCACAGGCCTCCTCTCATTTCTGGAGGGTTTTAGGGCAAGGAAATGTCCGCCGCTGCCCCAATGCGTGTTGGCGAACTTCACAAGTCTTCGAAATACTTTTTTTTGATTTCTCAGACATGCAGGTTTCCTCACGATGTTTTCCTTCACCGACGAGCACGTGGTAAATTAGTTGGTATTTAGTAGTAATTAATATTTAGTATTGAGAATAAAAACAGCCCTCTATTAAATTACAATGCCCCTACGGAGCGTCACTTGATTATCTATAAAAAATTATGCTTGTATGTTCGTATTTTATGCGCTACCATACCGTTCATCAGATTGCCCTAAAACTTTGTCAACTTATTGCTTGCACTTGCGTGAAGGATATAAGCATAGTACAATTAACTTACAGTAGGTGGCGCGCGTATGGTACTGACAAATTTATTTGAAACTTATATATCATTTAATTTTAATGATTCCTAATTAAACATTATAACTTTTCCAAATTTAAAACGATATTTCCACAATTTCTTCTGCGGCAGCGACGCGCCGGGTACCAGCTAGTATTATATAAGTTAATTATAATATTTCTTTTGACATGCAAATTGTTAATAAAAATATATTAATTAATTTACTTTTATTATATCAACGTAGGTGGAACTGGGATTGCTAAGCCACGGCTCTTATATACACAACATAACTTTGATTCACAGAAATCGTTTTGGGATTAAAATTTTAACTTTGTGTATCTCAATTATAACAGAGTCACGTGAGGTGTATTCTGTAGAGAATTATACGAATTTAAATGAGAATAGAATGGAGGACTGAACTGACGAGGTGAACGTGAATAAGTGCTAAATAACAGGGACAAAGTTCAATCGGGGATCTGATTTAAAAAAAAGAGAATCAGGCCTAATCGGTATTACTCGGTCTGGTGGGCGCCGCCCGTCCTTATTGCGAGATTACAATGTTTTAGGGCTTGCATTAAAATTAAAAGTTCGATTTGTAGAATTTTCGTCCTCAAAATACAAAATTCTAAAAATCGATTTATAATTCTTTAAAGAAATATAAATCGATAATCTGTTAACTAATAAGTAAAGTTTTATTTTACTTATTAGTTAACAGTCCGCGTGTACAAAGTGGATTCTGCGGACTGTGTGCTTGTTTGTACAAACACTTACTCTTATATTAAATAATATTAATGTAGTGCTATACTGACGGTTTCCGTTAATTGAATTGTTAAAGCTTAAGTGGATTTTTCGCGTTAATTAAAGAAATATTAAATGCAAAATTTGTTAGTTTCTAATATGTCCAAGATGACTCAACATACGTTTTGTTTTACATTTTTCAATTCTATTCTACAGCTATATAATATATATATTTTATTTATTTATTTAACAATATTTTATTATATACAATATTAAAAACTATAATTAAAAAAACTAGTAACTTAATTATCATACAGTCCTGCGTTTGCTGCGTTTCCCGCTGAATGGCTATACTTAGCCTTTGAGCGAGAAATGAACTAGCCCTCTTATCACCAGCAGCAAGGACCAGTCGCGGATGGAGTTCCTTTAGGAACCTTATAGTCTCTACAGCAAATGCTCTCCTCAGTTCAGCTGCCTCTGATGCCGCCCCGTTCTAAACGAGGTACGCCTGAGATGAGAGGCTGTCAAAGTGTCTACGCAAGTAGCATCGCACACTAGGGCTTTACCTCTCTCCCAAGGGACCAATGTCATACCGTCGGGTCTCCTGCCATCGTCTCTAAATATTCCACAAGGCTCTAAAACCGTGGGAACATTTATAGAGACAAGAGCCCTTCGGATGACATCGTTCAAAGAACCGTGCCGTGAAAACCTACCTGCACTTTTCTTACATGAAAGTCCGTGGAGCCCAAACTTGTTGAGACTGCTACCACAGGGCACTGATGGGGTTGACAAATCGCCGCTCCTAGTCGGATTCCTGCGGCGACGCGCAAGCTTTCCCATCAAGTAATGTGCCGAGATTACTTGATGGTAAAGCGTGTAACCAGTGACTAGATTCCTTAGTCGAAACAGCTAGAAGGCGTGCCTGATCTTGGCCTCTATGGAAATGCAAATCTTTCTGCACGTTCTGTACCAAAGGAATATCCTCTGTTTTCGTTCGTTAACTTCCAGTGGAACATTTTCGCCGGGACAGAGCGTTTGCCATGTCTGTCCTGCCTCCGTAAAGCACAGGTCTACTTTATTATTTAAAATTATGTTACATAAATCACTGACACTACGCACGGAAGCAAGGAAAGCAGGCAATTCAACGCTAGAAAGATTTCTCACACCAATACCACCAAATTTTATAGGTAAAGTATCTTAAGTCCAGGCTGTTGTATTTAAAGTTAAATTTAGAATTTTTTCTATAGCTATTTTAAAATTATTATCAATATCTTTTAAAATATCCGAACATTTCCAGACTGGACTCGAGCGGAGTAAATATGTAAATCTAGGTACAAGGAGACAATATTTTAAAATAGTAAGAGCAATGTGGAGGTTTAATTTATACAATTTTTCAACGTGGTTTAAAAACTTATCAAATTTTGTTTTTAAAACATGTTCAATACTATCGAAAAACAACGCGGCACCATGTAGCGATTCCGTACTGACAGTTTTTATTCCGGGAGAAATATGATTGAAATTTTGAATTAAAGTGTCTCTGTTAGAACTAGACAAATTATTGGAAAAAATATTTCACATTTATTGCTATTTGGTTCTAGACCAATATTTTTAAAATTTCGAAAAATATGAGTAAGATCACTGAGGACGTCATCTGCTCTACCTCCCAGTGTACCGTCGTCCAGGTACCAGACATTCAGCTTAGATATCAAATTTGAAATAAGGGGTTGAATTCCCAAACTGAAAAGTGCTGGACCTAGTCGGTCACCCTACTGAACACCGACAGCAGAATCGATAATATGGTTTTCGTAAAACAAGTTAGTATTTTGACTGTAACATTGTCAAACGTAATGATAAATTTCGGGGGTATTGTTAGCCACTTCTTTCAGCAGGGTTACCCTATAGATAGAGTTAAAGCATTCCTTAGGTCAACCTTCACAAGAACATTTGCATCAGAGTTTGTTAAAAATGTACTCACAGCCACCTCTAGTGCCGAAGCCTACTTGAGTAGGCTGAAATTTTGTCTTAATGTTAGAGATTATGTGATTAGTAATTTTGAAGTTAAGCGTCGAAATGTGGAACCAACGGCAATATGAAGGATACCGTTAACCTTTATTTTCAAGGCACATAACCTTGCCCCATATAAGAATGGAATGAAATTTGGATTATCATTACCAGAAAGCATAAAGTTACATAATTTTGTAATGTCATTAAGAAGTATTCCACCGGCGTCACCGGCAGAAGCGCTTACAAGCTCTTTAAGATGTTGTGGCGTACTTCCGTCAATGCCGCCAGCAGAGCCATTCGATAATTACATAATTGCTTCTTAAGTGTATTTTTCAGGAATTTTAAAGGTTGCATAGAAGTCTTGGGAGGCAGCGGTAAACTTGGAGAAGGATTGACCGAAGGATGCTTCTGACGAAGACCTTCAAGACTTTCGTTTTTTACCAACTCTTTTCACTATTAGTGAAACAATTTTGAATAGTAAATGACAATGCTTTAGGAAGCTGCATCCTCGCAACTCTAGGAATTCTTTTAACCACTGGTATATTACGATGATAATTGTAAATTTGCTCCAAAAAAAGGGAAAAATTTGTGTCATTAGAGGAATTACTAATAGAGTTATGAATTTCTACGGTAAGCTGTGAAGCCGAACTACTTTTACTATGGCATCGTTTAATATGTATATTTAATCCCCTTTTACCTTTAAACAGCCCACAGGAAATCCGTCTATGAATGTAGCGGAGCGGAGATATTCATTAAAAAATCTAAACAGATCTTTACAGCACTGAAAAGTCTTTATTACATAGATTCATATTGACTTGGAAATATGCTGTGCCCCGCATCTTTCCCTGAGACACAATCATTTACCGCCTAAATAAAAGCATTTTGCTCTATAAAAGAAATATTATCACATTACTTCCCTGGATTTATTCCATATTGATAAAAATTGTATGTAGTCGGTATGCTTTGACAGCTGATAACGACGCAGCAGAAATATTTTCCTTTATAAATGAGTATTATGTCTGAAATCAAAAAACTATTATTATAATAACTGTCTTATATATTTACTGATCTTTTTGTTGAAATTTGTAAGCTAGAATTGGCCTCTAAATAACAAAATAAAATAAGATAAATATACGTAGCTTTGGACAGTCGAAATATTTAATAATAATAATTAGTATTTATTTATATTTTGTCATTATTTATTTAAAATCTATTTATTTATTTATTATTATTTTTTATTTATTTATTTAAAATCATGATTGCACATAAAGTGTAAAATTTGCAGACTTAATAATGCCTTTAGGCATTCTATACCAGTCAATCAAGAGCTAAGCAGAGAAACTTACGCAGGTGCCACAAAAACATTAAAATATGTATACGTGAATGTACATATAAAAACATACATAACATACGTACAAATACAATTATAAATTATTATATAATCTCACTATTAAATTATATATTATATATTCTATGCTGCAAAGCTCCCGAAACGCCGGGAGTTAAAAATATGTAAAATAAAACGCGATAAAATCCGTAAACATAGCTTTATGCAATGTGTAATATCCTTGTAAATATAAGAAATCATCACTCCAGTAAGCTTTCCTGAAACGCTTGTGTTAGGAGTGGTTCACGACAGAAGTCAAGTGGCGGTTAAAGTCCCTTAACCATTAGGCTACCGGCATTTCCATAAACTAGCAAAAAAAATCAAAAGCAATAGGGACACTAACGCCTTTAATATAAAGAAAAGGGAATTAAATAATTATTTGAGATGCTACCAATACGGCACTTTACACTACAAAGTATGGCTTCCTTTTTTCTAGGGGTCGAAAGATTTTAGTCACTAAGTTATACAGCCTCCTACTGGCAATCCAGCAGTGCAGTAATCACCTTATATTTAGAATAAAAATACCTTTATGAATTTTATCGCGATAAATTTAAATTATTTTGTCCGCCGTTTCCAGTGCTTTGCGACACCCATAGTCACGGGGTGGACTAAGGTGTTTAAAGTCTGATTTCGTATTTAAACAAGGATAAATTTAGCTTTAATTATTGATTTTGGTCTGATCTATGCAGAATGAGCTTACTGTATCTTGAAGTTTTGCATTAAATTTTATTAATTACGGGGTCCTAAGTAGGCGGTAGTACCAGCCGCTTTCTCCATTGAAATTTGGCTGTTATTTAATTTCAAAAACCTTATGTATCCTTGGTAGGAATTGATAAGAGGCCTTCTTGAATATTCACAGACTGCAGATTTCCTTGATACAACCATGAATATAATAAATCATTATGCGCTTTGTTTTTCCACTCTTTATCGGCCTTGACCTTTAACTTATAATACCGGTGAAAACTACTAGACAATCGCTTTTAGTTTGTTTTTAGGTTATTGCGATATTCATAGTTTAATTGTTAATTTCTCAATATTCCCGTTAGATACGGTAAAACTAATATTACTATTGTTATCTATTGGTTATAAGGAATAAATCGTCATGTGTTTCATTAAGTTACGCCTGGTTACGGTGGTTGGCCCATTCTCAATACAAAAAGAAATTGTCTCCCGTGACCCTATTACTAAGCCTCCGCTGTTCGTCCGTCCGTACGTCTGTCAGCGGGCTGTATGAAAGTTTCACATAATGCGTATTTCTGTTAACAACAAATAAAAATAAAAATAATTTAAAAATTAAAGGGGGCTCCCCCACTAGAAACGTGTTTTACGATGGTACGAAACCCTTCATGCGCGAGTCCGACTCGCACTTAGCGGGTTATTTATAGAATATGTGTGACAAACGAGCACACAATTCACCTGACAGTAAGTGGATGCTGTGGCCCATAGACATCTAAACGAATCAAAATGCAGATGCGTTGTCACCCCTGAAAACTAAGATGGAATGCCTCGTATTCAGTAAGAAGGGTCCAGTAAGAAGTGTAAAGACTCACCATACGAAACACAGCAGTATTAAGCTGCTATTTTACGCTGGTATTAGTCTGTGTCATGACAAGCTTAAATGTTAAAACAGTAATTAAAAAAACCCCGTCTGCGTCAAAAAGTTTACTGAAAAGAGGTAAATTTTATACTCTATGGCACTCTTACAATTAAGACGAATAGACACCACATATGTTAAAATCCGTCAAGCTGTTTAGACTACACAGCGTGCCAAAGGACTAGACATACATTATCAGGAAAAACATTACCCACCCTCCTTCTGGGGCTGTCGGTTAAAAAGGTACTCTGTGCCTTCTACGCGCTCCGCATCCGTACGGCCGAACAGATTTTGCGGTATCCGTTCTAATACGTAGCTCATATTATTACTTCAAAGTCGCAGATCTGTGGATTATACGTTTGGCGTAAACGAGATAGTTATACCGCCATCTATTGGAAGCCGTAAGATTTTTCTGGCATTTCCCATAGTCCCTTTTCGAAACCCACGGGTGAAAACGGGAGTATGGATTCTCTTACCACGCAATCATGCGGCAATTTCTTTTAAATATTTCTACTGTCTGCAAAGAAAGAGCAGGTACTCAATTCGTCGGAATATTTTATATAATACCAGCAATCCACCCCGGCTTAGCGCGGGTGATTTCTGGATCTTGACAACAGCGCCACCTGCCGGGTCCTATTGTAAATGTAAACCATCCAGGGAGCTACTTAAACACATACAAAAATTTCATTAAAATCGGTTCAGCCGTTTAGGAGGTGTCAAACGCAAGTACAGAAGATTTATATATAAATAGATTTTCACCTATCGCTGAAGTTTTTAGTTCTTTACCACATTGTGCGATTTCAATGATTATTTGTTTAGAAAGGGGTGGTCCCTTAGAAATTTGGTCATGATCTAATGGTGGTATCCATGAGAGAAACAACAAACTACAATTCGCAAAGACGTCTGCACGACATATGGATGAATAATTCTTTACCACGTCACCCGAATTCGATGATTATATTCTTTGAAGTAGGTTTCTACTTTCTTTCATTATATTCTTTGAAGGAGGTTCTCAATTCGACTGTATTTTTTTATGTGTGATACCTCAGAACTTTTTTTCTAGGTGAACCGATTTTGATAATTCTTCATTTTATTATAAATTTGATCAAGATCTGACCAGTATATTTATAGTTCTTATATAGTTCTTGAGTTATCCTTAATAATGCGTATTTAATTTACTTCGACTACATTGATTTGTTCATTCATTGATTGAGAGCCGTGGTAGCTCAGATGGTTAGCTCTCGCTGTAAGTTTAACGCGAGCAATCCGGGTTCGATCCCCACCGGCATCAATGAAATTTTAATTGCAATTTTAAGTGCTGATTTACCACGTGCTCGGCGGTGAAGGAAAACATCGTGAGGAAACCTGCATGTCAAATCAAAAAAAAGATATTTCGAAGACATGTGAAGTTCGCCAACACGCATTGGGGCAGCGCGGCGGACATTTCCTTGCCTTAAAACCCTCTCAGAAATGAGAGGAGGTCTGTGCCCAGCAGTGGGGCGTATATAGGCTGTAACTTTAACTTTAACTTAATAAATCCTATACAAGTTACGCCGAACGGATAGCTGTTTAATATATAAAATTAAATGTAATCGAGACCGAGACCGTGCTTTTTGGGCTTTGGACTTGTGAAGAGCTGTAACGATGATGATGATGTCTTAATAGGCGCAAATAACAACCTGAGCTTAATAGAAGCTAGTTATTTCAATATTAAATTTTAACAGACATTTAAATTTTATATTATTTTTATTAATAGATATAATTTATGACTTCACTGAAAATTACGGCTGATTTTTAGTGAGACCAGGCACGCGACTGGTATTTCGTTTTAGCTGCGATCTGTTATATCTGCAAAATAAATATCGTAATATAATTTACCTAATTTACGACTTAATTCAATAATACATTCGTTCATTGAAGAAATCTGCCGGAAAAACCAGGATTACTAAATAGTCTTCCGCGTTTGTGTATACCTTGGAGGTTTTCGCACTCTACTGTTGAAGTAGACGTGCCATGAAGTTAACGCGTGCCATTGTCCACTGCTGAACATAGGCCTCCCCATAGATTGTCTCATAAGGGGATATTCGCATAAGTGCCACGCTTGGCACGCGGCAGTTTTATATAGCACACATCGAACGCGAAGCGAAGATGTAAGGCACTATTGTCACCAAATCAAAAAATCGCGATCCACTCAACTTAAATCACTTCCATCAGCTTTATATTGCACTTATATAATAAAAAATTACACCAAATAGCAAGAGGAGATTTCAATTAATACTTCTGACGTAGTTATAGGATTATTATCGATTTTTCGATTATTATTAAAAAAAAGTTATTTGAAAATATTTTCACTTGGACGTCAGTTGGTCGGTATAGATGTGAACAAGATAGTCATGGATTCAACCCCACACAGAGTGATAGAAGTACGTGCATAAATGCAATTGCTGACTTTGCACCCTGTGTGTGGCCTATATCGCGACACTTGAGTAAGCAATTGTAATAAGGTTTGCATGAAAAATGTATGAGAATAATTTCGCCATTATTAGAGTACATGAGCTTCTGTACGGACATCTCTTAGTTTTATTTTAGTTTTTAAAAACGCCTCCACCGCTCCCGTTAACTTGACTAAATATCTTTCGAAAAACTGAACTTATCACTTTGTTTTTTTTTTATTAGCTTTGTCGCTTATCCTACCGTCCCGCTCATTAATATTAATATTTTTTATTTTATTAATTATTTGACAATTTCTTTCGATAACAAAATACGAATCACCGGGATCAAGCAGCAAAAAAAATTCGTGTTAATTAAACAGAAACAATTTTTTGTAGCTTCAAAAGAAATACGTGTTTCGGTAATTAATAAAAGTAAATTGATTATTCAAAACGTTACATGAGCGTTCAAGGTGTGCTCTTTTAGATTTTCCAAATTTTTTGTAATTGTTCTTGGGAAGACACTGCTGCTCATTTCCCCGGTTGATCCCCTCTGTAGCCTCTTACGACATCCACGGGACGATATGGTGTAGTGTATATTCTTACACCGGCACTATACGGTCAATACATGAAAACAACTAACGTTTTTTTGTTTGTGTAAACAAGGTAACAAAAATATTATGTAAGCAACGATAAATAGCAATAACAAACAAGGATGGTATGAGTCTTCTAATATGGCGGATAGAACTTTACGTATCATAAGGATCGTCCTCAAGGATATGTGCCTATGGCGTGTCGAGTAATTTTTTTACTATTCTATATTTGCTTGACTGCTATCCTACCTGAGTAAGTGATGATGCAGCCGAAGATGGTGAAGCGCACTGACTTAACAAAAGCCTTGAAGACACCCAAATTGTAATCAGATGGAAATACAGATGCTGGCAGCTTATTCCACTCCTTTCCTGTACGGATGACGAACTATGAAGCAAATCGTTTAGTTCGAATACGTGGTTTCGACAACGAAAGGGTGGAGACTGGCAAAGCGTCTGATTGTCCGATGGTGGAACGGAGAGAAATGCATAATGTAGAAAACCGAAAGGCTACTTTGCGTGTGTGTTCGAAACTGGTGAGATTGGTTTCAACCAGATTTACCTTTTATATTCTTAGTAGTAGATCAAAGTAATAAGTTTGCAGAAATAATTAGGAGTTCATGTTAAATATAATCCGATTAAAGTAGCGTCGCTAGCTTAAACGGTATTAGACGCTGTTGTGGGGGACGCTTGCCTTCCCGACCATGATGTTACAATGTAACCAGGCTCTCGTTCGTTAGGGATTAGGGATCGAGCTTTGAATTAAACAATTTTTTAGGTATTTATCCCGTTTAAACTAACTAAATTTCTTTATTTATTTTTTAATATTCATTATATGTTTACATAAAAATCGTTGTGTCGTTTATTCATTAAATTTAATTTAATTATGCAGACAGTGCGATTTACAGTCTAGGGCCTAGGGCTAGACACTTACCATCTGGCGGGGTTGTAGTCAAAGAGCCACTCTTACAATAAATAAAAAAAGAAATAACAAAAATGAAAATGTTTATATCGTTCTTAGTGATCAAAAGCTGAAGCTAGCTCAGGCTAACCATGATTGTCACGACCACGTAAGTCCTACCGTAATCAAACCACGCTGCCACTCGAGAACCTTCATTCCCCATCGGTTGTCGGTTCTTCGAGCTATATGGCCGGCACATTGCTATTTAAGTCTTAAGTAGAATTAACTACTTTACTAGGTAAGACTAGGAGACACACTCACCACAGTCCAACAAACGGGAACTGAATGCGGCTCATCTACCTTCATTGATCCTCAAATTAGAATCAATATGCAGATGTTGCCATCCGTGAGGACTAAGATAGGATGTCTCGTTCCCAGTAAAAAGGGTCTCCAGTTCTCTACATTGACCATACAAAACGCAGCAGCATTTGGCTGCTATTTCCCGCTGTTATTTTGTGCGAGCGACCCATTCGTGCTACAACTAAACTACTAATATAGCTGCAGCATGGCTGTACCACGCAATAAATTTCTAAAGAAATTCGTAAAATTAGTTTCGTTTAAAGCTTTCTTCTTTCTTTCTTTAACTGCCCATAAGTCCACTGCTGAACGCACACATATGCATCTTAAGCTACGTTGGTGGTCGATTTTAGATGAATACGTATGCATGAGTGCGTTTTCTTACAATTAGCTGAGCATGGGTTTGTTGGTCCATCTGCCTTGGAATTTTTAGGGTAGGTAAAATCCTCTTCCCTATTAATGCCGCCAAATATCAGTGCTCGTACCGCTGTGTTCCAGTTTGAAGGGTATAGGGAGCTTCTTAGTTCGCAGAGGTGACAACGCATCGGTAGTTGTTTGAAGTTAGCTGCAGGTGTCCACGGACTCCCCCCGAACGGGTTCCCGCCTTGATGAGGCGCTGCGCTGGCGGAACCGCGGATGCGTGCGAAAGCGTTCCCGTGGCCCTGCCAATATGCGGCGAAGGTGGAACACCGTGGAGTTTTAGTGGATGCGAGTACGACATAATTCGTCCTTGCCCCTGCGAGGCGGATATGCGTGGGTGTTTCCCCATGTAAAAAATATGACAAGATGACAGATGAATTCATTCACTCATTTTATGTAGGCAGGTTGCGGACCGCAAACTCAAAAAGGGCGTGGGTTCGAATCCGCCATTTGACTACTTTTGTGAACCACTCCTAACACAAGCATTTTAAGCTTATTGGTTAAGGAAATATTAGCAATGTTAAAAGCATTGCTAGTATTTAAAATATATGGCGGTATGACGTCACATTTAAAATAAGTGAACTACTTGAAATTACAGCAAACGAGCGAAAGTGAACAATGTGATTAAGTAACATAACGCACTTATCTAAGCGTGGAGTCAACTCGATCGATTAATTAACGTATTACTTGCTCAGACGAGTTAAATTAGCAGTCGACGGGACGCGCTCCGCTCGCAAATAAGATCCATTTGCCGGAGTGCACTGGAGTCTGGATTAAGTGGTATGGACGCCTGTTCGGGCTTTCAGTATAGAGTCGCCTGATTGGTTTCTAAATGACATAGTGTAATGTGGGTAGACGAGGAAAAAATTATCTCCCGCTTCTTTTTATTTTCTATCTTCAATTCAATTCAATTTATATCTTCAATTTAAAATTAAATTGAAGATTTAAATTTGGGTGTGATTTTAAATTTCATCGTTTTGTACCCAATTGTTAGCAAAGACTTCTATACTATCCTTCTATACTATACTATCTATATTCTACTAGACGGTCTCTGCGCACTAAGTTACGATATTACTATTATCTATTCTGTGGTTACGGTCAATTGTGCGTAACTCTTTATGTTGACTGCGAGCGTTTAAAAGTTTTTAGGTTTGTAGGCTAGTGAGAAGGCAAAGTTGTTTAAAAACATCCATCCTTCATAATTATCTCCGTCCTAACATCTTTTGTTGCCCTCCAGCAAAAATACTGAAATGTTATGTTTCTTTAAAACAACGTCCAACTGCTTGATGAAAGTAGTTAAGTTCAGGCAAGGTGTCGTTAGTTAAAATGACATTGTCAAAAATTCAGTGAACCTAACTTTAATAAAAGTAACATTTCAGAGAGGCTCATAGACCACGAAAGCTGTTAGGTATTAAAAATTAATGAGGTTTTCTTAAATTTATTCACATAAAATATAGCCTAGATCCCTCCTGGCATTACTCTCTAACTGTTCGTAAAGTTTCATTATTCGTAAAGTTGGTTCAGCCATTCCAAAGATTAGCTCGGTCAGACAGATAGACTGACAGGTGGACAAAATTTTAAATGGTTATTTATAACTTAATACCATACAAATAACCCCCTGAGCTTAATAGCAGTCATTTATTTCAATATTACAGACAGACACTTCAATTATATTTATATGTATAGATAAGTAAGATCGTTACAGTTGCAACGTGGCCATACCAATATTTTTTCCACTTCACCTCATTCAGCGAAGAGCGGCTCGAATCGTTGACGACCGAGTTCCTTCTGATGGGCTCGATTCACTGGCGCTGCGAAAAGATGTTGCATCCTTTGCATTTTCTATCGAATTTAGCGTGGGAGTGCTCAGAGGAATTGTTCGGATTAATTCCAGCCGCCAAATTCCACCTACACACATCGCAACAAAATTCCCGATACCATCCACACCATCTGGATGCTTGGCAGTCTACCACTGTGCGATTTACACGGAGTTTTCTTCCTCGCACGACTTCTTTATGGAATCGCTTACCACCGGATATTTTTCCACGCTCTCACAGAATACCAGCGTAAAATAACAGCCTAATGCTGCTGTGTTTCGTATAGTGTAGAAAACCGGAGACTCTTTTTACTGGAAACGGGGTATTCCATCTTAGTCCTCAGGGGTGACAACGAATCTGCATTTTGATTCTTAACTGAGGATCTACAGCCACAGCATCTACTTACTTATCAGTGTGACTGTGTGTTCGTTTTCACCCTTATTTTATAAAAAATGTCGTGCAGATGCCGTTGAAAATTGTGGAATTTGTTGTTTTTCTCGTTCTCGTCATCAGATCTTGACCAAATATATGAGATCACCCCTTTCTTATCATTGAAATCGTACAACGCGGTAAAAATTATCGATGAACATAATACCCAAAAAAAAATCCGAATTGAGTAACAGTACAAGTAACAGTAACAAATAAGACAAAAATATCCGAGGCAAAGTTTAAACTACTAATCCGATTTAAAAAAAGAATCTTGCTAAATCGGTATTATTCGGTCTAGCAGACACGCCGCCCGCCCTACCGTTTACCAGTGCATGCGACCTTAGAAAGATTTTTAGAACAAAAGATTTGCTTTTTACCCGACTGCCCCAGAAGGAGGGTAATGTTTTTTGAGAATATGTTTATTTCTTTAGCACATTCTGTAGCCTTAAGGGCTTGATGGATTTTAACATATGAGGTGTCGTTATCATCATTACAGCCCTTCACAAGTCTACTGCTGAACATAGACCTTCCACGAGAAATGCCATAAGGCACGGTCCTGAGCTACCTGCATCCATTGACTTACTGCATATCTTACCAGGTCGTCATTCCATCTAGTAGATGGATGCCCTACACTTACAAGGCCACTCGCGAACCTTTCTTCCTCATCGGTTGTCGGTTCTTCGAGCTATATAGCCGGCCCACTTCAGCTTACTAATCCGTTGGGCTATGTCGGTTATTCTGGTTCTTCTGCGGATATCGTCGTGTTTAAGTCTATCACGCAGAGAAACCCCGAGCATAGCCCTATGCTCCATAGCTCCATATAAAGCTCCAAATAAAGTACTGGTTTCCCACTCGCTGTCAGAAGCTCCGCTGTGATTCCATTCTCGCCCGGGGCCAAAGGTGTTAGATTCGTCTTAACTGTGGGAGTGACATAGGCGATATTATACTTATATGTTGCATCTGTTTTTCAGTAAACTTTATAACGCAGTCGGTTTTTTAAGTTACTATTTAAACATTAAGCTTGTTTGTTAAGTGAAAACATAATCTTTATAAACATTTCTGAGCGTGTAGTGGCGGTGTAAGAATATCTACCACGCCATATCGTCCCGTGGATGTCTTAAGAGACGAGAGAGGAAAACAAACCAGGAGGTGGGCAACAGCGTCTTCCTAATAATAACTAAAAAAAACTGTGGTTGTCAACTCGCTTGCCAAGCGCAGCAACTATGGCAAATATAATTTAACGGATGATGAAAATCTTAATCAAGTGGTTATCTCAAAAGGGACTAGTGTTTTATTAAAAGTATTTAAATTCGGACACGTCGCATCCGGTTATTTGGCCGAATTGAAAAAACAGAAGACGTTTTCATTAAGATTGTATTATAGAAATTATTTTGAAAAAAAAAAACAAACACTAAATGATTTCTTATACTTACGCGAACACTACACATTTAAATAAAACTAGTTTTACGAATTTTATCGCGTATATTAACTTATTTTATATTCCCGACGTTTCGAGTACTTTACAGCACCCATGGTCACGGGGGGGACTGAGGTATTTGACGTCCCAAGGTCATAGTTAACCACGGTTACCTCCAGATTAAAAATTATTAATTTTTGTTCCGATCTACGCAGTATGAACTTACAGTATCTTGAAGTCTTGCAGTTGTATGCTTGGGTTGGGATTTAATTTTATTAATTATAGGATCCCAAGCAGATGGTAGCACCAGCCATCTTCTCTATTGAAATTAGGATGTTTTTGATTTCAATAGCCTCGCGAATCATCCTTGAAGGAATCGGTGTTCTTTAGCGAGGATTTGTGGTCTATCAAATCTAATGTAGTGACGGGGGCGATCCTGTACATGTTCACAGACTTCCCGGAGCGTCGATTCTTCACATCAGCTATGTGTTCTTTAACGCGGGTTTTTATTGATCTTTTAGTTTTTCCTATATAAGAGAGACCACATTCACAATCAAGCTTGTACACTCCTGCATCTTGCAGAGGGACATTACACTTGACTGATGGTAAAAACTGACTAATCTTCTTCGGCGGCTTGAAATATGTTTTATTAGAAGCACGCTTCAGGATGTAGCCAATCTTGTCAGTGACACCTCTGACTTATGGCAGTACAGCAGGCACTCGCTCGACTGTGGCCGGCTTCACTTGTTCACTGTGACGTAGGCGCGGTACCCGAAGCTTATTGTCGTGCAAAACTTGCTTGACGTGTTGGAGCTCGGTGGCCAGGTGTTTACTCTCACAGATCCCTCGTGCTCTCTGAAACAAAGATTTACCCACGGTAGCTAACTGTGAAGGATGGTGATGAGAGTCACCGTTTAAATATCTATCTGTATGGGTCTTTTTTCTATACACAGTGTTTTTTTTTTCTGAAAGTGTACGCTTTTGGCCCTGCGGCCTTGACAGCTTCATCGAATTTAGACTCGTAAGCGAGGACCGACGAGCTATTGAGTGCAACGATTCTGCCGACTGCACTGCAGTCCCGAGGCACCCCGACCCCTGCTTTCGGAGTGAGGCTCCTCAAGCTAGGGGGGGCTAGATGCGATTCAAGGGCCCCTCAGAAGGAGGTACGAACCTCGGCTTCAATCACTATCGCAATTTTGTTTACGGGTCGCAAAATTTAGAAACGCCCCGTATCACGGGTGTTGAACCTCGCGTTCGCCGGCGAACGCGGTGTACCCTAGTGTTCTGTGCTAGAGTAGTGTCTGAGTGGTGTGTGTGTGTTAGTGTTTACTAAACGGGTTCCCTCTCCTATTGAGGGGCGGGACGGGATCGAACTATTCATGGAGGTATACACAGTGTGGTGGTATATTGTGAGATATATACATTTCTACACTAAGGCCCGTATTAATAAACGTTACTCAGCTCAAGTACACGCACTTGAGTACAATCTTGAGGTTATGATCTTATTAATAAACATATCTCAAGATGCGGTTTAGGTTTACGATATCAGCTGAGTGCCACACTGATTAATAAACGAAACTCAACTCTCAAGTGTGTATACTTAAGTGCAAGTGACAGATCAGTATTCCTAAGTACAGCGTTTTGAGATACTGTTTTTATGTGTTTATTAATTAGCAACGATCTTGAGATGCTGATTTCATAATGAGGGCGTATTAAATGATTACGCACTAGAGTTCGTCGTTGAGTAAAGTTTATTAATACGGGCCTTAGTCACTAAGCAAACATATTCGCAATGTAAAATAATAAATCTGCCATCTATCGTTACTAAATCAAACTAACGGAAACTAAAAGAACAATAAACATTGAATAAAATTACTGTTACGGATGTATACGTAGATATTATATACTACAAATGCATCTGTTATTTCATTTAATGAAAATGCTGGAATTTAATAATAATACTTTAATGATTTTGATGTTCCGATAAGATAATATTCCTTAATACTGAATATTATTGTTTTATGTAATTACAAAAATAATATAACTTAAATAATATTCTGTAGTTAGACTATGGCTATATTAGCACAAGAAACCAATAATATTTAAATTAAAACTTAATTATTCCATATAACTATATCTAGTAAAAGCGCCACCTAGTGCAACTTTATAAAACTTGCTACTTGCACTTATTGCTACCTACATTCAACGCAAAGATAGCACTCATTTACAAAGTCAATTTTGGTTTATGCATCCATATTATTTAATAATATACTTACTGAAATAAATGTTGACATAAATAAATACATTTTATATTAACCTATTATAGACGGGTATAAACCACTGGCATAACTAGCATTACCTGCACTACCGCAATAAAACGCGAGGTCACTGCACCGTAAATACCGTAATTTATGGTATGCTATTAATATCCTTCAAATTTTGTAGTAACATAGTAGTTAAGCTTAACTAGTGTTAAAATTGTTATGATTTAAGTAAAACTTTTGTATGGTTATTTATGTTTTCAGTGGCTGTTTATTATAGCGCCATCTATGGTAGCGTCATTGATGAGCAGCTTAAACTTATAATTGTAAAATTTATTAAATTAAATTAACACAAAATATTAAACATATTTACATTGCACTAAATGTTTGTAAAACATTTTTAATTATTATGCTGGAAGTACCTAAATGTAAGGCTCATAAGCCGTATAAAAATTATAGTATTAGTTAGGCTGAAGATTGATGACCATCGATAATTAAATAGTACTTATATATTATTATCATAATTAAATTGAATATTATAGTAATTCATTCAAAAAAGGACAGGTTATGTCGGACTCGCATCGACTTAATCCCACCAGCACCGGCCTCTTGGCAGCTCCTCCTTGGGAAGGACTTCTCCTTCTCAGTTAAGGCGCACCAGGAACACAAGGCGCACCTTCCTCGCAATACCGACACTCCTCTCCCCCCGCAGCCCCGCCACCACCGCATCAGCGTTGCGACCCCGCCAAAGCCGCGGAGGATAGGGCTAGTGGGGCATCGCCATACCAACACTCCTCTTCAGGCGCAGGACCAATGGATTTACGAGTTTTTCGAAGCACGGAGGTTAATCATCACCAACTAATTTGACTTTGGGCTTCTACTGAGAAACCCAATGCTTGATAGAAAAACCCAATAACTTATTTTGACTCGACCCGGGATTTGAGAACCCAGAACCTCATGACCAGCAGTCGCGATTACGATCACTAGACCAAAGAGGCCTAATATATACATATATTTATTACAAGGGCTCTACTACTAAATTTAAATGTTTTATTAAACAACCAGCGATTCGTCCTGGCTTCGCCTGGGAAGGATCTATTTATGTGGATCAAATTATCTTAAACCTATTTTTATTTTATCAATATTTGTTTTTTTTTTAAGTAAAAAGTTTTTCGGATAAAATATAGCCAAGACCACTGCCTGCTCTGTATCTGCTATTTTGAAGATAAGACCGGACAGACAGACAGACAGACTGACCGAAATTTTAAAAATGGTTATTCATGTCTTAAGGGGACTACAAGAGCTAAGTGACCTCGAATGATGCACGCACACATTTACACAACCAATGTGAGCGCCATCTAACGACAGTGAGGTTTAACACTAACGGATTAGCGAGGTTACGCCCGAGTGTTATAATAGACGAAACGCAAGTAAGATAAAGATCTAACAAAGAAATAGATGGGACAACGAAATTATTTTAAATTTTAATTTAATGTTACTTGAAAATTTAAGGATGTGGGTGATTTTGAAATAAAACTGATTCGATGAAACTTACAACATTTTTATTTATATAATAATAGTAATAAACTTTATTTATATAAAAGTGATTGTAGTACATGGGTAGGACATTACATCGTTTGTATTATCTATAAAATATTATATTCAATCTAGTGGATGTAGCTCTGCTCTCCTAGCTAGGTTACAGAATAACCTGTGTTAAGGAGTAACAGTCTCAATCCCCGTAATAGTAGGTATATAATAAGTACATACTTACAGTTGTAAGTGCTACAATGATAACAAAATCTAGTTTTCAAATTATTAAATATAAAATTGAGAAATATATGCACATGTATGTGTGCCTGTGTGTGAGTGTGTGTGTGTGTATATGTGTGTTTGCGTGCGTGTGTGTGTTTGTGGGAGAGAGTAGGTAAGTCAAGTAAGCTATTTAACAATAAGTTTAGGTATTTTTCTGTTTCGTCATAAGATTTGTTTTGAAGGTATGAGTGAACAATCTTCTTGCAGTTATAGAATGATAACCCATATATTGACATTTTCGCTTATTTTATTGTAAAGAGACCCAGGAAATAAAAGTTGGACATCAAATTGCCTTTCAGGAGTACTAGCCACCTAAAATTCCATTATTCCATTATTATTTTCAAAATCAATTTTAAAACTAAACGTGATTGTGGCAAGGTGATGTTATATTACAACGTGCGGCTGATGTTATGAATATTACCTGTACTATAGGCTTCTTCCAGTACATGCTTATATCAATAATTTCCTCTTTACTTATATCAATAACTTCACAATGATTATTTTCCTGTGGTACTGTTTCCAATCTATGGAAAAATTTAATATTTCAAATTATGTAGATAAATGTCAATTCTAAATATTCTAGTCCTATGGTTCACAAGATAGGTAAAAAATTTGCATTTCGTTGATTTTTGTATTTGTCTTTGAAAATTGTTAAGCTACAAGTAAAATACCTAACATTCATACATAATTATAATTCCTACTTATAAACAAAATCAATAAACCTAAACTCTTACATGTGATAAGTAACATCGCAATTTTCAGATGATTCTGTTATTTCGTCATGCCTATTTGTTAATTTATCAATAAGCCGCGGTCTTTTAACAAAAACATTAGGTATTTTTAGTTTTTATTGTTATTATAGCTAGAAAAGTTGTAGGTACTACACATTGGAAATACTAACTTCCGTATTGATATTTTCAACTTTCTTTCTCCTGTAAAAATAATTACATTTCAAACGTTTTATAGTTATTATTTATAAAAGTAATTAATAAATTTATCTAAATATGTAATACTTAAAATAAAAAATAAAATTTGACTTCATATTCCTGAATCGAACCCGGCCACTCGAGTGCAAACTGCAAATATAGGTTTATTGTTATAAAATAAATATGTTTTTTTTAGTTATTATTTATAAAAGTATTTAATAATTTTTTCTAAATATGTAATACTTTTAAATAAAAAAAGAAAAGAGAAAATTTAACTTCATATTCCTGGAATCGAACCTAGGTACGTACTCTCGAATGCACTACTGTAATACACTACGTTTTCTACATTCATAGGTTTATTGTTATAAAAATAAATATATTTTTTAGTTATTATTTATAAAAATATTTAATAAATTTATCTAAATACATAATACTTTAAATAAAAAATAAAATTTGACTTAAATTCCTGGAATCGAACCCAGGTACTCAGGTATACACTACGTTTCCAAATCATAAGTTTATTGTTATAAAAATAAATATTTAGTAATAATAAAATGTTCTTACCTTTTAATATCGTTCATATGTTGGGCGTTTGAGTTATATGAACGTTTTTTAGTCTTCGTAACGGGTTTTACTTTATTTCCCATATTTACCAATTATAATTATTAACTTAATTTAAATTAATCTAAACTTAAAATATTTTATATTTACACGAAAGAAGAATATTTATGAAAAGAAGAATATTTATGAATATGAAACAATGAATTTAAAAAAAAATATACAAAAACATTAAACAATCTTTACGTAAATAATGCGGCAAAAAGAGCGACACGTCTGTATGGCATCGGGCCTCGGCCAGCAGTGTCGGTACACAGGCGTTTACGCACACATTCGTACATATTATTTCAGAAATAAGAAAATGCGATTTAAAAAAAATCTATCAATTTGATTAAAAAATTAAAACAATATCACGTTAATATGTTGCTTGTAGAATAATCTGACAAAAAAATCAAAATGATTGCATGTTTATTAGTATGGTTTTTACTCGTAAAAAATTTTTTTTAGAGGTATCTTTATGATTTTTTTCTATCGTATCAATTTAGTAGTATCATGTTTTCATCACACTAACTAACTGGCATATATACTAAAAAAATATCATATATTTTTCTAATTTAGTTTACTGCATTGGATCATATACTTTAAGGCAATATAAAACTTGCGTTTAGCTCGTGTAGTCCCCTTAAGGTCATGCAAATAACTCCCTCAGCTCAATTAACGCAGTTATTTCGTTATTACAGACAGACACTTCAATTTTATCGATACCTATGTATAGATGACTGCATGAAAACGGTTATTATAATACGTATTATTGAATAAACGGCTTATAATATCCCCTGGGAATGAGGTGATCGCTTCCAAGCTGTGTCTTATGGCACGTTTACATTTTTTTTTAATAGAATTAGGGTGACAAACGAGCACACAGTCCACCTGATGGTAAATGGTTGCTGTGGCCCATAGACATCTACATCTATCTTCGTTTGCGAATTAAAATGCAGATGCGTTGTCAGCCGTGAGGACTAAGATGGAATGCCTCTTTTCCAGTAAAAAGGGTCTCCGGTTCTCTACACTCACCATACGAAACACAGCAGCATTAAGCGGCTATTTTACGCTGGTATTCTGTGAGATTATCGGCACGAGAAACTCGCCGAGTAACTCGTCGAGTTATTCGTGGACGAGTACGACGCGTTTACACAATGCCGGTATTTTAGGTTAATAGGGCCTTGCTCTATTACCACGTTTTCATATCTTACCGATTTATATAAAACTAGCTGGCCCAGCAGACGTTATTCTGCCCTTAATGGTTGGTGGCCTGATGAATTTCATTTTCACACACACACTTTTCTATAGATTTATTATACGTACTTATAGCTAAATCCTCTTTAGGGCTAAAAGAACCATCAACAGCAGAAACTTTAAAAAAAAGGAAAAACATAACACTTTTTTTACTCTTCCGTAGACGCACGATCATTTACTGCTTACATACAAAATTTCATGGAAATTCGTTCATTAGTTTTTGCGTGAATCGTGAACACACAATTTTTCTACAGATTTACTATATGTATAGATTAGTCGTGTTTAGGCCATCTAGTGTCTATTTTACGGACCACCTTAAGCGTCAATCAATTTTTGTTCGATAAAATGATTGTACCTATAGAATGAAGCAGACGTCGCTATAATAAAGCAATTTTAGTCGAAAGAAAACATTCTTTTCATTTTATTCACTAAAATTTAGGCCTTACATGTCTAAAAATAGCATTTATTTTCTATAAAATTAAACTTTTATCTTATATTTTACGTCGCACTTGTGGATGAAAATTATCAAATTAAATAAATCATTTGCTGTGAAATGTTTTTGTTGTATATTTATTTCATTTGAAGGTTTCGCTTCTACTTCGTGTGAACTGCACACAGCATCATCATCATCATCATCATCAATACAGCCCTTCACAAGTCAACTCCTGTACATAGGCCTCTAAACTTACTAATCCGTTGAGCTATATCGGTCACTCTAGTTATACTGCAGATAATCGTCATTTCTAAGTTTATCACGCAGAGAAAACCCCGAACATAGCCCTCTCCATAGCTCGCTGAGCGACTTTGAGCTTCCACATACGGCCTGCAGTGAAGGAACAGGTCTCAGATCCATAAGTCATCACTGGCAACACGTACTGGTTGTACAATCTCGTTTTCAAGTTTTGAGGTATACCTGACGAGAAGATGTGCCGTCATTTCCTCAACGCTGCCCAGCCTAGTTGAATCCGTCGATTGACCTCTCGGTTGAAGTTAGACTTACCTAGTCGGACTCTTCTTCCCAGGTTAACACACTCGTCAACAACTTCGAGCTTAGTGCTCCCACCAACTACCGGCATAGGTGTGACATGGACGTTACACATGATTTTTGTTTTGTTCATCTCTTAAGACCTATCCGTTGGGAGGCACTGTTGAAGTCATTGAGCATAGTGCTTGGGTCCTCCAGTGATTCTGCCATAAGGAATATATCGTCGGCAAATCGAAGGTGAGTGATGTACTCGCCATTGACGTTAATACCATTACTTTTTCAGTCCAGTAGCTTGAAAACGTGTTCCAATACAGCGGTGAACAGTTTCGAGGATATAAAGTCACCCTGTCTCTCTGCAGTTGGATAGGTTTCTACTTTGGTTCTGTACACGGATAACCATCGTAGCCCTACTGTACAAACACTTCAGCACCTCGATATACCGCCAATCAACTTGGCACCGCTGAAGGGACTGGGACTGTAGCACCGCTCATTCAATCAATTCCTCATAGTCCACATACGCAAAGCAAAGTGGCAGACTGTACTCTTCGGCCTTCCGTACAATTTGCTGAAGGTATGTCGTCTATGGTAGAAAAGCCTTTTCGGAAACAGGCTCGTTCGGGAGGCTGGAAGTCATCGAGTCTGCGTGCGAGATGATTCATAATTGCTCTCGAAAACAACATGTAGAGGCGGCTCAAAAGGGAAATCGGACTGTAATTCTTCAGGAGAGCGTTGTGGCCTTTCTTGAAGAACAAGACCACCGCACTTATGCTCCACGCCTACGAAGTAGTGCCAACGTGGAGGACGGAATTAAATAGCTTCTGAAGGACCTAAAGTACTGGTTGGAGGAACTAAAGTACTGGTTTTCCACTCGCTGTCAGAAGCTCCGCTGTGATTCGATTCTCGCCGGGGGGCAAAGGTGCCGATAGATTCGTCTTAATTGTGGGAGTGACTTAAGCGATATTATATTTATATGTTGCATCTGTAAATACCAAACAACGGATTGGAAGGTTTTTTTCAGTAAACTTTTTAAAGCAGTCTTTTTTAATTACTATTTAAACATTAAGCTTGTTTGTTAAGTGAAAACATAATCCCGTTGATGTCTTAAGAGGCGAGAGAGGAAAACAAACCAGGAGATGGGCAACAGCGTCTTCCTAATGATAATAAAAACTGTGGTTGTCAACTCGTTTGCCAAGTGTGGCAACTATGGCAAATATAATTTAACGGATGATGAAAATCTTAATCAAGTGGCTATCTCAAAAGGGGACTAGTGTTTTATTAAAAGTATTTAAATTCGGCCACGACGCATCCGGTGATTTGACCGAATTAATAAAACAGAAGACGTTTTCATTTAGATTGTATTATTTAAAATATTTAAAAAAACAGAAACACTAAAGTTTTTTATTAAAAACATTTTAATAAGAAACGTATATTTTTTATAAATAGTAGTTACTTAAAAAATAAAATTAAAACAAAAAAACTTACTTAGATATGTAAAAGGCAAACTTATTGATCGGAATCTAATAAAGAAACATCAGGAAAGAAAACTTAAAATTTCTCGTGCTTTCAATATAAATTAATGCTGTAACAATCGTGTCCTCCAGACCGAATTTGGTCACGACGGCCAGTCTCAACGGAGACTTACCATCTCAGGACAGGATTGTAGTGCACGAGTGTGTCCACAAGTGCACTATCTATTCCTTACTCCCATAGTCTGATGGGACGGAAATCTAACACGACCGGAGAGAGATCAGGAGCAGGAACAACGAGTTTTCGTGATTTCCGAGGCACGGGGTGAAACACCGCCAATTTCCTTATTCGAGCTTCTAATGACAGAAAAATCTAATAACTGATATTAACGATCTCGTCTTTTATTGCTATTTTGTCTTCTATCCGAAATATATATCTGTATATATATATATATATATATATATATATATATATATATATATATATATATATATATATATATATATGTTGGTGTCTTCAAGACTAGTGTGAATATGCTTTTGTTAAGATAAGTCAGTGCGTTTTACCATCTTCGGCTACATCACCACTCTCGGATAGTAGTACTTAAAAATACACTTTCTATAGGAAAATTACATTTTCACAGCTCAAAGAGTAAATCAATTGAGTTGAGAGTCCCTAATTGAGTTTTATAATTATATGCTACGCTTTGTTTTCTTGCAAAAAAGTCAACCTGTACCATCAATTAGATGAATCAGTGTCAGCAAATATTTTATAAGAACCAAAAGGTTTATTATTATGTATGTTATTTGACGCCAAGTACCCGTACAGATTTTGATAATTGTTGAGTAAGCCGTACTGACCCGGTAAGTAGTAACCGTAGTTAGACAGAAACACGTCTAACAAGGGATCAACTGTTACGTGATTAAGGTTGTTATATCTGCTAGAATATCTAATGGGGATAGGCAAGAGTAAAAATTCTTGTTTAGGCGGACTCCGTCTAGTTGTTTCTCGGGACAGTTCGTAGTTTGGTAAAACATCGTTTACTCTAATATTATAATTAGAAAGTATGTTTAAGAGTTTACTGGTAAAATCGTTCTTATTATTACCACTGTTAACTGGGAACGTTTTGTTGACTGTATAATACTGATTATCTGAGTTTTTATTAACGTTAAAATTACTTTCATCGCCTTTCAGAAATTCCTCGTATTCATTATCTTCAGTTACTTCATATTCATTTGAATCGATATTTTTATCTTTATATATTTCTTTTTGTTGGGTTTCGACGTCTACAATGCTAGGTCTGGTTTTATTTTGAATAGAAGAAATGTCATTGGCAACGTTATAGAAAGTTTTGCTAGAAATATCTTTAGCTTTTCGATGTCTTTCAGTAGTTGAAATAATTTTAAAAGCGTTATTTTCTGTATGATCATCTCTGTTGACATCTGGAACAAAATTAAATCATTAACCAAATATTCTGTTGAGATCTGCATTTTTTTAAATATTGGTAAGTGGCTACTGCAGTCCATGAGCATCCGCAACCATATTCAAACAAAGAAGGCCAAAGATAAATTATCATCCATCTACCTCTCATTCTGTAATATATTGCCATCTTAAATCTTTCAAATCCAAAACACAGAAGTGGGTACACTGTTGCTTGGAAGAAATATGTGATGGAATGTGGTGCCTTCCCAGTTAGATTATTAGGCAGAAGAGGTGCCCCACCAGAGAGTACTTTATTTACCACTAACATCACAAGTTCACTGCTAAACATAGACCTCCCCATAGATTGCCACAAAGTACAGTTCTGAGCCACCTTATCCATCGACTGAATTCAAATCGTAATTCGTTGATCATACGCCTGATCTCTCTACGGGTGTGTCGCATTTCCGTCCCATCGAACTATGTTCATATTATGTACACAAAAACAAAAATATTTTTGTTAAAACTAGTGATGCACATTCTGTAAATACTAAGAATAAGCATAAGTGAGTTATACCAGTTACTCGACTCCAAACAGTCAGTATTTCCTTCATTGGGCAATGTATACGCTTTTACAACAAAGTCCCAGAAAATATGCAGACCTAATCTATCAAAAGGTTTAAAATATTTATTAAGCAAAAATTGTTTAGTAAGGGTTATTATACGAGTACTACTAAAGAGTACATGATTGATAATAAGCCGTGATCGCTACCATGCTGTTTCTAAATGTTTTCATAACAATTGTATAAATATTATATTGTAAGATATGCTTTTTTTTTAAAGTTCCGCGGGATTTCTTGCTGGTTCTTCCCAGGACAGAGGTTTTTTTCCGAACCAGTGGTAAAAGTTAAAAATGACAATTCAATAAGAATTAAATGTAATCAATATTGAATAAAAATCATTCTATTCCATTCTATTCTATGAAAGTGGGGAATAGAGTGCGTGTTCTGCGCAGATACATTAATATTATTATTATATGTGTTACAGACCCACGTTAAAAATATAGTTAATCCGAAGTTAATTTACCTTGCCCAAATGTATTTTTTGCGATAGCTTCGGAAAAAGTCACGGAGCCTGGTGCAAATAAATTTCTGGAATTTTCTTGATCCTCTAAATTATATTCTTCCAAGCCGAAATTATTTGTGTTTTGTTGGTAATCTTGTTTAAAATTAAGATCAGGAATTATGCTGTCCTCGAAACCACTTAAAACTCTTTCCCTAGTTATTGGCCTCCATCCGTTACTATTAAATATTTCCTTCCAGACATCTTTCTCTGATGTAGCAGCTTTAGCCTGTAAATAAATAAAATATCTGTAGCGACAAAAAATTGAAATCAATATTCTAAGTCTTTATTAACAAACGAGTTTGTATATTTCTGCATACTTAATCATAACATTACACATCGTAACATGATTTTACATACAAAATAATCGTTAAAATTAAAACAATGTTATAAAAAAAGGTAGTTTTTATTCTACATAGATTGAATAGAATAGAATAGAATAGAATAGAATAGAATAGAATAGAATAATTTTTATTCAATATAGATTACATGTGTAATTCTTATTGAAAGTCATTTTTTACTTTACCACTGGTTCTGAAAAACCTCTGTCCTGGGAAGAACCAGCAAGAAACCCAGCGGGACTTTTTTTTAAAGTAAGTTTTACATTAATGGTTGTACAAACTATTTAAGTACAAAATTTATTTTAGAAACTGCTTGGTAGCGACCACCTCATTCCCAGGGTTATTATCAATCATATATTCATTTATACTATAATAACCCTTTTATACAGTTTCAGCTTAACAAAACATTTAAACTTGGTAATAGAGAGATCCTGTACACTTTCCGGGACCTTGTTGTAATAGCGTATACATGGCCCCAAGAATGAATTACTGACTCTATGGAGTCGAGAAACTGGTATCACTAGCTTGTGTTTGTTCCTAGTGTTTACAGAATGTATATCACTTTTTACTAAAACTACCTTTGTTTTGTGAACATACATTAAATTTTCGTAAATATACTGAGAGGCCAAAGTTCATATATTTATTTCTTTAAATTTATCTCTAAGAGACTCTCTCGGTTTTAGGTTTTAAATAGCTCTAATGGCCCTCTTCTGTAAAACAAAAATAGTTTCTGAATCAGTTGCATTTCATAGCAAAATCCCATAAGACATTATGCTATGGAAATAACTGAAATAAACTAGTCTAGCTGTCTCGACACTAGTGAGACCTCTAATCTTTTTACAGCATAGGCTGCAGAACTTAGTCTGCTTGCTAGTTGGATATATGGGGCCCCACTGAAGCTTTGCGTCGAGAGTGATGCCAAGAAAAACAGTGGATTCAACAGGGCTCAGTTCTTCCCCATTTAAAAACACATTGGTACCCAGATTTTTAACATTCGTTGTTGTAAATTTAATACATTTAGTTTTATTTCCGTTTAAATGTAGATTATTAACGTTAAACCAATGCACTAATTTTGATATAGCATTATTCACTTCGTCACATTTAAATGATTGACGTTTAAGTTTAAAAATCAAGGAAGTATCATCAGCAAATAATACTATATCATGATTATCCCCTACAAGGGAAGGTAAGTCATTAATATATACCAGAAATAGGAATGGGCCGAGAATCGAGCCCTGAGGGACACCCATTAGTACAGGTGATCCGGAAGAACTTTTACCATTGATAATAACTTTCTGCATTCTATTACTTAAATATGAAATAATAAGTTTAAGCGCTGTGTTCTTGACACCATAGTACTGTAGCTTCCTGATTAATGTCTCATGGTGAACACAGTCGAAGGCCTTGGAAAGGTCACAAAATATACCCAAAGCATCCTCCGAATTCTCCCATGCACAAAAAATATGTTTAATAAGCTCAACTCCAGCGTCAGTTGTCGAGCGACCCCTTGTAAAACCGAATTGATTTTTATGTAGCAATTTATTAATATTAAAGAAACTTAAGATCTGATCTAAAATTATTTTTCAAAATTTTACTAAATGTTGGTAGTACAGAAATCGGTCTAAAGTTATGGGTCTAATGTACTACCAGATTTAAATAAAGTATGACTTTACTATGTTTCATTAAATCAGGAAACACACCAGATTCGACGCTTGTATTAAATATAGTGGCTAGATAAGGTGCTATTATATCTATTATAGATAAAATAACTTTAACGGAAATCCCCCATAAGTCTGCCGTTTTCTTAACATCAATTGTTTTAAAATATTTAACGATATCTTTTGGCAATACTCTATGGAATTTAAAAGTATTTGAACAAGCCTTTACATTTTGTTTAAGCAATGATTCGGCGACAGTAGGAGAAGAATTTAATGATTTTGTTGTCAAAAGGAACATCAGTAAAATGTTTCTCAAAAGCCATAGCAACTTCTTGATCAGATCGAGTTAAACTGTTGTTAATATTCAATTGAAAATCCGAGTTGCGCGGTTTGACCTTGCCCGTTTCACTATTTATTATTCTCCAGGTCATTTTAATTTTGTTGGATGCAGTTTTAATTTTGTTACTTAAATGTAAAGCCTTAGCTGTGTAGCACACTTTTTAAATATTTTAGAATATGTTTTACATAATCTCTAAATATAACACTAGTATTATATGATCTTTCATTATAAAGCTCATATAACTTTCGCCTACTTTTATAATTCCTACTGTCGCCCATTCATTAAATGATTTGCGACTGTTAAAAGAAAGTTTTAGAAGTAAATATTCTACTAAATTCACAAGTTATAATTTTAAATAACATACTATACAAATAATTAGCACTATTTTTAATTGTTCGACCACTGCATTGCATATCACGATTCATTTGTATCGCCTTGGGGGAGGCCTATATCCAGCAGTGGACTGCCGCAGGCTGATGGTGATGATGATGAAAATTTGTTTTTTTATTTATTCTAGACATAAATGAAAATAAAAGGCATTTTTTTTTATAATTGCTACTAAACAAAAACAAAGATGAAATAATTGTATTAAATGTTTTTTTTTAATATCATTCAAATTTATTGTTAAAAGTAACAAAGCATCAAGTCTAATTTTGAAATTCTAGAGATGCCCACAAACAATTAATTCGAGGAAGTAATGACTAAAAATTAAGATAATTTCATTTTGCAGTGGTATTTTCTTATTCCATCATAAACCAAACCTTATTTAATGATATAAATTTTATTAGATATATCAGTAGCCTTCGAAAACAAGAGAGGATTATCATAACATATAAATTCAAACGCCAGTTTACAAAAATGCTCAAATACTTACAATAAAGAGGAACGCGTAAAATATCCTCAACATCTTAAGCACTTAGCTCTCAATGCCGGTGTCTGTAGCAGTGAGGATAGAATGAGCCCACATGTAAGAGGAGCCAACGGGCGATACGGGTCACTGAGACCGAGTACAACACCGTTGAGGTAAGCGCAAGCGCTCCTACATAGATTTAAGATTAAGATCTTTGTTTAATCAAATTTTCTACGAAACATAAAGTATATTACGATTTTTATAGGACGATTTAACCGAATTTGATCATCGTCAGCACCAATAACTGATTAACTACGCGCTTAGCGTTGAAGGAAAATATCATGAAATCTTTTTCGTATATAAAGGTGACATAGAGCACGTTTACCTGATGGTAATGCTGCGTCCCATAGACATCTAAAGGATCAACATGCAGATGCGTTTTCATCTCTGAAGATTATGATAGAAACCCTCTTTATCAGTTAAAGGTTCTCGGTTCTCTACACTCACCATAAGAAGCAATGCTGCTGTGTTCGTATGGTGAGTGTAGAGACCAGAAGACCCTACTGGAAAAGAGGCATTCTATCTTAGTCTCTGACAACAACGCATCTGCGTTTAAAACTCGCAAACGAAAATAGTGTAGATATTTATGGGCCACAGCAACCACTTACCATCAGGTGGACTGTGTGCTCGTTTATCACCTATTCAATAACAATTAAATGTAATCAATATTGAATAAAAATCATACTATTCCATTATATTCTATGAAAGTGAGGGAATAGAGTGCGAGTTCTGCGCAGATACATTAATATTATTATTATATGTGTTACAGACCCACGTTAAAATATAGTTAATCCGAAATAAGTTAATTAAACGCGATATAATCCGTAAAAGTAGTTTAATTCAATGTGTAGTGTTCGCGTAAATATAAGAAATCATTAGTTAATCCGAAGTTAATTTACCTTTCCCAAATGTATTTTTGCGACAGCTTCGGAAAAAGTTACGGAGCCTGGTTCAAATAAATTTCTGGAATTTTCTTGATCCTCTAAGTTATATTCTTGCAAGCCGAAATTATTTGTGTTTTGTTGGTAATCTTGTTTAAAATTAAGATCAGGAATTATGCTGTCAACGAAACCACTTAAAACTCTTTCCCTAGTTATTGGCCTCCATCCGTTACTATTAAATATTTCTTTCCAGACATCTTTCTCTGATGTAGCAGCTTTAGCCTGTAAATAAATAAAATATCTGTAGCGACAAAAATTTGAAGCCAATATTCTAAATCTTTATTAACAAACGAGTTTGTATATTTCTGCATACTTAATCATAACATTACACATCGTAACATGATTTTACATACAAAATAATCGTTAAAATTAAAACAATGTTATAAAAAAGGTAGTTTTTTATTCTATATAGATTGTTCGACCACTGCATTGCATTTCACGATTCATTTGTATCGCCTTGGGGGAGGCCTATGTCCAGCAGTGGACTGCCGCAGGCTGATGGTGATGATGATGAAACATTTGTTTTTTTATTTATTCTAGACATAAATGAAAATAAAAGGCAATTTTTTTTATAATTGGTACTAAACAAAAACAAAGATATAATAATTGTATTAAATGTTTTTTTTTTAAATATCATTCAAATTTATTGTTAAAAGTTACAAAGCATCAAGTCTAATTTTGAAATACTAGAGATACCCACAAACAACAATTAATTCGAGGAAATGTAATGACTAAAAAAAACAAAGATAATTTAATTTAGCAGTAGGTATTTTCTTATTCCATCATGAACCAAACCTTATTTAATGATATAAATTTTATTAGATATATCAGTAGCCTTCGAAAAACAAGAGAGGATTATCAAATAACATGTAAAATTCCAAACGCCAGTTTACTTAAAATGCTCAAATACTTACAATAAAGAGGAACGCGTAAAATATCCTCAACATCTTAAAAGCACTTAGCTCTCAATGCCGGTGTCTGTAGCAGTAGCGAGGATAGAATGAGCCCACATGTAAGAGGAGCCAACGAGGCGATACGGGTCACTGAGACCGAGTACAACACCGTTGAGGTAAAGCTTAGCGCTCCTACATGAATTTAAGATTAAAAGATCTTTTAGTTTAATCTAATTTTCTACGAAACATAAAAAGTATATTACGATTTTTATTGGATTCGATTTAACCGAATTTGATCATCGTCAGCACCAATAACTGATTAACTACGCGCTTAGCGTTGAAGGAAAATATCGCGAAGAAATCTTTTCGTATATAAGGGTGACATGCGAGCACACAGTTTACCTGATGGTAAATTGCTGCTGCGTCCCATAGACATCTAAAGGATCAACATGCAGATGCGTTTTCATCTCTGAAGACTATAATAGAAACCCTCTTTATCAGTTAAAAGGTTCTCCGGTTCTCTACACTCACCATAAGAAACACAGCATTACTGTTTCACCTTGATTTTCTGTGAGAGCATGTTCCCTTGTCGAGCCGACACATTCGTGCTGCAGCCATAATATAGCTTCAGAATGGCTCTACCAACGTAAACCGTAACCTTCATGTCTGAGAAATTAAAAATATGTTATGGATAACAAACAGAATCAGACGTTACTTTGCGCAATCCGTTATATTAAAGATGTTAAAAATTAAGTAGCTAAGATCCGCGTAATAAAATAAAATGATGTGTCTTACATAGTTTGAAGAGCACCTCCCACCCTCCCTCGATCACTATACCCGTCACCACTTTTACCCAGCAGCACTAGTAGGTAGTAGTGAACGCGAGGTGTTATTCTGACTAGGTAAGAAACATCATTTTACTTTATTACGCGGATCTTACCTACTTAATTTTTAACATTTTTAATATATTATGGAGTCGTTAGAGGTGACTATGGGAAATGCCTGAAACTTCCGATAGATGGCGGTGTAACTATCAGACATATAAGTGGTAAAGTTAAAAATTTTGTACAACCGACTTCAATATAACGTATAACTTCAATTTTTATGTGGTTAATGGGTCGGCTCGACCGGGGAAGGACCACGCTCTCACAGAGTACCAGCGTAAAATAGCACCTTAACGCTGCTGTGTTTCGTATGGTGAGTGTAGAGAACCAGAGACCCTTTTTACTGGAAACGAGGCATCCTCGATTATGAATCAAAATGCAAATGCGTTGTCACCCCTGTGGACTAAGAATTGAAATGCCTCAATAATGTTAAAAATTAAATAGCTAAGATCGACGTAAACAATAAAAATTATGTGTCTTACCTAGTGTGAACAACACCTTTAATATATGTTTTTTTTTTAAATATCCAATGTGTAATTTACGGTAAAAATATTCTAGCTCTCCAGTCTGCACTCGGTCTAAGCCAGCACTACGGAGAACTAAATTGCGACGGTGTTCAATTCCTTAATCGTCGCTTCTTTACTCGTTGGACACGAGTTTGCTTTCAACGGCTCACTGTTGTAGCTTTCAACTCGATACACTTGTACGAATATTGGTTTGAAGAACAATAGAGTACTTGACACCCATTTCAAATGAAATTTTGAATAGCTTTTAGCCGACTTCAAGAAAAAGGAGGGTTTACAAGTTTTCTTGTATGTATGTTACGCCATATCCCCAAATTATCAATCGTGAAATGATTTTGATGAATCCTTTTTTTAAATATGTTATATGTTATATGTGTAGTGCCACACTGCAGATATATTATAGTTGTAGCACGAATGGGTCGGCTCGACCGGGGAAGGACCATGCTCTCACAGAATACCAGCGTAAAATCGCTGCTGTGTTTCGTATGGTGACTGTAGAGAACCTCAGGGGTGACAACACGTCTGCATTTTGATTCTTAATCGAGGATAGATGTAGATGTCTATGGGCCACAGCATCCACTTACCATCAGATGGACTGTGTGCACGTTTATCACCCTTATATTATAAAAAAATATCTTTTTATTTGAAGTTGACTGCAGGTGTTCATGGTTTGCAGTAGCCACTTACCATCAGGTGGACTGTAAGTTCTGCGGTGCGGCAAATACCTGCGGTTGCCAACACTCCTGCCAAGCGTGGCAATGAGGACTAATATTCTTACGCTCACCACATGTCGCTAGTTAACTAAGGCGAACTTATTTGTTACGATGGTCACACAGTGTCATCATTGAAAAGTTGCGCTTTAAATATAAGTTTTCCGGTTTCTAGAGTACGCATATATTACACAAGACAGTCAGTGCTGTATTTATAAGTGTAATAAATTAACTTTTTTAATTCTTCTACTTTTAGCAATATCAGTAGTTTGGTTTATCCATTTCTAATCTCATCAATATAATAAAATATTTCAGAAATTAACATTATTTTTACACTTTTCTAAGAAATTAACTTCCCCCGCTATGAAATCAATCAAATATTTCACCTCATTCCTAAGAGTGAAAAAAAATCGAGCATGCCCTCATCATGACAAATATTTCACCTATAAGGAAATCTATGGATAATCTTATGTTCAGCATTGGACTTTGATGATATAACGAACAGTGTCTAAGGGACCGTTGCTCGAAATTTCAATTAGGGAAGAATACTATTTAAACGAGCAAAACTCTTTTTGTTTAACTTTTTATTCATAGCCCAAAAACAAAACAAAATGATCCGTTGACTGCTTAATATGCAGGTAGAGTTCAATTTCCATCATCACCAGTTAAGTCTATAGTGACAATACACTGTTTTCTTTTCAGAATTTCTAGGGTTTTAAATATTTTTCTCTTTGGTTCAAACTTTTGAACAGTCGCGTTAAACTTACTTTCTTCTATAGTTTCATCTGCATTTTCAGAAATTTGTTCTTTTCTATAATATTTGCGTGTCCTAAAATTGATGAAAAAGGCAATTACAAATTGTGATCCCATCCTGAATGACATTACATTACACGCATATTAATACCACTTAAAACATTTAATTGACTTATATATTACTTTTTGAAATCATTGACTCAAAACATTGAAACCGCCTACCTGCCTTCGCTATCATCAATTAGCGTACCTATAGATTTATTTAAAACTTTCATGATACTATCGTATTAGTATTATGATTGCGTTGAGATTTATGTGACCCGGGAAGCTTTCCATGTACTCTATTGTCACAGAATGAATAATAGTACTGCGTACGATTGCGGCAGCTGCAATTATCATACTCTAAGATATACACATTTCTACAATAAGCAAACATACTCGCGATGTAAAGTACTTAATCTGCCATCTATCGTTACTAAAGTAGACTAACAGAATTAATCTTGTTTTTCACAAATTCAGCGTAGGTATAAATTTATATTTTTATTAGTAATTTCTATTTACTGAACACTCAAACTTTGAATAAAATAACTTATACGCATGTATACGTAGTCATTATATAGTACAAATGCATCTCTTATTTCATTTAATGAAAATGCTAGAATTTAAATTAAAACTTAAGATGTGCCATCTAGTGCAGCTTTATAAAACTTGCTACGAAACAACATGCTTGTAACACTTATTGTGAACTACATTCAACGCAAAGATGGCACTATTTGACAAAGTGATTTTTTTTCCTGTAGCCATGTTATTTAATATATAATATACCTACTGAAATAAATGTTGACACAAATGAATAAAATTCATATTAAACCATTACAGGCGCGTATAAACCACTGGCATAACTAGCATTGCCTGCACTGCCGCAATAAAACGCGAAGTCACTACGTAATTTATAATATGCTATTAATATCCTTCAAATTTTGTAGTAACCAACTAGTTAAGCTTAACTAGTGTTAAAATTGTGTATGATTTAAGTAATACAAATGTATTCAAGGATATGTTTGTATACGTTTTAATTGGCTGTTTATTATAGCGCCATCTATGGTAGCGTCATTGATGAGCAGCTTAAACTTCAAAATGTAAAATGTATTAAATTAAATTAATACAAAATATTAAACATATTTACATTGCACTAAATGTTTGTAAAATATTTTTAAATATTATTCAGGAAGTATCTAAATGTAAGGCTCGTAATCCGTATAAAAATATTGTATTAGTTAGGCTGGAGATTGATGATAGTACGTGAGGGTAATATGGTCATCCTAGTTAGTTTTTTTAAAGTTGATTTTTCGAAGTGTTCCTAATTATTGCCAAGGCTTGTTTGTTATTTTTTCTTAATATATTAGTTATAGTATACGACATTGTGTATTTGTCTCTGACCTCCTCCTAGTTTTGGTTTTATAGGGCGGCAAAACTTAACGTGACCATATTACCCTTACGTACCTTATTGTTAATTAAATTGTAAATATTATTATCATAATTAAATTGGAAAATTAAGTAAAATTGAATAGTAATTCATTCATGCGGCAATGCATACGTTTTGCAATAAAGTCGTAGAAAATATAATAATGTTCTCCAGATCGAATTTTGGTCACGCGTGTCAGTTTCAACCGATCCTAGCCATCTACTCAGGGTAGGATATAGTACCCAAGTGTTTACGCAAGCACAGGTGCACTCTATTCCCTCACTCTCATACTCCGATGCGACGGTTATACAACACGACCAGAGAGATCAGGCGCAGGACCAACGGATTTACGTGTTTTTCGGAGCACGGAGGTGAATCAACACCAACTTTTGACTTCGGGCTGCTACTGAGAATTGCTTGACAGAGAAACCCAATAACTGATTTTGACTCGACCCGGGATTCGAGAACACAGAACCTCATGTTCAGCAGTCGCGCTTACGCTCACTAGTTCACTCTCACATATGACAAATTTCAAATAGCACCATCTCTTAGAATTCTCTCTTATCTATAATTTCTCTAATGATTTCTTATATTTACGCGAACACTACACATTGAATTAAACTACTTTTACGGATTATATCGCGTTTAATTAACTTATTATATTAATTCCCGACGTTTCGGGTGCTTTACAGCACCCATGGTCACGGGGGACTGAGGTGATTGACGTCCCAATGTCAAAGTTAATCCGGAGTACCTTCAGCTTTTTTAATTATTAATTTTGGTCCGATCTACGCAGAATGAACTAACTGTGTCTTGAAGTCTTGCAGTGGTATGCTTGGGTTTAGTTTTAATTTTATTAATTACAGGATCCCAAGCAGGTGGTAGTACCAGCCTCCTCTCTATTGAAATTAGGATGTTTTTAATTTCAATAGCCTCACGTATCATCCTTGGCAGGAATCGATGTTCTTTCGCGAGAATCTGTGGTTTATCAAATCTAATGTAATGGCGGGGCCGTCTAGGATATGATCACAAACTGCAGACTTCCCGGAACGTTGGTGCTTCACGTCAGCTATGTGTTCTTTACGCGGGTTTTAATAGATCGTTTTGTTTGCCCTATATATGAGAGACCATTCACAATCAAGCTTGTACACTCCTGCATCTTGTAGAGAATATTGCACTTGACGGATGGTAAGAACTAACTAATCTTCTTCGGCGGCTTGAAGAATGTTCTTATAGAAGCTCGCTTCAAGATGTAGCCAATCTTGTCTGTGACACCTCTGACATATGGTAGTACAGCAGGCACACGCTCGACTGTGGCCGGCTTCACTCGGTCACTGTGACGTAGGCGCGGGACCCGAAGCTTGTTGTCGTGCAGAACCTGCACGACAACAAGCGATGAACGACGTCAATCACCTCAGTCCCCCGTGACCATGGGTGCTGTAAAGCACCCGAAACGTCGGGAATTAATATAATAAGTTAATTAAACGCGATATAATCCGTAAAAGTAGTTTAATTCAATATAATTTCTCTCTTATAATTTTCTACTGAATAGAGTCTCGGGCTCAGCTCGGGATAGCTGTTAATAATAATTAACAGCTGTCTTTTGCGCTGTACACGTTTAAACGGAACGATGTCGTTTGGTGACTTTGTGGGGACTACAGTCACCGTGGACGGTTGAGAGGCAAATGTTCTCCACTACGTCGATAAAGTAGTTTCTGTTAAAAAAACAAAGTATTGCGCATAAAATATAGCCTAGATCACTTCTGCCTGCTCTGTATCTGCTATTCCGAAGGTTAGCCCAGACAGACAGACAGACGGACTGACCGACAAAGAGACAAACATTTTAAAATGGTTATTCTGTATATGTCTTAATGTCATGTAAATAATCCTCTCAGCTCAATATAACGCAGTTATTTCGTTATTACAGACATACACTTATATTTTACTTATATGTATATCATCATTACAGGCCTTCACAAGTCTACTGCTGAACATAGGCCTCCCATCGACTTCCTGCATGTCTTACCAGGTCGTCACTCCATCCAATGAGGGGACGCCCTACACTTCGTCCGCCGGTACGAGGCCGCCACTCGAGAACCTTTTTTCCACATCGGTTGTTGGTTCTTCGAGCTATATGGCCGGCCCGTTGCCACTTCAGCTCACCAATCCGTTGGGCTATGTCGGTCACTCTGGTTCTACTGCCGATATCCTCATTTCAAAGTTTATCACACAGAGAAACCCCGAGCATAGCTCTCTCCATAGCTTGCTGAGCGACCTTGAGCTTCCTCATTCGGCCAGCAGTGAAGGACCACGTCTCAGTTCCATAGGTCATCACTGGCAACACGCACTGGTTGTCCAATCTCGTTTTCAAGTTTTGAGGAATGCCTGACGAGAAGATGTGTCATAATTTCCCGAACGCTGCCCAGCCGAGTTGTATCCGTCGATTGACATCTCGGTCGAAGTTGGACTTATCTAGTCGGACTATTTGTCCCAGGTAAACATACTCGTCAACAACTTCAAGCTTAGTGCTCCCAGCAACTACTGGCATAGGTGTGACATGGACGTTATACATGATCTTTGTTTTGTCTATGTTCATCTTAAGACCTATCAGTTGGGAGGCACCATTGAGGTCGTTGAGCATAGTGCTTAGGTCCTCCAGCGATTTTGCCATGAGGACTATATCGTCGGCAAATCGAAGGTGAGTCATGTACTCGCCATTGATGTTAATACCGTATCTTTTCCAGTCCAGTAGCCTGAAAACGTCTTCAAATGCAACGGTGAAGAGTTTCGGGGATATAACGTCACCCTGTCTTACACCTCTTTGCAGTTGGATAGGTTTCGTACTCTGGTTCTGTACTCGGATAGCCATCGTAGCCCTACTTTACAAACACTTCTACACTTCGATGTACCGACAATATATATATATATTCTTACAAATAAAAACACAGATTGATTTTTTAAAAAGATTTTAATGGCCTTCGGCCAAACAAATATTTAAGAACTTAAAACAAGCAAATTTGAAAGAGTTGAAATAACGACAATCGCTAGGTATTCGAGTAGGGCTTCCGCACTCTGCGATGACCAATGGAAAAAAATGGACGAGTGCCGCCAGCCGCCTTCCTTATATAGCCCGCTGCGGTGTTGCTACTCTTGATTTAGATTTTCTTCTAACACGGCTTCTCCTGACGGGGCTGCGTGCTCGAAGTCCTCAACAGGAACTCCTGGATGGGTTAGCAACACCCACCGCGTCCAACGGCTGTTCGGCGTCACCATCGTCTATCTCTGAGAAGATATACACATTCTAAGAAACATATTTATTTATATCGCGTATCAACAGTTGGTCTAAATTCATATAGATCATAAAAGCGTCAGATTATGTACTAATTAGCCAAACAAGTCAACATGAGCAGTAATCAACGCTCACACCAGCGTTTCAAGTCACATAGGTTTTACAAAGGTCTGTTCCCACGCAACCGAATACCCCGCACATACTCGCGTGTGCAACCAGGATTTAGATCACTCTAGTAGGTCATCCCAGATACCTACCTAATAAAGGCTGGATTTACACAGGTCTATTGTCGGCTACGCCACCGACTCACCCCAGAATATAAGAAAATAGTGATTAACATAAAAAAATCATTTTATTGTAAAAAAGTGTGGGGTGCTTTTTCAGATATTTTTATGATGACGCTAATTTTACAAATATCCACAAACATATTTACAACAAATGACATCAAGCACCCCACTCTTATTTACAATAAAATGAATTTTTTATGTTAAAATTGTTGAAAATTATTTTATACTTTTTAGTTCGGATATCCACATTTTTTTATTTTTTTTAAACTATTATTTTTTATCTGTTTTTTAGTGCGGCTAACTACAAAAGCGTGTTTTTTTGGTAGTTGTTTTATGAATTATTCACAAATCCTGAGGATCCTGGCAAGGATTATGGGACGAACTATTTAAATTATTGCATTGTCATCGGTCCTTGATACGTGTGCGAAGTTTAAAATCAATCCGACGTTTTGAAGAGCATGAAAATCACATTCAAAAATTCCGTTACATATTACATAAACGTCTTAAAACAGACCAGCGACTGACAGTATCGTTAAAGGTGCGGGACTTCTGGCACTGCGATTGTCAATCCAGTATACGTCTTGGAAAAAGATAGTTCAGGTGAGAAATAATGTGCACAGCTTAGAACTTTTAAACATGTAATTCGGCTGACATCTTACAGTTACAATGAAATATATCATATATATAAGGTAAATAAAAAAAAATGTACTGTGATTTGTCTTCAAGCAACACATTCCGTGATTGTAGATTGCTAGTGGCACGGTCGGAGGCGCTCCGCAACACAACGGGTGAGGCATATCTCCAGCAAATAATTTTACGGGCCGATGACGAAGAAGAAGAAGAAATTTCCATAGGATAGGTGCCTCAGAATTTGTTTAAAGAAAGAAATTATTAACAAGTTCAGTTTTGGAGATAGACCCCGTAACAAATAAGCAATATTTTTTAGCTAGCAACATTTATTTTCATAGTCTTACATTGTCCGATAAGTCGTAAGGAATCAACGTTAGTGGTCGGGTTACTCTACTCAATGAGCTCTAGAAAAAGACACTTCACAAGCTAGGGTAAAAAACAAAATTCTACACTATAATTAGGTATACATATCTAATACTCATTCCGTCTACGAGCTAAAGTTCTGTGAGATACGGACGAACGGAGAGACAGACCGACAGGAAACATAACTTAAACACTCACACCTGTCACCCAGAGGGGTAGGCAGAGACTACAAACTTCCATTTGACACGATCTTACGCTTACATGCTTGTTGATTAAGGGTACTCTTAATCTGGCCTATCTTCAATATATTGCCAAATTGGTCGATAAACTTTCGTCTGCGGCGTTCCTTCCCGACTCTGCCGTTCACTTCTGTAACATAGATTTGCTTTGTCACATACCGACAGGAGAGTGACATTAATAGGTCACTATTTTACCATTTTGGTACGGAACCGTAAAACAAAGACTATATAGATAAAAAGTCATACAGCCTGTTTCTTATAATATGTGATCTTGACTGGCTTTATGTTTCTCTTTACCAGAAAATCAAGCAAATAATTTTCTTTTCAAATAATCGTAACGAAGTTGCTACACTACCTTAGGGATGATCCATTACCGTTACCGTTACAGCCTATTAAAGTCCACTGCTTAATATAGGCCTCCTCCATAGATTGCCTCATTGGGGGGATATTTGGCAAGCGGGTTGGTAACCGCAGTTTTTTATTTTTGGTCGTTGCTGCCCATCTCCTGATTTGTTTTCCTCTGTCGCCTCTTACGATACCCACGGGAAGATATAGGGTAGTAGATATTCATTCACCGCCACTACACGGTGATTACTTACCGTGTAGTGGTACCGTTACTATTAGGAATGACCACCGATGTAATATTCTATAAAAAAAACATTAGCCGTCACGGGACGTTCGGCAAGTGTGAAACATCATAGTTGATGGTAGAATTTATAATTAAGGGAAACGAATAAAGAAATATGGAGTAAATAAAAAAAATTACCAAACTCGTTATTGACGCAAACGCTCGTTATTGTGTCAGTTATATGCCATGATATATACTATATCAGTTACTGATGTCATGGCATACGAGTCTGTTTCACTGGCAAGGTGCGCCAGTAGGTGTTTCACATCGAAAATTTATTATGATTGGTCGTATGGTGACGAGGATCTATTTCCCTGTTTAGTACCGTGGGTGTTGTAAGAGGTGACCATGGGAAGTTAATAGATTGATTTGATTTACCAGAAGTTTCCTTCCTCACACAATTTTTTTGTGGAATCGACTATCACATGGTAAATGTGTCGACTTTTTTAGTATAGAATATTCATAATTTTTTGTATTATCGAAAGTATTATCGTTACCCCTCACAAGTTACTGCGAACTTAGGTCTCCCACAAGGAATGCCACAAAACACGGTCTTTAGCCACTTGCGTCCATCGAATTCCTGCATCTCTTACCGGGTCGTCACTTCATTTAGTGGGTGCAGCCCTATACTTCGCTTATCAGAACGACTCGGAAACCTTAGCCGTCGGGTTTTTTTATAGCATAGGGTGACAAACGAGCACACAGTGACAAAAAGGGTCTCCGGTTCTCTACACTCACAATACGAAACACAGCAGCATTAAGCTGCTATTTTACGCTGGTATTCTGTGAGAGCGTGGTCCTACCCCGGTTGAGCCGACCCATTCGCGCTTCAACCATAATATAGTTGCAGCGTGGCTCTACCACGTAAAACGGTTGTCGATTCCTCGAGCTATAAGGCCGGCCCATCGCCATTTCAGCTTACTGATCCGTTGGACAATGTGGGTTAAAAGTTAAGCATAGCTAAACCTTACTGAGTGACTTTAACCATGCTCATACAGCCAACAGTGATGGACCATATCTCAGATCCATCTGTCACCACTGACAACTCGCAATGGTTGTACACTCTTGTTTTAAGTTTTGAGAAATATGAGATATGTCGTAATCTCCTGAATATTACCTAGCCGAATCGGATCCATTGAGTGACCTCGTGGTCGAAGTCCTCTTTCTATATGTCAGTGGTTTATTCCGTTAGAATTTTTCCTTTATCGAAGTTTACTTACAAAAATTACACATGGACAAAGACTTAAATAAATATTTATAGATCAAACAAACACAAACCTTTATGCAGGATTCGAATCAGTTTCCCTGACCACAAATCCTCGCAAAAGAACACCGATTCCTACCTAGGATGATTCGGGAGGCCAATGAAATTAAAAAACATCCTAATTTTTAAAATTAAATCAAGCCCAAGTATACCACTGCTAGACTTCAAGATACTGTAAGCTCATTCTGCGTAGATCGAACCAAATATTAATATTAAAAAACTGAAGGTAGCCGGGCTAACTATGACATTGGGACGTCAAACACCTCAGTCCCCGCCGTGACCATGGGTGCTGTAAAGCACCCGAAACGTCGGGAATTAAAAAGTAAAATTAAACGCGATATAATCCGTAAAAATTAGTTTCATTTAATGTGTAATCTTCGCGTAAATATAAGAAAACATTCGTATTACTTACTTAGTCTTAAGTGGTTATTTCCTAAAAGCACGCTTTAAAACCCACACCTTAAAAGTTCGACGGTCACGCGTCTTTTTTAATTTATTAGCTACATTAGGAAACACTTTCACCGTTAATCATTATTACGTCATATTAAAAAATTTACACTTTTAAAAAGTTAAAAGTCGTTGGAAACCGAACTTTGGAATTCAAAAAGTTGCGCAATAAACAGGTTTCGTAAATTAACTTCTCAAAACAACATATTTAATTATTCATTGATATTTAATCACATTAAAATTATATATTTTATGAAGCGAGAACCTACGAAGGTTCGGGCTAGCTAGCTCATAACAAGCGCTTGGTTTATTTTATAGAATAAGGGTGACAAACGAGCACACAGTCCATCTGTAAGTGGTAAGTGGTAAGTGGATGCTGTGGCCCATAGACATCTATATCTATCCTCTATTAAGAATCAAAATAAAGATGCGTTGTTACTTCTGAGACTCAGATAAAATGCCCCGTTTTAAGTAAAAAGGGTCTCCGGTTCTTTACACTCACCATACGAAACACAGCAATATTAAACTGCTATTTTATGCTGGTATTCTGTGAGAGCGTGGAGCTAAATTCCGGCGCCAATGAAATTGTTAATTGAATAAGTGCTGATTTACCACGTGCTCGATAGTGAAAGTAAACATTGTGAGCAACTTGCATGTCTTAGAAATAAAGAAATATTTCGAGGACAAGTAAAGTCTTCTATACTTAATAGACCATGCTACAGCTATATTATGGTTGAAGCCCGAATGGTTCGGTTCAACAAAGGAACACGCTCTCAAATAATACTAGCGCAAAATAGCAGGCTAGTGATGTGTTTCGTACGGTGAGCGCAGAGATTCGGACACCCTTTTACTGGAAACATTTCATCCCATTCCTCAGGGACTGCAATGCATCTGCAGTTTGTTTCTTAATCTTGTTCCTACTACTGACGACAACATCCACGTACCATCATAATCAGGTGGAATGTGTGCTCGTTTGTCATCCTTATTCAATAAGAAAAAGGAAACCCTTCATTATAATGAAGTTATTTATGATTATGTAACGTGTGTAATAAACTGTCTCCGTTGGGCTTATGATATATGTAGGGCTCTTTTTAGCCTACGAATCCATCTGCATTGGTACTCTCATTCTTTTTCAGTCCCCAAGTAGCGGAGTATCAATTGCTGTGTTTCAACTTAAGGGATAAAATGACCCCAATGTTTGTAGGCTGTGGGGTTTTTATCTTAATCCTCAAAGGTGACAACTCACCTGAAGTCTTCTTTGTTTGTAGTTATAGACCAATTGATTGTAAGAGACTGCAGCCCGTACACACCCACAATGCACTTCAAACATGGGAGGTTACTGATATGTTGTCATCTCTGAGGAAAGGTCTTCAAATATAAAAGGTAACAGATGTGTTGTCATCTCTAAAGAAGTTTGTCGTTGTGCAATTTATGTATGTAAACTGCCTTCACGATACAGGTGAAAATCCTAGTGTGTGTATAATAAAAAAAGGAATAGATCGAATATTTAACAGCCTGTAACTATTCTGGTTTGCTATATCCTTCATACAGGAACACAGCATGTGCAATAACTGTTGTTTGTTGGAGAAATAGATAATAGGATGGTACATACCCAGACGAATAGTCCCAGGTGCCCATTGGCAGTACTTACCATCAGCTTGACTGTTAACTCGTTCATCAACCTAGTATTACATAAAATAAACTGGTTTGATATCTTACCGCATCCACTACAAAATCGTATTCATAGATCCACTTTTAAAGTGAAAGTAAAAGACTTCAACGCGCGCAAATGTGTCCGAGCGTGGGGCACACTTAATGATCGTGCCGGTCATCACATTAAGTTGTTATTTAGCTTTTCGTTATAAGATAATACTTGAAGTACCTTTTATCTTGTATTTGTGTTTCATGCTATAGTTCATTTGGTAAGTTTCAAATACATTTTTGTTATAAACTAGTGACTCGCCCCGGCTTCGTTTGGGTGGGATCTATTAATGTGCCGTTATTTGGATTTAAGGTAATTTTTAAGGGGCATTTATTTTATAAAATTTTGGATTTGTCAGAAAAATCTTCAAGTTTTTTGGACAAAATATAGCCCATCAAGTTTATTACAATCGATTCAGCCGTTCTGAAGATTAGCCCAGACAGACAAACGAAAATTAAAAAATGGTAACTTATGCCTTTATGGCATGCAAATAACCTCCTTAGGTCAATAAATTCATTCATTCTTTCTTTTAAAAATGTTACCCTCACACTAGGATTTTCTCCTGTATCGTGGAGGCAGTTTACAAACACAAATTGCACAACGACAAACATCCAGACCCGGAACAATTATTTGTAGGCCATACAAATACTTGTTGCGTGCGGATCGAACCCCATGGCCCCAGCGCAACAACTCATTGCTAAGTCACTGCGCCAGGAGCCGTCAATAAATGGCAGTTATTTCAATATTACAGATAGACGCTTTAATTTTATTTATATACTAAAATAAAAATAAACAAACAACTACTTAGCCACAATCATCATCATCATTACAGCCTTCACAAGTCCACTGCTGAACATAGGCCTCCCCCAAGGAATGCCATAAAGCACGGTCCTGAGCCACCTGCATCCATCGACTTCCTGCATGTCTTACCAGGTCGTCACTCCATCTAGTGGGGGTCGCCCTACACTTCGCTTACCGGTACGAGGCTGCCACTCGAGAACCTTTTTTCCCATCGGTTGTCGGTTCTTCGAGTTATATGGCCGGCCCATTGCCACTTCAGCTTACTGATCCTTGATCACGTAGCAAAGAATTTGCTACGTGATCAAGGATACATATTGAAATTATACATATTGTGTCTGCTAGGTTAGATAGCACTACCTCTTTAAAATGGGAGGAGCATAGAAATACTCTCCTGAAATTCCGTCGCTTAAGGATTTTTAAAGTGTCGCGCAAATGTTCTTGAGAGCGTTCATCGTAATAAAACCAAACAGGTGACGACTTCCTCTAGTAAAGGGCAAACGAAATCGCTGATCGTTACTTCCAAAGGCTCTAGTCTAAATAATTCTTCTTCCTGTAAACCATCGAAAAAGACTTTCGAATTAGATTAACAAAATTTTAAATGACTTAAAAATAGCAAACATTTGCGTTTCGTTGTCACCTCTAAGAACTAAGAACTAAGATAGAATACCTCACAGTTTTTTTTTTTTTTTATATGATAGGGTGACAAACGAGCACACAGTCCACCTGATAGTAAGTGGTTGCTGTGACCCATAGACATCTACATCTATCCTCAATAAAGAAACAAAATCCAGATGCGTTGTCACCTGTGAGGACGAAGATGTAATGCCTCTTTTCCAGTAAAAAGGGTCTCCAGTTCTCGACACTCACCATACGAAACACAGCAGTGTTAAGCTGCTATTTTACGCTGGTATTCTGTGAGAGCGTGGTCCTTCCCCGGTCGAGCCGACCCATTCGTGCTACAACTATACTACTAATATAGCTGCAGCATGGCTCTACCACGTAAAATATATTGTAATTATACTGGCTATACGCTTCAAAGCGGAATACAACAGTGCATTCACTGATACTAGGCAACAGGTAAGAGGTTCACACATACCCAGATGGATCCCTAGCCAGAAAAGGATTCCTACCAACAAATAAAATTAAATTTGACGGCTCCTTGGCGCAGTGGCTTAGCAATGAGTTGCAGCGCACAAGTATTACAATAATTGTTCCTGGTCTAAATGTTTGTACTTGTGAAATTTATGTATGTAAGCTGCCTCCACGATACAGGAGAAAATTCCAGTGTGCTTATAGCCACTAGAGCGAATTTAGTCACAAAAAAGAGTAAGCCCCGCAATACGAGTAGACATTAATCTCCGCCCGAACGTCCTCCGCCGATGTAACTAAATACTTTACCAGATCAATTGCGAAAACTAAAACCTCCGCCGCATTCCCGCCGCAATTCGGTCGTGGCATTTACGAGCGCCCCAAACAGGTCTAAAGTATTGGGTAATAGATTTTTTTTATAGAACAAGAGTGAAAAACGAGCACACAGTCATCAGCCTTATTTCCAGTAAAAAGAAGTGTCCGGTTCTCTACACTCCACACCATACGAAACACAGCAGCATTCAGCTGCTGTTTTACGCTGGTATTCTGTGAGAGCGTGATTCTACAAGTTCTATGACTGTAAATACTTTATACTGTATAGTTTAATAATAGTGCTATTCCAGATATCATTGCCATAAAAAAATATTATTATATTTAAAACCTTAAATGGACCGGATGAATTCTTAGTAAGGGGAAGGTTCTTGCTAAGAATCAATTCGGCTCACAGTGCCACAATAATAATTGTCAGCCACTGTGGTACTGAATTGCTAGATTTTAAATAACACTTATTGAAAGTCATTCATGTGTTTAATTTACCACTGGTTCGCAAAATACCTCTGTCCTGGGAAGAACCGGCAAGAAACCCAGCGGGATATTTAAAAGAAATAGTTTATGACCATATATGTTACATAATTAACATCGCAACAAGTTAGAAATAGCTTTGTAGCAATCACTTCATTCCCGAGGGTTATTGTCATCCATAAATTCCTTAATAGTATAAAAAAAGTTAAAGTTTGTTAAAGTTTATCAAAGTTTTTAGACTTTGTTGATTTCAATTTTCTGGGATTTAGTTGTAAAAGCGTATACGTCACCCCAAGAGTGAATTATTGATTCAGTGCAGTAGCGGTATAAGAATATCTACTAGCCCACATCGTATATCACTACCCTACACTGCGGGTGTCGTAAGAGGCGACTGAGGAAAAAAAACCAGGAGATGGGTAGCAGTATCTTCCTGATAATAACTAGAAAAGAAATGCGGTTGCCAACCCACCTGCCAAGCGTGGCAACTATGGCAAGTTTCCCTCTTACAAGGGAGACCCTTCAACAGTGGAGTTTGATAGGCTGTAATGATGATGATGTATATAAAGTAGGATACGGCGTCGTGTTGGATCTGAACATATTATGAAATTTATCCACCATAAAAAGATTAAGAGAAATTAACATACTTGATTGTTTAAAGTTACACGACAAACTTAAACCTGTGACCTTGCATTAAACGCAATATGTCAACTCGCCGTGTCCTAATAAGTGTTATAGCCATGTAAATTATCACTTTCTTCCAACCAGTCCCCACTTCCGGCCGTGTAACCTGATCCATCCGCCCACAACAACCTCGTGTAGGTTCAACTTATAAACGTTTAATGATTTCTTATGTTTACGCGTACACTACACTTTTAAATAAAACTAGTTTTTAGGAATTTTACGTGTATAGCATCCATGGTCACGGGCCACAGTTCCCCCCGTAACCATGGGTGCTGTAAAGTACTCGAAACGTCGGGAATACAAAATAAGTTAACATACGCGATAAAATCTCTAAAACCTAGTTTTATCATCGCTTCCCGGAACCGCGGCCATTTTGCGCACAGCGTTTCGTAAAATCGCAGTTACATTCAAAAGTCGAATGATAATTGTTCTTTTAGAAGATAACATCAAATGAGGTTGTTGCGCAAATTGAAGGTATTGGAAGTTCTTTTATACAAGTATTGTAAACCAGTACTAACATTTTGAAATATATTGCAGAAAAACTGGTGAATGCTTATTTGTGTTAGTGGTTTTTTTGTTTGTTTTATAAGGGTGACAAACGAGCACACAGTCCACCTGACGGTAAGTGGATGCTGTGGCCCATAGACATCTACATCTATCCTCGGTTAAGAATCAAAATGCAGATGTGTTGTCACCCCTGAGTACTAATGATTGCTTCGTTTAAAGTAACAAGGGTCTCCGGTTCTCTACACTCAGCATACGAAACACACCAGCATTGAGCCGCTATTTTACGCTGGTATTCTGTGAGAGCGAGGTTCTTCCCCGGTTGAGTCGACCCATTCGTGCAACAACCATAAAATAGCTGCAGCATGGCTCTACAAATGGCTTTTGTCCAATAGACTGTTTACAGGTTTATCTTTTCAACAAGTAACATTTTTTTGATTAACTTAGCGCATAATATATAAAAAGTTTTGGTTTATAATTCATTCATCATCATCATTACAGCTCTTCAAAAGTCCACAGATGTACATAGGGTTTGCTCAAGCAATGCCACTCGAGCCTAAATCGAGCATAAAAGAACATGATTATCTCTATCACGTAATGTTACTTGTTTTACCGTAATAATTGCTTCTGTCAACGAAAAAGAAATAGACTATAATATGTACAACACCGCGACTATGATTAATTGGAAAGTCCAAGTCGGCCGCTAATAACAGTCATTCTCTACACAGGGTTGGAAACCAAGCCTTGTAACTGACTTACGCGGCTTCATAACGCAGTGTGTACACTTATCGGATGTAAAGAATACGATAATAGCATGTTGGTAATTAATTATCGCATAGTACATAATCAAATATAAAATCTCTATATTTAAAGGATTTTTCTGACCGTGTAGTATCATTGTAAAAATATCCCCTCCCCCATATTATCCATCAGGGTATCGTAAGAGGCGACAGAGGGAAACGAACCAGCAGATGGGCAGCAGAATCTTCCTTATAATAACTAAAAATAAAAAAGCTGCGGTTGCCAACCCACCTGCCAATCGCGGAAACAATGGCAAATTTCCCCCCTATGAGACAATCTATGGGGAGGCCTTTGTTTAGCAGTGAACTTTTGTAGGCTGTATGAATGGATGGACTTATTGAAAGTAATTTTTTTCCTTTGACCACCAGTTCGGAAAACACCACTGTCCTTTGAAAACACCTCTGTCCTGGTAAGAAACCCAGCGGGACGTATTTTTCCACATACAATATAAAATAAGTTAAATAAGTAATATGTTGAATAAAAAATATTCTATTCTATTCTACTCTGTTATTAAAATAGATGCTTACGTAAATAAAATTGTCCAAAATGAATTGTGATGCAACATTTAAAATATTTATTTCTTAATATAGATATCTGGGTGAGTCCCTTGCTCTAATGCCGTAAATAGTAAGTTACTGATCGCACAATAATAATTCAGCGAACATAATACTGTGGAAACAGCTGAAATAAACCAATCTTGCTGCAGTCGGTAATGAAGGTGTTAGAAAAAAAATTGGTTGCCTGTAAAGTCGGTATACGGGCGAAAGTTTTACGTGACAACGACTTTGAGTGGTAAAATAATTTTATTATGTCTGTCTCTCTCGCTCTTAGGCGGGCTAACCATGCCCGAGTGGAAGGGACGCGTGCCTCTCACTCGCTCTCATTGTGAGCGCATAACGTGAGCGGAGCGTAACGCAGTTTCTTGAAGTGTCACCCGGCAAACCAATTTATAAGACGTTGTCACGTCAAAATGATCATAATTTAGTTGAAATTTCTTTAAGTGTAGTGTAAAAGCTCCTTAACAACTATCGGAAGCCGATCTGGATAGATCCCACGATCACCTGACGCCTCTCGACGAGCCATTGGGTGCGTTATTTAAATAGAAAGCATGACGGATTGCATTGTAATTCCCTAGCTGTTTATCTTTTGTGATGTAATGTTTTGTTATTGAATGTTAATTAGTTTAATTTATGTTTTATAAAAAAAAGTTAATGAACAATTTTCCACCATTGTATAAGTTGAATAAAACTTTAGACTAAAAATATAATTAACTTAGTCAGTATTCTTTTCACGGAATAATAGATTACGCTCGTAATCACTTAGATGCAGAATTTGACTGTGGTCGAATAAAAGTCAGACAAAAATCAGTTTTTAGGTTATTATTTCAAGGCAACTTTGCCATATATTCCCCTATTAAGACAATCTACAATCAGCTATGAGCTTTTGATAAACTGTAATAAATTACTTTTTTTTTTTAAATGCTAGCAATGCTATTAAGCATTTCGCTCATTTCGCTGTCCCTTGCACTTCATATAGATCATTGCTGTTGTCTTACTATTTAGTCTGAAAACTGGACAGTGAAAGTAACAACTCTAATTTTAAACTTACCAAAAGTAACAACTCTTGGTAAGTTTAAAATTCTTGTGTAGGTAGTGGTTCACGACAGTAGTCGAATGGCGGATTCGAACCCACGACCTTTTTGAGTTTGCGGTCCGCACCGTGCCATTAGGCTATTGTCGCTTTTGATGAAATGAATGAATGAATTCATCTGTCATATTGTCATATTTCATACGGCAATACATAAGGAAGCCAAAGCCGGCCATCAAGGAACTACTACATTGTACCATGCAACCAATTTCATGGGCTGACGATGTGTTGCCCATTATATGCGTCGCAACACGTGCGTAATGCTACGTAGATTACTTGAGAAGAAATACAGAGTTGTTTCGTTGTGTGACTGCTATCATTAGGGTACACCCTACTTTTAAAGTAACATCCTATATACGATTTTATTCACATGTCATATTTCTGGATATAGACATCTAATTTGTGAGAGGGTTTGTAACAAACTACTTTTTTATGGAATAAATGTGACAAACGAATACATAGTCTATATGATGGTAACTGGATGTTGCGGCCCATAGAAATCTACATCTATCCTATACAACGCATTTGCATTCCTAATCGAATGTTAATGCGTTTTCACCTTGGACTAAGATGGAATGCCTCGTTTCCAGTAAAAGGTATCTCAGGTTCTCTTCACTCTCCATATGAATCATAGCAGCTTTTTACGCTGCTATTTTACGCTGGTATTCTGTGAGAGCGTTGTCCTTGCACGGTCGAGCCGACCCATTCGTGTTGCAACCATAATATAGCTGCAGCGTGGCTCTACCACGTACGAATTAAGGTATAGTGGATATTCTTAAACGTCCACTACACGGTTTACTTGCTTTAAGTGAAAACCGCTCATGGAAGCTAAGGAAAAGATGAGCGTATAAAAACATGCGAGGCTAAAAAAATGCAAAACAGAAGTTCGTCAACAAAAAATGAGGGAAATAAAATTGAAAAATTAGCTATTTTAAACAACAGAAACAGGGAGAGGAGGGCAATGCAAGTTCCCTTCATGACCACGAATGTTATAAAGTGCTCGAGATATCAAAATAAGTAAACGCGATAAAATCGCCGCGAAATTACTTCCACTCATTGTGGAGATAATAATCGATGAAATCGGGAAGTATGTTATTATAGACGTAAATAATCGTAGGCTGCAGATCTAGCTTCCTGCGTCTGACGGGATGCCAACGAGGTATGGGAGAAAGGTTCATTATCAAGAGGCAGGGATTGTCGCAATAAATCTAGATCCGAGAGATAATTTGTGTTTGCACTTATGTTGTACATGACTTGTGTTCAATTTTTATAAAATTAATTTGGCAATCGAACTTACAGTCCACCTGATGTTAAGTGATGATTAGTTTTTATACGTTTTAGAATAGAATAGAATAGAATACTTAATGCTGCTGTGTTTCGTATGGTGAGTGTAGGGAACCGGAGACCCTTTTTACTGGAAACGACGCATTCCATCTTAGTCCTCAGGGGTGACAATGCATCGCATTTTTATTTTTAATTGAGGATAAATGTAGAAGTCTATGGGCCACAGCATCTACTTACCATGAGGTGGACTATGTGCTCGTTTGTCACCGTTATTCTATAAAAAAGTGGCTAGTGCAGCCCATCGGACACCTGCAGCCATCTTCAAATAAAGAAGTTAATGTAATAATTTTCATATGGTGGTTGAATGTTATGTGCAAGATTAAAGGCTATAACAATAATAGAAGTAAGTGTGACACTTCTGCGATTTATTAATGGTAGGTATAGATAATAAATTATTTTAATAATATGCCGTACACTTTAATAACTGCAAATAATGGTGTTAGTCATTATTTTTACTTACTTTTTACTTTAACTTTTAAAACACGTATCCCCCACTCTAGGATTTTCTCCTGTATCGTGGAGGCAGTTTACATGCATAAATTGCACAAGGAATAACACGCAGACCCGGAATAATTATTAGTAGCCCATACAAATACTTGTTCCATTCGGGATTCGAACCCGCGGCCCTCAGCGCCGCAACCTATTGCTAATCCACTGCGCCACGAAGCCGTCAATTATATTATTTATATTTCTATTGATTTCTCGTGTGGTTAGGATGTATAAATACTTACAGAAATAAAAAAGATATGCTACAAAAATATCTAAAATAAAATAAAAAACATTCTTAATGGAATATATTATGCAATTAAATATAATCAAATAAATAGACAACATCCAACCGAGGGTTAGGGGGAATAGAATTATCATTATTATTATTATTACCTATTATGTAATAATAATAATGATAATTTTATATTAAACAATACAAATTATATAATACTATATTATATAATTTCTATTGTTTTCTAGTCTAGTTGAGATATATAAATATTCTATTGTTTTTGTCTGGTTTATAGTATATGTAAATATGTATATATATCATAAATTACTTATGATATATATGCTACGCTTTGGTGACCTCTTCGGGGAAACCGAGGGTTTTGTCTGTTCAATACAAGATCAGGTTATTAAGACCAACAACTATCAGAGATACATCCTGAGGAATGGCACCGTCGACATCTGTCGAGCTTGTCGCCATCCCGGTGAATCACTTAGGCATGTCATCTCCGGTTGTTCGGCGCTTTCTAACTCTCTTGCATAGACACAACCTAGTAGCCAGAATCTTACACCAGGAGCTGGCCCTGAAATACGGTCTTGTGGATCGGAAATTACCCGGCTCAGCCTCTCGGGTCATCTGAGACGACTGGGGCTACGCGACGAACCGCTCCGGGCTCAAATGCAGAAGGCGGTGACCCTCGATACCGCCCGCATCGTTCGTCGGTTTCTTTCCTTTTCCCCTTAACCCAAGGCCGTTTGGTCTCCCTTGCCGAGGGCTTCCGTCTGCTTGGGTTTTTATTTATTTATGTATTTTTTATTCATATATTTTACTATAATTAATGTGTATTTATCGTATTATTTTATATATTTATGCAGCTCAACCAGATGACTAAATAAATTTATACCCCAAAAATTACTCATGACTATTATTACAATGTTACATTTATAAAAAGACAACCAACAACAACTAATAATAGATTATAAAATTAAAATTATCATAATTATAATATGATATACACTAAAACCAACAGTAAATATTACTGAATATTGGTTTTAGTGTAAGTAAACAACATAAAACAAGCCTTGGAAGCAGGCGCCGTAATATCACTGTACACAAGCAGCCCAAACTCGATCCCCAACCGCATCAACGAAATTGTTAATTGAAAGAAAGAAAGAACTATTTATTTCATATACACATTTTACACACATTTTAAAAAAAATATACAAAAGCAAGGGAAAAAAGTCTCATACTGCTTACGCATTAATAATTGAGAAGCAGTACATGCACATCAATAATTAATAATGAAACAAACAAAAAAATTAAATGTGACATCAAATAGGTCTCCAACTCAACATAATGCTGCAAATACAGCGCTGGTTTTCAGTTGGAGCCTTGGGACTTCACAGACAAGTCGGTGTGTGATCTTCCAACTACGAGTTATATACGAGTTACATTGTTATCTATTAACAATTACGAGTTAGAAAGTAGTGCTAACGTATATAACGTATATAAATAGATAATATACACATACACTGAGACTAACCTAGCTAACAGGCGTGTAAGTGTTATATTACTATATATTTAAATAATACCTACTTATATACTTATACATACAATATTAACATGATATTAGACTTTTTTATGGAGAAGACATCTTTAACTTTTTTCATAAAAGTAGATAATTGCAATTTGAAAGTTATGATTTACCACGTGCTCGGCGGTAAAGAAAAACATCGTGAAGGAACCTGCATGTCTGAAGAATTAGATATTTTGAGGACATGTGAAGTCCGCCAACAAGCACTGGAGCAGCGTAGTGAAATAGCAGCTTAATGCTGTTGCGTTTAGTATGACGAGTGTACAGAACCGAAGAGCCTTTTTACTTGAAATGAGGCAATCCGTCTTACTCCTCAGGGGTGACAACGCATCGGCATATTAATTTTTAATCGAGGAGAGATGTAGATGTCAACGGGCTACAGCATTCACTTACCATCAGGTGGACTGTGTGCTGGTTTGTCACCCTAATTCTATAAAAAATCGTTCCCTAACTCTTTCAGAAATGATAGACCTGTACCCAGCAGAGATATTTGTAGACGTTGTTACATTATTGGTTTTTGTCTAAATAAACAAAATTAAATTGATACTGGATAAAAAAAAAGTCCGCAGGTCATCAATATGTAAACATAAAACATTACGTAACGTGTCTGGTGACAGATAGACGCTACGACATCTACACAGCACTTCGCTAATGGTGCGGTTGTAAAGTTGTTACATACATCATGCCAGCCTTCCGTCATGTAAAGTTGACAGTATCTTAATGTTTCTGTATACGTAACACTGGTCGTTTACGTTCAAACGTCATGTATTTTTTTTATAAAATAAGGGTCCAAGCGAGCACACAGTTCACTTGATGGCTTAACATGAGGAGGACTGTGTGCTCGTTTGTCACCCGTTTGGTTGCTGTGGCGCATAGACATTTAAATCTATCCTCGATTAGGAATCAAAATGCAGATGGGTTGTTACCCCTGAGGACTAAGATGGAATACCTCGTTTCCAATAAAAAGGGTCTCCGGTTCTCTATACTCACCATAAAAAACCTGGGAAGTATACCCTTTGAAACAAAAAATAATATTTCAAATCGGTTCAGGCGTCTTCGAGTAATCGGTGAACATACATAAAAAAAGATACCGACGAATTGAGAACCTCCTCCTTTTTTGAAGTCGATTAAAAAAAGGTCATATGGTTTCCAATAGACAACCGTTACCGTTACAGCCTATTAAGTCCACTGATGAACTTAAGCCTCCCCCATCATCATCATCATCTTTTTTCATCATTACAGCCCTTCACAAGTCCACTGCTGAACATAGGCCTCCCCCAAGGAATGCCACAAAGCACGGTCCTGAGCCACCTGCATCCATCGACTTCCTGCATGTCTTACCAGGTCGCCATTCCATCTAGTGGAGGGTCGCCCTACACTTCACCTACCGGTACGGGGCTGCCACTTGAGAACCTTTTTTTCCACATTTTTTTTTATAGGAGAGGAGGCAAACGAGCATGCGGTTCACCTGATGTTAAGTGACTACCGCCGCCCATGAACACCTGCAATACCAGGGGAATTGCAGATGCGTTGCCGGCCTTTTAAAAAGGAGTAGGCTCTTTTCTTGAAGGTCCCTAAGTCGTATCGGTCCGGAAAAATCGCTGGTGGTAATCGGTTCCACAAGGAAGTTGTGCGAGGAAGAAAACATCTTCTAAATCGCACAGTGGTGGACCGCCAATCATCCAGATGGTATGGATGGTATCGCGAGTTTTGTCGCGATGTGCAATGGTGAAATTGAGCGGCTGGAATTAGTCCGAACAATTCCTCAGAGCACTCCCCGTAGTACATGCGATAAAATACGCAAAGAGATGCAACATCTCTACGCAGTGCTAGTGAGTCAAGCCGATCGGAAAGAACTCGGTCGTCGACGATTCGATCCGCTCTGCGCTGAATGCGGTCAAGTGGAAGGAGCTGGCACTGGGGAGCCCCTGCCCAGAGATGGGAACAGTATTCCATGTGAGGCCGAACCTGCGCCTTGTAAAGTTGCAGGCGGTGTGCCGGCATGAAATACTGCCCCGCTCTACTGAGCACGCCAAGCTTTTTAGAGGCCAATTTGGCCTTCTCTTCCAAGTGACCACGGAACTGCACGTCACTCGATATGTCAACGCCGAGGATTCCGATACTGGCTGAGGCAACAAGGGGAGTGCCTTGAAACTGAGGAGATACGACAAAGGGGCGGTAAACGCGCAAACTTGTGTCTTCTGGGGATTGAACTGGACTAGATTTAGTCGCCCCCAATCCGAGACTTTGTTCAACAAAGTCTCGACTTCAGACACAAGTTTGTTCCGGTACTCGGCGACGTTTTCCCGAGAAATATTGGCACGGCCGGTGTATAGAGCATCACCAGTGCTGTCATCCGCATAGCAATGAATGTTACCGGTTTGCAACATATCATTGATATGCAGAAGAAACAAAACCACATCGGTTGTCAGCTGGCCCATTGCCACTTCAGCTTACTAATCCGTTGGGCTATATCGGTCACTCTGGTTCTACTGCGGATATCCTCATTTCTAAGTTTATCACGCAGAGAAACCCCGAGCATAGCCCTCTCCATAGCTCGCTGAGCGACCTTGAGCGTACTCATACGGCCAGCAATGAAGGACCACGTCTCAGGACCATAAGTCATCACTGGCAACACGCACTGGTTGTACAATCTCGTTTTCAGGTTTTGAGGTATACCTGACGAGAAGGTGTCGTAATTTCCCGAACGCTACCCATAGGTATAACCTCCCCCATAAGTATAACCATTTCATTTACTTTAGACGTAAAATACTCAGAAATGGAAGTGCGTCAAAATACGACCGCCAGCACGTCCAATCCTTCACATAACGGGAGAAGTCATTGCCCCACTGTCAACTTCAACGCGCTGACAAAGAAGAAGGAAAAGAAGTGGTCCCCTTAAGTTTTGAAGTCCTTCTAGGCTGGCATCAGTGCAAAAGATCATAAGAGTCGGCTTCATTACAGGCTGTGAGATATGAAAAGTCCCGCCGGATTTCTTGCTGGTTCTTCCCAGGACAGAGGTTTTATTCCGAACCAATGGTAAAAGTAAAAAAAAAAACTTTCCATAAGAATTATTTGTACTTTTTTTTATAGAATATGGGTGACAAACGAGCACACAGTCCACCTAATGGTAAGTGGATACTGTAGCCCATAGACATCTACATTTATCCTCTATTAAGAATCAAAATTCAGATGCGTTGTCAACCCTGAGAATTTAGATGGAATGCCTCATTTCCAGTAAAAAGGGTCTCCGGTTCTCTACACTCACCATACGAAACACAGTAGCATTAAGCTGCTATTTTACGCTGGTATTCTGTAAGAGCGTGGTCCTACAACTGTGGCTTGCAAACCCATATCTATGTACGTGTTTGAAATGTAACAGAGCTAGTTAATTTACAAGCTATGAGAAATGGGTTTTTACGACACATATATTGTCTTGTGGGTGTCATAATACGCGACAGGGGGAAATAAGCTCTAGGAGATGGGCAGCAGCATCTTCTAGATAACAACTTAAAATAATAAAAAAGATCGGTTGACAACCCGCATGCCAAGCGTGGTAACTATAGAAAAACTCCCCCATAAGACTATATATGGGGGAGGCTATTCAGCAGTGGACTGTAATAAATTATAGGCTGTACTGGATGGACTCATGGGTAACTATGCATCTATAACCTTCTTTGTTTAATGTTAACCACAATCACAAAAAGTGATTAAAACTCCCTCGTACCTTACCTAAATAAGAAAACTTTATAGGGATTATTTTGCCTATTTAACATTTTATTACAAACTTAACGGTCTATTGAATCGGTATTCAGGCCCCAAATCTTTTCCCACGACCCATTTTGTTACAAATCAATTACAAAAAACTGCCGTCACCTCTCAATCAATATTGCTTTAGTTTTAATTTCTTTGTAAAGATATATGACAGGAAATTTGCAATCTCCATCGATAATATTATATTGATAAACATTTTTACTAGTCAATTAGTTACAAAACATTATAACGTATGGCTTAGCCGTGTGCAAAATAATCGTTGAGAAATGGTGGCCTATTACACCCTGTGTCGTAAGATGATAAAAACCAGAAAAAAAAGAACATACAAATATGTTCTTTCTATTATTGCTGCAACTTGTTTCTACAAGATATTAATTTTACGAAAAAAAAACAACAAAATATTTAAAAAAATGAATTGTACCGACTCAGAGTAATGCTAGAGTAACAGAGTTACTGCAGCGCTGACATTCGGTCGGAGCCATACAAGTCGACTCGCTAATAATTGCTTGATATAATAATTGCGACCACTGGACATATAGTCCTCATGGCCATGGCCTCGTGTATGTATGCATGGTCATCTCGAATATTGTGCCAAGTGGTTGAGATACGTCCAGGACCACGCTCTTACAGAATACCAGCGTAAAATAACAGCTCAATGCTGCTGTTTCGTATGGTGAGTGTAGAGAACCAGAGACCCATTTATTGGAAACGAGACATTCCATCTTGGTCCTCAGGGCTGACAACGCATCTGCATTTTAATTTGTAATCGAGGATAGATTTAGATGTCTATGGGCCACAGCATCCACTTACCATCAGGTGGACTGTGTGTTCGTTTGTCACCCTGATCCTATTAAAAAAAGCCTTAAAACAACATATATATATATATATAGGCCTTAAATAAGTAAGATTTGTTTTTGTGAACAAGTGTTTGGCTCCACATGGGTTAGACTCTATACAACCAACGTAATAACGGGGGAACTGAGGTGTTCGACGTCCCAATGTCATAGTTAACCACGGCTACTTTCAGTTTAAAGTTATTAATTGTTTGATCTGATCTACGCAGAATGAGCTTGTAGTATCTTGAAGTCTTGCAGTTGTATGCTTGGGTTATTAATAGAATCCCAAGCATATGGTAGCATGCAGCCATATTCTTTATTGGAATTAGGATGTTTTTTTAAATTCAAAATACGTCAGGATACGTCGGAAAATATAAAGTAAGTTAATATACGCTATAAAATCTGTAAAAACTAGTTTATTTTAATTTGCATTGTTCGCGTAAACATAAGAAATCATTAGTTCACATTCATGTCGATTGAAGTACTTTTTACAAGCAGTTACAACGAAACTATTGATAATTGATAGTTGTATAAGTAGAGTCCAGTTACAGCCTAGTATACGTCTAGTGGTGAGCAAGGCATCATCTAATTTCTGAGGGCTATGGACCAATTGATTTACCACTCTGCTTCATTGCGTTGGGAGTCTTAACTTGAGATGGACTTCACATGTCCAAATGAAAAGCACTTTTATATGTGGTAGAGCTATGCTGCTGCTATATTATGGCTGCAGCACGAATGGCCGACCCATTCTCTACTGGGGTAGGACCACGCTTTCACAGAATACCCGCGTAAAATAGCAGCTTAATGCTGTGTTTCGTATGTTGAGTGTAGAGAGCCGGAGACCCATTTAACTGGTAACGAGGCATTTCATCTTAGTTCTCAGGGGTGACAATGTACCTTTCTTCGATTAAGAATCAAAATGCAGATGCATTGTTACCCTGAAGACTAAGATGGAGTAACTCGATTTGAGTAAAAAGGGTCTCGGGTTCGCTACACTCATCATACCATACCTAGCAGCATTGAGCTATTTTACGCTGGTATTCTGTGAGAGCGTGGTTCTTTTCCGGTTTAGCCGACCTATTCGTGCTACAACCATAATATAGTTGCAGCATGGATCTTCTCAGATTGGAGGCAATAGTAATGTTAGCAAATTCAAATTATTATGACGTAATTATTCACTAGTGATGGTGTCATATACTCAACTGCATCTTCAAATAACATCAAACATCAATTCAAGAGCAATTAGAAATAACATCACGTTACGATCTAAAAATACATTAGCAAAGCCAATTGCGAAACGCTAAAGAACAAAAAAAAATCAGAGCGAATAATCCTGTTAGATCAAAAATTGATTAGAAATTAGCTGATGAAACGAATTAGCGGAGTGTTGTGTAAATGGCATCGCAGTAGCGATGGGACGAAATCCACCGATTGCTAATTAATTTTGTCGCTCTCGGCTACTGTTATGATGCTAAAAGTTTAGGGTCAAGCACGTTATCATTTCTATAACTGTAGATTCAATTAGCCTGTGTTTGTAATCCGAATAACTGTATGGAAACCACGCAAAAATTTCTTTGTAGGACTTTTTTATATTTTCCACTGCAGGCTAGGCAAAGGGATCTTAGCACATACAGCCATGAACGATATCTGAATGCTTTAATTTAATTGGTATGTTTTGTATGCAAAAAAAAATTGTTTTTCACTTTATTTATTTGAATTAACGTTGACAAACACACACAATAATTTTTGTGCACGTCTATAGGACTGTACATTTCGAATGACATAAGTTTCATTCCCCTTCTTTTATATTAAACTAGCAATCCGCCCCGGCTTCGCAGGAGTGATTTCTGTATCTTAACAACAGTCCCACCTACCGGGTCCAATTTTGAATTTAAACCATACAGGGAAATCAAACACATGAAAATTTTCATTAATATGGGGCCAGCCGTTTAGGAGGAGTACATTGACAAGCACACGTACAGAGAAAAGAGAAAAGGTACTTCAATTAACATCGAAAATTGAAGTCTTTCTTCTATATGTATTTTGTGATCGATTTGTGATTAATCCCTAGCTTCATCACCATGTACCGTCAGGTGGAATTGTAGTTAAGCACTAGCTTATTAGTAATAAAAATATAATGATTTTTACCGCATAAACGTAACAAGTTAATAGGCACCTGCCTATCCACGGTCGAGTGAGTGCCTCCACGCTTGCACACACATTTGTGGCACTAACATCTCTTGAGTCATTAACATCTCTTGAGTAAATTTCACAGTAAAAAACCTAAGCTTGATTCTGCCAGTGTGCCAGTCCTAATGAAATTATTGATTGCAATTTTAAGTGCTGGTTACGATATAGCAAAATTTTCAACATTGAAAGATGTGAGCAGTGTGAATCCGGCCGACTGTTAATTGCAGAATGCTTTCATTTAACTGCTTTATTGTTTTGTATAGAAAATTGTTTATTTTCACATTATTTGATTTGCGGTAACCGATATTATACATACACACATAGACAATTTTCTATTTTGTGCACATCTATAGGACAGTACTATTCGAATGACATAAGTTTAATTCCTCTCCTTTTATATTAGACTAGTGATCCAACCCTGTTTCGTACGGGGTTTTCTGGATCTTGACTACAGCACCACCTACTGGGTCCAATTGTGGATATAAACCATCCTCGTCAAAAATTTCACTAAAATCGGTCAAGCCGTTTAGAAGGAGTTCAGTAACAAACCCACCTACGGAAGAAACTTATAATATAAAGATACTAAGAAAAGGTACTTCAATTAACATTGAAAATTGAAGCTGCTCACATCTTACTTAAAAATATATTTCAAAAGAAAGAAAAATATCTTTCATTCTCTTTTCCGGACCGATACGATTTAGGGACCTTGAAGTAATGAGCTTATTTATTTTTAAAAGGCCGACAACGCAACTGCAATTCCCCTAGTGTTGCAGTTGTTAATGGGCGTCGGTCGACACTTACCATCGTGGCCCTCTACACTACTCGCGAAGTTGATCGAAGTTGGGCGAGGAGTATTCTTCTCCCAACTTCGATCGTGTAGAGAGGCACTTCGATTCGATTCGTGCAACCTCGCTTCGCCTCGGGCGACTTCCGATCGCTGTCGGTTTTTTTCGCACGAGTCAAAGGACTTCGCGAAGTGCCCCGAAGTTACACGAAGCGTCTCACTACACTACTCGGCGTACGCCAGTTAAAAATATTTTTTTTTATATATTAATATTAAATATGTAGCTTCCTACATATTTATTTATCTATGGTTAACGCATTGACGTCGTACTGTTCACACAATTAGGTACCTATAGCAGCTGCCTCTTGAACGTTATTCATGTTAAGGGTGCGGGATGCGGGTGGCTCAAGGCGACTGAGCTATCCGCTAAGTTGCACGAGAGTGTAGTCACGTTCTTCGGACAGCGATTGACCTTGACGAGCACTTCGTCGAGATAAATTCGCGAGCAGTGTGGGAGGAGGCATCAGGCAAGCCGCCTACTCATTTGCCCTCGTCTATATAAAAAATCTTAAACCGTAAATAATATTAGATACTTTAGATTAGTTTGGAATAGAATCTTTTAAGGTTTCTTTTGCACCATGGCTTCGAGCTTTTTTAAGAGTGCAAGCAATGTGTTTGAGGTTCGATTTCGTGGTATTATGTAATGTATTAGTATCAATTATAACCCGATGTCTTTTTATATTAAAATCTCATTTAAGGTCACAAAATATTATCATAAATAAAAAAATAACAAAACGCAGTTGCAGTGCGACTACCATCAGTAACCATTTTCCACAAGAGTTACACAATCCTATTACTGTTTTACATTAATTCCTTACTCGTAAAAAATCTACAGCGCGTAACGTACGCGATACATTTGTAATAAATGCACATAATTGTTTAATTTACACACGACTAAACGGCTACAGTTACGCTACACTGACATAACCTCTGACCTACTCAAGATCGACTTAAGATGAGAAAGTAAAAGTGTCCAAACAAGAAGCCGTCGTAAACCGGAACTTCGGAAACGTCGCACACAACGCTATACAAAAAACCACGATCGAGTCAATGACACCGTTTTAATTATGACCAAATTCATCTCAGTACATTGTTGTGTAATACAGTTTATTTTTAAGTTTTTTAAACTTATTATAAGCCAGTGTTTGACCACAATCCCACCTGGTGGTAAGTAGCGATGAAGCCTTAGATGGTAAATCGCACTGCCTTAGCGTAACAAAAGCCTTCGGACAGAAAGAAAGACGTCGGCAAATTATTCCACTCCTTTCCTTTTAATATAAACGGCAATGTATCGAAGCTTTTTTTTTTATAGGATAGGGTGACAAACGAGCACACAGTCCACCTGATGGTAAGTGGTTGCTGTGACCCATAGACATCTACATCTATCTTCAATAAAGAATAAAAATGCAGATGCGTTGTCACCCGTGAGGACTAAGATGGAATGGCTCTTTTCCAGTAAAAAGGGTCTCCGGTTCTCTACACTCACCATACGAAACAACAATGACACTAACACTGCTGGTTAAGCTGCTATTTTACGCTGGTATTCTGTGAGAGCGTGGTCCTTCCCCGGCCGAGCCGACCCATTCGTACTATAACTATACTACTAATATAGCTGCAGCATGGCTCTACCACGTGTTATATCAGCTACTGTGTCGCTTTGCTTGCTTAACTTCCGAGTCCTGTATTTAGTCTGTAAGCAGAAATCTAGCTGGGGAGTGGCGGAGCCAATATTAGTAACGTTTCTGCATAAATACAAATCGATGAGTCCCAGCTTAGCAGAAAATTTTTTTACCTGGTAGAGCCATGCTGCAGCCATATTAATACTATAGTTGTAGCACGAATGGGTCGGCTCGACCGGGAAGGACCACGCTCTCACAGAATACTAGCGTAAAATAGCAGCTTAATGCTGCTATGTTTCGTATGGTGTGTAGTAGTAGTAGTAGAGTATATAAAGTACACACACACAAGTGTAATAATAATCCTATATAATCAAATTTATTAATACAATAAAGTGAGTCTTATATCATCATTCGTTTGTTTAACTCCTCTCCTAACATTCGCCCTACATGGCGACCCTGCCGAAGTAATTCGCGACGCGAATATGACACCCTCTGCCATATTTGGGTGGAACATTTTTCTGTGTGCAACTGATGAACTAAATCAAGCTATGGCGTTCTATCTGGAGTTACGCGACTGTGTATACGTGTTTAACAAAAGTTAACGAAAATAACATCCAAGATGGGCGGTAAACAGACTAAAGAAGAAACCGTAATTGTGCAAAACGCAGTGGGAAGCAATAAGGCAGGAATTGAACAATTGCAATTTCACCTGACTACGAGTAATATTTTGCTGTCTATCATTGTGCTGGTACTTCTACTGGGGTCCCTATATTGCTTGTATCGAACATATAGGCGATGTCATATAAAGTGGATTAACACAGAGCTAAACAGAAATACCCTAAGAAGGTCTATTTTTCGGCAACTGCAACCCCCACAAATGTGGAAGAGGCAAGTCAACCAAGGGCGTATTATAAAGTATGACCGTCGCGGATCGAAGTTTAAAAGTGGCGTTTATGTGCATATAAAATGAGTAAAAGTGCGTGTCTATTAATAGTGAAAAAAAGGGGTATAGTGTTTATAAATCAACTACATTAATCTGGGACTCTAGTCTATATTACTGAACTTTATATTTTAAATTAAATCATGTATTCGTTGTACTGTCTTTAATCGTCATGTAACCGTATTATTATTATATTAAATATTTCGTAAAATTATTTATAGTATACTCTATTCTACGTATTGGTAGTAAGTTATGAATATTTCTTTAGAACAGTTATATGAGCAATTAAAAGAAGTGAGAACATATTTAATTAAAATTGGACCGAGTAGACGTGAAGGAAAAGTTTTAGATACTAAACTTAAAGAGGCCAATGAAATATTTAGTGAATACTCTAAGTTGTTAATAAATTTTAATAGTAAAGTAAAGGAAGGTAAGATTAAATCTACTGATATTCCATCTTATCAAACCTATTGTAAGAATTTTGAATCATTATATCAGGATATTATAAAATTGTGTAAGCCTGAGTGTGTACAATCTGAAAATCCGAGCAATATGGATACTTTCGATTTGAAAACGGCTTTGACTTTATTACCTGTTATGTTAGATGACGAAACAAGTGTAAAACAATTAATCGACAATATTCAGTATTATAATTCTTTGTTAACAAAACAGGAATGCAAAATAATTTAATTAAATTTATATTAAAAAGTAGATTATCTCAATCTGCTAAATTACGTCTTCAAGACGATTACTCTAATGTTGAAGACTTGGTTAGTGACATGCAGAAAGAGTTGTTGCCAAGAAAAGGAGCAGCAGCAATTCAAAATAAATTGCAAAAATTACGCCAAAATGATATGTCAATTCCTGATTATGGAAAACAAATAACAGAGTTATTTGTGGACCTTACGATATCGCAAGCCAACGGTAATACCGCATATTACAATATTTTGAAAACTGTTAATGAAAAACAAGCGATCAAGCAATTTTCCGATGGCTTACGAAATCGTCGAATCAGCACAATAATTTCTGCTAGAAATTACAGCTCTGAAAGATGCCATTCAAGCAGCTCAAGATGAAGAGGCTTCATCATCATCGGCCGCAGGAGAGGTGATGGGTATGTCCAGTAAGAAATTTTATTATCCTAGGAATTTTCATCATAATTCTAGGTACCCACGTGGCAACGGGCGTAATCGGCAAATGTTTTCACAGCGGGGACACTACCATGGAAACTCGCAGCGATCGAGTTCATGGAACCATTCGAACTCACGTGGCCAAGGACAGCGAAGACGATATAATCGAGGTACGTTTCGTAATTATCGCGGAAATCAAGGGATAAAAAGAAATGTAGTCAATATAATTAATGAAAACCAGGAATCAACTTCAAATGAACCCCGACTAGATAAGTTTTTTCGAGAATAAACAAAATCATTTAATTTTGGCTAGTAGTAATAGCAATTGTTTTATTCATTTACCAGTTTCATCATGCAATAAGACTTATTCTTTCTTAGTCGACACAGGCGCATCTTTATCCGCCGTAACATATAAACATGCTATCGAATTAAGTGTTTCATTACATAAAGAGAATGTAATTATAAACGGTCTAGGTGGCGAGGTGCAAACAATCGGATATGTTTATGTCCCATTAATGATTCATGGATCTGTTATTAATCACAAGTTCTTTGTTTTTAATTCGTTACCAATTTCGTCGCATGGAATTCTAGGTAGAGACTTTTTGAATAGATTTGGAGCATGTTTAGATTTCGAGAAAAATATTTTATCTTTGAAATTAGGGTCGGGCCACACTTGTTTCTTGCCTTTCACTAATAATTATAATATTAACGTATTGGAAATTCCCCCAAGAAGTGAATCCATACATTATATTCAAACTGATTTTCAAACCGATTGCATTATTTGTTCACGAGAATTACAAGATGGCGTTTATTTGGCTAGCTCGATAGCGACACCAATTAAGGGAAAAATACCAATAAAAATATTAAATGTTACCGAAAAATCAGTAACATTGTCAGGAATAAATCCTGCAATTCATGATCTTAACGATTATAACATTTGTAGTTTTGAGAAAAATGAGAATAATTCAGACCGAGTAAAACGATTATTTTCCTCATTAAAATTAAATGATTTAAATGACTTAGAAATTCAAAGTATTCAAAATATTTGTGCAAAATATGCAGATGTTTTTTATTTAGAGGGCGATAAATTGACAACAACAGATATTTACACTCACAATATTTTTTTGAAACCAAACGTTAGTCCAGTATTTTCAAAACCCTATAGGTTACCAATTAGTCAGAAAAAGGAAATTAATCGTCAAATTAGCAACATGCTTAAAGAAGGATTATAGAACCTAGTAAAAGTGACTGGTCTAGTCCAATATTATTGGTGCCTAAAAATTAGATAAATCGGGTAATAAAAATGGCGATTGGTAGGATTACCGTAAATTAAATAACTGTATAGAGGATGATAAGTACCCTCCTGATATCACAGAAATCTTAGAATCTTTGTCTGGAAGTGTATATTTTACATTTAGATTTATATCAAGGGTATTACAATGTTAATTTAGATAAAAGTTGTCGAAAATTTACTGCTTTCGATTCTGGTCAATATCAGATGACGAGAATGCCCATGGGATTAAAAACAAGTCCCAGCTCTTTCTCGCGAATGATGAATTTAGCAATGTCAGGACTAAATAATGAAAATGCTTGATTTATTTAGATGACGTCATTGTTTTGGTAGACAACTAGACCACCACAATAAAACTTACAGGATGTTTTGAAAGACTTCGTTCAGTAAATTTAAAATTAAATCCGTCAAATGTACATTTCTTAAAAACAGATTTTATATTTGGGACATTGTATATCTAACGAAGGATTTTACCTGATCCTGAAAAATAAATACAGTAAAAATATCCTTGTCCGCAAAATGCCGACGAAGTTAAAAGATTTGTGGCGTTCACAAATTATTATAGAAAGTTTATACCCAACTTTGCTGAAATTGCACAACCATTAAACCAACTTTGTAGAAAAATACTAATTTCGTTTGGACTGAAAATGTCAAAAGTCTTTTGAAACACTCAAAACGTATTATGTCCCCCAGTTTTAGATTACCCTGATTTTTCAAAAGAAAATTATTTCATTTTACAAACCGATGCATCTAATAAAGCAATTGGAGCAGTTCTGTCGAATAAAATGGAAGACCAATAGCATTTACTAGCAGATCTCTGAATAAGGCTGAATCAAACTATCCAGTTATAGAAAAGAGTTGTTAGCGATAGTATGGGCCGTCAAATATTTCAGACCGTATCTGTATGGGCAATATTTTAAAATCAGGACTGACCATAAACCTCTAGTATACCTATTTGGCATGAAAGATCCATCGAGCAGGCTTATGAAGTTTCGTTTGGTATTAGAGGAATATAATTTTGACGTAGAGTATGTAAAGGGTTCAGATAATGCAGCTGCAGATGCGTTATCTAGAATCTGTTTGAGTTCGAAAGAGTTAAAGAGTTAAATGAGAACATTGTTAATGTCATGACACGAGCAAAATCGCGAAAAATAAATAAACCAGGATCCTCCTCGTTGGACATGATACCCACAGACTTGAGGCCTGATCAACCGAAAGTCGTAAGTAATCATGTCAAACCAGCAGAATCAGTGGAGTTGCGTATGGTTAATAAAGATGATTTGAAAACATTGAGAAAATTAAGAGTTATTAGTAAAGAAAATAATACATTTTGTTATGTTGAAAAGGAAAAGATAATTTATATTAAATATCTAAGTTCCGACTCACGAATGACGCGACGCGAGTTTGTGAGGGAATTAGATGAATTTTGTAAGTTAATAAATGTTAATGAAGTATGTATAATAAAGAAGGATGGTAATAAGGAATTTATTAAAAAACTAGTTGAAGAAGTTAAATCTATGAATGATAGGACCGGTCCACGTGTACATATAATAAATAATGTAAAACGATATATAGTAAGGATGACAGAAAGGTGATATTAATGACTTCCATCTCCTACCTAGCAGTGGCCATGCAGGTATGAGAAGGATGGTCAACAATATAAAAAGTATTATTATTGGCCTGGGTTAGATAAGGATGTAAAGAACTTTGTTAGGCATTGTGACAAATGTCAGCGTCAGAAATTTTCGTTACCCGTAAGAGAGCCATTAGAAATAACAACGACAGCTAACACAGCGTTTGAAAAGATATATTTAGACCTAGTAGGTCCATTTGAAGTTGATAATAATAATTACTCTTATGGTTTAACGCTACAATGCGAACTCACTAAGTATGTCGAAGCATATCCCTTAATTTCTAAAAAAACCAACGAAGTAGCAAAGAGTTTTGTTACTAACTTTATTCTTAGGTATGGAGTACCAAAAGTAATAACTACTGACAGAGGGAAAGAGTTCACCGCATCATTATTCCAAGAGGTATGTAAATTGCTTCAAATAAAACAATTAAATTGACTGCTTACCACCACCAATCACTAGGTGCGTTGGAAGTGTCACATAAAATTTAAATGCTTTTCTTCGCATTCAAATTGATAATCACCCTGAAACATGGAGCGACTGGTTACCATTTTGGTCGTTTGTTTATAATACGACAGTTCATACAGAGACGAAATTCAGTCCTTATGAACTTGTCTTTGGTAAAAAATGTTCACTTCCTAGTAATTTGACAGTAGATTTAGAGCCACTTTATAACTACGATCATTATCCATGTGAGCTCAAATACAGGTTACAATTGTCACAAAGAGACGCAAGAAATAATTTGATAAAGTCTAAAGAAAAGAGGAAAATTATATTTGATAAATATACCAAGCCTATAAAATACAATGTAAATGATTTAGTACTCTTAAAAAATGAGTCAGGTAATAAACTAAGTGATCTATACTCTGGTCCTTATAAAGTTGTTAAAGATGTAGCACCAAACGTAGAAATAATTAAGAATGGTAAAATGAATTAGTACATAAAACCGCACGAAATTGTATATCCAATAATAAATAAAACATATTTTATATGCTTTGTCTAAGTACATTTATTGTTATTATTATTATTTCTTTCTGTAGATTACTTAATATTACGTAATTATAAATATTCTAAATTAAATAATCAAAAAAAAAAAAATCTTCTTAAAATAAATACCTTATATATTATTTTATAATGTAACTGTTCCTAATATTTACAAAAATAAAATCTTTTAATGTATCGATGTTTAAAAAAAAAAATGTATCCTTGTATTGTCACATTTTTTTTTCTTTTGGATGGAAGGTGTAGTAGTAGTAGTAAGAGTATATAAAAGTACACACACACAAGTGTAATAATAATCCTATATAATCAAATTTATTAATACAATAAAGTGAGTCTTATATCATCATTCGTTTGTTTAACTCCTCTCCTAACATTCGCCCTACAGGTGAGTGTAGAGAACCGAGACCCTTTTACTGGAAAAGAGGCATTCTATCTTAGTCCTCACGGCTGACAACGCATCTGTATTTAAATTGCAAACGAAGATAGATGTAGATGTCTATGTGCATCAGGTGGACTGTGTGCTCGTTTGTCACCCTTATTCTATAAAAAAGAAAGAAACAACGATAGAATGAAACAAATACAGAAAGCAGGAAAGAAATATATTTATTTTACAAGCACAGAGATAGAAGTGTACATACGAAATAAAACTTTTAATAAAAAGTAAAAACCGACTTCAAAAATCTAAAAAGAGTGAAATAATTTCCACATATTCGTTTCTAAATTCGGGGCTTTAAAGTTTAATACTTGGACGCATTGGGATGAGTGGATTAAGAAAACACTCCAGTTCAAGGTAACAACTACGATTAGAATATCGCCTAATTAATTACATTAAAAACTTCATCCCTTTTTTACCCTCAGGGGTGGAATTATTTCTCCAAATTCATATGGGACCATCCCTGATGTAAAAACAAAGTTTCATATGGATTGATAAATATGAAGAGAAAAATAAACCGAATATGGAAACATAAACACTCACGCCTATCACCTAGAGGGTAGGCAAAGACTACGGATATCTTCCTCTATACACTTCTCTCGCTCCTTTACATCCGTATACCTACGCATACACGCTCGTCGGTTAAGGGTACTCTTAATCTGGCCCATCTTCAATATATCGTCAATTTAGTCGATAAACTTTCGTCTAGGGCGTGCCTTCCCGACTCTGCCGTTCACTTCTAAAACCAAAACTAAAATTAAAACATGACAACCTCAATTTATATTTTGCGACCGGATTCATGCTTGCTTTTCAGGTTCAATTTGCATTTGTATTGTCATCTTTACATAATCTTCTAATAATTCAATGCCAACGGTACAAGACTTGCGTCCATTCGAATATAAATTAGATAAATTTCTACCGCGCAGGCGCTACGAAATTCGAATTCAATTTTTTTTCACATTGTTTGTTTGTAGTTCTTTCTAATATTTAGTAGTAGGAGAGCTTAGTATATTTTTTATTGACCCCCGACTAAAACAAATGGGTGTTATAAATTTATAGTGTGTAACTGTGTGTCTGTCTTTGGCGTCATAGTGCCTGAACGGATGAACTGATTATGATTAAGTGTTTTACATTTTAAAGCCGTCTTAATCGCGAGTGTTCTTAGCGATGTTTCAAGAAAATCTGTTCAGATCGTCAGTTCTTTTTGTTTCGGGGGTTTTTTAAATTTTTAATTTAAGATATTAGAATGATATATTATATCTCACAATCCACTCGATAGTAAATTGCAATCAGCACTCGTGACCATCTTTCTGCGATTTGTCGAAAGCACGGTAAGGTAAGATTAAATCTTAACCCTACATGCCATCATGCGTTTGAAAAGAACTCGTAATAACTATTAATATCGTGTTATATTATTAAGGGTGACGACGTAAGGACGATCGAGTCCACCACGCTGATGGTAAGTGTATGCAGTGTTCACTAACTATGTGGATAATTATCAAAATCCAGATGTGTTGTCACCCCTGAGGTACCAGAGAATGCCTCGTTACTAAAGGATCTCCGATTCTCATCACTAACAGTACACAATACAGCATTATGCCTCTATTTGACACTAATATTCCGTGCGAGGGTGATGCTTCTCCGGTCAAGCTGACTCATTCCTGCTATAGCCATAATACAGCTCCGCGAGACTCTACGAGTACCACGTAGAAGATGATATGGTGTTGGTAAGAAGATATAAAAACTTGAATGTTTTTTTACTCTATTTTGTGTCTTGTCTTGTCTTGTCTTGTGTGTTAAATCTAACGCCTGAACTCTATGCTCTGCTCTACACCGAATTTTCGGCTTAGGCAGCCAGTCTCAACGGAGACTAGTCATCTGCGCAGGCCAGGATTATTATGTCCGAGTGTATAATGCACAGGTGCGCTCTCGACTCTCAGCGAAGGAATGTTCACTATTGTAGTCTTGTGGGATGGCTATCTGACACGACTGGAGAGAGAACAGGCGCCGGCCTAACGGCTTTCGGAGGTGCGGGCTTGGAACACGCCAACTTTCTGACTCCGGGCTTCTACTGAAAATTCCTTGACAAAAAAACGCCATAACTGTTTTTGGTCACGCCAAGGATTCCAACCCGGTACGACATGATCATGAGCCGCCTTTATGACCAACAGACAAACGAGGCAGTCTATACCGCGTGTATATCACGTTAGTATATGCATATCATTTTAGTGATTTTTTTCAAAACGCAACAGAAAGCAAAAGTAAAACAGCCAGGGAAACAGAGCGCGGTATGAATGATCGATGACTGATTTCAACTGCGTCGCGTTACACCGACACCGACGATGAAACTTTCGTTCATAGTCATTTCTATTTGATTCGGAATACGCACTGTTTAGTGCTTAAACCATAATTGGGGTCAAATAAAGGAGCCATTTCATAATCTGATGGTAAGTGGATGCTGTGGCCCAAAGACATCTACTGTTACTGCTGAATACAGGAAAAAAATTCACAACATATAATATAGCTTCCACTACCAGGCACAGGCCTTCTCTTATTTCTGGGAGGGTTTTAGGGCATGGAATTGCCCGCCACGCTTCAATGCGTGTTGGCGGGCATCACATGTTTTTAAATAGTCTTTTTTTAATTTCTCAAATATGCAGATTAATCAGCATTTAAAATTGCAATTTACAATTTTATTGGTGCTAGTGGGATCAAACACGGGTTGCTCGCGTTCTGTGAAATTTAATGTCAGCGTTTACCAAGACTATGTGTGTGTATGTATGTATGTGTGTGTATGTATGTATGTATTTATGTATGTATGTAAGTCTTTTTTTGCACGGTCTGTAGCCTATAACGGCTTGATGGATTTTAGATTATAGGATGTCGTAAGATTCAAACAAGTTGTGGAAGTGACATTAAAAAACTCTTTACGCAGTCAAGTTTTTAATTACTCTTTTAACCATTGGCCTTGATATTTGAATTCTTAATTGCATTATTTAGAAAGTTATGGTATGTGGGAGTATTTTTGATGCTAGATATTTTGACTAAGCGGTTTATGAAATCACTTAGATAAAATTCCCACTGCATATGGAAATTAAAAATGAGTTTTATTTATTATATCGAGTCCTCCCTATCTAAAAAATCGTTTTAAACTGCTGAGCTCCTGTCATAATTCTTCCTGACGATACAAGGAAAATCTTTCCCTCCAATGTCCTTTGCTCTCTCTTCCTCCTTTTATTTATGGTCATTGATCTACCTAAACTATGTTGTCTTTTTAGTACATAAGTTGGTCCTTTCTTGTGTTAGTGCAACCTACCCGTTAATCTTTATCTTATTTTTATTAAATTTTTTTCCTGTGTTGTCTGGAAGAAATTGCTACATAGCAAGAACACCGCCTTTTGTTCTTTTCTCAATATTTGTTTATTTTTGTTATATTTATCTTTCCTTGGAGTACAATAAAGAATATTGTGTTGTGTGTTGTGTGTTGTATACTTTCTTTGTGTTTACTCCTTACCATAAATGCATAAACCATTTGTAATTAGTTTTATATTGTATTAAATTTAGAAGTATATCGATTTGGTTAAAAATTATTCGGTTAAAATTCTATAGAAGTTATAACACTGAGACACTTCAAGACAACGGGACAGAAATAAATTTTAAGAATAAAAATCTTTATTTTTAAATAACATAATAATGCTACGAACTGTACTAATATTATCATCAACGCCCATCACAAGTCCACAGCTGGACATAGGCCTCATCCAAAGAATGTTACAAATCACACCACCACCTGCATTCATCGACTTCCTGAATCTCTTTTTAGGTCGTCACTCCATCTAGTCGAGGGCAATCCCACACTTCGCTTACCGGCACGAGGCTGCCACTCTAGAACCTTTCTTCAACATCGGTTGTCAGTTCTTCGAGCTATATGGTCGGCCCATTGCCACTTCAGCTTACAGATCCGTTGAGCTATTTCGGGTACTCTCCATAGCTCACTGATCGACCTTGAGCTTTCTTATAGAGCCAACAGTGAAGGACCACATCTCAAATCCATTTGTCATCACTGGCAACACCGGTTGTACTTGCTGGTTGTCTTGTTGCCAAATGCCTATAGGGGTATACGTTAGTATATTTCCCGAACGTTGCCCAGCTGTGTTGGATCCATCGAATGACCTCTCAGTCGAAGTTGGACTTACCTAGCCGAACAATTTGTCTTAAGTAAATATATTGTCAACAAATTCAAACGTAGTGCTCCCAAAAACTACCGGCATAGGTGTGGCATAGATTTGTCTTGTTTATGTTCATTTTAAGACCTTTCCGTTGGTAGACGCTATTAAGGTCATTAAGCAAAGTGCTGAGTCCCTCCAGCGGTTCTTCCATATAATTATACCGTCGGCAAATTGAATGTGATTGATGTACTCACCATTGACGTCAATACCGTATTATTTTCAGTTCAGAAGCTTGAAAATGTCTTTCAATGAAAAAAGAGAGTTTCGGGTATATAACGACACCCTGTCTTACACCTCTCTGCGGTTGGATAGGCTTCGTACTCTGGTTTTGTACAATTAAACACTTTCAGAATATATTTCTTAATAATATTTCATAACTTCTGTTAAAATACAATGTATATGTATGATTAAAAATCCAAGATTACTTGCTCTAATTGTGTTTCTTTTAAACACAATATCACTTTTATCTTTGACAAGCGGCCGCGTAACTTACTCAGGTTAATTGATGGGTATTGCGCAGACGCGGCGTGTTAGTCCTGAAAATTGTGCCTAATTAGTAACGGTAGGGTTGACAGAAAACTAGTTTGAAATTCTAATGGATTTATTGCGATTTAGTGTGTGATAAATATATAATAAAATGCATTATGTAAAATATGAAAGCTGGCTGGGCTGTAGTGTTTCCTCAGATAATTTATAGTAAAAAGTTAAGTAATAGCCTACATTCCTTTTGGGGCTGGTATTAAATAAATAAATAATAAATAAAGAACATTTTTTCGCGTTTATTTTTAAAATTAAAATGATAAACTATTTAATTCCCGACGTTTCGAGATGTCCCGATGTCATAGTTAGCCCGGCTACCTTTAGCTTTTGAATATTAATTGTTGGTCCGATTTAAGCAGAACGAGCTTACAGTATCTTGAAGTCTTGCAGTGGCGTGCTTGGGTTTGTATTTAATTTTATTAATTACCCAAGCAGATGGTAGCACCCAACTATCTTCTCTATCGAAATAAAGATGTTTTTTAATTTAGCCTTGCGTATCATCCTTGGTAGCAATCAGTGTTCTTTTGCGAGGGTTTGTGGTCTATCAAATCTAATGTAATGGCGGGGATGATCTCGAACATGTTCACAGACTGCAAACTTCCCAGAACGTCGGCGCTTCACAGCATGTTTTTACCAGTGTAAATTTTTAGATTCTGCGCATCTAGATTGTAAAAGCATCGGATGTGCTTTATTGTCGACAAGCCGCCTTGACGCGATGTCTTCTCGTTGATTTATTCGTGTCTATAATGGATTGAGCCGTGCCCGAAGTTATTTTTATTTCTTTGTAATATAATCTGGGACAACTGCGAGAATCATCAACGTTGATTGGTACTGGAATATTGTGACCGTTGAAGATAGCTTTTGTCTTACTATAAATTAAGTTTAATACACGATAAGATGTTAAAAAATAAATTTCATAATAATGATAATAAATAGACGTAGGGAAGTGACGACCCCATCGTCCGCTGACGTCACGGTTATGTGACAAAACTGCTACGTCAGCGCAGTCAGTCAGCGCCTTGCCATGAGGTGTTAGCGCCGTGCCTCGACAAAACTGAAGGTGCAAAGGCCCGCTTGTGCACATGGCCTCACCATGAAACGGTGCCGGTATCTGGGCGTCTCCCGTTAACTGACGCCCATTACATGGATGATGGAATTCAGGAATACGCGCAAAGGGCCGCTGCTTGGAGGTAGTCAGGGCGCGTCTGGAGCTGGCGCTGGGCGTGACAGCATGCGCACCGCCAGCCGAGCACGAGGAGCTGCACGACCACTCAGCAGCCCCTCGCTTCCATCATTCCCACCAGCTGGCTTGGTTTTTGCGGGCCCAGCAATCGGCACCCGCCACTAGTGGAGAACGCCGCATGCGATGGACAATGCAAATGAATAGCAACGCATTGCGGGCGTATTTTAGGGCGAAAAAGGAAGAAGTTGGAGGTTTTGCGTACCGGGCTAGGATGAATCGACTTTTTGCTGAGCTGGAGCCATCTATAACCGTCACCGAGCAAAACCTGGCAGACCGAGCTCGGTATATCTTGCGCTCAAACATATTTGATGTCACCGAACTCGAAAGGCTACGACGTGTGGCTGTTTCCTCATCGGATGAAAATACTACGGCTGAGAATGCGGCGCCACAAGTTGCAGAGCAACCCGCACACGTGGATGCCGCCGTGAATCCCCCAGTTGTGGTTGATTCAGACGATGATGAAACAGTCGCACAGGAACTAGAACTAGAGCAAATAAGGAGTACATTGAAAGAGACGATTGTGGAAACGCGCAGTACGCCTCTAGAAAATCGACCGCAACTTCCCCGCATAACCCTAAGCAAGCGGAATCGGGACGTCGTGAGGGCTTTAAACCCAATGCTGGTGACCTATTTGGAAGCCAGCCGGGACCTTTGCGAGACGGACTCAATTCTTTTGGGCGCCGCACTGGCAGTATGCCGTATTATTGGCGCCAAACTTCCCACGGTTGGACGTACTACTAGACAAAGTAGCGCCATTCCAGCCTGGAGAATAAGAATTGAGGAACGTATCGCAAAGGCTAGGATAATAAAAGCAATAACAGGCCAAGGATTGTGCGCACCGTCAGAATGGCGTTTGCTGGGACAAATGTCAGTTTGTCCCAGCCGGATATAACGCAAAAACTGACGGAGCGCATAGACGACCTGAAGCAGAGAATCGCTGCTTGGGGAAAGTGGATTTGGCGATATACCGATAGGTCGACACGGTTCGATCAGAATCGTCTCTTCCAGAGTGATCAGAAGAGGCTCTATGAATCATTGGAGCGGCCAATGGTACGTGGAACGGGCTCAGCACCGAATCAGGCCGACACTGTCGCATTCTGGCGCGGCCTGTGGCCAGAGTCCGTAAATCACAGCGAGGGCCCTTGGACAGAAGCTGTGGCGAGTCAGTGTGCGATTGTTACGCCCATGGACCCCGTCATTATAACGCCGGATGACTACTGGCTGAAGGGGTTCGTGGTGTGTCACGCTGTGCTCGCCCGGCAGTTTCAAGAGGCTCTCGAACAAAAGTCACTGCCAAGCCTCTTCACTACTGGGATCACTCATTTGGTTCCTAAAGACCGGGATTCCACAGACCCAAGCAAATACCGCATACGTGTCTACCCACCATATATAAGACACTGACATCCATTTTGAGTACGCGAATCATTCGTCACCTGGACTTAAATCAGGCGATGTCGTGTGCTCAAAATGGATGTCGGGGCGGTGGTCGTGGAAGCAAGGAACCACTCCTCATTGACGCGGTCATTGGCAAAGTGGTTAAACGCAATCGTGGGAACTTCTCCGCCGCCAAGATAGACTATAGAAAGGCATTGGACTCGGTGTCCCATACATGGCTAACCAGGGTCCTCAAGCTGTACAAGGTTGACTGTACAATTAGAGACTTCCTTGGGCAGTGTATGGGGCAGTGGAGTACAATCCTTTGTCATCTAGGTGAGCGGATGACGGATGCGGAAAGCCGCATAAGGATAAGAAGGGGTATCTTCCAGGGCGATTGTTTGAGCCCAATCTGGTTTTGCCTCTCCCTGAACCCTCTCACTACCTTACTGGAGGATTCCGGGAGGGGATTTCAGCTTCGGAAAGGAGGTATAAAAGTGACCCACCTTTTCTATATGGATGATCTCAAGTTATTCCCCTCCAGTAGCTCCCATCTTATGGAATTGCTAAACATTACTTTTGAGTTTAGTAATTCTATTAGAATGGAGCTGGAGACGGATTAGTGTGCAGTCCTCCATGTTGAAAGGGGAAGGGTTGCTAACTCTGAGGGCATAGACTTACCTATGCTCATCAACTTAAGGACCCTTTCTGAGGCTGAAACATACCGATACCTGGGTATGTCACAGAACATCGGTATCGATGAGGCGGGTATGAAACAGTCAGTTTGCGATGTGTTTTATGCGCGCTTGGCATCTTTAACCAAGCGCGCATAAAACACATCGCAAACTGTGTTTTATGCGCGCTTAAAACACAGTTTGCGATGTGTTTTTTGGCTCCGGACAATAAAGACACACGCATATTACGGTTGGGTCATGCCTGTTCTCATATATACCTTTGGCATACTTAGATGGACTCAAACTGAACTTAACGCCCTGGATAGAAAAGTCCGCACTACTATGACGTCCCATAGGATGCATCACCAGAGATCGTCGATTATGAGGCTGTACTTGCCGCGGAAACATGGTGGGCTTGTTTTTTTAAGCGCGCTTACCATGTATAATCACGAAGTGTGCAGCCTCTGTAATTACTTTCTGACGAGATCGGATGATCCATTCTATAGGGACGTCATTTCGTGTGATAAAGGGCTTACTCCTCTATCCTTAGCCAACGAGCAATGGCAAGACCCAGCAGTACAGTGCATTTCCGACCGGGAGACCGTATGGAAGGAGAAGGAGCTCCACGGGAGGTTCTACAAGGCTCTACATGAGCCTTTCGTAGACACAGTCGCCTCCCTCCACTGGCTACGTTTTGGTGATCGCTTTGGGGAAACCGAGGGTTTTGTCTGTGCGATATAGGATCAGGTTATTGAGACCAACAACTATCGGAGATATATCCTAAGGGATGGCACCGTTGACTTCTGTCGAGCTTGTCGTCATCCCGGAGAGTCACTTAGGCATGTCATCTTCGGTTGTTCGGCACTTTCTAACTCTGAGTACTTGCACAGGCACAACCTAGTAGCCAGAATTCTACATCAAGAGCTCGCTCTGAAATACGGTCTCGTCGACCGCAAATTGCCTTATTATAAGTATTTGCCGGAAGCCGTGCTCGAAAATGACCGCGCCAGGCTCTACTAGGACTAAGCCATCATCACAGACAGGACTATTCTTGCAAATAAGCCTGATATTGTGCTGATGGACCGGGCACAGTCAAGGATATTTTTATACCATTCCGTATGACGAGAACCTCGTGAAAGCCGAAACAGACAAGCGAACAAAATATCTGGACCTGGCTTACGAGGCGACCGACATGGGCTAATCCCAGTCAGCCTCTCGGGTCATCTGAGGCGACTGGGACTCCGTGACGGACCGCTCCGGGCTCAAATGCAGAAAGCGGTGCTCGATATCGCCCGCATCGTCCGCCGTCTTCTCTCCCTTTCCCCATAACCCTCGACCGTTTGGTCACCCCTGCCGAGGGCTTCCATCTGGTTGGATTTTTATTTATTTACGTAGTCTTTATGTATTTATTTCACTATATTATGCAGACCAGGCAGATGAGAAAACTATTTAAATACCCACCATAATAATAACTATTTTTTATTCATTTCAGTTATCCATAGTTACAAAGAAAAAAATATACAAACACAACACTAACAGAGAAAAACTCTACATGAGTTTTTTTTATAGGATAAGGGTTACAAACGAGCACACATTCCACCTTATGGTAAGTGGTTGCTGTGAACCATAGTCATCTACATCTATCCTCGATTACGGATCAAAATGCAGATGCATTTTCACCCGTGAGGACTAAGATGAAATGCCTCGTTTCCAGAAAAAGGGTCTCCGGTTCTCTACACTCACCATACGAAACACAGCAGCGTTAAGCTGCTATTTTACGCTGGTATTCTGTGAGAGCGTGGTCCTTCCCCGGTCGAGCCGATCCATTCGTGCTACAATTATACTACTAATATAGCTGCAGCATGGCTCTACAAATTCATTAAAGACATAAAAAATATAATTTAACATTAAAATCAGGCTACTAGAACTGTCCCGTACACGACGCATCAGTGGGACAATTCTTTTTCCTATTGTTGCTGAAGAGCAGCCAGTACTAGTCATTGCAAACATTTCCGAGGCACTACAATAGCGAGGCAACCCAATTATCATTCTTAAGTCATTACTATATTGAACGCGTGAGGCATTGAAAGTTTTGCAAGTATAGTTAACCCAAAGACTGCATGCGTAAAATGTTTGACAATACCTATGTACTAATAATCCAAGATAAACTTCTTGACAATTTTGAATCTGCTAGGTGATCACAACTGTGTACATAATTTTTATCAAGAGAACATTATGAAGAAGTTAGGCTTCAGTTGGAATTGAATCTACGGCCGAAACTCAACTGTTAAGCCAAAATAATATTGCTCAGATAAATTATAAACCTCCGAATTAGTAATGTAGGCTTCACGTAGTGGTTATCGCCCGGGTGTTAAGTTTGAATCATATAAAAGTCAAAATGAGTACGAAAAGCTAATTTTTCGTGTCTGGACTTGTTACGGCTATCTCCCTGTCTTTGATATTGTTGGTGGGTCTAACTCCGAACCTATTCCTATATCAAAAAAGGTAGGTTGGTTGGCAAGCACATGTTTGACAATAACCCATGGAACGAGATGATTCTGAATATTTTCATACTTAATTGTACATCTTAATAAATTGTAAAAAAATGTTTAAAAAATAATCCCGCTTGGTTTCTGGGTGGTTCTTTCCAGGAAAGAAGTTTTTTTTCCCAAACCAGTGTTAGAGCATAAATGACTGTCAATAATTGTTCTTGCACGAGCGTGTAGGCAAGCTTAAATGTCTTTATTCCCTCACTCTAATAGTCTTATGGGAGAGCAATCCGACACAAACGGAGAGAGATCAGGCGCAGGACCAACGGGTTTATGTAATTTCCGAACCACGGGGGTGAAACACCGTCAACATCCTGAATCCGGGCTGGTACTGAGAATTTCTTTTTGTTGTCGATTATGATATCACACATTCGAACCAAACGACTTCCTTCAAAGCAGTGGAAGAAGTTGCCAACATCTTTCTTTCCATTCAACTACAGTACAACTACAATGTGGCTGTCTTTTTCGATAAGCTGAGTCAGCGTTTTACCATATTCGGCTGCATCATCACTTACAATCTGATGGGATAGTATTCAAGAATTGGCATATAATGTGTTAAATAAAAAAAAACTTTCTACTAACTAGGGCCATGCTGCAGCTATATTATGGTTGTAGCATAAATAAGTGGGCTTGACCGGCGAAGAATACCAGCGTAAAATAGCAGCTTAATACTGCTGTGTTTCGGATGATGAGTGTAGAAAACCGGAGACCCTTTCTACTGGAAACCTGAGGGGTGACAACGCAACTGCATTTTGATTCATAAACGAGAATATATGTAGATATCTATGGGTCACAGCATTCACTTACCATCAGGTGGACTGTGTGCTCGTTTGTTACTATTTTTCTATATAAAAAGTTGCTGAGGTCGCTATGGTCTTGAAGAAAGGCCCGCACATGTTATGCGCATATAATATACATCATTTAAAAAGATTAATGTTATTAGAGTGCTAGGCTTCCACGTCACAAGGAAGCCATGCATAATCTCAAAAACTAGTAAACAATTTCTGAACCATAAGACAGCGGTAACAGGTGATCCAACACGCACCGAGGTATCCGAGTTCAAGCAACTCAGTCGCCAGCAACCCGCCGCGCAGACATCACGTGGTCATCACCTCAGTGCAGTGCTTTCGGGGAAAAGATCCGAATTTTACAAAAATTTGACGCTTTCTGACAAAAGAAATTTATGTCAAATTCAGTGGAGCATCACGCTCGTTGGTGACAGACTGGTGTCTGATAAGATTTGAGGACTGAACATTGTGGATGATTATTAAGCCATTATGGTGAGTTATTATAATGGAGCTTTAATGTTTGTTTTTGGTGTAATGCTTTCGATTTTAAAATCGGGTTTTTAAGTTATTTTTGATGTTATATGACCAATATTTTATTATTTTTTTAATTTGATTTGTGGTATTATTTGTATAAATATTTTTTGATTGTAATAAAAAGAAATTTTCGATTGATATCTTTAAATAATTAAAACATAAAAAATATACAATTTAATTTGACGAAAGTTTTGATTTTTAACATAATGTTTTGGTTTTGCTATGATCACTTTTTAAAAATATTTAATGGCATTTCCACAATTCGAAAAACGTTATTAAAATGTAAGTGAGAGTTAATTAAATATTCGTAAGTATTTTAATTTCGTTATGTTAAAATAATTAATGATATAATATACGCATGCGTACGAAAAGAAAATATACGCACCTGAGAGTGTATTTTGTTATTCATTTATTCGAGAGATTATGTCTTTGATAATGCTATAGTAATAAACTATGATTTCTAACCTTACTTTTTAAACTGTTCTTTATTGTTACTGCTAATTGATCGAAAGCTAGTATTATGAGGTTTTCGAGAACAGGATGTACTTTTCCTGGTAGAGGCAGAATTTCGATTCTTAATCTAATCGAATAGATGAAGGTGTTGTTATGTATAAATTATTTTATATTATTTGTATAGGTATTGTTTCTATAAAAAATAGAAATAAAACTATAAATATAACACTTGCCTACTCGGTCACTTTAATGATATGTCACTTAAGCTACCGATTTTTTTCTCGAACATTTTATAACCGGTGCATTTGCCGTATCATGCTCTTTTTGTGTGCGTTTCTTCTTAGTGGCATATGGTATTGTAGTGATTCCCGAAAAGTGCGTAAGCAGCACGCTTGAAATACGAGCATGAGGTAGGCAGGTTTCCTTTAATGACAGTGACAGACTGGTGTCTGAAATGATTGCGGACTTTACTTTTGTTCTGGGTTATTATTAAGCCATTATGGTGAATTATTATATTTGTTTTCAACGACACTTTCGTTGGAGATTTAATGCTTGTATTTTGCACGCCTCATAACGCGGATTGTTATTAGGCATTGGTATAATGTTTTCGGTTTTTAAATCGGGTTTTTAAAGTTATTTTCTAAGAAGTGGCATATACTTAGGGTATTGTAATAATTCCCGAAAGTTGTATCAATAAGTTTTTAAATCATCACGCTTGAAATGCGAGCATGTGGTAGGCAGGTTTCCTTTAACCTAGAATGTAACCTTGAAGACTTAACCTTAGACAAGATTTCAAATACAAATGTATTTCGATATGAATACAGAACCGTTCGGTGGCAGTGTAAGAATATCCACTACCACATATCGTCCCACGGGTATCATAAGAGGCGACAGAGGACAGAGGGATACTGAAAAACGAGATGAGCAGTAGCATTTTCCTGATAACAACTCAAAATTAATAAAAAAGATGGTGGTTTCCAACCTGCCTGCTAAGCGCGGCAATATGTACACCTATGACGCTATCTATGGGGGCGGCCTATGTTCGGCAGTAGACTTTTATAGGCTGTAAAAGAAGTCAAGAAACATATTGATCTTAAAAACTAATAACATTTATTTTAGTAACGGCGCTAAAGACCGCGGGTTCGAATCCCACACGGAACAAGTATGTCCTGCAAGTAATTGTTCCGGGTCTGGATGTTTGTCCTTGTATAATTTATGAATTTAAACTGCCTTCACGATACAGGAGAAAAACCTAAAGTGAGGGTTTCTTTTAAAAGAAAAAGAAATAAAATAATATTTGTGAATCTTAACAATACAAATTTGCAAAATATTGAAATAGATCGTGGACCTTATTTTACTTTACCTGTACATAGCATGATTTATGGAATTCCTTTGAATGTAAGTCTCGAAAATTATGTGAACAGCGATTTGACTGAAAATACACTTCGAATCATTTAAAAAATTATTTATTCTAAATGTAATCGATTACCTAATTTTGAACTCAAAACCACTTTCTGTCATCGATTATATAACATAACTTTACGAAAATTCCGAAACGCCCTAGGAGAATGGCGATAGTTAATCAATTTGTGCGCTTTATGGTTTTTTTTAGAGAAAACTCGAATGTGGCTCGAAGAATGTTGTTTTTATTAGAATGCTAATATAGATAAGAAAAATTTGTCAATGACTAAACTTACATAACTATGAAAGGGAATTGATAATTTGGAATCGTAATAAAGCTAGAGATCAGTCTTGTTGATCAATGGCCCATAATAACGTTTATTTATTATAAAAAAATAACTTTTCATCATCATCATCATCATTACAGCCCTTCACAAGTCCACTGCTGAACATAGACATTCCCCAAGGTATGCTACAAAGCACGGTCCTGAGCCACCTTCATCCATCGACTACCTGCATGTCTTACCAGGTCGTCACTCCATCTAATCGCTCTACACTTCTCCTACCGGTACGAGGCTGCCACTCGAGAACATTTTCTCCCTATCGGTTGCCGGTTCTTCGAGCTATATGGCCGGCCCATTGCCACTTCAACTTAGTAATCCATACCGTAACGGATTAGAAAAATAACTTTTAATAAAAGGAAAAAGCTGACTTCGAAGAACTAATAATTTAAAATTAAAAACTTTGTGCAACAGACTTCAATATAAATTATTAAGAATAACTCAAAAACTATTGGTCAGACCTTAATTACATTTGAGAAGCACCAGCTTTCAAATAAAAAAAGAATCATCGAAATCGGTTCACTCAGAAAAAAGTTATGAGGTAACACACTTAAAAAAACATACAGTCGAATTGAGTACCTCCTCGTTTTTGAAGTCGGTAGAAAAGATAAAATAATTTCACATTCTGAAGTGGGAGCAAAAACATAGTGCATAGAAGAATTAAAACCATGACTTCAGAATATGTTATCAGGAAGAAGGTGCTGTCCAGCTCCTGGTTTGTTTCCCTCTGTTGTCTCTTACAACCAGCGTTGCCAACACCAATTTGTCAAATTCCCCGAAAATCCATGTCAAATTCCCCAATTTAAGGACAAAAACTTCAACAGATTTCCCTAATTTTTATAAGATTTATTTTTTAACTAACATTTTTTTCCTTTTTTACTGAATTTTTTTTCCACACTTTCCATATTTTTGTAACGAGCATTTTACCTGGAATTTCCCACATGTTGGCAACGCTGCTTACAACACCCACGGGACTTTATGGGGTAGTGGATCCTCTTACGTCGACAATACATTGTATTACGGCAAACTAAATTACGCAATTAAATAAATACTCGTATTATTCATTTCAAGTATGATAGGTACTTCTGTTTAACATTGTAGGCATTGTATGGATAACGAAATAATTGTGCTAATTGTTCACAAGAATCTATAGTTCTGGAAGATCATTGCTCTGTGAAAACCAAAGTTGCGAAGTAACACCGCGGAATAGCCAATCTTTTCCGCCACTCTTGAATTAGCTGAGCGGACTCGCATTGCGCGATATTATAAATAGTTACTTGCTTTCGAACAGTTATTTGAAATAAAATAAAAGAAAGCGTGCCAAATATAGATTAATGCTGTGTTAGACTCTTTAATCGATTGCCTAAGACCTTTGGACAGCTTTAGTTTCTTTCTAATATAATAAGGGTGAAAAAGGAGAACACAAACGAGACTATGGGATAAGTCAAAAAGCCAAAAAGATGTAATGGCTTCCGAAAGATAGGAAGCAGCGTCCAAGGTCATCGGATCGTCAATCCGCCCGCTAAGCAGCGGCGGTGACTTTGAAGCGATAGTAGCCGAGTGGCAGGGTGCGGACCGCAAAGTCAAAAGGTCGTGGGTTCGAATCCCTCATTCGACTACCAGTACTAACACAAGCATTTAAAGCTTACCAGGAGTAGTTTCAGGGAATATTAGTAATGTGAATAGCATTGCTAGCATATTTAAAAAAGCGTGACCATTAAGGCAAATTCTCCTTCATCCAGTCCATGTCCAGCAGTTTACTTTTAAGGGGTGATTTGTTTTAAAGAATAAGGGTGAAAACGAGCACACAGTCCATCTGATATTATCTGGATGCTGTGGCCCGTAGACGTCTCATCGATTAACAACCAAAATGCGGATGAATTGTCACCCCAGAGGACTAAGATAGCATGTCACCTTACAAAACAGCTGTATAAATTGATCGGCTCGACCGGGATAGAACCACGCTCTCACATAATACCAGCGAAAAACAGCAGCTTAATGCTGCTATGTTTCTTATGGTGAGTGTAGAGAACCGGATACCATTTTTACTGGAAACGAGGCATTCTATTTTATTTCTCAAGGGTGACAACACATCTGCATTTTGATTCTCAATAGAGGGTAAATGTAGATGTCTATGGGCTAGTGGACTGTGTGCTCGTTTATCAACCTTATTCTATAAAAAAAAAAAACTGCAACATTATATTGTAATTTTACGCTGGTACTCTCAAAAAGCATGGTCCTTCCCTTCGAGCAAATCCATATTATATATGCAGTGTGGCTCTACCACGGTAAAAAGATAATTATTATTTAAAAACAGGGAAACTAGTTGCGCATAATATACAAATCATGTCTGCCAGCCCGGGGGAACCCACATCGGTTGAGAGCACCGTTCCCAGCGGTAACGGAGCACACATGATCCGTTACACGTCCGCGGTTCATCGGGCCGCTTAATTATTCTGCCGTGCATGAGATTACACTCTCGTTACGCTGTTATATCACGTTTTATGTATGCATCCTAACAAATTGTATTTATTTATGTTTTTATTGCACCAAAATCCTGTCACTCAAAATCAAAAGGCGAGATGAATGCCATATGGCATTCTTTACCAGTTAACATTGAGTAGAATAAAGAGTGAGTTATAGGCGGTTAGGTTGAGACAGTGGTAGCTTAGGGGCTAATGAGCCGTGGTAACTCAGAGGCTAAGCACTCGCTGTAAATTTCACAGTACGCGTGAAACCCGGGTTCGATCCTCGCCGGCAACAATGAAATTGTTAATTGCAATTTTAAGTGTTAATTTACCACGTGTTTGGCGGTGAAGGAAAACATCGTGAGGAAACCTGCATGTCTGAGAAATAAGAAAAAAAAACATTTCGAAGACATGTGAAGATCGCCAACACGCATTGGAGCAGCGCGGCGGACACTTCCTTGCCCTAAAACCCTCTCAGAAATGGGAGGAGGCCTGTGCCCAGCATTGGGACGTGTATAGTTAGTAATACGTCCCACTGTTGTGTACTGGCCTCCTCTAATTTATGAGAGGGTTAGGGATTAAGTATACCGCGCTGCTCAAGTGCGTAAAGGCGGATTTCAAATGTCTTCGAATAATTTCATAGAGACATGCAGGTTTCCTCAGGATGGTTTCCTTCACCGTAGAGCACGTGTTAAATCCACCTAAGATCGTAAATAAATTTCATAGGTGCAGAACGGCATCGAATACAGGTTGCACTCGTTTTGTTATATTTATGAGTGCCGCGGCGCGAAATAAACGTAGGCATATTATATAACATTTTTACAAAAAGTGACAGCTTCTGCATTTCTTGATGAAATATTAATAATATTTATATTTTAATTCATATATATACATGTCGACCTAATAGTAAAAACGTTAAAGAAATGGCCCAACCGTAAACTTTGACTCGCGTGCGTTTAATTATTCCGTAGCAGATTCGTTAATAATATCACTTAATAGTAACATATACTCGTAGCTATGCGAATGTTTTTCCAGCGTCCAGTTTTGATCACTACAATGCAGTAAGGAAAAAAAATTCTTCGGTCATGGTACTTGAAGATACGAGTGGTTTAGCGTTTTTTCTGAATTCAACAAAAATAACCAGAATCTGATAGCACATAATAGTTATTTTAATTGGGGGATTATAATAAAATTAAAGTATGATTTCTGTTTATGATGTCACTTTAACATCGAAAGTACCAGGATGGTAGTAGTAACCTAGCCGTAACACGGTTACGGGTGATCCGAATGGTTCCAACAATTAATTGTTTACTACATACCCCATATACAGTGTTTATGCTCGCCTAGTATTTTACTATACTTTATGAAATTGTAAAAAAATGCTATTATTTTCAAAGCTTCATATCTAAGCAAATTAATGCTGCGCTGTACAAACTGTACCACAGTTGTGTTATTGTGATACTTTGTTTCCCATTAGAACTAACGTAACTTTGCTGCAAGGAGTTACTATTCTCCACAATACAAGCAGTTGAGCCTTGTGGTTGTTATGGGGATCATATCACGGCTCAAGGAGGTGAAACCAGGGGGTGAATTTCTTCATTCAGTGAATAACAAGAACCTTTTAACATCATTAGTTAATTTTATTATGTACATTTTATTATACACTAGCGATCAGCCCTGGCTTCGCACGGGTGATTTCTGGATCTTCACAATAGCGCCACCTACCGGGTCCAAAACCATCCAACTCAAACGAAATCAAAAATTTTCATCAAAATCGTTCGAGCCGTTTGCGAGTTTTAGCGAGACTAACGGACAGCAATTACTAAATTTGCTGCCAGTTATTTCAAGCGACACTTTATTTATCAATTTAATCTATTATTATTAAGAGGACAAATATTAAACATGAATATGATCCACTTGGATGCACAGGTAGATCCATATTCCTTTTACCAATGTTTTGAAATAGTTGGGAAAATCCAAAAGTGCACGCCTCATGAGCGTATCATTTAATTTTGATGACATAATTAAATTGTATTCTTGATTTTTAAAATACATAATTTAGGAACGTGTTTTAAATTTAGCGCTCTATTATTTTAACAGGTAGTGTCACCTACGGGGTAAAAAATTAATAATGTTTACCAAAATAAATCGATTACACAAAAATAAAATCGATATAGGCTGTATGTTACATTTGTCCTCTGTCTATCAAGGGCAAAAAAATATGAAAGCGCCTTTAAATTTTTAATAGCAATAAAACTTATAAAAGTCGAAAATCATTTTATGAACAAACTACGCGTACTAGGTTACTGATAGGAAATATGGAACCAGTTGATGTAATTCTGAAGTTAATAAAAAAAACCCGGTCTCGATACGTCAATTTTTTCGGGAGTTATCGCGACCACATACAAAATCAACATCTGGACGCCCACGTGATTTTTTTTTTAGTAACAACATAAAATGATTTTTTTAGAAAAGATAAGATTGATTAATTTTTTTTTCTTGATATACGGCTACTCATATTAATGTATAAGTGCAATATGGTTATAATAGAGGCATTTTAAGAACACAAAATTGCTTGACCTTGACGTGTCGAGAGTAAAGCACTACCTAATAACGCTTCGCGTTATGAGGCGTGCAATATGATTACCCAATTATTATACATATATGATATTTTAATTTTTTATGATAGTTAATATGATGCATATTTATTAGAATTTATTAAAAGTAAATTTTAGTAACGCGGCCGCTTTTTTTAATCTAAATAATTTGTGCAATTTGTGAACGTGAAATAACGGTCACCCCATCAGTTCTAATGTATTTATGATTGGTTTTATCTTTTAAAATGCAAATATAGCAGACAAGCAACTTTACATGTTATATTATCAGAAATTTAAGGTGGCCGTGCTGAACGAATGCGAATTGTCTGATTGTGCATAATTAGTGAGTTTTATGAGAAATCAAAGCATCATATAATATTTCCCAAAGAATATTTATATTACGTTAGGTTTTGAATGTGTATCTTTGTCTTTTTTCGATATTATGTCATGGAAAATTTTCACCACGGCCTCCTATCCACATCATTTGCTATTACGAATTGAACTGATTAACATCTGTTGCGGTACATTTGTCGTATTAATAGAGCACATTCCATAGGAACATGAAGATTTTTTGGTACCTTAAGTATTTTTAAAGCAAGGGGGCCGTGCTGAAAGCGTTTGGTTGGCACCGCCACCGTTGGTTGCATTTTACTCAAAAAAGTACAGATGTACATTGTAAAAGAAACCGATACAAATATTTCTAGAAGAGTAGGTACATTGGATCCACCTCAAATTCAACTTCAGGGTGGTCAAGCCAGGCAAACGAACGTAAACGCATATTGTTTAATTAACTACATAAAAAATGTACATCACTTAAGTAAAAATCAATCAATCAATTATCACTTCTCTCTCACACTACAGTCTTATCATGTCTTATTGTGTACAAGTGCCCTAATTTTTTTTTTTTTCCAGGATCGGATCATCATCAGACTTTGAGCTATGGCAATTGGAACTCTACGTCCTTGGTGATAAAGTGTGTGTCGGTGAATAATGTTATTCGTGTTAAATAGCCGCGTTATTTGATCCGTAGTGACAATGCTGGCTGTGACAAAAGTGGCAGTGTTGCTCCTGACACTTGCGGCGAGGAAGGCGACGTGTGAGTAACTTTATAATTACTTGGTTATATATATTACTTTCTGGTTATATATATTATTATACTTTGTTTCTTTTTTTAATTTAAAGTGGTTTTGAATATAACGATTGAACATGCACGAAATAATTTATGTATTAACGTTGTTAATAGATTTCTTCCTTTTTTATTTGAAGAAAGACTTCATTATTTAAGTGGCAGAGCCACAGTGCAGCTATATTGTGGTAGTTCATATTCGCAGACATTTAATTAAAAAAATGCACCACTTTTACTTAGTAAAATTTACTTCAAACCATTATTTAAACAATAATATGTAAAACAAAAATATATATAAAACAGGGGTAGCAGTCCGCCACCGGTCTAGTTCCCGCCAAAACCTCCAATAATAAAGTTTATTCATATAACAGTTTATCAGCCAGTATCTTGAAAGTTTTTATATACCACATTATTAATAGCAGTTAGAATAGACTTGCTGCATTAACTGGAGCTAACAACAACTAAGTCAACGTTCATAAAATATAATACAATACAGCAACTTTGCGGTTATTCGAAAAGATTATAACCTACAATCATGTTGAAAAACAAAGGCTAGGCTAGACGATAATCGCAGCTGATTTACATTTCTTTCCCGCCATTTATAACTGACGCTAAATTGCATTATTTAAATTTCCGCATAAAGATTTGTTCACATCTTTAGAACAACTATTAAATTTAAAAAGTTAAAAAAAAGAAAACCGCAATAGGAATTGCTTCAAAAAATTATTGTTTAAGTGTAAGTGTCTAAGGGTGGGAAAATTAAGGGATGAAGTGTTTAATGTAACTATTTAAATGGAATTATTAGACTTTAAATAAAAAGTGAAAGTCAAACTTTAAATAAAAACTTCAAAGAACTAAAAAGTATAAAATAATTTCCGCAATAGCTTCGGGATTCGAGCTGTGTGCTATGTGTTAACACCAGCTACATGCGGAAGTACAAGCTATTATGCGGATTTTTTAAAATTCTTTCGACTTTTACTTTTTATTAAAATTCAAATTTTATCTGTAAGGTGCCACATAAGGTTCCCCATACAATGTTACGACTACTGGCTTCAAGCTTATACGTCCCGCTCTGGTGAAAGTTTTGAAAGCGGTTAACGTTATGAACTCTTGACCATAATTAAAATAACTAAAATATACCCACAGTTGCATATTTAAAGGTTTAATGCGCGTATTATGGTTACGATAAACGGCTACCATTATGACTACAACAGAAATGCGGTTACAGATTATAAAAATTATTTTAGAACAATAATTGTGGCTCAGACGTGACTTAGTGACTTAGAGTGGTCCGTAATCAAATATAATATTATTTGACAGACCACAAAAAATTAAGTAAAAGTAATTTCCGTAATTTCGGAACTACTTGAAATCAGCGAGGCGAGATATTCTTAAACGAATGAAGAAAGTGTATCAAAATCATGACAGTTGGTTTCTTAACATACATATTAATTGTATTTATGAATAAAATATAAGTATAACCATTTTGAATAGGTAATATACTTAATTCATTTGCCGTGTAGTGGTGACGTAACAGAATTTATCACCCCATTTCGTCCCCATCGTTAGACTATGGGATAAGCTAAAAATATCTTATGGCTTTTTGGCCGAAAGATGATCGGTAGAACCATATCTTTACGTCAGGCATTCGACAGGAAGCAGCGTCCAAGGTCATCGGATCGTCAATACACCTGCCAAGCGAGACAATAAAGTCTAATTCTCCAATTCATGTCCAGCATCTTAGTTTTAATGTATTTTTATATAGATAGAATAAGAAGTGACAAACAAGCACATTGTCCACCTGATGGTAAGTGGGTGCTGTGGCCCATAGATATCTACACCTATCCTCGATTAATAATTAGAATCGAAGTCATCCCTGAGTATTAAGATGGTATGCCTCGTTTTTAGTTAAAAGGTTCTCTAAACTCACCATACGAAACACAGCATTATTCTGCTGTTTTACGCCGGTATTCTGTGAGAACGTCGTCCTACTCTGGTCTAGCCGACTCATTCTTGCTGCAGCCATAATATAGCTGCTGATGAACCTTCAATGGTGATATAAACCACTCTATTTTATTTCTGTTTTGACCCATTAATAAGCTTCTCATCAAATATCTGCTGGGTTAAGCTTTTATTAAAATCTCCTCATAGCTCAATAATGTGGTTCATCATAGTACAGAATATTCCAAGCACGTTTTTATGATAAATTTAATTGACACAGGCAAATAGTAATCTTGAAAATTAAACTTTAAATAAAAAGTACCAGCTTACTTCAAATAACTAAAAATAATAATATAATTTCTACATAACAGCTTCGGAAGTCGGTGCTAAGACGTAGTGTACAGATGAATTAAAGCCCTAACTTCAGAAGCTATTATGTGGAAATTATTTTAATCGTTTTAGTCTATTGAAGACGGCTTTTACTATTTATTAAAACTTTAATTTTTTTGACCCTTTTGAGTTTGTTAAGGAATACCACAAGCTCAAGGTCACTTAAGGTAACACCAAGAATGTCGTCTAAACAGTTAAATTAAAAACTTAATCCGCTATTTTTTCACATTTGGGGATGAATTTTTCTTCCCCAAATTTATATGGACCTATTCCTGAATAACCCTATGTAATGAAAACAACGAGGGTATCCTCAACTTTGCCTGCAACTTTGCCACCAGGGCGGCGCCACTCTGGAATGAGGAAGATAAAATATTTGACTGATTTTAATATCTGACGATATTAAATTGACAGAATATTGACAGAAAATATATCTTTAAATCATTAAAGTTGCTAGGAAAGAGACCTTGAAACTAAGATAGATGGTTTCACTGCGCCATATTCATGCACGCTATTATTTTTATAATGCGACACTATTCAAAGATATTTAGAGCGCATCTTATGGTACCAATTAGAGAAAGACGTTACGATGAAGGTATATCACACAAAGTGCGTTAATGACTGTTTTTTTACAGAATAAGGGTGACAAACGAGCTCACAGTCCACATGATGGTAAATGGATGCTGTGGACCATAGACATCTACATCCATCCTCAATTAAGAATCAATATGCAGATGCATTGCCACCCCTAAGGGCAAACATGGAATGCCTTGTTTTAAGTAAAAAGGGTCTCCGGTTCTCTACACTCACCATACGAAATACAGCAACATTGAGCTGCTATTTCACGCCGGTATTCTTTGAGAGCGTGGTCCTTACCCGAAAATTGTATCTTTCTTCGCATATGCCACCCTCACCTGCTTGCAGTTTTACACTTAAGGCGACAACACATCGAAAACCGTTGAAGCGGGCTATCGCCGGACTGACCCCTGTGAAACATAATTTTTATAAAAACTTCAAAAACGCCGTCATAAGGTTTAAAATTGCGTAGCGCTCGCGACGATTAAGACCGCTTAGAAATCGCTTAAAATCTTAAAATATTTAAAAAAAAATATTGATTTAAGTAATCAAAATAATGAGCAAGTAAATTACGAATATTGATGTTATGAATGTATTTGAGTGATTCCCAAGCATACAGACTAAGTAATTTCGTTGTAATTTCAACTATAGTCATTTTTTAGAGGTATTTTCGTAAATAATTATGATCGAGTCAAATTTATACAATCGTGTTTTTGAACAAGCAAATTCAAGATAAAGACATGAATTTACCTATATCAAAATTCCAGTTTCGTTAGTCGTGTCACACTCCTATACTATTCGATGAAAGGAGGTGCATTTTTTGTCGCCTTAAATAGATATTACTCTTAAAAAATAAAGATACAGCCTAATACGCACTGGTTGGCACAGTTCTTATATTCTATTGGTAATAGAGTAGGTGTGCGCCGCGCTGCTCTCGCGCCTGTTCACATTGACAGCACTTCGACTTGTAATATATAAATAAAGAACTAGCTGTTACCCGGCGCGTTGCTGTCACAGAAAAAATAATTGTCGAAAAATCGTTTTAAATTTGGAAGACTTATATTGTTTAATTGGAAATGAAAATACATTAATTGAAGTTAAGTGATGTATTTTCAAATAAATTTGTTTGTACGATACGCGCGCCACAAATTGTAAGTTTGATGATTACGATACCTCCAACAGGATGCATAGCATCGTAGGTATCGTACAGAGGGAAACAAATCAGGAGATGGGCAGCAGCACCTTTCTAAAACGACTAAAAATAAATAACTGCGGTTGCCAACTCGCTTGAAGCGTGGCAACTATGGCAAATATCCCCCCTATGAGGCAATCTATGGGGAAGGCCCATGTTCGGCAGTGGACTTTATTAGGCTGTAATGGTAATAGTAACGGAGGGGATTCCAATTTACAACAAGAGACAACACAAACATTTAATATTTAATGCTAATATTTAATTATAATATAATAATACCAACAGGGATTAGTATTATGTTACGACTTAATATAATGAGCTTATGTTTTAGTTTTTAATTTACAACACGCGGTAAGTCATTGCACGCGAGTGGTTTTGATGGGTAATTTTTTGAGGCAGTTTTTTCTCTATTTTCGTTGAGCTTCACTTAGTAATGTTAAACGTTGTGAGCAGGAAGTCAGTGGCCGTTAGCTATGCTCCAAAAATTTGATAAATTTGAAAAGATCATCTACAATTTTCATTATGTCGAATGGTTAAATATCCAATAATGTATTGTAATGTGTTTATTGTTATATACGAAAGAAGACAATAAAAGAAAATAGAAGAGACCCTGACTTCTATATGTTTTTATTTAAATTCTAAGCCCCCACTCGCTTGAACACTATAAAGTATTACCTCAGATTGAGTCATCCGTAATATATATATAGTGGATATTTTTACACCGCCCTCACAAATAAATATTTATACAAGACACTATTTAATTTACTTTGTTGTCACTCTTATGATTGACTTGACACTGGCAGAATTCTAATAAGAGAAGCCATAAAGTAAAGGAGAACCAGCAGAAGTTAGATATAACATACATAATATAAAATATATTTGTTTATTTATATGCGTTGCCAGTGATGACTTACGGAAACGTACTCCTTTACTGCTGACCGAAGCTCAAAGTCACTCAGCGTACGATGAAAAGGGCCGTGCTAGGAATTTCTCTGTGGGATAAGAGATAATGAGGGTAAACGCAAAAGACCAAGAGTAAATAACATAGCCAAACTGATCAGTAAGCTGAAATGGAATCTTATACCTCGAAGAACCGATAGGGAAGAAAGGGTCCAAAGCTCGAACAATCAATGGGAAAGATAGGTTCTTTAGTGGCAGCCTCGTACTGGAAAGCGCAGTATAACATGACCCCATTAGATATAGTGACGACCTTGTGAAACACACAGGTAGTTTATAGTTGCAGGTGGCTCGGGACAGTACTTTTTGGCAATCTATGGAAGAGGTCTATGATCAGCTATGTTCAGCAGCAACAGGACTTGTGAAGGACTGCAGTGCTAGCAATACACACACTAATGCACGTGAAGTTTCTAATTAACAATAGCAATAAACACCGTTTTGTTACGAATGTTCACAAGTTCACAAAAAAGTTTTAAATACCGTATTCACTGCTCACATGCTTATTAAACCAAATTCATGGCGTTCTAAGAAATAATTCATTTTAAACTGTTCCGTCAAAAATATAGTTAACCCAGTTTATTTTCTTTTGGAGTGCGATATTATGTTGTTGGACATTACCGTTATGAAAACGACTTCTTCATGTAATGCTGTAAGGATATAATGAAGTTATTTACTTAATTAATGCGATTATAATTATTTATTTACGTGGTAGAGTCACGCTGCAGTTACGAGTATATTATGGTTGTAGCACGAATGGATCGGCTCGACCGGGGAAGGACTAAGCTCACAGAATACACGCGTAGAAGCAGTTCAATGCTGCTATGTTTCGTATGGTGAGTGTTGTTTTTACTGGATACGAGGCATTCCATCTTAGTCCTCAGGGGTGACAACGCATCTGCATTTTGATTCTTAACCGAGAATGTCTATGGGCCACAGCATCCACTTAACATCAGGTGGGCTATGTGTTCGTTTGTCACCCATATTCTATAAAAAAAACGAATACATAATTATCTTCATTAAAGACCTAACATAAACACAGCTTTTCCTTGAGGTGGAAGAGTAAGAGATCCCATTATCATTAATATTATTAGTTTATTTTTTTATTAAACACAGACTTAATCATCAACATCATCATTACATCCTATCACAAGTCCACTGCATGATGGATGCTGGTGGATTAGGACCGTGCTATGTGGTATTCCTTGGAGGAGACCTATGTTCAGCAGTAGATAGATTTTATACAAAGTGTTAATATAATACGATTAAAAATAAAAAAAACTACGGTCGCCAACCCGCTTAACAAGCATGGCAACTATGGCAAATATCACCCCTATGAAGCAATCTAGGGGAGGCCTATGTTTAGTAATGGACTTTAGACTTAATAGGCTTTAACAGTTACGGTTATTATAATGTAATTGAATATGTGGCGGCGCTGTCGTCGCGCCACAAGCGTAATGCACCGAAGCCTACATCACGCTATCAAAGTTCTGAAGTAATGCGGTATATATAGAATAGCTCTGTACTACCACATGGAGTGTTGGCCGCTCCTCTTTTCCTTCCATTTCCACGGCCAAAATACATGGTTGATAATAACCCCTGGAATTGAGGTGATCGCTTTCAAACTGTTTCATATAATATGTTTTGTAAATAATTATACAATATATTTTTATTGCATTATATAACTTAACCATATAGAGGCAGTGTAAAATATTCACTACCCCATATCGTCCCGTGGGTGTGGTAAGAGGCGACTATACTACACGGTTACGGTTTTACTGTCCACTTTTCCTTTATATAAGCGTCCACGAAATACTTTTGTATGTAAATCGAACAGATATTAAGTTAATGGTCAAAAGAAATGACGTTTTTGCATAAAAACAATAGAAGAGAAAACTGGGCGATACAAGCCTGACAGGTTTATGTAAATCGGGAAGTCAAATGTGAGTGTAAGACATCATGGAGGCGTGCAGTTCGAAAACATTGCGGCCATTGTTGTTGGCCGTCAAAAATTAATGGATTCATTGATTCTTTTTGACCGAATACAGAATGAACGAACTTACAGTCCACCTGATGGTAAATGGCTACTGTAGCCCATGGATACGAAATTAAATCAAAGAAAGTTTTTTTAATAGACGTGCGGGCAAACGAGCATGCAGCTTACTTGATGGAAAGTGTCGACCGCTGCCCACGAACTACTGCAATACCAAGTCACATATGCGAAGGAACTAGATCCAAAAGATTAACTGACCTTTGTTTTAGGATGTTACAACTATCTTGTGGTTTTTGCCACGTGGTGGTGACGTAGTAAAATCTATCAACGCGTAAGAAAAGACTATGATATATATAAGACTATGGGAAATGCTGGAAAAACCTTTCGCCTCCGATGGATACTAAATAATTAATTAATATCCTCCAGACCGAATTTTGGTCACGGCGGCCATCTGCACAGGACAGGAATATAGAGCCCGAGTGTAAGCGCAAGCAAGGTGCACTCTCTATTCAGTCATTCTCATAGGCCGATGGGACGGTAATCCGATACGACCAATGTCTTTTCGTGCTTTACGAGGTACGAGGATACTCTTGATTCTGAATTCATAACTGAGAATTTCTTGACAGAAACACTCAATAACTATTTTGGCCCGAGCCGGTATTAGAACCCGAGGCCCCATAAACAGCAATCGCGTTTTAACCACTAGACCAACGAGGCAGTCGATACTAAATAAACTCAATTAAGGCAGAACTCGAATATACACATCAGTTACGGTCAGTAGCATCAAAGGTAGGACTTCTGGTACTTTGATCTTCCGCATGTCAAGCGTGACGATAAAGCTAAACCCTAGTTGATTCTTATATACCTTGATGATGCCGTGAGGCGAAACCGTCTGTTTTTATAATTATCATTTAATAATTTCAAATAAATATTGTGAAACAAGTACAAGTGTTTATCCAATTCTCAAAAATGAAGCTGAAGTTCCACCAAGTGACAACAATTACAAGTGTAAATTATAAACCCTAGTATTTTGTAATCTATGGATAAGTACTACCTACAACGGTAGAGTCTCATGTACAGTGGACTTTTACGAACACACTAGAATTTTATCTTGAATCGCGAAGGCGTTTTGGATACTTAAATTGCACATGGACAAACATCCAGACCAGCAATCATTAGGCTATACAAGCACTTCGATGCGGGATTTTTTTTTATAGAACAAGTGTGACAACCGATCAAACAATCCATCTGATGTGGCCCATTGACGATTAAGAGTCAAAACGCAGATGCATTGTCACTCCTAAGGACTAAGATAGAGTGCTTACTTACCACTAAAAAGGGTCCCTGATTCTTTACACTCACCATACTAAACACGGCAGCATTTAGCTGCTATTTATGCTGGTATTCTGTGAGAGCATGATTCTTCCCCAGCCGTTCTATTATTGCAGCAACCATAATAAATTTCGAGATTCAAACTTGTGACTTGCAGAACCGCAGCCAACTGCTTGCCCATGCGCTATCAAACCCTCAAACTAAAGATACCCTAACAATTAAAATAAGTAAACAGACTCTTAAATGAAACTCGTAATTACTCGTAATTACACGTAAGTGCACTTATTTAACTATTTAACAGTTTATGAGTACTTACATCTAGATTTCTGGGACAAACGTGACAGTAGAACACCATCAAGATAAACTGGTTAATCGCGTGACCTTAGAATAACACGGCCCAATCCAAGATGTCTCCCACGACTCCCATGGATTTCACGACACCGCGCAATTTAATTAGCTCAAGTGAACTGCGTGTCTTCGCTATACAGTCCTAGTCTGACAAAAGTATGCTATTGGGCGACCAAGTTATTAATGAAATAAACAGGGGTTGAAACTTTATTGCACTGTAATAAGGAGTAATAAGATATGGATCAACTGTTGGTGTTATTATGTCGGTCGTGAGATGCCTTACTTAGGTGCTTCGAACAATGCTTGAAGATTGTGTTTGTGTTGGTTTTCTTTTTCTTGCTCATCTGTTAAAGTAAATCGGAAGAGATGGTTGCGGTTCAATGAATTATGGAAATGTATTTAATGAATTTAGTTATGGGGTAAAAGAAACCTTAGGCGGTAGAAATTGGGATTCCTGTGCGTCAAGGACTAAAATATATATGTAAGAAATTTCCCGGTCTCAGAGAGATTAAATTTTAATTGTTTTCTAATTTTATCGCGAACTGAGTAATGGAGAAATGCTCGGCTTGTACCTTTTCAACCCAATTTACGTCTAGAATTCTTCTATCAGTATGTAGCAAATCGCAATACCGACTTAATATTGACTTAAAAAAAATATACTAATATACTTTTCCTAATAACACCTTAAGAGGCTAGTTGTTGCTAACATAGTGTTCGCAATTTTACATCACTTACGGGCTTTACCGGATAGGGTATTAATGCATATCTATTTTAACAATCTTCAAAAGAAGGAGTACTCAATTCGACTGTATTTTTTTTATGAGTGTTACCTCATAACTTTTTTCTAGGTGAACCGATTTTGATGATTCTTTTTTTATTTGAAAGCTGGTGCTTTTGGTGTGGTCCCATATATGATTAAGTTCTGACCAGTAGTTTTTGAGTTATTCTTAATAATTTACATTGAAGTCGGTTGTACAAAATTTTAATTTTACCACTTGTACTTATTGCTAAGACTCCTTTACTGCCTAGAAGTCTGTCTGTGGGAGTACCACCCTCTCATGTGTTTCTACCACTAACCGACAGTACTTGCACAGCAGTGTTTTGGTCTGAAGAGTATAGAGAGTAAGTTTAATTACACGCTGTAAAGCAAGTAATCCTCAGAGGTGACAACGCATCTGAAGCTTTCTTTGTTTGATATTGGCTGCAGGTGTCCAGCAACTGCAATAGCCATTACCATCAAGTGGATTGTAAGTTCGTTTTCGTACCCAAAGGGTAACCAACGGGACCCTATTACTAAGCCTCTGCAATCCGTTCGTCCGTCCGTCCGTTCTTCCGTCTGTCCGTCTGTCTGTCAGCGGGCTGTATCTTATGATCCGTTATAGGTGAACAGTTAAAATTTTCACAGAATGTGTATTTCTGTTGCCGCTATAACAACAAATAATAAAAATTAAAATAAATTAAAATTAAAAGGCTGACCTACTACAAACTTATATTACGATGGCACGGAACCCTCCATGCGCGAGTCCGACTCGCACTTGGACGGTTATTTAATTTTATAAAAATATCTAAACGGTGCTCGTAAACTTAATATAACACGTGGTGTTAGATTAAACTTACCAGTATTATAAAGCAACTAACACGTGGTGACGCTGTAACAGAATCCATCACACCATTTTTTATTATTTTTATTAATCATAAAAAATTAACATTTACAATCTGCCAAACTGCTCAACAGTTAATTGGCAAAAATGCTCTCTTACTTCCTAAAATGCTAAAAATAGCTTAATACAAATATACATATTTCAAATATTACAAACCAATAGTATCAAAATAACATTAAGTAATTTAAATGACAATGTCATTTTTATATAAGTCTGGAAAAAGTTTCTTCGTATTTTATACTTATTCAAGACATTTTTTCAAAGTTTAATTACATTTAATTATAATCCATCTTGTAGGTTGTGCCATAATTCCGTTGCTGTAGAAATTTTGGGATATTTGATTTAAAAAATGCGAGTAGATTTAACAGTCCTCTTTGATGTTAACCTAACACTACCCAAATAATTCTGAAGAGACTGAAACAGCTCAAAATCTGAGGGTGCAAGGTCAGGACTATATCGTAGATGCATTAACACTTCCCAACCAAGCTCTCTCAATTTTTGCTGAGTGTGAAGATGTGTGGTCTGGCGTTATAATGATGAAAGACCACTCCTTTTCCACTTCCTACTCCATCTGTTGATCAATTCCAGTCGTTTTCTCAATTTCTTGCTTGAGTCTTATTAGTTGTTGGCAGTAGATATCCCAATCGATGGTTTTCAATGGCGGTAAAAGCTCATAATAAACGATGCCCTTCAATCCCACCATACACACAGCATCACCTTATTGCGTGTTAATCGGGTTTCGCTACAGTCTGTGGAACTTGACTACCCTTTGACCATGATCTTTTCGCACGTTCTTGTCGTAGGTGATAGACTTTTCATCACCAGTAAACATCTTTCAATAATGGTTTGGTTTCATTACGGTTTAAATTTGATCAAGGTTTGACCAATAGTTTTTGAGTTATTCTTAATAATTTACATTGAAGTCGGTTGTACATAATTTTTAATTTTAAATTATTGTAATAAAACTTCAGAATCTATCGAATTCTTCGTTAGATTCACTCATTTTGGCGGACAGAAAAACAATTGAAAAATGGCGGGAAAGTGCTTTTTACTTTTTATTTTTTTAATGTCCTATATGTATTAATATTAAAACCAGCCAGATACAAACGGTACAACCAAATAGATTTTTCATCGATTTTATACAAAAAAAAATCGAATAAACTTTTTCTCCGATCTGTTATATGCATAAATGTGTGCATATACACATATAGACATATATACATACATACTTACGCATACATAATAACTACAGCTTATGTTGTGTTGTAATGGATCTTCACGATACATGTCAGATTTTGAATGGTGGATGAAGCACCTCTTCAATATGGAAATACCAGAAAGATTCTATAGCTTTTGTTAGATGACGGTAAATTTCTCTGACCAAAGACGTTGTAGCGCAAAGGTGAGAAATATCTGGGTACTGCGATCGACACTCCGCCTGCTGACATTTTACGTCTGGCGTAAAAAATGGAGATTATTGCCATCTTCTTTTATAGAATAAGGGTGACAAACAAGTACACAGTTTACCTGATGGTAAGTGGATGCTGTGACCCATAGACATCTACGTATATCCTCGATTAAGAATCAAATTGCAGATGCGTTGTCACCCCTGAGAACTGAGATAGAATGCCTCATTTCAAATAAAAAGGGTCTCCGGTTCTCTACACTCACTCTCTGCACTCTTGCCTTGAAGACACTCACATTGTTATCGGATGGAAAAACAGACGCTGGCAACTTATTCCACTCCTTTGCTGTGACGAACGATGAAGCAAAGTTATAAGTTGTTATAAGTTATACCAATTACTCGCCTCCAGAGAGTCATTCTTTCATGGGGCAATGTATTATGTTTTCGCAACAAAGTCCTAGAAAATATATGCGATCTATCTTTAAGATTTTTTTTTATTGAGCAATAATTATTTAATAATGGTTATTATACAGCTAAAGAGTGATAATAGCCCCTGGGAATGAGCTGCTACCATGTTGTTTTCATACTTAATAATTGTATAATATCATCATCATCATCATTACAGCCCTTCACAAGTCCACTGCTGAACATAGGCCTCCCCACGGAATGCCACAAGCACGGTCCCAGCCACCTGCATCCATTGACTTCCTGCATGTCTTACCAGGTAGTCACTCCATCTAGTGGGGACGCCTACACTTCGCCTGCCGGTACAGGCTGCCACTCAAGAACCTTTCTTCCCATCGGTTGTCGGTTCTTCGAGCTATATGGCCGGCCCATTGCCACTTCAGCTTACTAATCCTTTGGGCTATGTCGGTTACTCTGGTTCTACTGCGGATATCCTCATTTCTAAGTTATATATATGTTATAATATATTATGTTGTAAATTCATGTTTAAACAAGTCCCGTTGATTTTCTTGCTGGTTCTTCCCAGGACAGGTTTTTTATCAGTGGTAAAAGCATAAATGACTTTCAATAAATATTCTTGTTATCTTTATTGAATAAAAATCATTCAATTCTATCTTATTCTATTTTACATATATTAACATATATTGGCATATATTAACTATGACTCGTCGTACCATTTATGGTTACAGTTTTAATTATCCATATGTAAGCAAATGCAACATTTTTTTTTATAGTATAGGGTAACAAACGAGCACACAGTCCACCTGATGGTAAGTGGTTGCTGTGGCCCATAGACATCTACATTTATCCTCAATTAAGAATCTAAATGCAGGTGCGTTATCACACCTGAGGACTAAGATGGAATGCCTCGTTTCCAGTAAAAAAGGGTCTCCGGTTCTCTACACTCACCATACGAAACACAGCAGCATTAAGTTGCTATTTTACGCTGGTATTCTGTGAGAGCGTGGTCCTTCCCCGGTCGAGCCGACCCATTCGTGCTACAACCATAATATAGCTGCAGCATGGCTCTACCACGTAAAAGAACATTTATACATAAATAATCGGTTTTTAAGCTAGTTTCTAACGCACTAAGTCTATTTGGAGTCTGCAATTTTTCAGATTTTATTAGTAGTTTATTTTAATTAACATACTGCTGCCAATAACCTTTTTGATACATAAAATAAATAAATTAAGCAGAGATTTTATCGTTAATAGTTTTAGCGATAGCTAGTATCCGCCCTGGCTTCGCACGGGTGATTTTTGGATGTCAACAACAGTGCCCATAGATTGCCTCATAAGAGTTTTCTTTTATAGAAGAGGGGATAAACGAGCATGCGGCTTACCTGATGGTAAGTGTCGACAGCCGCCCATGAACAACTGCGATAGTGTAAATTCTTACACCTCCCAGACGTAAAGTATCCAGACTGGAGAAGGCCAACAGCGTCATAGGTGCAAGATGTACATACATAAATACTCACGTCCCTCACCCATAGGAGTTGGCAGAGACTATGGACTTCCTCTGGCCACGATCTTGTCACAGCTCCCTCGCCTCCTTCACACCTTACGCATATACGCTCGTCAGTTAAGGTTACTCTTAATTTGGCCCATCTTCAATATATCGCCAATTTGGTCGATAAACTTCCGTCTAGGGTGTCCCTTGCAGACTCTGCTATTCACTTCTGCAAAATAAAATTGCTTTGTCACTCTTTCCTCATTGATTCTTTCTACAAGATCAAACCACCGAAGCATTCCTTTCTATATCCTGGTCAAAACATCATCATGCAAGACGTTAGGTACTGTTAATGCAAATAAATGATTATCGCTATCATCATCATCAATATCACTATATCACTATCGCTTACGACACCCAGTGATGAAATGAGCCTTCGTCAAATGACATAGTATTTTTATTGTTGTTTATAACAAGTATAATTAGATCTAGGTCACAACTTTCCTAGACCAATGATTGGAACCTAGGCCATGAACGAGTTACCAAGAAAAGGGAAACGTGATCCGAATGTTGTGTTCAATGAACGCGGACAAATGGAAAGTGGTGTGTCATGTCATGACCAAACGCGTATCGTCTTACAACTGGTTGGAGTCACCCTTCAATGTATCAGGATGTTTATTTACTTTCGATTGGTTGCATTGTAGGTATTTCCCTTTTCTTTTTTTTTTTTGAAGTGAAAACTTCTTAAGAAATTTATTGATTTGAAACTCGATGAAACGAAAAATCGATACTAAAAAGAGACAAACATATACATCTGTAGGATTTAGCCTGCGAAAGAATGAGATAGAATACAGTATACAGTGTTTCCTATTATGTATGGAGATTATGCATGTGACCTATGAGCAGTAAGGATTAAGGTCGAAAATGATATGTAATGTAATATCGGCGCTTCACAATCTTCGGCTACATCACCATTTACCATCAGGTAACTGGTATAATTACTTATAACTTTGCTTCATCGTTCGTCATGCGTACAGAAAAGGAGTGAAATAAGTTGCCAACGTCTGTCTCACCATCCGATTACAATGTGGGTGTCTTCAAGGCAACAGTGAATAGGCTTTTGTTAAGTATGGTGAGTGTAGAGAACCGGAGATCCTTTTTACTTGAAACGAGGCATTCCATCCTAGTGCTCAGGGGTGACAACGCATCTGCATTTTGATTCTTAATCGAGGATAGACGTAGATGTGAACAGTGAGCTAAACATCTAAACAATGTTCAAGATAAGATATACAAATATTTTCCGTTGGATCCCAAACTGGGATAATCCTTTATCTTGGGGTCCGAAATTACAAGTTCGAATCCCGTAATAATTTTTATTGTAGTAGAGGCAAGGAAGTGCTTGTATTTATTAGTATAATATATAATTATATTTAGTGTGGTGGTCGTAAATGCAGTTGCTGGTCATGAGGTCCCGGGTTCGAATTTCGGGTCGGGCCAAAATCAGTTATTGGGTTTTTCTGTCAAGAAATACTCAGTAACAGGTAACATCCCGGTGTCAGGAATTTGACGGTGTTGCTCCCCCGTGCTTCAAAAAGCACGTAAAGTCGTTGGTCCTGCGCCTCATCTCTCTCCGGTCGTGTCGGACCATCCCATCGGATTATGAGAGGGAGGGAATAGAGAGTGCACTTGTGCTTGCGCATATACTCCGACTCTATAATCCTGTCCCGCGCAGATGAGCCGCCGTGATCGAAATTCGCTCTGGAGGACATTTATTAGTTATTAAGTATCCATCGGAAGCGATAATATTATTCTAGCATTTTCCATTGTCGTCTCTTTCATGTTGATAGATTTTCTTACGTCATCACCACACGGCAAAACCACAAGATAGTCGTAACATTCTAAATATCGTTGCATATCATGGGTATGTTGAAGATATCTACGGATTGCTAATTTGGGGTAATAGCTCTTATTCAAATTCTCAGGGTACCTCGTTTAGAGCCGGGGCGGCATCAGAGGCAGCTGAACTGAGTAAGTGGCGCAAATATGGGTTTCTGAGAGATGATTACATATTTGTGCCATTTGCTGTAGAGACTATCGGTCCGTGGGGTCCACGTGCGGTGAATTTCAAAGGAACTCCATCCATGGCTGGTCTTTGCTGCTGGTGATAAGAGGGCTGGCTCTTTTCTCGCTCAAAGGCTAAGTATAGCCATTCAGCGGGGAAACGCAGCCAGCGTTCTTGGCACGATACCGCGTGGAGTAGGACTGTTTGATAATTAAATTACTAGTATTTTTTTTTTATTATAGTTTTAATATTGTATATAATAAAATATTTTAAGTACTGATTTACCATATGCTACATACATTCAAAAATAGCTTTTATAGCTCATAAGAGTGTGTGAAAGCTTTAACTGAAGCTAAATTGTATGATTTGTGTAAGCCCTTATTTAAGAATCCTAACCCTTTCGCTGTCCCGTGCACTACATATAGGTCATTGCTATTGCCTTACTATTGTGTCTGAAAACCGGACAGTGAAAGTGTTAACATTCTAACTTTACCAGACATGTACATATTAGAAGCAAGTAGTGTTACATGTAAAAAAAATTACATATGTCCAAAATAGCGGCTGATGTATTTGAGTAACACTCAAAATCTAGTCTCGACTAATTTTAGACCTATTTCTGTACTACCAACTCTCAGTAAAATTTTTGAAAAAATAATTTAGGATCAATTGTTAATTTTTTAATACAAATAAATTACTTCATAAAAACCAATTTGGTTTTACAAGGGGTCGCTCGACGTCTGACGCCGGTGTTGAGCTTATGAAATATATTTTTAATGCCTGGGAGAATTCACAGGATGCCTTAGGTATTTTTTGTGATCTTTCCAAGGCTTTCGATTGTGTACATCATGAGACATTAATCAGGAAACTACAACATTACGGTGTAAAAAATTTGGCGCTTAGACTTATTACTTCATATTTAAGTAACAGAACTCAAAAAGTCGTGATCAATGGTAAAGGTTCCTCCGGATCGGTAGTATCAATGGGCGTTCCTCAGGGCTCGATTCTTGGCCCATTCCTGTTCTTAATCTATATTAATGACTTACCTTATCTTGTAGGGGACAATCACGATATAGTATTATTTGCTGATGATACTTTAATTTTCAAACTCAAACGTCAGTCAATTAATTATGACGATGTAAATAATGTTTATTGAAATTAGTACATTGGTTTAACGCCAACAATTTGCTCTTAAACGGCAATAAGACAAAATGTATTAAATTTACAATACCTAATGTAAAACATTCGAATACCAATGTGCTCTTAAATGGGGAGGAGTTGAGTCTTGTGGATACCACTGTTTTTCTTGGTATTACTATTGACGCTAAACTTCAATGGGGCCCCCATATATCTAAATTAGCAAGTAGACTTAGTTCTGCAGCATATGTTGTAAGAAAGATTAGAAGTCTCACAGATGTTGAGACAGCTAGATTAGTGTATTTTAGTTACTTTCATAGCGTAATGTCTTATGGAATTTTGCTATGGGGTAATGCGACTGATATTGAAGCCATATTTATTTTGCAAAAGAGAGCCGTATGAGCGATTTATAACCTAAATTGTAAAGAGTCCCTTAGAGAAAAATTTAAAGAAATAAACATATTAACTTTGGCATCGCAATATATTTATGAAAATGTAATTTATGTACATAAAAACATAAATAGCTTTAATAAGAATAAGGATGTTCATACTATAAACACTAGGAACAAACATAAGCTTGTAATGCCAGTTACTAGACTCCACAGAATCAGTAATTCATTTATGGGGCAATGTAAAACTTTTACAACAAAATCCCAGAACATGTTCAAAGTTTGTCAGTAAACAAGTTTAAAAGTTTTATTAAACAAAACTGTACAAAAGGGTTATAATATCAAGGAATACATGCATGAAAATAACCCTGGGAATAGGGTGATCGCCACCATGCTGATTCTATGAAAATTCATTTAAAAATTGTATAAACAAAATTATTGTTAAGTGAAATATGTTTAAAAAAATCGCTGGGTTTCTTGCTGGTTCTTCCCAGGAGAGAGGTATTTTTCGAACCAGTGGTAAATAAAAAGGACTTTCAAAAATTGTTATTAATATGTATTGTATGATAATTTAAACTCATTTGTAGCTAAGTCTATTTCTCTTAACACAATCATACCGCAATGTTAAAACAAAGTAGCGCCATCTAGTTGACAAGTTGTTGATTGCAGTGCAGTGTAACCAAATCCGGTATTTGTTACATACCAGTTAGAAGATGAACTAAGATTTAGGAATCTATAGAAGAATCTACAGAATTTTTTTATTATATATATAATATAAAAAATTCTGTACGTCACGCGCGCTACCTACTGTAAGTTAATTATACTATGCCTATAACCTTCGCGCAAGAGCAAGCAATAAGCTGACAAAGTTTTACCGCAATCTGATGAACGGTATGGAAGTGCATAAAATACGAACAAGCAAACATAATTTTTATATGTATATTAGATGGTTGACTAACGAGCTCACAGTCCACCGGCACGAGGTAGGTAAGTGGATGCTGTGGCCTATAAACATCTAGATCTATCTTCAATTAAGAATCGGAATGCATATGCGTTGTCACCCTTGAGGACTAAGGTGCAAAGCCTCATTTCCAGTTTTAAGGATCTCCGTTTCTCTACACTCACCATACGAAACGCAGCAGAATTAATATATTCCGCGAGAGTGTAGATCTTCCCCAGTCGACCGACCCATTCGTGCTACAATCATAATATAGCTGCAACGTCGTTCTACCACGTATATACTTAAAAATATAACTACGTGCTTTATATAAATGCTAGGGCTCCGCTGTATAATGACTGCAGAGTGGAAGGGTCGACTCGGTCGGGGAAGAACTATGCTTGAGAAGTATTTATTTTATTTTTCATTTCTAAAATTAAAATGATAAACAAAATCGATTTTCCCTGTCGCCGGCACTGGCAGCTGGCAGCCTTATTAAAAAAAAAACGTTGATATTAAATTTTCCTTAAATCCACATTTTTTTAAATTACCAGCACGAAAAATTAAAAGTTTCACTTTTACTCGAAACTAGTGCGACCATAAATTAAACTGTTCGTTATCAACTGACTAATACCGTGGTATACAAAAACACAAAGTGAAGTACTTTTTTTGTAACAATGACTCACTTCTTAATTTTAATGCGGGTTTAGTTTCACTAATACCAACTGTAAAATAATGATTTTTTAATAGTGGTCTCTAATATTTATTTTTATTAACCTTAGCCAATCCTTATCACAACTGACATCTCCCCGTTAATGGCTATATAGTTTCTAAAGGTTAACGATCTCAAATATGTATTTTTTATAGAATAATCGTGGCAAACGAGCACACAGTCCAAACATAACAGTATTAATAATTAAAAATTAAAACTTTTATACAACCCACTTCAACATAAATTATTAAGGACTAGCTGTTCCCCGCGACTTCGCCCGCGTGTAATTTAGATTTTTTTTTGCGCGGAACCCTAATTCTTTTTCTTAAATAAAAGTAACCTAAGTTACTCCTTATAACATCAGCTGTCTGCCAGTGAAAGTCCCATCAAAATCGGCCCAGCCGTTTCGGAGATTAGCCGGAAGAAACAGACAGACAGACAAAAATTTTAAAAATTGTGTTTTTATTATAAGTACCGTATAGACTTTCATATGCATTTAGTGAAAAGCTGTTATTTTGACATTACAAACAGACACTCCAATTTTATTTATTTGTATAGTTGGAAAGATAACTCAAAAGCTATTGGTCAGACCTTGATTAAATTTATGTGGGACTACTTGAGAAACACTAGCTTTCAAATAAAAAAAGAATCATCGAAATCGATTAACGTAGGATAAAGTTATGAGGTAACACACATAACAAAAAATAACATATAGTCTAATTGGGTACCTCCTCCTTTTTGAAGTCGGTAGAAGAAGTAAGAGGATACTTTAGCCTATAGACATATGTCTTCAATTAAGAATCAACATATAAATACCTGAGCACTAATGTGGCAAGACTCGTAACCATTAAAAGAGATATCTAGTTGTCTACACTTACCATACGAAACAGCGATATTCTACTGTTTCACGCTGGTATTCTGTGAAAGCGTGATCCTGCCCCGGTCGAGCCGACCCATTCATACTGCAGCTATATATGCTGCTGAGTTTCATATGGTGCTGCTAGTTAGATATAAATACAGAGCTGCATAGCTGCAGCGTGGCTCTACCGGTTCAAAAAACAATAACACGAAATAGTACGCATAACTTTAAAACAATCTACGATAAGATAAATTTTTAAACCGAAATATTAGTTTCAATTACAATGACGATCCAGCTAATTGTATGCTACAGAGACTAATTGTGTAAATCGAAAAGAGAGTTAAGAATTAAATACTTGTGTAATATTCTCTTATTCTTCTTTATCCATTGATTATCTCATAAAATTCCACAGTTGGGCACGGATATCCTCAGGATTGGTAGGATTTTCCTTAATCGTCGATTTGCATTACCATGCTGTGCAGGCGGCTTCACGATCGCAGTATCAGACGACTTGTATCTTTATCGCTGCTGTTTTATTTCTGGGTGTTTTATTTTTTGGTGTGGTTTTACTGCCATCTTTCGGAAGCCTAATAAGTTTTCTATTTTTTTTTTATAGAATAAGGTTGGCAAACTAGAAAACTGCGTTGTCACCCCTGAGAACTAAGACGGAATGCGTCGTTTCCAATAAAAAGGGTTTCCGGTTCTCTACACTCACCATACGAAACACAGCAGTATTAAGCTACTGTTTTACGCTGGTATTCTGTGAGAGCGTCATCCTTCCCCGGTCTAGCCGACCCATCCGTGTTACAACTATAAAATAGATGCCGCGTGATTCTACCACGTAAAAAAATGCAAATTTCCTATATTCTGTTATTTTAAATTTATTTGACGAAGCGTCATCACGCGTCTAGCAAAATTACTAATTCGTTACGCTTACATTATTGGCGGCTGAATGTGTTAGGTGATAATTTGAAAAGATTATTTTAGGAAATCTAGGTCTCTAATGTGATATTAAAGCAACATTAGGCTAATGCATAGAATACAGTTGGATGGCATTAATAAAAGATTAGGTCTGTGTAGACCGAGGTATAATAGCCGAATGTTTTTATTGATCTAATCTAATATATAAAAATGTATGTTTTTTTGTTCGTATTTTATGCGCTGCCATACCGTTCATCAGATTGCGGTAAAACTTTGTCAACTTATTGCTTGCACTTGCGCGAAGGTTATAGGCATAGTACAATTAACTTACAGTAGGTGGCGCGCGTATCGTACCGACAAATTTATTTGAAAGTTATATAACATCATCATTATCATTCCTTATTAAACAATATCCATACCAAATATCTATGGGTAAGCAGACGATAGCACAGTTGTGGAGAGATACAAACCAAGTCCTCGGGCCAGTCGGGATCAAATCCAGTCCGAAAGAGAAGCTATGGTAGAGCGTGTGAATCTCACACTAAAGGCGGTCTCCGAATGGGGCGATGCCAATCTTGTGAAATTCAACGCCTCCAAAACACAAGCGTGTCTCTTCACTGCAAAAAGGAGCCAGCTCACCTTGGCTTCTTCTTTCCGAAATGTATCACTGGAATATATCGACCACCTTCAGTTGTTAGGGTTTGAGATCATTCATTGAGTCCAAGGCCAAAGCAGCTGCAAGGAAGCTGAGAGTGTGGCAAAGGTGCGGCGATACTTCACGCCGGGACAGCTGCTTACTTTATATAAAGCGCAAGTCCGATCGCGCATGGAGTATTGCTGCCATATATGGGCTGGTGCTGCAAAATACCACCTAGCAGCTTTGGACTTAATGGAAAGGCGTGCTAAGATGCTTATTGGGGACCCGAATTCGGTTAAAACCAATCTTACCAGCCTCGAACATAGACGCAAAGTAGCAAGCCTTTCGGTTTTCTACAGGATGCATTTCAGATAGTGTGAACAGCAATTGCATAATTTAATTCCTCCCTCTCCCTTCCACCATCGGACAACCAGACGTTCGGCCAGTCTCCACCCTTTCTTTGTTGACTCACCACGCATTCGAACCAAATGGTTTGCTGCGTCGTTCGTCATGCGTACAGCAAAGGAGTGGAATAAGTTGCCAGCATCTGTCTTTCCATGCGATTACAGTGTGGGTGTCTTCAAGGCAAGAGTGAATAGGTTTTTGTTAAGTCAGTGCGCTTCACCATCTTAGGCTACATCACCATTTACCATCAGGTGGGATTGTAGATAAGCGCTGGCTTAGTAGAATATAAAAAAATATAAATATTCCAAATTTAAAATTTAAAATGATATTTCTACAATAATTATTTCTTTTGCGGTAGCAACGCGCCGGGTACCAACTAGTCTAATCTAAAATATAGAAATTAATTTTTGTTTGTTCGTATTTTATGTATAGTACAATTAACTTACAATAGGTACCGATAAATTTATTTAAAAGTTTATCATTCATAATTAAAAAATATAAGTCTTCAACGTTTAAATCGATATTTTTTCTGCGGCAGCAATGCACTGGGTACCAGTTAGTACATAAATATGTGTCGATTTTTGTGTTTGTTTAGTGTGATTAAGCTGATTTAATATTTTTTTTAATAAAGGCTGTAATGATGAACAGTATTTTCTTATGAAATAAGGGTGATAATAGATTGTAGATTTCACGCGATTAGTGCTCATGAGGGTCGAGCTGCGCAATCGTCAAATCATTCTTCGTAAGTGTGGACATTTTAGGCCAATGATGACGATGATGATTATTATGATGATCTATTTAAATTTAGTAAAATATACATATAAATAAAATTGAAGTGTCTGTCTTTAATATCGAAATAAATGGCACCTATTAAGCTCAGGGGGTTATTTGCATGCTACTATGACATAATAACCATTTTTAAAATGTTTGGCTGTGTGTCTGTCTGTCTGTCAGGGCTGTTCTTCGTAATGACTGAAACGATCGTAATGAAATTTCACAATGCCCATCTCCAGATTTGCTTCCCTCTGTCGCCTCTTACGATACCCACGAGATGATATGGAGTAGTAGTGGATATTCTTACACCGCCACAACACGGTTTGACAAACTAAATTTTAATTTATAACGATGTAGGTATTTAATTTAATTTCAAGCTTGTAGAGAAATGGTACGTAAATTGCTAATATTTTTTTGGTTTTATAACATTGCCTTCCTACGCTCGAGTAGGTTTGAGGCAATTAATGCTGACTACAATATACATAACAAATAAATTACATAAAAAACGAAAACGCGCTTAAATGATGCAGCGCCGGCGTCCATCTATTTCATTATTATGCAATCATAGTAAATCAGTGTTAATTTATAAGTTTTCATAATGAATATTAATGATTACACATTTAGATTCAAGAATTCCTTTTATAAAAAATTAATTTTATTTTTGTAATAACGATTCCTTTTAAAATCCACTTTCCCATATCATTCCGTATTTGTCGCAAGACAACTGGTTCTGAAAATACCTCTGTCCTGGGAAGAACCAGCAAAAAATCCAATGGGACTTTTTTGAAAAAAAAAAAGAACAGTTTACATTTACTAAAGTTATTGGCAACACAAAACAAATTAAAAATAGCTTGGTAGCGATCATAAATTCCTTAATATTATAATAAGCCTTTTTATGCAATCTTTGTTTAATAAAGTTTTTAAAATCGATGGAAGTCAGATTTTGCATATTAAACTACTTATAGTTTTGAGTCCATGCATTTCATTTTCGCAATTGTACTGAGAGGCCAAAGTTAAAATATTAATTTCCTTAAATTTTTATCTTAGAGGCTGACTTTAGGTTTTAAATCATATATTGCTTTTATGGCCCTCGTCTGCAAATCCAATATAATTTCAGTGTCCGTCGCGTGTCCCCATAGCAAAACACTATATGATATTATGCTATGGAAATAGCTAAAGTAAATATTACAACCTCAAGGTAACGAATAGAACTAGTCTAGCTGTTTGAACTCTGGTAAGATTTCTAATTTTTATATATATTTAAAAAAAAAAAGATTTCTCCGGACAGAGGAACCTCATTTTTAAAAGGTGGTTAGATTTGAAAAATAATGATATTTTAATATAAAATTTTATCTCTTACGTCTAATAAATAAATATATTTCATTTCATTCCATTATAGGCCGGCGTAATTACGAACACCCATTATCAATGGAGAAAGTTATGACCGCGCTAAATAATTTCGCAATTTATTCAAATAAACCAGTAACTAACGATTAATTAGCAACCCTTCACCCAACGGTACGATTGTATAACACTGTGGGAATCGTGATTGGTTTCGTTTTTATGTTTGACCATTTTTATTAACATTTTTTGTATATGTATGTCTATGTATAAAGTAGACAGTGTTGACCGTGCAGTGGCGGTGTAAGGATATCCACTACCCCATATTGTGCCGTGGGTGTCGTAAGAGACGACAGAGAGAAAGTTTTTACGTGGTAGAGCCATGCTGCAGCTATATTAATAGTATAGTTGTAGCACGAATGGGTCGGCTCGACCGGGGAAGGACCACGCTCTCACAGAATACCAGCGTAAAATAGCAGCTTAATGCTGCTGTGTTTCGTATGGTGAGTGTAGAGAACCGGAGACCCTTTTTACTGGAAAAGATGCATTCTATCTTAGTCCTCAGGGCTGACAACGCATCTGCATTTAAATTCGCAAACGAAAATAGATGTGGATGTCTATGGGCCACAGCAACCACTTACCATCGGGTGGACTGTGTGCTCGTTTGTCACCCTTATTCTATAAAAAAAAAAAGTGAAATAGGAAATGAGCAGCAATATCTTCCTGATAACAAATCAAAACTATAAAAAGCTGTGGTTGCCTATTTGCCTGCCAAGCGTGGCAACTATGGCAAAATCACCCCTATTAGGTAATCTATGGGGGAGACCTATGTTGGACTTTTATAAGGTAACAACTAGAATGTCGTTTAAATAGTAACATTACAAATTACTCTCTTATTTTCAACCTTTTAGTGTGGAATTTTTCCTTACGTTCAAATGGCAACACCCTTGAGGTACCTAAATTTAATAAAAAAATAATCACTAAATTCGTTTCACAATTCGTTGTTGACGTCGCAAAGGGGCGAACTTCAATTTTTCAAAAAATTACAGGAGAGCAAGAAAACATTTATTATTCCCCGATTACTAGCTTTTTTCATCAGAAAATTAATCTTATTTGTAGTTTTCCATTAAGTCTAATATATTTAATCGGGGAATAATAAATGTTTTCTTGCTCTCGTGAGATTTAAAAAAAAATTGAGGTTCGCCCCTTTGCGGCGTCAACGACGAATTGATCGCGTAAGCTCACCATAAAGTCGAACTACAAACCTCTTTCGATGTCTTTTTGTCTTATCTTCTTTCCTTATGAGCTCATTAAAGTCGACTGCTGAACATAGGTGTCTACCAGTGTGGAGAGGATTTTTATTAATGGACACGCTTGGCAGGGGGATTGATTGAGTATTTTGCGCCTGGCTAAAGTGAGATGGTTATGTTGCCTATTATAGGAAGGCATAAGATCTTTTTATCCCATAGTTCAGGCTTTCTCAAACTTATGGCTCACATACCTGTTATAAATTTCCAAGACCATAGCGAATCCCTAGCTGCCTGAAGACGAAAATCAGGTATTTTTTAATTGTAGATATACAGTCACAAAGAGCAATATGTTTTAGTGTGATGATAAAATTGCAAGTAATTTACAGTACGCGCATCGCTTTTGCCCTGTGACTTTGCACCATTTAAACTTAGTCACGTCGCAGTCGCAAGCAAAACTCGGGTATTGTTGGTCACGCGTGCATCATAAAGTAATGTAAAGTACTGCTAAGTAAGTGACTGCCTTGTTGTTCTAGTGGTCGTAAACGCGATTGCTGATAATGAGGTCCCAGGTTTGAATCCCGGGTCGGGCCAAAATCAGTTATTGGCTTTCCTGTTAAGAAATTCTCAGTAGCAGCCCGGAGTCAGGAAGTTGGCTGTGTTTCATCACCGTGCCTTGGAGAGTACGTGAAGCCGTTGGTCCTGCGCCTGATCTTTTTCCAGTCGTGTCGGTTTACCGTCCCATCGTACTATGAGAATAAAGGAATAGAGAGTGCACTTGTGCTTGCTCATACACTCCGGCACTATAATCCTGTCCTGCGCACATGGCTAGTCTTAGTTGAGACTGGCCGCCGTGAGCGAAACTCGGTCTGGAGGACTTTGTTATTATTAAAGTAAATTAACCAACTAGTGCGTGCGTGCAACTCACGCGTGTAGCACGTGTACGTGAGCCTAGCCAGCTGCTTTAACGTAAATCTTGTTGCGAACCCCCAATGATCCATAGACGAACTCCTAGGGGTTCGCGAATCCCACTCTGAGAAAGCCTGCCCACTCGCCGGCTACTATGGGACAATATGGAGTAATCGATTATTTTACACCGCCACCACAAGGCAGTCTGTATTATATATTTTTAGGTTTTAGTTTTTTAAACGTTACCTCCACACTAGGATTTTCTCCTGTATCGTGAAAGCAGTTTACTTATATAAATTTCACAAGGACAAACATCCAGTCCCGGAACAATTATTTGTAGGCCATACAAATACTTGTTCCGTGCGGGATTTGAACCCACGGCCCTCAGCTCACTGCGCCACGGAGCCGTCAATATCTCTTTCATATACCTATATTTTCATATACCTAAGAGCCGTGGTAACTCAGATGGTTAACACTTGCTGTAAATTTCACAGTATGCGAGCAACCCGAGTTCGATCCCCGCCGGCACCAATGAAATTGTTAATTGCAATTTTATGTGCTGATTTACCACGTGCTCGGCGGTGAAGGAAAACATCGTGAGGAAACCTGCATGTCTGAGAAATAAGAAAAAAATATATTTCGAAGACATGTGAAGTCCGCTAACACGCAGTGGGGCTGCGCGGCGGACACTTTCTTGCCCTAAAACCCTCTCAGAAATGAGAGGAGGCCTGTGCCCAGCAGTGGGACGTATATAGGCTGTAACTTTAACTTTTTAACTTTAATACCTATATTAATATCTAATTGTAATTTACAAAATATTATCATTATAAAGCAACTTAACGCAGTTTGCGAAGTGATTCCACCGACAAACGATTCCCATTAGAGTTACATGATCGTGCTTTTGTTCGTTCGTCTCGCTTGGACCGGGTATAGCTACCACGCTTTCTAGCTCGACACCTACCCGACACAGACCACTGCAAACATTACGCTTAATCGTTAACCCGCTGACTCGTTCTTAGATCTTTATTACTTATTACCACACTATGATATAATAGTTGCGTGTAAAGAATTAATTGTGCATTATGCGAGTGATTTGTATCGCATTTACGACGACCAGTACCTAAGCCACGCTGGCTTATTGGTTAGAGAACTTGGCTACTAAGGTTCGAATCTTAGGCAGAGTTATTAGCTACTTGCCAAAGATTAAAGATCTAAGTTCTAAGTAGTAATCAAGTATTCCTTAGTTTTATATGATTATTTATGATGCGTTTCGGAGAGTGTGCGCAGGAACTAATTACATACCTTAATTCCTCCCACCCCTTTCCATCATAGGAAACCCAATCGACGGGTCTTCACCCCTTTGTTATCGATATTTAGAGCATTCAAACCAAACGGTTTGATTTGTCTTTCGAAATGCGTACAGCAAAGGAGTGGAATAATATGTCGGTGTCTGTCTTTCCGTCCGATCACAATCTGGACGTCTTCAAGGCAAGAGTGAATAGGCTTTTGTTACGCTAAGACAGTGCGATTTAGCATCTAGAGCTTCATCACCACTTACCACCACCAGGTAGGATTAGGCTTGGCACTGGCTTATAATAAATAAAAAAACTACTTCTATAAAAAGGACTTGACGGTAATTTGTTGCTGTGGCCCATCTGAATTGCATTAGCGGAGTGCATCTGTTTTGATGCACTCTTGCGGAATCCTAAATTATTTTGTAATTATGACAGCATCCGATAATAATATCATCGGCACTAATATATTTAAAGAAAATTTACGCCTGTTAATTGTTAGAACATAAATTTATCCTTAATAATATTCCACGTATTGTGTCCGACTCCCGTATGTTTGCTATAAAATTATAGTTCCCGTATGTTCGCTATAAAATTAAACTTCACTTCACCGCTGCATTCGAAGACGTTTTCAAGCTACTAGATTGGAAAGGATACGGTATTAATATTAATGGCGAGTACATCACTCACCTTCGATTATCCGACGGTGCAGCCCTTATGGCAGAGTCGCTGGACCTAAGCACTATGCTCAGTGACCTCAATAATGTCTCCCAACGAATAGGTCTTAAGATGAATATGGACTAAACAAAGGCCATGTGTAACGTCCATGTCACACCTTTGCCGGTAATTGCTTGAAGCACTACGCTCGAATTTGTTGACGAGTATGTTTACCTAGGAAAAATAGTCCGACTAGATATGTCATACTTCGACCGAGAGGTCAATCGACGGATTCAACTCGGCTGGGCTGCGTTCGGGAGATTAAGACACATTTTCTAGTTAGGTATACCTCAAAACCTGAAAACAAGATTGTACAACCAGTGCGTGTTGTCAGTCATGACTTATAGATTTGAGACATGGTCCTTCACTGCTGACTGTATGAGGAAACTGAAGGTTCCTCAGCGTGCTATGGAGAGGGCTATGCTCGGAGTTTCTCTGCGTGATCGACTTAAAAATGAGGATATCCGCAGTAGAACTAGAGTAATTCGACATAGCCCAACGGATTAGTAAGATAAAGTGGCCATAGGCCGGCCATATAGCTCGAAGAACAGACAACCGATGGTGAAGAAAGGTTCTCAAGTGGCAGCCTCGTACCGGTAGGTGAAGTGTAGGCCCCCCACTAGATGAAGTGAAGAACTGGTAAAACTTGCAGGAAGTCGATGGATGCAGGTGGCTCAGGACCTTGCTTTGTGGCATTCCTTTGCTGAACATAGCCCTCCCGGCTATGTTCAGCAGTGGAGTTGTGAAGGGCTGTAATGAATGAATGATGAATTAATGACCAACCAACTTACAGTCCATCTAAATGTAAGTGGCTACTGCTACCTTTGGACACCTTTTTTTGTACATGGGTTAATGTCTGCGCATACCCGCCTCGCGGGGGCAAGGCCGGGTTATGTCGGACTCGCACCGACTAAAACCCCATGGTGTTCCACCTTCGCCGCATATTCGCAGGGCCACGGGAACGCTTTCGCACACATCCGCGGCCCCACCAGCGCCGTCCGCCCCATGGCAGCCCCTTCTCGGGGGAGGACCTCTCCTCCCCATTCTCCTTCTCAGGCAAGGCACACCAGGAACACAAGGCACGCCCCCCTCCACGGCCTCCAACTCCACCTGCGTAACGGGCCCTCCAAGTCCGATACGCGGAGGCCATGGGGCCAGGAAAATCAAGCGCTCAGTAACACCCGCTTTCCCGACCCCAGCGGCGGATCTGGTCTCTGGCTTCACCGCCAACCAAGTTTTGGCCGCGGACACTCCTCTCCCCCCGCGGCTCCACCACCACCGCATCAACGGTGCGGCCCCGTCAGAGTCGCAGAGGATAAGGCGAGTGGCGCATCGCCATACCAACACTAGACTAAAATCGAAAAATAGCAGTTTGTAAGTTGTTGAACCCAAGTTTTGTTTTCTAAATGATAATTTCATGCACTTTCAGCACTATATAGAGGTTCGTAATAGGAATCGAGACGTTTTTAAATATATATATAGAATTATATATAGAAACCAGGCATTAGTCCCTTCCATTTACTTTCAACCGTTACTTTAACCTAAGGCGATAATAGCTTTCATTTCAAATTGGTACTCCAAGTCTGTAATTCTAACGGCGCGGAGGAATGCTCCAGCTCCAGGAAGTTATTATTATTTTTTAAACTCTTAATTTCAATAATGGCTCCGAATATTTATTATATTTATTCTTTTATTGTAGACACCTTAACATCACATCACACTCTTGTTTGTAAAGACCAAAGAGATTTATATATATATAAATCTCTTTGGTATATATATATATATATATGTATGTATATATATATATATGTATAGTTAATATATATATATATATATATACTAACTACTTAAATGTCTTTGGTAAAGACATAAGTGTACTTTAGGCGTTCAAAATGACGTGGTATTTTCTCAAAGACAACGGCAAAGCAAAATCCGCGAAATCCTCTTATTGTGCCATTTTTTAATCATAAAATATTGTTTATCGAAAGTGAGAATGAATAGACCCTTAATTAGTCAAAGCATGTTCAAATAAATGCAAAATATAACACAACAAATGTATCGCAAACCCGATCAGACTAGTCTCCATTACCAAACGCCTAATAAGGCAACTGTAAGGTCCGTTGCCAGCTATGGTCTGATAGGGAATGATAAAGAGAAAGAAAGATGAGTAGTATACAACAGTCGCCTAATGATTAAGGATTCAGTCTGCAAATTTGGAAAGTCGTAGATTGGAATTCGCCATTCGACTACTGACGTAAGTATGTGAAGTATTAGTAATGTCACAGCTTAAATAATGTTACTACGTAAGTAATGTTAGCAGTGTTACTAGTTATTTTTAAGCGAGTAGTGGTGGTGTGAGAATATCCACTACCCCATATTATCGTCCCATGGGTGTAAGAGGGGACAGAGGGAAACAAAACAGGAGATGGGCAGTTATGTCTTTTCAATAACAACTATAAAATAAATAAAATACTACAGTTGCCAACCCGCTTGCAAAGCGAGACAGCTACGGCAAATATTCTCCCTGTGAGGCAATCTATGGGTAGGCCTATGTTCAGCAGTGGACTTTTGATAGGCTGTAATTTTATATAACAAACAACAATTTCTCTTAAATTGTTATTCCTATATTTCCGATGGCTGTTTGATTTTACGAATATATAATCTTTGAACATTCAAACAGTATAATTTTAAGATTATAGAATCGATAGGACTTATCATTGTATTGCGGGTTGAGTATAGCTCAAGCTGGATAGTTTCTTTTACATTTATAGTCATCTGTTGCTATTGTTACAGTTATCTATCTCAAAATGGCAGCCTTGTTGTCGTAGACTAATGATACTTTACTTCAATAAGCTATGCAATATAGGTTACGTACTTCGTAACTATCTCTATAATAATTCTGATAACACAAAAACCGGGCGTGACATAACAGGCTACTGCATTGCAGATCCTGAGTACTTATACCGGCTGAAGTCAACTCTTGATCAAAAGCACGAAATGTAGGTTTTCGAAACAGGATATGTTCTTCTGATTATCTATATGTATTGTTACTGCCAACCCCTGACTTTTTCTTTTTTTCTTTCTTTTTCTTTTTATCAAATGCAGGACATAAGCCTCCTCGGTCGTACGGATGCGCAGTGACTACTTGTAAGTTTTTTCTTTAAAAACTACATAATCGATTTTATTAAAAAGTTAACGAAGAGTAAATACGTGATAGATCCACAATGCAGCTATATTAATGTTGTAGCACAAATGGATCGGCTAAACCGGGGAAGGACCACGTTCTTACAGAATACTAGCGTAAAATAACAGAATAATGCTGTTTTTCATATGGTGACTGCGGAGAACTAGATACGCCTTTTACTGCTTACGAGGCATTCTGTCTTACTCCTCAGGTGTAACAATACAATTCCAACTGTGTTAAATTTAAAAAAATGCTAAAAATCTTATTTGCATTAAAGACTTTGGACAAAAGAGTTATGTTCGTAATTTTTTTATAATATGTTTCATAATCTATGAGATAATCATCAAAAACCATTTATTTTAACAATTTTTCGATATCACAATAAAACTGCATGTTTTTGGATATAATATAGCCTATATCACTCCTGACATTGCTCTCTACCTGTTTAAGAAGATATATATAAAAAAAAATCTTTATAAACTTTTTCGCAAAAAGTGTGTGTGTACGGGACATTGCATCTTGCAAATGGGAAGGCGAAAAGCTCCGACCAAAGTATTTGCTTCAAGTTTACGACTGGTACGTGCCGCTAGATTACCCCGAGGTACCATCCCATGACTTACGGTATTTAAAGCATCCGCATCGGCGCACGCAACGCGCACGAGATTGCCCCGTTTTTATGTCCATACGTGTTATAATAAAGCTGTAATGTAGTGAACGTCATTTTGTTACACTTGAACGACTTGAGACGAGTGAATCTGCTGTAGCACGTCAACTTATTGTACTTACATTTATGTCTTTGAAGTTGACACTATGTTTGTACCAATTAGGTCCGATTTTTAAATTCTCAGATAAAATGTTTTCAAAGGAATAAATGTAGATTTTTATTTATATACTAGCTTGTACCTGGCACGTTGCAACTGCAACGAGTTATATTGTTTAATTAGGAATGGTAATACATTCAATGGAATGGACTTATGATATATAACTTTGAAATAAATTTGTCGGTACGATACACGCGCCACCTACTGTAATTTAATTGTACTCTGCCTATAACCTTCGCGCTAGTGCAAGCAATAAGTTGACAAAGTTTTACTACAATCTAATGAACAGTATGCCAGCGCATAAAATACGAACAAACAAAAACAAATTTTTATATATTAGATTATAAAGAGAGAGTGTGAGTTATGTGAATTTGTATTCATGTGGAGGGTAATCTCCGGAACTACTGCACCTATTAGAAAAAATCTTACACCATTTGAAAGGTACACTAATCCAGATGGACATAGGCTATATATTATGCTATTGTCCGTCCGTCAGTTGTTCATGGGCGGCGGTCGACACTTTCCATGGGGTGAGCAGCATGCTCGTTTGGCCCCTCTTCAATAAAATAAAAACAGTTATCTTTAGTTGTTTAGTTAAGTAAGCGTGAAGATTCTTCAAAGTTGAGCTACTGAACTGAATCAATCTAACCAATGGGCCTTAAATTTTCTTATTGATTCAATTCGCACTGTCGGTTGTACTGAGTGTCGTCACGGTGAATCTGAAGGCACCGACTGTGGCAAATTTTCTCATCGGATGCCAGTTGTCATTTCGTAACGAAATTGCTTGAGCGCAAAATGATGGGACGGGATGGTGTTTCGATTTGAAGTCATTAACTATTATTCTCCTCGATTTTTCGACATTTTTGACTTTTTTATCGACAGTTGCTACAAATGGCTTACAGATCATCATTCGTCATCATTACAGCCCTTTGAACATTTTATAAGTGGTAGAGCCATGCAGCAGATATATTATGACTGTAGAACGAATGGGCCGACTCACTCTGTTGTAATTTCGAAAAAAAATTAAGTGATTTCTCAGACATGTTATGTTCTCACGATGTTGTCAGATAACTCAGACATCCGGAAGTGGGTGAAAACGTAAATATGAAATTTCATTACATACAAGCATACATGTAAGTCAAACTATTAAAAGCATGATAAAAAGCCCTTGTTACAAATATATTGCCAAAATTTAATATTATTAATTTTAAAACATACATTTTAATTAGTGTAAAATAAAAAATAAAACTTGTTATATATATATTGTAATTGTCGGAATTTATTGAACGCTGTGAAGCTTGAACAACTTTTTCTTTTCGCAAAATTGAAATGGATTACGAAATCGATGGAAGAAGTCTAATTTCATCGTTAATCAGCCTATTACTTTAATCGATATCATCTAAAATAGAGTGCCATGACATAATTTGTTACATAATTGGCTTCTATTCCTTTAGTAGTTCAAACGGAATAACTGTGAGAATTTCTAATCAATACCTTACTGCCGGTGTTGTTCTTTTTTATAGAATAAGGGTAACAAACGAACATATAGTCCAACCGATGGTAAATAGATACTGTGGCCCGTAGACATCTACATCTATTCTCGGTTCGGAATCAGGCTATCACTCCTGAGGATTAACATGGAATGCCTCATTTCCAGTAAAAAGGATCTCCTGTTCTTTACACTCACCATACGAAACACAGCAGTATTAAGCTGGTATTTTACGTTGGTATTCTGTGAGGGAGTGATCCCCACCTGGTCGAGCCGACCTATTCGTACTACAACTACAATATAGCAGTAGCATGACTCTATCACGTATCGGTTCTTCAAATACGTGATAAATGACAAGAGGTAGATGAAAAAAGTTCACCCAAGATAGTTTTTAACTGTTATTTGTTCAAGACTTAGCTTAACAAAAACCTATTCACTCTTGCCTTAAAGAAACCCACATTGTAATCGTATGGAAAGACTGATGCTGACAACTTATTCCACTCCTTTGCTGTACGCATGAAGAACGATATGTATATATATATATATATATATATATATATATATATATATATATATATATATATATATATATATATATATATATATATATATATACGTATCGTACGGACAGTACGATACGGATACGATAGGATACGGATATATATGTATTCACTTACAATATTATATCATATTGGTTTTCCTTCTATTTTTTCTTTTAATTGCTAAACCTACGACCAACTCTCACCACTCCATGGGTTGACTGGTAGAGAATGCCTTTAGGCATTAAGTCCGCCCTTTGTATCCTTTTTATTTCTAAGGGAATGCAAAAAAAAATTAAAATAAATAAACGATGAAGCAAACCGTTTGGTTCGAATACGTGGTAAGTCGACAACGAAGGGATGGAGTATGACCAAATATTTGGTTGTCCGATGGTGTAAGGGGCAGGGACGAATTAAGTTATGTAATTCCTGCGCACACTCGTGTTAAAGTTAATTGTAAATATTTAGTTATATAAATTATAAATTAGTGCAATTCGTTGAACACCTGAAAAACCTGAAGTGACAAACGAACTCACAGAACATCTGATGGTAAGTGGATACTGCAGTCCATAGACACCTGCAGCCAACCTCAAACAAATAGAAGACTAGATGATTTATTTGATATCGGAAAATCAACATATGAAGAAATAACTTGACAAAAAGTAAAGGGAAAGAAGGCTAGAGATGCTTTGTTACCTCTGAGGACTAAGATGGATGATATTTATCCATATAGAATCCATATGAAGTCCACCTGATGGTAAGTGGATGCTGTGGCCCATGACATTTACATCCATCCTCAATTAAAAATCAAAATGCAAATGCAAATCGCCCCTGATGACTAGGATGGAATATCTCGTTTCCAGTAAAAAGGGATCTCCGGTTCTCTACACTCACCATACGAAATACAACAGCATTAAGCTGCTATTTTACGCTGGTATTCTGTAAGAGCGTGGTCCTTCCCCGGTCGAGCCGATCCATTTGTGCTACAACTATAATATAGCTGCAACGTGGCTCTACCCCGACTAAGATAGAATTGCTCACAGTCTGTACTTATACAAGTTCTCTATAGCCTTCAGACCTGATGAAAGCAATGCAAGCACGGTTAAAGCAGCGCTCGATTTAAACCTAGTCATTTAAAAAAAGTGAGATTGACCGTAAGTGGGTTGCCGCTAAAGCTAAACGCCTGAACGGAGGCGAAACTGTACAATGTCTTTGTATATACAGCCGCAAGAGAAACCACATTTTCATCTCATGACATTTATAATAATAGTCAATCTCATATCTCTAATATTCCTTGAAATACTTTTGTTATTCCTTAAAAAATAAAAAATAAAGTATCTGTAACGGGCAGCGGTCACTCTTTCCCTACAATTACTTGTTATTCCAATGTTAAAAATTTTCAAACCAAATAATTTATTTGCTTTAAAGATGGTAAATTAGATAGAAAACGTTGTAACGAGTCTCATGTTTAGTCCTCACAGACATGCAAAACACTGGAGAAAATTTTGTAAAATTGAGATTTACACATAAAATTTAAGAATAATGATTTAAAGTGAAACAAAATTATGTCATAAATTCGAAATATCAATAATAATGGATGTCATTATCATTAAAATAACGTTTTTTATATAGTAGTTTCTTATTTAGTTCAATAATTAAAGAAAACACCGTTACAGCCGTGAATAACTAACTTGGTCATACTCAATTTCAAGCCCGCATCCACTACAAATTAAATTACGGCGATGTTGTAAATTGTTGACGATTATTTAAATCGAAAGTAAACCCGGCATCGTTTTATTTCAATTATGTGGTTGCCTGAAAATTTCTCTTTTATTCATAACTATACCACAATATGTGAGCAACCTAGGTTCGATCCTCGTCGTCACCAATGAAATTGTTGATAGCAATTTTAAGTGCCTTTATCATTTTAATTAACCACTTGCTCAGTGTGTGGTGTGTGTGTGTGTGTGTGTGTGTGTGTGTGGTGTGTGTGTGAGTGAGTGTGTTAAAGAACACACACACGAAGCGGCTACTGCAGTCCATGAAAATCTGCAACCGACTTCAAACAAAGGAGGCTATGCGTTGTAATTTTTGAAGACTGAGATGGAAAACCTCACAGTTCGGAAATATTCTGGCTTTTTTTACCCTTCAATTTAAAATGCAGCAGGCCAAATGATTTCTTATGTCTACGCGAACGCTACACATTTCATCATCATCATCATTACAGTCCTTCACAAGTCCACTGCTGAACATAGACCTCTCCCAAGGAGTGCCACAAAGCACGGTCCTGAGCCACCTGCATCCATCGACTTCCTGCATGTCTTACCAGGTATTACACATTTAAATATAACTAAATGTTACAGCTTTTATCGCGTATAATAACTTATTTCAAATTCCAGACGTTTCGACTACTTTACAACACCCAGGGTCATGGGGAAGGGTGGAGGGGACTGAAGTATTCGACGTACCCATGTCATAGTTAATCACGGCTACCTTCAGATAAAATTATTAATTTTTGGTCTGATCTACGCAGTATGAACTTATAGTATCTTGAAGTCTTGCAGTTGTATGTTTGGGTTGGGATTCAATTTTATTAATTATAGGATCCCAAGCAGATGCTACAATACAGCCATCTTCTCTATTGAAATCAGGATGTATTTTGATTTCAATAGCCTCGCAAATAATCCATGGAATGAATCGGTGTTCTTTAGCGTGGATTTGTGGTCTATCAAATCTGATGTAGTGACGGTAGCAATACTGTACGTGTTCACAGACTGCACTTCTGGAGCGTCGATTCTTCACATTAGCTATCTGCCTTCATACTGGCTCACTATTCACTTTAGACTAGAACACATCAGTGCAGTCACTGTTGTTTAGTTGTAGACATAGGTAAGAGTGTAGTACCTACTAAGACGGATTCCTAGGCAGAAAGGGACCAACTAAAATGTATGGTGTGGCGAAAGAAGCGTAGTTTCTACCGAAGATATTTTCTCATACTGGCCACCTAAACCAATCCATCACTACACATTTTTTCGCTCCTTTATCTGACAAGAGAATAGCATACACTTTTAAAACAGTCTAACTCAGAGACAATTGGCGATTTTGAAACAATGAATAATTCGACCCTATTGAGGCATAGGACTGGACTCATTAGTATGGGAGTATTACTTGCATTGTCTTTTCTGTATACATGATGGTATTTAAGTTTTTGGTGTTGCATTATAAAAGATAATATGTTGTTTCAATTTCAAATTATTCTTTCTACAATATTCTAGTTATATGTATGTATATTTTTAAAATCAATTAATAAAATTATTGACAATTTATTTTTAATTCAATAAACTGTGCCATGGATTTAGACAAAGTAGGTGGTAGAACTTCTTTTCTGCCTAGAAGTTGGTCTTGTATAATATAGCCAATATTATTATGTGTTCCGATCTGTACGGTATAAAGAGTCAATATCATTACAGACTGGTAGGCATTTCATAGTAGTCGTATTAGCCTTTGTAGCCTTATTTGAAGATGGCTGTAGCCACTTACCATCATGTCGACTATAAGTTCGTTTGTCACTTCGGTTTAAAAAATATATATCTAAAGTCTGCAACAATGTACCTGAACTAGAATAAACCTTTATCTCGGTATGTGTTAAGAGATAGACAAGAAACTAAGACCACACAAAATGGACGCGCCAGTAACGTGGGTTTCTTCGATAAAGATTTGTGGACTGTATTGGTACATACAACAAGCAGAGTAAGGAAAGTGGATGAGAGTGGAATGCACACACTAACCTTGTGAGGGACTGCCTCGCCTTCCTCCCGGAGTATCAGCTAACACAGCAGGTCCGCCACGTGGATCGGCGCACGCACTCTTAGATCAGTTCTAGGATGGCACACACTCCTTAACTCTCGACTTATTGTAATCGCGGAAGGCGCGTCACATTCGCGAAATTACTAGGACTCAAGGTCCGGTGATAATTAATATTAGGTCCTTACATATGAAATTGGCGTTTTGTACGGGAGAAATATAAAGTTAATTTTTTTTTTGTAAAATATATTTAATTAATCAAAGTATGCACCGTTGTTATCTATGCACTTTTGCCATCTCATAGGTAGTTCATTGACCCTTTACTAAAAAAACCATGGGGGCGAGAATCAATAAATTCCTTGAAGACGGTTTGGACTGCCGCATCGGAGTTGAATTTTTTTCCTTGTAAGAAGTTGTCCAAATTCCGGAAAAAATGATAATCTGTTGGAGCAAGGTCCGAGAAGTATGATGGATGTCGCAGACATTCCAATTGTAGCTCATCTAACTTAGTGGTTGTTTGTTGTGCAGTGTGTGGTCTTGCGTTGTCGTGAAGCAGCAGTGGCCTAGAGCGATTGACCAATCTCGGTTGTTTAGCAGCTAGTTCTTCCTTCATGGTTTGCAGGTGCTGACAATAGATATCAGCCGTTATCGTCTGGCCAGATTATAGAAAGCTGTAGTGAACAACACCGGCGCTACTCCACCAAACACTCACAAGTAACTTTTTCTGAATCAATTTTCGTTTAGAGCAGGATTTGGCTGGGTCTCCAGGGTTCAGCGATTGCGACGAGCGCTTCCGATTATCGTATAGTATCCACTTTTCATCACAAGTAATGATTCGATTTAAAATCCCTTCATTATTTTGTCGGTTGAGCAAAGTAACACAGCAGTCGACGCGTGTTTGCAAGTTCGATTCACTCAATTCATGAGGTACCCATCGTTCAAGTTTTTTTTACTTTCCCGATTTGCTTCAAGTAGATTAATACAGTTTTACAGCGGATAGCCTGCAGCTATCTCTGAAGTGCTTTATGATGGATCCGCTTCCACAATAGCCTTTAATTCTTCATTTTCCACTTTGGTCTCCGGCCGTCCACGGGGTTGATTCTGAGGTCGAAATTTCGAGCACGAAAACGTTGAAACCAAAACGTACCGTGCTTTCTTTTGGGACACCAGCGCCGTACATCATTAATCCTTCGAGCTGTTTCTGCAGCACTGGTGCCACAGTAGAACTCGTACTCGTAAATATACCGATACTTCATGTTTTCCATTGTGCGGTAATAAGCGACGCCAATAAATAAAATATAGAGGAAAACAAATTTGAATTTGGAATTCTTAACCAAATAGGAGATATTTTAGATCAAAGTGGTCAGTACGACAAAACGCTAATTTCACATGTAAGGACCTAATATTAAAGAGGAGATCGAAGGACGCAATATCTTCTCTATCTCTTTGAAGATAAACTTTTATTTAAAACATTTTTTTTTTCAATTATAATGACATTGTATAACAAATAAGTTCACCTCAATCCCAACTAGCGACATCTGATGAGTGTACAATTATTAGCCCTCATTATTTTGAGTTCTGTTTTAGAAACGTATTCAACTCAATATAACTGTACTACAGTAATTTGACAATATTCTTTCCTTTCCAGGTTGCAACTTCTATCCCGTGGGGGAATACTTGAAGTTCGTCAGGATACCAGAGAACTTAGAGATCGGAGAGGAAGTGTTACAAGTGGAAGTCCATCCAAGGTAAGTAATGTAAAATTATAGAATTTTTTACAAGTGCTCGATGCTTTTCTGGCTCTGCCTAACCACTGGGGAATTACGGGCGTGAGGCTAAATAAATTTATGATAGAAAATTATTTAAATACAATATGGAGATTTATTAATAATCACAATTTATGTGTGAATTTAAATTAATTCTTATTTAATATTATGCAAATCATGCATAAAGAAAAATTCTGCTATTTCATACTATATATAATATTTATATATTATGTGGGATTTGGAAAAACATGAAGAGGTGATAAACATATTTAATTAATATAATTATTTTGCTTACATGAAATTAAATATAATAGTCTCAATAATAACATAAATGTCCAAAATTTAATATAATCAGATCACATCAATTCTGTTGCTTCTTTTTCTTTCTTTTGATAACCTTTTAAAGAATCCTGTATTTGCTGCAAAGTTTTATCCTTAGTTTCGGGCAGGTATTTATATAGAAGTAATGTACAAACAGATGATGATACACCATAAAAAAGAAAAGCGCCATGCAATTTAAGTGTTTTGAAAATAAGAGGAGCTATTTTAACTAAAATCGCCATCATTGTATGACCAAATACACCGATGACGGCCAATGTAGAGGATCTGTATTCTAACGAAATCAGCTCTCCGAAAATTGAGGTACACATGTTCATTGGACCACAGCCAATTGATATAGAGAACATTGATAGCAACAAAATTGAAAAGTACTTGTTTTCTACAATGATATCTAAGTTTATTAAATACAAGTAAAAAGATATACTAAATAATAAAACAATAGCAATTGAAGTAGTTGTAAATAAAAGTGTGCGTCTTTTTACTAATTTCGAAATCGCACCCCCAATATACATACTTAATACTGTGATGCCGTCTAAGGATAACATTCCCACATATGCGGTAGATTCGCTTTCAGTTATCTTTTTTAAAATATCAATAATATAAATACTACAAACAACTTTCCCGGATAGATTATATAGTGCTAACATTAACATAGATAGTAGAACTGGCTTGAAGAATTCTCTTGAACAAATTATATCAAAAAGTTCAGTCACAGTATACCTTGTATTGTTTCTTAGTCGTTTCTTTTTTAATAGATATCTTTCAGTTTCAATCATGCCTTTAAGTTCTTTTTCCGCTTCTTCTCCGGAGCCTTTCAACCATCTATGTGATGTTGCACACTCATTGAAACGTTTTTTATTAGCTAACCAATATGGTGACTCAGGCCAGAATATTACACTTATTAACGTATAAATAGAACAAAGTATTCCTAGAATACCAATTTTTCTCCAGTTAAAAAACGTTCCAATTGCGTTTGCAATCCAAATTCCCCAAAAAAATGATGCTACTTTTATAGACAAGAACACTCCTCGGTAAACTGGCGAACTGTACTCTGTGGCGATGAGCATCGATACTGATATTTGACATGCGAATAAAAAACCCTGTGCAATTTCACTAATTAGTATTTCAGTTACTGATCTACTAAAATAGAACATCAAGAACCCAGTTAAAGTGGTAAGACATACGATTAAATAAGTTTTCTTTCTTCCTATGTATTGAGCAAGAAATGATAGTAAAATGATTGCTGGCAGCCCACTGAAGATATGAACAGACGCTGAAAGAAAAAATGTATAGTTATGATCATACTAAAACATGATATTGACATCTATTAAATAATGCTTACTTACAAAGCCATGATGCCATTTCGTCGCTGATTGTGTCATTCGAATTTGATTTTCTTATTTGTGGAATAAATACTGTTGGAGACCCCAGACAAAGTCCATACATGAAATATGAAGTCCATACTGCACTGATAACTAGTAACTAAAAAGTAAAATTAATTATGATTTAAATAGATCAATGGAGAGCTATTATGCTTGTCACTTATAATTACTGCGGCATTAAAATTTGGTTTGGTATTATCAATAATGCTACTTTTGAAGAGGTATTATCAAGTCTAAGTTGAAATTGTTATCTGAGTATTTTTCATTATCATCATCATCATTACAGCCCTTCACAAGTTCACTGCTGAACATAGGCCTCCCCCAAGGAATGCCATAAAGCACGGTTCTGAGCCACCTGCATCCATCGACTACCTTTTTCTTTATAGAAGAGGGTGCAAACGAGTATGCGGCTCACCTGATGGTAAGTAAACCTGCATGTCTTACCAGGTCGTCACTCCATCTTCGGGGGGTCGCCCTACACTTCGCCTACCGGTAAGCGACTGTCACTCGAGAACCTTCTTTCTCCATAGGTTGTCGGTTCTTCAAGCTATATGGCCGGCCCATTGCCACTTCAACTTAATAATCCGTTGGGTCATCAATGTCGGTCACTCTGATTCTACTGCAGATATCCTCATTTCTAAGTTTATCACGCAGAGAAACCCCGAGCATAGCCCTCTCCATAGCTCGCTGAGCGATTTTGAGCTTTTTCAGCTGAGTATGCTTGGGGTGAGAAAATTTAGAAAAGAAATAATATAGGAAGCTTTATTTTGGCGATTTAAGAAAATTCATCACGCTCGGAAAACATGTTTCGAAAATTTTGTTTCGTAAATATCTAAAAGTTTTACGTAAAGTGGCTTTGGTTTGATTCACTTGCAATTACAGGCAACATGAAAATCAGTAAAATTTATAAGCACGCAGTTGAATGTTGCTAACTAATGAGCATAATTGTCATGTGGTGGCGGCATTAGGGAATCCGTCACCCCATTTCTTCCCCTTGGTAGGTTCTATCTCGTTTATGCCAGACATAAACTGGCCTCAGGAGCCGAGTCAAAGGTTTTTATATTTACTACTTTATAGTATAAAAACCAAGAGTAAATGGCAAACTCGGTCTTCGAGGATAAATGTAGATAACTAAGGGTCACAGTATCCAATTACCATAAGGGGGACTGTGTGCTCGTCACCTTATTATATAAAAAAATGCCGTGTAGTGTTGGTATAATAGAATCCATTAGCCCATATCATCCCGTGGATGTCATAAGAGACGACAAAATGTAATAAAATAAGAGATGGGCAGCAGCACCGTCATGATAGCAACTGATATAACCATCAGGTGCACTCTGTACTCCTTTGTCACCCTTATTTTATAAGAAATACAAAAAAAACACAAACCTGTTTCAAAAATAGTTTCCATTTCTTTTCTTCACTGATTTTTTCGTCGTTTCTGGAGACTGTTTCTACCATGACATCTGCCATCTTTATCAAAATGTAGTTAATAATTAAGGATTATGTAACAGCGTTAACAAAAAAATAAACAATTAAAATGTAAAACTACCTATCTCTTTCACGCCTGATAATATGTAAAGTACTTCATTAACATCTGTATCAACAAGTTTTTTAGAGTTGTCTGTTTTAACATATCGATTGCTCGCAATAAAAGAATGGCTCATTTTTTTGTTTTTATGTAAGAAAAAGGCGCAAGCCTCCTCATATTATTCACCAGTGGGCTTATTCCACAATTTAATATATTTTTCGTGTTTTAAAATGTGACAGCATACAGTGGAATAATATCAAAAGTACACACGGCAAACATCAAAAAGCAAAATAAATATGTGATTTAGTTATTTTATCTGGACACACAGTAGGGTTTATATTTACACGAACCTTTTAAATTCACTTTTCGACCCTTAATAACTCAAAAACTTTAAGACCTACACATTTGTAATTTTGAAAGTCTAATAAAGACTTTATAAGTATCTAGAATCCTATATTTCATGAAAAAACTACATATTATAGTTCTTGAGTTATTAAGGTCTGAAAAGCGCCCTTTTTATCTTTTACTGATTCACTGATTAAATGATTCACTTACTCACTCATCAAAAATCTAGGTTAAGTCCTAAGTGACTTGCAGAACTTGAAATTTGGCATCAAGGTAAAATGTTAGGCCTATAAAAAGAAGATTATTTGAATATTCTTTCTATTTTTATTTGAACTGCAAATTATCGATATTCGGCGATGAAAGGCACTGACACAAATAACTTTGTCGACATTTAATTCTTATTGTTTGAATTAAAAAATATTCACATTTATGTTTAAGTGGTATTACATTTAGATCGTTGTTCAAGTTTTTAAATGCTAAGATATAACACATAATGCATATTTGCTATACTTACATTTTTGTGTGTCCGAGACAGATACACGCTTGACTGGTTATTAAAAGATGAATTTACACATTAAAGGTTTGTACATATATTAATTACTATTTTGTTTAGAACTAAGAGTAAACATGACCGAATGGTACTAGAATTAGCTCACTTACAAAAGATAAAGTCATTATCTTTGGGCTAGTACTGACTGACAAAGAAGTTTGTCAATAAAAATAAAGACACATTCACATTTTCACCAAAAGCGATAGAAATAATATAAACAAAATTCCATAAGCTGGGGATTTAAAAAAGGTAGGATAAGAGTTTCCTTCTCATGATCTTTAACTTTTATTTCTTTTTTTTTAGTTTTGTCATTATTAAACTGTTGGGATTGATAACGCCTTTGAGTTCTTTGTTAGATGCCTCACATCATCTCAATCCGATATGTGAAGGAGAACATTCGTTGAATTGACCTCTCGACAAAATAAATATGTATTATGTTATAACGTTTATCTTGCTTTTTCATTATTGTTTGAGGTAATTACTAATCACTCCTTTAATTTCTGTCAACCAAATATTAACTCTGCTAATTTGTTTTAGGTGATTAAAATGTTATTAGTACTGTGAGATTTCTTTAAAGTCTTTCAGCTTTCTTGCCAGTTTTGAAAATACAAATATAAGAAAATAAATTAATGCTACATTCAGGCGGATTGATCGCAGGAACAGATATCTTACACCCTTTACCTGTAGCCCGTCGCCGGTTAGGTATCACGTCTGGCGTAAACGAGATGGCTATACCACCGTCTTTCGAAGCCTATAAGATTTTTTTGGCATTTCACATAGTCGCTTTTTACGTCACCCGCTTGGGGAATATGTGGCGTTGGAATTTCATACGCCTCCTCCACTCGGAAATCCTCACTGAATTTGTTAATCGAGGAATAGGTCAAATTATTTTCTTAATTGTTTATTGCAGCACTGCAAACATATTTGTCGCAGTAACGGAGTTCAAGTATTACTTCGATTCACTTACAATTACTTGCCGTGTTGTGGCAGTATAACAGAAAATATTAAACACCTGCTAATGTATTGCCAATCTTTGTTTTTTCTATATAAGATGGGGCAAACGAGCATATGTAACGCCTGATAGTAAGTGACTACCGCCGCCTATAAACAAAAAGTTTTTTATTTTTGTTGTAAAGTACCGAACACCAGGGGAGTTGCAGATGCGTTGCCGGCCTTTTAAAAATGAGATCTGATTGCCAAGCGCGGCAATTGAATCAAATCTTCACTGTTATGTTAGAGACCCATGTTTAGAAAGATGAGTGTTTTAATGAACTCTATGTGTGTGTGTGTATGTATGTATATGTGTGTGTGTGTGTGTGTGTGTGTGTGTGTGTGTGTGTGTGTGTGTGTGTGTGTGTGTGTGTGTGTGTTATAGGCCGTGTTATTTTAACAAATTTTCGATTTCGTGATCATCTTTCCACTTGAGCCATTCAATGAGGAGTATCTTACATTCTTTACTAGTTTTAGAATAAATATTAAATTCTATGTTTACGTAATTATACAAATAAGAGGACTTTTTTGCCTGTTGCCGTCTAGCAAATGCTGTTTTAACCGGAGCACTTGGTGCCTTTAATTTTCGAATTCAGGGTTGTATGCAAGGGACTTGTGCAGCTTAAAAACTATATTTAATTTGTATAACTTGCTAACTGTAAGAATGGGAATTTGTAAGGATTAATTTATTACCTTCAGTAATGATCATTGAGCTCTTTCTAGTACAATTGTTTTAATATCTGCGTTGTTGCGAGATGTCTTAAAATTTTGAAAAACCATATAAATTTTCTAATCCTTGTCATTAAAAGTTCGATATATATACCAGGATAACCGCTGGTCTAATAGTATTCCGAGATATTTTGTGCTGGATACTTTGTTTATATGAGGGCATGAACAGTTAGAGTTATTAAGGTCAACACAAGAATCAATTTTAATATTAAAATTAGGTTGAGTCCTATTGTAGTTAGTAAAACATGCATAGTTTGTCTTAGATGTATTGAGAGTTAATAAATGTATTCTTAACCACTCTTTCTTCTTAACATTACAACCTTGGCCAACCCTACTTTAGCGCTGTGCCGAACATCTTCGCAGCTTCGACCACAGAACACCAAAGCAGTCTCATCTGCATACGAGAACACGTGCCTATTTTGTAGCGACATATTACAAATAATTTTTCGTAAACCAATAATAGAGTCAGTCCTAAAATACTTCACTGTGGGACACCGTAGGTAATGGTACAGTCATGAATAAAGTGCTCTCCGATTTTGACCCGTTGTCTACGGTTTTTAAGAAATCTTTAAATAAATCTAGGTGTTTACCTCGTATGCCTATTTGTTCAAGTTTCTTTGCAAGAGCTTGGATAGGGACGCTATCAAAGGCTTTTCGAAGTGAAACTTTTTACGGCAGGGCTTTGAAATTCTGATCCGCAACCTTTTTGTGTGACGAAAAGTGGTGGGGGTAAAAACTACGTACCGCCATTGTAAAAACAACTGTTTTACTATTGTACCGTGTCACTCAGGTCGATCATTCAAATCGCGAACGCAGGCCTTTACATACCATAAAGTATATAGTAATACAATTACAATTACAAGATTATATCGGACCCGTGTAGTGGCGGGTTAGAATACCCACTACCCCATATCTTCCCGTGGGTGTCGTAAGAGGCGACAGAGGGAAACTGAGGCAGAAGATAGACAGCATCTTTCTGAAAACAACAAATAACAATAAAAAAACTGCGGTTGCCAACCCGCTCGCCAAGCGTGGCAACTACGGCAATACCCCCCAATGAAGAAAGTTACGAAGAGACGGCCCCCAGTCCCCGGCGGCCCCGCTATTCCTGGCTACGGTGGCGACCATTGTAACGGCAGGGCAGGGGGTACTATGAATCTCCGGTGGAGGTTCGGTTGCCACCTACGACGACTCGACCTGGCAACTTATAACGCACGCACTCTGAGGACTGACGAGAAGATCCTGGAGCTGGAAGAAGAGATAGACAAGTTGCGCTGGAATATTATAAGATTATCCGAGGTCCGAAGAGAGGGGAGGACACGGTAATCCTCGAATCCGGCAACTTGTTCTATCACCGGGAGGGCGACCATCTGTCCCATGGAGGTGTCGGATTTATCGTCCACAAGTCTCTCGTTAACAACGTTGTAAAGATTGGGAGTGTGTCGACGAGGGTTGCGTACCTTATACTCAGAATCACCAAACGGTATTCGCTGAAGGTCATACAGGTTTACGCACCAACCTCGGCACACCCCGATGATGAGGTGGAGGAAATGTATGAGGATATTTCTAGAGCCATGCATTCCTCCAAAACCCACTATACGGTGTTAATGGGAGACTTCAACGCAAAGCTAGGCACAAGAGAGAACGGTGAGCTGAAAGTAGGAAATTCGGATTAGGGCAACGGAACCCAGGGCCAGCAGCTGGCCGACTTCATGGAGAAAGAGGACTCTTTATGATGAACTCTTTCTTCCAGAAGCGGCCCCACAGGAAGTGGACCTGGTCGAGGCCGACGGTTCGACAAAATGAGATTGACTTCATTATGACGACTAGACGCCAACTGTTCAGTGATGTCTCAGTGATCGCGAGGTGAAAACTGGTAGCAATCACCGAATGGTTAGAGGCACACTGAACCTAAACGTTAAGTTGGAGGTGTCGTCTAATGAAGTCAACGCTCCGTCCCCCTCGTGCTCTAATCCAAAATCCCGAAACCTTTCAGCTCGAGTTACAAAACCGTTTTCAGTGCCTAGAAGATTGCAATGCAGTGGACGATATGAATGACAAACTCGTGGAAACTGTCCATGCGGTCGGAGCTAAGTTTTGTAAGACCTCATGGCTGTTAGACGGGAAATGAAGCTGCAATCTTCAGTAGATTTGATAGCATACAGGCAACTGAACAGACAGATCTCCAAATGCATGCGGCGGGACTTACGCAACTTTAATACTGCTCGTATTGAAGAAGCGATCGAGCGGAACCAGGGCTCCAAAGTCTTTGCTAGAGATCTGTCTACCAGAAAGAGCCAACTGTCGAAGCTGAAGACCGAGTGTGGCAGCGTCGTTTCCGGGACACCTGAGATTTTGAGTGAGATTGAGAGGTTCTATGGGCAGCTGTACACATCATCGTTGGAGCCACGCAAGTGTGAGTAACGATCCAAGAGCAAGTCTTATCCGACACTATTCCGATGATGACGGACGTCAGTCTGAGCGAGATTAGAATAGCTCTCCAGCACCTTAAAACGGCAAGGCCCTGGCGAGATGGAATTACAGCGGAGCTTCTGAAAGCGGGTGGAAAACCGGTACTTGTAGTCTTTCAGAAGCTCTTTAATTCCGTCCTCCATGGTGGCACTAAACCGGAGGCGTGGAGCAGAACTGCGGTGGTCTTGTTCTTTAAGAAAGGCGACAACGCTCTCTTGAAGAACTACAGACCGATTTCCCTTCTGAGCCGCATCTACGTGCTGTTTTCGAGAGTCATTACGAATCGTCTCGCATGCAGACTCGACGACTTTCAGCCTCCCGAACAAGCCGGTTTCCGAAAAGGCTTTAGCACCATAGACCATACATACCCTCATACCCTTCGGCAAATTGTACAGAAGTCCGAAGTACAATTTGCCACTATGTCTGGCGTATGTGGACTATGAAAAGCTTTGATTCCGTCGAAATTTGGCGGTGCTGCAGTCCTTCAGCGGTGGCAAGTAGACTGTCGGTATATCGAAGTGCTGAAATGTTTGTACAGTAGGGCTACGATGGCTATCTGAATACAGAACCAGAGTACGAAACCTATCCAACTGCAGAGAGGTGTAAGACGGGGTGACGTAATATCATCAAAACTCTTCTCCGCTGCATTAGAAGACGTTTTCAAGTTACTGGACTGGAAAAGATACGGTATTAACATCAATGGGGAGTACATCACTCACTTTCGATTTGCTCACGATATAGTCCCTATGGCAGAATCGCTGGAGGACTTAAGCACTATGCTCAAAGACCTCAATAGTGTCTCCCAACGAATAGGTCTTAAGATGTCCATGGACAAAACAAAAGTCATGTGTAACGTCCATGTCACACCTATGCCGGCAGTTGTTGGGAGCGCTAAGCTCGAAGTTGTTGATGAATATGTTTACCTGGGACAAATAGTCCGACTAGGTAAGTCCAACGGATTCAACTCGGCTGGGCAGCGTTCGGGAGATTACGACCCATCTTCTCGTCAGGCATACCTCAAAACTTCAAAACTAAATTGTACAACCAGTGCGTGTTGCCAGTGATGACATATGGAACTGAGACGTGGTCCTTCACTACTGGCCGTATGAGGAAGCTCAAGGTCGCTCAGCGAGCTATGGAGAGGGCTATGTTCGTTTCTCTGCGTGATAAACTTAGAAATGAGGATAGAACCAGAGTAACCGACATAGCCCAAAGGATTAGTAAGCTGAAGTGGCAATGAGCCGGCCATATAGCTCGAAGAACCGACAACCGATGGGGAAGAAAGGTTCTCGAGTGGCAGCCTCGTACCGGCAGGCGAAGTTTAGGGCGTCCCCCCACTAGATGGAGTGACGACCTGGTAAGTCATGCAGGAAGTCAATGGATGCAGGTGGCTCGGGACCGTGCTTTGTGGCATTCCGTGGGGGAGGCCTATGTTCAGCAGTGGACTTGTGAAGGGCTGTAATGATGATGATGATTATGATCGGACTTTCGTTCAAATACTAATCTATTAATTTTATTTAAGACAGTTACCAAGGTACACGTATTTATTTTAGAAAGAGTGATCGCATTTGAGTAATAGCGCCATCTACTACATTTTCTACGTACCACCATGATAGTTAATCAATTTTGGTTCTATAAAATGAAATTATAGAATAAAGTAGATGGCATAAAGTGATGGAAGTAATTTTTGAAGCCCAATAAGGCAGAGCAGCGTTTATTTTAAATAACAATTTGAAAATTTTCATTTAAATACATTTTTTTTATTTATTTATTCAGGATAACAACAGCTTATTAATACTTAAACAATATTACTTAAATTATTAAACATGAAAAAGCCAATTATAGTTATCCCCAAAGTAGATAACCAAACATAACACTGTAAATCTAATACAATACAAAATAAAATCGGTAAGAACTAATACTAAGCATTAACAAATTAATTGAAATATTAATATTACCTTCGTGACGTACATATATATACAAATACAGATGTATATACGTACAAAAGACATTCATAATTACACTTACAAACACACACATATGAATATATAAATGCAAATATATTTTAGTGTTATTGTTATTATAGAAAATAGATAAAAAATTAAAAAGAGACACTAATATATACATACATACATACACAGATACACACACATATATACATAAATACATACATACACACATACATACATACATACATATACATATACATACATAATAACAGTATTAAACGAGGGCACAAATATTAATTTGAGTACTATTTTAATTACAATTTACTGATTACCTTCAGCTGGATAGAATAAAAACTTGTTAATTTTTTTTTGAATCCACTTTTAATATTATTAAAAGGATCAATTGCGCTAAATTTTGTCGTAAGTTGCTACTAAACGCGTTAGAACATTGTTTTCCCATAATTGGTCGGGTGAAAGGGGATGTAAAACAAAGAGTTTCTGGTATGTCTGGTACGTTTCATTGGGACGTTAAATTTAATGTAAGCCAATAAGTCAGGGCAGTCAATTCCTCCGTGTAATATATCGAATAAAAGCCCCATATCCAGCAGAATACGTCTTTCTTCAAGCATTAACAGACCGTAAAATCTGCAATCGTCTCGATATGAAGAGCCAGAACGTCTAAATTTAAAATTTAAATGGGAAACGAACTTATTTTGAATCCTTTCGATTTTATGAACATATTTAGCATAAAATGGTGACCATATCTGTGAGGTTTACTCTAATATAGATCTTACATATGAAATATACTACTTTTAGGCTTTGAAAATTAGAGAAAGGAAGACAAGTTCTAGCTACAAATCCCAAATTACGAAACGCTTTACTGCAAATAGCATCAATATGCTCATTCATTGACATACGGGAGTCAAAATATAGTATAAAGTTTATTATTCAATATCAATAACATTAATTGAAAGTCATTCTCATGTTTAATTTACCTTTAATTTACTACTGGTTTCGGAAAGAACTATTACATAGTGAGGGTCACGCACATACCAACCGAACGGAGCGATAAGCGGAGCGGAAAATTTATTTACACATACAACAATATGAGTGTCCAACGTTCACCTACAACCAAATCTAGTGACAAAACGAATATTATTAGTGGGAATAGTAATTCCCAGCCTGACCTGTCAATCATTGCAGCAACTGAGCATGAATATAAAAATGTGTCACAACGCAAAAGAAAAGTGCCTGAGGATGATTTCGGTCCAATTCAATGAATTTAAAAGGAAATTATAGGAGTGTTAAAGGAGTTTGGTAAATCCCAGACAGACAACATCAATTCTATAAAACAGATATCAAATCCATCAATGAACAACTTAGTGACATGAAAACGAAAACGGACTTGCTGCTCATAGAAAATAATACCTTCAAGTCTGAAATACAAAAACTAACAAATACTGTCACTTATAATGAAGAAAAAATAAAATGTATTGAAAATGATGTACAGGCTCTTCAGAGCACTGTCCCCTTACGATCAGCATGTCCTAAACCGACAGCGAATAGTTATGCAGATATAATGACCGAAGTTCAAGAGCGTTTAGAGCGCGCCAAGAATATAATAATCGCTGGCATTTGCGAACCACATTCAGAAAATATGGAAGAAAAGAGGGAAAACGATAGATGTGAAGTGATGAAAGTACTATCAAGCATTTATCCACTTACCCCTCAACCAGAAAGAATAATGCGCCTAGGCAAGTATGATGGGAAGAAAACGCGCCCACTAAAAGTTTGCTTTTCAACTCCAGATATAGCAAAAACCTTATTAAAAATAAATCTAACTGCAAAGTAAGTAATATAAAAATCTTTTCCGACCAGACACCTAACCAAAAACAAGAAATGGCAAACCTTCGAGAAGAGTTACGTCAGCGCAAAGAAAAAGGGGAAAACGACTTATTTATAAAGTATATAAAAGGAACACCCAAAATAATAAAACAGGAAACAAAAAACGAGAGACCAGAGAAAATACAATAACTAAAAATAAGGATAAATTTATAACTCATAAATATCATTATAATTATGCAGATTTATCTATTACAAACAAAGCACTAAAATTTTTCTACGCCAATATTCGCAGTTTAGTTAAGCCAGGCAAACTAGATGAAATACGTTGTATTATAGAATCACTCGATACGAAGATTCACGTTTTAATTATTACGGAAACCTGGATAAAAAACGAAGACGAAGCACAGAGATTAAAACTACCAAACTATGTTCACTATTATAACTACAGAAAACTTTCTAGAGGTGGTGAAGTCTCTTTGTTCATTCATAAGGATTTGAAACACGAATTATTGGAGGATCAATGTGAAGACGGAAACCACTTTCTATGGTTACATCTTGACACTTTTTCCCTGGACATAGGTGCCATATACAAACAGCCAGCAGCAAGTACTGACAAGTTTCTTGAAAACTATAACCAACACCTTGCAAGAAGAAAGCGTGTTATTATCTTCGGCGACTTTAATCTTAACCTACTTACTAACGACAAACACGTAAAAGAATATAAAGAACTGCTGCGAGAGAATAACATAAGAATATTGAATAAAATCAACACCGAGTATTGCACTCGTGAAACCACAACATCAAAAACTATTATAGATCATGTATGTACCAACTTACAAAATAATACTTTCCAAATGTCTATTATTGAATCCTCCATAGCTGATCACAAACAAATATATCTTGAGTTAAATAGACCGAAAACCGAACGCTTAATAAAAGTTCAATATGAAGCAATTAACTATAACAACCTGCAGAACGATATTGAAGAAATTTCAAAATAAGTCATTTCAAGTATATGAGGAGCTAGAATGGCAACTACTACAAACTATTGAAAAAATAGAATAAGAAAACAAAAGTGGTCAATCCGCCTTGCAAAGAGTGGATAAACAGGGCCTAATTGCTTTAATAAATAAAAGGAACCAACTATGGTACAGTTTAAAACAAACACCTGAAGATGAAAATTTGAGAACAGAATTTATAAAACAAAGAAACCTTACGTTTGCAAATATTCAAACAGCTAAAAACAATTTTATCATAAGGCTTTCTACAAATTGTAAGAAATGTCCTTTAAAATGTGGCAACTAATTAATAGACTGTCAAATAATAAATCAGATCTGGCAGACCTTAAGTATTTAAAATAAATACCCCAATGGTCAAATCTCAAATACTAAAGAAATTTGTGAGTATTTTAACAGATTTTTCGTCACTATAGGCCCTGAACTTGCAAATAAAATACCACAAAATATCATAAAAACTTTACACAAACACTGTCTTACAACAAACCTAAAACAACAACACTGATTTATCAAAATTAAACCCAACGACCGCAGACGAGGTACTGAAAATAATAAAAGACCTAGATTCTAACGCTAGTTCCGGTTTAGATGGCATGAACACAAAGTCCTTAAAGTGTATTAAAGACAATATGGTAGAAAACCTCACTATTTGTATTAATAAATGTTTAAGTGATGGCTATTTTCCAAATAGCCTAAAAATCGCAAAAGTTAGTCCTATTTTTAAAGCCGGAAGCAAACAAGACCCAAACAATTACCGACCAATATCGGTACTTCCAGTAATGTCGAAATTATTTGAAAAAATACTACATAATCGACTATATGACTACCTAACTTCTATTGATTACCTCCATAAAAAGCAATATGGCTTCCGCCCAAAGTCTAACACTGTATCTGCAGCTGTTGATTTAGTAACCAACATAAGACTTAATATTGATCAGAAAAAAATTACATTAGGTATTTTTATTGACCTAAAAAAGGCTTTTGACACAGTTAGCCATGACATCCTATTATTAAAACTAAAAGGCATAGGTATCACAGGAAAGGCATTTGACATTTTTAAATCGTATCTTTCTGATAGATTGCAAGTTGTCAAAATTAATAATGAGCAAAGCAGCCCCCAACCGGTTATTTGTGGCATTCCACAGGGATCAATATTGGGACCCCTTTTGTTCCTTATTTATGTAAACAACATATATGAAATTGGACTAAAGGAGATATCACTTATACGCCGACGACACCAGCCTCTTCTACTTCGGTCATTCGTTAGAATCAGTACTAAGTGAAGCCCAGCAAGATTTACACATATTACATACCTGGCTACAGTCAAACTTACTAACAATCAATGCCTCAAAAACAAAATACGTAATCTTCAGTGCAAATAATAAAAAAATTGAAAGTCACAATCCTATTACTATTGATGGTGAAATATTAACCAAAGTTAACAATGAGAAATATTTAGGCCTTGTTCTTGACGGTCGACTTACCTGGAAACAACATATTGAGAAGATCCATAGTAAAATCTACTCATTAACAGGAGCTTTAAACCTATAGTTCGATGTCTCCGAGACATGTCAAATATACCATATATAACTCTTTAGTTAAGCCTCATTTAGATTACTTGATTGAGGTGTGGGGCTCAGCTACTAAATCAATGTTGCAAAAACTACAAGTTACACAAAATAAAATCATAAAAATATTATTCCAATATAAATACTTAACACCTACAACTCAAATATATAAAGAAACCAAATTACTTAATCTAGCCCAAACGTACAAATATAAAATATGCATTTTTATTAGGAAAATACTTACTAATGCTACTCACTCTCAAATAACATTTACTAAAAAGATAGATTATCATAAACGTATGACAAGGCAGGCTAATAACCTATGTTTGAGATTATATAGAACAAACTATGGAAAAAGGAGTGTTCTTTATGAGGGAGCTCAACACTACAACAAATTACCTAAAAACATTAAAGAAACAAAATCCCTGTCTACTTTTAAGAAATTGCTAAAAAGCCACATTTTAAAGGATTTTCATAATAACTTAATAATCACAAATCTCTAATCTACATATATGAAGTACACATGCAACCTTAATCTACAATAAAATAGTTGTATAGAGATAATACAATATAATTACTTATACACATTATGATTATAGATTGAGACAAGATAACTTATGTATATACATATATGTGTGTATATATGAGTATGTACGTATGTGTGTATGTATGTATATATATCGTTGCATTATGCGTATTTGCAACCCACTTATATTATTACAAACAAATTAATACCTAAATATATAATATACTAAATAAAGAAACACTACACATCTAATTATAGTATCGTATTACATGTAGTAATGGTTTTAAAAGATGAACACAAACAATAACAGCTAACACTATAAAATAATTTTTTAACACAATAAAATAGTTAATGTGTCATAGGCCTTAACAAATAACTCGCTACATTCATTCAATTTTGACCGAAGTAATGATGGTCTGCTTAGCTTTGGTAATGAAAACTTTTGCAACTACCCTATTTACTTATGTGTAATTATTATAAAATAAATTATTAAGCACTCAATTAGAAAATAAGTTTTAGCGACCTATTATAATACTAGCTCACTACGCCAATCGGCTTAATGTTTCTTTTTTTTTTTTTTCTTTATTATGTATTTTCTCTGTAAGTGATTTGTAAATCTTTTGAGAAATAAATGTCTTAAACCATAAAATATACGCCAAGATTGCGCACCACCGTAGTCCTCTCGATTATAACACCATTGAAATTGTATGAAAAAACTATGGGATTATTTTTCCGCGTAAATGAAATACACTGACACTTACCAACATTTACCGTGATTTTATTAGCGACATAGTAATGGTATAATATATTTAAGTCATTTTGAATTAGTTCACAGTCCTTGATAGTGCGTACCGCAGATATATGTTTTATCATCAGCATAAAGTAAATGTTGAGAATTTTTATATATTGACATATATCGTAAATATAGGCGTTGTAAAAAGAGGACCAAGGTGAGCCTTGAGGAACGACAGAGGGAACCGTTACGAAATCTGACCTATAACCGCCTAGAACCACAGCTTGAGAGCGGTTAGTCAAATAAGATCTAATCCATCTCAGTAAGTCCCCATGAATGCCGAGAGACTGCAGCTTCTGAAGAAGTATGACGTGATCCACACGGTCGAAGGCTTTTTCAAAGTCGGTGTAGATCACGTCAACTTGACCTCCACCTTCCATTTCATTAAGAACGTAATTAGTGAAATTTGCAAGATTGGAAATAGTAGAACGCTTTTTCAGAAAACCATGTTGCGTACTCGGGATGTGTCTAATTATTGTAGCATAAATTTTATTAAAAATAAGTCTCTCAAATATTTTAGCAATTGTACTGAGAATAGAAATTGGACGGTAATTATCAATTTTTTTTTAGAACCTTTTATGAACCGGTATTATATATGCCTTTTCCTTTTTCCTTTATCCTTTTCATTTTGTTGACGTTATGTAAAACTTTGGTTTAATTAAAATAAAATTTCATAAAAAAATATAAATAATAGATAATTACCTAATTAACAAAATTTAATGAGTATTTTGTGTTACACTGGGTTCTATAATAATTACTTCATACACTGTGGTGAGTCCTAGTGTTGCCTAAACCGATAATTTCTCGTATTAAGATCGAAGAAGATGATGCACTGTGACACATATGTATATAATGAATTATGTAAATAAATGTCATTGATCCATGAAATGTTTCCCTGTAATACAAAAGTTTCACTTCTATCGTGTGTCTTCACGAGAAAAACTGTTAAAAATTTATTTCCTTTTTTCAAGTTGGTCAATAATGAGTGACGTCAGCCTTGAAACAGCCTCTTCTGTGCAAAGTCCTCGTCTGAAGCCAAATTGTGACATTGAGAGTATATTACATTTATTTAAATATTTAATGAAACAAATGCAACCAAACTCAAATAATTTAATGTGCAGTGAAAGCTTTTATGTGCAGAGAAATTAAAGAGTTTTTTTGACACGTTATTTTTAATTGCATCGTTGGTCTAGTGGTCGTAAACGCGGTCGCTGATCATAAGGTCCTTCGTTCGAATTCCAGGTCAAGTCAAAATCAGTTATGTTTTTGGGAAGAAATTCTCACAAGCAGCCCGGATTCAGGAAGTTGGCGATGATTCAACCCTCTGCCTCGAAAAGCACGTAAAACCGTAGGTCCTACCCATCTGACTATGATAATTGAAGGAATAGAGAGTGCGCCTGTGCTTGCACATACACTTGGGCCCTACAATCCTGTCCTGCGCAGATAGCTAGTCTCCGTTAAGACTTGCCGCCGTGACCATAATTCGGTCTGGAGGGCATTATTATTATTAATAGGCGGCAGAATAGTTGTTATCTAAAAAAGAAAATTTATTTCCTATGCGAGCGAAAATATTTCATTATAATAGTAACTGTCGGAATCTTAACATAAAATTCTATATAATTATGTATGTGAGATATCATAGGAAATCCTTTAATTCATTTAATTTTGTCTTTGTGTTTCCATAGAAATCGTTTTACAATTAGAGTTTTGGACATAAAACGCTTTAAGCGCTCCTTTCTCCGCTGCATGCATATTTGTCCACGAAGTAAGCGTGCAACATTCTGTGGACCAAAATTTACTCTATTTGGAACATTTTTGCATATTATCAGGAAATAAAGGGCATTAATAAAAATGCATTTCATATTATCGAAAAATATTATATAGTTTTTAAAAGTCGCAAATAAATATGGCGTTTCTTTGAATTATGTTACATTGCAAAAGCGAAATTTCCAAACATACCAGCGCAAATGCGCTTCGGTGTGTTACTGGAATTAATTTATATAATACCATTATGAACGGTCCACTACTAACAGTTAGCAAATATATTGATAATAATATAAGAGAAATGTAAACATTATCTAGGACTTTCAATTCAATTTTATAAGATAACTAGCTCATACTCGCGATTTAGTCGGCGTAAAACTTAAATAAAGGAACCTGCACGACTAGCATGGGCTGGGGCAAAAAATTTATCCCCCGATTATATCCACTGACAAGGGATAAAATTATCTTGTCCTTATGACAAAGCACGGCAACGGGGAGAAGTATATCCCCGTTTGACATAACGAGGAGACATATATCCCCCGTCCATAGCATGGAGCCAAATGAAATATAAAAAATTATGCTTTTTTGACATTTGAAAGGGAAAATTTTATCCTAGTTCATTGGACGTGGGTTTAATATAAAATTCATACAAAAAATCTATCTAAGTCTAAGTCTATATCCCATTTTATCTACTGTGGATATTATATCCACCAGTGTGCCCATGCTCGAAGGATGGATAAAACTAAGCGAGGGGATAAACATTTTCTCCTTTCTCCGGGGATACAATTGTCTCCTGCCCATGCTAGCCCGGCAGCAGATGGACTGTGGACCAGTGGCGGCGTAGCGTAGGTACCCAGGGCGATTTTCTGTCAAGTACCCCCCAAATAAAACAAAAAATGCTATACATGTTTACCGGACTTTATTTCGCTAAATTATTCTATTCATCATCATTATCATTACAACCCTTCACATGTCAAATGCTGAACAAAGGCCTCCCCAAAGAATGCCACAAAGCACGGTCCTGAGCCACCCGCATTCATCGACTTCCTGCATATCTTACCAGGTCGTCACTCCATCTTGAGGGGAGCCGCCTCACACTTCGACAACCGGTATAAGGCTACCACTCGAGAACCTTGATTTACAATCAGTTGTCGGTTCTTCAAGCTATATGGCCGGCCCATTGCCACTTCAGCTTACTAATCCTTTGGGCTATGTCGGTTACTCTGGTTCTTTGCGGATATCCTCATTTCTAAGTTTATCACGCAGACAAACCCCGAGCATAACCCTCTCCATAGCTCACTAAGCGCCCTTGAACTTTTCCATATGGCCAGCAGTGAAGGACCACGTCTCAGATCCATAAGTCATCACTGGCAACACGCACTGGTTGTACAATCTCGTTTTCAAGTTTTGAGGTGTACCAGACGAGAAGATATGTTGTAATCTCCCGAACGCTGCCCAGCCGAGTTGAATCCGTCTATTGACATCTCGGTCGAAGTTGAACTTACCTAGTCAGAATATTTCGATACCTCCAATGAACACTACGCCAACTCAATTTTTACTCATTTTCAGGTTTTAATGGAAAATGACTCATTAAATAATAATATTATGCTCCTAAATTTCTTTAAAAAAATTAAAGAAATAAAAAAGTTTTGAAAATTACATAACGCCAAGTAAATGTACTTTTGACAAACACACGACATACACCGCGACTACTCGTTTTAGCGGTGTATATTAGGATGCGCAGGCGCTAACCACACGACTGTACGCCGCCAACCAGGATTGGCGGGAAGACGCGCGGCGGGGCGCGTGGCGCTGTGTTTATGTTTACGCTAATGACAGTTGGCGGAGTGTCGCCGGTGTGCAAGCATTTTTAATATAAAAGTGGAAACCTGTAATAACACTTAAAGCTGTAGCAAACCGTATGTATTTGGTACTGAGTAACGGGTGCGCCATCTAGTACCGAGTAACGAAACGTTACACACGAATGCATTGTTACTCGCATTTTCGTAGTATGGGTACCTACACTGTCAGTTCCGCAAGTACCGTTGATGCGTGTAAACATTTGCTGATCGTATGTTTTACGCATGCGCACGCTTATTCAATGAATTTAAGAACGTACGTTACAAAGAGCGATGTTTCTTTATTAAGTAAAGTATAATTTGGAAATTCGTCGTCCAAGTTGTTTACTGTTTATTAAAGGTATTGTGTGTGTAGACAAAGTTTTGTTAATGTATAAGTATGTTCTCTACAAATTATGAATGTTGCGATGCCGCGACGTCATACTGTACGCGTACGCAATACGACTTGATTCGATGCTCTAACATAACATAGCATGTTATGAGGTATCAGAAGTAACGAGTAACGTAACGATACGATAGTAACGAGTACTCATTGTTATAGTAACGAATACATACGGGTACGCTTTTTTTCGTTACTTTTACACCTCTAATAACACTGTATTAATCACATTGTTTATTAGTTAATGGCCTGATGTGTTTGAAGAAAAACTATAATTTCTGGAGTGCGTGGAAAATATTTGGTCGAGTTATGTAAACAAAAATACGTCCAGCAGACGAACAATATAATATATCGTATACGTTGAAATCTTGACACTTCAGAATGTCAAGATTTCAACGATTTCATTGATGGCAGAGGTCGCCATAAGAACCATAATGTGGTAGTTACTACTGAAATGAAACAAAGCGTAATTGATCATGTTAATTCTTATACACCCGTTGAATCGCACTATGTCAGAAAACGTTCAAGTATAAAATATTTAGATCCCTCGTTATCATTTTCAAAAATGTTCAAAATGTATCCAGAATGGTGTGCAGAAAATAATTATAATAGTAGAGTGCAAACTTTAAGACAATACAAGGACATAGTCAATGCAAATTTAAAGATAGGCTTTCATGTTCCGAAAAAGGATCAGTGTGACCTCTGCCATCAATTTAAGAACATATCTGAAGTTACTGATGAGCAGAGCGAAAAATATACAATTCATCAAAAAGAAAAGGAGTATTCTCGAAAGGTTAAACTAGAAAATAAATTACTAGCAACTAAAAAAGCATGCATTGTATTTGATTTTCAGAAAGTACTGAACGCACCACATGGAAACATTAGTATTTATTATTACAGACGAAAGCTTAACGTATATAATTTTACTTTGTATGACATCGCTATGTCATACACAGTCATAAACAGAATGCTTCTTTATGCGCTCATAAAGAAGCATTCTGTTACATGGGACGAACAAACCGCAAAGAGAGGGCAAATGAAGTCTCTAGTTGTCTTTATGATTTATCTATGGTCAGATAATTGCGGGGGCAAAACCGTATCCGGATAGTTTACTACATGTACTTGTGGCGGCAATTAATCTGAAAATTAAAATTTATCATCGCTTCATGGAGAAGGACATACACAAAACGAAGGCGATTCGGTGCATGCCTTGATCGAAAAATCAGCCAAAGGAAGAGAAATTTATTCGCCAGATGAATGGTATTCCTTAGCACGATGGGTAAAAGTAAATGATAAGCCTTATAAAGTCGTAGAAGTAAAGCAAAATATGATCTTAGATTTTAAAAAGGGTATTTACAAAAAAAATTGGACAAAAAGTGTTTCTAATGATAAGGTTTCTTGGAATAAAGTCAAAGAGATCGGGGCTACTCCAGAAAATATAGGAATGTTACGTTATAAATACAGCTTAGGTGATGTAGAAAGTCAATCAAGTACGAGACAGTCTCGCTCAGAACCTTTTCCAGACAAAGCATATACCTTTTATTGAATATAAATAGGGCTAAATACAAAGATTTAGTTTATTTCTGTGATAATAATATCGTACCTCTTAAATATCATAATTTTTATAAGAATTTACCAGTGGCAGAGGTCGATCACGAACTTGATGGAAGCGAAGACGAGGATTTATGTCATCTGAATCAGTGTCTTGCTTCCTAATTTCGTAACTATTTCAGTTTTTTTTTAATTCAGAATAATTGTTTTGTAAGTTCATAGTTATGGAGTGAAACATGCTGATTGATCTCGTAAATACTTTAAGTAATTTAAGCGATTATTATAATTTAAAATGTTTTAGTCACGTGTATACTATTTCATAAAAGAATTTGATGCTAATTTTATGGGAATCTTGACTGTAGCTGATATTGTTCTAATTCTTTTGTATTAATTAAAAAGTTAGTTTAGTTTACAACAATTGTGCTGATTGATCTCTATATTATTAAGCAATTACGTTTATACAGTGATTAGTATATAGGGTTAAAATTTTATATTTAATATTAAACTATAAAAACAATATTTTTTTCATTTCCAACTTAGGTATATTACCCACTACCAAAAAAGAGATTAAATTATAAATAATTTTGATAATTCAGTATATTTGTAACATGTTATTATTATTAACAATAATATTATTTTGACTAATTTTGTAAATTTTAATATAAAATATTGGAAAAACATACGATTTTATTCATATTTTGTGTCAAACAAAACGCTAACTGTTAACACTGGTCGTGTTATTCTACGCTATGTATGTGTTAGCGGCATGTAACACGGTAGTTGATTTTTATTACTTTCCCGATTACAAAACGCTAACTTTTTAAATTTAGAAATGAGAGAACACTTTATCAAGGTATGTTAGTTGAAGCACTAAAATAATTCTATTATTGGATGTACTTTAAAATTAATACGTAATTATATTCTAGTATGGGTTTGATTAAGATTTTTGAGTTCTCTCATATTCCGAGATATACTCCGCTAACTGTGAGTTGACGGAGTGTAACGGAATCTCAAATGACATTTTTCCGTCTTAAACTCCGCTAACTAGAGTTAATTTTAAAACTTTTAAAAATAATTAAAATCCAATTATGTAGTTAGATGTAACAGCAAATTATTTATTCATCTTGAAAATATTATTAATATAGGTGTGGTATTAAAAAAATTATCAATGTTTTTTCTTTAAGAGCTTCTCCTGTAAACCTACAAAATCCTAGTTGGCGTAATGTAAATTGGAGGTATCGATTTGTCCCAGGTAAACATACTCGTCAACATCTTCAAGCTCGGTGCTCTCAACAACTACGGCATAGGTGTGACATGGACGTTACACATGATCTATGTCTTGTTCATGTTCATCTTAAGACATATCCGTTGGGAAACACTATTGAGGTCATTGAGCATAGTGCTTAGGTCCTCCAGCGATTCTGCCATAAGGACTATATCGTCAGCAAATCGAAGGTGAGTGATGTACTCGCCATTGATATTAATACCGTATCCTTTCCAGTCCAGTAGATTGAAAAGGTCTTCCAATGCAGCAGTGAAGAGCTTCGGGGATATAACATCACCCTGTCTTACCCTGCAATTGGATAGGTTTCGTACTCTGGTTCTGTACTCGGATAGCCATCGTAGCCCCATTGTACAAACACTTCAGCACTTCGGTATACCGACAGTAAGCTTGGCACCGCTGAAAAGACTGCAGCAGCGTCCAAATTTCGACGGAACCAAAGGCTTTCTCATAGTCTACATACGCAAGTCGAGTCGAATCTGCGTGCGAGCCGATTCGTAATGACTCTCGAAAACAGCACGTAGACGCGCCTCAGAAGTAAATTCAGTCTGTAGTTCTTCAAGACACACGATGTGGCCTTCCTCGAAGCACCTTCTTGAAGAACAAGACCACCGCACTTCTGCTTCACGCCTCCGGAGTAGTACCATCATGGAGGATGGAATTAAGGAGCTTCTGAAGAGACTTCAAGTACAGGTTTTCTACTCGCTTTCAGAAGCTCCGTTGTAATTCCATTCTCGCTTGGGGCCTTGCCGTTTTAAGGTGCTGGAGAGCCATTCTAATCTCGCTCAGACTGACGTCCGGGATGTCATTGGAATAGTGTCGGATAAGACTTTATCTTGGATCGTTGTCCACACTTGCGTGTGTCTCCATTGATGACAGCTGCCCATAGAATCTCTCAATCTCACTCAAAATTGCAGGTGTTTCGGAAACGATGCTGCAATATTCGGTCTTCAGCTTCGACAGTTGGCTCTTTCTGGCAGACAGATCAATCGTTTCTTCAATACGAGTTGTTTTGAAGTTGCGTAAGTCCCGTCGCATGCAGATGGAAATCTGTCAGTTCAGTTGCCTGTATGATGTCGAATCTGATGAAGACTACAGATTCATTTCCCGTCCAACAGTCATATAAAAACTCTCCAATCACACTCTTAATCTCAATTAAGAGTGTGATCGGAGAGTTTTTGTTTTCTTCTGCGACGGGTCTTGCAAAACTTAGCTCCGACCGCATGGACAGTTTCCACAAGCTTGTCATTCAAATTGTCGACTGTCTTCTAGGCACTTAAAACGATTTTGTAACTCTAGCTGAAAGTTTTCGGGGATTTGGATTAGAGCACGAGGAGGACGGAGCGTTGGCTTCATTAGACGTGACCTCTCCAGCTTATTGTTTAGTTTCAGTGTGCCTCTCACCATTCGGTTATCGCTGCCATTTTTTACCCTCGCAATCACTGAGTCATCACTGAACAGTTGCCATCTGGTCGTCGTAATGAAGTCAATCTCATTTTTGTCGAACAGTCGGGGCTCGACCAGATCCACTTTCTGTGAGGTCGCTTCTGAAAGAAAAATTTCATCATAAAGAGTCCCTATTTCTCCATGAAGTCACCCAGCTGCTGGCCACTTGGGTTCCCTTGCCCTATCCCGAAATTACCTATCATCAGCTCTTTGTTGTCTCTTGTGCATAGATTTGTGTTGAAGTCTCCCATTAACACCGTGTAGTGGGTTTTGGAGTAATGCATGGCTCCAGATATATCCTCATACATTTCTTCCACCTCCTCATCGAGATGTGTCGAGGTTGGTGCGTAAACCTGTGTGACCGTTTGGTGATTCTGAGTATAAAGTACGCAATCCTCGTCGACACACTCCCAATCTTTACAACGTTGTTAACGAGAGAATTGTGGACGATAAATCCGACACCTCCTTTGAAAGGCCCTTGAAAGGCCCTGAGAAGGCTCCTGAGAAGGCCCCCCCCTTTACGCCGCCACTGCTTTGGACATGTTTTTTTTATAGAAGAGGGGGGAAACGAGCATGCGGCTCACCTGATGGTAAGTGACTGACGCCGCCCATGAACAAATGCAACACCAGGGGAATTGCAGGTGCGTTGCCGGCCTTTTAGAAAGGTGTAAGCTCTGTTCTTAAAGGTGCCTAAGTCGTATCGGTCCGGAAAAATCGCCGGTGATAAACAATTCCACAGAGAAGTTGTACGAGGAAGAAAACTCCTAGTAAAACGCACAGTCGTGGACCGCCAAGCATCCAGATGGTGAGGATGGTATCGTGAATTTGGACGCGATGTTCGTTTGTGAAATTTGGCGGTTGGAATTAATCCAAACAATTCCTCAGAGCACTCCCCGTGGTAGATTCGATAGAAAATGCAAAGGGATGCAACATCCCTACGCAGCGACAGTGTATCGAGCCGATCAGAAAGAACTCGGTCGTCGACAATTCGGACCGCTCTGCGCTGCATGCGGTCAAGAGGAAGGAGCTGGCACCGGGGAGCCCCAGCCCAGAGATGGGAATAGTATTCCATGTGAGGCCAAACTTGCGCCTTGTAATGTTGCAAGTGGTGTACCGGCATGAAATACTGTCCCGCTCTGCTGAGCACACCAAGCTTTTTAGAGACCAATTTAGCCTTCCCTTCCAAGTTACCACGAAACTGCACATCATCCGATATGTTGTTACAGTCTTAAGATAATCCACCAGGGTATCCAGCTCCAAAAGTGTATAAGAAGTAAATATGTGAAAATTAGTTAGTTTAAATTTGACGGCTCCAAATCCAATGGCTTAGCAATGATTTAAAGCGCTGAAGGCCGTGGGTTTTAATCCCACACGGAACAAGTATATGTTTATATAAACATAAGAGTGACTTTCAATAAGCATTGTTTATAATCTATATTGAACAAAAATGTTTATGTTTCTGTAAGGGAGGATTTGTCTTAATCGTTAGAATAGAATAGAATATTTTTTTATTCAATATAGATCACATGTGTAATTCTTATTGAAAATCATTTTAGTTACGTTTAGATAGTTACGTTTCTTAGGCGGATTGACCATCACAAAGCCAGGGGTCTCGCACCTCTGACGTTGCCATCCGGCCTGAATATTTTACGCCTGGCGTAAACGAGATAGTTTATATAATAATAATAATAATAATAATATAAAGGCGTAGGGAAGTGACGACCACATGGCCCGCTGACGTAACAGTTAAGTGACAAAACTGCTACGTAGGCGCAGTCAGTCAGCGCCTTGCCAAAAGGTGTGAGCACCGTGCCTCGGCAGAATTGAGGGTGCAAAAGCCCGTTTGTGCTTACGACCACAGTATTAAACGGTGCAGGGCCTGGGCGTCTCCCGTTAGTTGACGCCCATTTTTATGGATGATGGACAAAATAGAACGCGCATAGGGCCGCTGTCTGGGAGTCGCCGGGCGCGTCTTGAGCTGGCGCTGGACGCGACAGCATGCGGGCCGCCAGCCGAGCGCGAGGTGCTGCACGACCACCCAGCAGCCTCGCATCCATCATCCCCACCAGATGGCTTGGTGTCGGCAGGGTCCTCTCGACTCGGCAAGCGGCACCGCCGCTGGTGGAGTACGCCGCATGCGTTGGACAAAAGATATGAACATAAACGCATTGTGAGCGTACTATAGGCGAAAGGGGAAGAAACTGGAGGATAGCGTATCGGGCTCGGATGCACCGCTTTCTTGCTGAGCTGGAGCCGTCTGTTCCCGTCACAGAGCAAAACTTGGCAGACCGAGTTCGGTACATCATACGCTCGAAAATATATGATGATGCCGAACTCGAACGACTACGGCGTGAGGCTATTCACTATCGAATGAACCAGCTATAGCTGGGGATGCGGCCCCAAGGCCATAGACCAGCAGCCATATGAAGAAGCCGCCATGGATCTTCCCGCTTTGGTTCATTCAGGCGATGATGGAATGGTCACCCAAGAACTAGAGCAGATGAGGAGTAAATTGGAGGAGGTGATGGTGGAAACGCGCTGTACGCCTCGAAAATCAACCGCGACTCCCGCGCATAACCCTAAGCAAGCGGAATCGGGATGTCGTGACGGCCCTGAACCCATTGCTGGCAACCTTTTTGGAAACCAGCCGGGACCTTTGCGATACGGACTCAATAATATTTGGCGCCGCTTTGGCAGTTTGTCGTATTGTTGGTGCCAAATTTCCCACGTCTGGACGTGCTACAGGGCAAAGTAGCGCTCTCCCAGCCTGGAGAAGAAGGATTGAGGACCGTATCGTAAAGGCAAGGGCCTTCATCGGCAGACTGATAAGCTTCAGGTCGGGTAATAATAGGCCGAGAATTGTGCGCACCGTCAGGATGGCGTTTGCTGGGACAAATATCAGTTTGTCCCAGCCGGATATAACACAAAAACTGACAGAGCGCATAGACGACCTAAAGCAGAGAATCGCTGCTTGTGGGAAGCGGATTCGGCGATATACAGAGAGGTCGACACGGTTCAACCAGAATCGTCTCTTCCAGAGTGGTCAGAAGAGGCTCTATGAATCATTAGAGCGGCCAATGGTACGTGGAACGGGCTCAGAACCGAATCAGGCCGACACTATCGCATTCTGGCGCGGCCTGAGGTTAGAGCCCGTAAACCACAGCGAGGGCCCTTGGACGGAAGTTGTGGCGAGTCAGTGTGCAAATGTTACTACGCCCATGGACCCCATAACGCCGGACGATCTAGATGAGGGGGTCCGAAGGGCCCTGAACTGGAAAAGTCCGGGTCTCTACTGGCTGAAGGGGTTCCCCGACAGTTTCAAGAGGCTCTCGACCAGAAGTCGCTCCCGAGCCTCTTTATTACTGGGATCACTCATTTGGTTTCTAAAGACCGGGATACCACAGACAGAGTAAATACCGCCCCATCACGTATCTACCCACGATATACAAGACATTAACATCCATTTTGAGCGCGAGAATCACTCGTCACCTGAACTAAAATCAGGTGATATCGCGCGCTCAAAATGGATGTCGGTGCGTTGGTCGTAGAACCAAGGAACCACTCCTCATTGACGCGTTCATTGACAAGGTGGTTAAACGCAACCGTCGAAACCTCTCCGCCGCCTGGATAGACTACAAAAAGGCATTCGACTCGGTGCCTCATACATGGCTGAAGAGGGTCCTCGAGCTGTACAAGGTTGACTGTACAGTTAGAGACTTCCTCGGGCAGTATATGGGGCATTTGAGTACGATCCTTTGTCATCTAAGCGAGCGGATGACGGCTGCGGAGAACCAATAAGGATAAGAAGGGGTATCTTCCAGGGCGAATGTCTGAGTCCAATCTGGTTCTGCCTCTCTCTAAATCCTCTCAGTACCTTACTGGAGGGTTCCGGGAGAGGATTTCAGCTTCGGAAAGGAGGTACAAAAGTGACCCACCTTTTCTATATGGATGATCTCAAGTTAGTCGCCTCCAGTCGCTCACATCTTGTGGAATTGCTAAACATCACTTGTGATTTTAGCAATTCTATTGGAATGGAGCTGGGGACGGATAAATGTGCGGTCCTCCATGTCGAAAGGGGTAGGTTGCTAACTCTGAGGGCATAGACTTTTCTATGCCCACCAATATTAGGACCCTATCCGAGGCTGAAACATACCGATACCTGGGTATGTCATAGAACATAGGTATCGATGTGACGGATATGAAACAGTCAGTTTGCGATTTGTTTTGTGCACGCTTGACAAAAGTGCTGAACAGTCTTTTGTCGGGGTAAATAAGACACACGGATATAACGCTTGGGTCATGCCTGTCCTCATGTATACCTTCGGCATACTCAGGTGGACTCAGACCGAACTGAACGCTCTGGATAGAAAATTCCACACTGTTATGGCGTCCCACAGGATGCATCAGCCGAGATCGTCAGTAATGAGGCTGTACTTGCCGCGGAAACATGGTGGGCGCGGCTTTTTGAGCGCTCTCCCCATTCATAATCGCGAAGTGTGCAGCCTCCGTAATTACTTCCTGGCAAGATCGGATGATCCATTCTACAGGGACGTCATTTCGAGTGATAAAGGGCTTACTCCTCTATCCTTAGCCAACGAGCAATGGAGTACAGAAGTAGTACCCAGCAGTACAGTGCATTTCCGACCGGGAAACCGTATGGAAGGAGAAGGAGCTCCACGGGAAGTTCTACAAGGCTCTACATAAGCCTTTCGTAGATGCAGTCGCCTCCCTCCACTGGCTACGTTTCGGGGACCTCTTCGGGGAAACCAAGGGTTTTGTCTGTGTGATACAGGATCAGGTTATTAAGACCAACAATTATCGGAAATACATTCTAAAGGATGGCGCCGTCGACATCTGCCGAGCTTGTCGTCATCCCGGTGAGTCACTTAGGCATGTTATCTCCGGTTGTTTGGCGCTTACTAATTCTGAGTATTTGCACAGACACAACCTGATAAGATTCTCTCTGAAAGGAGCTCGCTCTGAAATACGGTCTCGTGGATCGGAAATTACCATATTATAAGTACTTGCCGGAAGCCGTGCTCGGAAATGACCGTGCCAGGCTCTAATGGGACCGGGCCATTATCACAGACAGGACTATTCTTGCGCATAAGCCTAATATTGTGATGATGGACCGGGCACAGTCAAGGATATTTTTGGTCAACATTATCTTTCCTTATGACAAGAACCTCGTGAAAGCCGAAACAGATAAGCGAACAAAATATCTGGCCTGGATCATGAGGTGACCGACATATGGGGTGGTCTGCCGACCGAAATTATTCCTGTGGTCGTTTTTGCGAACGAGCTAATCCCAGTCAGCCTCTCAGGTCATCTGAGGCGACTGGGACTCCGTGACGGACCGCCCCGGGCTCAAATGCAGAACGCGGTGCTCCTCGATACCGCCCGCATCGTCCGCCGGTTTCTTTCCCTTTCTTCCTTACCTTCGGCCGTTTGGTCTCCCCTGCCGAGGGCTTCTATCTGGTTGGGTTTTTATTTATTTATGTACTTTTATGTATTTATTATATTTTATTGATATTTATGTATATTTATCATTTTCATTTACATTTATATATTTATACAGCCCAACCAGATGAGAAACCTATATAGATACCCCATATAATAATAATAATAAATCTTTATTTCGGATAACAAATGAGATCCATATCAGAGAAGTTAGAAAAATCACAAAATATTAATAATAATACAGCTAGGTGGACGGAGGAGGTAGAATGACACGCACGCACCTACCCAAGCACGCACGCACATACGCACGCACACATTTACGCTCGCACGCACACACACACACACACACACACACACACACACACACACACACACACACACACACACACACAGGTAAGTCAGCAATGCAGGACCTTAATAATTTGCCTTATTATAGGACAGTCATGTTTTTGTGCTATAACCCCCAGGATACTGTTGGTGCTGTTCCTTGTTCTGCTTAGTAGCGATGAAGCTTTCTTGCGCATTATCGCGTCAAACCCGTCGGTGCGGGCCTCGCAGAACATGCCTGAAGCGCTGCAGAAGCGGGGCAGTCCCAAAAGAACTCTAAATGCATTGTTATATTGCACCTTTAATGCTTTATACGCCCTTTGTTTGTAGTTGACCCAGAGGCAGCATGAATAGAAAGACTGGCAATATGTCTTAAAAAGAGTTATTTTAACGGCACTACTGCATCGTGCAAACCTACGGGCCAACATATTACTCCGGGTCGCTAAAGCCCTACGCTCTTTCTACATGTCCATTTCATCACGAAAATCCTCGGTCACGTAGTGTCCTAAGTATCTGAATTGTGATACCCTCGATAAAGCAGTGTTGTAGAGTCTGATAGGTGGTATGTACGTGGAACTCTTGTTATTAGCTTTAAACAACGTAAACTCACTTTTCTTAATATTATAAATTAGACCGTGTTCATTTGCATAAGCCTCACAGATTCCCTGAAGCTTTCTGAGCGCACTGATCGAGGGACTCAGCAACACCATGTCGTCGACGTAAACTTAGGTTGTTGACACACTTTCCATCCACATGGCAACCGACCTTTGTGCTGCTGAGTCTCTCGAGCAGCTCATTTATATACAAGTCAAAAAGTTGAGGTGAACTTATTCCACCTTGTCTCACGCCACATTTCAACTCGTACGTTTCAGAAAGCTTATCTGCCCATTTTACATGATTGGTTTGATGATTGTAACAATAGTGGAAGATACCCAGGAGATCATTAGAAAAATTACATTCGGCAAGTTTTTTCCATAGAATGTGATACGACACCAGGTCAAAGGCTCTCGACAGGTCTAAGAAGCATCCATAAACCGGGGTTTTGCGATCTGTAATATATCTGACACTTTCTGTTGACAGCCCCGTCCTAAAACCAAACTGTGCATCCACTGCCGGATTAAGCAAGAACGGGGCCCGTAGCAAATTTTATCGAGGGGCCCTTGATCTGCTATGGGTTCTTAAGTATAAAATGGTAAAAACCAATTCAATACTCCAATACGTTTATTTGCCATCTATAGGTTACAATTTTGTTGGTGTATTTCATAGTACAGTAGATTACTATAGACCCTATTAGACTCTGACAAGTACAAACACTCCCACTGTACCTGAACTGCCCTCTGCCGCTTCCCGAAGTGAAGTCACAATATCATTTTACATACTATCAATTACAGTCCTATGATCTTTGTTCTGACAGAAATGATCACAAAAGTTCTTTAGTTAACAAGGGAAGCCTATTTCTTTAAGTTTCTCCATACACAACCTATAGTAACAGCCTATTTGTGCTACATTTTTTTCACCCCACACAACTTTATCACTCATCTTATTGTCCTGTTTTACTAATACGGACATAGGCCTAACCATTCCCAGGTTAATCTGAATAGCAAGTGGAAAGTTTTTGCCCTGAATCGACGCTATTTTGTCCCCTATGCTAACGAGCACAGATATTTTTTTTTTTTTTTATAGGATAGGGTGACAAACGAGCACAGTCCACCTGATGGTAAGTGGTTGCTGTGGTCCATAAACATCTACATCTATCTTCAATAAAGAATCAAAATGCAGATGCGTTGTCACCCGTGAGGACTAAGATGGAATGCCTCTTTCCAGTAAAAGGGTCTCCGGTTCTCTACACTCACCATACGAAACACAGCAGTGTTAAGCTGCTATTTTACGCTGGTATTCTGTGAGAGCGTGGTCCTTCCCCGGTCGAGCCGACCATTCGTACTACAACTATACTACTAATATAGCTGCAGCATGGCTCTACCACGTAAAAATATACCAAGCTCCCTCACCTTTCGGCGGGAGAGGTGTGTGCCTAAATCGAACACCTATACACCTAGCGCGTTGGTACGCAAGGGTGTGTACCTAGCTGTTGCCTAATGCATCAAGAAACACAAAAATTAAAAACGATGGCCGCCTCTGAGGCGGTGGGTGTGTTTTACTCTACTTACGGTTACCGATACCAAGAAGCCAGGAAGGAGAGTTACGCACAAACACACTTTGCACCACAACAAGCGTCCGATGCACTTCACAACAACACAATGAGACTGCTGTCTCTTGGGACAGCGTGCTTCGCGCACCACAGTGAGAAAATCAAGGCAGCAACCAAACACAGAGCACCAAGTAAGGTGACGGGAGTGAACTCAATTGACACGTCCGGAGTCTACAGAGCACAAGCGCGGAATCTAAAAACTGTATATCATCATCGCTAAGAAATAGCAATGTTGAGGTAAGCAGATTAAATTAGAACTATCGATTCGGCGTACAAATTTACAAATGTACATAGTGATCTTTCTATGTGTCTGTTGGTCTGATACCAATTAATATCTTCATTTGTTGGTTTGGTCTCATGTTGGTCTGGGATATATAAAAGTCCCATATTTATGTAAGTATTATAACAAAAAAGAAGGTGTCAACTATGTTACATGTCATGGACATGATTACGCGCTTGAAGCCATATTTGAATGAAAGAAAGGTTACGTTTATGCAATATGTACATTTATTAATAATTACAGGTTATGCGTTAATGTCAAAAAATGTAATATATTATGTCAATCATGCCTAACGAAAAATTATCCATTTTCGAAGTATTTTTTGTATTTGTGGGATTTACGAAAAACATGAAGATGTGATAAATATATTTATTTAACGGGATTATTCTCCTTACACGAAATTGAATAAAATAGTTTTAAATTAATAAAATAAACGTCCAAACTTTAATATAATCAGTTCACATCAATTCTGTGGCTTCTTTTTCTTCCTTTTGATAACCTTTTAAAGAATCCTGTATTTGCTGTAAAGTTTTATCCTTAGTTTCAGGTAGGTATTTATATAAAAGTAATGTACAAATGGATGTTGATAAACCATAAAAAAGAAAAGCACCATGCAATTTAAATGTTTTGAAAATAAAAGGAGCTATTTTAATTAATATCGCCATCATTGTATGACCAATTACACCGATGACGGCCAATGTAGAGGATCTGTATTCTAACGAAATCAGCTCTCCGAAAATTGAGGTACACATGTTCATTGGACCACAGCCAATTGATATGGAGAACATTGATAGCAACAAAATTGAAAAGTACTTGTTTTCTACAATGATATCTAATTTTATTAAATACAAGTAAAAAGATATAGTAAATAAAAAAACAATAGCAATTGAAGTAGTTGTAAATAGAAGCGTGCGTCTTTTCACTAATTTTGAAATCCCACCTCCAATATACATACTTAATACTGTGATCCCGTCTAAGGATAACATTCCCACATATGCGGTAGATTCGCTTTCAGTTATCTTTTTTAAAATATCAATAATATAAATACTACAAACAACTTTCCCGGATAGATTATATAGTGCTAACATTAACATAGATAGTAGAACTGGCTTGAAGAATTCTCTTGAACAAATTATATCAAAAAGTTCAGTCACAGTATACCTTGTATTGTTCCTTAGTCGTTTCTTTTTTAATAGATATCTTTCAGTTTCAATCATGCCTTTAAGTTCTTTTTCCGCTTCTTCTCCGGAGCCTTTCAACCATCTATGCGATGCTACACAATCATTGAAACGTTTTTTATTAACTAACCAATATGGTGACTTAGGCCAGAATATTACACTTATTAACGTATAAATAGAACAAATTATTCCTAGAATACCAATTATCCTCCAGTTAAAAAACGTTCCAATTGCGTTTGCAATCCAAATCCCCCAAAACAATGATGCTACTTTTATAGACAAGAACACTCCTCGGTAAACTGGCGAACTGTACTCTGTGACAATGAGCAGCGATACTGATATTTGACATGCGAATAAAAAACCTTGCACAATTTCACTAATTAGTATTTCAGTTACTGATCTACTAAAGTAGAACATCAAGAACCCAGTTAAAGTAGTTAGACATACGATTAAAAAAGTTATCTTTCTACCTATGTATTGAGCAAGAAATGACAGTAAAATGATTGCTGGCAGTCCACTGAAGATATGAACAGACGCTGAAAGAAAAAATGTATAGTGATGATCACACTAAAACATGATATTGACATCTATTAAATAATGCTCCTTTAATTACTTACAAAGCCATGATGCCATTTCGTCACTGATTGTGTCATTAGAATTTGATTTTCTTATTTGTGCAATAAATACTGTTGGAGACCCCAGACAAAGTCCACTCATGAAATATGAAGTCCATACTGCACTGACAACTAGTAGCTGAAAAGAAAAAGTAATTATGATTTAAATAGATCAAGTAAAGAGCTATTATGCTTATTACTTATAATTACTTCGACAGTAAAATTTGGTTCGCTATTATAAATAATGCCAATTTCAAAGAGATATTAACTCGTTTAAGTTAAAATGGGTGTATGTTAGACATAAACAGGTGTCAGTAGCTGATTCAAAGGATTTTAGGCGGTAAAGGCGTGTAGTGGCGGTGTAAGAGAATCTTGGATGTCTTAAGAGACGACATAGATTAATGAAACAGGAGATGGGGGCAGCACCTCCTTCATAATACCTGATATAATCATGAAGTACTCTGTGTAATCGTTTTTCATCCTTATTTTTTGTGAAATAAAAATAAAAATACACAAACCTGTTTCAAAAATAGTTTCCATTTCTTTTCTTCACTGATTTTTTCGTCGTTTCTGGAGACTGTTTCCACCATGACATCTGCCATCTTTATCAAAATGTAGTTGATTAATAATGATGTAACAGCGTTAACAAAAAATAAACAATTTCGTTGATACTCGGAAAAGATTGTCGGAAAATCGGAGTTCGAATATAATTTTTCTTCCGATTTTCTGCCTCGGCTGTGTACAGTCATTTATAAAATCATGATAAAAACTGGCCCAAGATACTAAGTAGACATTAGCATACCTATAAAAAATATATATAAGTATACACGTCTTGTTTGAAAGGCTCCTCTGAAATAAAAGGATGGCATAAAACAATTTTAAATTAATTTAAAGACAAACATAATGTTTTCTTATATTTACGCGAGGACTACACAGTAGTCGGTGCTTCAAGTCAGCTCATATAGCTGACTTGAAGCACCGACGTATCGGGAAGTCTGCAGTTTGTGAACATGTTCAAGATCGTCCCCGCCATTACATTAGATTTGATAGACCACAAATCCTCGCAAAAGAACACCGATTCCTACCTAGGATGATTCGCGAGGCTATTGAAATTAAAAAAACATCCTAATTTCAATAGAGAAGATGGATGGATGCTGCCATCTTCTTGGGATCCTATAATTAATAAAATTAAATCCAAACCCAAGTATACCACTGCTAGACTTCAAGATACTGTAAGCTCACTCTGCGTAGATCGAACCAAAAATTAATATTAAAAAACTGAAGGTAGCCAGGCTAACTATGACATTGGGACGTCAAACACCTCAGTCCCCCCGTGACCATGGGTGCTGTAAAGCACCCGAAACGTCGGGAATTAAAAAGTAAAATTAAACGCGATATAATTCGTAAAAATTAGTTTCATTTAAAGACAAACATTCAAAGTTTTTGGAATACATGCAAAAAAAAGTTGAGTTTTTCGCTAACACATCTATTGTAGCAAAGAAATTAAGAAAACGATTGCAAATGTACATTAAAAGATACGAATTTTCACTATTTATACGTGGTAGAGCCATGCTGCAGCTATATTATTTGTATAGTTATAGCACGAATGGGTCGGCTCGACCGGGAAAGGACCACGCTCTCACAGAATACCAGCGTAAAATAGCAGCTTAATGCTGCTGTATTTCGTATAGTGAGTTTAGAGGACCGGAGACCTTTTTACTAGAAAAGAGGCATTCCATCTTAGTCCACACGGCTGACAACGCATTTGAATTTTGATTCGCAAACAAGGAGAGATGTAGATGTCTATGGGCCACAGCAAACACTTACCATCAGGTGGACTGTGTGCTTGCTTGTCACCCTTATTCTATAAAAAAGGAAACCTAAATTATATTTTTTTAATTATGTCATGTACATAATAATATTAAGGAAGTTTAATTTTACTTAATATGTAATACGATTTTTGTTTAAGTTTGTGGTTATTAAAATGTGCATTTATTGTTGAACTGCACTTTGGGTAAAAAGTCGGAATAACATTCAAAGTGAATTCCGATTACCCACCGCATCTTGGGTGGACAGATAAACATGCGTTTCCGAGTATCCACCATAGGATGGATGTTTTAGGTTGGATAAAGGAAATAACCGAAACAATTAAAATGTATAATACATTTATTTTTTTAACACCTGATAATATGTAATGTACTTAAATATCATCTGTACCAACAAGTCTTTTAGTGTTATCTGTTTTAACATATCGATTGTTCGCAATAAACGATTGACTCATTTTTTTTGTTTTTTTTTTAAAGTAGTGAGTAAAATCGCAAGCCTCCTCACATTATTTACCAGTGAGCTTACATATTCCACTTTTAATATATTTTTGTGTTTTAAAATGTGACAGCATACAGTGTAATTATGACGATAGTATCACAAGTACACACGGCAAACATCTAAAGGTAAAATAAATATGTGATTTATATATTTTATCTGAACACACAGTAGAGTGTATATTTACAAGAACTCTTTCAGGTCACTTTCCAACCTTCTATAATTCAAAAACTTTAAGACCTACACATTTCTTATTTTTATTGTCTAATAAAGACATTTTGAATATCTACAATCCTATATTCCATGAATAAAACTATTATAGTTATTGAGTTATTAGAATTTGAACAGCGCCATTTTTATCTTTTACTGATTCATTGATTTTCTGACTCACTCATCAAAAATCTAGGTTAAGTCCTAAGTGACTTAAAAAATTGAAGTTTGGCATCAAGCAATATTTTGTTAGATGTATAAAAAGGAGAATATCTGTAAACTACAAATTGACACTACTTCCGCAACTACGCCGCACAAATGACTTTGTCGACATTTGATTCAGTGGGATTAAATTTAGATCGTTGTTCAAGTTTTAAATGCTAAGATATAACACATAATGCATATTAACTGTACTTACATTTTTGTGTGTTCAAGGCAGACACACGCTTGAGTGGTTTTTTTAAGATGAATTAACTCATTAAAGGTTTGTACATATATTACTATTTAGTTTAGACCTAAGAGTAAACATTACCAAATGGTACTGCAATTAGCTCACTTACTCAAGATAAAGGCATTATCTATGGGCCAGTACTGACTGACAAAGAAATGTGTTGATAAAAAATAAAGACATATTTACATTTTTACCAAAAGAGATTGAAATAATATAAGCACTGTTACCGATGCTGAGTATATAAATAAAGGTAGGATAAGGGTTCCCTTTTGCGTTCTTTATTTTTTATCTTTTTTTTAGTTTGTCGTGACTTAGCTTTTGGGATCAATAAGACCTTCGAGTTCTTTTTTAGATGCCTCATCTCATCACATTCTCTTAATCAGAGATATGAAGGATAACATTCGTTGAAATGACCTCTCGACAAAATCTTTTTTTATAGCCATTGGCTTGATTTTCCATTTTTGTTTGAGGTCTGTACTAATAATTCCACATTAGTACAGACCAAACCAAAACCAAATATTAACTCTGGTAGTTTCATTGAGGTGATTAAGATGTTATTAGAACTATGAGATTTCTTTCAAGCCTTTCTGCTTTCTTGCCGGTTTTTTAAAATACAATAACTTTCTACATCTTCAGCATAGGCAGATTGACAATCGCAGAACCACAGTTCTTACTGTAGCTCATCGCCGGTTAGGTATATCACGTCTGGCGTCCCTTATTATTTATCTTTATTTTTTTGTTTGTTGTTTTTTTTAGCATTTGGGATCAAACTAATCAAAATCTCTCTATCAGAGATATGAAGGAGAACATTCGTTGAATTGACCTTTCGACAAAAACAAATATTATGTTATAACGTTTATCTTGCTTTTCCATTTTTGTTTGAGGTCAGTACTAATCATAAACTTAATTTGTATCAACAAATATTAACTCTGGTAGTTTGGTTAAGGTATTAAGATGTTATTAGAACTGGGAGATTTCTTTCAAGCCTTTCTGCTTCCTTGCCAGTTTTTAAGATTCAAATATTTTCTTCATCACCAGCTATATAAGTAGGCGGATTGACGATCGCAGAACCAGAATTTTTACACCCTTTACCTGTAGCCCGTCGTCGGTTAGGTATATCACATCTGACGTAAACGAAATGGCTAGACAACCATCCATCAAATCTCATAAGATTTTTCTGTTATTTAACATAGTTGTCTACCACTCGAAAAATTTCAAATACAACATACTTTGCCGCAGTAACAGAGTTCAAGTATTACTGGGTTTCTTGCTGGTTCTTCCCAGGACAGAGGTTTTTTTCGAGCCAGTGGTAAATTAAAAAATAACTTTCGATAAGAATTACACATGTGATCTATATTGAATAAAATTATTCTATTCTATTCCATTCTGTTGATGTTAATTGATATTCAAGGACTGCAGTAGCCATCAGTTGGACTGTAAGTTTGTTTGTCATTTCAGTTTTATAAAAAATTACGTAACTTTCGCAATGCCGGTTCATTCAAAGTTTTGGATTGACTCTTTGAAAAATGTGCTCATCTATATTGCGTATTGTTTCTTACAATTAATTCTCAGAAGCAGCACGAAATCAACAAAAAATTGCGGTGTTTCACCCCCATGCCTCGGAAAGTACGTAAAGTCGTAGGTCCTGCGTCTGATCTCTCTCCGGTCTTGCCAGCCAGCCTTGAGAGTTGAGGGAATAGGAGTGCACCTGTGCTTGCACATACACTCGTATACTATAATCCTGTCCTGCGCAGATGTCTAGTCTCCGTTAAGACTGGCCGCTGTGACTGAGATTCGGTTTGAAGAATATTATTATTATTAAAAGCGACAGAATGGTTGTTATCTAAAAAAGAATATTTATTTCCTATGCAAGCTCGGGATGAAGTTTATTTGGTATTTTCTTTTGCTGTCGGTACAAGTCTATAAAACTATACTCCAAGCCAAACAACATGGAATCTTGACATAAAATCCTATATACGATTAAGATACCATAGGAAATTGTATATTAGGTCGGGAAAAAAGTTTCTTCATATTTTGTTTGTATAAATTTGAAGAAAAATCTCTTTGGTTGTACTGTTTGTATCTGGCTGGTTTTAATATCAGTACATATAGGACATTCAGAAAAATAAAAATAAAAAGTAAAAAACAATTTCCCCGACATTTTTCTATTGTTTTCCTGTCCGCCAAAATAAGTGAATCTAACGAAGAAATTCGAAACATTCTTAAGTTTTATTACAATATTTTAAAATTAAAAATTTTGTACAACCGACTTCATTATATATAATTAAGGATAACTCAAAAACTATTGGTCAGACCTTGATCAAATTTATATGGGACTACATGAGAAGCATTAGCTTTCAAATAAAAAGAATCATCGAAATCGGTTCACGTAGAACAAAGTTATGAAGTAACACACATAAAAAAAACATACATTCGAATTGAGTATCTCCTCCTTTTTTAAGTCGGTAGAAAAAGGGAAAATGCGACTAAAGCCGCGAAAAAAATTTGTGACGTTTATGGACTTAATGCAGTGTCAATATGTGTAGCACACAGTTGGTTCAAGCGTTTTCAGTACGAGAATTTTGATGTCAAAGATGCAGCTCGCTCTGTTCGCCCTTATACGGATAAAGTCGATGCCATTTTTGAAAAAGTGGAGCAAGATCGGCATATCAGTAGTTACGACATAGGAGAGGAATTGAGAATTGACCATCAAATAGTTATGACCCATTTGAAAAACTCTGGTGATGAAAAGTGGATCACCTACGACAAGTACATGCCAAAAAGATCATGTTCAAAGGGTACTCAAGCTCCACAGACTGTAGCGTAACACGCAATAAGGTGATGCCGTGTGTATGGTAGGATTGGAAGAGCATCATTTATTATGAGCTTTTACCGCCGGGCAAAACCATCGATTTGGGTCTCTACTGCCAACAACTAAAAAGACTCAAGCAATTAATTGAGAAAAAACGACCGGAATTGATTAACAGAAAATGAGTGGTCTTTCATCATGATAACGCCAGACCACACACATCTTTGACCACTCAGAAAAAATTGAGAGAGCTTGGTTGGGAAGTGTTAATGCATCCATCATATAGTCCTGTTCTTGCACCCTCAGATTTTCACCTGTTTCAGTCTCTTCAGAATTCTTTGGGTAGTGTTAGGTTAACATCAAGAAGGGACTGTCAAAACTGTCACTGTCTGTCTGTGAAAGATAAAAATCTCAAGATTTCTACAGCAACGGGATTATGTCACTACCTTCAAGATGGCAACAAATTATCGAAAAAAATGGCACGTATATGTAATAATGAAATGTAATTAAACTTTGATAAAAAAGTTTCTTGAATATATATGTATATAAATAACGAAGAAACTTTAACCCCGACCTTATAATTCATTTAGATTAATCGTTTCACAATTATAGTTTTGGACAGTTATTTAACTGTTGTATCCACTGCTGAATATAGCTCTCCCAATGACTGCCTCATGGGGGTTGCCATACTTGCCCCACATGCTAATCCACCTGATAAGCAAACGGAGTTTTTTTGAAGTATAATTAAGTTGTTATCAGAAAGCTGCTCATCACCTACTTTAGTTTTGCACTGTTTTCTATTACGACACCCGTGGGATGATTTGGGGTAGCGGTCCTTACACCGCCACAACACGGTTATTAACAACATATTATTTACTAAAAACTTTTAATTCAATGGTACTCATACATAATATTTTATTTACATCATCACCATCATTACAGCGGATCATAGGTCAAAAAACAGGGTCCTTAACCATCATGTATCTCTTACCAGGTCGTCACTCCATCTAGTGGGGTGCCCTGTAATTTGCTTATCAGTACGAGGCTTGCTTTTGTTGGACTATGTCTGTTACTCTAGTTCTACTGCGGATATCCTCATTACGAAGTCTGTCACGCAAAGAAACTCCGAGCATAACCCTCGCCATAGATGGCTGGGCTTTCTCATACGGCTAGCAGTGAAGGACCACGTCTTAGATCTATCACTAGCAACACCTACTGGCTCTACACTATCCCTTAATGGGGTAAATATTAACATTTTTCTCATATACTAATCCATCAATTTTAGCAAGCAATGGTATAAGTGTCCCCACATAATCTGTGTCAAAATAACCTGTGGTATAATATTGCCTTTAACTTGAAAAAATATAGATGTGAATCGGTACGTACGTCTGTCAATGGCAAACGTCATTTTGAAAAATTGGCCGTTTTGATGGGTAAGCGATATAATGGAAAAATATTAAAATAGTGACGAAATTAATAAAGATAACTCGTATGATTTTTTTGTATATCGTAATTTTTTTAGTTATTTCTATGTTTTTAAAGTAATAGTGGAGAAATTTTTTGTTAATTTTTATAGAAAAATACTAAAATTATGTGGGAAATGTGTGAATATCTGAATTTCAAATATTTTATCGATTTCTTTGATTTTAGCTGTCTACTCATGAAATAGAAGATCTATTTGAATCTCAGATGTCATCTGAGGAAGAGAATTTGGAAGAAAATTATGAAGATTCGTCAATATCTACTGTAACTAACTCGGAATTTCAACCACCAAGTTAAGACACAGTTTTTGATGATTTACAAGGATTATCACGGGAGGACTTATGAGATATATTAGAAGACAGCACTACTACTGATATTGTTGAACAGGATCCAACCCTCATTGCAACTCATGAAATATTATCTCAGGTATCTGAGTCTACCTCAATGATACGTCTTTTTATATATAATATCATTGGTCTAACTCGTATCAGAGTGTTACAGAAAGACCAGAAAGTCATATTCCAGATGTTCTACCTCAAACTTACATGGAACTTCTAAATAAGAATAGAGAGTAGAGTACAAACATTTTAGACTTTGAATGCCATAGTTTTACAATACCTTAAGAAGTAATAAGTAATTATAACAATAGAAGTACGCCAACGGATTATTTGAATAATTTGTTTCCTGAGGGACTTTTTGTGTTGATAGTGGATAACACAAATAAGTATGCGAGGTTGACCAAAAGTAAGTTTTGGTCTGAAACGAACGTATAAGAAATAAAGGCTTTCTTAGGCATCATAACAATGATGGAAATACCACACTATGATTTATATTTATATTGGAACTCTGACCCATTTTATAACAACCTGAAACCTGAAATAAGTAAGGCAATGTTTAACAACGATACAAAAAGATTTTGGAAAACATACACGTTCGCAATATTACCACTTATTTACCTGTGACTCACCTCAATCACGATAAGCTTCATAAAGTAAGACCAATGCTTCCTATCCTCAATAAAACTTTTCAAAATAATGCCAAAAGTATGATTAAATTTAAGGGCAGGGATAGTAAGAAACAGTACATGCCATTGAAACCTATAAAGAGAGGATAAAGGCATGGTACAGGTATGATTCTAAAAGTATATATGCATATATATATATATATATATATATATATATATATATATATATATATATATATATATATATATATATATATATATATATATACTGGAAAAGGTAAAGAATCAAATGAAGAAGGGCTCGGGTACAGAGTTGTTACGATGTTGGCTCAGCAAGGTCTACATAAATCATTACTTGATTTAGATAACTTTTTTACATCTCTACCACTAATGCGAAATCTTGATAAGCAGGGAAAATATTGCCTTGGCCCAGTAAGAATACAAAGAAAAGGATTACCTTCACAACTTTGTGATAAGGAAAAAAAGTCCGCTTAAGAACTATTACAACAGAAGGTAATGAAACTATTACCCTGGAGAATTTACATTTCTTTACTGCCATCCTGTTGCTGTAATCAAATGGAGAGATACCAAGGATATCCACCTGCAATAGATCCTATAGAAGTAGAAATAATACTAAGGCGGCAAATAATGGTAGCAGAAATGTTTTGTCCGTCAGCTATTGTAAGCTATACAAGAAATATAGGTGGTGTTGATCAATAACGGAATTCCTATTCAATTGGACGAAAGTTGAAAAATTCATGGATGAGACTTTTTTGGTTCCTTTTTGAAATTACATAATATTTTATACAAACATGGGAATAAAAACAGAAATTTCCTTCCAAGATTTTCGCCTGAGAATGGCTCGTGGTTTGAAAATTATCTATCAAGCACCATTTAACTGTTATATAAAAAACAAGAAAGGTGGTGTTTTAGGTGTGCCTGTGGATATTCGTCTGGGACAAAAATGAAAACATTGGCCAAAACTATCTACATTCAAACGCTGTAGATTTTGTAGTACAAGGAAGGAGGAAAAACGTACCAAACATGAGTGTAAAGTGTGCCATGTAGCTTTATGTGTGTCTCCTTCTATGGAAAATTTCCATCAAACTACCAATAATAAATAATTAGAAATATGTTTTCCTTCTCTACATAAATAAAATGTCAGATTTTCTAAAAAAGGTGTTTTATTTATTATAATTTTACAATAATTAAATTTTACAAAATATTATTGCTTACAGGCTAAGGCAATATAATCAACACATTTTGTTCAGACATGGTGTCTAAACCAGGCTATGGTTTAGACACCCACATCTTTTTTCAGGATTTCAGTAGGTATATATATTCTTATGAAATACATCAATAATGTTATGTCTCTAAGTGATATTTTTCAACAGAAATCAATTAAATTGTTAATAGTTATGTGGGTCCGAGTTAAGGGCTATTGTTTACAAGTTTAGAACTATACGTATGAAAAGATGTGTCGTAATCCTTCAATCGCTGCCTATCTTATTTGGTTTGGTCGATTGACCTCTTGCTCGAAGTTGAACTTACCTAGTCCGCCAATTTTTCCTAGGTAAACATACTCGTCAACAACTTCGAGCGTATTGCTCCTTACAACTCTCGGCGTAGGTATAAATTGGACGTTACACATGACCTTTATATCGTCCATGTTAATTTTAAGCTTTATCCGTTGAGAAACACTATTGAGGTCATTAAGCATACTACTGAGGTCTTCTAGCAATTTATTTCCATAGTTATTGAATACCTTTTTCACACTTTTTAGAGGATCCGTTTATATATTCCATCAATTCATTTAAAAAGTTATAAAAACATGCGTGAGTGTTCCACATGACTTAATGACGCCACATGACGCCAACTACGACAAATCCGTAACGGGCTGTCTGGAGCCGTACAGGATGACGAAAGACAACATGCCGTGCCCGATCGGTCCAAATCGCGTGTTCAGATACTTTGGAATACGACTTTGGAATACGAGTGAAATAAATAGCAGGCTGTATTATAGGATGCGGTGCAAACGGTGAGAATTTACTATTTCGCGATACTGCAGAAGCCCTAAATTCGGGCTACAGGAAGGACGTAAAGGAATGCATGCGCACTCACCTGGACTTCTGCTGATCTGCTTCGTGTCTTAAGGGCTGCAGCCACGATAATTCGGCGCTGGCTTTCTTCACACATATACACTTTACAGATAATCGCAAAATATAGTGTTATTGTAAATGTCTATACACTTTACGATAATATTGTATAATTTAATATCTAAATTACACAAAGGCAGATGCGATAGCTCGAGATAGAAGCGGTGCGGTTAGTTTCGTGTCTTCTAAATTTATTCGAACCCCGTTAACACAAGAGTGCACATGCTAAAAGCATAAAGGCGGTAGATAGGAAACCCGGAAATGGACTATTTGCAGTATTATCTCTTATTGGATAATAATTAACGAATCACATAAGCGTTACGCGGTAGTGCAAAAGTGGCGCGAACACTATCGGAAGCAATAAAACCTAACTATAACACTATCCACATAGCCGCCTCTTACGACACCCATGGAACGAAATGGGATGATGGATGTTGTTACACCCATACCAAATGGCAAAAACTACTATTTTTTTGCCATATTTTTCGCCCTTAACAAAGCAAAGTCCATTAACTACCCACCAGATGGCATAAGGCTCTTTTCATTATTATTTTTCCAGTTATTTATTTTATGTTTCATTTATTAGAGCCTATCAAAATTCTACTGCAGAACATAAGCTCGTCTGTTGTTTCATTAACACCCATGAGATATTGTGATAGTAATTGATTTCCTTACGACGCCATTAAACTTCAATTTTATGTTTACATATCCTTGCATCAAAAGATTCCAAGTTAATTCACTATGTTGAACAGTCTAGCGTCTTGCAATTACTCATCAGTCTATCTCTTATTTGCTTTAATCATTCTAAATCACGCTTGCATATAAAAAAACATTACGTAAGCTTGTTTCAAATCATTCAATCAACAACTTAACCTACAGTTTTCCGACACTGCAAACCAGGCTGTTACCACGGTAGTTTTAACAGTGCTGTTGTGTCCTTTTCTCTTATATTATAGTGAATTACACGACGTTGCACCAGTTTCCTAATAATCGATTAATCTTCCTGCATAAATTCCAGGTCTATCTAATTATAATAAACATTAGTTTATTGTAAATAAAATGCGTGCATAAGAGAAAATGAAACTGGGTATTGGATTCTCTCAAGCTCTTTTATTCATTTTGTATTATGTGTAATTTTTATCTCAATACTATATACTTTATAGAGCAAAGTAATGTTTATTGTATTATTTTACAGGGCACTGAACTGAATATTATATAGAGATGAAAGAATGCAATCATCTGTTAGTTATCATATTTTCAATTTCCACAAGCGTTTTATCTTTTGTTTCTGGTAAGAAATTATGCAACAAAATAACAAAAAATAAAGACAGTGTTGCGTAAAATAGGAAAGCACCTGATAAACCAAAGGCTTTAAATAAATACGGTGCTATTTTGATAAAAGTGGCAAAGCAGAAATTTCCAAAAACACCGAAAATCAATGCAACGCATTCCTGTTCGTCAACGGATATAACTCACTAGTTAATGATGAAGTCATTATTAATGGACCGCAACTAACAGTTAAAGAATATGATGCTAGTAAAATAGACAAATGAACATATTGTCAGACACTACGTTCCATTTTACAAGATACAAATACAGTGATAATAAAACAGAAATAGTATACTAACTGTTGAAGTTGACAATATAAAAGATTTTCTCCTTACATACTGATACACCACTACCAATATAAGCGCCTGCCACTGTTACTCCATCAAGTATAAGCATAAACATATATGCTCGAGAATCAGAATTGGTAATTTTTTTCATTATATCAAAAGCATAAATAGTGAGAGTCATCTTACCTAATGAAATATATAAACAATAAACTAATATTGACAGAAACAAAGGTATATAGAAAGATTTTGAGATATCATTTTCATGTAATTTATCAGAGTTTTCTTTTAGCTCTTCTTTTATTGTTGTTTCGCATTGATTTGTTACAATAATTCAGTAGATTACTAAGCTCTTTCTCAGACGTTGCACTTGTTCCTTTCAGCCAGTGATGTGCCGATGCACATTCGTCGTATCGCCCTTTGCTAGCCAACCAAATAGGTGATTCCGGCCATATCAAAACTGTTACTAAAATATAAGCTGTTGAAACACACCCAACTAAAGCTATATACCAAAATGTGCCAATGTGAAAAATGTGCCAATGCTGTTGAACACCCAAATCCCCAAAGAAACGACGCAGATTTTGTAGTCAAAAATATTCCTCTATACTGCGGTGACGAATATTCTGTTATAATCATGATACTGATTGATGAGTGACTTGCTGATAAAACTCCATGCATGACTTCACTTAACAGCAGCTGTATGATTGTCTTGCAAAAGTATAAAATATGAAGCCACATGGCTGTTACTGATATAAGAAGGAAACAAAGCTTTCTGCCTAAATATCTTGTGAGTGCTGTTAATATAATTATTAGTACCATTCCACTGTAGTCGTGTGCTGATGCTGTTGAAAGAAATAGACGAATATATAAATACATAAATTACAATGTTATAAAATGATGTTAGTTTGTTGCATTGTTTAATATTAAAGCAAGCAATATAAGACGTTTTTACAACATATGAAAAGTAGTTGCTCAACAAATTTTTTGTATGCTTAAAACATTATTGTTATTGTTAGATCCCATTTTTACCATCGAACGAATAGGCGATCATTGGGCCTTCACCCTTTATTGTCGATACTCCACGCATTCAGACCAAACGCCTGGTACGTCTTTCGTAATGCATACTGCAAAGGTGAGTAGAGCTATTGGCCGGCGTATGTTGTCGACTATAATTTGTGTTTATTTAAGTCGATAGGTGTTTGTTACGCTATACAGTGCGATTTACCGTATAGGGCTCCATCACCACTTACCATCAGGTGGACTGAGTTCTCGTTTGTTACCCTTATCCTATAAAAATAATTATTGATACGTGGGGTCTACGTGCGGTAAAGTTCCTAAGGCAACGTGTCCGTGACTTGTCATCGCCGCTGGTGACATGAGAGCTGGACCTTTCTCACTCAAAACTCTTTATTTAGGAATTCGGCTGGAAGCGCAGCCAGATTTCTTAGCACTATACCGTGGGAGTAGGACTGTATGAAATATATTTTAAATATTATAAAATATTTGATTCCAGATTCTAATTTACAGCGCAGTCTGGACAAATTCCACAGTTGGGCACGGATATCCTCAGGATTGGGAGGATTTTCCTTAATCGTCGATTTGCATTACTACGCTGTGCAGGCGGCTTCACGATCGTAGTATCAGACGACTCGTATCTTTATCGCTGCTGTTTTATTTCTGGGTGTTTTATTTTGGTGTGAAAAATATAGTTTTACTGCATCTTTCGGAAGCCATATAAATTTTCTACTTTTTTTTATAGAATAAGGTTGGCAAACTAGAAAACTACGCTGTCACTCCTGAGAACTAAGACAGAATGCGCCGTTTCCAATAAAAAGGGTCTCCAGTTCTCTACACTTACCATACGAAACACAGCAGCGTTAAGCTGTTATTTTACGCTGGTATCCTGTGAGAGCGTGGTCCTTCCTGGTCGAGCCGACCCATTCGTGCTACAACTATACCAGTGATATAGCTGCAGCATGGCTCTACCACAACAAATGGCACAAAGATGTAGTCATCTATCAGAAACTCATATTTTACACATCTCTTGAGGTGTTTTGAGTAGACGCGGCTCAGAAGGAAATCGGTCTGTAGTGCTCAAGAGAGTGTTGTCCCTTTCTTGAAGAACAAGACCACCTCACTTCTGCTCCACGCCTCCGGAGTAGTCTCACCTGGAGGACGGAATCAAAGAGCTTCTGAAGGACTTCAGGTACCAATTTTTCACCCGCTTTCAGAAGCTCCGCTGTAATTCCATCCTCGCCTGGGGCCTTCCTGTTTTAAGGTGATGGAGAGCCATTCTAATCTCGCTCAGACTGACGTCCGCGATATCATCGGAATAGTGTCGGATAAGACTTGCTTTTGATCGTTACTCACACTTGCGTGTGGCTCCAACGATGACGTGTACAGCTGACCATAGAACCTCTCAATCTCACTCAAAATCTCAGATGTCCCGGAAATGATGCTGCGAATTTTTTCCATATGTAATGAATGGATGGAATGAAATTTTGTGTTTTTAAATGTGACACCGTATAGAGAATTATGACGATATCTCAAGTTCACACGGAAAACATCAAAAGGCAAAATAAATATTTGATTTATTTATTTTAAAATAAATTTCCGACCTCCCTAACTCAAAAACTTTAAGACCTACACATTTGCAATTTTGAATTTCTTGTAAAGACATTTTGAGTATCTAGAATCCTATATATTTCATGAAGAAAAATATTATAGTTTTCGAGTTATTAAGGTTTCAATAGTACCATTCTTATCCTTTACTGATTCACTGATTAAATGATTCACTAATTCACTAGTCAAAATCTATGTTAAGTCCTAAGTGACTTGCTGCACTTGAAGTTTGGCATCAAGGTATAATGTTGAGCATATAAAAGAAGAATATCTGAAAACTACAAATTATTGATATTCAGTGGTGACATGCATTGACTTGACTTGAACATTACTCATTAAAGGCTTAGACATATATATTACTATTTAGTTCAGAACTAAGAATAAACATTATCAAATGGTACCGCAATTAGCTCACTTACTCAAGATATATTCATTATTTTGGGCCAGTACTGACTGACAAAGAAGTGTGTTAATAAAAAATAAAGACAAGTTCACATTTTACCAAAAGCGATTGAAATAATATAAACACAATTCCCGATACTGAGGATATAAATAAAGGTAGGATAAGGGTTTCCTTTTGCGGTCTTTATTTTTATCTTTATTTCATTTTTAGTTTGTCGTGATTTAGCTTTTGGGATCAACAAGACCTTCGGGTTCTTTTTAGATGCCTCATCTCATCACATTCTCTTAATGAGAGATATTATGAAGGATAACATTCGTTGAAATGACCTCTTGACAAAAAAATGTTATAGCCATTGGCTTGATTTTCCATTTTGTTTGAGGTATGTACTAATAATTCCACATTAGTACAGACCAAACCAAAACCAAATATTAACTCTGGTAGTTTCATTGAGGTGATTAAGATGTTATTAGAACTATGAGATTTCTTTCAAGCCTTTCTGCTTTCTTGCCGGTTTTAAAATACAATAACTTTCTACATCTTCAGCATAGGCAGATTGACGATCGCAGAACCACAGTTCTTACACCTTTACCTATAGCTCATCGCCGGTTAGGTAATCACGTCTGGTGTAAATGCGATGACTTTACCACCCTCTATTGATGAACCTATAGGATTTTTGGCATTTCATTTCTGCCAAATGTGGCAATGGAATGTACGCCTCAGTGTATCACTTGGAAAATTTACTATGGCATAACTGAATTCGGTAATAGAAGAATAGGTCAAATTATTTTCTTAATTGTTTATGGCAGCATTGCAAACATAATTGCCGCAGTAACAAAAAGCAAGTGTTACTTGATTCTGTTTTAAAAAAATGCACTGATAAAGAATTTAATTTCATGTATATTTTTTCCGAGCATAAACTATTTCAAGAAGTGTCAATTATTTGAAAGTTAAAAATACTTTTTCGCACATTTTAGAGGGTCCGCCTATTTTACCACCAATTACTTTTAAAAAGCTTAATAATTTTCATTTTTTTCCCATTATTAAATGTTCTCTTCCAAAAGTATTTTATCTTTTATATCTGGTAAAATGTATACAACAATATTATAAAAACTAAAGATAATACGGTGGTATTATGAAATAAAAATTAAACTGATAACCTAAAAGTCGGCAGTAAATATTTATTTATATAATACTAGCTGGTACACGGGGCGATGCACCCGCAGAAGAAATAATTGTGTAAATATCCTCTATTCTAGAACTTTCAAATGAATTTGTCAGTACTATACGCACGCCACCTACTTTAAGTTAATTTTACTATGCCTACAACCCTGTAACCTTCCGCAAGTTCAAGTAATCAAAAAGACTTGACAAGTTTTACCGCAATCTGATGAACGGTATAGTAGTGCATAAAATATGAACAAACAGTAAAAATTTTATATATTTGACTAGCTGGTACCCGGCGCGTTGCTACCGCAGAAGAAATAATTGTGGAAATATCGTTTTAAATTTGGAAGAGTTATATTGTTTAATTAGGATGATAATATTATATTCATTGAAATTAAATGATATATAACTTTCAAATAAATTTGTCGGTACGATATGCGCGCCATCTAGTGTAAGTTAATTGTACTATGCCTATAACCTTCGCGCAAGTTCAATCTATTGAACTTGTTCGAATAAAATACGAACAAACAAATATTAATGTTTATATATTAGATTATATATTAGAGTATGTTGCATAATTTAAAATTAAAATTTTGTACAACCTGTAATGTTGAAGGTTTTTAATAAATAGGAGACGTGTTGCTTGTACAAGAACTTTAATTATACTGATCCTTATTCTACCTTAACACTAATATATATATTGTGGTGGCTACACTACACCTCCACCGACAAAAAAAAAAAAAATTAAAACATTTTTTTTATATTGTAAAGTTAATCCTAAATAAAATCTACGTTTTAATTACGGATAATATATATAATTCGTCTTGGATTGGGTAGGACGGCTGGCCAAACCTCCTATGCATAATTGCTCAATCACATTAAAATTAGTATAACGTATTATGCATACATACAACATACGTATTTGACATAATTAGGTGAACATTCGAAGGTATATTATTTTTGGTCGACACATTATTGTAACATACTTAGATATTGAGTTATTTAGTCACTTATTAAGTAACTTATCCAGACACTCGCTTTAAGTAGTACCTACTCTTCCCTTTATATTTTTTCACATTTATATTTATAATTGCATACTTTATACTTCATTTATTTATACCTTTATATTTGATTAATCGTTACTTTCATGATCCGCAAATAAGTTATATATTAATACTCTACAATTTTTTCAGAAGATGATGACTTATAAAGTTAAAACATATGATTTGAAGGTTCAATAATATAACACCGAAAATATTGCATTTCATTTTAAGATGAAGTGAACAAAGAACATAATGCAACGTAATCATGATCATTAGCTTAAAACAGATATCAAAACATTTTAATCTCAGCCGCGTAAGCCAATTGGTGACTTATAATATCCAAAGCACGTATATAGGAAAGGTTTTCAATTACATCGTATGACACAAACATAATATCTAATTCAACATAACTTACAAAATGTTCTATTATGAGTACTTAAAAGTATTTGAAAATTATAGTATTAACTTTTAATGTACGTAGTTGAGATCGTTACATTGCATTGTTATAATACATTTACATTTCATACATTATCGAGTGTTTATTATTTAAGTTATTTATAATAGTCGAAAACTGATTACTACTTTTTCTCTTTTAGAAAAAGATTTTCATAGAAAAATGTTTATCTTAATTGAATACAGAGTTTAAAAGTGTAATAAAGTTAATTTAGAAGTTATAACAAAATATTTGTTTAACATTTGAAAAGACAATTTTTTTAAAGTAAATATGTATTAACGTAAATTTAGATTTGACTGTCTATATAGAGAAAAAAATTATTACATTATCAAACTTATAATAATAGACTATCGATACGCTTTGGATTTGATTTTAGTAAGCAATATACCAAATTTAGTTTAAAATTGTACAAATTATACATAAACAAAAAAAAAAAAAAACATAAAAGAAATTTAAGGTAGAGTTATTGTAACTATGAATCAATGTGGCTAAATATGAAAAAAATCTTGTAAATTCATGTAAATCTACGCTAAAATGTATTAATCAAATTTAATTGTTTTTACATGTGGTTGTGTGGATCGATCCTATAGTTACTAGATGTATAGCTTGTAGTAGCATTTTGAGTAGCATTGCAGGTAGCACCCTAATACAGAAATGCAAAATAACAACATAATATCTCACATTTTAGATTTGTTCAGGATTCCTTGAAATGAGGTAATAATTTACCTCATTTTAATTGTTCTCATGTCCTTTATTTTCATACTAACAGTACTCTCATATCCTTTGTTTTCGATTATCAGGCCTTTTTTCATATTTTGTACGTACTTTCTTTTATTTCTTAATATTTTTGACCTTTAGCTAGTATTTCTATTCTCTTATACATTTATTTATTTATTAGATATCGGAAACGGAGTAATTCACTTCATTTATATTTTATTTCATGATATTTATCACGCGGGTACTTTATAAATATGGGCCCCCATTTACTTGGGTACTATATTACATTTTCATTACATTCATTTTATTTTATTGGTACATAAACTTTTTAAATCATACTATATCAAAAGTAAACTGTACCTTGGGTTGTGCACAACCTTAGGTCAACGTTTAAGTCATTTAAAAGACTCAACAATTGTCACGGGAAACTAAGTTCACACTATGATCCAATGAAGGATACGACCTCAATGTACCATTATTGGGGTAACAAATTTAAGACTTCTCTGGTCCCCAACAGTACTAATGTGAGTAAAATTGTTCACATCTCACTTGTACTGAAGGTATTGTTCCTAGTACCCGTTACTCCGATTTTATCATCCAAACATGACACCCTGCTCGAGGACTATATGCTTTACCAGTGATGGACGTTCCCGTATCTCTCCATTACTTATTTATGCAGGTCAACTTTTGTTTTATTTCTTTTATTTCACATTTATAATATTTATTAGTCATTATTTAATTGTACCCAAGATTATGGACAATATTTCTATACAATTCATAATAAATTATCATTCCTCTTTAAAACTCATAACGTCTTTAATCGCATCCGAACAACCTTAAATTAATCGGTTATTAGTTTTCCAAACTCTCAGCTGATCAGGCTGATTGTATGGATATGCTAACCACCGACAATTTTCTTTGCCTATGTCACTCAAACCTACAACATTATCATTACTTTTCATTTCTAATTATGTATTCTCTACTTATCCATAAATTACACATCTTTTACAAATATGACATAGTCTCGTAAAATATTTAGTTACATCATTGTCAGTCAGGAATGAGGCTCACAATATGGGCACAACAAATTTAAATCAATTAATTGTATACCTTATGTAATGAGTTTCAAAATCGAATTAAACGAAGTAATTATTTTCATAATCCACACAAGTACTATTTTAAGAGATTATAATAGTTTAAAAGCTTTAAAAGTTCAAACAATATAAAACCAAAAGTAAATTATTACGTTTCATATTAAAATGAACAAAACAAAAGAAATAATAATGGAAACGTAAGTCGTCATCACTATTATAACAACAAACAGATCAAAATACAAATTGTACTCATAGCAGCGCTGTAATTTGAGACACCTTTGTTTTAAATTCGAGTAAGTATATGGAAACGTTTGCGATTGCATCGAACTATGATTACCTAAGCCTGAACTGAAGCACACCGTGTGATTCATACCTAATTTTAATATAACTTGTACAATATATTATAATATGAATGCAACCTTAAAATGAGATTCTAAGCATTTTTTAATTTACACAGACATTTAAATAGTTTCGTCGTTCATAGTTATAGTACATACATCCAATAACTCATTGGCTCTTAAATTTAACGTTGCTAGAAATATTATGATGTTAGTTATATCGCATACAAAAAATTTAAACAATCGCTGTAGCAGCTATCGAGTTTACATATAACAAAACATTAATTTATTTAAAATATTGAAAAAATAAATTATCTATCATATATCTTTAAGGTATATCGTGATCGTGAATTTAGAAAAATAATTGATTATAACCCTTTTAAAATTTGGATTCGAGAAAAAAACGTATCACAGTGTTATTTTAACTATAAATTTGGTGAAATTAAGTACGTAAAATTTAATCTTTCATATAAAAAATGAATATAAAATCGTCTAGTGCCTTAATACAAATGCCACTGAAGTACTTACGTAACTTTATATATTGTAATATGATTCTTTTTTTTTTTTGAAACAATAATAAAATAACAATTAAATCGTTAATATTAAGTATCTAATAATTAATTTCAACTTAAACATATATGAAATACAGAATATTTAATACACAACTTCAAATAACAGCAAAAAGAACATAAAAACAATCTCAAATTAATCAGATAAATAAAGTTTTAAATGGAATTAAAATCACTCAGGTGCGAAGTTACCTCTTAATTTCTTCTTTGTTCTTTTTGACTCAATTTTCACATTTCTGGGTGATGCTCGCTAGAATACAACCGCTTCTTTCCCTTTTTCAATGAATCCGCCAGTTTTAATTTTTCAGTCTGCTTCTAAAACAATATATTTTGTGGCCTCTCCTCGTGTATTTCATATTATAGTTTTCTTGTCACATCCGGTATTACGTCCATTGCGTTATTATAATTTATATATTTTTAATAATATTTACAAGTTAATCCATGACGGTTTTCTTTATTTATTATTTTTGTAAAATCCTATTCTTATAGGCCGGCGGTGCGCGTGCATTGTAGCAGCGCACCGCCTGCAAATCGCCATGTAATGTTGAAGGTTTTAATAAATAGGAGACGTGTTGCTTGTACAAGAACTTTAATTATACTGATCCTTATTCTACCTTAACACTAATATATATATTGTGGTGGCTACACTACAAACCGATTTCAATATAAATTATTAAGAATAACTCAAAAGTATTGGTCAGACCGTGATCAAATTTATATGGGACCACAGAAGCACCAGCTATCAAATAAAAATCAAGCATTGAAATCGGTTCACCCAGAAAAAGTTATGAGGTAACACATAAAAAAAAAGGAAAAAAAGAAAAGAAAACATAGAGTCAAATTGAGTAACTCCTCCTTTTTGAAGTCGGTAGAAAATAGAAACTTTCAAACATGCGAAGTACCTACTAGCGCGAATACCTTCGGTGTGTTACTGGATTTAATTTATGTAATACCAATATGAACAGAGTTGTACTAATCATTAGCAAATACATAACAATATAAGAGATATGTATAATGCTTACATTAGGACTAGGACTTTCAATTCAATTTTGTAAGAGAACTAGCTTATAACTGCGATTTCGTCAACGTAGAACATAACCCCTGGAAATGAGGTGGTCGCTACCACAGTTTCTAAAATAAATTTTGTACTTAAATAGTTTGTACAACCATTAATGTAAAATTTACTTTTAAAAAAAGTCCCGCTGGGTTTGCTGGTTCTTCCCAGGACAGAGGTTTTTTCGAACCAGTGGTAAAGTAAAAAACTTTCAATAAGAATTACACATGTAATCTATATTGAATAAAAATTATTCTATTCTATTCTATTCGACTTTAAACCAGTCCCTAATACTCGATTATGTTTTGCATAAATTCCAGCCTATCTGATTATAATCAACATTAGTGTATCTATGTAAATAAAATGATAGAGGTTTGCAGTTGTGCGCGCATCACGGATAAACTACTGGATAGATTTCAATTAGGTTTTCTAAGTTTTATTTTTAGACCCTTGGCCCTTATCTAAAAAATATATTGCAATATCTTTATTTAATATAAAGTTATTAAAGTTTTAAGAAACGACGATTTTGTAGGCAAAGTATATTTATGCTTGCGATTTTTTGATGTTTTTCCTTCGCACATACGAAAACTTTGTTAATATATCAAGCAATGCGGACGAAGTCACGGGTATCAACTAGTTGTAAATAAAATGCGTGCATAAAATTAAACGAAACCGGTACTAGAATCTCTCAAGCTGTTTTATTTATATTGTGTTAAGTTTAATTTTATCTCAATACTTTATAATTTAAGGGGCGACCTAATGTTTATTGTATTCTTTTAGGGCACTAAACTGAATATACAGGTTTTTTTAATGTATGCCCAAATTTGCAGAGAATGTTCAGAATATGTAATATAGGCGAAAGGTGACGAAAAATGATAAAAAGGTCTCAACATTCTGTCCTTTTTATCTTTTAAATTCAGAATGCCTGGTAATGCAATATTTTAACTGATTGTCATTTATAAATATCTAATGGGGCCTTTTCACAATCGGCCATGATGGACGAATTCTAGCGATCACGATCGTGTAGTGGGCATAATCGCCTATAATTGCCCATGATCGGTAATGATCGAGGATAATGGCCGCTGTTCTGTGGTTGTCAATCATGGCCGATGGTGTATAGGCCCCATGACGCATACTATTTTACTACGCACGCACACATTTGTAAGGGCTACTCGGTTACAAATTTAAGAAGTAGATACCGCGTAGTTATTGCCCATAAATCACATTAAATTTGGGATAATTCTAAATAAAAGTAGGATCCTATTTACTCGTATTTTCAAAAACTACAATAACGGTATATCATTATTTATATATTATTTGAACTTATAAAATTTGGACACTCTTGGAAAAATAACCTTGTATAGAGATTAAAACTGCAATCATTTATTAGTTATCATATTTTCAATTTCCACAAGCGTTTTATCTTTTGTTTCTGGTAAGAAATTATGCAACAAAATAACAAAAAATAAAGACAGTGTTGCGTAAAATAGGAAAGCACCTGATAAACCAAAGGCTTTAAAAAAATACGGTGCTATTTTGATAAAAGTGGCAAAGCAGAAATTTCCAAAAACACCGACAATCAATGCAAACGCATTCCTGTTCGTCAACGGATTTAATTCACTCGTTAACGATGACGCCATTATTAATGGACCGCAACTAATAGCTAAAGAATATGACGCTAGTAGAAATAGACAAGTATACATATTGTCAGACACTACGTTCCATTTTACAAGATACAAATACAGTGATAAGATAAACAGAAACATTATACCAATTGTTGAAGTTGACAATATAAAAGATTTTCTCTTTACAAACTTAGATACACCACTACCAATATAAGCGCCTGCCACCGTTACTCCATCAAGTATAAGCATACCTATATATGCTTGAGAATCAGATTTGGAAATTTTTTTCATTATATCAAAAGCATAAATAGTGCAAGTCATCTTACCTAATGAACTATATAAGCAATGCACTAACATTGACAGTAACAAAGGTACATAGAAAGATTTTTGACACATCGTTTTCATGTAATTTATCAGAGTATTTCTTGTAGCTCTTCCTTTATTGTTGTTTCGTATAGATTTTTTATAATAATTCAGTAGATTACTAAGCTCTTTCTCAGACGTTGCACTTGTTCCTTTCAGCCAGTGATGTGCCGATGCACATTCGTCGTATCGCCCTTTGCTAGCCAACCAGATAGGTGATTCAGGCCATATCAAAACTGTTAATAAAATATAAGCAGTTGAAACACATCCAACTAAAGCTATATACCTCCAGTGAAAAAATGTGCCAATGCTGTTGGATACCCAAACTCCCCAAAGAAACGACGCGGATTTTGTCGTCAAAAATATTCCTCGATACTGCGGTGAAGAATATTCTGTGATAATCATGATACTGATTGATATGTGACTTGCTGATAAAACTCCATGCATGACTTCAGTTAACAGCAGCTGTATGATTGTCTTGCAAAAGTATAAAAATATGAAGCCACACATGGCTATTAGTGATATAAGAAGGAAACAAAGCTTTCTGCCTAAATATCTTGTGAGTACTGTTAATATAATTATTAATACCATTCCACTGTAGCTGTGTGCTGATGCTGTCAAAAGAAATAGACGAATATTTAAATACACAACTAATAAAATGTGATGAAAATTATGTATTGTTTACTCGTAACATGAAATCATGGAATGTAAGAACACAAGCAAATGTAGTTGATCAACTATTTTTTTGTTTGCTTAAAAAATATTAATATTTGTTAGATTCCGTTTTTACCATCGGACAACCAGACGGTCGGCGGGCTTCACCCTTTTGTTGTCAATATTTCACGCATCCGAATCAAACGGTTTGCTTCGTTTTCGTAACGCGTACAGCAAAAGATTGGAATAATTTGCCGGCGTCTGTCATTCTATCCGATTACAATTTGGGTGTCTTCAAGTCTAAAATAGACTTTTGTTACGTTATACAGTGCGGTTTACCTTCTTAGGCTTCATCGCCACTTACCACCAGGTGGTGACTGTAGTCACACACTTGCTGATAATAAGTTTTTTAGTTTAATTCTCATTCTGTTGCAACATATTGTGCGCATATATAGCAAATTAATTGTACTTACACAACCACGATGCTATTTCTTGGCTAATTACATCAGTAGAATTTGCATCACGGCGAATTTGGGCTATTATCACGGTAGGAGAACCCAAACATAGTCCCAGAGTGAAGAAATTTGTCCAGACTGCGCTGGAAATTAGAATCTGGAATCAAGTATTTTTATAATATTTAAAAATAAATTTCATACAGTCCTACTACCTACTAGAGTTTCTTAGCTGAATCCCTAAATAAATAGTTTTTGAGTGAGAAAAGGTCCAGCTCACATGTCACCAGCGGTGGTGACAAGTCACGGACGCATTACTTTAGGAACTTTACCGCACGTGGACTCCATGGACCAATAATCTGTACAACATATGGCACAAAGATGTAGTCATCTATCAGAAACTCATATTTTACACATCTCTGGAGGTGTTTTCGTTGATGATGTGTGCATATATTTTTACCTTTATACCGGCTGACTTTTTAACCGTGATGAAAAAATAGCGTGTAATGGAACGAAGTAAAAGCCTATGGCATTAACATTTTTCAAGTTTTTTTCCAAAGTAATCTTATTAATTAAAAAAAAAACGATTAAAATTACGAAATTCAAATCATGTGCACCCTACTTTTAAAGAGCCGCTCTTAAAAAGTTTCTAATTGGCAGTATTTATTGATACATCAATCTCATAAAATGTCTTCTTATTCGTTCACCTATCATCATCATTTCAGCCCTTCACAAGTCCACTGCTGAACATAGGCCTCCCCCAATAAATGCCACAAAACACGGTCCTGAGCCACCTGCATCCATCGACTTCCTGCATGTCTTACCAGGTAGTCACTAAATCTAGTGGGGGGTCGCCCTACACTTCGCCTACCGAGGCTGCCACTCGAGAACCTTTTTTCCCCATCGTTCACCTATTACACCTTATTTTTATCCTCATAGTAAAAAAAGTCTAGTAGTAGAATAGTGACTCAAAACAAACAGAAAAAGTAAGCGACGATATAATGGTTGGTGCATCTGTTAGTTATCGTGTAACTTCTGAACGATTTGATTGATAGAAGTTATATTCGCACAATGTAATATTTGTTTTGGCTAGACGACAGTTCATAGTTAAACTAGGATCCGATAGGAGGTGCTGTTGTACAGTACTAACAAATTCTATAGTTAAGGATCAAAATGATTCATACTCACAAAATATATTGGTTTAAAGCCAAAAAATAAAATCAAAAAGTCTGGAAGATTTTAAAATTAATTAGCTAAAATCTGCGTAATAATAAAAATTATAAGTTGTAAGCAACAGGCTACGCACAATTTTAGCCATTAATAAATCGAATGCACACATGCTTTAACAACTGTAATCGACTAAACCTACTTTGTATATCCGTCTAAACCCCGATAGTTTGATAATAAAAAAAATTATCCTGTTACCGGATCATTAGTCACTTCATTGTCTCTTTCAAGAAAGTTATCGTTAAGCATAATTTTGTAGATACAAACTTAATATTTACTTACCTGTCGCATTAGCAGATTCCAACTCAATTTACCATTTTCATTATCTTCCTTTTCACCTACGTCTTTACACAATTGTGTGCTGATTTCTTCGTAGTTTTCCATTGTGATATTGTAAGTTATTAATCATCAGTCTTTAATAAGATATTTAAGCTGCATGTGCAATATTCACACAGGCTTTCGTTCCATTGCTACCTCAATTCTGTTCCTTTATCTGCTACAGCAGTGGCATATAAGTAGCTAAAAATTTAAATGAGGCGGATAAATAAGTAAATTTAAATGCAGTTACGACACTATCTGGGTATTTATAATTATCCCGTATATTGTTTATTTCGCGTTAACATATAATTACTTTTAAATTGTTAGCCATTAATATTGATTGCTTATTGGTAGTAGTAGTCGTGGCGGTGTAAGAATATCTACTACCCCATATCGTCCCGTGGTTGTCGTAATGGGCGATAGAGGGTAAGAAACAAATCGGCAACAGCATCTTCCTGATAATAACTCAAAATGATAAAAGACTGCGGTTGTGAACCAATTTGCCAAAGGAAGCAACTACGATGAATATCCTCTCTATGAGGCAATCTATAGGGAAGGCATATTTTCGGCAGTGGAGTTTTGATAGGCTGTAATGGTGTGGTCATAATCACCATCATTACAGATCAATCACAAACCCATAGCCGAATATAGTTTACTTTCACGCACGACAACTACTTTGCAGAATATGCTGTCATCAGCTGTCATGATTTTTCTAAATGATATTATAACGTAAGCAAGTACTATTATATATTATACATTAGAGAGTCGTGGTAGTTTAGCGGCTAAGCTTGCGTTGTAAATTTCACTGTGGTTTCGACCCCGCCGGCACCAATGAAATTGTTAACTGCATTTTTAAGTGCTGATTTACCACGTTCTCGTCGGTGAAGGAAAATATCGTCTTAGAAAAAATAAAAAATAAATATTTCGAAGACATGTTGTGAAGTTCGCCAACACGTATTGGGGCAGCGCGTCGGACATTTTCTTTCCCTAAAACCCTCTCAGAATTGAGAGGAAGCCTGTGGCTAACAGTAGGACGTATATAGGCTGTAGCTGTAGTACTTTAGCTTTAAGTACTATTAATAAAAAAACTAATAATAAAAAATATAAAATGTACAGTAAAAGTTAGAACTCACATTGAATGAAACTAGTTTTTATGGATTTAACGCGTTTTATTAACTTATTTTTATTGCCGACGTTTGGAATAATTTACAGAACCCCCGTCGCGACGACCCGCAAGAATTGGTTTCATTCAATAGTAGTGTTCGCGTAAACATAAGAAATCATTATGTAAGAACTCACACCTTTTGTTCTTTAATCTGATTGTGAAAACTTGATAGTGCGTAAACATTTAACCTTGATATTTAACCTTTTAACCTTTATTTTGTAGGCACAGTTTGTTGACCCTATCGACCTTCACTCAGTGCAAAGTTATTTAACTACACGATGTCTAAAAATAACTACAACAAAATTTAAATGTTTTAGTTATTCTGTGTGTTTGTTGCAGTAATTTTGTATATTTGTTGTAGTTACTAATACTCTCGTTATCCAAGCCAAGTAAGCTAAAAAAGACGTATTAGTCAAAAATACCGCCCCTTTTCCCCCGCCCTCCCCCTCCCCATTTTCGCAATTTTTCGAAAGTATCTTGAAAATGTAAAATCTATAGAGGTCTTTTATTATTACAGCCTATAAAAGTCCACAGCTGAACATAGGACTGCCCCATAGATTGCCTTATATAGATTTTGCCATAGTTGCCACGCTTGGCAGACGAGTTGGCAACCGCAGTTTTTTTATTATTTTGTTATCAGGAAGATGCTGCTGCCCATCGTCTGTGTCGCCTCTTGACAACACCCATGGGACGATATAGGGTAGTGGATATTTTACACCGCTACTACACGGTTTCGGAAGTCTTACTCTTAAACTTAAAAAAAATATTCTTATCCTTACCCTTGGTAAATGTGTGCGTGTGCGTGCACACAGATTATCTCTTTTTTTAATTTCGGATTAACCTTTTATATTCCGCTGCAATTGTGTAAAAAAGCAACGAACAGATTTGTTTCGGTCAATAAAGTCGATATGAATACGCAATGAGTGTCCATCAAAGTACAGTTTATTACACGCAGTTTGCAAAGCATGTAATCTACAATGATAATACATTTTATAAATTACGTGCAATTAAATGTACAGTAAGACATAACAGAATCTATGATATACCACTGTTATGAATGACAGTAGAAAATAAAAGAAAATGCAACGAAGAAAGGGTCGTACTCGAAACTCCCACTGGTCTTACGGCACAGGCAACTAGAATGGTGATTCTGTCCGTTGCGGTAATAAGGGCTAATAATCTTGCGCTCAACAGATGTCACACAGTGTCATCATCATTGAAAAGCTAAGATTTAATTACAAGTTAAAACTTGTAATTAAATATAACAAATAATATGTAATTTAATTGAAAAAAAAAACTTGAAAAAATCTTTATTTCAACAAAAAACAATTTATATATATCAATGTGGTCCTAGCTCCTGTAAAGGTTAACCTGAGTAACAGGAGCTAGTTCCTCTACCAGGATTAGGTTCTAATTTATTATATCATATTTATATATATATATATATATATATATATATATATATATATATATATATATATATATATATATGATATAATAAATATATTTTTATTATACGTGCTTCTAAACTTACGTAAGTGCGCGCACGCGCCCTGTATGTATGTGTGTGTGTGTGTGTGTGTGCGTGTGTGCGTGCGTGCGTGTATGTGCGTGTATGATTTTGTATTTTTAAATTTGTATGATTTGAATGATTACCTGAATTAATAATGATTTATATGATTGCCTATACACAAAACAATACCTACCGAAATACACAAAACAACGCCTCAGCGGTTTATTTTTTACCCATTATCAACCTTTCTTTAAATCTTCTACATTAGGAATATCCGTAGTTTGGTTTATCGTAGTTTAGTATTAGTCTAATTCATGTAAAATATAACTAAAATAGTTCAGAGAGAAACTTTAATTTTACACTTTTCTAACAAATTAACTACTCTCGGTAAGAAATCTGTCAGATATTCCACCTCATTCCTAAGTGGCGCCGCCCTGGTGGCAAAAAAATAATGGATGCCCTCGTTATTGAAGTAGAAGCAAAGAAGGTTCTGCCGTTGCAGAAAGGCTGCCCTGCATCAAATCGTGATGTTTGGTGCTGCTGTTCATTGTTTACTTCTTCTATTTTAGTTTTATCTTGTATTGACTAATAGTGCTTTCGAAATACAAAAAAAGAGCCCCGTTTTTGCCGAACCAGCGGTAAGAGCATTAAATGACCTTCAATAAGTATTCTTGTTATCTATTCTGTTCTGTTTTCCATGAATGTGTTTTAAAGCTGAGTCGTTACCATAAAAATATTTCTACAATTATGAAAAACTGAAAGTTATTTCCAATAATTTCAATTTCAAATTTTTTATAGAATAATTGTGACAAACGACACACAGTCCCCCTAATGGTAAGTGGATGCAGATGCGTTGTCACCCCTGAGAACTGAGATGGAATGCCTCGTTTCCAGAAAAAAGGGTCTCCGGTTCTCTACACTCACCATACGAAACAAAGCAGCATTAAGCTGCTATTTTACGCTGTTATTCTGTGAGAACGTGGTCCTACTCCGGTCGAGCCGGCCCATTCGTGCAACCACAATATAGCTGCAGCATGGCTCTACCACGTAAATTATTATTAATAACAGAAAACATGTCTTATTTAGGTACAGCATGATTAGTTTCTAGTCGCTAGCTCTAGCTTGTGTAGTTTTTTTTAGATAGTTTATAATAATTTATATATAGAGCCGTGGTAGCTCAGATGGTTAGCGCTCGCTGTAAATTTCACAGTATACGAGCAAACCAGGATCGATCCCCGCGGGCACCAATGAAATTGTTAATTGCAATTTTAAGTGCTGATTTACCACGCGCTTGGCGGTGAAGGAAAAAAACATTGTAAGGAAACCTGCATGTCTGAGGAATAAGAAAAAAAATTTTGAAGACATGTGATGTTCGCCAACACGCATTGGGGCAGCGCGGCGGACACTTCCTTGTCCTAAAACCCTCTCAGAAATGAGAGGAGGCCTGTGCCCAGCTGTGGGACGTATATAGGCTGTAACTTTAACTTTAACTTTAATTTATATACTGTAGGTACTGTTTTCGATCACCTCGAGGATGTGTCTTTCGTGTTTCAATTTTACAAAGTGTAAATAACTTTTTTGAAATATATTTCCCTGTAAATAAATTGTTTGTATAATTTTAATAGGTACAATAACTGTTATATAATTTCCTCTCAATAAGTTACCCCAGACTGAATTAAATTTGAATAAAATATTATTAATAGTACCGTTAAATCTAACTTAGGTAAAAAAAACATTACAAAACAATAGAATATTAAAATATCTGGTAAAATATTTTTTTCACCTGAAACTCCATTTGTATACAAAGAGCCACCGAGAGTTTAAATTTCCCTACTTTTTGAGGAGAATTTTCGAATTAAGCAATCTACACACACAACTAAGATGACACGAATAAGACGGTTGGCAAGACATTGCATTCACGCACACTACCAGAACGATTTTGGGCCGATTTTTATGTCATTATTACAAAGCGACGCGGAATCTGGACATCTATTACTAACTTATTAGTTACACATCAAAATTATACCTAAGTGTACTTGTACATTATACCGGGTCGCCACGGCACCTACTTAAGTCTGCGCAACGTGTTTGTGTAGGTTCTTGTACTATTATTTATTCTGTGGTGTTAGGTGCAAATTAGACGCGTAAACATGAGTTTTTTTTTATAGAATAAGGGTGATAAACGAGCTTACAGTCCACCTGATGAAGAGGATGCTGTAGGCCCTGAGGATTAAGATGGAATGCCTCGTTTCCAGTAAAAAAAGTGTCCCGTTCTCTACACTCACCATATGAACCACAGCGGCATTGAGCTGCTATTTCACGGTGGTATTCTGTGAGAACGTGGTTCTTCCCTGATCGAGCAATCCATTCGTGCTAAAACCATAATATAGCTGCAGCATGGCTCTACCACGATGCAAAGTTCTCGAGTTCCGAAGTTCCTGCCAATGTCGGTGTTTTGTTCTATATTATAATTAGAATAGTTACAACAAAAAGGAGCAGTCAACAAATTGAAATTACTAAAAAAAGACATAAATAAAAACCTTCACGTCTGTTACACAGAGGGATAGGCGAATACTTCTATTTGGCACGATCCTGACGCAACTTTCTCGTTTTTTTCACATCCATAAATCAACGCATACATGCTCATCGGTTAAGGGTACTCTTGATTTAGCCAATATAAATTTATCGCCAAATTGGTCAATAAACGTCATCCAGGGCGTTCCTTGCCGACTCTGCCACTCATTTCTACAGCATAAAATTTAAACAAGAAAAGTGTGAAATTATTAACTTTTACTTTCAAACGTGACTGGAATTTTAAAATTCAAGCTTAAGTACTTTTACAAAGCATTACAAAACGTTTGTAAAAATAAAGCCGCAACTGCAGTCCTTAGAAATGTGGTAACAACCGTTAGAAACGTAAAAAAAAATAGTCAAACAGTGAAATGTTTTACTAATTTCTTTACTAGCGACCCGCCCCGGCTTCGCATGGTTGGGATCGATTTATGTGGCGTTATTTAGATTTAAGATAATCATCAAAGACCATTTTATTTCACCATATCAATATTTAGATTTTAAAAAAAATCGTCAAGTTTTTCGTATAAAATATAGCCTAGATCGCTCCTGGCATTGCTCTCTATCTGTTCGTGTAGTTTCATTACAATCGGTACAGCCAGTCCAAAGATTAGTGCAGACAGACAGACAAAAAAAATCTCATGTTTTGGCATGCAAATAACCCCTCAATAAAACTCAATAAAACGCTGTTATTTCGATATTACAGTCAGACACTTCAATTTTATTTATATGTATAGACTATACTAAAGAAAATAATATAGATACTACGCAGCTCTCTCGTAACTTCCTACATCTCACAAAATACGTCCAGTTTCATAACATCATATCATTACTTCACAAATCGACGTTATTAAGGTTACGCAAGTGAGATTGATGTTTATTTACTATGTATGTGTCCTTCATTAAGTCATGGTTTACTTGAACTATGTTTATATACATATAAATAAAATTGAAGTGTCTGTCCGTGACATCGAAATAACTGGCTTCTATGATGATCATTTTTTTAATTTTTGTTTGTTTGCCTGTTTATCTGTCCGAGCTTGATTGTGATGAAACTTCACGAATAAATAGAGAGAAATGCCAGTCCTATCAGTGTGCCAGTAAATCTAGGCTATATTTTATCTGAAAACATTCAATATTTTTTAGTTAAATTGATAAACTGATAAAATAAATGATTTTGATGTTTTTATAAACTGTTATATATCTCGAAAAATTTACCAACAAAACTTTTATGGTTTGCAAAACAGAAAATAGGTCTTTACTCTACCTTTTATCTGTTAAAGTTTTGATAAAAATCGATTTTAATTTTTTTTACTATGACATTTTTCACATCGAACATAGTTTATGAGTTAATAGCAAAAACCTGAGATCGAAGTGTTTTTAATTTTGATATTTTTTAAGATAAGGGTGACAAACGAACACACAGTCTACCTGATGGTAAGTGGATGCTGTGGACTATAGATATCTACATTTATCCTCGAATGGCATAGTATTGTATGAATGTTAAGCACCTGGGTAAGAGCGAAAGTCACCCTAGAAAAAAATCTAGAAAAAAATATTCAGCTCCAGTAGCCATTTAGTATTAGGTGGACTGTAAGTTTGTTTATCATATAAATTTCTTGGAACTCTAACACACTGACTAGTAGACCGGGTTGACTGGGAGAGAATGCCATAAGGCTTTGTAATCCTTTAAATAAAGTGTAAATAAATAAATAAATAGTATGTATATGTCCTAGCTAATTAGCTTAATTAGCCTTAAAGTTAACAGCCTAGACATTACATGGCATGGTCAACCTATTAATTTTATTGAACTGTGCTATATGATATAAATGTACGTTGCTTTAACCTACTGTTGCGGATATTACAAGATATGTACAATGTTGTATTAGACGCATCGGCTGAATATCATTCAGGCTGCTAGTTTAACGTTTAGTAAAAAGTTAATACATCATTATAGGCGGGGTATGTTCTTTTTAGAGTTCCGTACCCAAAAGGTAACCAACGGGACCCTATCACTAAGCCTCCGCTGTCCGTCCGTTCGTCCGTCCGTCTGTCTGTCAGCGGACTGTATCTCATGATCCGTACTATTACGGACCTATGTAGACCTATATAAAATTTCAACTGTCTACCTATGTAGACAGTTGAAATTTTCACAGAATGTATATTTCTGTTACCGATATAACAACAAATAATAACACTACACGATCGGCCATGATGGACAACCACAGAATGGGCATGATTGTCACAATCATTGCGCGGCTGTCCACACGATCGTGCATCCTACATTTCTACATTTGTATTGTAATCCGTCCGAGATGGACGTTGAAACAGTTGCAGCTGCCGCTATTTATTTACCTAATTAGTTTATATGTATAACCATTATTTAAATGTACACTTTAAATGAGTGGTGAAAAAAAATGGAAGCAAAAAAGGTGGATGTTAACTATACACTGAAATAAAACAAAGTAAGTTTATACAGCATCGGCGATCATGTAGACGCGCGCACGATCATGGCCGAACTTTCTTTGATGATTGTCTGAAAAACCGACACAGCGGCGATTACGCTCGACCATAACCGATCATGGGCGATTATAGGCGATAATGCCCTCCACACGATCGTGATCGCTAGTATTCGTCCATCATGGCCGATCGTGTATAGGGCCCATTAGACTGTTAACTGAAAGACTAATTAAGCTAGTTTGCTACGACATAATACATTGCATAATCAAATCTTATATTATAGTCTACTCTAATAAATACCTATTAAATAATCAAAGTTAACGTACAACCGGTAACATTCGTGCGGAGCGTGAAACGCCCTAATTAACAAGATAATCTCTATTAACTTGTTCTTTTATAGACTTAATTTAGTTATGCTAACCATGCTCAACCACTGAACATACGCCTCTCACATAGATTACCTTATAGGTTGGACATTTTCCATAGTTGCCGCTTGTAGACGGGTTGGCAACTGCAGATTTTTTTAATTATTTTTAATTGTTTTTACGAACACGTTGCTGCCCATCTCTTGTTTCAGTTTCCATCTATGCCCTTTTATAACACCCACTGGAGGACAAGATGTAGTGCCCACTATACGGCAAAGTGCATATTAAGTGGATTTTTAACTCTTTTGTCACTTTAGTACAATAAAAAAAAAAAACTAAAAACCTAATTTATTGAAAATTACACAATTTAGAAGTAAAAGTGTTAATAGTGAGACAGTAAGTGCCAGGTGATTGTTGAGGTATCCGTAACTTGCCCTCGACTCGTACTTGACGCGACTATATAAACGAGCCGTTTTAAAACGAATAGTTTTCCGCTATTTTTTTAATTTTATGTTTTTATTTACTTCAGGCCACAAGGTCCATATATATACTTATATATATGGACCTTGTGGCCTGATATATATATAAGTATAACTTATAAAGTGTACTATAGCATATTATATACTACTTAATACTACATTTTATCCCGCTGGGTTATTTGCTGGTTTTTCCCAGGACAGAGATATTTTCCGAAACGATGGCAAATAAAACAAAAAAATACTTTCAGTCAGTATTATATGGTAATCTAAATTAAATAAAAAATATTATTTTCTATTCTATTCTATACATTACCTATTACTACTATGATTTTGCATAATGTGGTAGAGTGGCATTTGGCAAAACTTTACAAAATTATTCGAAATGCTTAATAATAATAATAACCGTATAACATAACCAAAGGTAACAGTGAACAACGTAACAGCAGAAAGAAAGGTTATAGAATGACAGCCTCGTACCGGTAAGAGAAGTTTATGGCGACCCCCCGCTAGATGGAGTCCTACCTGGTAAGACGTGCAAGAAGGTGGCTTATAAACGTGTTTTGTGGCATTACTTGTGGGAGGCCTATTTTAGCAGTGGACTTGTAAGGGCTGTAATATTGATGATGATGACGAATCAAAGGCTAAGTGGCATTTCTATATTTAAGGTTTTTGAAGTATGGTCTAAATTAATAATTATAATAGGTATTTATAGTTCTCAAGAACTAAATAATATTATCGGCATATTTTCTGCCCATCACATGTCCACTGCTGAACATAGGTAATCCCAGGACAGACCCTGAGCCACCTGTTTCCACCAACTCCTTTCAAGTTATCGGTTTTCGGTTCTATATTTCTATACCTCCTTTAGCCACTTTAGCCTACTGATACGTTAGTAAATAATAGCTATATGGTCGTAAAACTACGGCTGGGCATAGATCTCTCATACGCAAAGAGTATTTATAATAATTAGCTTGTGAACCAACAATTTCTGTACCAGTTTGGGTATTTATTGAAAATTACACAATTTAAACATTGGTCTCCTTATATGCTCTGAGTATTTTGCTTATTATTATAAAATGAGATTCCTGTACGGATTTATAGTATTACACAGTTAATCTTTTCACCATAAATGATTTATTGTAAAAGTAACATGGCCAAGAGACTGAATGAGAAATTACAGATTACGGAATTATGTCATCCATCATAAACCATCTCCTAACAGTATTATATTAAATTAGGCTAAGTTTGAGGTTTTCTAAACTCCAGTGACAAACAAACTTGCAGTCCAAAGAAGGCTACAGATGCGTCGTCATCTCTGAGGACTAAAATGGAATGCCCCATAACCTGTTATTATACTGGTTCCCTTCAGACCGGAACACAGCAGTGCAGGCACTGCTATTTGGCGTCAGAAAGACTAGACTAGGTGAAGAGAGAAATAGAGAAAGAGAGTGGTACCCAGATGAACTCCTAGCCAGAAAAAGAAAAGAAGTGTCCTACCACCGAGTAGTACGTTGACGTGAATACAATTATTTTTATTACAATTACTCTTCAAATAAAAATATAGGAGTTTTTAAAATTTTAAGCGATAGCTATTCCAATTAGTAGGAAAGAATCGTTTTAAGTGTGATTTTAATTAGAAATTTTAAGATAAAATATTACAGCAGTCTGTATATTTATTGTTGGCGGTCTCGTAATCGTTTATGAATACTTTATCTAATTTAGAAAGTGATTGTATTTTATACACGTTTGACGTAATTATTGAGATGTGTTGTTTACCGCTCACATTTTTAATCGGTTTTCGATCTTCAAACGTTATACAATTTTGTGACTTTCGTTAATCTAAATAGTATATTAAATGACTAATTACATAATGCTAGCAGTAATCTAGCCATTTCAAAACAAATTAGCAATAATCTTATAAGAAAATTATCATCATAATATAAACATGGTAAAGATCAGACTAAACTAAAAATATTTACGAATAAATTATATGTAATCGGGCTTAAAATATTAAATTTATCAATGATGTGTAAATTTCTGTTTTGTAAGCATAAAAAGCTCAGGAGCTAAGCGCCCGCCGTAAATGTCACATCGCGCGCAAAGACCGGATTCAATCCCCTTTGGCACCAATTAAATTATTAATTGCAGCTTTTGAGTGCGGATTTACCACGTGCACAGCGGTGAAGGCAAATATCGTGAGAAAACTTGCATGTCCGAGGTAATAATGTCTGCCAGATCGAATTTCGGTCATGGCGGCCAGTCTCAACACAGAATAGCCATCTGCGCAGGACAGGATTACGGCCCAAGTGTATTTCGCAAGCGCAGTTTCACTCTCTATTCCATCGCTCTGATAGTCCAATGGGACGGAAAACCGACACGACCGGCGAGAGATCATGCGCAGTACCAACGGCTTTGCGTGCTTTCCGAGGCACGGGGGTGAAACACCCCCAACTTCCTGACTCCGGGCTGCTACTGAGAATTTCTTAACATAAAAACCCAATAAGTTATTTTGGCCCGACCCGGGATTTGAAACCGGGACCTCATGATCAGCAACTGCCTTTACGACCACTGGTTTAACGAGGCAGTCGCGAACGAGGTATGAAATATTTCGAGAACACGTAAAGTCTGCCAACACGCACTGGACCAACGCGGCAGGCTAAATTGCTCCCGAACGATTTCGGAAATTAGAAAAGGCCTATGCCCAGCTGTGGGATATATATATAGGCTGTAACTTTCCATATTATACTTTAGGCACGGAATAATATGGTAACGGTAACAATAGGAGATTATGTTGTTTTTGGTATACCAATTAATTCCGTAAAATAACAGTATTCATTATCATATCACATTCATAATAATTACTTTAGAATTATAGTAGAATAGACACAGTTAACAACCTGTGCATATTGCTGGGTAGATATATGCATCTAATACTTGGTCTATCACTGCTGGTATATAAGGGAGTTCAAGTTCACTCAGCTAGATGGAGAGAGCTATGCTCGGAGTTTCTCTGCGTGATAGACTTCAAAAAGAAGATATTCGCAGAACAACTACAGCAACTGATTAGTCCAACGGATCAGTAAGCTGAAGTGGCCGGCCACATAGCTCGAAGAACCGACAACCGATAGGTTCTCGATTGGCCTTGTACCAGTTAGCAATGTGTAAGGCGGCCGCCCACTAGATGGAGAGGCGACCTGGTAAGAGATGGATGCAGGAAGTTGATGGATGCAGATGGCTCAGGACTCATTCCTAGGGGGTGGCCTATGTTCAGCAGTGGACTTGTGAAGGGCTGACATGATGAATAGTGATGAAATATTCTCTTAATACACTAAATTTTAATTTCTGCCGTTAACATGTGCAAATGTACGCTAAAATTTTGCATGTCAAGTATGGTATCCTATACACATTACTGATTAGGTAGTAGGACTCCTTTTCTGCCTAGAAATTCGTTTGGGTAGGTACTTTTTCTGCCGCCAAGCTGCGGTGCGTGCACTGCTGTGTTCCTCTCTAAAGGATATAGATCCAGTATAGTTATAGGCTGTGAGGCGTTTCATCTTAGTCCTAAGAGGTAACAACGAACTTTATTGTTGCTTCGTCCTTTAATATTTTGATCTCAATATACTAATTCCCATGTACCAAGTTTATTCAATATAGTATTTAAAAATTCAAGTATTGCATTATTGAAGAACATCATCCCAGGCAGCTTTCGCCGGAAACAAGTTGGTTGCGGGATTCATGGGCTGCAGTAGCCACTTACCATCAAGTGGACTGTAAGCTTGTTTATCTGCTCAATTTTATTAAATTAATATATCAAATGAACACGCAATTAAAAGATGTAAAAATTAATTAGCTAAGATCCTCGTAAAAAATAAGATGGTGTGTATAACCTAGTTTGAAGAGCAGAGGAGGAATCGAATATGCAATATATTTGCATACTCATTTGCAAACCTATGAAATGCATAGGTTATTTTAATAAATCACTTAACTGCGGTCATTCACCGCCATTCTAATTTTATGAGAATTTTTGTTTATGCTAATGGCTAGGATTGAGAATGCGAATAAACGAGGAATTTGCTTGGGTGTGTATCAAATAACCGGCTAAGTGCAAGTCGGACTCGCGCATGAAGGGTTCCGTACCATTGTAAAACACGTTTCTAGTAGGTGAGCCCCATTTAATTTTTAATTTATTTTTATTATTTTATTTTTAATATTTATTATTAAAATTTCAACTGTCTACTTATTACGGATCATGAGATACAGCCCGCTGACAGACTGACGGACAGCGGAAGCTTAGTAATAGGGTCCCGTTGGTTAACCTTTGGGTACGGAACCCTAAAAACCAACACTGTTCGTTATTTGAAAATGTGGCTAAAATTATGTTAAGTCATTAGCAAGTACCTTCCCACCTTTGTGGAATTATACATGTAGTCAAATGTGAGTCTCCGGCATTATATTTGTGTTGCCGAGTGGTTGCGGTTCAGGGATTCTAACTTCTCATTTTTTCTTGTGAGTGTTAAAGTTACAGACTGTGGAAAAGGCCGGAAAGAACTCGAGGTCCCCGATATATGGTGGCATACCATCTCAGTGCCCTCGATAGATGGCGGTATACGAGATGTAAAATACTGATACAGGTGGCTAGGAGCAGCGTAAAAAGTGCGACACATCAGGAACTGTGATTGCCAATACGTCTGCTAAGCCAAGCAATAATTCCAACAATAGAAGAGGCATAGTCTGCTGGAATGATTTAACGTAATACAGACGTAAAAAAACAATAAAAGTCTGAAATATAAGAAGAAGATTTTTTATAGAATAAGGATGATATCTAAGTACACAGTCCACCTATCATCAATTAAAAATCAAAATTCAGATGCGTTCACCCTGAAAACTAAGATGGAGTGCCTCGTTACCAGTAATAAGGGATTTCCGGTTCTCTACACTCACCATACGAAACAAAGCTGCATTATTCTGCTGTTTCACGCTGGTATTCTGTGAGAATGATCCTACCTCGGTCGAACCGATCCATTCGTACTTCAGCTATGTATAGCTAAAATAGCTGCAGTTTGGCTCTACCACGTAAAATTATCATTTTTCAATAAATTATATAATTTTTAAGATTTTTTAGTGTTCTTTTATTATTAAAAAAAACACGACGTTTATATAATCGGAACGTTTCTGCCGCTCGTTAGTGTAGCAATTTGGCGCCAATTTTGAATCCATTCCGTTGACAGCTCATTATTAGCTGATGACTCGACATTTTCCACTTACGATTTCTTTAGACGCTAAGTACATATCGAAATCTGTCGAGAGACCTTTATTTATGTATCAGTTTTGACCTTATTACCTAATTACTTAATTTATATGAGATCTCTATTGATCAATTAATTATTGTACTCAGAATCACCAAACGGTACTGGTTGAAGGTCATACATGTTTACGCACCACCTCGGCACATCCCGATGAGGTGGTGGAGAAAATTTGAATCATATTGTTTAATATTTTTGCCCTAACCTAATTCAAGAGTAGTTCCCTTCACGTAGCCTTGACGGTACGCGTACCACACTAATTGGGAAACACTGATCTAAGCTATACATCGTTTCTCGGTTTCTCTGCGTGATAGACTTAGACATGAGGATATCCGCAGTAGAACCAGAGTAACCGACATAGTCCGTATCAGTAAGCTGAAGTTACAATGGGCCGGCCCTATAGCTTGAAGAACTGACAACCGATGGGGAAGCAAGGTTCTCGAGTGGTAACCTCGTACCGGTATGCGAAGTGTAGGGCGGCCCCCACTAGATGGAGTGACAGTGGACTTCTTGCCAATTTTTTTATTTCTTTTAATTGTGTTTAGGTCTGAAGGGTAATAAAACAATTATATATTATAGTATGCTATAATAGGCGGTAAAGCATTACATCTTTATACATCTTTATAGGCTTCTGTAGACACCATACGGTTTGCTTTTATATAAGTAAGCGTGATGCATAGCACATAATCCACCATAACGAAAAGTAGATGCTGTAGCCCATAGATATATACATCTATCGTCGAATAGGAATCCAGAAGATGCGTTGTTACCCTTAAAGACGAATATAGAATGCTTAGTTACTAGTAAAAAAAGGTCTCCGGTTCTTCTCTACACTCACCATCAGAAACAAGAGTATTACGTCACTCACCATCAGAAACAAGAGTATTACGTCAATATTACACGCTGCTATTCTGTGAGAGCGTACTCCTATTTCGAGTCTACCCATTTGTGTTTCAGCCTACACTCTACCGCGTGACTCTACCACATAAAGGTAGTTTGTTATCTCGTTCATCACTCTCATGTTATAAAAATTGAACCGATCAAGTGTGAGTGGGGCCTCGCTCTATAGCGATTACGTATATATTATGTCCAATTAATTATTATACAATAAACTAATTATTAACATAATGCTTTTCCCTACCAGGGAAAGAAAAAACTCCAAAAAAACGGTTTGTTTGTAGGATAAAATAGAACATTTATTTTATTAAAGATTATTAGTAATTATAGACATTTGTTTACCTTTACTAATGGTTCGGAAAAAAATTCTGTCCTGGAAAGGACCAGCAAACCAGACCAGAAACCCAGCGTATTTTTTTGGTGAAAGCATAAAAACTGCATTATGAATTGATGTTTTTAGTACTTATTTGTTGTTTAAATACTGTATATTATGGTACATAGTATTCAGAAATTTCAAATCCCTTTCTAGTTTATTTTTCAAATAGACCCCCTAACAAAAGAGTTGCAAACAACAACTTTGACGGCCCCCTACTTTTTAGCCAAATTCAAAAAAGGAGGAGGTTCACAATTGTTTCGTGTCGAATGTATGTTTTTTTGTATGTATGCTACGCAATAACTTCGCCAATTAAGACCTGATTTTGAAGATTATTTTTTTATTAAATAGGTTATACTTCAGGAGTATATTATTTTTCACCCCTAAGGGTGGCAAAAAACAACTTCTTTTAGTTCTTTGAAGTAATCTTTTACTTTTTGTTAAAAGTTATAATTATTTATTTTGGAAAGTAAAAAAGAATATGAAATATATTTGTACTCCACTTAATGAGCTCTAGACAATGACACCCCATATGCTAGGGTAAGAAAGATATCTTTTTTGGCCCAAGCATTTGTGCGATACGTATCATGTACAGCAGTGGGCTTATATAGGCTTATGAAGATATACACTTTCCTTATTATAAAGCTCAATTTTATCTTAACTGATGTCTAAAGTTATGAATACCATGGTTCTTAAAAAAAAATTCTCACAAACAACTACACCGGAAGCGGATTATATTGTAACATAGTGTAATATAAAATGACATAATATGAATATAACTTTGTTCCTTTTGTGTTCCTATCTTGAAATCTTTTTTATACTCATTACGTAAATCAACTTATCACTTTCGCATAAAAGTACAGAGGGAACGTAATAATCTAACAATGAATTAGTATTATATACATATTACACAATTTTAATAAAGGATAATTTAACGTGGTGGAGCCATGCTGCAGTTATATTATAGTTGTAGCACGAATGGGTCGGCTCCACCGGGGACTGACCACGCTCTCACAGAATACCAGCGTAAAATAACAGTTCAATGTTGCCGTGTTTCGTATGGTGAGTGTAGAGAACCGGAGACCCTTTTTACTGGATACGAGGAATTCCATCTCTGTCCTCAAGGGCAACAACGCATTAGCATTTTGAATTATAATGGAGGATAAATGTAGATGTCTATGGGCCACAGTATTCAGTTACTATCAGGTGAACTGTGTGCTCGTTTGTCACACTTATTCTATTAAAAAAAAAAAACTTGGCACTAGCAAACCGTACGTGCCCATTACCAAAGATATGGTGACATTGCACCTTTTTAACCGACTTCAAAAAAAGGAGGAGGTACTCATTTCGACTGTATTTTTTTATTTCTTTTATGTTTGTTACCTCAGAAGTTTTTCTAGATGAACCGATTTTGATGATTATTTTTTTATTTGAAAGCGTGTGCTTCTCATGTCTTCCCATATAAATTCATCAAGATCAAGATCTGACCAGTAGTTTTTGAGTTATCCTTAATAATGCGTATTGTTGTAGATGTTCTCATTTTATTTATATTGAAGTCGGTTGTACAAATTTTTTAATTTTACCACTTGTTTGTTTTCGCCTTTTTAGTTTGAAGTTTACTACATAGTAGGACTCCTTTTCTACCTATATTTACGCGAACACTACACATTGAATAAAAGTATAACATTTTTAGTATTTTAAAACTAATTTTAACGGATTTTATCGCGTTTAATTTTCGATTTAATAAAATATTTTTTTACTAATAGTTTTATTCAATCTGTTGCTTTCTTTGTTTGAAGTTGATTGCTATTGTCCATCGACTGCAGTAGCCACACGCCATCGGATACATCGCCTGTTAGGTACCCAGTTCATAACTAAAAATATCATTAACTCTTGTTGCAGGAAGAACCTAGTGCTGCAACCAGTAGACAGGGAGGAGGACGTCCACTTGTTTACGTACAGAGACGTAAATAGAACACACGTGTCGGTGGTGCTGGCCCAAAGTGTGGACCACTTGGTCGACAGCGACTCACCGCAAAATGTCGTCAAGTTTCGCCTTGGATGCGATTTTGACACTGGCGATGATCTTGTAAGTATCTAGAGAAACTGATTCCTTATCAGCGCGTCAACAGCGCACTCTGTAGTCTGTACTCTGTACACGCACCTCTGACACTCGGTATATTCGTGTATACATATATAAGTATATCACAGACGCTGCTTCGTGTCTCTAAGTATGCTAAGTATAACTAGCGCATGGGTGGGTTCATTTAGATTTTTTCAAGCTTATTAATTTTTCGATTTTTCAGCCATTTCGAAAATTACAGAAATAGACAGACAGACAGACAAAAATTTTAAAAATATTATTTATGTCTTAATAGCATGCAAATAACCCCAGCAATTTTACGTGGTAGAGCCATGCTGCAGCTATATTATGGTTGTAGCACGAATGGGCCGGCTCGACCGGGGGAGGACCACGCTCTCACAGAATACCAGCGTAAAATACCAGTTCAATGCTGCTGTGTTTCGTATGGTGAGTGCAGAGGACCGGATACCCTTTTTACTGGAAACGAGGCATTCCATCTTAGTCCTCAGGGGTGACAACGCATCTGCATTTTGATACTTAATCGAGGATAGATGTAGGTGTCTATGGACCGCAGCATCCACTTACCATCAGGTGGACTGTGTGCTCGTTTGTCATACTTATTCTATAAAAAAAGCCAGTTATTTCAAAATTACAGACATACACTTCAATTTTTATTTATGTGTATACAGATATCAATGCAAGGGTTATATTATAGCGCTATCTTTCGGACGTCATAAGTACTTCTATTATCTGTGCATTAGCTCTATGTAGAACGGTGGAGAGTAATAGTGTTCTTGTGGCCCTAGGCTTTTTTGACACCCAAAAGAGTGATAATCTGAAGGTTTCATTTTTCTAATTCCGCCACAACATGGCGTACCCAAACATGGAACTGTTTCAAAAGGTGTAATAAAACTGAAAAGGATGATTAGGTTTACTTAATAATCGTTTACCGTGGCGTCAATTTTCAAATATTGCTAGGAGCTTTTAATTTTATTTGGCGATGGAAGTAAACCTGTGAATCCTTGACCTAGGTAATTTATTGTACGAAATTGGTTAGGTTAGCATACTGCAAAAGATACATGGACAATCGGAATATAACACCACATCTGAAAAACCATCAATATCTTAATATGACATTGTACCTATGTGTATGCTTTTATGACTGCCTCGTTGGTGTATTGGTTGTAGTAGTATGACTGCTGATCATGAGGTCCCAGGTTCGAATCCCGGGTCGGGCCAAAAAAAAAAATCAGTTATTGAGCTTTTCCATCAAGAAATTCTCAGTAGCTGCCCGGAGTCAGGAAGTTGGCGGTGTCTCACCCCCGTGCCTCGGAAAGCACGAAAAGCCGTTGGTCCTGCGCCTGATCTCTCTCCGGTCGTGTCTGTTTACCGTTTCATCGGACTATGAGAGTGAGGGAATAGAGAATGCACCAGTGCTTGCGCATAAACTTGGGCACTATAATCCTGTCCTGCGCCAATGGCTAGTCTCCGTTGAGGCTGGCCGCCCTGACTGAAATTCGGTCTGGAGGACATTATTATGTATGCTTTTGTTTCATATTCTAAATTATAAAAGCAAAAATTTAAATAAAACTAAACGAAATAAAATAAGTACCATAATAAATAGGTGTTTTAAAAACAATTAAACCTTCAAACATTAAATATCATTATTTACCTATTTACATTTAATATAATAAAAGTGACATCTAGCGTCTTAGAAAGTACCATAACAAAATAAAAAATTTGATATGATACAGTGACATCTAGTGTCGCAATGTAATTTTTCTCGTCACATTTATTACGTACACTCCTTCTGCTTACTACTTTATACAATAGATGTCAGTAATTGGTAAACCCCACCTGAAATCTTTATAATTTACTGACTAACATAATTGAATATTTTACTGAGAGATGGCGTTTTAACTTTATTTTAATAGAGGAAAAATAAAAAAATTGTTTAACTAAAGAGTTTTAAATTTAAATTCTAAAAGTTTCGGGCACAATAGAAAGACGCTATCTGTAAGCCTTATATTTATTAGCCACCTATGCTCGAGAAAGGAACCAACACCCTTGTCTCCAGCGGAGACGACAAGTTGCGGATACAGTTTCATTAGAAACGTAATTAAATGTACATAATATATTCATGTTGTACTGTCGTCATATTCATCTTTGGTCAAGAATCAAGATTCTCCGATCATAAATAGCCTAACTGTTGCAAGGGAGCAACGTGAAAAGTGCGGAGCGTCATAACATTCACCAACCAATAAATATAGGTAAATCTACTCATATAAAGTACACTGCTGGATAATTTGGAAGATACCCATACGATATCCGCTACAGAGATAACTACTAATAAATTAAACAAATATGTCTGTTATTATTATCTAATATTATTTTTCAAAATGAAACATTTATTTACTTAATTTTAGTTTTTTACTTATAATTTATTTTAAATATGTAAGGCAAAAACCCAAAAATAATCAATTTAACATATTTCTCCTGATGGCTTAATTATCGTAAAAGTAAAATCAAAATACGTCATCTGTTGCTATTAATTTATTGCAGGCATTTTTCAATAAAATATTGTGGAAAGGTGACTCAGGAGTCGGGTCCGTGCTTTGTGATATTCCTTGGGATGGACCTATGTTTTTTTTAAAAAGGGTGACAAACGAGCACGTAGTCCACCTGATGGTAAGTGGATGCTATGGCTCATAGACATAGGTAATACATCTATCATCGCTGAATCAAAATGCGATGATGCGATGACGCGATGCGATGCAAGATGCGTTGTCACGCCTGAGGACTAAGATGGAATGCCAAGTTACCAGTAAAAAGGATCTACGGTTGTCTAAACTCACCATACGAAACAAAAACCAGCGTGGAACAGTATTATTCTGTTGTTTCACACTGGTTTTTGTGAGAGTGTGGTCCTACCCCGATCGAGCCGAGCCATTCCTGCTGCAACTATATATAGTTATAGCGTGGCTCTACCACGTAGAAAATGTTTAGGTATTGACTGGTGACAGACAGTTGTGACGATGATGATGATGATCATGATTGCCAAATAAAAATAATTAATAGTTTGTTTATCTAAATTATCACCCAAACGCAAGTATAAGAAGCTGTTGTAAAATACAAGTTTTAGTTCAAGTTTATTTAAAAAAAATGCTTTACTCAATAAACTCAGAAATAATATAATAATTATTATTACAAAATTTAAGATTATGTAAAGAGAAGAAATTAACGTTAAAATTTTGAGTATTTTTAAAAAGGCTAGACTTTTTACAAAAACAGATTTTAAAAATGCTTGCGTGTTAAGTTTTAAGCGCTAACAAAGAAAACTTAGTTAAGTAGTTATTTAGGTGGACAAAGACTCCGTTGAGGCTAAAAGTATTGAAAGAGAAGGATCGTCTTTGTACTCATAAACTTTGTTGATTACAAGTGGTAAAGTTATCATTGAAATTCAACTTGGACATGCAGGATTCCTCAAAATCTTTTCGTTCACTATATAGCACCATTAATATTGCAGTTAACAATTTGGTAGGTGCCGCCGGGCATCGAACTCTGGTTCTTCACCTACTTATTATGTAATTTACAGCTAGCGTTAAGTAAGTAAATAGAAAATCTATACATATAAACAAAATAGAAGTGTCTGCCTGTAATACCGAAATAGCTGGCTTCTATTAAGCTCAGGGAGTTATTTACATGCTACATGTATTAAGACCTGAATAACTATTTTTAAAGAGAGCTATGCCAGGAGTAATCTAGGTTATATTTTATCAGAAAATGTTGGCCCTTTTTTGTTACCGTTATCATTACAGCCTATTAAAGTCCTCTGCTGAACATAGGCCTCTCCATAGATTGCCTCATAGTGGGGATATTTGCCATTGTTGCCACGCTTGGCAAGCGGGTTGGCTACCGAAGTTTATTTTTATTTTTAGTCGTTATTAGGAAGACGCTGCTGCCCATCGCCTGATTTGTTTCCCTCTGTCGCCTCTTACGACACCAAGGGATGAGGGGTTGTGTATTCTTACCGAGCCACTACACGGTAACGGTTTTTTTAGTGAGATATAAATGTTGATAAAATAAATGTCAACCATCTATTTTATCAATTGATGATGATCTTTAATCTAAATAATGACACAATTACATTACATTTTCCTCTCATCCGGACGGATATCAGGTTTCCGTCGACGCTCCTTTAGGCTCGTCAGATCATTGTCTTGTCCGGAGTGTGGTGCCACTCACATTAACGTCGCGATTGCATTCTGCATGCTGTCGCCGTGTTTGGCACTATAGGTCGAATCCTCGGCGTCGACATATCGAATAGTGCGCTGTTTCGTGGTCACTTGGAAAGGAAGGCCAAATTGGCCTCTTAAAAGCTTGGCGTGCTCAGCAGAGCGAGACAGTATTTCATGCCGGCACATCGCTTGCAACTTTACAAAGCGCAAGTTCGGCCACACATGGAATACTGTTCTCATCTCTGGACCGGGGCACTCCAGTGCCAGCTCCTTCCACTTGACCGCATCCAGCGCAGAGCGGTTCTAATTGTCGACGACCGAGTTCTTTCTGATCGGCTCGATACACTGTCGCTGCGTAGGGATGTTGCATCCCTTTGCATTTTCTATCGAATCTACCACGGGGAGTGCTCAGGGGAATTGTTTGGATTAATTCAGGGGAATTGTTTGGATTAATTCCAACCGTCAAATTTCACGAACGAACATCGCGTCAAAATTCACGATACCATCCTCACCATTTGGATGCTTGGCGGTCCACGACTGTGCGTTTTACTAGGAGTTTTCTTCCTCGTACAACTTCTCTGTGGAATTGTTTACCACCGGCGATTTTTCCGGACCGATACGACTTAGAAAAGAGCTGACACCTTTCTAAAAAGCCGGCAACGCATCTGCAATTCCCCTGGTGTTGCGGTTGTTCATGGGCGGCGACAGTCACTTACCATCAGGTGAGCCGCATGTTCGTTTGCCCCCTCTTCTATGAAAAAAAAGACACCACCCAGGCAATGCAGAGGCGGGTTGGTAGTCAAATCTAAATAACGCCATATTATTAAATCTGACCCAGGCGAAGCCGGGGCGCGTCGCTAGACTATAATCTATAAATATAAATAAAATTGAAGTGTCTATCTGTAATATCAAAAAAGCTGCCTTATATCAAGGGGGTTATTTGCATGCCATTAAGGCATGAATTTTTATTTATTTGTAAAAAAATCTGTCTGTCTGTCTGTTCGGACTAAACTTCGGAATGGCTTAACTAATTGTGATAAAACTTCCCGCTCATATAGAGCGTAATTATAGGAGTGATTTAAGCTATATGTTATTAGAAAAACTTGGAGATTTTTTCTGTGAAATGGAAAAAAAATGGTCATGAATGATTCTTTTAAATAGATCCCACTCAAGCCAAACTGAGAGGGGTTGATAGTAAGAAATAAAACTATTGGCAGACTAAGTAAGCCCATTTCACCAATATAATATTAGGTTTACCTATTTAGAAATAAAATAGCATTATATAGAAAGGAGCAATAGTTAAGTATAATATTATTTACTTTCATTAAGTTTAATCTAGGCCTGCCCCACAAATTGCCTCATAGGGGACTATCATATATATAACTATGTCACAACACGGTTTGCCTATGTCAGAGGCGTAGCGTGGACTAATATAGACGTGGGCGAAGTCGCATTAGCAAGGCCTCTTTTCTTTCGTTCCCAAAATCAACCCAATAGATCTATCCTACCAAACATGCTTTGACACGACATACCTACTCATAGTGATTAGTTCCTGACATGTCTCGTATTCCGTCAATCTAACGGTCGCGGTCTTTGAAGGTAGTTGCAACGGCCTCGCAATCGCACTTAATAGGAGCTTCTTGCGAGGCCCCAAACAAACACGTTTTTAAATTTGCGACATTCTTTTCCGTAAAAGTAAAAGTCGTAAAAGTGATCAAATTAATTAGTTTTCTATGGTAAAGCCCCTTCAAGTGCATGGTCGTGGGCGGGGGCCCACTTCGCCCACGCCTAGCTACGCCACTGGCCTATGTTCAGCAGTGATATTTATTTTCAGCATTACATTCAGAGCCATTACGCAGAGCCAATTATTTTGACCACTTAGGTGACAAACGAGCTACCGTCTACCAGATGGTAAGTGGATGAGGTGGATGGTGTGTATCTTCGATTAAGAATCAAACCGCATGTGCATTGTTACCCTTGAGTACTAAGATGGCATGCCTCGTTTCCAATAAAAAGGATCAACGTTTATTTTTTTTAGTCACCATACGAAACACAGCAGCTTCATGCTGCTATTTTACGCTGGTATTCTAGGGCCCGTATTAATAAACGTTACTCAGCTCAAGTACACGCACTTGAGTACAATCTTGAGGTTATGATCTTATTAATAAACATATCTCAAGATGCGGTTTAGGTTTACGATATCAGCTGAGTGCCACACTGATTAATAAACGAAACTCGACTCTCAAGTGTCTATACTTGAGTGCAAGTCACAGAACAGTATTCCTAAGTACAGCGTCTTGAGATACTGTTTTTATGTGTTTATTAATTAGCAACGATCTTGAGATGCTGATTTCGTAATGAGGGCGTATCAAATGATTACGCACTTGAGTTCGTCGTTGAGTAACGTTTATTAATACGGGCCTAAGAGAGCGTGTTCCTTCCGGTCGAGCCGACCCATTCGTTCTACAGTCATAATATAGCTACAGCATGGCTCTAATGCGTATATATTATAAGTACTATAAAATCCATCCATCTTCACAGGGCAGGATTATAGAACCCAAGTGTAAGCGCAAACACATGTACTCCCTATTCCTTCACTCTTATAGTCCGTAGGGACGGCAATCCGACACGACCGGAGAGAGATCAGGACCAACGGCTTCACGTGCTTTCCGAGACACGAGGGTGAAACACCGCCAACTTGACTCCGGGCAGCTACTCAGAATTTTTTGACGGAAATACTCAATAAAGTGTCACGGCAAAAAAACCTTTTAATTTGTCTGCACATAAAAACTTTTTACATAATTGCAAACAGATAAACGACCAACCAACGAGGCAGTCGAAGCAAGCCCTGTAAGCAACATACTAGGCCACACAGTCGTACCCTAGGCCACGTCCCTAATACGTATCCGATACCATGGATACTTATATATATACAGGATGGGATATTATAAGAATAAAATGTTCATTGAATCGCGTTATAAATTTAATAAGACTGTGTAAAGGGAGTGGAGCAGCGCGCATTTCCCGCATACGTACCGGCAGCCTTCACCCATTTCCCTTTGTTGAATTATTTGCGGGCCTTTGAAGCTTTCCGTGTCAGTGAGATGCCCCTGTCTTGTACACGGTTTAATGGAGGCAATACATACAGTTGTTAAAGCGTAACAATTTTTGCGTAAACAATTTAAAGATTTATCTTACTGTTACCGTTACAGCCTACTAAATTCCACTGCTAAACATGCCATACCCCTCATAGATTGTCTCATAGAAGGGATATTTGCCATAGTTGCTACGCTTGGCAAGCGGGTTGGCAACCGCAGTTTTTTTATTTTTAGTCGTCATTAGGGAGATGCTGTTGCCAATCTCCTCATTTGTTTCTCTCTGTCGCCTCTTACGACACCCAAGGGACGATATGGGGTAGTGGATATTTTTACATCTCCACCAGACGGTTTATCTTAAGGAACAGTAATTGAATATTTTATAAAGGGTTAAAGAAATCTTAGCGTTTGCGAACGGTCGTGCTATCTAGCAAACGACGATCTTGTGACTGAAAAATAGCAGTATGAATTTGAAATAGATTTTTATTCAATATAGATTATCTCTATAAATAACATTTAATTAATAAATAAATTAACATTAGCAGCTCAATGCTGCTGTGTTTCGTATGGTGAGTGTAGAGAACCGGAGACCCTTTTTACTCAAAACGAGGCATTCCATCTTAGTCCTCAGGGGTGACAACGCATCTGCATTTTGATTCTTAATTGAGGATAAATGTAGATGTCTATGGGCCACAGTACCCACTTACCATTAGGTGGACTGTGTGCTCGTTTGTCACCCTATGCTATAAAAAAAAAGAATAAAAAAAATCAATTGCTGTCCGCTAAAACTCAAAAACGGCTGGACCGATTTTAATGAATTTTCTTGTGTGTTTGAGTGGCACCCTAGATGGTTTAGATTCTGTTTTGGACCCGGTGGCGCTGTCATATAATAAGTACTTATTAAAGATCACCTTTATGTTTGATTTACCACAGGTTCGGAAAGCACCTCAGTCCTGGGAAGAACCAGCAAGAAATCCACAAGACATTTTTTTTACCACATTTTTATTAACTGGCTTTCGTGTGCCTATGTCTGTTCGAGTCAAATTTAGTATAGTCTGTTCGCTTAGATACGGTCGCCTTTGTGTCGCGCCGCCTTGTCACGTGCCGCATTTTGTAGAAGGCACCGCCACCACATCAAAGGTCGCGTGCGGCGTACACTCGAAGGAGAATTTGTCATTTTTTTATTTTTTTTATAGGAGAGAAGATTTTCTTTTGGCCTATGCACTTGTGCGATACGTATCATGTGCATCAGCATCATCAGCATCAGCAGTGGGCTTTTATAAGCTGATGAAGATAAACACTTTTCAATTATTCAATTTTATCTTAACTGATGTCTAAAGTTATGAATATCATGGTTCTTAAGAAAAAATTCTCACAAACAACTAAACCGGAAGCGGATTATATTGTAACATAGTGTAATATAAAATGACATAATATGAATATAACTTTGTTCCTTTTTTGTTCTTATCTTGAAATTGGGTATACATTACGTAAATGAACTTATCACTTTCGCATAAAAGTACAGAGGGAACGTAATAATATATTATTTTTATAAGAGAGAAACGAGCATGCGGCTCACGTGATGGTAAGTGACTAAAGCCGCCCATGAACAACTGCAACACCAGGGGAATTACAGGTGCGTTGCGGTCTTTTAAAAAGGAGTAAGCTCTTTTCTTGAAGGTCCCTAAGTCGTATCGGTCCGGAAAAATCGCCGGTGGTAAACTATTCCACAGAGAGGTCATACGAGGAAAAAACTCCTAGTGAAACGTACAGCGGTGGACCGCCAAGCATCCAGATGGTGTGGATGGTATCGGGAATTTTGCCGCGATGTGCGTCCGTGAAATTTGGCTGCTGGGATTAATTCTAACAATTCCTGAGAGCACTTCCCGTGGTAAATGCGAAAGAAAATGCAAAGGGATGCAACATCTCTTCGCAGCGCCAGTGAATCGAGCCGATCGGAAAGGAATTGGTCGTCGACGATTCGAGCCGCTCTGGGATGGATGCAGTCAAGTGGAAGCAGCTGGCACTGTGGAGCCCCGGCCCAGAGATGGGAACAGTATTCCATATGAGGCCGAACCTACGCCTTGTAAAGTTGCAGGCGTTGTGCCGGCATGAAACACTTTCCCGCTCTGCTGAGCACGCCAAGCTTTTTAGAGGCCAATTTGGCCTTCTCTTCCAAGTGACCACGAAACTGCACGTCCCACGATATGTCGACGCCGAGGATTCCGGAAATCCATTTTAAAACAAAGCGCCGTAGTGAAAGGTTCTTTGCTACCTTACTTGTTTTTATTATTTATAGTCGTATTTTATTACAATAATCATAAGAATAAAATAGTATTTTATTTATTCTTAGAGTAGAAAAACATTTTTTAACAAACACAGTAAAACATAATAAAATAAAAGCAAAATAATAGGTGCGCCTCGGGGTGTATCGACACTATTTTTGCGAGCAGACTATTATCGATTTTAAACTCACTTCCCGATGACCTAGAGACTTGAAATTTTGAACATAGCTTAGAATCGGATGACAATGTATGAAAATGAAAAAAAAGTCATGGTATATTTTTTTAAATTTCATGGTTAATAATTTGAAGAAAAAAAGAACAGTTTACAAACAATATAATACAATAAATTACACAGTTGATAAGTAAATCGTAATAAAATAGCCTGAAAGAGAACATCTCATTCCTAGGGGTTATAATCATCTATAAATTACTTAATCAATAAATTCCTTTGTGTACAATCTGTGTTTAAGAAAGAATTTGAACTTGGCGGTGGACAAATTTTGTATATTTTGTCTAGGATGTGTTTTAAAAGCGTAATACATTGCACCAAAAATGAATTATTGACTTCATAGAGGCGAGTAACTGGCACTATTAGCTTGTGCCTGTTTTTACTATTAACAGAATGAATTTCACTTTTTTTAAACTTATTATATTTTCGTGTACATACGTTTCGTAAATGTATTGAAAGGCCGAGTTAATATATGAATTTTCTCAAAATGTTATCTCAGAAGAGCTTTAAGTTTTAAAATAAAGTAGTTTGACTGTTTCATATCAGTATATATATTTTTATATAATTTAGGTTGATAAACGAACGCATGATGATGTTGTGACCAGGATTAAGAAAGAAATGATTCAGTGGTTTAAAATTAAATAAAAAACAAACTTATTATTATTATAACATGGTTTGTTAAAATAGATACATTAATCCGTTGTTGGGACATCATTTTAAGTAAATATATACCTGTGCCAGGAGGTCCCGCTCTTCCGTAGAAAATTTCTTACTTTTTAAATAATATCTAAAATAGTCTTAAACTTAAATTGAAGTAAAGACAAAAATAGTTTGTCACGTATTGGACACGTATTCAGAATGAATAAGGGAAGATTGACAAAGCAAAGTACAGGAGTGCAGTATATAATACAGAAGTGAGTGACGGAGTTGCAATGGACGCCCAGACGGAAGTTTATATATTTATACGGGCCCAATTAAGAGTACCTTTAACCTATTAGCATAATCACATAGGCAAATGTGAAAGAAGCAAGAGAGGTGTGTCAGGATCGTTCCAAAAGGAAACCGTGGTGTCTGCCTTCACCTCTGGGGACAAGTCTTGGGGTAATGTTATGTACGTAAACGAGCACACAGTCCACCTTGTAAGTGAATGCTGAGACCCATAGACACCTACATCTATTCCCAATTAGGAACCAAAATGCAGATGCGTTGTCACGCCTTATCAGGTCTTGTTATCAGTAAAAAAGATCTCCGGTTCTAGTTCACATTACAGCTGCAACATGCAGAATCACTAAGTACTTCCTTGAAACAGAAACAGAAACAGAAACTTTTTTATTCAATATGGATTATAAATAATACTTATTGAAAGTCACTCTTTTGTTTAATTACCACTGGTTCGAAAAAAAACCTCTGTCCTGGGAAGAACCAGCAAGAAACCCAGCGGGACTTTTTTTTTAAATAACAGCTTACAATCATGTATGTTACACAATTAACAACACAAAACAAATTAGAAATAACTTGGTAGCGAACACCTCATTCCCAGGGGTTATCATCATCCATAAATTCCTTAATAATATAATAACCCTTTTTATACAAACTATGTTTAATGAAGTTTTTGAATTTTGAGCAGGTCGAATTTTGTATATTTTCTGGGATTTTGTTGTAAAAGCGTATACATCGCCCCAAGAATGAATTACTGACTCGGTGGAGTCGAGTAGCTGGTACTACTAGCTTGTATTTGTTCCTAGTATTTACAGAATGAATATCACTTATTTTTGTATACCTACTTTTATTTTTGTGTACGTACATTACATTTTCATAAATGTATTGAGAGGCCAAAGTTAATATATTAATTTCCTTAAATTTTTGTCGGAGCGACTCTTTAGGTTTTAAATCATAGATTGCTCTTATGGTCCTCTTCTGTAAAACAAATATAATTTCAGTGTCAGTTGCGTGTCCCCATAGCAAAATACCATACGACATTATGCTATGGAAATAGCTAAAGTAAACAAGTCTAGCTGTTTCCACACTGGTAAGATTTCTAATCTTTTTTACAGCATATGCTGACGAACTAAGTCTGTATTTATTTTTACTTTGTCCCCAGATATCGGCTTTCTTGTCGGTCACTGTGTACATCGAGGATGTAAACGATAATGCGCCAACGTTCCTGGACCTTCCCTACAGGGTCACGGTAGACGAGCTGACACCCACGGGTAAATAAACTATAATATATAATTTATAATACTGCAACTGAGCAAATTTTATATAGATTTTTATAAAAGAGGTGGAGGGCATGGTCGGAATAATAACTTTATGGAAGCTTACTTGTTTTTATAGAATTAAAAGTGGCAAACCTATGAGAGATGCTGTGGTACTAAGACACCTAGATCTAATACAGCTCCAACCTGGCTCTAGCACGTAAAATCTGGCCTTCATAACTTGTGTACATTAGGCATTGTTTATTAGGGTAGCCAAAATGTCGAGAATTGTCTGGATTCTCCTGAAAGTACAAATTATTTCTCGACTCCCGACAAAGTACAAAAATTCTCGACACTTTTTTTTCTTCTAGAAATAGGGTGACAAACGAGCACACAGTCCACCTGATGGTAAGTGGTCATCGTTTTCGTACTCTTATCATCAGAATTGATATAAAATGTTATACGGAAGACGGACGAGCATTATGACATTTTCGTTTGTTTTTTTTAATATTATGTTAATGCAGTGAGAACAATTGCCACATACGCGTGGCATTATAAAAATTAAATTCACCGAGCTAATCATTTAAGTACTCTGTTTTTCTTTGAGTGAAGTAATGATTAACGAGCACTTTTCTAATTAACGGAAAAAGAATTACAGTTACAATTAAATAAACAGCCAGTTATCACAGCCAGGCAACAAACCCTCTACGACTAGATTCTGGCCTCCCTAGTAAGGATATTTTTTTTAATCTAAGAAAATCGTTATCCCACACTAGTATTTTCTCCTGTACCGTGGAGGCAATTTACCTACGTAAATTGCAGAAGGACTATCTATCTAACTATCTATCTAGACCCGGAACAACTATTTGTAGGCAATGCAAATACTTGTTCCGTGCGAGATTCAAACCCGCGGTCCTCAGCGCCGTAACACATTGCTAAGCCACTGCTCCACGGAGCCGTCAATTATATTTTAATTTAAATTAAGATATTTTATTCCTGGCATATACGAGATAATCACCATCATCTACCGTTCTAACTCTCATGTCTTAAGATTCATCTCTTGCCGCCATTTTGTCTCTACATATTTCATTGGTCTTTTTTCAGGTCTTACAATTTTCAAAGGCATCCGCGCTTTCGATCGGGACAAACCTAACACCCCCAACTCGGACGTCCAATACAGCATCACTGACGGCGATCCCGAGGGACGGTTCTCCCTGGAGAGCTCCCACAAGCCGGCGCTGGTGTTGGCCAAGCCGATCGACTACGACGCGGGCGACAGAGAATTTTTTTTGACCGTTACAGCCTCTGTATGTATTAAGAATTATATTTATTGATAGGTTTCTAGAAGATTCATGAAATTTTCCTTAACTATTTTAATACCTCTGAATGAGTGAAGTGAAGTATCGTGAAGGCAGTTTAGAAACATAAATTGCACAAGGACGAACATCCAGACCCGGAACAATTATTTGTAGGCCATACAAATACTTGTTCCGTGCAGGATTCGAAACCGCGGCCCCCAGCGCTGCAACTCATTGCTAAGCCACTGCGTCACGGAGCCGTCTAAATTTATAACTAGATTCCATGTATTAATACTTATTTGCCTCTGTATAAATTCAAAACGCATATACAAAGAATTCTTATGAAGAAAGGATTTTATAAATTAGATGTCTATTTAAAAGATTCAATTAGAGATTAGAATGATTTCTTAGACTTTCTTTTACTTAGGTTTATATTTTATGAGGTGTCGGATTTATCGTCCACAAGTCTCTCGTTAACAACGTTGTAAAGATTGGGAGTGTGTCGACGAGGGTTGCGTACCTTATACTCTGATTCACCAAACGGTATTCACTGAAGGTCATATAGGTTTACGCACCAACCTCGGCAAATCCCGGTGAGGAGGTGGAGGAAATGTATGAGGATATCTCTAGAGCCATGGATTCCTCCAAAACCTACTATACGGTGTTAATGGGAGACTTCAACGCAAAACTAGGCACAAGAGAGAGCGGTGAGCTAAAAGTAGGAAATTCGGAATAGGGCAACGGAACCCAAGGGCCAGCAGCTGGCCGACTTTATGGAGAAAGAGGACTTTATGATGAATTCTTTCTTCAAAAGCAGCCCCACAGAAAGTGGACCTGGTCGAGCACCGACGGTTTGACAAAAAATGAGATTGACTTCATTATGACGACCAGACGACAACTGTTCAGTGATGTCTCAGTGATCGCGAGGTTGAAAACTGGTAGCGATCACCGAATGGTGAGAGGCGCACTGAGCCTAAACGTTAAGTTGGAGAGGTCACGTCTAATGAAGTCAACGCTCCGTCCCCTCGTGCTCTAATCCAAAGCCCCGAAAACTTTCAGCTCGAGTTACAAAATCGTTTTCAGTGTCTAGAAGATTGCAATGAAGTGGACGATATGAATGAGAAGCTTGTGGAAACTGTCCATGCGGTCGGAGCTAAGTTCTGTAAGACCCATCGCAGAAGAACACAAAAACTCTCCGATCACACTCTTTATCTCATGGCTGCTAGACGGGAGATGAAGCTGCAGTCTTCAGCAGATTTGACAGCATACAGGCAACTGAACAGACAGATCTCCAAATGTATGCGGCGGGACTTGCACAACTTCAATACAGCTCGTATTGAAGAAGCGATCGAGTGGAACCAGGGCTCCAAAGTCTTTGCCAGAGATCTGTCTGCCAGAAAGAGCCAACTGTCGAAACTGAATATGGCAGCATTGTTTCCGGGACACCTGAGATTTTGAGTGAGATTGAGAGGTTCTATGGGCAGCTGTACACGTTATCGCTGGAGGCACATGCAAGTGTGAGTAACGATCCAAGAGCAAGTCTTATCCGACACTATTCCGATGATATCCCGGACGTCAGTCTGAGCGAGATTAGAATGGCTCTCCAGCACCTAAAACGGCAAGCCCCAGGCGAGGATGGAATTACAGCGGAGCTTCTGAAAGCGGGTGGAAAACCGGTACTTGAAGTCCTTTAGAAGCTCTTTAATTCCGTCCTCCATGGTGGCATTACACCGGAGGCGTGGAGCAGAAGTGCGGTGGTCTTGTTCTTCAAGAAAGGCGACAACGCTCTTGAAGAACTACAGACTGATTTCCTTCTGAGCCACGTCTACGTGCTGTTTTCGAGAGTCATTACGAATCGTCTCGCATGCAGACTCGATGACTTCCAGCCTCCCGAACAAGCCGGTTTCGAAAAGTCTATAGCCCATAGACCACATACATACCCTTCGGCAAATTGTACAGAACACAGAAGAGTACAATCTGCCACTTTGTATTGCGTATGTGGACTATGAGAAAGCCTTGATTCCGTCGAAATTTGGGCGGTGCTGCAGTCTCTTCAGCGGTGCCAAGTGGACTGTCGGTATATCCAGGTGCTGAAATGTTTGTACAGTAGGGCTACGATGGCTATCCGAGTACAGAACCAGAGTACGAAATCTATCCAACTGCAGAGAGTGTAAGACAGGGTGACGTAATATCCCCGAAACTCTTCACCGCTGCATTGGAAGACGTTTTCAAGCTACTGGACTGGAAAGGATACGGTATTAACGTCAACGGCGAGTACATCATTCACCTTCGATTTGCCGACGATATAGTCCTTATGGCAGAATCGCTGGAAGACCTAAGCACTATGCTCAATGACCTCATTAGTGTCTACCAACGGATAGGTCTCAAGATGAACATGGACAAAACAAAGATCATGTATACCGTCCATGTCACACCAATGCCGGTAGTTGTTGGGAGCACTAAGCTCGAAGTTGTTGACGAATATGTTTACCTGGGACAAAAGACCGACTAGGTAAGTCCAACTTCGACCGAGAGGTCAATCGACGGATTCAACTCGGCTGGGCAGCGTTCGGGAGACTACGACCCATCTTCTCGTCAGGCATACCTCAAAACCTCAAAACTAAGTTGTACAACCAGTGCGTGTTGCCAGTGATGACATATGGAACTGAGACGTGGTCCTTCACTGCTGGCCGTATAAGGAAGCTCAAGGTCGCTCAGCGAGCTATGGAGAGGCCAACATTTTCAAAATATTTGAATCTGCTATGTCTAATCGACTGTACTCTTACTGCGAAAAGTTCAATATATTAAATGAAAATCAATATGGCTTTCGCAAAACAGATCAACAACTATAGCAGTATACAAATATGTCAATGAAATACTAAATATATTCAATAAAAAGAAATATGCGATTGGTATTTTACTGGACATGACCAAAGCCTATGATCGAGTTCGATTTGACATACTTTTACGGAAATTACACGGAATAGGAGTAAGAGGCCCACCCTACAACTGGTTCGAGTCATACCTTACCAATCGAAAGCAGTGCGTAGAGATAGAACACCATGACCTAACCAGTGGAAACGTGGTTAAAGTCAGATCTAAATTTGCACCTGTCACTAAATCAATACCACAAGGTAGTGTTCTCGGTTGTTTATTATTTTTAATTTATATAAATGATTTGCCAAAAATAATCAAAGCTCCCTGTACCTTGTTCGCCGATGATCTTTCTGTAGTCATCCCATTCGACAATAATAATAATAACAATCTTAACAACTGTCTAGATAGTGTACTAATAGAAATCTCTAAATGGTTAATAAATCACAATCTCGTATTAAATAACACAAAAACTAAGCTAATGCAATTTAAGCCGTATCAAAAATACCCCCTATCTATAAATTATTCTTACAACGATACTAAATTAGAATGTGTTGATTCATATACGTTATTAGGTATAAACATAGATTCGGGTATAAATTGGAAAGAACACATAAAGAAAGTATCATCTAAACTTTCCCGTTTCTCGTATGCTCTATACGAACTTAAAAAAGTCACAGATTCAAAAACGGCCACGTGTGCATACTATGCTTATGCCCATGCATGGCTCAAGTATGGCATTATACTGTGGGGAAACAGCACAGACGTAAATAAATTATTTATTCTACAAAAAAAATGTATCCGCATAATTACAAACATAGATAACACTGACAGCTGTAAACCTTACTTCATTTCGTTAAAAATATTAACACTTACATCTATATATATACTAGAAGTATGCACATTTGTTAAAAAGAATATGCACCTTTTTTCAATATACTCCCGGCCTCATTTTTTACGTCCTAATAATAAATTAGCTCCACCTATCACAAAATTACAAACAGTTAAATCAGGACCCTATGGTATGTGTGTAAAAATTTATAATAAAATCCTAAATGTTTACAAAAGAAGAATCATTAAATAAATTTCAAAGAGAGTTTAAAAATATTTAATTGAAAAAGTTTCTATTCGTTGTCGGAGTTTTCGGTGAAAAATAATAATTGTGTAATTGAATATAGACATATATACTATACTTTTATTAACATTGTATTAAAATTATTGTAAATGTTTATTAAACCTAAAAGTAATGTTTAGTTTAAGTAAATAAAATTAGTAATTCTTCTTTCTAAATCAATTAAATTAAATTGATATATAATGTTGCTAAGCCCTATCAGGGCTCATGTTTGGCTCTATTATATCCAACATAAGAACTATTTATGTAACCACATGAACGCAATAAAATGTTTGAGTTTGAGTTTGAGTTTGAGAAATGAGGATATCCGCAGTAGAACCAGAGTAACCGACATAGCCCAAAGGATAAGTAAGCTGAAGTGGCAATGGGCTGGCCATATAGCTCGAAGAACCGACAACCGTTGGGGAAGAAAGGTTCTCGAGTGGCAGCCTCGTACCGGCAGGCGAAGTGTAGGGCGTCCCCCCACTAGATGGAGTGACGACCTGGTAAGACATGCAGGTGGCTCGGGACCGTGCTTTGTGGCATTCCGTGGGGGAGGCCTATGTTCAGCAGTGGACTTGTGAAGGGCTGTAATGATGATGATGATGATATTTTATGAGGTGAAATTGTAGCTGTTGTTGGGAGAAATATAGTCTACTGGTCAATTCCTGCCGCGTCATCTCACGAGATCTCCCCACAGTAGGGACTTGTTGAAGCGATGGTCAAAAAGTGCTTTGTAAAAGCCAAATCTGAATAAAGATATTTTGAATGAAATACTTTGACTTTGCATGTGTACGTGAATCACCAAACGGAACTATTGCGTAGTGGCCTGCCGAAACAGGTCGCAAGAAAATGGGCCGGACCGCATCTGGACTCGATCGAAGCTGTAATAAGGAACGAGCTGATTCGTACATTGTATTATTTATTGAATAGCGATGATCAAAATATCGTGAAAATCTGCCTTGTGACCAACTCAATATTAAAGCAGTGTGGCATTTTCTTGGTGGCTTAAAATTGAGGAAAGGCCTGGTGTGAAAGCAATCTTAATTATATGCTGTTAATTGCCTATATTTATTTCTTTTCTATTTTATGTATTATGTTTTCCTCATTTCCTGCGGATTTCCGAAGAAATGAGGATATCTGCAGTAGAACCAGAGTAATTGACACAGCCTAATGGATTAGTAAGTTAAAGTGGCAATTTGCCGGCCATTTTTCTATGTAGCTCGAAGAACCGACAACCTATGGGGAAGAAAGGTTCTTGAGTGGCAACCTCGTAATGGTAAGCGAAGTGTAAGACAGCCATCCACTAGATTGAGTGACGACCTGGTAAGATATGCAGGAAGTCGATGGATGCAGGTGGCTTAGGCCGTGCTTTGTGGCATTCCTTGGGGGAGCCCTATGTTAAGCAGTGGACTTGTGAAGAGCTATAACGATGATGATGATGTTGATATTTTTTACTGGCTTGGTACGCAAGCAACTGGAGTTCGATCTCCGTCGGCACTCCCATTTTTTAATGGCAAGTGTGTTATCACAAAGAAAATGCCGTGAAGAAAACCGACATGTCAAATTTCAAAATTCATATTATTCAAAATTTATAATATTTTGACGCTATGTGAAGTACATCAACCCGCATCGGGGCAACGCAGCAACTCTTGTCTGCTTTAAAATCTCACCCACACCAGCCCAGCTAGTTGTGTGCCCACACGTGGTATAGAAACACTATATGTCTTTTTACCTTATACGTTTTTCGTGAACCTTGTACATTTTCCTGTCAGAAAGCGAGAAGAACAATTCTTTAGACGTAATTTCACGTTATATCATTTTAGTAAAAGTACCATTTCAATATCATCACCATCATCATCATTACGGCCCGAGTCCACTGCTGAACATAGGCCTACACTTAGGGATGCCATAAAAATTGTCTTAAGCCACCTACATCCATTAAATGTCTGCATGTTTTACCAGGTCGTCACTCGATCTTGCCGCCCTCATGTTTTAAAACTGAGGTAACAAACAACTTTATAGCCCACCTGATGGTAAGTAGCCACTGCAGTCCATGCACACCTGCAACCAACTTCAATCATAGAAGGATACAGACGTCTTGTCTGTCACCTCTGAGGACAAAGATTGAATGCACCACAGCCTGTGATTACACTGGCTCTCTATACCCTTCAGACAAAACATAGCAATGTACAATGTACACTGCTACTTGGTGGCAGAATTAGGTAAGAGGATGTTACCCTATGTTACCTAGTAGAAGCCCTGAACTTCGCTTATTTTTTTAATAAAAATAAAAAACGTTACTCTCACACTAGGATTTCCTCCTGTATCGTTGAGACAGTTTACATACAAATTTTACAAGGAATACCATCCAGACCCGGAACAATTATTTGTTGGCCATACAAATACTTGCTCCGTGCCAGATCCGAACCCGCGGTCCTCAGCGTCGCAACTCGTTGCTAAGCAACTGTACCAAGGACCAACCGTTACTGGAACGAGGCTGCCGTTCGCGAGCCTTTCGTTTTTTCGGTTGTCGGTTCTTCAAGCTACATGGTCGGCCTATTGCCACTTCAACTTACATTTTAGTATAACAGAAAATTTATTTCTAGGATCGTGGATCTCCACCTCGCGTCTCCAACGCCACGGTGCACGTCATTGTAGCGGACAATGATGACCTGCCTCCCAAGTTCACGCAAGACGTCTACAGGACAAGTATACCCGAGTTCTATCCGCTGCTAGTGAGTATATTTCGCCATTTGAAACTATTATCACATAGAAAACTGAAAATTGGCATAGTTACGAGTATATAATTACTTAAATGCCGTGTGGTGGCGGTGTAAGATAATCCTTTACACCATCCCGTGGGTTGTCGTAAGTGGTGACAGAGAGAAATTAAACTTCCAACTTAGTGTGTCATCAACATGAATGCCTAAATATTTTAAAGTGTTCGTTCTTTCTAATACAGCACATTTACAGTCTCGAATCTCCTTAGTGTTTCTATTACACGGGTAAGTGTGAATTTTATGCTACAATCATTTTGTGGAGCAAAATTTCTTTGTTTTGAAAAACAGATGTGTTTTGTTTTAGACACATTTATCGTAAGCAAATTGTTCTCAAGCCAAGTCGTCACTGCTGATAACACACAGTTGGATCCTTGATAAAGCAATATTGTATCATCAGCATACATCTGTTCCTCACCACCACAAACATTTAATTCACACAACGGGTTGATGTAAGCCAGGAACAGGCTGGGACCAAGTGCAAAAACTATGCATTAAAACACACTTATCGTATGCCACACAATCACACGCGTCCGACGCAACGTCGATCTGCGAAGTCTAGATCGGCGTGGAAAGTGAAGGGAGGATGTTCGTACGTAAAACCCACGCGTACGATCAGTGTGTTCCTAGAACTTACGCGTAGCACGTCATAAACAAATAGACCCTTGCACCGTGCACGCGTTTTGTTGCCAAAATGGGAAATGAACAGCTCATCGATTTAGTAAGGCGATACGAATGTACTTATAATATTATTGGGTAAACTATACGCTTGTGTTTGATATTGTAAAAAACAACAAAATGGCCGGAATAACGTAATTCACAACGCATTTGCTTCCGAATTTATCAAGTCAACAATTGGTTCCCATACAACAGATAAGAGATTGCCCTAAATAAGCAAGCTCAATCACCAATTATTGGTACTACAGTGAGGCACCTTATTGCCTTTAATATTAAAAAAATATTTTAAATGTAAACTATAATCCAATGTCTACCTAAAACAACAGGTAAAGGTACTTAATTACAACTAAATGAAGAACATTGCGTAAGTATCTATATTATACCTCTAGCAGCAAAGAAATAAAAATAAAACTACACTCAATCAATGACAGTTCTTGAACCTTTCAGTGATAAGTGTGGTCGTGCCCAAAATCAAATGGGTTTTCTATCAAGAAATTCTCAGTAGCAACCCGGAGTATTTTACCCCTGTGCTTCAGAAAGAACGTACAAGGCCGTTGGTTCTGAGTGTGATCTCTCTATATTAGTGTCGGTTTACCGGCCCATCGGACTATGAGAGTGAGGGAATAAAAAATGCACATGTGCTTGCGCACATTCGTAAACCATAATCCTGCCCGGTGTCATTCAAGTATACTCGTATATACATTTTAGAAGGGAATTCATTGCGTCCTAATTTTTCAGGGAACACAAAAACTGAATATCTTTGAATGTTATTGGAAAATAGTTTTAATTTTACACACTGCGAGGCTTTCTCTGGTACCAATAGACTTCCGTAAATGTGTATATTCTTTTTTTGTATCACTTTCAATAATTTTATGAATCTCCTCAAATTGCACTTTTGTCATACGAATGTACAGAGAAAATCTTTCGTCATCATTTTCCAGTTCCTTAACTAATGGTATGGTATTCTCCAAACACCTTTTTTGTTTATTTATTTCATGTACCCAATATCTTCGCTTCTTATCTTTTCTTTTCTTTATGGCGTGGATATATTCGTTTATGAACATCAGACTAAGTAAATCATTCTCAAACTTACTCCCAGAGTCAGAAAATATGCTATAAGTTTGTAGTCGTGCGTCCGCTAAGAAGTGGTAATTCCCATAATGGTCGGTGTGTGACACCGGCTAGTGCTTTTGTTTTAAATCTAGTTGTGGTGTGTGTGTGTGTGTTGTCTTAAAGTGATGTTAGTTGTGGGTGCGTGACACCGGCGAGTACTGTAGTTCTAAGTTAGGTTAAGTAAAGCCGGAGTTACGTGTGTATGACTCCGGTGAGTGCAGTTGTCTTTTCGGAGTTGCGTGTGTGACGTGTGTGCGTGTGTGCGGCAGGGGCGGCGCGTGCACCGCGAGCTGGTGTTCCCGGCGGCGGTGCGCGCGTTCGACCGCGACGCGGGGCTGGGCGCGCCGCTGCGCTACCAGCTGCTCGCCGGCAACGAGCGCGGGTACTTCTCACTCGGACCGCTCAACGCTACGCTCTTCCTCGATAAGGAGATCGATCTGGAAGCGGAGATATTGCCCGGTAAGTTCACATTCAGGGAAGTTAGGTAAGAGTCCGATTTAGAAGCGGAGACGTTTTATACGTGGTAGAGCCATGCTGCAGCTATATTAGTAGTATAGTTGTAGCACGAATGGGTCAGCTCGACCGGGGAAGGACCACGCTCTCACAGAATACCAGCGTAAAATAGCAGCTTAATGCTGCTGTGTTTCGTATGGTGAGTGTAGAGAACCGGAGACCCTTTTTACTGGAAAAGAGGCATTCCATCTTAGTCCTCACGGGTGACAACGCATCTGCATTTTGATTCTTTATTGAGGATAGATGTAGAGTAAGTTCACGTTCAGAGAAGTTAGTTGAGAGCTTGATCTGGAAGCGGAGACATTGCCCGATAAGTTCACATTCAGCGAAGTTAGGTAAGAGTCCGATTTGGAAGCGGAAACATTGCCCGGTAAGTTCACGTTCAAGAACGCTAGAGCTTTATAAGGTCATAACAAGAAAAAAGCTGAAATTACCAGGTAGGTTAACGACCAAAAATTGAAGTTAAAACTCGCTAAAGCCACGACAGGGACAACAATCTGGACGCTAAGGCTTTACTAGGTAGGTTGAAGTTCTTCTAATCAATATAGCGTCTACTCAACAATGCTATGCTTTACCAAGTAAGACTCCAATGATGCCGTATAGTGACGGCGTACGAGAATCCATCTACCCACTTCCACCCTTGATAGGTGACTATGGGAAATGCCAAAAAAAATCAAACTTCAAAGGCGCTCACGCCTGATACTGTGATCGTTTATCCGCCTGCCAAGCGTGACGATTAATTTAACGTGGTAGAGCCACGCTGCAGGTATATTATGGTTGTAGTACGAAACGGTCGGCTTAACCGGAGTAGGACCACGCTCACACAAAATACCAGCGTAAAATAGAAGCTTAATGCTGCTGTGTTTCGTATGATGAGTGTAGAGAACCCGGAGACCTGGAAACCTGGAACCTGGAAACGAGGCATCTGCATTTTGAATCTTAATCGAGGATAAATGTAGATGTATATTGGCTCCAGCATCAAGTGGACTAATTTTCACAGACTTATGATGATAATGAAAATACTAATAAAACTATAATATGTAATAATCAATGCCAATGAGTATGATATTAATAATAGATAAATGTGAGAATGATACTAATAATAGTAACTAGGCATCCACTCATTGGCATTTCTATCTTACGAAACATTCACGGGACGAAATAAGCTGTCACTCCGTTGCCTATTCTGTACTTTTTATATAGAATAAGGGTGACAAACGAGCATACAGTCGACCTGATGATAAGGTTGCCGGGGCTATTTTACGATGGTATTTTGTGAAAGCGTCGTTCTTCTGCGTTCTAGTCGATTCTTTCTTGTTATAACTATAATATAGCTGCAACATGGCTCTACCACGTATGAAAATATATTGCTAAACCTCCTATCATCTACTGCGAGTAAAAGTCCATCGCTGGTTAAAGGTCAGACACAAGTTGAAAGACTTGCCATCGATTCACAGGTGAATTGCACTCGCATATGCCGCGCAACTTCGTCACTCACTCTAAAAGATTTGTTTCCGTTACTGTTATAGCCTATTAAAGTTAACTGCTGAATATAGGCCTTCCCCAAAGATATTAAAATCAATTTCGTATTATTTTAATTTAATGCGTTGTTGTATTATCGACGGCGGTGTGTCTTTCCTAGTGTAGTGCTATTGGGATAGTGAAATTGAGAAAGGGCGGGACGTGCTTTTCAAACTAGGTAAGACACATCATTTTTAGTTGTCACGCGGATCTGAACTAATTAATTTTAACATCCTTAATATAATAGATATTCCTAAAGTAACGTTATCATTCTATTTTAATGATTTGTGCCAATAGTAAAAGCTCCGTGGCACAGTGGCTTAGCAATGAGTTGATGAGCTGAGGGCGGCGGGTTTGAATCCCGCACGGAACAAGTGTTTGTAAGGCCTACAAATAATTTTTCTGGGTCGGATGTTTGTCCTTGTGGAATCTATATATGTAAACTCCCTCCACAATACAGGAGAAAATCGTTCGTTCTTTTCAGGGAACACCTTCGTCCTTCAAATCGAAGCAGCGCAAGTCGACAATCCACTCAAGACCGCTCAAGCACGTATTGAAGTAGAGATCCTCGACCTAAACGACAATTTGCCGGAATTCGAAGTGGATTTCTATAACATAAGTATCGTCGAAAATTTACCCAACGGTAAGTCTTTTAACCTTGTCTTTAACTTTCTATTTCTTGACACCTCTGTTTTAGATAGCTGATTATTCCGAAAAGACAATTTTTTCGGACACATGTAACATCGAGGACCTTTTACAAAGAAAGATATACAGAACGCTACATTCAAGGCTGAAACCATGCTCAACTTCTCGATACGCGCTCATGCACACATCTGTTTTCATTTTTTCTAACACGCCGTAAAAATCCACTGCTAGACGCACACATATGCGCCTAAACCATCTGGTTGGTTGTAAAAGATTTTCAGTACCTAGGTTCTCTATAGCTTTTATTACTTTATTTCTATTGTTACTGTTTATTACGCAAAGCCTAAAACCATTATTTTCATGCATTATTGTAAATTCTAAATCGCTCAATTGTTCTTTTTCTAAATTTCTTGTTTTTGACAACCCGTTTGCTAAGTATGACAATCTCTTTGCAAAGCATGACAATTTGTTTGCCAAGAATGACAATCTGTTTGCCAAGAAGGACAATCTGTTTGCAAAGCATGACAATCTGTTTTTTTTTTCAGATTGAACATAGCATTTGATTATATTCTTCACTGAGTTGTCATAATCTTGTGTTTTAATATTTATTTTATTTTTTATCTTTTACTTAATTGTCTAATTTATTTACACCTTCCCTATTCGCCATTCGTTGTATACAACAGTTTTTTTTGCGTAAAAAGGTTGTCTAGAAGAAATCGCGTCCAGGGCGATAAGACATATCTATCTATTTACTATAATAAAACTCTAACACGTCGATTTCTGTTCACTGAATATTATTTTGAAATTTGGATTGGGTTCCACTATGTTATCGATACAGATGCCAAAACAATTTTTTTGGAAACGTTGTCTGTCTGTCTGGACAAGCACTATGCAAAAACCTGTGAACGGATTTGGATGGGACTTGTACTAGATTGTAACGTAAGGGTTGAGCCGTTAGAATAAATATATATCATCACGATATCTATCATAGTAGCTAGGCAGGAGGCAAAATCTTCTCTTTTCAGCAACATAAAGTTTTGAAATGTAAATTGTCGTGAGAATTAAAAGTTACATAATCTGATTCTGAGTTGTTCTTATATAATTGCTACCCTTTATTTTCTAAATATCATAGTTTTTATTTTCTTGTAACAAAATTATTTAGTAATTTTAACTGGATGGCGCTATAGGTATCTTAAAGCACGGTATATATTTTTAAAATAAGGATGCAAATTTTGAATAAAAATTTAGTATTTAGACGCACAACTCAATCTATTGAACATAGAAGCGTGATTGGGTCATTAACTTCCTTTTATAAAGAAAGGACGTTGGAAAATTTAAACTCTTACAGATTTTATGCGTGAAATATTGTGCTCGAGTATTTAAGAAAGTTTTTTTACGGAGTGATTTCATGTTTTATGGAGAAAAATTATTATATAATTTTTTTACTTGAACGTCTATTTTCAGATTAAAATAATGAAATACGTTTTCTTTTCATTTTCCGATAATCTTATTATACATATTTTAGAAGCCTTATTTACCTCTTAGAAGGTGGAAAATAGTAAAGTTGTCTATTTATCATTGTGTATAAGTTAGTATTATTGCAATTCGCCACTAGATGGTATTAGCGCTGAACTAAAAGAAGGTTGTTGCCACCATAGGTTTTATTATAAGGTTTTAAATATCATTTTCCCACATTTTTAAATACTTTAAATTCATATCTTAAGTTTATAAGTATTTAAGTGTTCTGAGCGCTGAAAACTTTTAAAATTTTATTTTCTTACTGTGTCCAAGACACCAATAATGTCACGGCGGCCTGTCACAACGGAGACTAGCCATTTATGCAGGACATTGAGATATTATGTACGAATCTTTCGGTAAAGAGTAATAGTGTTCTATAATACGTACGTAAGTACCAAGGGAGTACCTAAATTACACTTTAATGACGCAGGACAGGATTATGGTTCACAAGTGTGTGCGCAAGCACAGATTCACTCTCATAGTTTCATAGGACGGTAATCCGACACAAATATAGAGTGATCGAACGCAGAACCAACAGCTTTACGTTCTTGATGAGGATTTTAGGGATGTAACACCGCTAAAATCCTGACTCCGGGCTGCTAAAGAGAATTTCTTGATAGAAAGCTTAACAGATTTTAGGCCAGATTACACCTTAAAGGTCAAAAGACTTTCCTCGGTTGAGTTTACTTTTATTTTTTCATTTGTTTGCAGGGTGAGACATAATATAGAGACCTGGTTTGTTAGTGTAAATAGGTACTTAATTTTAGGTAATCATTGGATTGTACTTTTCATTTGAAATATTTTTGATATTAATGGCAATATGGTGCCTCATACGAGAGCCCCAATAATTGGTGATGGAGCTTGCTTATTTAGGGCAGTCTCTTATCTGTTGTGTGGAACCTAGTGTTAGCTAGAGAAATTAGGGATACTCGCCTATTTTCTCGTTCGTTACTTTGTTTGATTAATTGACTAACTAAATATTTTGATCCAGATTAGTGTCTTTCTAGATCTTCCCGACAATTAAAAGTACAAATAAATCATCATCAATTATCACAACTTTTAACAATTATCTTTTAATTATCATAACAAAAGTACTAATTCCACGCGAACGAACTCGTGTGCACAGCTAGTTATGAAATAAATTATACAAACACAATTATATATCCAATATATTTAATATAATTTATTTAATTTGGTTTTATTTTCAATAAATCAATAAATATATTTTTTATTGTACACCAATACGCATTAAGTTGGTGAAGGTGAAACGAGACAATTAATGTATGTGTATTTCTTTAATCAGGTTTCAGCGTTCTCCAAGTGGTGGCAACGGATAAAGATCAAGGAGACAACGGAGAGTTCACGTACCAGCTTAGTGATCCAGAGGGAGCGTTCTCCATTGATCCACGAAGCGGCTGGCTTACTGTTAGGAATCAGGTACGATATCAATGTAGTTTTGGTAAATGATTTCTTATTATACGGACTGCCTCGTTGGTCTAGTGGTCTTAAACGTGATTGCTGAACATGAGATCCTGGGTTCGAATCCCGGATTGGGCCAAAATCAATTATTGGGTTTTATTGTCAAGAACTACTCAGTAGCAGCCTTTGTAGTTTTTCTGGTGGTGATTCACCCCTGTACTCGGAAAGCACGTAAAGCCGTTGGTCGTGCCTGATCCCTCTCCGGTCGTATTGGTTTAGCGTCCCATCGGACTGTGAGAATGAGGGAATAGACAGTACACCTGTGCTTGCGCATACACTTGGGCACTATAATCCTGTCCTGCGCCGATGGCTAGTCTCCGTTGAGACCGGCCGCCGTGACCGAAATTCGGTCTGGAAGATTATTATATTATTATTTATTACACTCCATTAATCTTATGGTAACCTTCTAACTCACTTTTGTGTTTAACTAACTTGTCCTTAGACCCACTTTAGGACAAAGTGTATTGTGAATATAACTTCGTCCTAGTTGCGAATTTTCATATGCTTGTATGGACTAATCCTTGACCTTTAAACAATAACCATACGAACAAAGTTTATGTATAAACATATTTGGGCACTTGGTGGTTAATTTATAATATAAACTAGCTTTTCCCGTGGTTTTGCTCGCGTAGGTTTTGTTATACTAAAATATTTAGTGTTCCATGCCAAAATTTCGGATCACATCGTTGTCTGTCTGTCTGTCAAAGTTCGTGATTTCTCAGATATATTATATATAATAATTAGTTCGGTACCGTTTACTATCGGTTATCGCGTGTTCGTCTATACAATACAAATAAATAAAATTGAAGTGTCTGTTTGTAATGTCAAAATTACAGCGTTTTACTTAATGCATATAAAAGTTTAAACGGTACTTATAACAAAAATACACTTTTTTAAATTTTTGTCTGTCTGTCTGTCTGTTTGTTCCGTCTAATCTCCGAAACGGCTGGACCGATTTTGACGGGACTTTCACTGGCAGATAGCTGATGTCATAAGGAGTAACTTAGGCTACTTTTATTATAGAAAAATAATTAAGGTTCCTTGCAAAAAAATTAAAACCATAAATTACACGCGGGCTAAGTTGCGGAGAACAGCCTATACAAATAAATAAATATAAATAGTCTATACAAATAAATAAAATTGAAGTGTCTGTTTGTAATGTCAAAATAACAGCTTTTTACTAAATGCATATGAAAGTATACACGATACTTATAACAAAAATACATTTTTTTTTAAATTTTGTCTGTCTGTCTGTCTGTCCGTCTGTCTGTCTGTCTGTTTGTTATGGCTAATCTCCGAAATGGCTGGACTGATTTTGACGGGACTTTCACTGGCAGATGCTGATGTTATAAGGAGTAACTTAGGCTACTTTTATTTTAGAAAAATAATTAGATCTCCGCGCAAAAAAAAAAAAACATGAAATCCAACCAAAATTATTACACGCGGGCGAAGTCGCGGGGAACAGCTAGTTATAAATATAATTCGTCGTATAATAAAAAGCTGTATATAATAATAATTCGTTCACTCCCTAATTTTATTGCAATATAAATGTAAAATTTGTTATAAATTCAAACATAGCGCCATTTATCGAATCCAGATTTTGTGATTTTTTTGGACCTAGAAATTTTTAGTTACTTCACTACAGCGCGAACTATCTGGTCCAAGCAGAGATGTCCATTTTTTATTAATATTGTATGTATTAAATAAATGTCCTGTTTTTTTTAAATAAAATTTAAAGTACAGTAAGTATTTCTAGCCTAGGAGATAGGAGTGATAATTATTTCTCTTGGTTCCTTTCCTTTTAGGGTTTTCCCAGGTTGTAATTAGTTTTTGAAGTTAACTCTTTAGATACTATCAAAATGGTCATTAAAGTGGTTTTAAGCAGCCTAATGGCAAAAAAAAATCCGCTTAGAGAACGCTGACCAAATTATAAATTGATATAACGTTTTAAAAATATTTTATTTTCGACCAATTGTCCTGATGAAGTTTGTACTATGGATGCTAAAGTTTTTCAGACCTTGAAATTAAACAGTAGGAATTAAGGAAAAAAAGGGCTGACCAAATTTCGAAAGAGATTGACCATTTGTGTCAAATTAATAACAAATTATTTTAGATATGAATCGAATTAAATTTAACATTTTGACGTGTAAGAGTCGTGGAGCTTAAGAAGTTAAATCGTCGCATTGTCGTAATGGCTTTTGCAGACAGATTAGCGATCATAGACCATAATCCAGTTAGCTTTTAAGATGATTAATTTGCACATTATGTAGATTTTGCTTAGTAAGTCATTATCATCAATTATTTTACAGACAGTTTTAGACCGAGAGCAGCATTCTTCACTAAGGATGAAAGTGTACGCAAAGGAAAAGAATCCGAGCGTAGTCGGCACGTTCTTAGACAAGCAGAGGCTCTCAAAATGGCGTCACAATCCCACTACAGTAACGCAGTCTCCCAAAGATAAGACCACATACGTATTCCCGGATAAAATCGGAACCAAGAGCGAGAATATCGAGTACTTCGAAGACGATCATCAGCTAATGTCATTTGTGACAGTTGAAGTGACGTTACTCGACGCAAACGATAACAACCCGGTTTTTGTTCCGAGCAATCTGTACGAATTTACCGTAAAGTCGAATGCGAAAATCGGTACATACATCGGTAATGTGAAGGCTGTGGATCCAGATTTAGGGAGGAACGGGGTAGTGTTTTACGATTTGCAGAGGACTAGTAATTTGACGATTACTGCACCGTTTCAAGTGGATGCGAAAACCGGTGTGATTACTTCGGCAGAGTCACCGATATTGGAAGGAAGGCATGCTCTGTTTATCGAAGCGTCCGATCAACCAGCAAATCCGAGCGAGAGGAGATATTCGTTGGCTGTGGTAACGATAGATGTTACCAGATCAAATATTGGTAAATGTATATTCATAGATTACGAGTATTTTACATTTAAAACTTTTATACCGTCTTGTTACAATAATTAGCTTATAATTTTTTTTTTTTTTTTTTATAGGATAGGGTGACAAACGAGCACACAGTCCACCTGATGGTAAGTGGTTGCTGTGACCCATAGACATCTACATCTATCTTCAATAAAGAATCAAAATGCAGATGCGTTGTCACCCGTGAGGACTAAGATGGAATGCCTCTTTTCCAGTAAAAGGGTCTCCGGTTCTCTACACTCACCATACAAAACACAGCAGTGTTAAGCTGCTATTTTACGCTGGTATTCTGTAAGAGCGTGGTCCTTCCCCGGTCGAGCCGACCCATTCGTACTACAACTATACTACTAATATAGCTGCAGCATGGCTCTACCACGTAAAAATGCGGGTATGCACAACTTTTTCTGCCACCAGGGCGGCTCCACTTTGGAATGAGGTGAAATATTTGACAGAATTCATGAAGGGAAAGTTAAATTATTAGAAAAATATAAAGGTAATTGTTACTTTTTAAAATATTAGTTAATACAAATTAATTACATTAAAATGGATGACCCCAACTACGGATGTTTTTAAAAGCAAAACATTTAAAAATAAAGTTAAACAATGTGCAAAAACTAAAGAGCTTGTTTTGTATATATGTATGGATATTATACTAGTAACCGAAAAAATTACATTTGAAACGCTGCTTTTCACTTATGGTAACACTGTAACAAATAACATCACCTCAGTCTCAACTAGCAACATCTGGTGAGCGGAAAAATATTAGCCCTCATTAGTCCCAGGTTTGAAACTAGTCTTTATTGAGTCCTGTGGAAAATATGTGAACCAAAAATGTTCACTTCGAGCGACCACCTCATTCCCTGGGGGTTTTTATCAACCATGTATTCATTTAATTATAATAACCCTTTTTATACAGTTTTTGTATATTAAAATATTTAAATTTGGTAATAGAGACAAAGACAGTGGGGCCGCAATTAAAAGACTTCTTTCGTGGTAGAGACTTTTCTTTAAACCCGAAACAATCAATAAATCACGATTTGTAATAAGACTGTAATACGGTCGCCATTTTACATTTTAGTTGGCATACTTTTCACGAACTAGAACTAGAGACTAGAGTCTATTTTAATGAAGAAACCTCTTTATTGAAATGGACTTTAAACCTGAGACAAAAAACTACTTTTTCAATTGAGATGGATTTAGTTTAGAAAAAAAAGTGTAACGAAGGCTTATCATCTTACACTCGCCAGATGTCGCTAGTTGGGAATAAACTTATTTGTTACACAATGTAATTTGAATTGACAAATTGCGTTTTAAATAAAAGTTTATCGGTTTCTAGAGTGTGTAGGTAAATACACAAAACAGTGCCTCAGTGGTTTGCTGTTTAATTTTTTGCACATTTTAACTCATTTTTTTATAATTTTACTACTTTTAAGAATACCGTAGTTTGGTATTCATTTTTAATCAAATTAATATAAAATATAACAAATATTTCAGTAAAAAACATTAACTTCACATTATCAGAAGAAATTAATTGTCTCGCTATAAAACCTGTCAAATATTTCACCTCATTCCTAAGCGGCACCGTCCTGGTGGCAGAAAAAGTCGTGGATGCCCTCATTGGTTCTATAGTCGTGGGGGCGAATGAATAGTAGGATAATAAATATACATAATTATATAATATATACATGAACGATTCAAAATGTGTTACGGTGGTTGATCTGAGAACATACACATATTTTGGTATTATTATTTAATATACAATTATTTCAGATAAACCAGATTTCATCGGGGCGCCGTATGAGTTTTGGGTTGGTTCAAATGTTGGTATTGGAACTAGTGTTGGACAAATCAGAGTCAATGAAGCCATGGAGAAATCTGAAGTTTCGTATGATCTCCTGCATGGATATGAAGAAGGAGGTAACGCATTAAATAAATATTTATATACAATCTATATATTTACCGTGAAGTGGCGGTGTAAGAATATCCAATACTATCATCCCGTAGGTGTCGTAAAAGGCGACAGAGGGAAACAAATCAGGAGATGGGCAGTAGTGTCTTCCTAATAACGACTAAAAACAAAAAAAACTGCGGTTGCAAACCCGCTTGCCAAGCGTGGCAACTATGGAAAATATGGGGCAATCTATGGGGGAGACCTTTGTTCAGCAGTGGACTTTTAATAGGCTGTAACGGTAATCTATACATATAAATAAAGTTGAAGTGTCTGTCTGTAATATCGAAATAACTGACTTCTTTTAAGCTCAGGGGATTATTTGCATGCTATTAAGACGTAAACAATCATTTTTAAATGTTTTGTCTGTCTGGGCTAATCTTCGGAATGGCTGAACCGATTATGATGGAAATATGGGAGCTTTTTTAAAAAAATTCAAAATTGATAAAAAAACTATCTTTGAGTAAAGTAAAGTTACAGTCTATATACGTCCCACAACTGGGCACAGGCCTCCTGTCATTTCTGAGAGGGTTTTAGGGCAAGGAAATGTCCGCCGCGCTGCCCCAACGTGTTGGCGAACTTCACATGTCTTCGAAATATTTTTTTTTTGATTTCTCAGACATGCAGGTTTCTTCGCGATGTGATCGGCGGTGAAGGAAACCCGCCGAGCACGTGGTAAATCAGCACTTAAAATTGCAATTAACAATTGCATTGGTGCCGGCGGGGATCGAACCCGGGTTGCTCGCGTACTGTGTAACTTACAGCGAGCGCTAACCATCTAAGCTACCACGGCTCTCATCTTTGAGTATCTTAAATATAAATAACACCACATTGATAGGGTCTATCATGGCGTAGCCAGGGCGTATTGCTAGTATTTTTTAATAAAATTGAAGTGATAAACAAACTTACAGTCCAGCTGATGGTAAGTGGCTTTGGTAGTTAGCTGATAGTAAGTAGTTTAGCAAGTGGTTTTAGGGTCAAAGGGTGTCTGATGCGTTGCCCCAATTAATCAGAATTTAATGATTTCTTATATTTACGTGAACACTACACATTGAATAAAACTACTTTTACGGATTCTATAGCGTTTAATTAACTTATTTTTATTAAATTCCGGCCACAGTCGAGCGTGTGCCTGCTGTACTACCATATGTCAGAGGTGTCACAGACAAGATTGGCTACATCTTCAAGCGAGCTTCTTTAAGCCACCGAAGAAGATTAGTCAGTTCTTACCATCCGTCAAGTGCAATTTTCCTCTACAAGATGCAGGAATGTACAAGCTTGATTGTGAATGTGGTCTCTCATATATAGGGCAAACAAAGCAATCTATCAAAACCCGCGTAAAAGAACACATAGCTGACGTGAAACACCAACGTTCCGGGAAGTCTGCAGTTTGTGATCATATCCTAGACGGCCTCCGCCATTACATTAGATTTGATAAACCACAAATTCTCGCGAAAGAACATCGATTCCTGCCAATGATGATACGTGAGGCTATTGAAATTAAAAAAAACATCCTAATTTCAATAGAGAGGGAGGCTGGGGTACTACCACCTGCTTGGGATCCTGTCATTAATAAAATTATAACTAAACCCAAGCATACCACTGCAAGACTTCAAGACACAGTAAGTTCATTCTGCGTAGATCGGACCAAAATTAATCATTAAAAAAGCTGAAGGTACTCCGGGTTAACTCTGACATCGGGACTTCAATCACCTCAGTCCCCCGTAAAGCACGATGGTCACGGGGGAATTCAAGGATGAAACGTCGGGAATTTAATATAAATAAGTTAATTAAACACGATAGAATCCGTAAAAGTAGTTTTATTCAACGAATCAGAATTTACATGTATTCGAAATATTTGTTTGTTTTTTAGACATTCAGGTTTCCACGAGGTATTCCTTCACCGCCGAGCACGTGGTAAATTAGCATTTTTGTTTTAAATCGTTACCCCCACACTACGATTTTCTTCTGTATCGTGGGGGCAGTTTACATAGTTATTTGGAGGCCACACAAATACTAGTTCCGTGCGGAATTCGAAGCCGCGGCCCTCAGCGCTGTAACTCTTTCCTAAGCCACTGCGCCACGGAGCCGTCAATTGACAATTTCATTGGTGCCGGCGGGCAACGAACCCTAACAATATTACTAAGTACTAATTATTTTTTTCCAGTACCATTCGCAGTGGAGGAGCGCTCTGGAGTCATCACAGTGATACACGAGCTATCCGAGTTTGATCGTCCCATGTACGAGTTCGAAGCGGTCGCCATACAAGACAGGATCAACTTAACTATATCCACCAACGCGACGGTACACGTTGTGGACGCCAACGATGAGAGAGGCATTTTGTTGAAGTAATTGACATTAATCTTTACTTAAAGTTTACCGTTACAGCCTATTAAAGTCCACTGCTGAACATAGCCCTCCCCCATAGATCGCTTCGTAGGGGGGATATTTACCATCATTGCCACGCTTGGCAAGCGGGTTGGCAAATGCAGTTTCTTATTTTTAGTCATTATTAGGAAGACGCTGCTGGCCATTTCCTGATTTGTTTCCCTCTGTCGCCTCTTACGACACTCACGGAATGATATTTATTATTTATATTTATTTATTTAAACTTTTATGCACAAAAGAAAAATCGTACATATGTATGTCGGACTTAATGCCTTAAGGCATTCTCTCCTAGTCAACCACTAGGCTAAGCAGAGATAAGCATATGGGAGGTAGTGCAACCAAAGTAAACTAATAATGAGAAAAAAAGGTAACGAAGTTTGAATAAACCAGAATTTATATTATCTACTTAAATACATTAAATATATAAATATATACATTATATTATCTACATATATATACACATATATCTGTGCCATGATGAATTAGGAAAAAATGTGACGAAAGAATGAGAAGAAATTATGAGTATCTCCTAGGTACTGAAATATAGATTTCAAGTACTCAGGAGCACAAGGATCGTTCAGGATAGTGAAAAGAGTGCAGAGTATTCTAACATATCTGCGCTGACGGATAGGCAGCCAGTTAAGCTGAGTACGAAAAGATGATACATGGTCATATTTACGAAGACCATAAAGGTATCTGATGCAGTTATTGAAGAAACGATCCAATGTGTTAAGATGCTGTTGAGATAAGTCTGTGCAACACACATCTACATAGTCTATTATCGGCAGAATAAGAGATTGCAAGCAAAACCTTTGTAGGGGTAGGAAGAAAATTTTTCAGGCGATAAAGAGATCGCAATGTTGCAGTAACTTTGCGGCTTACCTCCTGGATCTGCTTGTTCCATGAAAGACAGCTATCAACGTACAGACTAAGATTCTTAACATGTGGAGAGAATGGGATAGCATTTTTGTTGTACGAAATAAACGGCAAAGTGGAAATATCTAATTTGGATAAGTATCTAGAGCTACCTAAAATGATTGCTTGACTTTTAGAAGGATTTACGTTAATTCCAAACACAGTGATATCTGGTAGTGGATATTCTTACAAGGCTACTACATGGTTAACGTTAGAGTTAACCATGTAGTGGCCGTGTAAGAAGTTAAAGTTTACTTTCCTTGTATATTTTATTTTGTTTTTGTTTTAATGTGTTGGTGTACATAAGAAATGTAATGATTGATTGATTCATTCTTTAATAGCATTACAATAGATGTATCAAACCTACACGAAAATGTAACTTTTTTTAGAATGAGGTTGAGTCACTTTTCAAGGATTAAGAATCAAATCTAAATGTGTTGTCATCTCTGAGGACTAAGATGAAATGCTTCGATTGCAGTAAAAAGAGTCTCCAGTTCTTTATACTCACCATACGAAACACAGCAGCATTAAGCTGCTATTTTACGCTGGTATTTTGTGAAAACGTGGTCCTACCCCGGTCGAGCCGACCTATACGTGCTACAAACATAATATAGCTGCAGAGTGGCCCTACTACGTGTAACGTTACATGATCAAGTTTTACCTGGTTTGGTTATTATATTTCATTATAAAATTTTACAAATTTCAGGGGTACCCAATCGCCAATCGTATTTCATGTTAAAGAAAATGTGGCAGGAGCTATAATTGGACAAATATTCAACGTTAATAAAAGTGCGTCTTCAATAAACAACACTGGAAATATTAGATTCATAATTGCGAACCAACAAGATGTCACAGATGATATTGCAATTGGTAAGATTTTAAATCTTTTCTTATTATATTATCAGTAATGCTTACATCCATTTTAACCTCTGTTTCTGATTTGTAGGCCAAGATGGGACTATTTATACTCAGAAACCTCTTGATCGAGAAAAGAGAGACGCTTATAGAATGACAGTAATTGCTGAATTTAACAGGGGAGTCATATCTGGCGCAGGAATTTATCAAGTCAATATTTATGTTGATGATGAAAATGATAACCCACCGATATTCGATATGCCCGTTTATGAAGGTGTTATAACGGAAAATGCAAAGAAAGGCACGGAAGTAAAAATGACTAATAAAATTAGAGCGCTTGATGCCGATATTGGTCACAACGCAGTTTTTTCCTATACTCTGTTTGGAGATGGTCACGATTTATTTCATGTGAATGAAGACAGCGGAGTAGTTACTTATATTGGAAATAAATTGGATCGAGAAGAAAAAGGTTTGTACATATTAAAAGTAGTGGCTAGAGACAAAGGAAGTCTGAAATCAGAGGCAAAACTTACAATAACAGTTCTTGATGAAAATGATAATGAGCCAAAGTATACTCAAATTATTATACCATTGGGAGAGAATGTTGATTTGTTAGAGAAAGATGACAAAACTGATGTAAAAATATATAGAGAAAGGCAAAACGATGTAAATAGCGGAGTAACAAAAATAGAAGTTAAACCAAAGAATAAGTTTTTAACCACAAATGCAAAGGGCCCGTTGTTTATAGTTCCAGAAAATGTTGCGATTGGATCGACAATACTAAAATTAAATGCGATAGACATGGACAGCGGTGCAAATGGTCAAATACGTTACGAATTTGTTTCAGAAACATTTATGCCTCCAAGGGCCTTGTCTGGGAACGCATTACAAGTCAAAAGATTTTTTGTGATAAACGAGAGGCATGGACATGTTGTCGTAGCTAGAACTTTACCTCCGGAATCAGAATTTAGATTGAATGTTTCTGCTATAGATGGAGGGAATTGAGTGATCATATTACCATACGAGTATTTGTCAAAGACATCAATGACCATTTCCCTATGTTTAAGAAATCTTGGTACAATTTTAATGTAGAAGAAGCTCAATTTAGTAGACGAGCGTTGGGCAAAGTTGACGCAACAGATGCCGATTTTGGCCAAAATGCTAACTTAACGTACTTTTTACAGCCTGATAGTAAAGACTTGCCATTTGAAATTTCGCCGTTGAGTGGAGTTTTAAGTATCAATGGGGAACTAGATAGGGAGAAAGTAGATAAATATACCCTTACAGTAGTTGCTAGGGACAATGGTTTCGAAAAGAAATTGACCTCATCAGTTAGTGTAGAAATACAAGTACTAGACATAAATGATAACTCGCCTAAGTTCTACGCTTTTGATGAACTTCTAGAATGGAAACATCCAGAAGCATATAATTTATCAAATCACAACTTTGAATCGGTGATGATGATCCCTGTATATAAGGCAATATTGAAAGAAAACGCTCCTGTTGGAAGTGTGGTTACGCAGGTATACGCAAATGACTCCGATTTTATTGGAAATGGGAACGGATTAATCCTTTACAGCCTACCGCAAAGGAGGAACCAAATGAATATTTTCACAATCGATTCTAAAGAAGGTATAATCACAACCACAGGAAGATTGGACTATGAAAGTCAGTCTGTACATAATGTTACCGTAGTTGCTTCAGACTTAGGCTCTCCAAGTTTAAGTTCAACCGCTATAGTTATGTTAACAGTTCAAGATGTTCCCGATGAGATAGAAATCTCAGACAAACCTGTTTTTATATCACGGTACTATGAATTGGAAATTGAAGAAAACGTCCCCACTCCCGTAGAACTCGTCACCTTAAATTTGACGGAATACTATGAGAATTACAAAATGAGATATTTCATTCTGAATGAAAACGACACCGATATTAAGAAGACATTTGTGATAGATCCGCGTAACGGAACTTTGTATCTAGTCCGGAGTCCAGATAGAGAAGTAAGAGATATGTATGAGATAATAGTTAGAGCCGAAAGACAAAAGATTAGTAGGGAGATGCCGCATATGATTTATCCTGTTTCCGATGACGTACTGGAGGGTATGACGAAGTTTGACGTGAAAATTATTGTAAGGATAAAAGATGTAAATGATAACGCACCGAAGTTTATTAACGGTGGGCGTCCAATGGTGACAGCAATTCCAACTACTGCTTCTTTTGGATATGAAGTTATACGGCTAAAGGTATGTTCTTCTTATATACACAAGAAATCATTATGTTCTTCTTAGATTATGTCTAATTCTATAGTACTAATAATACCAACTGTACAGTACAGTACAGTACCAATAGTACCAAGAATAATAGCGTGAAGTAGCAGCTCAATACTGCTGTGTTTCGTATGGTGAGTGTAGATAACCGTAGACCTATTTTACTGAAAACGAGACATTCCAGTTTAGTCCTCAGAGGTGACAACGTATCTGCATTTTGATACTAAATCAAGGGTAGATGTAGATATCTATTGGCCACAGCATCCACTTACCATCAGGTGGCTGTGTGCTTATTTGTCACCTTTTTCTTAAAAAAAAGTTTCATCCTTCTTATCAGACTGTGAATACTGCTGGACATAAGCCTCTCACGTTGTATGAAACAATTTTTTTTATTCAATAAAGATTATAAATAATACTTATTTAAAGTCACTCTTATGTATAATTTACCACTGGTTCAAAAAGTACCGTGATGTAAAAAAAATGGAGAATAAGTACACCCGTTGTTTCACGTCGCTGTCGGTTATAATATTAGTATTATTTTTGACGTGGTAGAGCCACGTTGCAGCTGTGTTATGGTTGCAGTATGAATAGGTCGGATTATATAATATGGCAAGACCACGCTATCACAGAATGTAACTGTAATGCTCCCCCCTCCATATATAGAAAAGAGGCCGTCTATAAAATTATATGAAATTAACGTGACTAGGTTAAACAAATATATATTTATCTTTCCTAAAGGTCTTTCAAAAAATCTTTCTCAAGGTTTAGTTATTATACGGTTATATATTTGACGGTTCCGTGGCGCAGTAGCTTAGCAATGAGTTGCTGCGCTAAGGGCCGTGGGTTCGAATCCCGCACGGAACAAGTATTTGTATGGCCTACAAATAATTGTTCCGGGTCTGGATGTTTGTCCTTGTGAATTTTATGTATGTAAACTGCCCCCACGATACAGGAGAAAATCCTAGTGTGGAGGTAACGTTTAAAAAAAAATATAAATATAATATAATAATAGTTATAGGCCTTATTTAGTTATAAGTGTTATTTACGTTATTAGGACCCTTATTTACGTTGTGTTTGTTTAGTAACTTAGTTCTCTTAGGTGTCTTTTGGAAGAATGAATATTTACTAGAGCAATCAGAAGTTAATATTCATTCTAATAAGTTTAAATTAATTATAAGGCTCTACCTACAAGGTAGAGCCTTATAATTATTTTCAAAATAACCCTGTATATAATAGTAATAATTATTATTATAGACCCAGAAACTATATTGTATGAAATCGGTGTGTGGCTGTGTTGTGGACGCGTCCGTATTTTATGTTAATACGTGTGTGTAACGAAACGAACTCAAAATGGAGGCGCTCCGCCTTCCGCCACGTGCTATGCGTCACAGTCCTCACTCAAAGTAACCAATTCTTTGATCCTTTAGCTATCGAGTGTTGTTATTAAGTTTTGAATGTAGATTATAGATATGTAGTTACAACACCAAAGTGAATGCCTCGATTTTGTTTTGATCAGTTTTCTGAATTACCTTTTACTATAGAAGCTTTAAAGACGTATTTACGTCAAAATATAAAATAAGAAGGCATAGTTCAGCAGTTGACTTTTGAACCTGTAAAGATGATGATGATGAAATAGTTATATAAAGTTGTTACTTGTGTTAGGCGGTGGACGCGGACGCCGGTCTAAACGCGGAGGTGCGCTACCACTTGATGAACTCGGCAGGAGGTCGGTTCTCGGTGGAGGCGGAGAGCGGGCGCGTGCTCGCGGCGGGCGGGTTCGCGCGCGACGCGGGCCGCGTGCTCGGCTTCGACGTGAAGGCCACCGACCGCCGCGGCGCGGACGACGGCCGCTCCGCCATCGCCAACGTCTTCGTGAGTACACACGCATACATACATAAACACACGCACACTATTACTTACTTACTCACTCACACTTCGACGTGAAGGCCACCGACCGCCGCGGCGCGGGCGACGGCCGCTCCGCCATCGCCAACGTCTTCGTGAGTACACACGCATACACACACGCACACACACACACACACACACACACACACACACACACACACACACACTCACACACACACACACACACACACACACACACACACACACACACACACACACACACACACACACACACACATTCGCACAAGTAAACACACACGCACACGTACACTCGCACCCTTAACTAAATGTCTGATGGTCATCTTTTGGTCTGCTATCGTAACATCTTTAACTTTCTTTAGGTACGTTATTTTCGGTTAAGCACGTCATTTGGCAGCCTTCACATTGTTTGTTATTAGTAAATGTTTTCCCGTGTTAAACTCCTTGGGCCAGTAACTATAAAATATGGGGAGCAGAATACCACATTGTTTCCGCTTTCTCATATAATTCTCTATATAATTTCATAATTATATAAGTTCTCATAAAATATCTTTATTAAATAATTATTTCAAACAGCTTATTAATGACGGCTCACATTTCTCTTTTCTCCACTTATTGTTATCGTTTTGACTGCTGACATTCAAATGAATCTATCTTTTAAAAACGATGACTTTTTATTCCCTAATTTATTTCTAGATCTAATTATGTTGAATCGGGGGGTAGTCTTTTTTATTTTAAACTAATGTAAGCCTTGGATTTTCTCCTGTATCATGGAGGCAGTTTACATACATAAATTGCCCAAGGACAAATATCCAGAGCCAGAACAATTACCTCTATGCCATACAAATACTTGTTCCTCTGTTTCATTACTCTTTCTCTTAAAATATTGTTACTTATCCAACCAACAACACAAATTTTAACTTTAAATAACACCAAAATTACTCTTACTTAGTCTCTAGTTCATTATAACAATCCGTTCACTTTTAATGAACAGGTATACGTCCTAGACGAGAGTAAACAGCTCGTCCTTGTCGTTGGAGCGAAACCTACAGAGGTGGAGAAAGAGATGGCGAACATCACGCGCCACCTCTCCAACATGACCGGTTATGACATCCGCGTGCGCAGACTTGAGGCTAGTGCGAAGTCTTCAATGGATGGACACGCGTAAGTAGAATTATATCTTCAATCTATGGCCATTTTTACGTTGAGAACTCCAAATCTGGTAAGTTCATCCAAAATCTCCGAAGACTTTTATGTATACTACTATACGAGCTCTGCGGCTTAAATACGTTAAGTTACGGTCAATTCTCCGTAATTCCTTTAGTCAACTGCGAGCAGTAGAGATGACTAGTTCTTTGTTTTGTTAACCGCAAACGTTGTTTTCGACATTCTAACACTGATTTTGTTAAATGTGACTAAGAAACTATCATTATTTATGTGCGTACTTTGTCAACGTGATTTGGAGTTTATTTCAGATAAGTATGTAACTTAAGAACGTATCGTAAGGGCCGTGGTAGCTCAGATGGTTAGCGCTCGCTGTTAATTTCACAGTATGCGAGCAACCCGGGTTCGATCTCCGCCGGCACCAATGAAATTGTTAATTGCAATTTTAAGTGCTGATTTACCTCGTGCTCGGCGGTGAAGAAAACATCGTGAGGAAACCTGCATGTCAGAGAAATAAGAAAAAAAAATTCAAAGACATGTGAAGTTCGCCAACACGTTCTGGGGCAGCGCGGCGGACACTTACTTGCCCTAAAACCCTCTCAAAAATAAAAAAAGGCCTGTGCCCAATAGTGGGCCGTATATAGGCTGTAACTTTATGTATATAACCTTATGTCATATGTGCCTAAAACATAACTGTCGTAATTGAAAATGCAACTGCCTGGCATATTTACCGTGCCGCACAGCTGTAACACAGTTTTTGTTCTGAATTGCAGGTCTAGTAGTATACATAGAAGTCATTGTTCAGAGTATGAAATCAAAGCTAAGCCGTACATTCTTTTTGGTCCTTTAAGCCGGATATAATGAGTCGATTGATTTATCCTAAGTTTCCAAATCACGGTGATTCCCGTTAACTTAAAAAGGAAGTAAAAGGAGCTCCCTGTTTAACATAAGCACCTCTCATTAAAAGCATAAAGAAACGGAAAAGTCTATCGTTACATCAAAATGGGTTAGCAGACACTACACTACATCTAATTTTATTTCTTACATACTCAGAGAACCGGCGACCAAATTTACCGATATCAAAGCATTCAATCTTTGTTTTAGAGGTAACAATGCATCTACATCTTGTTTTGTTAAGGATGTAGGTTTCTATGTCTTTGAAAATCTCAAAAATTTTTCTCTGTGTAATTTCGTATGTTTTTTCGGCAATGTTTTTCGTCCCTCATATTTTAAGGAAAAATTATGATATTATCTCACTCATAACCAATCTCATTCCACGATTAATTTAATAATTGATTCATGCAAAACAGCCCATTACAAATTATAATGTATGTTTTAATTTTATATCATAATTACTATTTTGTCTTCAAATGCGAAGTTGATTGTGACTGCAGACCGTATCGCAACTACAGGTATTTTATTATTGTTGCAGGACCGACATGTACGTTTATGGCATTGATCCGTTGTCGAATGCAATTATCGACATGGAAATATTGCAGAAGTGAGTATTTAATATTAGTTTAATATTAGGATTACGTCAAGAGGTATTTGTTAAAAATAACTAGTGGTTATCTAGTAGTCGAAATTCGACCGTAATTCATAAAATTTATAGGTTTGTATATTAAATGAGCTGCATTTCACTTGCAACTGCACATTAATATATAAAACACAGATACCTAATAAACAAAAAAGCATGTGTTCAGTTCATACGCGGTAGAAGTGAAACTTTAAATAAGAGGTAAAATTAAAAATTTTGTACAACCGACTTCAATATAAATATAATTTATTGTTGATTTTTTTAAAACCGCTCGACCGATTTCGATAAAATTTAAATGAGACCACCTGCACGGCTAGCATGGGCTCGGAACAAAAAAATTATCCCCCGATTATATCCACTGACAAGAGATAAAATTATCTTGTCCTTATGCCAAAGCACGGCAACGGGGAGAAGTATATCCCCGTTTGACATAACGAGTAGACATATATCCCCCGTCCGTAGCATGGAGCCAAATGAAAGATAAAAAATTATACTTTTTTGACATTTGAACGGGACAATTTTATCCTCGTTCATTGGACGTGGGTTTAAGTTTATATTCATACAAAAATCTATCTAAGTCTAAGTCTATCTCCCATTTTATCTAATGTGGATATTATATCCACCGGTGTGCCCATGCTCAAAGGGTGGATTAAACTAAGCGAGGCGATAAACACTTTCTCCTTTCCTCGGGGATAAAATTGTCTCCTGACCATGCTAGCCCTGCTGGGAAGTATACCTTTGAAACAAAAAAAAGAATTTTCCAAATCGGGCGTCTTCAAGTAATCAGTGAACATACATAAAAAAAGATTCCGACGAATTGTAAACTTCCTCCTTTTTGAAGTCGGTTGATGAAATGAAATATAAAGCAAAAATATTTCACAGCAAATGATTTATTTAATTTGATAATTTTCAACCACAAGTGCAGCATAAAATAAAAGATAAAAGTTTAGTTTTAAATAAACGAATGTTACAATGCTTATTTTTAGACATGTACAGCCTACATTTTAGTGTATCAATTAAATCAAAAGAATATTTTCTTTCGAAAAGAGAACTACTAAGGCTACTATAGGTAAAGTCTTTTAATCGAACAAAATTTTATTGACTCTCAAGGTAGTACGTACAATAGACGCTAGATGGCATGAATTTATGAAAACGTGGATTGTCAAGAATGGTTTGGATATGATCATTTTATTCAATATAATAAATTTTATTTATTTGATAAATTTGTGATTCTTTTTTTTTTTATTTCAACACTTTAAAGTTTTACTATCTTTAAAGCACCTCACTCAGAGGAGACCGAGATAATAGAAAACACTTTATACTGTCCTAGCTGTGCCCCGCGGTTTCACCCGCGTACAATATATATCCCGTGTCTGAGCCGTGCAACATGACACCTCTCTTATGGAGGCGTTCACTACTGTGGTTTCTCTTGATTCTTGTCGGATGTCTAGGCGTCCATCGCCCTGAGCCGAGTGTTGAATTACTGTAATTTTTCATTATATCTTAAACTACGTTTCCAAATAACATGCTATAAGGAGCAAAGTTTATCTTCATAAAATTGTCTTGATGATGAAGTAACTTTCGTTCGTAAGGATTAATATGCCATGCCTAATAATAACGCTCATAAATCACTTTTTAACTGTCACAAAATACCTTATTGTGGCTTATGTATAAGAAATACACCTATGGTATCACAAACTTTTTTTAGGTGGAAGAAAGATCTATATTTTTGTAGAACATTGTATTTACCTATCACTAACCATTACACCAGCGCACGTGGATAAAGCAGTTCCCGGTCGCTTTTTATTCCAAATTGCCTAACAAAACTCAATATTTAAGGCTAGCCGAGAGGTGTAGCTTACTGCTATCCCTAATGCCTCATAAATCTGGCTATCATATACAAAAAGAATTTATCAAATCAGAATGGTAGTCCAGAGATTAGCGTGTATAAACAAACAAAAAACCTCTTCCGCTTTATTATATTAAAAGTATAGATTCTATCTCATTCTCTCGCAGGCTAAATCATATAGATGTATATGTTTGTCTCTTTTTTTTTATAGAATAAGGGTGACAAACGAGCACACAGTCCACCTGATAGTAAGTGGTTGCTGTGGCCCATAGACATCTACATCTATCTTCGTTTGCGAATTTAAATGCAGATGCGTTGTCAGCCGTGAGGACTAAGGTAGAATGCCTCTTTTCCAGTAAAAAGGGTCTCCGGTTCTCTACACTCACCATACGAAACACAGCAGCATTAAGCTGCTATTTTACGCTGGTATTCTGTGAGAGCGTAGTCCTTCCTCGGTCGAGCCGACCCATTCGTGCTACAACTATACTATTAATATAACTGCAGCATGGCTCTACCACGGTTAAAACCACGGTTTAGTGTCGGTTTTTCGTTTCATCGCGTTTCATCACAACGATACTAAAAAAGTTTCACTTCAAAAATAAATATATAAAATGAACGCTTTTTTCTCTTGACATACATTCCACACTCCAGATCGAAATCCTTATGAAAAAGGAACATTTGAAATTATACAAAATTCACAGCTTATTTAGTCAATTTGTCAGTAATTATTTGTAGATAACATTATTTGTAGATTAAAATTCTTTTTGCGACTGTTTGACCATAGACTATTAAGTGTTTGACATTAGCCTTAGGGTAATAAAATACATAAGTTTGTACTTACTCTGAGACATTTTATACGTGGTAGAGCCATGCTCCAGCTATATTTGTAGTATATAGTAGTACCACGCTCTCACAGAATACCAGCGTAAAATAGCAGCTTAACACTGCTGTGTTTCGTATGGTGAGTGTAGAGAACCGGAGACACTTTTTACTGGAAAAGAGGCATTCTGACTTAGTCCTCACGGGTGACAACGCATCTGCATTTTGATTCTTTAGTGAGGATAGATGTAGATGTCTATGGTTCACAGCAACCACTTACCATCAGGTGAACTGTGTGCTCGTTTGTCACCCTATTTTATAAAAAAAAACATTGGCAGTATGAACTTCAACAAACGACATAGTTTGTCCAAGCGATAATAATGTGTTTGATATTGGCATTATGAACGTAAATAATGTATGTTGTATTAATATAAATAATATATATAGAGATCCGGAGACCATTTTACTGGAAACTAGGCATTTCATCTTAGTCCTCGGAGGTGACTACACATTTGCATTTTGGTTCTTAATCGAGGATAGACGTAGATGTTTACGGTCCAGAGTATCCACTTACTATCAGGTGGGCTGTGTACTCGCTTGTCACCTTTATTCTATAAAAAACTCTTCGTTGATCCATCAGATCGATAATGAAGCGCGAGACGGGCACGATGTCGGTGGGCGGGTTCAGGGTGCTGGGCGTGGGCGGGCGGGAGGCGCGGGGTGGGGGAGGGGCGAGTGGGATGCGGCTGCCCAGCTCCGCGCAGCTCGGCCTCGTCGCGCTCGCCGCACTCGTGCTGCTCGCCGCGATCGCCGCCGCGCTTTGTGTTCTCTGCAAGACCACCAGGAGGTACAGTATCACATACACACACACACACTCACACACGCGCGCGCGCGCACGCTCCACACAGAGAGAGAGAGAGAGAAAGCGAGAGAGAAAGAGAGTGACATAAACAGAGAAAGCGAGTGACATAAACAGAGACAGAGAGAGATAGAGACAGTGACAGAGACAGTGGGAAGATAGAAGGAGAGAGAGAGGGAGAGAGAGAGAGGCAGAAACAGAGGACGAGGAGAGATGCACACACACATACTTACACACAAATATACACAGTGAGAGAGAGGGAGAGAAGGAGAGAAAAGTACACAAACATATTGCTTTTATAAAATAGAAGTGACGAACTAACTTATACAGTCCACCTGATGGTAAGTGGAACTGCAATCCATCGACACCTGCAGCCAACTTCAAACAAAGAAAGCTACAGATGTGACGCACACGTCGCAATTCGAAAATTAAATAATGCTTCCTACGATACACTCAGATTAATTATATTTTTTGTAAAAACTGTCATTGCTCTTCAAACTTACCACTAATTAAAATATAAAACCTTGTCACTTAAAACATTCTCACTTATTATGAATTATGTGTAAACACTATTACGAGTACATGTTAATTTTGAATAATACCAATCGGGCATTAAACACACATAGTATATACACACGCACAATTGACGAGAGTTATCCTTCTTCTTATACTTACACACAGTCGTAAACTTGAGGTAATTTAAAAAAAAAACGCTTTTTTGTAATCAAAGACTCTATTTTTATAAAGATTTTGGTTTAGTTCCTAATACAAGTATATAGTTAGTCAGTGTTTGCCTCAAGAAATCAAACTTACATACGTTGGTAAATTTGATTTATTTAAGAATCATTCATGAATGGTCTATCAAAAATGCAGTTTTGATCATAGGTCTCCCCCATAGCGGGGATATTTGCTATAGTTGCCACGCTTGGCAGCCTGGTTGACAACCGCGTTTTTTAAATTATCTTGGGTTGTTATCAGAAATAAGATGCTGCCCATCCCTGTTTAATTTCCCTTACATATCAACTTCGCTTCAAATTTTATTTTAATTTCAGATTTATTACCTTATTTATCATATGAATTCCTTATATAATTTCTACAATATAATATCTAATTATGTAATTTAGTAGTATAATATCTAGCAATATTTTAAAAGCACTTCACAAAGACTCTTTGATAAGACTAAGAAAATCAATAGTGACATTATTATTTTTATAGAACACTATAAATGCATAGATAATGAAATGGACATTCAATTGCACGAAATAAACGTTATTCTCACAATCATAAAATGAAACTCAACAAAGTGTGGGATTGCAACGTCCCTTAGTCGTAAAAGGCACTTAGAATTTGCATTGTTCAAATTCTCTTGCTCTTTATTTTCTTTCAAAGTTCGTAGCCACTTCGTAGTTTAGTAACTGAATATACGAGAGACGGTCTATGGCGAGATAGTCTTTCATTCATACATTATAGCATATAAAAATCCACTGCTGAACATAAGCCTCCCCTATTGATTGCTTCATAGGGAGGGTTTTGCCATAGTTGCCATGCCTAACAGGAGGTTGGCAGCCGCAGTTTTTATAATTTTTAGTTGTTATCAGGAAGACGCTGCTGCCCATCTCCTGGTTTCCTTTTGTCGCCTCTTACGACACCCACGGGACGATATGAGGATAGTCTTCAAGCAGTCTAATGTTACTGTCGTAGAAAAATAAATAGAAGTAATAACTAATAAACGTATAGAAATATTGTAACAAACGAAAACACAGTCCTGATTATAAATGGATACTGTGGCCCATAGACACCTACATCTTTTTTTTTTAATAAAAAATACTAGTAATGCTATTAAACATTACTAATATTCCCTTAAACCACTTCTGGTAAGCTTAAAATGCTTGTGTTAGAAGTGGTTCACGACAGTAGTCGAATGGCGGATTCGAACCCACAACCTTTCGAGTTCGCTGTCCGCGCCCTACCATTAGGCTACTGACTCTACATCTTGTTTTGATTACAAAACAAGATGTAGAGTCGTTGCTACCTCTGAGGATCTAGATGAAATGTTCGATCGCCAGTTCAGGAAATTTGTAAAAAGTAATTACCGATCAAGAGAGAAGTCCACCAACCCATTTTAATGTTCGGATAGACATTTTGGTTTCAATGAGAGATGCCTGTGTCAAGCAGGAGCTCTTATTATATGTCTGTATATCTCAGAATTAAAAATCTGAAAATAGACCTTCCTTTCCTTTATTTATTTAGGGGCTTTTGTCCCGAACGGATATGTCAGCCCCGTCGTACCCTAATCATATCGACACTTAGTTGAAAAAAATATATTATTGAGAAAAAATAGAATTATTGGTGTTTCATAACCATATAAACTAAAATTTTGCAGCATCTGACAGTGGTTCTGCTAACACAGTTGAACAAACTCCTAAATAATATACAACTTAAATCTTAAAATTTTGCATCAATAATTCTCTTTTTATCTCGAGCTTAACACATTCTATTAATAAATGCAATAATATACCTATAACAATGTTCCCCAGACCGAATTTCGGTCACGGCAGCCAATCTCAAAGGAGACTAGCTATCTGCACAGGACAGGATTATAGTGCCCAAGTGTATACGCAAGCACTGGTACACTCTCCATTCCCTCACTCGCATAATTCAATGTGATGGCAATCTAACACGACCGAAGAGAGATCAGGTGTATTATATATATACTGAGCGAGGATAGTCAGCATTCGCGCCATTATACTAATGAGGCAGTTCCCTAAACCCTCTCAAAAATTAAATATCTGTTTACGTTTATAAAATTTACTGGAATTTAGCATCTTGAATATATAATAGAGTCGATGGTGGCCTAGTACCTCAGATAATATAGTATTATGGTTGCAGTATGAATGGGCAGGCTCCCCCCGGGTACGACAGAATAATAGCTTAAAACACAAGCATAATGGTGCTGTGTTTCGTAGGGTGAGTATAGAGAACCGAAGACCCTTTTAAAAGATAACGAGGTAATCTTCGTCCTCAGTAGTAGCAACGCATCTGCATTTACATTCTTCGAGGATAGATTTCTATAGACGACAGCATTCATTTATCATCAAGTCAACTGTGTGTTCGTTTGTCCCCTCTTATTTGACCGTTACTTCTCTAAATCTATAAGTATAAACACACTATAGTTAGATATATATAGAATAATGTACAAGGTAAGTAACATATCATTTTTACTATTGCTTTTCAGACATCACCATCATCACAAAAGAAAGCATGCGACTCATTATTTCATATAAATCACCTTAACTTCGGCTCAAAAACACGTACTGATTATTTTAAAAGTTATTTATTTACTTAAATTAAGTTTCAAAACTGTATTTTTATTTAATAATAAAGTATCGATAACACAAAAGATTTTTTCTTTACATCTCTAAATACCTCAGATCTAACCCCTTTTTCGTTAGTCATTTCATCTACTGTTACTTCTGTTGATTGACTCCTATTCTATCTTTTGCCCTCACAGAAAACGCCACACACCATATTCCCAACAACGTCTTAATGCTTTCTCCACTGAGCATCTAACAAAGTACGGAAGTCTTTTTCCATCTGGAGGCAATCAGTGCCAAGAGTTAAATCAATCCTTTAGTGAGGCTGACTCTTATATCGATGTTATAAACCATAGTACATTGAAGAAAACCTGTCCACACGGTAACACAGTGGAGGAGTTCGGGAAAGCTCATCAAAAATGCGTCAAGAGTCAATTTGGTGAAAGCTCTGATACAATTAATCAAAAGCATGAGAGAATGTGCATCAAATTCAACCAACGACCGTTACAATCAAGGTGAGATAATTTGTAAATTAAAACGTTTTTACCAACTTAGTCAACGGGCTAGAAATTATATCGAATGTCTCGCTCGCACTGACAGATTTTTAAACGATACTAGTGAGGTGCGCTTTGCAGTTTATCGATAAATATCGAAAATGTCTAATTACGATTTAGAGCCCGTTGGTCCAGTTTGGAATGTTCAAAATGTTTAAATTTAATAATAACTCATTTGGTTACTTCATTAACCAAGTATTTTCTGTTTGCTTACCACACTTTTTACACTAACCAAGCAACTTTACCGCGACTAGTAACATGATTCTGCCGACTACTTCCACTTCGTCGCTTCAGTGTTCATTAAAACTTGATCAATACTCGAGTTTTCAATGAAAATAATCAACATTAATCGCCTTAAATTTATCGAAAGAGTTTAAAAGATCCAAAATAACAAATTGACATATTGTGCTAATTTCCTTGACTTAACACTAACCATTAACTCTTATACCACGAACGAACAAACATTGCTTTAAAACACCTGTACACGTCCCAAAATAGGAGAGGACAGGACACTTCGATAACGTCAGTGAATTCCAGTGGGCAGGACTCGGGAATCGCTGAAGCTGTCAGGTGTCCCTGCGGGCATTCCACTACCCACACTTCAGAGGAGAGCAGCGGGTGAGTCTTTGAGCTTAGAAAATAATAATTAGTTTTAATATATTTTTTTAATGTTTTTAACCGTGTAGTAGCGGCGCAAAAGTAACACAGTCCTATGGGTGTCGTAATAGGTGACTATGGGTTATGTTACGAAGATCCAATGGCATCTGACAGATTTTGATATTATGATCTAATTAACGCCAGTCATGAAATAAACAGACCGGAAAAGTTTGGTACTGCGATCATTAATCCGCCTGCCATATGTGACTAAATCCTCCCTAAAATGGAGGGGTCCATGTCTGATGAAGAAAAAGAAGAATCCCCAAAACGCATGAGGCGTCGCTGTATGTTCTTTAATATTGTTGCTCAATATTGTATTAAAGAATTTTTATGAAACAGTGTATGTAAATATTACGTTTTTTTTTTCGATTTTTAAGTATACTTGTTATCACTTATTATACTATATAACCACATTTAATGCAATATATTAGATAGGAATAGATCACTCACAACAGACATGAGAACCAATAGTTAACATTATTATGGTTAGATTATTTTCATAAAGTTATAAGAAGTAACACTGAACTTCTGATGGTATTTGGCTATTACAAGCTTACGGCTATCTGCATAGCCTTTAAGAAAAAGTCTCCTATCCTGTAACTACTGGCATTATCTCATTAACTATGGCAGAAGCAGGAAATGGAAAGTACTTACAAAGACGGTCTCCTAATCCCTAGATCTATTTATGTAAATGCAGCTGAAATTATAAAAAACCCAAGGAACAATGTTGGTTTAATTTTACATTTATGTACTGTTAAATTACTATATTAACTTTGCCTAATTTTAAACAGAATAAAGACATTTTTTCTAGTGTTGAAAAATAGAGATATTATTTGAGCAAGATATTCAATGGGGCAATCGTCTACCTCAACCTCACCATAAATGTTATTTGATATTTCGCACAAAATCCATTTTTGAATATTTTATGATATTTTAGAATTTGATGGAGACCAAAAATTCTATTGAAACGTTGTAAACAAGTAATTACACGATAAAAAAGGTATCCTCAAAAGTTTTGTTGATTATCTAATACGTAACATATTGTAAAGTTGGTCTTTCAGATTTCTCTCTTTACAAACAATTGTTCAATGAAATTTAAGGAAGAAGATTAAAACCTAGTTATATTTCAGTTGCAGCTACGAGGACTCCCTGAAATCAAATCACAATCAAGAATCACATCTTAAGTCATATCGTCCCGATCCAGAGCCCAGTTTCCATCGTCGTGCTTCATTCGGTCAACAACCACTGGACGTGCGGCGATTCAACTACAGGAGACAGTCTTTCTCTGAAAACCTTCATAGACATTTCCCCTCATTCGAGAGAATCGGATCTGGTGGCAGAATGACCAGACAGTTATCTTCTCCCAACGTGACTAGTGTATCTCAGCCATATTTTTTGGCCGCTAAAAAGAATTTACGAAGAAAAGAAGTGGTAAAGGAACCAGTGGTGGATTATGATCAGAGTGAAGCAGAAGATCAATTCGATACAAGACTGGGTAGAAGATTAAGCGGGCAGAAACGTAAGAGAGGAAATTTTATGGAATTAAATGGACAAACTGCAGTGTTTGTTGCTACTCCTGCCGCAGCGGAGATTATGAGGAGACAGGGAAGTGAGAGACTTATGTTTGCTAGACCTTTATAGTAGGTTAATGATGCAAAAAAATATAGAAGAGGCTTTAATTTATAACTTGAAAGAGATTTAAGAATAGAAATATTAGAAGAATCGAACGGTAGAGAAAATATGAGAGGAGCATTTAAATTGGAAATTTTAACCAAACTCTAAAGAAGCTTGGAAATGATACCTCAAAATGTATTGATACAATTTTAGCTTTACCATTTCACATATATTCGTATAAGATTTTTAATCAGCATTATACACTTATAAATATAGGCTTTTAGTGTTCTAGTTGATGACATGCGCACTCACTCACTAGCTCAATTTAATTGTGTACATAAACCCTTATTCATATTAAATAGTTCATTGTAAATAATTCATCTAGTTTCTAATATAACAAAATACAGTCCTTCTTTAGAATGTATACGCGTTTCGACGTTTTCGAGAAATAAACTTCATTATATATAATATCTACTTAAAAACAAGCTTTTATATGCATTGTTAGGGCCAGAAACTGGATCCATCATCAGGTCAGTTCCATGGTTAAAATTACGAAAGCATGCCAAATTTCTGCTCAATCAGATGTCAGCAAATTTAAAATTGATTAAAAATCTTGAATCGGAAAGACATACGAAGAAAGAAAATTAAATAAAAGCTTGTAAAATGTGATTTAAAAGAAATATTGTAAGTATTGTAATAATAAAAACATTGTTGTAAATCAATTTTTATGTATATTATACATTGTAATAAATATTCAAATGATAATATTGATGATAATTTAAATATATTTTGTATATTAAATTGTAACTTTGAGCCTTAACGCAACTTATATTTCTATATTGTTACCACAGTTATAACGCTGTAAAATTGTAACTTTGAATAAAATTTGTGAATATATAGTTTAATAATCATAATTATGTATATTATCATTGGAATCTAAGTCCAAAGAGAAATATTTGTGTCTAGTACTTATTCTGATAAGTGCCATTTGGGATAGGTCTTATAGGTTCTTTGGAGCATATAAAGATCTTTGAATGTTAACTTTTACCACCTTTCTAGGGTAATTTGTGTAAACTTGTTGTAATATTTATGCTTAAACTGTATATTGTAATAATGTAAATAATTTCTTGTTAAGAAATAAATTGTATGAAACTTGTTCGACTTTCAATTTTTTTGAAGAAGTACAATCCATTATCATTACAACTAATATATGTGACGGCTCCGTGGCGCAATGGCTTAGCAATGAGTTCTTGCGTTGAGGGCCGCGGGTTCGAATCCCGCACGGAACATGTATTTGTATGACCTGCAAGTAATTGTTCCGGGTCTGGATGTTTATCCTTGTGCGATTTATGTTTGTAAACTGCCTCCACGATACAGGAGAAAATCCCAGTGTGGGGGTAAAGTTTATAAAAAAAAAAATTGCCATAGTTGCCACGCTTGGCCATCCGTGATTGGCAACCGCAGTTTTTTATTATTTTGAGTTGTTATTAGGAAGAAGCTGATGCTCATCTGTTTTATTACGTTCTGTCGCCTCTTACGACACCTACGGGATGGTACGGGGAGTAAATTCTCTGTACGTCATCACTACACTGCGGAAAGAAGTACAATTTATAGCATAATAATAATTGTCTATTAATTTGCAAGTTCTTCCTGAAAAATCTTTTGAATAGATTTTTGTCTGTAGGCCATAGCATCCACTTACTATCAGGTATGCTATGTGCTGGTTTGTCACACTTATTCTATAGAAAAAGTTGGAATCGCATAGAAATCATATGAAGGTTACTTCGAATGCAACTTAAGCTAGGATATTTTTTTTTCATAACCGTCTAAAAATTAGTATTTGTGATATTTAAATCAAAGAAAACCTTTAATTTTTTTTATCCGGTTCATTAATTTTAGGTAGTAAATCTAAACCTGAGCATAGCATGTCAAAGGAAATATATGACATGAAGATATAAACAAAGACTACTGACAATACATTCGTTTCAGCAGAATTTTCCAGAAATTTCCAATCACTCTTCACGCACGAAGTCAGAAACATGTCGGCAGTCTGATTAATACGACCAATATAATACCGCAGCAGTTGAATTATGTCGGGAAACAAACATCCCTTTCGATTCAGTTTGTAAAAAACAAGACCAGTGTCAATGACTTTGGTCGATTTATAAATGATATTTGGACTTTCACATTGCTTTTCAAGTTTGATAGTAAACATATGAAGATGAAATCCTACTGGACAGTTAGATTTATAAAATGTTTTGTAGAATATTTAAAAATATTTAGAAGCGACTGTAGTCTACTGTTATAGTTAATACATGCAATAATATGCTGATACGGTCGTACGGTGTCGAATATGGACCATGAAATTAATGGGTCGTATGTTTGGATCCGTCATTCGACTAATATCTTCAACTACTCTTAACAAACGCAATTTTATATTTATTTATTTATTTATTCTTTATTGCATTCCTTAAAACAAAATAATACAAAGGGCGGACTTAATGCCTTAAGGCATTCTCTACCAGTCAACCTAAGAATTTGACGTAGTTGTAGCAATAGAATAAAAACAAAATAAATATGATAATTAACTTTATAATATATACATATATACAAGAATATACATACATACATATACCTATATATATACAAATAATTACATATTAATATACGTATATAAATAGTACATATAAATAACTTTGAATATATACGTCTGTTAACAATATAAATGACATGGATGATTCATGTACGAAGCGTTGTCTTTAATAGATGATTACGCACCAATTTTTAATAGCAAACTTATTGGGAGCTTTTCTGATGTCACCAGGCAAGGAGTTCTAAAGGCGTGTAGCCTAAACTGTAAAGAAGTTACTATAGAACTCGGTGAATTGAACAGGAATACATATTTTGATGTTGGAAGAAAACGCAGAACCCTATCATGAGATGAGGAGAGATTTACTATTAAGATAAGTAGGCGGAAATGGGTAATTTAATATGGAAAAAAGAACAACTAACATTCTGGAAATACGTCTCTGCTGGATTGTAAGCCAATTAAGCTTAGATCTATATTGCGAAATATGTTCATACTTTCGGAGCCCAAAAATAAATCTTATACAGTTATTGAATCTTATAAAATTATATAAGAAGGCGTTCCAGCTTGTTCGGAAGATCTTGGGACAGATCTGGGTGACAGACATCTGCATAATCAATTATTGGTAATATGAGCGATTGGACAAGCATGATCTTAGACTTTGTGGGAAGAAAATGTTTTAAACGATACAGAAAACATAACCTGACTCATCTGTTCTTTTCTGAAAACCTTCATAGACATTTCCTCATTCGAGAGAATCGGATCTGGTGGCAGAATGACCAGACAGTTATCTTCTCCCAACGTGACTAGTGTATCTCAGCCATATTTTTGGCCGCTAAAAAGAATTTACGAAGAAAAGAAGTGGTAAAGGAACCAGTGGTGGATTATGATCAGAGTGAAGCAGAAGATCAATTCGATACAAGACTGGGTAGAAGATTAAGGGCAGAAACGTAAGAGAGGAAATTTTATGGAATTAAATGGACAAACTGCAGTGTTTGTTGCTACCCTGTCGCAGCGGAGATTATGAGGAGACAGGGAAGTGAGAGACTTATGTTTGCTAGACCTTTATAGTAGGTTAATGATGCAAAAAAATATAGAAGAGGCTTTAATTTATAACTTGAAAGAGATTTAAGAATAGAAATATTAGAAGAATCGAACGGTAGAGAAAATATGAGAGGAGCATTTAAATTGGAAATTTTAACCAAACTCTAAAGAAGCTTGGAAATGATACCTCAAAATGTATTGATACAATTTTAGCTTTACCATTTCACATATATTCGTATAAGATTTTTAATCAGCATTATACACTTATAAATATAGGCTTTTAGTGTTCTGGTTGATGACATGCGCGCACTCACTCACTAGCACAATTTAATTGTGCACATAAACCCTTATTCATATTAAATAGTTCATTGTAAATAATTCATCTAGTTTCTAATATAACAAAATACAGTCCTTCTTTAGAATGTATACGCGTTTCGACGTTTTCGACAAATAAACTTCATTAAATATAATATCTTCTTAAAAAACAAGCTTTTATATGCATTGTTAGGGCCAGAAACTGGATCCATCATCAGGTCAGTTCCATGGTACCATATATACTGGTTAAAATTACGAAAGCATGCCAAATTTCTGCTCAATCAGATGTCAGCAAATTCAAAATTGATTAAAAATCTTGAATCGGGAAGACATACGAAGAAAGAAAATTAAATAAAAGCTTGTAAAATGTGATTTAAAAGAAATATTGTAAGTATTGTAACAATAAAAACATTGTTGTATATCAATTTTTATGTATATTATACATTGTAATAAATATTCAAATGATAATATTGATGATAATTTAAATATATTTTGTATATTAAATTGTAACTTTAAGCCTTAACGCAACTTATATTTCTATATTGTTACCACAGTTATAACGCTGTAAAATTGTAACTTTGAATAAAATTTGTGAATATATAGTTTAATAATCATAATTATGTATATTATCATTGGAATCTAAGTCCAAAGAGAAATATTTGTGTCTAGTACTTATTCTGATAAGTGCCATTTGGGATAGGTCTTATAGGTTCTTTGGAGCATATAAAGATCTTTGAATGTTAACTTTTACCACCTTTCTAGGGTAATTTGTGTAAACTTGTTGTAATATTTATGCTTAAACTGTATATTGTAATAATGTAAATAATTTCTTGTTAAGAAATAAATTGTATGAAACTTGTTCGACTTTCAATTTTTTTTTGAAGAAGTACAATCCATTATCATTACAACTAATATATGTGACGGCTCCGTGGCGCAATGGCTTAGCAATGAGTTCTTGCGTTGAGGGCCGCGGGTATGATCTGCAAGTAATTGTTCCGGGTCTGGATGTTTGTCCTTGTGCAATTTATGTTTGTAAACTGCCTCCACGATACAGGAGAAAATCCTAGTGTGGGGGGAACGTTTTATAAAAAAAAAAATTGCCATAGTTGCCACGCTTGGCCATCCGTGATTGGCAACCGCAGTTTTTTATTATTTTGAGTTGTTATTAGGAAGAAGCTGATGCTCATCTGTTTTATTACGCTCTGTCGCCTCTTACGACACCTACGGGATGGTACGGGGAGTAAATTCTCTGTACGTCATCACTACACTGCGGAAAGAAGTACAATTTATTGCATAATACTAATTGTCTTATTAATTTGCAAGTGAATTCTTCCTGAAAAATTTTTTGAATAGATTTTTGTCTATGGGCCATAGCATCCACTTACTATCAGGTATGCTATGTGCTGGTTTGTCACCCTTATTCTATAGAAAAAATTGGAAACGCATAGAAATCATATGAAGGTTACCTCGAATGCAACTTTAGCTAGGATATATTTTTTTCATAACCGTCTAAAAATTAGTATTTGTGACATTTAAATCAAAGAAAACTTTTTTTTATCCGGTTAATAAATTTTAGGTAGTAAATCTAAACCTGAGCATAGCATGTCAAAAGAAATATATGTACAAGAAGATATAAACAAAGACTACTGAGAATACATTCGTTTCATCGCGGCTCGTTCAGCAGAATTTTCCAGAAATTTCCAATCACTCTTCACGCACGAAGTCAGAAACATGTCGGCAGTCTGATTAATACGACCAATATAATACCGCAGCAGTTGAATTATGTCGGGAAACAAACATCCCTTTCGATTCAGTTTGTAAAAAACAAGACCAGTGTCAATGACTTTGGTCGATTTATAAATGATATTTGGACTTTCACATTGCTTTTCAAGTTTGATAGTAAACATATGAAGATGAAATCCTACTGGACAGTTAGATTTATAAAATGTTTTGTAGAATATTTAAATAATATTCAGAAGCGACTGTAGTCGTTAGTCTACTGTTACAGTTAATACATGCAATAATATGCTGGTACGGTCGTACGGTGTCGAATAAGGACTATGAAATTAATGGGTTGTATGTTTGGATCCGCCATTCGACTAATATCTTCAACCACTCTTAACAAACGCAATTTTATATTTTTATTTCTTTATTTATTCTTTATTTCATTCCTTAAAACAAAATAATACAAAGGGCGGACTTAATGCCTTAAGGCATTCTCTACCAGTCAACCCATGGAGTGGTGAGAATTTGACGTAGTTGTAGCAATAGAATAAAAACAAAATAAATATGATAATTAACTTCATAATATATACATTTTACTAATATATAAAATAAATAAACTATGCAAATATCTCATAATATATACATATATACAAGTATATACATACATACATATACCTACATATATACAAATTGTTACATATTAATATACGTATATAAATAACTATGAATATATACGTCTGTTAACAATATAAATAACATGGATGATTCATGTAAGAAGCGTTCTCTTTAATAGATGATTACGCACCAATTTTTTAATAGCAAACTTATTGGGAGCTTTTCTGATGTCACCGGCAAGGAGTTCTAAAGGCGTGTAGCCTGAACTGTAAAGAAGTTACCATAGAACTCGGTGAATTGAACAGGAATACATATTTTGTTGTGAGAAGAAAAACGCAGAACCCTATCATGAGACAAGGAGAGATTTACTATTAAGATAAGTAGGCGGAAATGGGTCATTTAATATGGAAAAAAGAACAAGTAATATTCTGGAAATACGTCTCTGCTGGTTTGTAAGCCAATTAAGCTTAGATCTATATTGCAAAATATGGTCATACTTACGGAGCCCAAAAATAAATCTTATACAGTTATTGAGAAGGCGTTCCAGCTTGTCCGGAAGATCTTGGGACAGATCTGGGTGACAGATATCTGCATAATCAATTATGGGTAATATGAGCGATTGGACAAGTGAAATGATCTTAGACTTTGTGGGAAGAAAATGTTTTAAACGATACAGAGAACATAACCTGACTCACTTCTGAAACCTGAGTTCTCCAATTCAGCGTGCTGTCAATGTGTAGGCCAAGATTTTTTACAGACTTATTGAACGGAATTATAGTACCATTATAATAAATAGGAGGTAAGTCTGCAACAAATCTTAGCTAGCATCATTGAGCTACATACAAGTATAGCTTGACATTTCAAAGGATTGACCAAAACTCCATAAAGAGTAGACCAATCTTTGATAGCTGATATCCCCAATTTCAGCTTGCACGTGTAGCTGAAGGTCATCGGCATACAGATGGTACGACCAATCGAAGAGAAAGTTTTTAAAATTTAAAAATTATAGGAGAAAGAATACCGCCTTGCGGCACACCAGCTTCCACATCGGCCCAAGCTGTGGTCATTTGCCCCACACAGACTGACTGTTGTTAACCGCGAAGATAAGATGCAAACCATTCCAATGCAGTTAAAGTTGAGTTAAAGTTATAGTGATTTCTTATATTTACGCGAACACTACACATTGAATAAAACTACTTTTACGGATTTTATCGCATATAATTGTTCTTATTTTTAATTCCCGACGTTTCGGGTGCTTTACAGCACCCATGGTCACGGGGGACTGAGGTGATTGACGTCCCAATGTCTCTGGTTTAACAAAAAAGAACAATTAAACGCGATAAAATCTGTAAGGGTAGTTTTATTCAATGTTAAACTTATAGCCTATATACGTCCCACTGCTGGACACAGGCCTCCTCTTATTTCTGAGAGGGTTTTAGGGTAAAGAAATGTTTCCTGACATGTACTTAACTCCCGCCGTTGAGCCGCGCGTCAACTTATAGTGCATACGGTACCTATACGCTTAAATTGTTTCTATTTCGTAGCTTATTCGACTACCTGCTTTCGATTTCGGTTGTTTGTTATTTGCTTTGTGATTTGGTTAAGGTTGAATGGATTTATATTGGCTTTCATTTTCGGATTTGTGTATTTTCTTGGATCGGTTTTGTTGATTTGGTTGGTATTCCTTTATACATATTTAGACTCTGGCTTTGATTTTGGATTTTGTATATTTAGAATCGTGAATTGGTTTCGTTGTTTAAGGTTGTTTAACAATATTTCAAAGGAATATTAATAGTATAGATAGTGTATACGGTACCTATACACTTACTTTTTTCGTTGGTTATATTTATATTGACTACTGCTTTCGATTTCGTTTTTCTGCGATTTGTTTTGTGATTTGGTTTAAGTTGATTCGATTTTTTTGGCTATCGTTTTCGAATTCGTGTTGTGTCTTGAATTGGTTTTGTTGTTTTGATTTTAAAAAATATTTAAAAGGAATATTTATTCCTTTTAGATATTTTGGATTTGCTTTTAAAAAAAATATTTAAAAGGAAATTTAATTCCTTTTAGGTATTTTAACGTTTTTTTATAAATAGGTTTTTTCTTACTTCATAATGCCTCGCAAACGTAAGTCCAGCCTTTCAAGAGTATCTTCTCAAAGACAAGCGAAAAGATTAGCTCGATCGCTAGAATCTTTAGAAGATGCTGAACTGAGAAGGCAAGAACAAGCAGAGCGTCAGGCTACTTTTAGAGCATCTGAAACACCTTCTCAAATTCAGCGAAGGCGTCTTGAACAGGCAGGCGTCAAGCTACTTTAGAGCTACTGAAACACCTGCTCAAAGTCAGCAAAGGCGTCTTGAACAGGCAGAGCGTCAAGCTACTTTAGAGCTACTGAAACACCTGATCAAAGTCAGCAAAGGCGTCTTGAACAGGCAGGCGTCAAGCTACTTTAAGAGCTACTGAAACACCTGCTTAAAGTCAGCAATGGCTATTCGAACAAGCGGAACGTCAGGCCTCCTAAGAGCCGCGGAAACACCTGATGAAACTCAACACAGACTCATTGAGCAAGCTGAACGTCAATCTACTATAAGGGCATCTGAAACACCAGAACAGACACAGGCGCGAAGAGATGCAAATGCACAGCTCCAAGCTGAACGTCGACAAAATTTTCAAAGAAACAATTGGTCGGTTTTAATGACGCAGCATTCAATTATGATCCGTTGATTGATTATAAAATCACAGGTTAGTTGTTATCGGACTGATGGACAAGGCGTGTCGATTTTGCAGCGCTTTAAAATGGAAAGATGAGACCGCAGGCATGTGCTGTTCAATGGCAAAGTGTCTCTTCCGTTACTTGGGGAACCAGAAGAACCTTTGAAAACTCTCTTTAACATCATGCTGAGAAACAGGAGAGAAATTAAAGGTAGATATGTTAGAAATTTGCTCAGAAGCAATGGAAGCCACAGTTTGGGAGTGAATTGTAGGTCCACAGAAGCGAAATGTTGATTGAATTCATCAAGTGGAAGAGAAGGACCACAATCCAATGTAGCTGACCTGTAAAGACCAAAACACTTCACACTTCGTCGGGAGAAGAGTTATTAATACAATTATGGAAATATCGGCGTTTAACTGCACGCACCATCTGATTGCAACTATTACTGACTACTTTAAAAGACAACCAATTTTCCTCAGTACGTTCTCTCTTGAAACGAAGAAAAGCTCAATTTTATCTAGACATTGCCAACCTTACACCCTCTGTCATCCATGGGGCTGGGGGACGCTTCAATCTAACCTTTTGAACTGGAGCATGAGCATCATAAAAGCTGAGAACATTATGATTAGGAATAGAGACTTTATCGTCAATAGTAGGTGCTGCAATAAATGAGGCTAGATCGAGATTACGAGCGTCATTCTTTAGCTTGTCAAAGTCTATTTTAGAAAAACTGCGCAGATGCAGTACAGAAGGGGAATAGTTGGGAGGTTTAAGCTTATACAAAGCATAAATCAAGTCATGACATGAGATATCCGAAGCATGTAAATATGTTCGTGCATCATCACACGGTCAGGAGAAGCAGCGAAAGTTAGATCAATCAATGAGTCAATGAGCAGAGTAGATAGTTGATTTCAAATTTCTTCTAGATATTGATAATGGGAAAATCTTCATGTCTGAAATAAATTAATAGTAAAAAAAATGCTTTTATATATATGCTCTAAAAAGAACGAGATTGTTGTACAATCATTTATCGGAATGCATAAGATCTTTCTGGCATAACCATAAGGGTTGAAAACATCAACACTTATGATAAACACGTGACGAGATGGGTGATTAAATCTCTAACACGTTTAAGTAAGTATTATAATAAAATAGTTATTTTCGTGTTTTCTCAAAGAATAAGGGTGAAAAACGAACACATAGTCCACCTGATAGTGAGTGGATGCTGTGGTCCATAGACATTAACGTCTATTCTCGATTAAGAACCGAAACGCAGGTGCGTTATCACCTCTGAAGGCTTAGATGGAATGCCTCATTTCCAGTAAAAAGGGTCTCCGGTTCTCTACACTCACCACTCGAAACACAGCAGCAGTAAGCTCCTATTTCACGCTAGTATTCTATGAGAGCGTGTTACTTCCCGGGTCGAGCCGACCCATTCGTGCTACAACTATAGTACAGCGGCTCTAACACGTAAATCCTCTGCTTTTAGATTTAATAATTTAGCTTTATCACTTTCACTGTAAGGTTTCATTAGCCGAATTTATAACTTAATATTATTTATCTAACTTTCATATTAAGTTCAAATTAAAGAAAACCTATTGTTCTTTTATTCCAAATTAAATTATCGAAAATGCATTACTTTTGTTTCTAGGAATTATCTAATTCAATATTTAAATTGTGGAATTTAAGACGAACTTCTTGGAGTACCTTGATTAGACGCGAAGTCTCCAAAATTATTTTGAACTATAAATTGAAGTTGATTTAGTATATACATTCAGAAAATTTCTTTAGCTTTTTTATCTCGAGTAATTAGAAGGTATATTGAGAGTGATTAATCCTTGCCTTAGGGAATTAATCCTGAAAAGGGGTGGTTTTACAAGTGGGATAGGGCTGGACATGTCTCGAGCAGTGCGGGTGGTTGGTCAGTCTAATTTATTATGTAAAGGCGTTAGGTTAACGCTTTAGGAAAATGCGTTTTATATAAGAAAATTAAAGCTATTACGAAATAGTTTCACGAAACTCGTTTTCTCAGTTATCCTCATCTGGATAGACTAATTTGGTGGTAAAGCATCTAATAATAACCTATATAATATATGCGATAGATATGTATATATATATATATATATGCGCAAACACAGGAACACTCTCTATTCCTTCACTCTCATAGTCCGATGAGACGGTAATCCGACACGACCGGAGAGAGGTTAAGCGTAAGGCCAACGTACATGCTTCCCAAGGCACGGGGGTGAAGCACCGCCAACTTCCTGACTCCGGGCAGCTACTGAGTTGACTGGAAACCCAATAACTAATTTTGGCCTGACCCGAGATTCGAACCCGGACCCTCATGACCAGTAATCGCGGTTACGATCACTAGACCAACAAGGCAGTTGAGTTATTCGAGGTAACGAGGTAAATCTACTAGATAGCTCAAGAGATAAGTCATTCATTTTTTCACATTCCATTAAAAGTCCGTATCTGAACCGACATCATATGAGTTCATGTGGCATTCTTGCACCAAAAATGAGAGCGTTAACAAAATAAATTCAGATATATTAAGCGAAGTAGCAGGAGAAATAACAGAGTATTTGTCAGTAGACACAGTTATGGACACAGAACAGAGCACTTTATATCCCGTAGAGTTTCTAAATTCTCTAGAGTTGTCAGGTGTGCCTCACATAAGCTTCAATTAAAATTAGGCGTCCCAGTCATGCTAATGTGAAATTTAGATGCTCTCGGTTATGTAACGGGACAAGGCTGCGTGACACATCTTGGACGGAACATAATCAGTGCTACAATTTTGACAGGCGTGGAAAGGTGAAAATGTTATTATACCACGGATCCTATAATTCCTAGATCTTCCTTTTCAAATCAAAGGTTGCAGTTCCTATTAAGCTCAGTTTTGCAATGACAATTAATAAAGCGCAGGGCAAACGTTACAGGTAGCGGGGTCAGCTGTATGTAGCATGTTCGCGTGTGTCAAATGCCCAGAATCTCCACATTCTTTCCCAGATGGAAAAACATATAACATTGTGTACAGTAGCGTCTTAAAATAGTGTTCAGTTAGTTTTTTTTCCAAAATTCCCACAATCAATTAATCAGAATTTAGCTCAGTTTCTTTTCAATTCCAAATGCTGCACCTCTGACGGACCTATTAAGCTCTGTTTCCTTTCAACTCAAAAGGCTGCATCTCTGACGGATCTTTTATTTGGCTCAGTTTCCTTTCAATTCAGAAAACTGCATCTCTGACGAATCAATTTAGCTCAGTTTCTTTTCAAAAGTCTGCATCCCTGACGGATAATTACTCAGTTTCCTTTAATTAAAAATATCCCATTTCCATTTGGAATAAACAGGCTATTTTCATGCTTTCCTATACACTGCGTTTCAAAACATTTAAATAGGCTGACGAATCAATTTTGCTCAGTTTCCTTTAAAGGCTGCATCTGACAAATCTATAAAACTCAGTTTTTTCAATTCAAAAAGCAATGGATAGTTCATTTCCCAGTGACCATGCGGGCGAAGCCGCGGTAACAGCTAGTTGAGGATAGATGTAGATTTCTATGGGTCACAGCAACCACTTACCATCAGGTGGACTGTGTGCTCGTTTGTCACCCTATCCTATAAAAAAATGTCTCTTACAATAACATTACGTCTACATCGTGGTTGCGCAGGAAGAGCGCGATCTCGTCCTTTTGTCTCCGATGCCGTTCGCGTTAAAGAACGCGACAGTCAGAGAGCGTGGTTTAGTGGTTAGCTTGTCCTGGTGAGGTGCGAAATTTGCGCCCGGGGTAACTCATCAACGTTGATGTTGCTGATGAAGCCGCAGACTAGCGAAGTCGGCGGCAAAGGAGGATTAGCCTTCTGGGACGGGCTTCGGTTTTGGGGCCTGGGAAGGCGCACTGGCCGTGAGGCGACAAGTGCCGGCGGTTTCACCAAGCGTTTGGTCTTGGCGCGGAAGGCGCGGGAGGGTTAGCACCTTGCTCGGCTGGCCCAGCTGCAATAGGAATGGTCTATGGTCCGAGTTGAGTTCTAATATTGTTTCAATTGATGATATCGACAAACAGACGTCTTTGAGTATCGATACGTCAAGGACGTCCGGTTGGTGACTGTAGCGAATGGGTAGCGGATTGAGTCTCAGGCGCGATAACATCGAAGTTTAGTCGCTCCGTGAGATTGAACAATGCATTACCATTGGGATTGCTTGTAAGCGAGCTCCAGGAGGAATGCTTACTGTTCAGGTCTCCAGCTATTATGACACTACAGCCTAGTGATTTCTTACATTTACGCGAACACTACAATTGAATAAAATTATTTTACGATGGTCGCGATTTACTATTTTGATTTCGACGTTTCGGGTGCTTTACAGCAGTCCCCCGTGACCATGGATTGCTGTAAAGCACCCGAAACGTCGGGAATCAAAATAGTAAAATTAAACGCGATAAAATCCGTAAAAATAGTTTTATTCAACTAGAGCCTAGGTTAAATAATTTTGCAAAGTCTGATCAACTATGCGTTTGAGTGGCGACATGATGGTAAGTGGAGGATGGCCAGAGAGCTACCTTACATATAGAAACTTCTATGTTGGTTAATGGGAGAGGAGGCGTCGATTGGTACGCAGTGTAAGGACCTTTGTAGTAGATCAAGGTGCCGCCTCTAGGGCTGGTCAACCTATCATTTCTAACTAAGGTGTAGTTTGCGATCTTAGGATCACGATGGCTACGTTTCAAAAAAGTATACGTGGTAGAGCCATGTTTATACGTGGTAAAGCCATGCTGAAGCTATATTAGTAGTATAGTTGTAGCACGAATGGGTCGGCTCGACTGGGAAGGACCACGCTCTCATAGAATACCAGCGTAAAATAGCAGCTTAACACTGCTGTGTTTCGTATGGTGAGTGTAGAGAACCGGAGACCTTTTACTGGAACATAGGCATTCTATCTTAGTCCTCCTGGGTGACAACGCATCTGCATTTTGAATCTTTATTGAGGATAGATGTATATGTCTATGGGTCACAGCAACCACCTACCATCAGGTGGACTGTGTGCTCGTTTGTCACCCTATCCTATTAAAAAAGTCTCTTGCACTAACATTACGTCTACATCGTGGTTGCGCAGGAAGTGCGCGATCTCGTCCTTTTGGTCTCTGAGGCCGTTCGCGTTAAAGAACGCGACAGTCAGAGAGCGTGGTTTAGTTCTACCGAGATTTTGTGCTGCCATTCTGATATTTAGAAGAGGTGATTAGGCGCACTGGAAAGACCAGATTGCGTCGATAAGTCCTATGTGCTCAATCGTAGCGTTGAGCTTGTCCTGAGGTGAGGTGGCTCCGCGGAGTTTGCGGGCCAAGGAGGATAACTCAGCAACGTTGATGTTGCTGATGAAGCCGCAGACTAGCGAGAAGTCAGCGGCGAAGGAGGATGAGCCTTGTGGGACGGGCTTCGGTTTTGGGGCCTGGGGAGGCGGCACTGGCCGTGAGGCGACAAGTGCCGGCGGTTTCACCCAAGCGTTGGGTTTTGGCGCGGAAGGCGCGGGAGGGTTAGCACCTTGCTCGGCCGCCCCGGCGACTGGGTGGGCTTGGTGGCGATTTGAGGCGAGGAAGTGGGCACCGTGGACGGTGTGGGTTTGGGGGCAGGCAGCCGAGAGCGAGACACACTGGCTTGACCCGCGCGTCCGGGACGGCTTCTACCTCCGCGCTGCTTCCTTCGCGGCGCTTTGGAACACCCGCGATAATTCGCTGGGTGTCCCTCTTCGCGGCAATTGACGCAGCTCGGGGTTCAACCATCTCGGGCGTGCGGGGCAGTCAGTGGTGCCGTGATCACTCAGGCACTTGACGCACCTAGGCCTAACAAGTTTTGGCCGAGTGGCAGACAATTGGCATCGGTGGCACTGGCCAACGATGCCCTATGTCGGGGCTTCAACTGCAATCCCCGTTAGGTTGCAGATGCGGCGAACGTTAAAAATCTCCTTGCCTTCCGGAGGCAGGTCCAGGATGACAAGGCACAGATCTAAAAATCGTTTCTTGTCGGTCTGGTGGTGCATTCTATGCATCTCCCGGACTGGGAGATTTTGACCTTTGAGATCTTTTAGGATGTGTTCCGTTTCGAGCTCTTTGGGGAGCCCGCGGACGACTACGCGAAGATTGCGCTCCTCTGGGAGATCGTAGGTATGAAAACTTATTTGCTGGTTGCGCAGGTGATTTGTAACGTTGCGGAATCCCTCGGTCGAATTGACGAACATTCTGATGTTTGAACCCTGACCGGCGTTTTGTACCTTAGGGCAATAGATTTTTTTTGGAGTCCAACCAGTATGATGGGTTGCTCCGTTTAGATTTATCTTGGATGATTATGGGTGGTGGCATCTTTTCCTAACGTTCAATAGGGGACCTTTCGCTGCAGACTTGGCCGCAGCTTTTGCCGGAGTGGCGGTGGGGACGAGGGACTGAGTTAGGCTCGGCTGCCTTTTTAGGGGCTGCGCGTTTGCGTTTTTTGCCCTGGACGAGTGTGAAGCCTTCATCTTCGGCCTTGAGCGGGACGCGCGTTTCGGTCTCCATGTCGGAGCCTGATTCGGCATCCGAGAAGACCGGAGACGGTGGCCGGGACGGAGGCCGCGGTGGACATCGCGGAAGGCGCGGGGACGCGGCGTCGTAAAGAGTGTCGATGGACACGGAGGTCGTAGGTCCGGTGCTTGGCGACATAGCGTTGTCAATTCACACAATCAGACAGTCAGCAGGGGCAGACATGCTGGGTAGAGAGGCCGGCTAGAGGTGCGGGTTACGGCGCGGATGCGGGTCGAGCGCGGACGTGCGGTGCGCTGTGCGAGAAACACAGCCCAAATGTCGAGGCAGACGCGACTTAGAAAATCGCTGAGTTCATCGATCGTAATCGACACCAACTTGTTAACTATACTAACACAAGCACAGATGTACCAAGCTGTGTGTGCCTAAAACAAACACCTATACACCTAGCGCGTTGGTACGCTAGGGTGTTTACCTAGCTGTTGCCTAATGTAACAAGCAACACAAAAATTAAAAATGATGGCCGCCTCTGAGGCGGCGGGTGTGTTTCACTCTATTTACGGTTGCCGATACCAGTACCAGGAAGCCAGGAAGGAGAGTTACGCACAAAACACTCCTTGCACCACAAAAAACGTCCGATACACATCACTGTGAGACTGCTGTCACCCGGGACAGCGTGTTTCGCGCACCACAATAAGTGCACCAAGGCAGTAACCAAACACAAAGCACCAAGTAATTGCAGTGTGTTCCGGTAAGTAATAAAACGTGGTTAAATAAATTGTTCGCAGGGGCAATGAGAGTGGAGTGACGGGAGTGAACTCAATCGACACGTCCGAAGTCTACAGAGCCCAAGCGCAGAATCTGTGTGTATTTTTCTGTGTCCACATTTGACCATCTTGGCTTATCGTATCTCCGTCACGTGGTGTAGACGTACTTCATAATTACTAGATTGGACGCCGTACCGTTCCCCACCAAAACCTCGTATCTGTTACACCTAGTATCGTAAACACATCGTGAGTAGAAAAAAGCGAGGCTCAGTAGCATTGTAATATTATACTAGTATAACATAGTAAATATCAAAAAATTTAAATAATAATAAAATACTTGATTGAGTTTACACAAACAATCGCACGAACGCATCCCGCTAAAATAGTAAAATCGGACTGTTGACCTCAAATCATGGAGATATGCTGAAATTAGGAATAGGAAAAAGAATAATACGATGAAAGTTATTGATTTACTCTGCCTTAAATGGCAGACTTGATAGATGTTTTCAGAAAAAAAGCGTAATAAACGAGCACACAGTCCTCCGGATGATACGTGAATATCTATACAATATAATATTCTCCATTAAGAAGTGAAATGCAGGTACCTTGTCACTCTTGAGGACTAAGAATGCCTCAATACCAGTGAAACTGTCTTCGATTCTATACCGTCGTGATACGAAACACAACAGCAATATGCTGCTATTTCACGCTAGTATTCTGTGAGAGCGTAATCCTTCCCCGTTCGAGTCGACCCATCGTGCTGCAGACAATAAGCTGCAGCATAACTTTACTATTTTTATATTATGGAGTTTTTGAGTGCTATTTATAAATAAAGATAAATAAATGACAGAATTAGGTACCTATAGGAAATTGCGGTTATTACCGCCAAATACAAACTGCAAGGTCTTTCCGCATATCCCTTAGTCGCCTCTTACGACACCCACGGGACGAAATCGATCTGATGGACTCTGTCATGCCGCCATCCCATGGCAATTAAACAATAAATTCTTATTATTGCTATGGGATTTGGCGTAAAAGGATCCATTACTCTACCTCTTGTGGATGTGCCTACGAGAAATGCGTCTCGAATAAACTAGATGTAATATACACAATACACGGTTTAGTGGCGGTGTAAGAATATCCACTACTACATATTATCATGCCGTGAGTGTCGTAAGAGGCGACAGAGAAATTAAACCAGAACATTCTTCCTGTAGCAGCAGCGTCTTATTAATAACAACTAAAAATAAATAATTGCGGTAGCCAACCCGTCTCCCAAGCATGGAAACTGTGGCAAATAATATCCCTCCTGTGAGGCAATTTATGGGAAGCCTAAGTTCAGCTGTGTTATTTTGATAACTGTATTTAATACCCTTAAAAGGGTTACGGTAACAAATTAAAAAACTGCGGTTGTTAACCCGCTTGCCAATCGTGGTATTGGCGAATATCCCCTCTATGAGGCAATCAAAGGAAATTCTCTGTTCAGCGGTGTACTTTTGATAGGCGGTAATTGTACTATACCCAAACCGACGTCGGGGAGCAACCTTAAAAGAGCGAAACTTCTGACACTGCGTTCGCCAATCGCCTGCCGTGGGTGATCAGTATAGTAATCTATACAAATAAATATAATTGAAGTGTCTGTTTGTAATGTCAAAATAACAGCTTTTTACTTGATGTATATGAAAGTGTATACGATACTTATAACAAAAACACAATTTTTTAAATTTTTGTCTGTCTGTTTGTTCCGGCTAATCTCCGAAATGGTTAGACCGATTTTGACGGAACTTTATAAAACCCATGAAATCCAATCGTAATAAATTAAAAGCAGGCTAAGTCGCTGGGAACAGCTAGTACATAATATAGTACAAACTAGAGCCCATCCCAAGTGGGCTAGTACGACCTGAAAAAGACGAAGGTTTTCGTGATAGTTTGAGAAGTAATTATTCTTTAGTCTATTAACGAAAAAATAATTGAAAGCGGTTGTTGTGTCGAGTCGATGACTACTAAAGCGTCCTTTTAAGGTGGCGGTAAAAATTAATGGGCGATAATATCGAGCTCGCCCGCCATTAATTTATTGAAGCTTTTTTAGGTTTACGACAATTTTACGGCGGTTTAGAATAACACATAGGCGTGTGTCACGAAGTGCCAAATTGAGGTTGAGAATATGATGATGTATTGTATGTAATGTTCTAACAACTTAATGTATAATTTTTTTTTACAGTGACAAACGAGCACACAGTCCACCTGATGGTGAATGGTTGCTGTGGCCTATGACACCTAAATCTATCCTCAATTAAGAATCAAAATGTAGATGCATTGTCAACCCTGAGGATTAAGATGGGATGCCTCGTTTCTAGTAAAAAGCGTTAAGCGGCTATTTCACGCTGATTTTGTGAGAGCGTGGTCTTTCTCCGGTCGGGCCGACCCATTCGTGGTATTTATTAAGCATATAGTAATATTTTGCAAACTAATTAAAATTAAAATTCTTATACCACATTATTTTTTTATAGAAGACGGGGCAAACGAGCATTCGCATCACCTGATGGTAAGTGACTACCACTAACTGACACGCGCATCGGTAAAGCAGGGTCTTACGCCCCGGCGAATGCAGATGTAATAAAACTACATTATACGTGGTAGAGCCATGCTGCAGCTATATTACTAGTATAGTTGTAGCACGAACGGGTCGGCTCAACCGGGGAAGGACCACGCTCTCACAGAATACCAGCGTAAAATAGCAGCTTAACTCTACTGTGTTTCGTATGGTGAGTGTAGAGAACCGGAGACCCTTTTTACTGGAAAAGAGGCATTCCATCTTAGTCCTCACGGGTGACAACGCATCTGCATTTTGATTCTTTATTGAGGATAGATGTAGATATCTGTGGGTCACAGCAACCACTTACCATCAGGTGGACTGTGTGCTCGTTTGTCACCCTATCCTATAAAAAAAAAATTAACAAAACCCTGTGGTTCCCGTTAAATGCGTTATCAAAATCAGTATTTAAACGTATAGCAATAACTTTACTTCAGAAAACTAAACCATAAAAAATTAAATTGAATTAAAATAAAATTTTATTTGCAAATTGTATGTTTTTTTTATAGCACACAGTCCACCTGATGGTAAATGGTTGCTGCGGCCCATAGACATCTACGTCTATCCTCGATTACGAATCAAAATGCAGATGCGTTGTCACCCGTGAGGACTAAGATGGAATGCCTCGTTTTCAGTAAAAAGGGTCTCCGGTTCTCTACACTCACCATACGAAACACAGCACCGTTAAGCTGCTATTTTACGCTGGTATTCTGTGAGAGCGTGGTCCTTTCCCGATCGAGCCGACCCATTCGTGCTACAACTATACTACTAATATAGCTGCAGCATGGCTCTACCACGTATAAAAATATAAATGTTGTATAATATTCAGTAATAGGTAGTCATTCTCTCTTTCAGGCAAGTTATAAATTTCTACTCAATATATATCCAAGCTCAGTTCGCCGAACTTAGCGGTTATCAATATAATATATCTTTAGCTTTCAAATACCAATAAATTTATATCGAAAATAAGTCGTTCATTGGAAACAACAGCGAGCGCTTCGGTTGATTTTATCTTATTGTCGATGAGTTGTTGCATTGCTGTAACTTATTGTTTGATGCTAGTCTTTAATTGCAACTGGCAACAGTCTTAATTACTTAACTAAACTATGGGGAGCCCTAAACGTAATAATATTTTGTATGGTATCATATTATGAAAGTTATTAATATAAATTAAATTCTTTATATTATAATGTTACTTTTTACTGGAAACAAAGCGTTTTATCTTAGTCCTCAGGGGCAATGTATTTGCATTTTTATTCTTAATCGAGGATAGATATAGATGTTTATGGACCACTTACTATCAAGTGGCAAAGTAGACTGTGTGCTTGTTTGTCACCCTTATTAATTAAAAAAAATCGTTTATGAAAATTAATATTTTATATATAATAATTTAATTAACTTTGGTCTCTTTGTACGTAAATTAACTATATGACAAAAACAAAATTAGGTTTGGTAATATTTTGATGGAGAATTCCGAAAATACTGGAAACAAGCACAAGTTAGTAATAACAGTAAATCGACTCCAAAGAATCAGATTTTCCTTCATGCAGCAATGTTTATATATAGTATTTTAGCTTTTATAAAAAAAAATATGCAGGGCCTGTCAACAAAAGCTGTGTAAAAAGGTTATTATAATATTAAATAAATACTTGACTTAGGAACTCTTGGGAATGAGGTACTTCGACGTAAAAAAATAAATTTCGCTTGTCAAATGACATCTTTTTAAACCTACTAAATCTACCAACGTTTCAAATCGTAATATACCTATATTGAATAAAAAATCTATTAGATTGTATTGAACTCTATTGGCCTAACGCGCCACAATACACAACATGAGGAACGCTTTTTTAATTTTTTTTTTACTGTAATTTATAAGTACTTATACATACTATTAAATGTTATATCCGTCAAATTGTTGTTTTCTATTCTTTTTTATTTTTTATTTTGTCACTAAGCACTTAAATTTTAACATTTGTGATGTATCTACAAATGTTAAAATTTAAGTGCTTAATGATGTTTGTGGCGTGTTGCAATAAATGTTTCTTTCTTTCTTTCTATTCTGTTCTGTTCTGTTCTATTCCATTCTATACTATATTATTTTATGCTATAAAGTATCTATTATTATCATATTATATAATCGGTATTGCATATGTTAGAGAAAACGCACACTGCAGACTTTCTATCGGGCGAGAGTTTAGTCGGGTTGGGCTGCTAGTGCGCAAACTGGCCCAATTAAACTGTCGGGTTAGCGATGAGTGCGCACACTAGCCAACAGTTGGCCGATTGTTTTCGAAAAAATTGTAGTTAGTAAGCTGCTCTTGAAGTGAGTAGTAGCGTAATGAAACCTTAAATATTGTCCAGAAATGTTATTATTATTGCTACTATACAACGAAGGAGACGGTTCAAGAAGAGAAACCGAGAAGACTACTGGGTGCATCCTATATACAGTGACAGATTGATTACTTCTTCCCCCAGCTTTTTCTTTAAATTTACATCAGAGTAAATTTATGTGTAATGTATGTGTGCAAATTTATGTGGCAGAGGTGAACGGCAGAGTCTGGAAGGGACGCCCTAGGCGAAAATGTATCGACCAAATTGGCGATATATTGAAAATGGGCCAAATTAAGAGTACCCTTCACCGACGAGGGTGTATGCGTAGGTATACTGATTTAGCAGTTAGCCGATAATGTAGCTCATCAAATCCATTTATCGGCCAATAACTAATCGTTATAATATGCGCACTTGCAAACATCTTAACACTGATTAAGAAACCGACTAAACTCTCGCCCGATAGAAAGTCTGCAGTGTGCGGTGTCTCTCATAGTCCCCGCAGACTGCAGAGTTTCTAACGGCCGATAGTTTGGTCGACTTCTTAATCAGTATGAAGAGGTATGCAAATGCGCACATTACAGCAATTCAGTATCGGCCGATAAAAAAGTTTGATGGGCTTTACAATTGCCTTCAAACTAAACTATCGGCGAACTATCGGCCGACCGCTTGATCAGTAGAGTGCTCTTCCCCGCCCGCACACTCGCCGATTATTTCATCGGCCGACTCGGCCGATAGCTTCATTTCGCTCCGCGTTGGATGTGTGAGCCTGCATAATAGATTCGAATTCGTCGCTTCTTGTCGAAACGAATATTGAAAACCTAATTCAGGAAATTGAAAAAAGACCAGCGATCTGTAAAAATAACTTAAAAGAGTACTCTGATGTTAATGTGAAGAAAAAATTATGGGAAGAAGTCTGTTACGTACTTGTTTTCGTCAGGAATGAAACGCTCAAAAAAGTACAAAATTGGAACAAGCTGTAACTAAGAGGCGTAAATATGTATACTTTGAACAGTTACTATTTTTACTTCTATGTGTGGAAAAGGGACCATCGGAAGGCTGCCCTGTACCAGAGGGAGAAGATGATGCTATTACTGAAAAGAAAAAAACCAATGCCCCGCCGATTCAAACAAATGTTGATTGAGCATTACTAAAAGCACTGAACAAGGAAAATACTATAGATGAAGATTTGAACTTTGCTTTATCTCTTGTACCCTCATTAAAGAAATTAACCGCAGAAGAAAAACTTCATGCTAAGATTGATTTGTTTAAAAATTGAAAGCATAGCAATATTCTTTCAATTTTTAAACAAATAAGACAAGCCAGGCGTGTTCAGGCTACTTCTCAATCAACAGTACAACAACTTAGTTACAACGTATTGCAACAACCTATGTCCTCTTTTCCTGTGTATCAACGATTGCAACCATTTCAGACTGTAGCCAGTCCTACACCATCTGCCGATCAGTACTGTGCAGTCTTATATTTCTAATTTTACAGATGACACAATTGTACGATTTATAAATTATATAATTTCTTACAATGCTTAAATACTTAATAATAAATTATTAAGTTAGTAATTTGAAGCTGTCAGAAAACTTCCCAATGTGATTTTAGTTGCGCCTAATAAAAGTAAATTTCTTAAATAGCAATAAACTGTTTTACTTACCGTATCGTAACGCTCAATCTCTCCTCTGTAGGGATAGAAAGTCTTAACTGTGTATTCTCCTTCGCAATTGAAGATCCAATTAATTTGATAAGTTCATTGAAGCTGGTTATGCTCATTCGATAATAGGAGAAACATTTTTTCGGGAAATATAATAATTTAGAATGAATCGTGTAAAACTTTCCTTGCAATAATCTATTACTGTAGATGGGATGCACCCAATACTCTCGATTTCTCTCCTTCATTCTTCTTCTCCTTTGTATCAAGTAAGCAATAATAATATTTCTGGGCATCATTCCACGCGTCTGATCTCATCACCAACTCCAGCGAATGTATCAATCGGTCGACTGTTGGTTGGCTAGTCTGCGCACCCACGTCCAACCCATCTGTTGGCCCAGTGTGCGCACTAGCAGCCCAATCCGATCAAACTATCGGCCGATAAAAAGTCTGTAGTCTGCGGGGGCTCTTAGGGGTCGTGTTACGTGTCACTTCTATAAAACTTGAGCAATTGAGGTAAAATTCCGATGGCGGTGGCCAAGTTGTCAAGTTATTAACAAATGACTGTATATGGACTGTATATGAATGTAAATGACTGTATACTATTTATGGAATAATTTGACTTATATTGGTCCATAAATATATAATTAATATGTTAGTTTAGTTCAAAAAAAGAAAATTGCAAAATTTGAACTATATAGGTGGCGCTCTGGTCGATTAATTAAAATTTTATAATTAAATCAAATTTATCGTAAAGAGTCCCTCAGAGAAAAACTTAAAGAAATAAACATATTAACTTTGGCATCGCAAGATATTTATGAAAATGTAATGTATGAACATAAAAACATAAATAGCTTCGATAAGAATAAGGATGTTCATACTTTAAACACTAGGAACAAACATAAGCTTGTAATGCCAGTTACTAGACTCCACAGAACTAGTAATTCATTTATGAGGAAATGTACACGCTTTTAGAACAAAATCCCAGAACATGTTCAAAGTTTGTCAATAAACAAGTTTAAAAGTTTTATTATAGAAAACCTGTACAAAAAGGGTTATTATAATATCAAGGAATACATTAATGAAAATAAACCCTGGGAATAAGGTGATTGCCACCATGCTGGTTCTATGAAAATTCATTTAAAAATTGTACAAACAAAATTATTGTTAAGTGAAATATGTTTAAGAAAAGTCCCGCTTGGTTTCTTGCTGGTTCTTTCCAGGACAGAGGTATTTTCCGAACCAGTGGTAAATAAAAAATTACTTTCAATAAGTGTTATGTAATAATCAATATTGAATAAAAATCAATCTATTCTATTCTATTCTATTCCTTGCGAGACAGCTGTATCGTATATTATATCACTGTAGTTGTCTGTTTTAATAAGATTTTAGAAAGAAAGAGAAAATGCATATATGTAATTATAACGAAAACTTTTGGAGAATGAAGAGTTAGTTTTATTACAACTGTTAGACGGTCCTCAGGAATGACAACACATCTGCATTTTTGATACTTAATTGAGGATGAACAAAGGTGTTAATGGGCCACCATTCACTTAACACTTGACTGTTTGCTCGTTTGTCACTTTTCTTTCTATAAAAATACCTTAAGCTCTTTCTGTGTAAATCAAACTTTATTGAAAAGGCAGCCCGGGTTAACAATGACAACAGGACATCAAACTCCTGATTTCAATCTCCCCGTAAAAGCGGGTGCATCAAGGGGGGATATTTGCCACAGTTCCACATCTGGCATATGAGTTGGCAACCGCAGCTTTTTTAATTATTTTAAGAAGTCATCAGGAAAATGTTGCTGCTCTGCCCTGCTCCTGTTTCAGTTTTCCTATGTCGCTTACTACTACCATGGGGCGATATGGGGTCGTTGATTCTACTACCCCGCCACTATTTATTATATACATAATTTCTTATATTTTGCCATGAATATTATTGTATAGTTTACAAATATAAGAAATTATATATAAATAGTATAATTACAATATTAAAATCACTCATCAAGGTAAAGTTTCTCTAAAATAAATCCCCTAAAATATCTCTGTCTTGTTAAATAATTAAACAAATACTCTTGGTTACTTCAAGTCAACAGAAAACCACAAAGGGATCTTCCATCGCAGTTTAAAAAGTTAGCGTTCCTATCGCCATTTTGTCGAATTGAACTATAAATAGAAAGAGATGTTGCTGTAAAAGAAACGCATCGTCTTTCCCGGGTTTTTCAATCTAAACTTTTACTACTTACTTGTGAAGGGATGAACGAACTCTGTTGAGGATACATCTAAGGGTATTGTAACACTACACCACAAATATATTCGGCCTTATTACAAAAAATTACTTGGTCTCAGGTATAAACTGGAATCTGTTTCAAAAAAGATATCTTGCGGAAATATTCCGTTACAGCCTACTAAAGTTCACTGCTGAACATGGGCCTCCATCATAGATTGCCTCATAGGGTGCCATAGTTACCACGCTTAGCAAGCGGATTGGCAACCGTAGTTTTTTATTTTTAATCGTTATTAATAAGGCACTGTTGCCCATCTCCTAATTTGTTACCCTCCGTCGCCTCTTACGACACCCACGGGATGATATGGGGTTGGATATTCTTACACCGCCACTACTCGGTAAAAATGCGAACATGTCATATGACGGTTTATATTTATATAGAGAAACTTAAGTGAGACAAGAACTTACAGCCCATAGACATCTGCAATCAATTTCAAACACAGAAGTCAACTACAGGTGCGTTATCACCCTCTGAGGGCTCAGACAAATGATGACATGGGATGACTTACCGCTTGTTATTATACTAGCTCTCTGTACCCTTCAGATCGAGACACAACATTGCTTTTCGGCGGCAGAAATAGGTATAGAGCTACCAATGACATCTTTTTATTTTTTTAGTTTCAAGTACATTTCTAAATGTTGTTCATTCGCCTTATTAAGAAACATTTGCCTGATTCATCGTTATATCAAATTTGTGATTTACTGTTTAACTTAGCGGAGATATGAAATATTACATTAATATGTTGTCACAATTTAGAAGAGAAAGGACGAGAGAGGTTTCTTTATATGATAATATTTTTCCATAATCGCTACGCTTGAGAGGATTAACGACAAATAATTGTAATTGATTTTATGGTCTAGGAAATTATTTATGGTATAAAAATAATTTAGCAAAAGCCAAAAAATAATTTAGCATTATAACAAGAACAGCTTTACATGGTATTACGACTGTAGAGCAGGCTCAATCGGGGAAGAACCAAGCTCGTAGAGAATACGAGCTTGAAATAGCCGCATAGCGAAATCTTTTACTGCAACTCTTTAGCTCTCAGAGGTAAAGAGTTGCAGAGAGAGGTGGAGAGCATCTGAATTTTGAATTTTAGTGGAAGATAAATTTTTAGATAAATTTGCCATTGTCTTATCTTTGTATCATATTTCATTGAAATTACTTTAGCCGTAACAATGATTAAATAAACAAAAATCCTTACATCTTCACAAACTTTTACATATTTAATATAATAATGGATTTTGAATTTATTTCTAGCACAGATAGAACAGGATATAATTTAAGAGCTTCAACAAATTTTATTATTAAAATTTAGGCAAAACCGACAAATCGAATGTAACAGCAACCTTATATTTCCGAACTTTGCCAAACAATATAAGAATAATTCTTTTGAATCACATTATTTGTTATGATAATAAAATTTCCGTACGAAAATGTCAATTACGTAATTAAATTTATTGAATTTTGTTGAATTGGTGTTAATTACTACCTACTTCCCTGCCAAGATTAAAAAAACTTCTTATCTCCTTAAAAGTGAACTAAATTTTATAATTACGGGTTCGAAACGCGGAATTGTTGTGTGTCTAGATGTAAAAGTTTATTGCTGATAATGACTAATTGCGTAAGAAAGAAAGCAAGTTGGATATCACTTACACTGATCAAAAATAACCTCTTAATGTTTTTCTACCAACTTCTTCACAAAATAATTTATATAATATATAGTAAAATTTTAAATATATGTAAATGTATAATATCATTTGTGATAATATCACTCAACTTTCTGGACCTTCAAATTTGTCAAGTACATGATACGCATAATTATTAGTGCTCTGTGCCACGAAGCTGCACCTAAGTAGAAAATTTATTTTATTTCAGCTCATTTCTACATTTGAGTAATCGCATTTTATGACTTAATAAACTTTAATTTACGTCGAATTCTCTCACAGACTTTTAATATAAGACACGGGGTGATTTTGTGAGTGATTTGATTTGCTCAATTTGGTTTGAGACTAAAAATTATTTTTGTACTAGTAATCTGCCGGCGCTATGCGATAATTACTTATTTCATCAAGTTAAAAAGAAAATGGTTATGTGCACTCGTGCTCTGAAGATTCCGTATAACTTAAATAGCTCATCAATCCTGGAAATGATGACGAGCGTCCTGTTCACATGCTTACCTGTTGAAGACTGCATCTCGACAAATTAGAAGGCTGGAGGAAAACAACATGCCCATAGAATATGCAGCACTACTTAGACAATGCCTTACATCTGGCTACCTATTGTGGAAGGAGGAGTTCTACAAGCAAGTAGATGGATAAGGATGGGCTCACCTGTATCTCCCATTGTCGCCGATATATTGATGGAAGACTTTGAGAGAAAGCCCTACTTACTTCCGTAAATCCAAGATTCTACAAGCGGTAATGTAGACGACACTTTCACAATTCTACCTTTAGATAAAGTAACTGCATTTTAGACCATCTTAACTCCATAAATTCTAAAATTCAATTCACAATGGAGTTAGAGGCAAACAACTCTTTAGCTTTTCTAGATGTGTTAGTGATTGGAACCTGATAACACCTTGAGCCACACTGTGTATAGAAAAAGACCCATACAGATAGATATTTAAACGGTGACCTCATCACCATCCTTCACAGTTAGCTACCGTGGGTAAATCTTTGTTTCAGAGAGCACGAGGATCTGTGACAGTAAACACCTGGCCGCCGAGCTCCAACACGTCAAGCAAGTTTTGCACGACAATAAGCTTCGGTCCCGCGCCTACGTCACAGTGAACGAGTGAAGCTGGCCACAGTCGAGCGAGTGCCTGCTGTACTGCCATGTCAGAGGTGTCACTGACAAGATTGGCTACATCCTGAAGCGTGCTTCTATTAAAACATACTGCCGCCGAAGAAGATTAGTCAGTTTTACCATCAGTTATGTAATGTCCTCTGCAAGATGCAGGAGGCATGCTTGATTGTGAATGTGGTCTCTTATATAGGACAAACTAAAAGATCAATAAAACCCGCGTTAAAGAACACATAGCTGATGTGAAGAATCGACGCTCCGGGAAGTCTGCAGTCTGTGAACATGTACAGGATCGCCCCTGTCACTACATTAGATTTGATAGACCACAAACTCGCTAAAGAACACCGATTCCTTCCAAGGATGATTCATGAGGCTATTGAAATCAAAAACATCCTAATTTCAATAGAGAAGATGGTTGGTGTTACCATCTGCTTGGGATCCTATACCACAAAATTAAATCCCAACCCAAGCATACAACTGCAAGACTTCAAGATACTGTAAGTTCATACTGCGTAGATCGGAACAAAAATTAATAATTTTAATCTGAGGTAACTGTGGTTAACTATGACATTGGGACGTCAAATACCTCAGTCCCCCGTGACCATGGTGCTGTAAAGTACTGAAACGTCGGGAATATAAAATAAGTTAATATACGCGATAAAATCCGTAAAACTAGTTTTATTTAAATGTCATATGACGGTTTATATTTATATAGAAACTTAAGTGAGACAAGAACTTACAGCCCATAGACATCTGCAATCAATTTCAAACACAGAAGTCAACTACAGGTGCGTTATCACCCTCTGAGGGCTCAGACAAATGATGACATGGGATGACTTACCGCTTGTTATTATACTAGCTCTCTGTACCCTTCAGATCGAGACACAACATTGCTTTTCGGCGGCAGAAATAGGTATAGAGCTACCAATGACATCTTTTTATTTTTTTAGTTTCAAGTACATTTCTAAATGTTGTTCATTCGCCTTATTAAGAAACATTTGCCTGATTCATCGTTATATCAAATTTGTGATTTACTGTTTAACTTAGCGGAGATATGAAATATTACATTAATATGTTGTCACAATTTAGAAGAGAAAGGACGAGAGAGGTTTCTTTATATGATAATATTTTTCCATAATCGCTACGCTTGAGAGGATTAACGACAAATAATTGTAATTGATTTTATGGTCTAGGAAATTATTTATGGTATAAAATAATTTAGCGCTTAATATTAAAAAAGTAATGCGGTAAATTTGTGCTACCTTGCAAAATTACAAATTGTACTTTACTGTCAATTACAATTAGGTCCACACGTAGAAACTTTGGCTAATAAATTCAGCTCAGCTGCTAATATTGTTGGCAAGATCCAACAACAAACGAATGTGACTACTGCTAGGTTATTTGACTATAGTTACATTCGCAGCATCATCTCTTATATCAAGAAGTCATCAAGAAGCAGCTGTGGTGAATACTATTTTTATTATTTTTAAAGGGACAGTACGTGCAATTTATAATTTTCGATCTCGTGATCGTCGCAGTTTAAAGAAATTAATAGTCCAATTTTTACAAGTCAAATATAAATATGACCATATTATATACTCATATACTCGTATACGTAAAAACTTACATCTTATGCCAGAGAATAATGACCGGCACTATCAAAAATTAAGAAATAGTAACAAAATTGACAATCCGATAAATAAGTCATTTCTATTTTCGTGATGTTTGCGCTGTTAGCCTATGAGCTGCTGCTTAGCTCGTATCGGTCGATGTTCTCGGCGGTGAGAACCGCCCAGGTACGCGGGGTACGGTGTGTACGCGGTGTGTGCTGGAACGCGTCGCGCCCCATCCGTTATCCTATTTGTGTTTGTCCCATTTGGTGTGGGTGTAATGTCGGTGTATGATGTGCCTGCGACGTTTGGGTCGACGGGATCGAGCGAGCATGGTTGTTCTATTAGTACGTTACGCGGTCTACGGAGAGGCGGCGCGACGTTTGGTATTGGGACGTAGTTGGCTGCGTTTGTCACTAGCGGATTCGGATGGGCTTCTGCGCTATCAAAGTAGCGCTGAGACATTTCCTTGAAATATTCGGAGATAGTGGGAAGTTGACAATCACTGTGTAAATCTGAATTCCGTTGATACCACCGTGCTTCGGTAGCTCTACGGATGAAAAAGTTTTGAACTTTCTGTAGTTCGTTTAGGTGGGACTTATACGTGTGGGCGAAGGCTACACTTGCGTAAGACATGATAGGTCTAACGCAGGTTTTGTACAGGTGGAGTTTGTGTCTTAGAGACAACTTACTCTTTCTGTTAATAAGAGGGTGAAGACGACCCTCCACCTCCCATGGCCCCACCGACCCTCAGGTCATATGGGCCGAATCTCGGGAGTTGCGCGCGGTACTTGCACGTGGCTCTTTTCCCGCGCGCACTTTCTTGACACCCTATAAATATTTCATCTATTCCTTGTTCCAAATTTTACGTCATTCTCCCCCTTCTGGGGCTGACGGCACTATAACGCCTACGACATCGGACCCTCCTAGCAGCATTCTCTCCTGCCCCATTTCACGATCGCACCACCCATGCGCAAACTCGCGCAGCAGCCCGTAGTTCACCCCAGTGGCGTTGAGTCGGATGATATTGCTGAGGTGACTCCGCACAGCTGCTCCAATTGTTGGGTCGGCAAGATTGACGCCAGTCCACGGATGACCGCCCACCTGGACGATCCCCGCAGCCTGGAGTACTGTTCTTGTACAAGAACAATGTCCAGGTGCAGTTCACGTGCCACGATAGGCAACTCAGCCGTGGCAAGCTCCCCCGACCCGGGTTAATTTGTCCTAGTCGTAACGCCTTGTCTTCTTGGTTGTCTACGGGGCCACCCTTACTGGCAGTATTGAGTGGTGGCCACGGAGCGCTGCTCTGCGTACAGCCTTGCTGGGCAGTTCCTTGCCATGGTCACGTGCGAGCCAGAGTCAGATCTACCAAATCGCTTGCACGTAGCACATATCTCCTCCATGACTTGCAAGCGCCGCGTTCGTGCCCTTCCTCTCCACATTTTCCACATACGACCTCCTTCGATCGGCAATACTTCGCAGGATGCCCATACTGTTGACACCTCTGGCAGCACGTGACATCCACGTAATCACACGGCTCCACCACATCCCAGCCGACGTATAGCCGGTTGTACCTAATCAGGATATCTCTCAGGGCAGCCGAATATTGAAGGATCACAGTTTTCCGCCTGCTTCCTCTCTAGGACTTCTTAAAAGCGATCCTGCAGTTTTCTTTTACTTTAGATTCAGTCCACCCACAAGCAGCAAGGTTCTGTTCGTAGAGGCCGCTGATGACATCCTCGTTCTTTGGGTCCTCTTCAAATCCCCTGAGAGCCACCAAAGGTAGGCGTTGCCTGGGCTCAGTCACCCTCAATGATGGAGGGGCAGCAGTCTTCAGCTTCTCTGCTGCTTCCTGGGACGTGGTTTGGTCCACGACACCCGCATTTCCCACTTTCCTCAATCTGTCGATCTGAAGCCCGCTGGTCTTGGGGTTGACTGCCTTCTTGAGCTTCATTTTTGTGTCCTCTGCAGTCTTCAATGGACCTTCCGTCTCAGCCGGGTAGAAGGCGACAACTGGGCCTTTGTTCACTGGCATAAGCATTTGGTCGGCCCTTCGGCAGCCTCAGCGCCGCCGAGTACGACCGTTGCGCTGCCAGGTCCGTCGCGTGGCATGGAACTGCACTGGCCTCAACCTGCGCCAGTCTTCCTTCCGCAGCAATTTTCCCCTGTTCTGTTCTGAGTGCTGCCAACTCCGGTTCAGATATATGGACCTCCATTGTAGCCACCATGGCAATCAGATCATGGCTATATGTTGTCCTCCGCCTTATTAAGCTTTGACCCGGGTCCGGTGATGATACCCATAATTCCCTTAACTGCATCACGAACGTGGTCGATCACCTTCAACTTGGAGGCGGTCGAGGCTTTTAAGGTCCCTCTGATACCCCAGGAGCACTCCCTTGGGCAGTCCTCCTCTTCAGCCTCTGCGGCAGACTTCTCCACATCCTTGGACAGCGGACCTGCCACCGGAGCTACACTCTGGCGAGGCTCAGTGCGCTTACCCACCCTTGCCCGCTGGGACGATGGCTGCTTCTCTTCTGGTGACGGCAGAGGCCGCTTCTCTGGCGCTACTGGTGGTGGGGGGGGGGGGGGGCAGCGTGATTGGCCGACTGAGTGGACTGAGGGTGAAGACGACCAATGACTGATCTGGATTTGTTGCGTACTACACTTATGTGATTCGCGAAACTCATGCGGACGTCGAACGTGACGCCCAGATATTTGGCCGAATCTTTCCAAGGGACGGGGCGGCCTTATAAAGTAATTACCTTAATTCTGGTTCTTGGTCCACAATTTGGACTCATTTGAAAGTATATTGCTACACTTTTTTCGGGATTCACTTCAATTCTCCATTGGCGAAAGCATTCGCCGAAGCGATTGGTAGCTTTTTGAAGTTTTAAAGTGAGACTATTCCTATTATAATCTAATACAAAGATAGCAGTATCGTCGGCGAAGAGAGCAGTGTTTACCACTGGATCTTTAGGGATATCATTCGTGAAGAATGTAAAGAGGGGTGGAGACAGGACGGAGCCTTGTGGGACCCCAGCCTTTAGAAAACGTTTCGAAGAACGAGTTCCCTCCACTCGATAGCGAAAAGAGCGATTTGTAAGGTAGGCCCGGATGATGTGTACGAGCCCGTCAGGCACGTTTAGTTTATACAGCTTGTAGAGCAAGCCGTCGTGCCAGACCTTATCAAATGCCTTTGCGATATCAAAGAAGAGTGCTCCCGTGTTTCAAGATTTTTTTTTTGTCGGATGGTGATTAAAGCCAGCCAGAATATATTCTGTTAGGCGATGAATTTGGTTAGTGCACGAGTGTTTGACTCTAAATCTAAACTGTTCGTCAGGGAGGAGTCTGTATATTTCAGTGAAGTGATGGATGCGCTTTAGAATGATGTGCTTGTATAATTTACCTAATGTGTTGAGTAGGCTGATGGGCCTGTAGCTGGTGGGTCGATAGCGGGGTTCCCCCGGTTTTGGGATCCCTATTAAGTCTGCTTCTTTCCAGATATCCGGGAAAGAGCAGCTCGAGAGAAGCGCGTTGAAAATTCCTACAAGAAGGTAAATTAGTGGTGCCGGAAGAGATTTGATCACCTTGTTGCTGATGCCATCTGGCCCAGAGGCTGATCTATTCTTGAGGCTTTTTATGGTTTCAATGACTTTATCGACAGTCACAGGATCGAGTGGATCGCCCGCTGGCGGTAACGCAGACCTACGTTCGACTTCTCTGTTTGCTCTGTTTTCAGAGCTTTAGTTAGCCTCCAAAAGGCGTCTTGGGATGGTTCTAATCCTTCTAAGAGGTTATGCTTATCGTTTCTAAATTCGGCTATGCGTTGTTTAACCTCGTTTTGCAGAGAACGTAGCCGAATTTTGCTATCTTCCGTGCGATAACGGTCATAAGATTTTTCGCTCTAATTAGTTGTCGAAGGTCCGCGGACGCTTCATGTACCGATCACTTGACACACGAACCTTACGGGAGCAGTCTTCGACCGCTGAAGTGAGGTGAGTCGATAGGGCGCTAATCGCCCTATTGGCTTCCTCCGGCGAGTCAATCTTGTCCCGAATGGAGTCTAAATGCTGGGAGTTCGTAGACTCGAGTTCGACCTCGAGTTTAAGCCAGTCGACGATGGCTTTGGTCTGAGGGACCTCACCTGTCGACCGGCCCAGTTCTAATATGACCGGACTGTGGTCCGAGCATAATTCGACGAAAGTTTCGATCGAGTTAATAGTAAGCCGGATGTCTTTTAGTAGTGCTACATCAAGGACGTCCGGATGTTGGTGTGAGAGAAAAGGATAGCGAGTTGGACTCTTAGGAGCGATAACGTCGAAGTTAAGTCTCTCCGTGAGGTCGCATAAAACGTTTCCGTTTTGATTATTTACGTTACAATTCCAACTAACGTGTTTACTGTTTAGGTCTCCCGCGATTACTACGCTGGAGCCTAGATCTAGTAGAGCCGAGATGTCGGCTTCAAATATGTAGTTCTGCGGTGGCATATAAGCCGATGCAATTATAATGGGCGGATGGCCCGTAAGTGCTATCCTACAAACCGATGCTTCTAAGTTAGCAAGCGGGTGAATAACTATCGGTATACAATGCAAGGACCTTTTGCTTTTGTAGTAGATCAAGGTGCCGCCTTTAGGTCCGGTCAGCCCATAATTTCTTACTAAGGTATAAATAGCTATTTTGGGATCGCGAACACTAGGTTTCAAGAAAGTCTCTTGTACTAGCATGATGTCGACATTATAATCGCGTAAAAATTACACGATTTCTTCCTTTTGATCTCTGATGCAGTTTGCGTTAAAGAACGCGGCAGTCAGAGAGCTAGGTTTAGTTCTTCCGGTAGGTTGTACTGCTATTGTGGTTTTATAAGGGATTGCTTAGGTGCATTGGAATGAACCGATCGAGTCGTTAAGATTAATATGCTCAATGGTGGCGTTGAGCGTATCTTGAGTGTTTTTGGCCTCGCGAAGTTTGCGGTCCAGAGAAGTGACTTCAGCAACATTAATGTTGCTGATGAAGCTGCAGACTAACGAAAAGACAGCAGAGAAGGTAGAAGATGCCTGAGGGGCGGTTTTGGGCTTTTGAGCCTGGAGTGAGGGCGCTGGCCGTGAGGCGGCCGCACTTACAATCGCTGGGGGCTTAACCCATACGTTTGTTTTGGGTGCTGAAGGCGGTTTGGTGATAGCCTGAGGGGGCGCGGGTTGCGATACCAAGATCGGTGCGACTGAAGGGGTAGGTAGGTTGGTTGAGATGCAGTCTTCAACAGGTAAGCATGTGAACAGAGACTGCACATCAAAACTGACCATAGTTTCATTGTCTGCCAGATGTAGGTCTTTAATCTCGCTGACAAAATGGTAGGAATCCTTTGTGTGTGCTCTTGTCGTTAAGACTGCCTTTAACGACATTTGATTATAATGTTTGCATCAAAACATTAAATAAACGAGAACTAATAAATATAACGAATGCAAAAACAAACATATAGTAAAATATCAAAAATTAACGACCAAATTAAATGTCAAACATCTGTGTTAACGTGAGAACGAAGCGCAACCGTTGACCACAAACACGGATCATAGATTAAACGCGGTCTATAATCTGTCAAAACAAACTCTGGATGATGCAACAATTAGAGTATTATCGAAAGGCCTTAATTTCGCCATAACACCGAAAAAATTACCGTACGAGGAAATTATCTGCAGTGTCGAGGACTGTTTATTTAAAAAAAATATGCAAAAGGAAGATTTGGAAGCGATACGTCAAGACATTTCGTCTATGTTACGTCGAAGTTCAGCGCCGAAACCGAATCTACCTAAGGACGAAGTTAAAGCGTTGAATAACCTACGCAATAAACCAAAACTCACGATTCTCCGCGCAGATAAGGGAAATGCCACGGTAGTCATGGATACGTCAGATTATAATTTTAAAATACAAGAACTTTTGTCGGATTCAAGCAGTTATAAAAAGGTTAAAAACGACCCAACAAATAACACACTTAGAACAACTAGTGATCTCATAAAGAAACACTCCGAAAAATTAAATCTGGACTTAAAATCGATAATACCTACGTGTGCCAAACCACCGAAGTTGTATGGGTTACCAAAAATACACAAGCCCAATATTCCACTACGTCCCATAGTTAGCCAAATCGATTCACCAACTTACAGATTGGCTCAACACTTAGCGAAAATACTCACACCGCTCAGGGGACATACAAGTGCACACACTAAGGATTCCTACCATTTTGTCAGCGAGATTAAAGACATACATCTGGCAGACAATGAAACTATGGTCAGTTTTGATGTGCAGTCTCTGTTCACATGCTTACCTGTTGAAGACTGCATCTCGATTGTGACTAGAAGGCTGGAGGAAAACAACATGCCCATAAAATATTCAGTATTACTCCGACACTGTCTTACATCTGGCTACCTATCGTGGCAGGAGGAGTTCTACAAGCAAGTAGATGGCGTGGCGATGGGCTCACCTGTATCTCCCATTGTCGCCGATATATTCATGGAAGACTTTGAGGAGAAAGCCCTACTTACTTCTCCCGTAAATTGAAGATTCTACAAGCGGTACGTAGACGACACTTTCACAATTCTACCTTTAGATAAAGTAATTGCATTTTTAGACCATCTTCACTCCATAAGTTCTAAAATTCAGTTCACAATGGAGTTAGAGGCAAACAAATCTTTAGCTTTTCTAGATGTGTTAGTAATTCGGAATCCTGATAACACCTTGAGCCACACTGTGTATAGAAAAAAGACCCATACAGATAGATATTTATACGGTGACTCTCATCACAATCCTTCACAGTTAGCTACCGTGGGTAAATCTTTGTTTCAGAGAGCACGAGGGATCTGTAACTGTAAACACCTGGCCGCCGAGCTCCAACACGTCAAGCAAGTTTTGCACGGCAATAAGCTTCGGGTCCCGCGCCTACGTCACAACCGGCCGGTGAACGAGTGAAGCCGGCCACAGTCAAGCGAGTGCCTGCTGTACTACCATATGTCAGAGGTGTCACTGACAAGATTGGCTACATCCTGAAGCGTGCTTCTATTAAAACATACTTCAAGCCGCCGAAGAAGATTAGTCAGTTTTTATCATCAGTCAAGTGTACTATCCCTCTGCAAGATGCAGGAGTGTACAAGCTTGATTGTGAATGTGGTCTCTCTTATATAGGACAAACTAAAAGATCAATAAAAACCCGCGTTAAAGAACACATAGCTGATGTGAAGAATCGACGCTCCGGGAAGTCTGCAGTCTGTGAACATGTACAGGATCGCCCCGTCACTAGATTTGATAGACCACAAATCCTCGCTAAAGAACACCGATTCCTTCCAAGGATGATTCGCGAGGCTATTGAAATCAAAAAACATCCTAATTTCAATAGAGAAGATGGCTGGGTGCTACCATCTGCTTGGGATCCTATAATTAATAAAATTAAATCCCAACCCAAGCATACAACTGCAAGACTTCAAGATACTGTAAGTTCATACTGCGTAGATCGGAACAAAAATTAATAGTTTTTAATCTGGAGGTAACCGTGGTTAACTATGACATTGGGACGTCAAATACCTCAGTCCCCCCCGTGACCATGGGTGCTGTAAAGTACTCGAAACGTCGGGAATATAAAATAAGTTAATATACGCGATAAAATCCGTAAAACTAGTTTTATTTAAATGTGTAGTGTTCGCGTAAGTATAAGAAATCATTACGAAAATAATGTAAACGTTTATTGACTGTATATTTACAGTTAAAATCTTATGACGAAACTGAAACTATGTTAAAAACAATTCAGTAGACATTGTATGTGACACACACATAAATTGACTGCCTCATTGGTCTAGTTGTCGTAAACGCGAGTGCTGATCATAAGGTCCCGGGTTCGAATCCCGGGACGGGCCGAAATCCGTTATTGGGATTTCTGTCAACTAATTCTTAGTAGCAGTATGGACTCTTGAAGTTGGCGGTATTTCGTCCCTGTGCCCCGGAAAGCATGTAAAGCCTTTGTTTCTGCGCCTGATATCTCTCCGGTCGTGTCAGTTCAACATCCCATCGGACTATGAGAGTGAGGAAATAGAGAGTGCACCTGTGCACTATAATCCTGTTCTGCGCAGATGGCTAGTCTCCGTTGAGGCTGGCCGCCGTTATCGAAATTTGGTCTAGAGGACATTATGTGGCACACTCAATGTCTGCTGAATTTGTTTATTAAATGTAAACACACACACACACACACACACACACACACACACACGCTCACTCACACACACACGCGCATATTACGTTATTGTAAATTATTTTCATTCTTCGAAAGAAGTAGAAAAGTAACTGTATTGGACTGGAAAAAATAATAGAAAGAAGATTCCATTTTTTTATTGAATAACGGTGATATACTAGCACAATGTCCACCTATTGGTAAATAAATGCTGTGGCCCGTAGACATCAATTATCCTCGATTGAGAATCAAAATGCTGATACATTGTCACACAAGAGGACTAAGATTGAATGCTTCGTTTCCAGTAAAAAGGCTCTTCGAATCTCTATACTCACCGTTCGATACACAGTAGCAATAAGCTACTAGTTCACGCTGCTATTCTGAGAGCATAGTTCTTCCCCGGTCGAGATCCATTCGTGATACAACCATAGTATAGCTGCAGCATGACTCTAGCACGTATAAAAACCTCCTATGGAGGTTCTTTCGTCATTTCTTCTCTAAGCAGAGAAACCTCATTTAAAGGGCGGATTTAAATATATGTTGAAGTTCTTGTAATATTATTTACTAAGTGGTTGAAGCTTGACATACTAAATTTAAATTTCTTCCGTTGAAATATAAAGAGTTTTTGTTTTCCTACAAAAAGGTTAACAAACTGCTATCACTTTCCGTCTAATTTTATACTGTGAACTTGAGTTGTATTTAATATATTATGCGCACATAACATTTGTTTACACCGTTCGTTGAACGTCATGTAACGTTTACTTGAGCCTGTACACATGTAATGATCAGTGATTGTGTTATTTACCCAGTCGTTTGCAGTTTTATTACTGTTATATACTGTTTCGGGGTGGGGAGGGTGCGGGGTGCCAAGGAACGCAGTTTATCATGCCTACTAAACGTAAGGCTCGGGGCTTTTCAAACTGAGACACAAGGAAAATGCTAACGTAATTTATTTTGTGTATATTTTTTAAACTTATTACTGTTTATATTTTTTAGACAGTAGCAGTGGTTTTTGGCATGGGTGTCGCGTCAAACCAAGTGAATCCAGGTAAATCATGTGGTCATGAGAAATGAGGAATCATCCTTTGTTTTGTTATTTTTATAGATTTAAAAATATTAAAGTAAATAGTATTTAACAATAGCTGGCGACCTAAGAGAATTCATTAAAAACCTCATTTCGTCCCGCGGGTGCCTTAAGAGGCCAATTTAAGAAATGCTAGAAAGATTTTATTTGTGTGACACTTAAACACGTAACAAGTTGTATTTTGTGAGCACTATTACTATATACATACCTAAAGTTGTATATTTTTGCAATAAGCTACAAGAGTCTCCGTGTGGAAATATCCCCAACATCACGGGGTCGCCGACCGGCCCAGCTGCTCAGATGTTGTTGAGCACGTCTACGTTGCTCACAAGCTTACGACACAAGACACACGTATCGTGACCTATTTTTACACCATATAGCCTTAAAGGTAAGATGAATTGGGAAATATTATAATTTATAGAAATGAAATAGGAGATGTGCAGTAGCACCTTCCTGACAACAATTTAAAATAATAAAAAACTGCGGTTGCCAACCAGCCTGCCAAGCGTGGCAACTATGGCAAATATCCTCCCTGTGAGGCAGTCTATGTGAGAGGTCTATGTTGAGCGATGGACTTTCGATAGTCTGTAATAAATATATTTATTGCAAGGATATACTAACACAAAATATTAAAGACGTATCCAACTTGCCTGAGCAGCGTTCGGGAAATTACAACACATCTTCTCGTCACGGTTTTCATGAGCGGTGGGGTCTTTTACTGCTAGTCGTATGAGGATGCTAAAGTCGCTCAGCGAATAGGTATGCTATGCTTGGAGTTTCTTTGCCAAACAGAATCCGTTACGATAATATCCGATACTGTTACAGCCTATCAAAGTCCACTGCTGAACAAAGGCCTACCCATAGTTTGCCTCATATGGGGAGGGGTTTGCCATAGTTGTCACGCTTGGCAGGCGGGTAGAATAAAATCGCAGTATTTATTAATTTTTGTTGCTGCCGATCTGTTTCCTTTTTCAAGCAGGTTTGTTTCTTTCGCTTCTTACGACACTCACGGGACGAGGGGTAGTGGATATTTTACACCGCCACTACCCGATATTATCCGCATTAGAACAAGAATAACTGTAATAATTCAACGGATAGAATCCATTGGATCGGCACCTTTAAAATCAATTGTAAAACGTCGTAAATTCCTATAGCTCAGGTCTCAGTTCTTATCGGCGATGCCTGAATTTGGCCCTTTTCCATTTAGATTTTTACTGGGATACCTCTTAGTTCTTAGTGTAATGTCAAGTTACTTACGCCTTTACACCGCTACTTGCAAAATTATGAATTATTAAATTCAGACTAGGTAGAAACATGATTTTTACTTTGAACGCGGATTATTATTAAAATCTATTATTAATTTATATCTAAAATTTATTAATTATTCTATTATTTATTATTAGATCTAAAATTATTTAGGTAAGATCGGCGTACAAAATAAAAATGATGTTTCTTAGTTTGAGTAGCACTTCCCGCCCTCCTTTAAAGGAAGGAGGAATAATTTTAACATCTTTAATATAATGAATTTCCGCAAAGTAACGCCTGGTTCTATTAAGTATCTTAAAAACTTGCACGGCTAATCAACTCTATGTCAAGTTTGCAAATGGGCAAACATCCAGACCTGGAATATTTGTTTGTTGGCCATACTAAAACTTCAGTGAGATACATATCTGTTTCTCTCTCTCTCTCCTTTTGGCCATAATCGCCATAGGACTCTGATACAATATCTCTCATGTCATTCAAAAACTCTTAATTATTTTTATGTGGGAGAATTATCATCATCTTCTACCCATCTCCTCCCTACCTTCGTTTCCTTCTGTCGCCTATGATAAGACATGCACAGGAAGTGGACGCTCTTATGCCGCCACTACTAAAGTAAAAAATAAAGTATACTGTGAATATAATATATAGTATAATACTGTGAAACAATATACAAAAGAAAATTTTCTACTTCCTATTCAAACACATTTCTAAAGGATATAAAATTAAGAAAATTATGACATTGTATGTAAGTACACGGTAGAGCCATGTGCAGCTATATTATGGTTATAGCACGAATGGGTCAGCTAGACCGGGAAGGACCACGCTCTTACAGAATACCAGCGTAAAATAGCAGCTCTTCTACCCTTTTACTGGAAACGAGGCATTCCATCTTAGTACTCACGGGTGACAACGCATCTGCATTTTGATTCTTAATCGAGGATAGATGTAGAAAGATGTCTATGATCTACAGTGTCCACTTACTATCAGGCGGACTTGCTCGTTTGTCACCCTTATTCTATAAAACAAAGCTTGCTTTCTTTAAAGGTTCTAGGTTTGTTTGCAAGTGTAGCTTTTATTCCATTATAGTTCTTAAAAAAAGTTATATATTATTACTGTAAAGAAAATAAATCATTGTCACAAAAACGCAGGTTGGCAACCGACGCGGTTACTTCTAGTCTACTTGACGCGAAAAGTAGAAGGTAATTAGAAATGCATTAAGTACTAAATGTCATGACTTGATATTTTTCTCCAGAAGGAGTGTATATAAATTTGAAAGTACTTGATTATGAGAAGAATAATAAATAAATAAATAATCCGGCTCAAAGGACCATTTGTGAGCAGATTTTTTACATACTTATTTTTTACCTATTTTTTAAATAAAATACTAGCAAAGCTATTATAACATTACTAATATTCTCTTTAACCACTCCTGGTAAGCTTGAAACACTTGCGTTAGGAGTGGTTCACGACTGTAGTCGAATGGTGGATTCGAACCTACGACCTTATGAGTTCGCGGTCCGCACCCTGCCATTAGGCTACTGTCGCTTCAATTTTATTATTTAAATAAAGCTAAAAGTGTAATGTTTAGTAACTAAACAATACACTTTTACTACACCTTAGTACACTGTTACTTAATTTTAACAAAAATATCTAATATTATATAAAAATGAATATTTGTTTCTGTGTTTGTTCGTTCCTATACCATCCGATTATGATGAAACTTAGGTGTGTTGTAGTGTGCGCCGAAGGATTCTGATAAAAAAAATGTTCTTTTCATCGTCTTCTGCGCGTTCTTATCGTTCATTCAAATATGTTGAAACTTTGGCAAGTAGTTTTTGATAGAATAGAGGATAGGTTTATATAGAGGCATATACGTATATGCTAGGGACAGGTAGTTTTTATATAAAAATGAATATTTGGCAACAAAGGGGTCTTTAAACCTAACTGAGTTGTTGGATATTTATTCGGCGAAGTTCAACTAGGAATCCTCACATGAGGATATTTGGTGTCAGGGTTAATGACCTGCGGCATTTTGTTATTGTTTGAGCGATACGTTGTTCCTGAAATATGTTCCCACTCGCTAAAAGCGTGGAAATTGGCAGCGGAAAGTGTCTGATTACGATAGGATCGCCCGAAGGGATGTGTCGCCAGGAAAATATTTACATTGCTTTAATTGCGTGACTATGTCGCTGACGAATATGTTGTAATTATAGGAAAGAATTTCCTTTATATTATTTTTTCTAAATTTAGGCTATTCACCAGTAGACTAGTTGCCGTAGACTAGTGTTAGAATTGAGGCTGGGTACCTGCATTAAATTACACAAATTTTTAATAGAATGAAGTTGACAAATGGGCACACAATCCACATGATGGTAAATGGATGCCCATAGACATCTACATTTATCATTAATTAGGAATTAAAATGCATATGCGTTGTTACACCCGACTACTAAGATGGAACGCCTCCTTTCCAGTAAAAAGGGTCTCCGGTTCTCTACACTCACCATACGAAACACAGCAGCATTAAGCTGCTATTTTACGTTGATATTCTGTGAGAGCGTGGTCCTACCCCGGTCGAGCCGACCCATTCGTGCTACAATCATAATATAGCTGCAGCGTGGCTCTACCACGTTTAAAAGTGACTATGGATTGCAGCATCAATTACCATCCAGTGTACTGAGTGGTCGTTCATCTTCATTGTTAATCATATTCTTATAATTCATAGTCAATCTTTATTGAGTAAAACTAAAAACGCATCTCATCCTCTTTAAAACCAAATACTAACCACTAAACTACCAGTGCCTAGGTGGTAGGACTTCTTACGTAAAAACATCCCGCACTTTCGTTACCAGTCCGGGTATTTTACGTCTGGCGTAAACGGAATAGTTTTACCCAAATCTATTGTAGTTGTACCACTAAAAGGGGAAGACACTGGTATCTAAGATACAGTTTTATAACTAGTTTAGAAGCCGGGGTTCCATTTGTTATTAAAAGATTTGTGGCAAATAAAGAGCTTATATATTTATTAACTAGCTGTTCCAGGCGACTTCATATTTTTATTCATGGGTTTTAATTTTTTTGCCCGGAGCCCTAATTCTTTTTCTAAAATAAAAGCCTAGCCTAAGTTACTCCTAATAAAATAAGCTTTAGCAATCATTGACGGGAATTAAGTCAATTTATTTGTATAGATTTTACCGCGATTTATCGAAAAGACTTTTGCAATAACTACGAGCCACAATAAGATAATTCTCTTATGTCGCCATAGAATAGGTTATTCCATAATCTGTGGTGCCTATCAGAGGCAGAACTCAACCATGGTTTGGTCACTCCTGTAAAATTGCATCACGCTATAAGCAGGAGTGCTACCGGGCCTGGGTAACTGACGCATCAACGTCACGGGATGCAAACACCAGCGCTCTTAAAAGGAAGTATAATTCCGCCTCCAGGTCCTTCAAAAGTGTCATTGCCAAGGCAAAGTCAGAACACATCGGCAGAATTGGCGAGAAATTAGTTCGACTTAATTCGGGAACACGTGCATTCTGGTCTCTCGCCAAGGCTGTCCAACTCACTGGCCCATGCCGAAAAGGAGAAAGTCGATCTGCTAGGCTCCCTCTTTGCGTCCAACTTGACTCTCGATGACGGGGGGAACACACCACCGACCATCCCGCGGTGTGAGTGCTTCATACAGGATGTGTTGTTTACACAGCGCTCGGTGCGCAAAGCACTCCTCTCCCTGGACGTCAACAAGTCGAGTGAGCCTGATGGAGTCCCACCTATTGTGCTGAAGACGTGTGCTTCGGAGGTGGCACCGGTTTTAATGCGCCTTTTCCGGTATTCCTACTCCCTAGGCGTAGTCCCGAACTCACGGAAGACAGCTTTGGTGCACCCGATCCCTAAAAAAGGCGACCGCTCAGATCCGTCCAACTACAGGCCTATCGCTATCACCTCCTTGTTCTCCAAAAAAATGTAAAACGATTATTAGTTACCAGCTGATCAGTGACCGCCAGTACGGTTTCCGTCAGGGTCGCTCAGCTGGTGATCTTCTAGGTTATCTAACTCATAGGTGGCAGTGGAGGCCTTCGATCGGGTTTGGCACGAAGCGCTTCTTTTGAAGCTTCCTTCCTATGGGCTTCTCGAGAAATTGTGCAATTGGATCACCAGTTTTCTTGCAGATCGGAGCATCAAGGTCGTAGACGATGCATGCTCCGATTACAAGCCCATTGCATTAGTGTTGCACAAGGCTGCGTGCTATCACCAACGCTGTTTCTTCTGCATATGAATGATATGTTGCAAACTGGTAACATTCATTGCTATGCGGACGACAGCACTGGTGATGCTTTATACACCGGCCGTGCCAATATTTCTCGGGAAAACGTCGCCGGGTACCGGAACAATCTTGTGTCGGAAGTCGAGACTTTATTGAATAAAGTCTCGGACTGGGGGCGACTAAATCTAGTTCAGTTTAATCCTCAGATGACACAAGTTTGCGCGTTTACCGCTATAAAGAACCCTTTTGTCGTATCTCCTCAATTTCAAGGCACTTCCCTTGCTGCCTCAGCCAGTATCGGAATCCTTAGTGTCGACATATCGAGTGATGTTCAGTTTCAAGGTAACTTGGAAGAGAAGGTCAAATTGGCCTCTAATAAGCTTGGCGTGCTCAGCAGAGCGGGGCAGTATTTCATGCCGGCACACCGCTTGCAACTTTACAAGGTGCAGGTCCGGCCCCACATGGAATACTGTTCCCATCTCTAGGCAGGGCCTTCCCAGTGCAGCTCCTTCCATTTGACCGCATCTAGGGCAGAGCGGTCCGAATCGTCAACGACCAAGTTCTTTCCGATCGGCTTGATTCACTGGCACTGCGAAGAGATGTTGCATCCCTTTGCGTATTTCATCGCATCTAACACGGGGAGTGCTCTGAGGAATTCTTCGGACTAATTTTGGCCACTCAGTTTCACGATCGCACATCGCGATACCATCCATACCATCTGGATGATTGGCAGTCCACCACTGTGCGATTTAGAAGAAGTTTCTTGCTCGCACAACTTCCTTGTGGAATCGATACGACTTAGGGACCTTCAAAAAAAGAGCCTACTCCTTTTTAAAAGGCCGGCAACGCATCTGCGATTCCCCTGGTTCCCCTGGTGTTGCAGTTGTTCATGGGCGGCGGTAGTCACTTACCATCAGGTGAGCCATGCGGCTCGTTCTCCTATAAAAAAAGTGGTAAGCCATCCCATGTCATCATCTGTCTGAGTCCTCAGAGGGTGATAAAGCACCTGTTGTTGACTTCTGTGTTTGAAATTGATTGCAGATATCTATGGGCTATAAGTTCTTGTGTCACTTAAGTTTCTCTATATAAACATAAACCGTCTTATGACATGTTCGCATTTTTACCGAGTAGTGGCGGTGTAAGTATATCATCTGCAATTCACCAGGGGAATTGCATTGCATCTGCAATTCCCCTGGTGTTGCAGTTGTTCATGGGCGCGGTAGTCACTTACCATCAAGTGAGCCGCATGCTCGTTTGCCGTTTGCCGTCTCTCCTATAAGAAAAAAGGTCAACAAAATGATTTCTTATATTTACGCGAACACACTTTGAATAAAACTATGTTTACGGATTTTATCGCGTTTAATTTACTTATTTTTAATTCCCGACGTTTCGGGTGCTTTAAACACCCATGGTCACGGGAGACTGAGATGTTTGACGTCCCGTTGTCATAGTTAGCCCGTCTACTTTCAGGTTTTGAATATAAATTTTTGGTTCGATCGTCGCTTAATGAGCTTACTTTGTAAGCTTACATTGTAAGCTCATTCTGCGTACGTTGGGAATTAAAAATAAGTAATAAACGCGGTAAAATCCTAAACATAGTTTCATTTACCATAGGTCAATTTCGAAGAACATTTTAATAACCCAAATTCACTCAAGAACAGTCTGGTGGGCTCTAGCCCTATAGATAACAGTGTCCAAAATGGGACCTATGTAGACTATCACTTTACTGCAATACGCTGTTAATACTCATTGGCGTAGCTATCTTACTGAATACCGGGATACGTACAATAAACATCTGAGACTTTTTAACCGACTTCAGAAATGGAGAGGTAGGTACTCAATTCGACTGTATATTTTTTTTTCCTTTTTGTACATGTCTTATTTGACATCAATCACATGTAAATGTATAAATAAAAGTAAATATTTATGCTTTAAAACATTTTTGTGTCATTTATTGACGATTTATGTGATATCTACGTCCCGTATTTTATTGATTATCTTTTAATTAAATGGATTGTTCTACAGGGGTGGTCTTGTATATAAATTTGAAGAAAGAACGCCACTCCTACGGGTGGGAAAAATAGGGGATGAAGTTTTTAATGTTGCTATTTAGACGACATTGTAATTGTTACCTTTATTTGTAATATTACAGAGATACTATCATCATCGTCTGGCTGCTGGCTTAAGCTGGCCTCAAAATATCCCATAAACATCGCAATGTGACGCATCAAAATATTGTGAAGAAGATTTGAACAAACAAACTAAATGATAATTTATGTTTACTGACACTGGCAAAAGTACTACCGTGCGATCCCATTACCAAAGAAAAGTAATAATTCCTTGTAATATTGCCATAGAATATTGCACACTGTTAGAAATGAAGGCAAACATTCTTAAATAATTTCTACATTGCTATTCATATACGGATATAATTATTGTCTACTAACACAAGAGATATTTATATATGTTTGCAAACGGGAGCGATAGCCGGCAGCATCTCATTTCATCGAGCACTCAAAGCAGAAACACCAATATTTACCGAAGACTTAGCACGCGGCCGATCTGTAAATTGTCGGCAAACGAAGAGTCGACGCACTTTGTTGCTTAGGCTGGAGTGGACTAGGCGTTTATATATCGTTTTTTAATTCCCTACACTTTTATTAAGTTAAGCAATGAGAGGAGGCCTATGTTCAGTAGTGGAACGTATTCAGGCGATTACTTTAGTTTTTAGGTTAGTATTTAAAAATATGCGGAAGTAATGACTATCCATATATAGTTATTTATGTATGTTTGTATGTATAATATATTGGTACGAATGTTTAAAACTTCAAAGTGTTTCTCGTATTGTAGACAAACTTTAGGCCTAACGATACGAGCTTGGTTAGTGTGAAGCTGTGAAGGCCACTGATTTATCCTAACGTATTTATCATTATACTGCTTTCCCAGCTTATAAACTGTTTAAGTGTGTGGTCTGTATTTATTTATTTTATGGGATAAGAGTGATAAACGAGCACACAGCCCATGTGATGGCAAGTGGGTGCTATGGCATAGAAACCTCTTCTATCCTCGAATAAAAATGAAAGTGTAGATGCTTTATCAGTTATCACCCCTGAGAACCAAAATAGACTTCCTTGTTATCAGTAAAAATGAAAACACAACTATATTTGTGACAAAATCTTAATAAAACGTGAAAAACGTGACGTCTCTTTTGTAATAAGTTAACAAAATACTAAACCTAAGACTACTGATGACGGAAAACAGTGTCAAACAAATAAGATTCAGGTCAAAGAATAGCAATTACACTTGAATTTACCTATATATGCATTGCGTTTACAACCACTAGAGTCACTAGACCAACGAGGCAGTCATGTCATGTACTACGTATACGTACTAGAACAGACACTGCGAACAAAATCTGTGCGGCAGTGCGAGGCGCGTGGCAGTAGGCACCGAGTACCCTTTAATATCACAGACTAAGTAAGTTCGAGTCCGACGGCTCTAACGCGTGCTGCAAGTAATCAAGTCTAGGCGTCTCTTCTAAATGTCCAGTAACTTTGTCGCCTGAAAGTATGGGGTATTATGCGTCTTGGGTCTACAGAGACAATTCTAGTATCATATTGTAGCAAATTTAGTCTACTTTAAAAACGTCCTAAAAAGTTTTTTCAAAAACTAGTCCTTTAGGGTTATAATCGCCAATTTTTAAAAAAAAAACCTATTTTTTCGCAGTTTTTTCGATTTTTGGCAAAGTTGCGTTCGGCGCTCGAGGTCACAAACTTGGATTATTCATTGGGCCAACATCATAAGGAAGTCTGCAAAAAATCAGAACTACCGGATTTGACGCATGCTGTGATGTATAAAGTTACTGGATAATAATACGTAGTACATATTACTTCAATGCCTAATACGTGCGATTTTCTGACGCTTGGTTTATAATCGGACTAAGAGAAGCCAAAGAAGTGTGTGACATTGCTATGCATTTTAATATGAGATTAAAGAAATTTGTTGCAAACAATATTGTACCTTATAGTTTTCAACTATGGCGTGGATTCACTCCAAACTGGTAAAATAATTTTAAATCATAATTAAAAGAGAAATCAATGATTTCCCTTTGCTGATATTTGCAATCGAACAAATTAAAAAAAGATGACATGTAAAAAAATCCGGCCGCGTTAGAGAATAAAAATCTAATAAATTGTTTTATTTAAGAACTGACTGAAAGACTGCGTCGTTGGTCTAGTGGTCGTAATCGCGGCTACTGATCATATATGAGGTCCTGGATTCGAATCACAGACCGAGCCTAAATCAGTTATTGAGTTTTTCTGTCAAGAAAGTTCTCAGTAGCAGCCTGGAGTCAGGAAATTTGGTTGACTTGATGGTGTTTCACCCCCGTGCCTCGAAAAGCACATGGAGCCCTCAGTCCTGCGCCTGATCTTTCTCCGATCGTGTTAGATTGGCAACTCATCGGACTACGAGAGCGGGGAATAGAGAGTGCACCTGTGCTTGCGCATATTATACTCTTGCACTATTAATCCTATTCTGCGCAAATAGTGTCCGTTAAGACTGGCAACCGTGACCGAAGTTCTTCTGGAGGAGATTATTGTTACTATGATTTCATTTAAAAACTGATTTAAGTGTCTTCTAATTACATTGATCGCATACGAGGATATCGTTTAAAGAGCTCAAAGGATCCGTAGACTGAAGTGGCAATGAACCGTCCTTATAGATCGAAGAACCGTCCAGCGATGAGTCAAGATTCTGTATGGCAGCCTCGTACTATTGAGCGTACTATTGAGCGACCCAGATTAAATGGAGCGATGACCTGATGAAACATGATGAAGATCATGATGTGCTTATTGGCGATCCTATAGGGGAGGCCCCATATTCAGTGGCCCTTTATGAGCCGATACAGAAGAAGTAAATGTTCTCTTCTAACGAGTAGGGACAAGTTCCAGTTGTGTCGCACTTTTAACACTACTCGCCGTTTTTGATCTGGTATTAGATCTGACCTGATAATATGCCAAATGGGAATACGTCCATCTGCCAAATCCTATGAGATTTTCATAGCATATCCAATAATATACATAAAAAATATAAATTTCATTTTTAAGTAAAAAACATAACAAAATGCAATTGCAACAAAAAATTTATAACAATAATAAAATACATAATATATGTATAGATATTAATAAGTATTTTTTAATTGTTCATTTCATTGTTGGAAAACTAAGAGAAACTAAAACAGAAGATGGACAGCAGCATCTTTCTGGTGGCAACTCAAAATAATAAAAAAAATGCAGTTATCAACCTGCCTGCCAAGCGTGGCAACTATGGCAAAATCCTCCAAAGGCAATCTATGGGAGAGGCCTATATTCAGCAGTGGACTTTTATATGCTATAGTTATTGATGGATGTATATACTTATATTAATAAATGTATATATTTTAACGCCCCTCTTTATCAAGGTAAAAAATATAATGTGTAAGTACATGTGAAATGGCGGCAAATCAAATGAAGTTTTTCCTTTTTATGATAATATAATTTTTCCCAAAATAATATGTCGATGCATCAAATTGCGGTGTTTTCTGAGATTCCGACGATGATGACAGCACCACAAGTTCGTAAAGCTAAGCGTATTAAGAATTTGAGATACCTACTAGACATAGCGGTCAAAATAGCTTGAGGTTTCAACATCGGAGTACGTGTTTCGTCGTTTCTATTAATAATCAACATGCGAAGACATCTAAAACACAAAATAGCATCAATTTTACGTATTCTATCCACTTCAAAACATTATTTAAATCATAAAACAAGAGCAAAAATTTTCTAGAGGTCAAATTCGATACAAATTTAAATTCAGAAAAAAAAATTACATTATTTATGGCCAGGCTAGTTAAACATACAGGGTTACTATTCAAAGAGTATCTAAATTTTATATTTCAGTTTTAATACAAAAGTAATGATATACAGTTATTTCATTTTTGAAAATATAAGGCTTTCACTTTTATTTGAAACTATCTCATATTAAATGTGATTTATGGCCAACAACTACGCGTACGTGTACCTAAATTTGTAACCGAGGACATTTACGAATGTGTGCGTGCGTAGTAAAATAGTAGGTTTTTAGATATTTATGAATGACATGCAGTTAAAATAATGCATTATTTATTTATTTATAGAATTTGCATGCCACAAGCATTAAAACAAATTAAAAAATAACAAATTACCACGCATTCTGAATTTAAAATATAAAAAGGACAGAACATAAGATTTTTTTTTGTTAATATTTTTCACCATTCGCCTATATAACTTATTCTGAATCATCTATGTAAATTTGGGCGTATATTGCAAAATAACCCTGTTTACCTTGTTAAGTAGGTAAATGTTTTGAAATAAAATTAATCATATCACAAAATGCCTTAAGATCACAAGTGTGGCGTATTCTATTCTATTCTTATTCTCTTTCTATTCTATTCTATTCCGTGGAAAGAATAATGCGACTCATTATATTTCATAGCATCTTTTCGTTACCGAGCATCAATTAATTCGTCTATGAAGTTGATAACAAACCTGGAAAACAATAAGAAAAGTTTTAAACTAATATAAATTAATGAATTTCATTATCGCTAAGATGTTCGCGCCCGACGAGTGTTGGAGTTCGTTGGCTTGTTCTTTTAAACCGGCATTTAATAGCTGGTAAGAAATATACAGGACATTTCTGCAATCATGATTTCGGTCATTTATCAAGTTAATTAAAAAAGTTTTGGGTATTTAAAACTGTGTTAGTCTCTTATCATTACTTTTTAGAAAAAGTTTAATAATTTACTTAAAGAACGTTGTGTCTTGATGGATGTAAGATTTTTCGTGGGTCCAATGCATTTAGATCCTTCGAGTTCTTCTATGTCTAAATATATTGCTACTTGAGCCTTTTTTATCGTGGGGAAATCCTCCGAAGGCCCTCCTCGCAGGGCAATAAGCCCCTAGCAGTTTTTCAGTCCCAATGGAAACCGGTGGTACGCCCAAAACCTGGCTAGTTTTGATCCGCGGCGGTTTCCCACTACCACCCATATCTGGAAACAGAAACAGAAACAGAAACTTTTTATTCAATATAGATTATAAATAATACTTATTGAAAGTCACTCTTTTGTCTAATTACCACTGGTTCGAAAAAACCTCTGTCCTGGGAAGAACCAGCAAGAAACCCAGGGACTTTTTTAAATAACAGCTTACAATCATGTATATTACACAATTAACCACACAAAACAAATTAGAAACAGCCTGGCAGCGAACACCTCATTCCCAGGGTTATTATCATCCATAAATTCCTTAACATTATAATAACCCTTTTATACAAACTATGTTTAATAAAGTTTTTTTAATTTTGAGCAGGTCGAATTTTGTATATTTTCTGGGATTTTGTTGTAAAAGCGTATACATCGCCCCAAGAATGAATTACTGACTCGTTGGAGTCGAGTAACTGGTACTAATAGCTTGTGTTTGTTCCTAGTATTTACAGAATAAATATCACTTATTTTTGTATAACTACTTTAATTTTTGTGTACGTACATTACATTTTCATAAATGTATTGAGAGGCCAAAGTTAATATATTAATTTCTTAAATTTTGTCTGAGCGACTCTTTAGGTTTTAAATCATAGATTGCTCTATGGCCTGCTTCTGTAAAACAAATATAATTTCAGTGTCAGTTGCGTGTCCCCATAGCAAAATACCATAGGACATTATGCTATGGAAATAGCTAAAGTAAACAAGTCTAGCTGTTTCCACACTGGTAAGATTTCTAATCTTTTACAGCATATGCTGCAGACCCAAGTACGCTTGCTAACTTTGATATATGGGGCTCCATTGAAGCTTCATGTCTAGTGTTATTCCAAGAAAATGGTGGTATCGACAAGACTCAGTTCCTCCCATTTAAAATTACATTAGTATTTAATTGTCTGACATTTGGAGTCATGAACTTATACATTTCGTTTTAGTGCTATTTAAATGCAAGTTATTAACATTAAACCAATTTACTAATTTAGATATAGCATTATTTACTTCGTCATATTTTAATAATTGTCGTTTTAATTTGAAAATTAATGAAGTGTCATCAGCAAATAATACTATATTATGGTTATCCCTACTATGTAAGGTAAGTCATTAATATATACAAGAAACAGAAAGGGCCGAGAATTGAGCCTGAGGCACGCCCATTTGTACTATCGACCGGAAGAGCTCATACTATTAATGACAACTTTTGAGTTCTGTTACTTAAATATGAAACAATTAATTTAAGAGCATTACTTACACCGTAGTGTTGTAGCTTCCTGATTAATGTTTCATGTGAACACAATCGAAGGCTTTGGATAGGTCACAGAATATACCCAAAGCATCCTGTGAATTCTCCCATGCATTGAAAATATATTTAATCAGCTCAACACCAGCATCAGTTGTCGAGCGACCCTTGTGAAACCGAATTGATTTTTATGAAGTAAATTATTAACATTAAAAAATTAACATTTGATCAAGAATAATTTTTTCAAAATTTTACTTAGTGTTGGCAGTACAGAAATGGGTCTAAAATTGGCGGGGTCTAATGTACTACCAGATTTAAATAAGGGTATTACTTTACTATGCTTCATCAAATCAGGAACACACCATATTCGATACTAGTATTAAAAATAATAGCTAGTTGAGGCGCGATTATATCGATTATAGACGCCTGACCTTACCAGTTTCACTATTAATTATACTCCACGTCATTTTAATTTTATTAGAAGCCGTCTTAATTTTGTTGCTCAAATGCAAGACTTGGCTTTGGAGCACACACCTTTAAATATTTTTGAATATTTTTAACATATTCCCTAAATTGACGCTAGGTTATATGACCTTCATGGTAAAGTTCATATAACCTTTGTCTCTCTTATGGACTCCTACTGTCGCCCATTCATTGAAAGCCTCCGACTGTTCAAGGAGAACGTTTTAGAAGTAAAAATATTATCAAATTCATTGCAAATAAGTTTAAACACTGTTCCATACAAAAATTAGGATCATTTTGGTATGAAAGTGATGGAAGTTTCTTCACTATGTTACTTCTAAACTTCCAAGAGACGTGCATTTCCAGGAACAAACACAATTTTCATCTACTTGCTTTTGTGAACATAAGGTAACGAAACTAACTGTCCACAGTGATCAGAACTCAATTTTGAATTATACATTTATGCAACGGCTTAACATTTGTAAAATGTTATCTATACATGTTGCACTACATTCAGTAATACGCGTTGGCTCTAAAAATAAATTAAAAGACCATATGATTTAAACAATGATCTAAATTTAATATTGGTGGAGGAAGCTTCTAGGAGATTGATATTAAAGTCTCCACATATTACAACAGATTTATTCTGTTTATTGCTTAACAAAAACTTCTCCATAATTTTTTCAAAAGTATTGTATATAGAACATGGGGGTCTGTAGACGCACACAACAATGAGGTGCTCAAACTCAACACATGCCATTTCTACAGTTCGCTCAACAGAGAGGCTCACAATATCTTTACGTTCTTTACATGATAATAACTTACTAGCTAATATTAACGAGCCACCTCTTAAAACCGTTTTTCTATTGAACGAATTGACCACCTGGAAATTACCGAAATTAAACTTTATGTTATAAGCTTTTAACCAATAATCAGTAATACATAAAATATTAATATTGTTGCTATTTAAGAACAATTTAATTTCTAGCTCTTTGCCTATCATGCCTTGTATATTCTGATGCACCAGGTGTAAACAATTTTATTATCACCTGTGGAGTCATACAATGAATGTTTTGTGTTACATTCTAAATTATTTAAATAATTATAACTGCTAGAGATTACCTCTATTGTCTCATTTTCTAATTTAAATTACTTGGAACTGATTTCAAATTACATATTAAGTCATTATACTGCTCAATAGAAGCAGATGTCTGGGTAGCCAAGTCCTTGGCTGAGTTAATATATAAACAATAAAATAGCACATTTGCTATCTGTCTTAAATTATATTTGGATAGGTAATACCTATCTCTAGTCAAAAATTTCTTAATTAAATTATTTATGTCTATTAAATTAATTATATTATTATAATTATAACAATTAGATGTCAAGTTTATATTGTTATTAAATGAAAAGTTATTCATTAATAAATTTAAATTGTATCTTATTTTATTTTCCTGTGGCCAACCCTGTATGTAAGGCAATGTAAACAAGATAATTTTATGTACATTTAAAGTATTTAGATGATCAATATATTTTAATAATTGAGTTTTGTTTACATTGCCTCTTCTCCCAACAAGAATTATTAATGTGCTATTAGGGCAAAACTTACTAGTTAAAACTTTATTCATTATATGACTAAAGGATGCTCCAGGCATACAACAATTACTAACCTGATGTCCTTTTAAACAGTTATTTAACATTGTGCCCAAATTTTGCCTATGTCATCACAATACATAATAACTTTATTTTTATTAATATTTAAATTACTTTTTAAGTTAATATTCTTTGTTAAGGTACTGTCATAGAGTGTAGGTGAAAATAATGAGTCCTTACTGTTATCATTTTTTACACATATTGTCCCTGATGAACCTGGTATGGAGCGCTGATACTCACTCTGATGTTTAATTAAGGAGTCAAAGCGCTCCTCATTATACTTACATGACTTTACCATATCATTCATGGCCAATATGTGTTCTTTTATCTCATCCTGAGCCGATTCATATTTATTTGATATACTTTGTAGGAGTTTTTAGTGATAAAATTGTTAAATTTAGACACTCTATATCAGTCTCATAACAGTTATTCATATTTTCCACCTCAATTGAATATAATTTAAGTTTATTAATTAATTCTTGCTTTTCTTTACATACATTTATATAATTTTTGACATTAATTTTAATTTTAATTAACTTTTGTACTTTCCTAATATATTTATTAATTTTTATGTATTTCTTTAATTTTCTTCTACTGCAGGTAATCCTTGTTGCTGTTCTTGATGTAACATAATCATCACCAGTCAAATCGATTGTTGTGGAGGGTTGCAATGATTTAGAAGATTCACATTCTATGAGCTCATTGAACAGACTTTGAGTTTGGGACGCTTTCAAGTTATCTATGTATTGTTTTAATTGCACAATCTGCTCATTAGCCTCACTTAATCAGGGGAAGGTAATGCAGCAATTAATCTGAGGATTCTCATATTCCTTGCTGCATTGGTCAAACTCATAGACTGTTCTCTGTAGTTCATCCTTTCTTTTAAAACAAAAGTATATTCTTTATGCAACTTAACCATATCACTTTTTAGCTGAGTATTTTTAGCAATTATATTTATTATTTCCTTTTCGTTGTCATCCCTTTCTTTACACAACAGCTCACACTGCTCCTTTGACGCCTTGTTTTGAAGCGCCATTTCAGTTGGTTCTCCAATTGGCGCGTTTTATGTTGTGTGTATTCATTTTACTATTAAGTGTAAATAGCAAAAGAAAACAAAGAAAGAAAACCGAAGAAGCAGAGTAAGCAAATGTCCAGATCTATGGGTTTATTTACAGATCTCAAATTAAATTATCATGTAAATAATTCAAAATGAAATCCAGAACAACACTTACTTAAAAGGTAAATCTTAAAATGTTAAAGGGATAACAAGAATAACACTTACAGTAAGTTTAAACGATGTTCGTTACAGCTGTCACTTTTGGTTAGAACACTAAACACAATTTAATTAAAATACTTATGACTTTTACTTATTTTACAAATAAAAATAAGTCGTATTAAACAACTGTAACTCAAAATTGAGGTGGATATTATCAATTTACAATTTTTAATTTTTTAAAATAGTTGGGAGCAAGTATTTTACAACTAGTCACCGGGGTTGCCACAGCAAAAAAAGATGGATGGCGTTCCTCTATCCTGGGGATGCACCCCATGGGAGGACTGTACTCTAACCTAGTCAATGTAGAATTACTCTACATTGCGCTAGTATATTAAATACTTTTACTCGAGTAGCTTCCGTCTCCATTGCTTCGAGTTATATGGCGAGCCATAGCCACTTCAGCTGACTAGTCCGTGGCAATTTTTTGCGTCGTGTCATCTAAAACGTTTTTTTTTTCAAATTTAAATATAAGTAAATTAAATTTCACGCACTATCCTGAGTTACATTTTGTTTATAGGAGTAACGGTAATAAACGAGTACACAATTTTCGTGATGGTAAGTCGATGCCAAGACCTACGATCTATTTTCGATTGAAAATGAAAATGCATTAAATAAAAATCATTTTACGGATTTTATCGCGTTTAATTTAATAAAAATACTTTTACGTGCTTTTACTAAAATACGTTTCGGGTGTTTTCCAGCGCCCATGGTCACGTCGGGAATTAAAATTAAGTAAATTAAACACGATAAAATCCGTAAAAGTAGTTTTATTCAATGTGTAGTGTTCGCGTAAATATAACATATTTAATTTTTTATTTTATTATTTTATTAAAAGTTTAATTTAACTTATTTTTAATTCCTCGATATCGTAGTTAGCCCAGGCGACCTATACCGGACTACTGCTCTAGCTGAATCTAAATGCAGTTAAGTTTCGTTATCACCCCTGTAATTTGGTTGCCTCATTTCGAACCGCAGCGGTATTACGTTCCCAATTTACTGGTATGAATATATGAGTAATGAGCTGGTACTCTGGGGGAGCGTGGTCCTTCCACGGTCAAGCCAATCCATTTGTACATCATCCATAATACAGCTGCAAGGTACCTTGTACTTATCTCTTTCTGTTATCAAAAATACTCAGGTTTAATCCATAGCGTTTAATGGTTGTAAGGATTTTATTCCGTTTTACGACCTTAGTATTATTTTCTAAGTTGCATCGTTTTTACTGGATTTATTATTTCTCATTGAAGGACAGGTATGAATTATGTCGAACTTAGATTGACTAAAATTCTATGCTGTTCCACTTTCACCGAATGCTGAAGGGTCACTTAAAAGCACACACATAGCCCTTTCTTTGGGAGAAAACAACTCCTCTTCTTCTTCTTCCTGAAGCTAAACTTGTCAGAACACAAGGCGTGCTTTTATTTGATGCAGAATATAATACTTTTTATTCAATATAGATTATTAAATAATACTTATTGAAAGTAATTTTTTTATTTACCACTTTAACCCTGTAATCAATTAGACTATCTCGTTGAATTTTAGATCTTTGGCAACCTTTCACAATATCGATATGCTTATCAGGTGGTGGGACTCCTTCTCTGCCTAGGAGTCCGAGTTGGTGCCATCCTCTTACTTAGTTCTGCCTTCAAGCAGCTGTGCATACAC